>CAUIVZ010000005.1:27363135-28750545 GCA_961763995.1 Juglans cinerea
CTTATCATGTATCATTAAGCATCGATTGATGATATTTCGGACCTGCTGAACGGCTGCTTGCACCTGAAATAATGGCAAGACATATCTGTAAATATAAAATTGTGTGTGTCTATATCCATATATATATATATTAAACTTCTTTCTGATTGTAAGTATATTACATAGGATGCTACCACCTAGTTACCTCATCCCACTGCAACTTTGCCAAATAAGATGGAGAAGACTTGGAGATTGACAAATCCACATGCATGTACACAATGCAGGCAACGAAAATAAAGAAAAATCCAGAAATCAACATCAGTGGCTCCATAAGCATGGAGAGACTGCTGAACTTATAATAGACCTGCAAATTAACCAATAACAATTCGGAACAATCAGAGAATTTAATAAAAATAAAAAAGGGCACAGCATATACATGGGAGCTGGGGGTGGTTAAATAATCAATAATAAACCAAGCCTACAACACATTAACAGGTGTCTTATCAAAAAAGAAATTATTAATGTCTAGGTAGTTTTAGGCTTGTATGCATGGGCTTTGGTCCAATCCAATTAGGAGTTTGTTTATTAGAAAAATTTGGAGTTTCTAATCCTATCAGGAAATACTAAGATCTAAATATGTTACATATTTTACAACTTACCAAAAAATAACTCAGAGTTGAGCAAAAAAATTTCAATGTTTGGGTTTAGGAAAGGCATTTCTTTCTTTCCTCCTTTCAGTCTTTTCCTAACATCTCGCAGGTCAGTCCCATTCACATAATTGTTCATACAGCTTAACAGCCACCGGTTATTCTGTGTTTTCTTCCTGTCATTTCCTAAATCATATCCCTTCTCTCATAATTTTCAAAATCCATAAATCCTAGATTTTTCTCGATTTTTGGACAGTAATTAACCCTTCCAAACCTAGCTTCAAATCCGTAATTGTTGCTGCCAGAAAAATTCCAGCATTTACTTATATATGTATATATAAATATATATATATATATATATCCCAGCATTCAGTTCTCTAAAATCATAACCCACCATCCATTATCATGAAACACGATAATAAACTAAATAATACAAAGGCCATCCTACGTCAAATAGGTATTTCACCCTTAAAAAACACAAGCTGCTTTGCACAAAGGAGAGGTATTGCATAAACACTATTAGGCAAAAGTAACAAGTTATGTTTCTAAGGAGCACACCCTTGGTTAAACTACTATTATAACTGAGTATTAGTTGCAATAGGGCACACTACCACCGTCTCACAATCTATGTTAAGTCGATATCATAGAGCAATAAGAATATCGATTTTTAAAGCCATACGTCAATAGTGAATACTTAAAACAATGTATAATTTTTTTTTTGATGAGTAATACTTAAAACAATGTATAATATACACTACTTGATTTGGAATGATATGGATCTAATGTTTTGATAAGGATAAAATTATAACATTTCCAATATTGTATCTAACCTTTTTATATAAACAAATAATAAAATGCCATGATAGTAACTTTACACCGGCATAGAAGCTTTGTTTGAAATACTAGCATTTTAGGCATTTCATGTTCCTTTTAATTAGGTGACAGTCATACCTGGAAATGCTGATTATGTTCTGGCACAACATTGGTCTTCTCCAGCACAACAACTGGTCTACCAACAAGATCCAAGTGGGAAAATTTTGTCTGTGATGGATCATGTGAACAAATAGACGTAAAAAAAATAAAGAAAAGGAAAGAAAAGAAAATCAAATAATTTAAAAATAAAAACATAGAAAACTTAGAAACAAGGAATAAAAAATGGTGGCATAACCAGAACTTAAATCTTATAATACCTCCTGGCCTTGTTTCACAGCAAATGGAGCAGATACTGAGATTTCTGTAGAACCCTCGGGCAAAACAACCTGTAGTTCACAAGCAGCTTAAAAAAGACTTTGAAAAAAAAAACAAAAGGGAAGGTGTTGGAGGGAGCAGTGATGGCAGCTTGAAATCACCATATGCAATAATTAAAATTAAACGGAATACCAAAATGACAAACATATGAAAATGGCATGAGATTACAGAGAAAGCAAAGTGGGATGACACCAGCCCCCAAAATTTGTGGTGCTGCAAACAAGTTCACAATGCACTCAGGGGAAGGGAGAGGATCCAGCATACTCTCTGCGTGTGTTTTTACAAGTAAATCTATTGCTCCATTCTTGGAAAAGCAAAACCCAACCCTACCACCCACAAGGCCAATGCATGAAAAATCTATGTAACTCAATTTATCAATAGATAACAAAATATGTAACTCAATTTATCCATAGATAACAAAATAGCAGTATACTCCATGTTTAGGGTTAATGTACTTTATATATATATATATATATATATTTTTTTTATCGGTAGTTAATGTACTTTATAGTTGAGAGATACTTGATTCTTTTTTTTCTTTTCTTTTTTTTTTATCAATACACAAGATTTTATTGATTGTAAGATAGGCATGAGAGATACTTGATTGTTAAGGCAGCCTCCCAAGAAACTCTACTAACCCTACCTCCACTTGTTTCAGTTGCCCATCCTGTACCCACATTGTTTGAGTTCATGCAAGCTTTATAAGATAGTAACTTTTCTAAGCTGGTAGCCATACTTGCCCCATGCTCTTCCTAAACCAAAAGGAAAAATGTGATAAAGGGGTCACAAATAAATCCCAAAGCATTATTTTATAACTTACCTTCACAATGAGAGTGTCAATGACCACCTCATTCACCGGGGAACCAAAAGAGATGTTAACGTAGCGCTTTCCCTCTGACTGAAATAAGAAGTCCTGAAGTGGCAAGCTGTATCCAATGGTAAAAGCCGTTCTCCAACCACCAAACATTGGATACCTAGGTTCAATTACCATTTCTGTCTGCAATTAGAGAGATAACTACAGTCAACATCAAAAAGAGAATTCAAATGATCAATCAACATGAGTGGAAATATCAACCTTCTTATGGTCACCCCATAAATTAGAGGTTGAAATGTTACCAATTTCATCCCTATAATAAATAGAATGAACTCTTGGAGGCAATTTTGCAACAAGGTGCCTAATGGCTGATGCACCTCTTACATGGGGCCTGGCCTGAAAGTCAAGCCTGCAGCAGAAAATAATCCACAATCAAACTTCTAACTAACATAGGAATCGGAAGAAAGCATACAAACATAGAAAGAAAATGCAGGCATACCTAGAAAACTCCCCCTTGCTTTGAGCACCGCCATGGACAAGATTGTAATGCTCTGTCACCTGCACATTGCCCCAGTGGGAAATCTCGATCTCCCGTACCAACTCCTGAGCAATTGCAAAGGGTTGATTTGCCTCAAAATGAACAACTATAGGTGAGTAAGAAAAGGGTGGAAGATTCTCATAAGGGCCATACTTAATCTCAGAACCATGGATCTTTGTGTTTTCTATTTTTGTAAAAGATTCAATTCTTGCATCGGGCAGTTTTACACTGAGTGATTGGACCTTAACCACATAAGGAGAGAGATAGTATGCAGTCTCATAGAAAACAACGAGCTGTATATCAGCCTGAGTAATTTTCTCTGGAAACGGTTGCAATGCGCCCTTAAAAACTGCCAAGACATCCAAAGTTAAGCTGTCTCCCTTACCCAGACCCTTAGGTAAAGATACTGAGTAGAAAGTCAAGGCAGGAGGCATCCCTTTGGGGTGGACAATTTCAACAGGGAAGCTTACAGCAGACCCTTTTGCTTTTCCTTTCCCTTCAGTAGATGATGCTGACAAATATGCCAAATGTTTTGCCTGGCTATCAGGAAAGGCCAATAAAACCTCAGAAACCAAATCACTCCCTGCATTCTCCACCTGTAAAACATGGAAGGAGGGGGTAAAAAAGTCAAATTTATAAAATCACTTGTACAGACAAACATTTATTTATTTAATCCCACATATGTGCAGGTTATCTCAGGACACCCCCTGTTTTTTACAGGATTTTGCCTATTTTTTGCAAGGCAATATCACAATATTCAGAAACATATACCGCCAATCTCTAACACATTGCTAGACAGAAAGAAAGCAAACAGAAAAAGGAGTAAACTTTGATTTTTTTGCTTGCGATTATATCAAGGAAAAATACAATGAAGAAAAGGGGCATATCTGGTACCTTTAATGTTGAAGTGATACGCACAACTTGCGATGTCAAATCAATCTGCAAACAAGAAACAAACATTTTTTTTTATCAGTAAATAATAATTTTATTAAAAAGGTGAAGCCAACTGTTCTCAATAGTGGGTGTCAATATTTGATACCGGGAAAAAAAATCATAGAAATAAACTAACTAGGATATATAGCTTCAGTCCTCGGCAAGGCATGAGTACTATGTTATTACGGAGATTAATTGTAGCGCAACCTGGGAAGACAAGCTGGATATATGGATATTTAAAAAACAAGGAAAAAAAAAAAGCAAAACTAGACTGCTAACTGACATACATCGAATTGTACCTTTGAGAACTACCTTCATGACCTAAAAACCTCAAATACTCTTTGAGCAAACGGACTTGATGCAAATCTATGTAACTAAATCAGAACATAGAAACCTCTCGAGGAACATAACGATATTTTTGGAATCGCATTAGCGAAACTAAAGTTAATGGCCTAAATAACAAGTTTGCGAAGGTGCTACAGCAGCTGTTTTTTGGAATCTCGTCCACCAATGGCCTGTTTGGTTGTCCTTGAAACTTAAAGGGCTCAACTAGTAAATCTCTATATCAATTTGAAACAAAAATCTTTAACAAAAGTCATCATTGGCAAGAAGATAAGAAATAAATATAATTTAAAAAAAAAAAAAAGATTCAATGCTATCCATCAAATTTTTGCGCCGATCTTAAAATGTCACATAACCTTCTAAACACAGCCTCGTACACGAACCGGCATTGCAATCTTTAATTTCTGATTCCACAATTCAAACCCCCTAGAAACAGATCCTAAATCGAAAAAAAGAAGAAAGACCACTCAAAACCCTAAACCCCGGAAAACTGCCAAATTAAAAAAATTAAAAAATTAAAGAAAGATCGCGGCGAGAATGACTTACGCGTCTGTCAACCCTGGACAGGATCAGATCGGATAGCACGGGGACTGATAGTAACGCGATCGTAAATAGAAGCAGATCGAACCTAAACCCCATGTTCGTCTTCGCCTTCCCGTATTGGCTTCGTGGATTTTCAATTCCTACAAAATCCTTGTAGACTTGTAGTTATGTCGCATAAATTTTCTTAAAAACTGGTGCGTTTGGATGTTGAAGTAAGTTGAGTTGAGTTGAGTTGATAAAATATTGTTAGAATATTATTTATTATTATTATTATTATTTTAGGATTTGAAAAAGTTGAATTGTTTATTATATTTTGTATTGAGATTTGAAAAAGTTGTAATAATGAATTGAGATGAGTTGAGAGAATTTTTGGTTCAAACGAAGCCTAAGTTTTGTATTAGTTAACCATTTATAGCTTTTTTTATCATAAAATAGACTATTTTCACTTTATTTACAAGTTTCTATATATCAATTTTGAGTTTTTAATATATAGTAGTGCTATAAGCACTTATAATTTTACATATAAAACTCAGTTTGTCAGTTTTCTTTTAAATTTCAAGTTTAATAATTTTTTTGAAGTACAATTTTAATTCGTACCTATATATCTAAAAGAAAAATTTTAAACATAAGTCTCACACTCTTACACACCACTTAAAAATATTTAATTTTATCCTTTTACCTTTTATGAAATATGAAATATAAGGATAAAAAAGTAAAATCACATATTTTTAAGTGGTGTACAGAGTATGAAATTTCTGTGTAACACGACTCATTTGTCAGAACTTCTAATTTTAAATGTCACGATTTCCTTTTATCAGAGCCAAGTTTATACATGTTTGACTTATTTAACAAAGAGTAATGTTAGGGACAAGTCCAAAGGCCTAAGCATATATATTTGGAATTTCTATATATTATTATTTGCAACAAATGTATAAATTTTTATTCATGAGAAATGATTTACAATGTAAATTTTGGGTGCTTTCTTTGAAAAAAATATACAAATCTAAGACCTACATGAAAAAATATACTTTTTAATAATAGACCTTATTATTTTTCAAATAGAGTGCGCAATGCTTGAAACCTATGACTAAATCTAACTTTACTATTTTCCAAATTTAATTTGTTTATCAAACAAACAACACTCTTGTTGAGTTTACGAGTAAAGTTAAGCAATTCACCAACAACCCATTTCAATTACAACCCTAATATCGGTAATTAAAATATCACAATTTAATGGATTTCATCCAAACTTAGTTTTTAAGTTTAATAAGTTCGTGAATTTGTCTTTTTTCTTTCTAAAATCACTTTCTAGGAAAATATTAAACAGGTTTAAAAGAAGCTTTTGCATATATAGTCGGAAACTTCCAATTTGGAACTTGTAGAAGTTTTAACTGTCGAGCATTCTTCCCACTTCCAAATTGTTCCGTTATTACCACTCATTTTCTTGCCAAAAGTAATTCTTGCACAGCTTAGATTAATTCTCATTTAGTTACACAGAAGAGATAAAAAAAAATCTATAAATAATAGTGAAATAATTTGTGAATAATAATGAAATAATTTGAATTAAGATTTCCGAGGGATTTTGAGAAATAAGAGAAAAAGTTGAATAAAAAAATTATAAAATTAAAAAGAGAGTTAGAGTATAATTTTTATTTTGAGATTTGAAAAAATTAATTTTTTTTTTAGAAGTTTGAGAAATTTGTAACGATTAAATGAGAAATTTAAAAATTTGAAATTGGTATTTAGATGTTAAGATGAGATAAAATCATATAGGATGAGATCAGACGGTTTTAAAGATTTGTGAAACCAAACTAGACCTAAGTATTTTTCTAAAGTGACTGCATTAGAAAATGAAGTTAATAATGCTGGGATGCTAACAAATAATCCGCAAATAGAACCAGACATGAAAAATGGAAGAGAGAATGTGAATAATATATTATATTTGCATTGGATGTGATAACTTCTCTCGTTGCTTACACTGAGGCAGCTTATGCATGCAGCTGCTCCACACATTTTTCCCTGTGCCAAAAATGACCGTGTATATTGCAAAGGCAAATTTAAGTTGCTAGGTAATTCATCCTCTTTCTGAAGCTACAAATGTAAAGTCCCCATCCCCCTACCCCCAAGCCCCCTAGAAGGATACCATTGTTGGCGACATTGCATCAGCATCAATGGCTTTATAATAATTTGACACTTCTATGACAAGTGAGGAGTTTGTTGTACAAAATAGCATGGATACATGATTTATGGGGCTGGAGATCAAAGAGATTCCCAACCCACCTATGGAGAGCGCAGTTACAGGGTTGCGGACACAGCAGCTTTGCGAAAAACTCAAACAAATATGGAGAAACTAAAGGATTAAAGAAGCACAGAATCAGAATTGCAGTAGTTCAAAAACTCATGAAATTAGGATGCGTTAACAGTCAAAAAAGGAAAGTGAACATTCAACCTTGGTATAATGCATGAGAAAGAAGTTCATAGTACCTTTAAGTGATAGTGGTAATAATCGATTAATGTTAACAATATTAACATGGAACCTCAATCAAAACCTTATGTGGTTACTGCTATGGCAAATTAAAACAGTTATCTCAACTGAAAATAGAAATTGTAGGGGAGCTGAACCGGTGGCGAAACAATGCTTCCTCATAGAAAATAATCATTAGCTGAAACTATAACCATTTCCAACAAAAATGATGAGAAACTCAATTACCATGATCTTTACATACACAAAATCAGCTCACTTTCCTTCAGGCTGTAATACTTGCAAAAGCTCAACATTTAGTTCAAATGTGGCTCCAGGCTGCAAAAGTTCACAATAAGTTTAGGGAGCCTGGCCAAGACATAATCATGGATTTTTCTTGGCTAGACTGTAAGAAAGAATGTATTTATAATATAAGAATAAACATGAATATAATATTGGAAATACTCAAAATTTCGAAATAATATGGTGAGGTGGTTCTGAAGTGGGCAATGAGGTTTAAACTTTAGATGCCACGAGCACTTTGGTACTATTTTACTTGGGTGTAAGTCTTTAAGTACTTAATTTAAGAGCTTGAGGCGGTGCAGGATGCCACTTTAAATTGGCCGGTGAGCTAGCATTTTGCTTTAGTTAACCTTATGCAGCAATGCTAACCCAATAGCATAGTATTATGAAGCAATACTAAAGGCAAATTGATTTGCTTTATTTCACTGCCAAACTTCCTGTGTCTTAATACACAATGAGGAAAATTTGTGTAATGATAGAAACCATGCCCGTGTTCCAGTAATTAGCCTTTTTTGTCCAAAATTATGAGACAAAAAATTAGAGTAGAAGATAAATTAAAGCTGTTGAAAACAATAACAGTATAAGAGAATAATGCTAGGCTGCTAGCTATAGTATATGCGTAAAAGGATAGAAAGGGTAGAGAAATCAATTAAAGAGCTTACTGGGATCTCGTTCATCCCCTTTTGTCCATACCCAGTCTCTTGAGGAACAATCACAGTTCGCTGCAATACGAGATGGTTTTGAAGAAGGAAAAACAAAGGGTCATAGGTTTAGCAGTGCTAAAGAAGACAAGAAACTAAATTTAAAATCTGGCTTCAGAGATCTTATGGTTATAAAAAAATGGAAAATGGGAGGATGTTATCACCTTTCCCCCTACTTTCATTCCCTCAGTTATCGAGTACATAGCCAGTGGTGGTTTTGGTGCAGCCTGCGCAGAAAATAGACCATTTGGGTTGTCTGCAAATTCACGCTTCCTTTCTTTGCCTGGAGGAGCTCCAACTTTGAATTCATATGGCTAATTAAAGCACAAGGAACTTTGCATTAGTGATCCTAGCTGTTTGATTAGGAAAAGCTGTGTTCTCTCTCTCTCTCTATCTCCCTACCACCCCCCCCCCCCCCTACCACCCCCCCGGCGCTCGCCAAGGCAAAGATGAGAACCTGGGAAATAATACGGTTTCCAGCTAAGAGTTTCGATTCTCTACTTGACACGGCTGTAATCCCACGGTACATGCAGTCAAAGTGCACCTGTGAAGTATAAGCCAATATGTCATATCTCTATCCCAATATACATGAAGACTAAACACCTTCAACTTGCATCATAATCAAACCTGAACTGTTGATCCCTTTTCAGCTATTGGACCCTTCCCCTCAACCACATCATAGTACTTTAATCCCTCGGCTGCTTCAAAGGAAACAGAAAAGCACAAACACAATAAGTTCAAATGCAACTAGGAATGCTCACAACTTCTCCTTCCCATAATTATTGCAGCTATTAGCACATTAACTCATGCAAACTGATGTGTTTCGATTGGATATGCTTAGTTCCTAACAAAGTTTTGTCACATGATTAATATCCCAGGCATGAGAGGAAAGTATTTTTTGTTTTTCACTTGAAATAAAGCATTTAGTAAAAAGAGATGGCCCTCCGTCGCCATCAATCCAACAATCTTCGTTGTCATCAAGGATATTCTAACCCCAATGTTCTTATCCTTGCCCCTTATGTTTTTACAACTCTTTTTAATTATTTTGAATATTTAAATGATGAAAGTTATGAAACATTTAATGTTGGGGAAATCAACACAGCGGAAGGGATAAAAACGGCAATAAAAGAGTACACTCACGCACTCAGTGACACCAAGAATTTAACGTGGTTCGGCAACTGCCTACATCCACAGAAAAGAGCTTCACTAATAAATAGTGGAACACAAGAAAATATTACAGAGGAGGAGGATCACACTCCACTCAACTCAACTCAACTCTCTTCTTTTCTTTCAGAGCTCTCTCGGCTCTCTCTCTTTTCTTTTTTCCTTGGGTGTATCTGAAGCTCTCGCATGGAGCTTCAATTTATAGATGCCTCACCTCACGTATAAATGCATTTATTTGCATTCAATGGGTAGCTGTTGGGCGCTGAGCGCTGAAGGTTGACTGCTTGCTTGTCTCTGCAGTCAACAATGGGCAGGGATTTCAACAATTCTCCCCCTCCATGCCCATTTACTTATCTACTACCCATTCCAGCTATGTCTCTGCATAGCTCAAGCTTCTCACTTGTAACCACTTTCGTCAGCATGTCCGCTAGATTCTCTTTCGTATGGATCTTCACTAGCTTCAACAGTTGTTGTTCCATCGCTTCGCGTATCCAATGATAGCGGATGTCAATATGCTTGGTGCGGGAATGGTACATTGAATTCTTGCTCAGATCTAGAGCACTTTGACTATCACAATGTACTTTGTAGTCTTCTTGACTAACCCCTAGTTCTTGGAGAAAACGCTTCATCCACAACATCTCTTTCCCAGCTTCCGCTGCGGCAATGTACTCTGCCTCTGTTGTAGATAAAGCAACACACTTCTGCAATTTGGACTGCCAAGAGACAGCTCCTCCTGCAAAGGTGAAGAGAAATCCCGAAGTAGATTTCCTGCTATCCAGATCTCCTGCCATATCTGAATCTGTATAGCCTTCCAAAACTGGTTTAGCTCCCCCAAAACACAAGCACATCTTTGATATACCTTTCAGGTACCTGAGAATCCACTTGACTGCTTCCCAATGATCATTTCCTGGATTTGAAAGGAATATGCTCACCATGCCTACAGCATGAGCAATATCTGGTCTGGTACAAACCATTGCATACATCAGGCTTCCTACTGCTGAAGAGTAGGGTACTGCTTCCATTTCTTCAATCTCTTTCTTTGAAGAAGGACATGAGCTCTTGCTCAACTTGAAGTGGTTTGCAAGTGGAGTATTAACTGGCTTAGCATCTCCCATGTTGAAACGTCTGATGACCTGTTCAACATATTTTTGTTGTGATAGCCACACCCTTTTGGCTTTCCTATCACGAACAATCTTCATGCCCAAAATTTGTTGTGCTGGGCCTAAGTTCTTCATATCAAAAGACTTGGATAGTTCCTTCTTTAGTTTGTTAATCATGGACCTATCATCACCAACGATTAACATATCATCAACGTAAAGAAGGAGTATGACAAACTTGTCATCCTGGAACCTTCGAACATAGACACACTGATCTGCAGCAAGTCTCTTGTAACCATGACTCATCATGAATGAGTCGAACTTCTTGTACCATTGCCTCGGTGCTTGCTTGAGGCCATAGAGACTCTTCTTTAGCCTGCAGACTAAGTGATCTTTCCCTGGAGCTTCAAACCCTTCTGGTTGCTCCATATAGATCTCCTCCTCCAAATCTCCATGGAGAAAGGCTGTCTTCACATCCATTTGTTCGAGTTCCAAATTCAAGCTGGCTACCAATCCGAGTATGACTCGAATTGACATCATTTTCACCACCGGAAAAAATATCTCGTCAAAGTCAATTCCTTTCTTCTGTTGGAATCCTTTGACAACCAATATGGCCTTGTGCTTTATCAGCTTCTCTTAGCCATCTTTCTTCAGCTTGAACACCCATTTGTTCTTTAGGGCTTTCTTTCCTTCAGGAAGTTTCACCAACTCATAGGCCTGATTTTTCTGCAAAGAACTCATCTCTTCTTGCATTGCCTGCACCCATAGGCTTCTATCAGCATGAGTTTGAACTTCCTGGAAGCTCTCCGGCTCCCCCTCATCAGTAAGCAGAATATAGTCTGATTCCGGATATCTCATCGACGGAATCAGTAGGCGGCCTCTTGCCGATCTTCTTGGTTCATCAGCCAAAGGAGGTTCATCACCATCTAACCCTTGTGGTGGTTCACCAGCTGCTGGTGGAGAGGGCTCTTGCTCCCCCTGCTTAACACCCTGAGCTTCATCTTCTGCTTTTGGATCTCGATCCTGCATATCCACATTGTCTGTGGCAAACTGCAATGGTGCAGGATTTGGAGTATAGGAACTAAGCTCTACTGACATCGAGGAAGCTTCAGTTCCTATATGCTGGTTTTCATGGAACACAACGTCCCTACTTATGACAATTCTCTTTGTCACTGGATCCCATAACTTGTATCCGAATTCTTCATCTCCATATCCAACAAAGATACATGGAGTTGACTTGACATCGAGCTTCTGTCTTAGCTCCTTGGATACGTGTGCAAAGGATTTGCACCCAAACACTCTCAAGTGAGAGTAAGAGACATCTTTTCCAGACCAAACCTTCTCAGGAATTTCAAATTCCAGTGGTGCAGAAGGTGATCTGTTGATCAAGTAACAGGCAGCAAGAACAGCTTCACCCCAGAATGGCTTTGGTAATTTGGCCATACTGAGCATGCATCTTGTTCTTTCAATGATGGTCCGGTTCATTCTTTCGGCTACACCATTGTGCTGAGGGGTATATGGGACCGTCTTCTCATGTCGAATACCGCGATCAGCGCAGTATGCAACGAACCTTTTGGAGATATATTCTCCTTCATTGTCCGTTCGCAGGCACTTCAACTTCTTTCCCGTCTCTCTTTCCACTAGGGTGTGGAAGTTCTTGAAGTGCTCGAAGACCTGATCCTTTGACTTCAAAACATATACCCAGACCTTTCGTGAAGTATCATCAATGAATGTCACGAAATATCTGTTACCTCCCAATGACTCTTTTTCCATGGGACCACATACATCAGAGTGTACCAGACTCAACAACTCTGATCTTCTCTTCGTAGAGGATTTAAACGAGACTCTGCATTGTTTGCCAAACAAACAGTACTCACAAGGGTTTAACGCTGTTCCTTTGGCAACTTTGATGAGTGCCTTCTTCAAAAGCGCATCCAACCCTTTCTCACCCATGTGTCCGAGTCTCTTGTGCCACAGATTCGGTGATGTCTCGTCTTCCACTGCATTGAGGCTATCAGAACCAATCTTCACATGGGTTTTGTACAACGTACCGCAAATATGTCCTCGGGCGACAACCATGGCATCTTGTGACAGCTTCCAAGTGCCTTTGCTGAAGTAGCTGTCATAGCCCTGTCGATCAAGGGCTGTCCCGGAAATCAGGTTGAGCCGAAGGTCAGGAATGTGTCGAACATCTTTCAACACCATGGTGCAACCAACGTTGATTTTTATCTGCACTTCGCCAACTCCCACGATCTTCGAGGAACTGGCATTCCCCATCCTTACCGTACCAAAGTCTCCTGCTTTGTACGTAGTGAAAAATTCACTATGGGAAGTGGCGTGGTATGATGCTGCTGTGTCTACCACCCACTCAACATCATGGCTTGCAACGTGCAGACACGTCTCGTCACTGGTGGAGAGTATTGCCACATCTCCCGAAAGAGTGACAAGGGTTTCACCATCTTCTTTCTTCAGCTTACTGCTTTGACCTTGCTCCCTTAAAAACTTGCGGCAGTGTTTCCTCATGTGGCCTTCTTTGCCACAATGGTAACATTTCATGTTACCCATCTGCTGGTTCCTGCTACTGCTGGACCTTCCATGTGGTTAAGACTTCCCTCTGTTTCTGCCTCCACTTCTCCATCTATCATTACCTTGAGGCCTTTCTCTACTCTCGGTGACAAGGACATGAGTTTGATTCATGCTTGTCTCTTTTCGTCTGACCTCCTCATTAAACAGGGCATCCTTAACCATCGTCATGGTAAGTTTGCCATCTGGAGTAGAGTTACTTAGGGAGACCACCAGCGTCTCCCAACTGTCTGGTAATGAACTGAGAAGTAGCAGGGCTTGTTCTTCATCGCCAAGATTCAGGTTGACGGACCCGAGCTGGTTAACTAGGTTTTGAAACTCGTTAGTATGCTCGGCAACAGAGGTATCATTTTTCAACTTCAAGTTAACAAGCCGTCTCATCAAGAGGGCCTTGTTTCGAGCAGTCTTAGCCTGATACATATCCTCTAACTTTTTCCAGAGGTTATATGCATCTGTCTCTTGGGCCACGTGGTGAAAAACACTATGGTCAATCCATTGCCTGATTTGACCAATAGTCTTCTTGTGCATCTTTTTTCACACTTGATCCGTAACTTCATCTGACTTCTTCCCTTCATCTTCCAAAGGGTCAAACAGATCTTTACAGTTCAAGAGATCCTCCATTCAAGGTCTCCAAAGACTGTAGTTTGAGGCAGTCAGCTTTATCATGGCGCCTGATGCTGAATCCTCCATGGATTTAGACTGTTCTAAATACAAAATACAAGTACAGGATCTTTGAGGTGGAATATCGTACAACGGACAGTACCGTTGTGTCCGGAACGCTTGATTTTGTTGGAAACGGGCCTTGTTTCGTCAAAATCGGACTCAGATAGCACAAGGAATGAGCAAAAGAACTAAAACAGGAACTCTGTCGCGCGTGCAGTGCGTGGCGCGAACAAAACGCGTAGGCGTGACTAAGTCACGCGCAGAGAACTCCTCTGGTGCGCGTGGAACGCGTAGGCGCGTGTAACGCACGCGCTTTTATGGAGTCAGGGCACGTCGGGCGCGTGAAATTCACTCGCAAGGGCTTCCCTGTAGCGCGTGTGGAGCGTGGGATTCACACGCTCGATATTCTCTTTGGCACGTGTGACGCGTGTCGAGAGTGAGTCTCACTCTCCAATCTTCAGACGGCGCGTGGAGGAGCGTGCAGCCTCCGTTCGGCCTCTGGTTTTCACCGCTTTTCTTGTCTCAATGAGGCGAACACAGTGGTATGCTCAAATTTGAAAAATGAGCTACGCACTAAAATCGAGTTTTCTATAAAAAACTCTTTCCAACAAACTCTCTGATACCACTTGTTGGGGAAATCAACACAGCGGAAGGGATAAAAGCGGCAATAAAAGAGTATACTCACGCACTCAGTGACACCAAGAATTTAACGTGGTTCGGCAACTGCCTACATCCACAGAAAAGAGCTTCACTAATAAATAATGGAACACAAGAAAATATTACAGAGGTGGAGGATCACACTCCACTCACCTCAACTCTCTTCTTTTCTTTCAGAGCTCTCTCGGCTCTCTCTCTTTTCTTTTCTCCTTGGGTGTATCTGAAGCTCTCGCATGGAGCTTCAATTTATAGATGCCTCGCCTCACGTATGAATGCATTTATTTGCATTCGATGGGTAGCTGTTGGGCGCTGGGCGCTGAGTGCTGAAGGTTGAGCAAGCAGTCAACAATGACTGCTTGCTTATCTCTGCAGTCAACAATGGGCAGGGATTTCAACATTTAAAAAGTAAAGGAGTAAAAAAGTTGAGACAAAAGTGAAACCTAGCAACGGAAAACCCCATGAACCCTAAGATCCTCTTATAAAAATTACAAAGAGATTTAGGGCAAGTTTGGTAACCAAAACAAAACACAAAATTCTCATCTCATCTCATCATTACACCTTTTTCAAATCTCTATACAAAATATAATAAACAATTCAATTTTTTCAAATCTCAATACACTTTTTTCAAATCCCAAAACAATAATAATATTAAAACATAATATTTTAAACTTCAAAACAAAACACAAAATTCTCATCTCACTCCCCAAACCTGCCCTAAAACCCATTGCAAATCAAACTTTTTGAAGCAACGAATCCTTGCATGCCACAAAATTCTCTGCAAAACACCCAAATGTACTCACAGTTACAGCTTAATTGCCTATTACTTTTCGATTAAATTATTTTTTTCACAATCACGACATAAATCAGACTTAAAAATGTTAATCAAACACGACTAATCACGTCATACTACATCACCAGCATTTGAATAACTACAGAACTGCTACCAGAAACGAAAGCAGCACGTGAAGACGGAAGACCCGCATATACAACAACGCGTCAAAGATTGATGGAGAGAAAAGATTAATAACTAACGGCTAGTGAGGTAGTCCTCAAGAGGGATGGTCTTCTTGTTGCGACGCTCTCTGGCCTCTGAAGGTGGAGAGTGTGAAACGAGGAGGCCGAAAGGCAGCGAGGAAATCAGAATCGCGGACCTTCTCGAAATGGGTAATGGAAGAACAGTTTGCTTTGGAAACTGTGCCTGGTTGCTGATGGGTTTTGCACAGAGTTGAAGAAGATGAGTAACGGTATATTCGTCCAAGCTCCTAATGGAAGCCATGGCCGTTGAGGCACACAGGCCGAAGGTTATAAACCGCCCAATGCCTGTATATCCCTATCCCGAACAAGAGTTTTGCCACAATAAGTTTGCGTACTAATCTGCATATTAATATTGTTGTCTTTATATTTTAAATTTAAATTAACATTATTTTTAATAAAATCTATTTTCTAACCAATCATATTGAATATGTATACGTATTAATATGCAAAATCGCTTACAATTAAAATTTAAAATACGTGCACCCATTTAATATGATTAGTTAGAAAATAGATTTTATTTAAAATAATACTAATTTGAATTTAAAATATAAAGGTAACAATATTAATACGTAAATTGGTACGCAAACTTATTTATATATAACAAAACTCATAATGTAATTTCATTAAATTTAAATTTTATAAATTAAATTTTACTATTTAAATAATATGAATGGTATACTTTACACTAACTTATTATAATAAAATAACTCTAAAAAATATTCATTCTTATATACCAATTTGTTGAAATAATACGTTGGTGAGCGATCCACGTGTCTTTAGGTGTAGAATTTGAGATGTTATTTATGAGTTCTAAACAATCATTTTTTCGTATTCTTTACATATTTTATTAATTTAATATGTCAAAATAGTTATTTTATATTAAAAAAAGTAATGCAGTCAATTACATTAATGAAATGCTTAAAGAATACGTAAAAGTGAGTGTAAATATAATTTTTGTATTTATATATCTTTTAACACATCTTTTTTTTTTTTTAAAAAAATCTTTTTTTAAGTTATATCGACATTGCTGGCACGTCAGATCAAAAAATTAAATTCTTTTTACAAATTTAAAATTTTAAACTTCTCCATGGTTAACGGTGTCGGATGCGGAGAGTGCTCCATGTCGACTTACAAATATTACTTTATTTTTTTGTCTATATCGTTAATATTTATACTTTATAGAATTATTATAACTGCTTTTTAACTTTAATTCAAAATTAATGCATGCTAGTTATGTTCATAGGAGGTTGGAATAACATTTTCCTTGTTTAATTATGTTTAATGGGCTTCGGTTACTCTTCTACTTCTTCTACATACCTAGCAAATGGCATATTCCGTGTATACAATGCAAGTTTCATGCACCAAAATACACACACGTATAACATGCCATGGGTTCCCATTGATTCACCCAAAAAGTCATGTGCAATCTAATGATGTTGGCAAAAGCCTCCACGGTCAATTGCCAGATATACCAACAGAGCATAAATGAGATGGCAAACAAGTATGAAATTATGAAAATTTCATTGCGAGTGTTATTACCCATCAAACATGGCAGAATTGACACTTCTAGGGTGTGACATTAATCCAGCAAGGCTATTAGTCTACATGTATACAGAAGGTTGAGAAAGAAGAAGAGTTCTACACAGTAGGAAGCATGGAGTTTTGTCTACATTTGAGCTATGTTAAACTTAAATCAGTCATGCCAGTATGGCCCTCTGGCCCTGGTGTTGCAGAACATTTGCCGCCGCCTATTGTTTCGTTCCAGTAAAGGCCCCATAGCATGCCATAAACATACCGGCAATATTCTCACATTTTTCTCATCACATTGACCATCACAATCACTAACATCGATCATGGTCCACTTAATAGGTCACCGACGCCATCATTATTGGTCGATTTCTGTTCCTTAGATAGGTCCACGCTTGCCATGATGTCTACTGTTTTCTTAGAAGAAGGCCCGTCTGCTTCCACATCAGAAAATTGGTTGCCAGGATGCGCATGATCATGTGGGGAGGGCAAAGGCGAGTCACGAGGGGTTCCACCTAAAGTCTGAGGTGGAGATGATCCTTTCCCGTCATTCTTCTTCTTTACAGCTTTTTTATGCCACTGCTTTAGGGCCTTGGAAGTTTGTTCATCAAAAATCGACCTCTTCATGGTTGATCCCATCTAAATATCCCCCACGAAAAAGTAAGAACCCGTTCGCCACCACTTTGAAAATATGGTAAAAAGTTTTACTGCCAGTTGCTAGCATGTGGATGGATGGATGGACAGAAATAGTAATGGATGAAAGCAGCGTTAAGGAAGATTAGCTCAATTATAGTTTACCAAAACTAGAACATATTCATAACTTTCCGAAAATTTCTTTATTCTGCAAGTTGCTACTCTTAAATTTCAGCATGTATTTAATTTAAAGAGCGTACCTGAGTAACAAGGGCATACAGAGGAAGAGTGATGTAGCTGCACATAAATTGGACTCCCACCCTGTCAAATTGGAAATTTCATTATAACTAATTTGGGCAGTCCAATGTTAATTATCTGTCCGTGAAGGAACCTTCTAGGAAGAATGATATCTAAGAGGCATTGCTTACCCAAGGACAACTCTTAGAATAATAAGATTAAAATCCTCATGAAAACAAGATCTCAAGCCAAACTCGTACTGCACCAAGACTGAGCAGTCAGAATTCCAACAGGGAATGACAAATAATTTGAGGAAGGTGAAAGAGAGAAGTTTGTTACCCATATCCAAAGGAAATATGTTATCTCGAATGCATTCTGGACAAGAATCAGCTTGTTAGAAAATCTCCATAAATCTTAACATGAAAAGTAAGCAATTTCTCAAAAAAAAAAAAAATTTAATGTCACTCAGAAAACAGTAAGCATGTGCTCTAATTCTACACCCAGCTGGAATTTACAAAGCTGTAACACATATGGTTACGTAGAATATATCATGCAAAAAGAATAGAAGGCAACTAGTTAGTACCTGGAACAAGACAAAATGGATGAGATAAAGAATTAATCGAGGCCAACTGAACCAAAAATGCTTGTCAGAAACTTGTACAAGCGGTATTCCTTGGACTACAGCATGCCTTTCTATGATTTCAAGAGCCATTTCTGTTATTATAGCTTGAAGCTTTGTCCCAACTGATAATACCATCTTTAAACCACCCAATCATTAGTCATGGAATATAAATACATATTCATATAATTTTATGACAAGTTTCTTACAACTAGAGGAAGTATTGACACCCAAACCATAGCATACGATCCTGAAAAGGATAAGATCATATCAATGTTAACTTTGAGTGTGAAAAATCAAAATTATTTGATATCATTCAAGAAAAACAACTCCATTGCCAAAATTAGAATAAGAAGTAAGACTAACCATCAACATTAACTAGCATAAAGAACACCATGGAAGCCCATAATAGTGGACTGTAAGGAGCATGAAGGTAAAGGTCAGAAAAAAACCGGAAGGAAATACGGACAAGATAAAGAAAGGATTATTCTCATGTACCTAATCTCAATGCCAGTAAGGCAAATCGCTAATTACCAACAGCATGTTAACAAAATTTGGCACTTTACCTGATTCCCACGACTACCTTAAAGTCATCTTCTAATGACCTCTTTATATATTTTTGAAAGTCAAACTTACTTCCAGGTGCCAAATGAACCTATAAGGAGGAAATGAATTAATTTATGAAGAGTTACCATATAAAGATGACCTTAAGATTCTTGCATCTGAAGAAACTCACAGTAATAAATCCATGTCGCAAAGTCAAGTAGTCAGCCCTACGAACAGACCTGAAGAATTGTCGAAAGAAGCAGACCTGAAAGATTGGAACATTCAAGCATTGCATCAACAATTACAGGTTTAAAAATAATGTTAAAAAACTTATAAAAAAATAATGTAAAAATAACTGTAACCAGTATGGTAAATTTAGAAGATCGTGACACATTCTTTGTTTTTTCTTTTTTTAGGTCTTGCTTCAAACTTGACTGAATCATTTTCATGCTCACCAAAAATAATTATGCCGAGAAATTACAGTAGCATGATATTGACTTCAATTCAATCTTGAAAGTAAATGACATCATTTTTTTTATAGGTAAAAAGTACATGACATCATTGAATAGAAGACACATTTCTTACAAAGTAGAAGGAGAACGGTGATTTAGTCCAGAAACTAGTATGATCCTTTACGAATGATGTCTCATGAGTAAGCCTGAATCTTGTAGGATCTGAACAATCAACACACACCAAGACAGCACTTAGAAATAAGTAAACACAACACTTAAATAGACTAGAGTTTCCATGCTGGCTGAGCATAAACTACAAAATTTTGATAGCAACAAACAGCAGGCAATATTTTCATCATTCACTAATATACCATTCATGAATTCATGGTCATGAGTACTCTCCTGTTCCCAGTCCTTCCACCCACGAATCTGAAAAAATAGAGAACTGTAAGTAATCAACTAGGTTTATGTTGGAACCACCTGTATCCCCAGAGAATACTTTCCTCCCTGATCCAAAGGCCCTTGTGCCTCTTGTTTCCGGGTGTTCATTATATGACAAATTTAGGAATTACAAAACAATTATGGGCAAACCTGAATGTGAACCCACCTTTAATCTTCCCAGCAGCATTGTTATGGCACTGTATATCACATGGAAGGCTGCTAAAAAGAATATGAAGATGTGTAACTGATGTAAACCATTCACAGATATAAGTGGCACGTGCCCCTACAATATGAAAAATTAAGAATTACGTCAGTCCCTAACCAGGAAAGGAATGATTGCGGAAATTTAAGAATGATTGCTCACAATTACATCAGTCATTGGATTGAAAAGATCAAAGCTGGAGAGGTTTATCAATCTGCCTGCTAGTGTAAGATTAATTTTAGAATGTAAAGATTGACAACAATATGGAGTCATGCTGTGTATAATATATCCTTCAACAATTTACATATGAAATTAACATTATGGTGTGTTGAAACAATAAAAGTCAGAGGTATATATGATTTAATTGTATTTGAATCTAATCCATGCCCGTATACCGCAAATGAAAAATCTAATGTATATGTTCAACATATACTCATATGCTTTCAGTTAACATTGTGCCAATTTAGGGTCAACGGAAGTCCCGTTCCACATAGCATGTAGAAAGCCATGCCACTCAGGGAACAAGATCCTAGATCAGTATATCTTTTCTAATTCAACTTTATCTAACCTTCAGCTTCCTGAACTGCATTTTTTATCTGATATTATCTTTCCCTAGTACCTCTCTGATTCAGTCCCAGTAATTTTTAATTGTAAAGTTGTCTTCTATATTATTGTACACATTGATTTCTAAAGCCCAACTTTCTGGTCTTTAGAACAATTTTAGCCTCACTAATTCATAAGGTGAAATTCCTCTTTTAGCTAGTTTATAATGGGATGGTCATTTCTAACCCATGCACTGATGGAAATATACACTTAATCAATCTACAATTAGATCCACAGAAAATATCATTTCCTCTCACAATATAATTGATAAGCCAAACATGCTCTTCAATTTTGTCTTGTCAGTACTAAACATATAGTTATCCAAAGTGCAGGTTCATGGAATTAACTCCACCATAGCAATTCATTAAAGCAATGGATTGATAAAGAACTAACCCTGCACACAAGGAATGTGAAGTCCATAATAAAAGATCAAGGATGTAGCTCTTTCTTATAGTGGATAACAGATAATGTATCTGCTAGCATATTAATTTGTAACTGAATGTTAAATGAAACCTACCTGACCAAATTCAATGCTCAATTACATTCTCAAACTGATATACTTACCAGTTTGCAAACTGGACCTGCGCCCCCACCAGCTAGATGTCTACGCTCATGCCATAGAAGCCTGCGATGATGTTCCCCTTCTCCCGTCTCAGGCTCAGGTTTTGGTTTCTGATGCTCACCCCCTCCTCTTAGGGGGCACGGTAACATTGTATCTGCAAACTTCATGGGAATACACATGCTAGAAATGAAGCTTTGCCCGAATGTCAAGAGTAAAGATATAAATCCTAAAACCATAAGCTCTGCAAAAATTAAACAGGAAGAGAGATCTTGATCACTAGGAGACCCAAGAAATATCATTGGTCAATATTTCATAAACCAAACTTATAGAAATATATAAAATCAATAAAGAAACACTAACAAATAGGATTAATGCTTTTACCGCCTTTTATTTTCTCGAGAGCTTCAAACAAAGCTTTCTTTTTTCTTTCTTGAAACCACTGAGACAAAAAGGACAGATTAACTGTTCAGAAATGTTATTTATAGAGAGACATAAATACATAAAAAAATTTAAAAAAATGAACATGGCGGCGTGTTAATGGGTTTTAATATTAGGAAGTTACAAGGAAGCAAGTTACATAATGCTAGACCAATATGCAGCCATGCGAATTTTCTTAAAGATCAATTCAACATTCAAACCAAACCCATTATCTCAAGGATCAATAACAAGACTATCACACAACACAACTCGACATAGTAAGAAACCTTAATTACACAAGCCAACCTAAACATTTCCAATCTCTAAACTGCCGTGTGACTGCCAATTACCGCAGTTATAAATCTCAAACTACAATCTGTAAGAGCGGTTGTGACTGTTTCGATGGAACTGCAGCCAACGACGATTTCATAAAATGTTGCTAAAAACTGTGACTTATGCAGTGCAATTAAATTTACAACTATCGTATGAAACTGAAAAGTTCACCTAAATTTGTCTATTTAGAAAACTAAATCACGAAAATCATAATTGCATACCCTTACAGATCACAGAAGATCCAGCTCCTTGGGCAAATAATTTTTTTACTCCCAACGAGATCAAATTGCCCAGAAAGGTTTTTTGAAGTAAATATACAGATTACAAAACAAAAACATAAATTGGAAGGATTGAACCTATTTTCTTTCTCATGCATCAGCCTTGTTATTACCTCTCCAACCATATGAAGAACTTTCTCCAAAACTATTGAAATCAAAATGATAACTGCGCAAACTGCTGCGACGGCCCAAGTGGGCGTCTGATCGAGCTCCCTTGCAGGAGTGATACCTCCGCCTCCGCCTCCGCCTCCGGCCATTTTCAAACAACAAACTAGCCCTTAGAACTTATGAGCTTCAAGAACAATACTATTCCAGACAGTGAAAAGCGACAAGTCATCTATCTACTCCCTACGCCGACGATGTAACACATTCATCGTAAAATCTCGAGAAAGTTAAGGAAAAAGAAAAGGTGTCTGTGGGCAGCGACGCCGAGAGGGAATCCAAGATTTGCTTAGCATTGTGTGGGAGGGAGGAAGGTTTGTGATTTCTTGGTTTCAACTTTAACGGTATTGAACCGGGAACGTACGGAGAGAAAAGAGAGACGGTTGGGATTCGTTGGAGATGGTCCATCACCGTGAAATATATTTTCGAGTTTGCCATTGCATGAACCAGACTTAATTGGCGAGAGAGGGAGAGTAGGGATTTTCACCTAAAATTGAGGTTAATGCACGGTCACAAAAGCTTAGAGCGAAACCTCAACCAAAAGGCCATTAGGGATTTGTTTCAACCAAACAAATTCTCCGAATGTAGAGACGATGGCTCGAAATTTATCATGGAGGTCAGAATTTTATTTTTGGCTGAAAGGTATCTTTGGGAGAGGAATAGAGGGCAAAATGTCTGAGCAAAATATAAACAAATAGCGCCGTTGCCGGGGATCGAACCCGGGTCACCCGCGTGACAGGCGGGAATACTCACCACTATACTACAACGACTTGTTGGTAAGCTTGGTATAAAGCTTTTTTATATTCAGTTTATGAAAAGACGGTACCAAAACAAGTGTTCACGGTCGAAAACAAAATGCTTATACATTTTTCTATTTACTAATGTTTCCTTTTATTATTGAGGAATATTTAGAAAAAAGTTCGTATATATAAAATAAGGAAAATGATAGTATGACTATTAAATATGCTTATCAAATGTGTCTACTCATATATTTTTATTTATTATTTTTTTTAATAGTTAAGTAAGTGACTATTAGTGAATTAATTTATATATTTTTTATTTTGTTATTAATAGTTAAGGATGTTTAAAAAATACTTAAAGAAAAAAAAAATCATTTGTATAGACTAGTGCACATAATTGGTAGGCGTCCATAAAAAAAACATGAGCTATTCT
Source organism: Juglans cinerea (assembly GCA_961763995.1). Taxonomy (NCBI): domain Eukaryota; kingdom Viridiplantae; phylum Streptophyta; class Magnoliopsida; order Fagales; family Juglandaceae; genus Juglans; species Juglans cinerea. The sequence goes on from CAUIVZ010000005.1 coordinate 27,387,029, forward strand.
ATTCCAAAATAAGTATATAGAGTTAGCACACGGTCATCCACGTCATTTAAATAGTAAATTAATTTGATTTGTAAGATTTAAATTTTAAAATTTACTTTTGAAATCAAATTATGCTGCATATATACGGACAAAAGGTTTGAGAATAGATTAATCTTTCTACATGAAATATATTTTATTTGTTTTGCTGAAAAGTTGTGTTTTTGTGAAGGTTTTAATAGCAGCAAGAACGACGCTGCAATTAAATGAGAAAACATGGTTATCTGCCCAAGATTACAATTACAATAACAATTATACATGTCAGTCAATGAGTTCAAACTCCCAACGTACTCATTTATGATAAAAAATCCTGAGCTTCTTGACATCACTCAGCAATTCTTATTTCTTACACAATGGCTGGCATTGAAAAAATAAATAACGCCGTTGCCGGGGATCGAACCCGGGTCACCCGCGTGACAGGCGGGAATACTCACCACTATACTACAACGACTTGATGGTTTAGGGTCCCAACTTTTTATATATAATTAATATTTCGACATACAGAATCATGTTTGCTATAAATTTCTAGAACCCTAGAGCTCTGAAACCTAATTCACGTACTTCATAATATCGTTATTTTTCTTCTAAATTGGTTGTTTCCGTCTGCAAATAACAACTGTGCAATTAATCCTTTATTTTTATTAGAAGAAGACAGTACTCTAATTTTATTAATCTCTAACTTATAGTAGAGAAATATCATATTATAAACAAACATGGGATTACAAAAGTCTCCAACCAAGGTTCCAAAAAATTTGTATACTAAGACCCCCATTTGGATAGTGAGATAAGATGAGATAGTTTTATATGAAAGTTGAATAAAATATTGTTAGAATATTATTTTTTTAATATTATTATCGTTTAGGGATTTGAAAAAAATTGAATTATTTATTATATTTTGTGTGAAAATTTGAAAAAGTTGAAATGATAATATGAGATGAGATAAAACCGTTTCTGTATTTAAACGGGGTCTAAGTTTTACAAGATGTGAGCAACGACAGCAGTAACTATTTACAAAAATCAAGCCTATATAATACCAAAACTGAAACTTCTATTTCCATCTAAAGTTTGGTATAACAGATCTCCTTCCTATGTGCAAAGCATGATTATAAATTTAACTGTTTGCAGTATAATTACCCCATAAATAAGCCTTTGTGACAAATTACCTACCATGGTTGATTTTCAATAATCCAATGAAAAGCATAATAATGATTAGGCTTCGTTTGCTTCTTAAACTCATCTCAACTCATCATTACAACTTTTTCAAATTCCAACACAAAATATAATAAACAATTCAACTTTTTTAAATTTCAAAATAATAATAATAATAAACAATAATATTCTAACAATATTTTATAATCTCAACTCAACTCAATTCAACATCCAAACGCACCCAAGTTTCATGGCTATGAATGACATGGTTTCAAAATAGGTTCATCTTTTGTATCTAATTTACCTCTCTTTTGTTAACCAATTCCAAATTCTACATATAGCATCATGACAAACATAACATAACGCACATGGTTTATTATGATATAATGATTAAAAGTATAGCCAAATAAATATCCAAGCCATTAGACTTTTAGATAAATGGTTAGACCTTTGACATTTGGTATCAAAATGGAAACTATGACACGAGTTTGAGTTACAGAAAGACAACTTATAAACCGGATTAAAATGCCTTTTTATTATGAATGGACATGGTGTGAAACTATGGAATATAAGCCGCCAAAAGAGAAAAAGAGCTACCATCTGGCTAGTATCAATAGAGTGGAAACATGGGAATTAAAACCCTCACAAGTCAAACCTCAGAATGAATCAGTGAACATGGCATAGGAATCCAAGAGCTGCACAAAATGGTAAAATCAAAATCAAGTTTGAAAATAAAAACTACCAAAAAAATAAATAAAACAGTTTCTACATCTATATATCGGGGTAAAAGAAATCCGTGGCTTCCTCATGGCAATTTGGAAGAGAATTGATTTTGACGGGAATCACTCGGAACAAATACAGGAAGCTGGCCGCCCCTCTGTGATCTCTGCTGATAATAACTCGATGTAGAACCTCTATCCAGGCCAGCAGCCACTGAGCTCAAATTTCTTATCCCTCTGATCGGCTGTTCATTCACAACAGGACCGCCAAAGAAAATGGATTGACCTGTGTACGACAGCTCTGTTCCAAGACCTCTGGAAGATGAGGAAACAAAACGGCCCGCTTCTTCATTCCAGAAGACTGATGATCTTGAGTTTTCTAAAAGACCCAAGTTGTTATTTCTCAAAGGGATTTGTTCTACATTCTCACGAACTGCATTTTCATTATGCTCACTTTGTTTTGTCGAGCAAGGAGATTGATCTGCTGATGATTGATAAATAGGATTGAAGTGATCTCCGTGTACAGTTTGCTGCACCAACAGCGAAGACGTGATGTTGGAGAGTTGAGGACTGCTAAGGTTGCTAATACTTTGATTGCATGTTTCAATATCTTCCTTGCTGGCACGACTAGGTGGATATGAGCTCTTAGGAGGAGATAACCTCGATGCCCCAGCTCTAGCATTTCTACTGTGAAACCCTTGATCAGTGCTGACTGGACTGGTTCTTCCACTCACAGTACTACTGGACAAATGATCAGCATCGTATGGATGATGTCGAGAACTAACTGGGCGAAGCACAGATGATGATGCTCTAGCTTTTGCAGCTGCTTTAATTGCCTCATTAGAATCCAGTTTAGCAAGTTTCCACGCACTGATTCGGATTTGACGCTGGGGCAACTTTTTCCCCATGTCAGACAGCTGAACTGCATCTGGATCCACTGTGGATGGTAGGCGTCCTGGCTCCAAATGAGGTATAATTTCATCCTGTTCATTAGATACATTTTAATTCTGGCACAAAATTCACTTTACTGAAGGAGGACAACTCAAACAGTCAAGTCAAAACATGCCCAAAACCTAATTGATTTGCTTCTCAACAAATTTTTGGGTAACATATTCATGCCTTTAGCTTGAAATAATTTTTCGAAATATAATCAGAGAGTAAATTTAGATCCTTCTCTTCTCAACTTGAGAAATAGAAGTGGTCATACCTGGTGGTCCATGAAGATTCTTGGAGGGGTACACCAGGCACCTTTATATTGCAAGCCCATTCCAAGAGAGCTTTTTCCACTTAAGGCAGTGACAGCAGAACTAGTTGGTGATGATGCCAGACTTTGTTGATCACCACCTTCTAGAGAAGGACCAGGCGGTTCGCTTTGTGTTCTCATGGCAACAACATACTCGTATGTTGTAATACCCTGCAGCAAAAACAACAATGGTTCTCACCACAAGCATGTTTAGAAGGGTAGAGAGGGATGGTAGGTCATTCAAGGAACACACCTTTCGAATCAGAATGATGTGGAAAAAGAAAAGTTCTCCCAAAGGCACAGTGGCAAGAAAAGAAACAGCTGTGCACAAGGCCTGAAATCAATATAAAGTTCATGTTGTTTCAATCTTTACAATTCCTTCATCACCCCCAGTGTGTAAAAACTACTTTAATTATTCATAAAAACTAGTGAACTATAGCAGCAATATACTGAAATTGAACTGAGAACATTTTGAAAAAACTTCAAGCAAAACCAACTCTTAACAGATGCAAAAAGTTGTCACTAATCAATACCCCAAAAAATAAGACAACAAAAGGAAAAAGTTATCAGTGCAAGATTACTTCAGCTTGCTTTATAAGGTAGAAGCGCTGCACACATTACACACGGATCAAGCCACATGAACTCATATAAGGAGAAACAAACCAGCGAGCGTCTTTTTTTGTTTTTGTCTTTGTTGCCAAGTACAAACAGCCAAACTATGTACAGTTCCATTAATAGAATCTACAACTTGGACCTTCCATGTGGGTAGAACCCAGTAACCTTCCATGTGGGTAGAACCCAGTAGGATATGAGAAAAACCCAAAATAAGGCTCACTTGATCTGGCTGATAGATTCCCTGGACAAGAATTTAACATGTAATATAAATAGATGATCTCTACAGTAAGTATTTTCTGATTCTTTGCCATTTTTTGTACCAAGAAGAATTCTAATTTTAATAATTCAAGATAAGAAGAATCGAGCAGATATGTCCTATGAGGTACTTCTTGGCATGGACAATAAGTTCCAGGCCATGGCAGTTCTCAAAAGGCCAAAATATAAATTGAACTGCATGTACATTGTACTACATCAATAGGATCTACAAAACCCACACCAAGGATAAACTCATAAGTATTTTCGTATAAATGTAAATCAATATTGAAGGCACACAAGTTAATAAACATACCACCACTGTAGCAAAGGGGGCCCTGGAGAATCCAACTCCAAGTTTATCAGCAATGTGATTCTCTGTGCCCTTTTTATCAACAAAGCATCGGACAAGAACAGCAATGCCAACCCCGCATTCAACAATAAGCTTTTATGCACAAAAACAAAGGATCCAAAGAGAATATATTTAGTTCAGGTAAGATGATTTGAACAAAATAAATCAAGGGATAAATGTAAGGGAAATGAGATTTCCAAACAAGATTTTTATCTTAAAACTTACCCAAACGAGGCTCACTGCCATGAGGCACACAAATGTCATATAATTTTTTCTCCCCACACAGTTATTCAACCACTGCACCATAGTTGAAGATAATTTTAGTCGTGTCAATGCAACAGTAGAGGATATAGGCAGGATAAGATGGCAATTTTGTAACATAATTGTACTTATCAAAAAAAAAATTTTGTAACATAATTGTAATCATCCAAGCAGTAAAGTCCTTTTCAGACCCCTCCTAGATATTTATACATATTTCGAGATCTTATAGTCAATAAAGCCAGAGACACAAGAACAAAGATTAGAAAATTTTAAAGCTTACCCGACAATGATGGTCAAATCCATCAACACATTTGTCACAACTTCTACAATGTTTGCTGAACTTGCGTACCTATAAAAAAGACATAATCTGAACCTCATAACAATTCTCTCCTTCGTGATTTTGTTTGTAAATTAAAATTATTTTAACTAAAGGTTCTAGTGAAAAGCACCATGCAACTAATGCAATACACATTATCTCCTTGTACAACAGTATAATTCACCCACAAACATTAAAAAACAAAAACAAAGGTTGAAATCTGTTTTTGACAGACCAGAGTATCTAATTGAAATTTTTTCATGCACAAAATGTCTATGTGAAGACGTGTATACCTTGCAAAGCAGATTATGAGGTGAGGCCCCAAACAATCCTCGAGAGGCAGATATCAACCAGGCCCCAAAAGGGGGAAAGGGTAATTAGATGCACAGGAGAAGAAAATTTCATTCCACAAATTACTAAAGGTATAACCTTTCTTATCAATGCTTGTGTAATCGAAGATGTAGAGAGAGAATGAATACGTAATTTCATTTACATTCAACATCCTATACATACTACATACAAATGACCATTGTATACTCATGAAATATACTAATTACAACCATGTCCTCTAACACTCCCCCTCAAGCTGGGGCATATATATCATATAAACCTAGCTTGGAACAAATAAACTTTAACCGACTACAACACAATGGTTTGGTAAACATATCTGCAAGTTGATCAGCAGACTTCACAAAGGGTGTAGAAATGTCACCACTTAGTATCTTATCCCGAATGAAGTGACAATCAATCTCAATGTGTTTAGTCCTCTCATGGAATACAGGATTAGATGCAATATGCACTGCAGCTTGGTTATCACAAAATAACTGAAGAGGGACAGGAGCTGGAAACCCAATCTCTTGAAGAAAGTGTTGCAACCATGTCAGCTCACTAGTAGTGTGAGCCATTGCTCTGTATTCGGCTTCTGCACTAGACCGAGCTACTACTGTTTGCTTCTTACTCTTCCATGTAACCAAGTTACCTCCTACAAAGGTACATCCAGTAGTCGATCTTCTATCTGAAGGAGATCCAGCCCAATCAGCATCTGAAAAAGCTTCAATTCTAAGGTGTCCATTTGGTCTATACAATAGTCCAAGGCCAGGAGCTCGCTTAAGATAACAAAGAATATGGATTACAGCATCCCAATGTGAGACCCTGGACGTTTGTAGAAATTGGCTCACTACACTCATTGCATAAGAGATATCAGGTCTAGTGATAGTAAGATAATTCAATTTTCCAACAAGTCTTTGATGCCGACCCAGATCTCCAAACAACTCACCTTCATCTTTCAAGAGTTTACGATTTAGGTCCATAGGAGTGTCAATAGGTCGTGCACCTAACATGCCAGTTTCTTCCAGAAGATCAAGTACATATTTTCTCTGAGATAGGTTAATACCTTTTTTAGATCTACCGACTTCAATTCCAAGAAAGTACCTAAGTTTGCCCAAGTCTTTTGTCTGAAACTGATCATGTAAATATTGTTTCAACCTAGCAATTCCAGCTGAGTCACTCCCAGTAATTACAATGTCATCAACATATACAACCAACAAGATATGACCTGCATCACTGTGTAGGTGAAAGACCGAGTGGTCTGTTTGGCATCTATGAAGACCAAATGCTAATACAGCATCAGAGAACCTCCCAAACCATGCTCGAGGAGATTGTTTCAAACCATATAATGCCTTTTTTAATTTGCACACAGTACCTCGATACTCCCCCTGAGCAACAAACCCAGGTGGTTGCTCCATATACACTTCCTCATTTAAGTCGCCATGGAGGAATGCATTTTTAGCATCCAACTGAAATAAGGGCCAATCCAAGTTAGCAGCAAGAGAGATCAATACCCGAATAGAAGAAATTTTGGCAACTGGGGAAAAAGTCTCATCATAATCAATGCCATAAGTTTGAGTGTAACCCTTAGCAACCAAGCGGGCTTTCAGACGTTCAACAGACCCATCAGGATGAAATTTGATTATATATACCCATCTACAACCAACAAGGTGTTTACCAGGTGGTAGAGGAACAAGATCCCATGTCCCATTATGGTGAAGAGCATCCATTTCATTTTTCATAGCTGTCCTCCATTCCGAATCAGATAAAGCATCATGAACTGTCTTAGGAACAGAAAGTTTTGAAAGTTGAGAAGTAAAGCATGAAAAAGATGGAGATAAGGCATGACAAGAGACATATTGGGCAATCGGATGTTGAGTAACACAAGAACGAGTACCTTTTCGGAGAGCAATAGGTGGAGAGTCTGAAGCACTAGGTAACTCAGGATCTGAAGATAGAGACAAGATTGGTGGAGGCATGGGAGCCGGGGGCCGCACACGACGCGAGTACACCTGTAAAGGAACAAGGGAAGGAATAGAGGAGTGTGCAGGAGAAAGGGTAAGAGTAGGTAATGGTAGAGGATCACACTCAACAACTGAAGATGTTGTTGAGAAATAGGGTATGGACTCAAAAAAGGTGACATCAGCACTAGTAAAGTAACGTCTAAGAGTAGGACTATAGCAGCGATACCCTTTTTGAGTCCGAGAATAACCAACAAAGAAACACTTGGTAGCACGTGGATCAAGCTTATCAAAGCCTGGGCCAAGGTTATGAACATAGCAAACACACCCAAAGATTTAGGGAGGGAGAGAAAAAGGTAGAGACAAAGGGAACAAGATGGAGAATGGGGAGGAACCATCGAGGACTGACGAAGGCATACGGTTAATAAGGTGACACGCAGTAAGAACACCATCACTCCAAAAATGTTTAGGAACATGCATGTGCAATAAAAGTGCTCTGGTTACATCTAACAAATGCCGATTTTTGCGTTCAGCCACCCCATTCTGTTGGGGTGTATAAGAGCATGAAGTTTGATGAACAATTCCTTTATTACTTAAGTAAGTATCAAAGGCACTAGATTTGTATTCTTTAGCATTGTCAGAACGCAAAACTTGAACTTTTTGTCTAAATTGAGTTTTAATTTCTTTCCGAAAGACTTTGAATATGGAAAGAAGTTCAGATCGTGCCTTCATTAGAAACAACCATGTCATACGAGAATAGTCATCAACAAATGTAACAAAATATTGAAACTTGTTTGATACAATGTTGATTGGTCCCCATATATCAGAGTGAACCAATTCAAAAGAACTAGATGCTCGATTATCAACTCGAGGTACAAAAGACACACGATGGTGTTTGCTAAGCTGACATGCTTCACAAGGAAAGGAAGATGCATTTTCAAGATTCCTAACTTGACGTTTCAAAAGAGTAAGAGATGGGTGTCCAAGACGACAATGCCATTCAAAAGCAGATGATGAGGATATGAGGGCTCGAGTGGGTGACTGTTTGACATCAAGGTAATACAGACCACCAGCTTCATACCCCGTACCAATCTTCTTCCCCGTCTTGAGATCCTGAAAGATACATACAGAGGGATAAAATGTCACAGAACATTGAAGAGTTTGAGTAATTTGACTAATGGACAATAAACTAAAGGGAAAACTAGGAGCATATAGAACAGATGACAAGGATATAGAATCGGTGAGCTTAGTGGATCCAATGCCTGTAACTTTAGCAAGAGAACCATTAGCAAGAGTAACACTCTTTGGAGATGTCAAAGTATCTAACTTAGATAAGGAATAAGACAAACCGGTCAAATGTTCATTAGCTCCTGAATCGATGATCCATGGATCTTGAGTAGATGAGACAAGACAGGCGGACGCTGTACCTGAATGGGCATGAGTAGCTATGGAAGATGAAGTCGCTCGTGTGCGAGCCAAAAACTGATCATACTCATCCTTCGATATGCTAATCATCTCTGGAGTCGGGTCGAAACTCGTTGACGGTGATGTAGCATTTTGGCAAATAGCTTGATTAACGGATCCAGATGGTCTACCATGGAGATCCCAACAATAGTCCACCGAGTGGTTAGTGCGACCACAATGAGTGCACTTACGAGATTCACGACCTCGAGTGCGATTACCTCTGGCATCACGCCCCCCACGTGCACCTCTACCACTCCTGCCTCCACGCCCACCGGGAGCGACATAGGAGACAGCTAAAGCGGATCTCTCATTACTCTGATCTGAAGAAAACTGAGATCCTTGTCCAGATAATGTGGCTCGCTGAAGTCGGGAGAACACATCAGGAAATGAAGGAAGTTGTGGACTTGCCAGAATTTGAGAACGCACTGACTCATACTTAGGTTTTAAGCCAACAAGGAACCGAACAACATTAAAATCTTCCCGTTGTTTTAGCATACTTGAAACATCAGAAGTGATAGGTTGATACATTCTGAGTTCTTCACATATGCTTATCACTTGAGAATAATATTCTTCTAGGCCCAAAGCACCCTGTTCCAACCCAAAGAATTGCTAACACAACTCATAAATACGGGTTATGTTCCCAGCACCCGAATACATCTGTTTGAGATGCTTCCACACCTCTTGAGCAGTGTCAAAATGTATTAAGCTGGTGCAAATATTAGGCTCAATACTGGTCAACATTAGAGACAGTATTTGAGCATCTTCTTGCTCCCATTGAGCAAATGTAGAACTAGCTGAGTTAGGCATTGGATCAATCAAGTGAGTACGACAAAGACCCTTGCCTTTCAAAAACACTTCAACAGATTTTGACCACAACATATAGTTTTTTCCATTTAACTTCACCGAAGTCATAGGCATACTAATGTTTGGTGCAAGAGACATTGACTCAAATTTAGTTGTCATGGAGAAAAGTATCACAACAATTCAACTTTGAGTCAAGAATACACACAAAATATGAAATATGGATGAAAAATTGGGATTAAAAACCCAAATTTCGGATCTGTATTGGTCAAAACAAGCCTGTACCGGCCGAAACAAGCAAGTATCAGTTCAGAATCGGCCTGTATCGGGTCTGAACCGGCCTGTATCGGGTCTGAACCGCTCTGTTTCGGGTCTGAACCGGTATATACCGGGTTGTATCGGCCTGTATCGGGTGCGTTTTGGGTATCTCCGGTACCGGCTTCAAAACCTAACCCTAAACTGGAATAGCTTATCCCGAATGAGGATAACTTATCCTAAACAGGAATAAGTTTACCGTATACATGTTACCAAACATACGTTAAACTGGATAGGAATAAGACCTTACTCTGGATTAGGGGCATACGTAGTCGAGGACAGGATAGTAGAGACCTGCCACCAACCACTCCGAGACGTCGACGTCGCCGGCGATAAACAGGGATTCCGGCAGCTGATGACGACGGGAGACACACCGGTGTGCACAGAAAACGCCGGCGATCTTGATTCTGGTGTCCAGTACCGGAGATGACACCTGAGGTCACCGGAAAACGTTGAAACAGATACCGGCCACCAACAACAACAACGTCGCCGGCGATAACCACCACAGACAACGACGGTGATAACACTGCGCCGTCGCACAACCACCACTAACTCCGTTGCACAACCACAAGCACTAACTGACTACACTTTGCTCTGATACCATGTAATCGAAGATGTAGAGAGAGAATGAATACGTAATTTCATTTACATTCAACATCCTATACATACTACATACAAATGACCATTGTATACTCATGAAATATACTAATTACAACCATGTCCTCTAACAGCTTGCAACTTTTGCCACTTTTCATTTAGGTGAGGTTTGGATAGTGAGTTGAGATGAGATGAGATGAGTTGAAATGAAAGTTGAAAGTTGAATAAAATATTGTTAGAATAGTAATTTTTAATATTATTATTGTTTTGGGATTTGAAAAAATTGAATTGTTTATATATTTTGTGTGAAAATTTGAAAAATTTGTAGTGATTAGATGAGATGAATTGGATCAACTCTAAATCCAAACGGGGCCTTAGTGTGTTCATATGCACACGACACTTGCAGTGCACACCTTGATTTGTTTCTTCAGCACATCAAGTACATTGCTGTGTCACCTTGCTGGCAGGGTCTTGGGAGAAGTAGAAGCAGTGCAGTAGCGTGGAGGATGATCCCCTTGTGCTTGATTTGGTGCCTTTGGTTGGAGAGGAACGGGAGGTGCTTTGAAGACAGTGAACATTCCATGGGGGAACTTAGGGAGTTTTTCTTTAGTACTTTAAGTTTTTGGGTGAAGAATCTAGTTCGTAATGGGAATATTTGTAATGTGCTATTTTAGTTGTGTTGTGTTCTAGTTTGTATTTAGGTGTACTCATTTGTATACATCCTGTGTACTTGGGCTATGCCGATTTACTTGGAATAAAATTCTCTTATTAATTATTTTTAAAAAAAAGTACATTTGTGTCTTAATGCATACCCCAAATGGCTAAAAACACAGAAACCATCTTAAGATCACCTCCTTGGATGGATAATTTTAAAAATGTTAAATCAACTTAAAAAAACTTCAAATATAAGCAACTAACTGAACTAGGTATGGGGAGCTTACCCAAGTCTTAGAATGCTGTTCTGTATAAAACCTTTTCTAAGTTTTTCTCTCCTTTGTGTGTGCTTTTCTGGGTGCATGTTTGGGACAAAGGAGATGGCTATGTTTAAACAAACCATGCATCACATAATTAAAACGAAGTTGTTTTCTGCACCACCAAAAAAATATATATATAAAATAAGCCTCTCCAGTAAGAATCCTGTACCTCCGCATTACACAATGTGCAGAATAAAGCATCCTCGTCTCCAGATTGTTGCTGTAGAGGATCATCGCTGCGGCAGTCTTCTTTTACAAGAAAACCACAAAAGAAGTGTCCAAATTTCGAACAACAACTCGGACCTTGCCTATCAGATTTTCCTCCATACTTCAATTCTAACTTGCTGGGTTCTTCAAGAGATGTAGCATTCCCTGAGACAATAGTCACATGCCATGCAGCTTGATGAGAAATTGCAAAGAGCAAAGGCATAAGGAGGTTCACGTCCTAAATTTATCTCATTGTATACCTAAAAAGAAAATTGGGATCATTCTCATTAAGGAACAAATCCACTTCTGCCATTAAAGTAGCAAAATATCAAACAATTGACGTATCAAGATGGTCCCCAGGTAAATAATTCAACATATTCGACTCCTCATCTCAGCAGTTTTCTACTTTAGAAGAAAATGGAAGGATTGGCTTCATGTAGTATCAGACTATTCCCTCGAGACAATGTTCAAAACCATCAATCGATATTCCTTTCTTCTAATGTTCCAACATGTAAATGCAAGTGTGTTATAATTTTCTAATTATAAATCCATTCTACTTGAAAATTCTAGTTAAATGGTGGACCTTATCTAATGATATACTTCTAATAACTGTAACACATTAAATCAGGTCCACCATTTAACAAGTATTTTCAAGTAAATTGAAACTAAAACTAAATTGCGCTGAAGAACAAACACTAACCATGTAGATTTGTGTCATTAGGTGATTTACAGGCAGACGTCTTGTCAGCTTCAAGCAGAATTCCAGGATCAGCAGGGTCAATAGCTGTGCATCGAACATAGAGAATGAACACAGACAGCGCCTGAAATATAATAAAGAAGTAAGAAAAGTATACCCATCATGGAATTAAGAAGGTAAAAGGATAAACATATTAGGATTGTGTGCTTACCAAGACAGAATAAACACCAACAGCCACATATTCGTATATTTCCTTTCCGAGAAACGGGGCAAAAAAGGCATAATATGCGACAGATAGCAAGAAAAAAACTGTTATAGCCACAACCTGTACAGAAGAAGAAAATGAGAATGGGTCGACAAACACAGAAAAGGTGCAGGCCGTGGACCAACTCCCACGGCTTACCAAAACAGGGATCCAACAAGCCACCATCTACATCCTCACCGTGAACAGTTAAATCAGACTACTTCTGCAGATGTAGTTCCACACATTATGAAAACATAACCGACCCAAATTTTCCGTTAAATTTGATCTTACCTTTTTGAAGTGCAAAGCGACATAACACACGAGAACAGAAGATTTAACTTCTTAGAATTATCAAATTTACAGAACCCGGAACTCTTTAACTTCAACATAACTCAAGAGACAAGCATAAAAATTGTAAAAGAAAAAGGGGGAAACGGTTACAGAATTAAATGAAAACAAAACAAAACAAATATTAGCGACCAAATAATCCATAATTAGAAGTCGCCCCAAAAAATTCTGACGAAAGAAAGTCCCCCAACAAAAGGCATTGGCTTTATAAAACAACAAAAACCTCCCCATTCTTTCATAAACAAAACAAAAAGAAAGACACCCCCCCACCTGAAATGTGTGAGCTGGTAGTTGCCATCCATGACGCCGAGCCATGACCAAAAAACTCACTCCAAACTCGTCAAGAAAAAACCCACATTAAAGAGAAACAAACCACCTCAACCCCATCCAGCCCCGGAATGTAAATCCAACTCACAGTCCCCTGGTCAGGACCGGTCCATTGTTGGACTTCTTTTCTCAAAGCAAATCCAAGATTTCGAACCGTTTCTTTAAGTTTCAATCGCTACCCAGACGGTAAAAACGGGTTTTCAGTCAACCCATCGAGTTGGTTTCGGTGGTTCTAGGGCTTGTAAGGTCCGATTCATAGATCAAAAAGCCCTTGGAAAAAGAAGAAGAAGAAAGCTGGACTAAGCAAGAACAGAATCAGACTACAAAGTTTTGTTTTATAACGTGTTTTCACCACAGCATTTTTATCCTACACTCTCTTCTCCTCTTTGACAAACACTGTATGTGCCGGCTGGCGTACTACCAAAGTTTATTTAATTTCGTGTATGGATTTATGATTTATCATGTTCTTGGTTCTGTTCCATGATAAACATAAAATATACTATTAAAAAAACAGCCAATAAATATTGACAAATTACAAGGATATATTGTCATCCAGGGACCAGATCCCAGTATTTGTTCAAAAATAAAAAGAAAAATAAAAAAGGCCGTCCCATTATGATTTTTGAATTTTTAACATGATCATTGATCACGACAAATCAAAGATTGCAAATATTCAACTTTCTCGGGAACCATCAGATTGTAAATTACTAAATTTATCTTTTTGTGGGAGAGATTGATCAGCCAGGTTGGTATTGGTAACTCCGTTGATGTAGACATTTTAGAGGCAATCAGATCATCTTTCAGTTAAATGGTCAAATATTCCAAGATATGGTCCCCACAATTTGTGTGACCAATTTGATCTATTTATTTCTTTCTTTTCTTTTTTTTTTCTTTTTTTTTCCAGTTTTATTTCTTATTTTGACAGTTTGTATATTTAATTTTTTTATTTAATAATTAAGAAAATAATTTTTAATATATTTTTTCTTTTTTAAAAAATATAAAAATAAATAAATAAAAATATAAAATTTATACTAATGAACAAGCCTAACGATAGTGGGTCAAAACTGAACCACACACTAACATCACTTTTTTTTTCAATAATGATTTGGATAATTGCACAAGGGTTTATCGATGGTTTGATCGATGATTTTTTTTTTTTTTTTTTACTTAGTGATTAAAAAAATAAATATTATTTAAAAAAAATTTAAAAATACACTACATCAATTCACCATCGGTTGGGACCATCGGTCCAGTAGCACTATCCTTAACTTAAATAAGTAATGATCTACACATAATCCTTTTGCAACTATACAAGACTGGCAGATATTTACTAAAAAAAAAATGATATTCACATATTGCTGGTTGAAAGATAACGTGTGTTCATATTATTATTATTTATCAATGTTTTTATAAAATATATATATAAATAAAAAATAATTTATATAGTTATAAAATCCGTAAATTCCGTACACTTCTTTTGAAAAAAATGCAGGACTTGCTCTAAGACTGTATTTATTATTTACTATTGTATTTTTTTTATATATCACTTTTAGTATTACTCTATAAAAATCTAAATAACTTAAATAAAAATTTAAAAAATACTTATCACATGAATTTGATCCAATCAATTCAATTTTACATACTTGCTTTTACAAATTCTAATACATTTGCTAAAAAATCAAGAATTATAAATAAGAATTACATAACAATCCGGTTATAAAGCAATGCATTTGACAGAAGTAATAATTTATTTTTCTCTTTAGATGAATACAAAAAGAGTCTATTTAAAGAGAAAGAGGTAAGCAGTTAAGTTACATCGTATCTTTAATTAACTCATTTGTAACATGGTTAGTTAGAAGAGTAATGCTAAGCTGTTGTCTAGTAGTGATTGCTGAGCGTGCCGTCTAGGCAAAATTTATGTATTTTATTTTTTATTTTCATATTTTTAAAAAAATAAAAAAATTAATATTAATATACTAATAATCATTTTCTTAATTAGTAAGTAAAAATAATTATAAACAAATTAAATATATTAACAGTAAAAATGAAGGATAGATTATTATAGTTAGAATGGGGCCAAGTTAAAGATGATGCTTTCAATCATTATATAATTAATGTGCATGCACATTGACTTCCAATTGAGTTGCCTCGGATTTGTAGTATCGTGTCATAATCGAGACAGATCAAGACATGGATGTACGTTTTATTAATTTTGTTACATTTTTTATCCCCAAAAAAACAAAATAAAATAAAATAATGCACTTTAAGGTTCTTAAAATAGGTGCTTGAAGAGTCAAGTGAGGTGCATCGACTATTGAAAGAACTACCATAATATCTTATTAAATCATGACTGTTTTTTCTATGATGGAATTTGATTTTTGTCCATATGCTTTGTGTCCTTATGTTGATAAATCTCTTTTTTCGAGTATCTTTTATATATATATATATATATATATATATACAATTTAGTGAAAACGTGGGCCCTAAATATGAAGGATGGATGCATTGTGTAGGCAATGATTTGGAATCTTATTTGTTTGTTTAATTCGAGGTTTCCTTCCTTGGAAAGCGACTTGAATTAAAATATTCCATTGATTCCCATATATGGGTTTGTTTTTTTGTTTTTGTTTTATATTATAATATATGTTATTGTATTTATCTATACTAAAGATAGACTAAAGAAGTAGTTAGTGGATTAAAGTGTATGTTACGTTGATTAGAAGCATGATATTAAATAAATGCAAGCATATATAGATATGTGGTCACTCAATTGCATTTGGAGTCTTTGAAAGACTCAAAAAAGTGGGTGAGTACAATAAAAATTATTTTATGAAAGGTTTGCAAGTAGCTAATACAGTGAATCTTGACAATTTGAAACAAGGCCGATTTAATTATAACATGCTTAGAGATGTGCCCCAAAAACAAAAAACAAAAAAAACGTTTACCCGACCCGATAATCAAGTTGAACTGATCCACATATTAAGGCCGATTTAATTAGCTTATAATTTGGAGTCGTTGAGTTTAATGACAGACTAAAATGATTAAGAATCATTTTGTTATTTTTTTAAATTTTTTTATTTTATTAAATGTGTGGTATATAGATGATGAGTAAGAGAATTCAATTGTTTTAAGAAGAATGAAACAGAAAAAAATTTTAAAAATAAAAAAATTGTAATGTGTGGTGTACGAGACTTATAAATAATAAAATTCAATGATTATATGAGATGAGATGAGATGAGATGATTTAATTTATGTAACCAAACCAGGCTGTATTATTGTTGGAGTCTCTTGACATTGTTAAGGATGCATTTAGATGTTGAGGTGATTTCAGATGATTTAAGTTAATCTGTGAATAGTAGTGATTTTAGATGATTTAAGATGTGTTTAAATGTATGAAATAAGTTAAGATGAGTTTTAACTTTTTATAAAAAGTTGAAAAAATAGCGAGTCTCATTAATGAATCACTTTAACAGCCAAACATAGCCATTATTTTTATTTATAATATAAAAAATGTTACTTATCATTCCTTACACCAGGGCCCGTTATTCCATTAGGCAAGTTAGGTAATTGCCTAAGGCCCCTAATGGAAGAAGGCTAATATATATATATATATATATATATATATATATATATATATAAAGTATATTTAAAAAAATATATATATATATACCCAATAAAAAATTTTAATTAACTCAATGAAAATGAGAATACAAATAAAATCAAATAGATATTATATTATTATTAGTTTTTAAAAGTATCACATATAATAATTAGTATTTGTAAAACTAGATTTGATATAATTCTCTCTAAATTAAAAATTTTCTAATAAAGATTAAAGTCAGTTATTAATTAAAAATGTGGTTTAAAATCTTAATAAATAATTTTACTTTACAAAATGATAACAATTATTTTTAAATAAAAATATAATATAAAAATAAAAATAAACGTATTTAATTTTACTTAAAAAAAAAAATCTCACTCAAAATTTTAGCCTTAAACCCCGAAACGTATTGAGCCGGCCCTGCCTTACACCACACATCAATTTATTTTATGTCTTTCTTTAACTTGAGATAAAAAACTCTGATGTAACACAATACCAAAACATATAACAAGAGATGATAATAAAAGCTTAACCATTGTAACTAACGAATCCTAATATACGTTGCAGAGGGTCCATTGTTATCCGTACGGAAAAATATTCTCGCCTCTATACAAATATATATATATATATTTAATAAAATATTTATATAACATAATTTAATCTAAAAAATTTAAATTTTATAAACCAAATCGAATGTTGATGATGCACTCTAATGATAATAAAATAACTCAATTAAATAAATAAAATAATATTTACAATTTTAAAATATGACTCGCAGTTTATTTAAAAAATATAAATAAAAAATTATTTCAGAACCACTTAAAAAAAAATACACAAAACTTCTACGTACTAAAATAAAATAAAGTATATATCATCACCCAATTAATGAATAAAAGTTTCCGCCTCAAAGCTTAGTAATCATCGAACCCAGGGGCCATAAGAGCTCAAATTCCTTTCCTTTCACACTTATCGAAACCGTCTCGGTTCCATTCCCCCTCTCTCTCTCTCTCTCTCTCTCTCAGTGCGTGTTTTTGTTTTCTAAAGATGGCTGCTATTTCGAATTCATTGATTTCGATTAGAGATCCTCGAACCCAGTTTTCTCCTGGTAAGCTTTTCTATCCCATTTCTTTCTTTCGTCGACTGTATATTTAACATTGTACGTGTTCCTTCAGATTATCATGCACCAGTTGCTCCATTCTGTTTCGTTTTATCTTTCTATATCTCTTTCTTTGCTTGTGTTATTGAATTTAATAAATCTGTCTGAAAGATCTTCAATCGAGGGGAAAGGTTTTTATTAGAGTCATCCATTTTGTAAGAATAAAAAGAAAAGCAAAAGGAAGAAGAAAAAGAAGAAGAGAAGGAAGAATTGCCAAGAGTGAAAAGTTGATGAAAAATGCTACAATCTTTCATTCATGCCGTGTGCTCTTTACAAGGTACTGCTATCTATATATAGCAAGTAATCTAACAAACTAACAGACTAGGAATAAGAATATTTGTACAATTTACTAACTAATCTTGTAAATACAGAAAAGTACATGACACCTCATCCATTTGAGGGACTTTCTAGTAATTTATTTACAAAGGAATCTTCACTTGTTGTTGCTGAATGTAATGGCAGCTGCAGCAACACTGGTGCAGTGTTGTTATCACGAGTGAGGGGATTATTCTGATCCTACAGCTCCAAGGTAGTGGAAGGTGGCGATGCATGCTGCTCCAATACCCCCCCGCAAGATGGTGAATATAAATTTACTATTCCCATCTTGGAAAGGTGTAAGTACAGAAGATAAGAGGGTAAGGATTTTGTGAATATGTCAGCAAGTTGAGAATTCGTTGAAACATGAGCAGTCTTGATGCTGCATTCAAGAATTTTGTCTCTGATAAGGTGACAGTCCACTTTGATATGTTTGGTTCTCTCATGGAAAACAGGGTTGGCTGCTATATGAATTGCAGCTTGGTTGTCACAATATAGGTCAACAGCTTGTGGATGAGGTATAGAGAGGTCAGAAAAATGTTGTCTAAGCCAAGTAAATTCTGTGGAGATGGAGGCCATGGCATGATATTCTGGCTCAGCAGAAGATCTAGATACAACAGTTTGTTTTTTTGATTTCCAAGAGATGAGGGAGTGACCTAAGAAGATGCAATAACCAGTGATAGATTTTCTTGTGTCAGGGCAAGATGCCCAGTCTGAGTCACAATATCCTTTAAGGTGGATTGAAGATGTTTAAGATAAAAAAATGGCTTGGCTAGGAGCATTTTTAATGTATCTTAGAATTTTGTAGGCTGTTGCTACAAGGTGAGTGGAAGTGGGATGATCTAAAAACTGACTAAGAACATGAGTGGGGTAGCAGATATCTGGTCTAGTTAATGTTAGGTATAGCAATCTGCCTATGAGGCGCCTATAAAAAGTGGGATCATGTATAGGAAGACTAGAGGACTTGCTAAGTTTGTGGTTTTGATCCATTGGGATTTTTAAAGGTTTGGAGGCTAAATGTCCAGAATCTGCAAGGATGCCTAATGTATATTTTCTTTGGCAAAGATGGATACCAGATGGTGATCTTGCAACCTCAATGCCAGGAAAATATCTTAAGGGCCCAAGGTCTTTGATTTTAAAATGGTGATTGAAAAAAGCTTTGAGAACAAAAATAGAATGAAGGGAATTACTAGCCACGACTATGTCATCCATATAGACTAGAAGGGCTGTGAAAATGTCACCATTACTATAAGTAAAAAGGCTATAATCTGCCTTAGATTGAATGAAGCCAAACTGAATGAGGGAGTGAGAAAACTTGTCATATCATTGGCGTGAAGCTTGTTTGAGGCCATGAAGACTTTTGAGCAGTTTGCATACTTGATTTGGAGAGCCTTTGTGATAGCCAGGGGGTCTTTTCATATAGATTTCTTCTTGGAGGTCACTATGGAGGAAAACATTGTTTACATCAAACTGTTGAAGGTGCCATCCTTTGATAGCTGCTAAGGCAAGAAGGGTTCTGACGGTAACCATTTTCATAACTGGTGAAAAGGTCTCATGGTAGTCTATACCTTCTTGTTGAGTGAAACCTCTAGCAACTAACCTAGCCTTTTTTCTCTCGACAATACCATTTGAGTGGTATTTAGTTTTGTAGACATATTTACAGTCAATGGGAATTTTTCCAGGGGATAGATCAGTGAGGACCCAGGTTTTGTTTAATTCTAGAGCCTCAATCTCAGTCCCCATTGCCTTACACCAGTCATAGTCTTTAACAGCTTGTTTATAAGTGGTGGGATTAGTGTGTGAAGAGATTGTGGCAGAAAAGAATGAAAAAGTAGGTGATAATTTATCATAAGAGAGAGATACAGATAAAGGGAATGAAATACCTGAGGAAGAAGGTGATGAAACCAGTGATTGAATAGGTGAGATAGAAGAAATCTGCTGACAGTGAAAGTCTTGAAGATATTGAGGAGCTCTTCTGGTTCTTGTTGATCTTCTGAGAGCAGGTGGAGAGGAAGAGTTTAAAGGTGGTCTAGAAGAGTTAGGGGCAGGGGATGGAGGTGATAATGGAGAAGATGGAGGAAGTTATGGCATATAATTGATGGTTGTTTGAGGAGAAGTCAGAGAAGATAAAGGGATAGGATTAGAAGAATATGAAGGAGAAAATGAAGAATCATTAAAAACTGGCAGCTGGGAAGTGGGTGAGAAAAAATTTTGATGATGAAAAGGAAAGATATGCTCATAAAAGGTGACATCTTTAGAAAGAAAAATTGCATTGGTGTCAAGATCAAGGAGTTTATATCCTTTGACTCCAAAAGGGTAGCCAAGGAAAATGCATTTTCTGCCTCGAGGATCAAACTTTTTTCTGTTTTGAGATAGGGTTGAGGCAAAACATAAACAATAAAAAATTCTCATGTGGGAATAAGTGGGAGGGGAATTAAACAAGAGCTCAAATGGTGTCTTATTGGACAGCAGTGGACTAGGAACCCTATTAATAATGTAGGCTGCAGTAAGAATGCAGTCACTCCAATATTTTTGTGGGAGATTGGACTGTATTTTGATGGCTTGAGCAATGTTTAAGAGATGTTGGTGCTTTCTCTCTGGATTGCCATTTTGCTGTGGAGTCTCCACACAAGTTTTATGGTGTATAATTCCTGTTTTATTGAAAAAGTCTGTCATCTGAAATTCAATTCCATTATCACTTCTTAGAATTTGAACATTGGTAGAAAATTGAGTTTCTACTAAGTTGCAGAAAGCTTCTATACAAGGCCTAGTATGTGAATTGGTTTTGAGTAAATAGATCCAAGTACTTCTAGAAAATTCATCTACAATGGTTAGGAAGTACTTGGAACCATCATAAGCTGAAATTGAGTTGGGTCCCCAGATGTCACAGTGTATGAGCTCAAATATTTTTTGCTTTTATGAGTGCTAATGGGAAAATGAAGTCTATGATGCTTAGCAATTGGACATATAAGACAAGGTTTATCACTAGAAATAGAAGATAAGTGATTTTTGATAGAGGAATCTAAAATTACATGTAATTTTGAAATGGGTGTGTGCGCCCATTCTACAATGCCAAATATCTGAAATAGAATCAACATTTTTGAAAGTAGTGGAAACAGAAAAACTTGTAGATAAAGGAACAGAAAAATGATGAAGGAGAGCTGTTGGTGGAACTGCAGCAGGAACCGAATGGTATAGACCATTCTTTATCTCACCCATGCCAATCGTGGTCCATGATAAAAGGTCTTGAATAAAGCAAAATTGTGAGAAAAATATGAAGCAACAAGAAAGGGAGTTAGTCAATTGTTTTGCTGAAATCAAGTTAAAATTGAAAGCTGGAACACAGAGCACATTGTGCAATACCAAGGTGTTGGTGAGTTTGACAGTGCCTATGTGAGAAACAGGTGCTGTGTTACCATTGGGAAGTCTTACCGCAAAGGAAACATTGGAAGTAATGGCTGAGAGAAATGATGTGCTACAGACCATGTGGTCTGTAGCACCAGTGTCAATTATCCATGGTGTTTGATGTGCTTTGTTGTGTGCTTGAGTAGATGAAGTAAGACAAAAATGAATACCATTCATGAGAGAAGGAGAAGAACAATCTGTTTGGATAGTGTTAACTGAGTGGTTGGCAATGGAGGCCTCCTTTGACTGCAATAGAGACAATAGTTGCTGATATTGGTCCTTGTAAATGTCAGTTTCTCATTTGCGGATCTTACTGGTTCAACTGAGGTGAAATGAGCAGATGAAAAATTGGGAGAGTTATTCTTAGCATGCAATTTATGCCCAGGTGGATACCCATGAAGTTTATAGCATTTATCTGCCATGTGACCCATTAAGTGACAATAAGTGCAGAGAGGAGGTTGTCCATTGCCTGCTTTGAAACAATTTTCAAGAATATGGCCTTGTATTTTGCAATGTGTGCAAAATGGTCTATCGCGTTTGTATGAGTTGGGTGGTTTGAAAGGTGTTTTGGATGGGATGTATGGCTGCCTAACAGCAAGTGCCATAGAGTCAGTGGAAGGCAAAACAGAAAGCATGTGATTTTGCATTTCTTGTTGCTGAATCATGGAGAAAATTTTGTTGATAGGAGGCAAAGGTTCTAACAACATGATTTGGTCATGAGTGACATGATAAGACTCATTAAGACCCATGAGGAATTGTATTACACAATCCCTTTGATATCTATCAAGGAGAACAGTGAGCTTTCCACAAGTGCAATCAGGCTAAGGATCATATATGTGGAGTTCATCCCATAATGTCTTAAGTTTGCCAAAATAAATACTCACAGAATCATTTTCTTGGTTCAAACTTGTCAAGGCCTTTTTCAATTGAAAAATACGATGGCCATTTTGTTGAGTAAATCTATCCTTGAGCTCAACCCAAATCTGTCTAGCATCATCAACAAGTGCAATGCTAGATTTCAGAGAGAAGCTAATTGAATTTTGAAGCCAAGAAACAACAAGGTCATTACAACGCTCCCATGCATCATGTAGAGGGTCAGTGGGGTTCTGTGGTTTTAACAAAGTGCCATTGATAAAACCAGGTTTATTTTTGGCTCGGAGAGCTCTATACATAACTCTGGACCAGGTGGTGTAGTTTTCTGTGGTGAGGTGGTCTGGAACCAAAGGAATAGAAGGGTTGTCCCCATGGTCAAGTCTGTAAGGGTTGATGATGTTGGTGAAGTCTGTAAATAAAGTGTTTTGAGTCGTTAGCCATGGAGAAAAAAAATTTCACTCTTATGGCTCTGGTACCATGTAAGAATAAAAAGAAAAGCAAAAGGAAGAAGAAAAAGAAGAAGAGAAGGAAGGATTGCCAAGAGTGAAAAGTTAACAAAAAATGCTACAATCTTTCATTCATGCCGTGTGCTCTTTACAAGGTACTGCTATCTATATATAGCAAGTAATCTAACAAACTAACAGACTAGGAATAAGAATATTTGTACAATTTACTAACTAATCTTGTAAATACAGAAAAGTACATGACACCTCATCCATTTGAGGGACTTTCTAGTAATTTATTTACAAAGGAATCTTCACTTGTTGGTGCTGAATGTAATGGCAGCTGCAGCAACACTGGTGCAGTGTTGTTACCACGAGTGAGGGGATTATTCTGATCCTGCAGCTCCAAGGTAGTGGAAGGTGGTGATGCATGCTGCTCCAATACATTTTATCGAATTTGCTGGTGTTTACTTCTCTCAGCTGTAGTCCTAACCATTAGGTCTTTTGTACGTCTTAGTGACTTTTGATCTGGAAATCTGCAACTTCAGTTTCTTAAATGGGTTTTTGCATGCTTTGAAATTTAGTGTGGTTCTTGGCGATGAGATAAAGAAGCCAGAGGATTTGATAGAGTGATTTGCATATCGTACCGTTGTTGTGTTGGATAATGACTTTGCTCGTCTTAGAAAGTCCCACTAGAATGGCAAACGTCTGAATTTAACTTTTCATCAGAAAGCAAAACTGGGTCTTAAGTGTATCGAGCCCTTGGTAAAGTTTCATCGTTATAGGCTATAGCCCGTTCTTTGCTGGAGATGGGGATTTTGGCATCTGTACCTTGAGTTTCAGAAATGTAATTCAGTTTTCTTTCAGGCTTCTGAGGTTCTTCAGGGTCTGCCTAGGGTAGTTGGTTGGGAAGTTTATTTTTACCTGTCTTTTCCATCTAACATGCTGGCATCGCCCCCTCCGGCCTCAATCTTATGATAACTTCTCAGACGTATAAACACACTTTTACATCTAATATTGTCATGATCTTGCTATTTCAGAAACAGTTGAATATGTTATTGCTTCTTCTTCTTTTTTTAACCTTTTCATGTCTTGTCCCAATGGGAAGCAATGGCTCTTGAATATAGATGGCTGGCATACTTGACAGTCGATGGAGGTTCATTTCACTAGGGAATAAATCAATTCAAACTGATGTAAGAAGGTTTTACTTTGTTTTGGATGTTTCTTTTTGGGATTATATGTCCCTCTTGGTCCATTGTCTCTGGCCGTGAAGTAATGGTTCCTGCACTGTTGAGCGTGATTTCTGTTCAGCTATCATGTTTGGTTTAAAAATGTTGTTTACTTATCTCTTCCTGTGTTCCCTTTTCTAGGTTTTTCTTTAAAGCCAATAAACCAGTTTCTTGGAAATGCTGCCCCCACCAACTTTTCACTTAAAACCAATCGTACAGGGAAATTACAACTTTATACATCCAAAAGATCAATTGTAGTTCAAGCTGGGTACAGGTAATATATTTTCCATTTCTACAGGATCCTAATATGCTACTTATGGCGCAAAAGTGCACAATACATTTGATTTTGTTAGTTTGAAGTGAGTTGCTTCATCCTATATTATTATTGGTTTTGAATGTATATCTTTAATTTTTTTTTTCATTTTTTGTATAAATGAAATTCTTGAAGCCAACATCATGCTTATATTGTGTAATTTCAGTGATCATGGAAAGCCAAGCAGTGCAAGCATCTTTGTAGGTGGTTTCATTTTGGGAGGACTGGTAGTTGGCACACTTGGTTGTGTATATGCACCTCAGGTCTGGTGCTTATTTACCTGTAACTTCACTTGCAAATGGAAGAAATCATTATTAGTAGTGGATCCCTATGCCTCTCTTTTTTCCAGTTGCATGCGGCAATTTAGGTTTTTTTTTTTCTCACCATGTTTGTTGTGTTTATTTATCTCTAATAGATAAGCAAAACACTTACTGGAGCTGACCGGAAGGATCTAATGAGGAAACTGCCCAAATTCATATATGATGAAGAGAAAGCTTTGGAGGTGAAAAATTGCTCTGAACTCTATTTGCTCTTTGTCTATGATCAATTATCAGGATAAATCTTTTAAAAGCCTTTGCTTTACTTGTTCTTAATGGATAATCATTTAACATCATTGTTTGCCACTTTACTTATATTTCTTTTCACTTTGGTAATTTTATAGTCTGTTCTGCTGACATGTTTTCCCTATGCTCAATTTTCTTATGTTAAATTGTTTTGTCTCTAAAATTATGTAAACTGCTCTTGTTTCTTTTCTGAAACCTTGGTTATCAACCCCAAACTGATTATGAATAACCCTTCTTTTTGCAGAAAACGAGGAAAGTATTGGCCGAGAAAATCGCACAGCTGAACTCTGCCATAGATGATGTTTCTACTCAGCTCCGATCAGAAAAAGAACCAAATGGTGTTGAAGTGAACTCAGATGAAGTTGAGGCTGCCATGTAATTATCTTAATTACATTTTGGTATAAATGGCCTTCTCTGCCAGTAACTTACAGATTAATAAATAATAGTTTAATTTCGTTTAGTTGTTTCTTCAAACATGGTGGCTTTTAGTTGGTATACATGTTTTCTCTAGTACCAGTCTGGTAAAATTGTTCGGTATTTGGGTCCACTTGAAAACAATATGATTCTAAACGTGTGTTCCAATCATGTGTATCAACTGCTATTTGATATGTCCATGGATATAGTTTGGGTATTGAGAATACCAGATAATACCTCACTATTATTCATTTTTTTATTATTACTTTTCACTATTATTCAATATTCTATCATTATTTTTTTCACTACTATTCATAGAATATCTGAGAATATCTCACTACCCAAACGCAACCGGCTGCTACAAATTTACATTTTTTTTTTTTGCGACTCTACCAAGTTATAACCCCTTTGCCGGTTAATTGTGTTTTGTTGTAGCCTTGAGGGAACCGGGTTTGATGATATCTTCCCCTTTTGAGTATATTCTATAAGATTGTATATCCTAGCCTTTAGGTCATAAACGGATAAACCCATTTTTCATGTCGTTGATGGTTCGTAATTCCAAATGCAAAGAACCTAGAGAGTAAATCATTGGGGAAAAATCTATGTTTGAGCCTATTTACTAACATATACAGCACATGAATAATGTGTGGAAGGAAAAATTTAATTGTAAGCGATTATGCGCACTAATACGCGCACATATTCAATATGATTGGTCAGAAAGTAGGTTTTATTGAAAATAGTGCTAATTTGAATTTAGAATATGAAAGCAACAACATTAATATGCAGATTAGTACGCAAACTTATTTGTACATAACAAAATTTAATGTGAAAGTCTTTGTATCAGCTAGCATATAAAATGTCGGCACCAATTTATAATTAGGTGGTTCATGTTGTCTTTTATTGTTCCATTTTTGTTCGTTATGTTTATCAAAACAAGCGGGGATTATTAACAAATTACAAACTATACTAATTCTGCAATATATTTTTACTAATTGCAACCTATTAGACACGGAAATGTTGAAAATGACTTTGGAGATCTCTACATTTTAAGCATCATTGATGTTTAAAATGTTGCTTTTCGTACAAGAAATAGTTGGCTCACGTGGTTGAGAGACCTTTTAGAGTTCACTTCACAAACTTTCACGTGGAATTTTTAATGGCATCTCCAGCAGCATCATCAAGAAAATGACAAAAGATGGGTCTTTCCCCTTTTAGAAGATCATAACAATTTCATAGAAAATACTCTAGACATGAATTACATAAAAATAAATTTATAAATTGATGTAATTTGACATGATACGTCAGATTGTAAAATTATTTTTATTATAAAATATATCAAATTGATTCTATAAAGTCACATCAATTTATAGATTTATTTTATATAATTTCTTTATGTTTGTAGCAGTTCTCTGATTTCATTATTTCTTAAAACAATCCCAGCAACATTACTTAAAGAACGAGGTTTGGGACATCTTAATTAATTGAAAATATGATGGTGCATGTGAACGTTAGCTTAGGAAAGGGGAAATAAATTAACGAATTCCAATGGTTAAAAGATTTATTGATTGGTGCATCAAGAAAATAGGTGTTTGAGTTTTTATCGATTTGGATATTATAAAGTAGGATGAAAATAAACGAATGAAGTGGATCTTATAATATTTATATATTTTATTTTAGACTCAAATTTAACCGAGTTTGAAAGTAAGAAGTAAAAATAAAAACTCGAAGAAATGTCAATCCGGTGGGTCATACTACCAATCAGTTGAGTTGAACGTTGTCCACGACCAGCCATGAATGTTGTACCCTTAGAGAAATGCAAGGGCATTGCTGGAAGAAACTAGCGGGTGTTCAATCTGTGGCTCAGATTATGAAGTTGCAGACTCAAACAGTACCTTATCTAATATATCTTCATGTACCCTTCTCACCACACGTTCCTTCAACTCACTTTCGATCATAATTGTTCTTTTTCTTTTCCTTTTTTTTTTTTTTTTTTTTTAAGATTAAAAATGAACTTAACAATGACTCTGTGCATGAAATTCAGTTTATTAACTAAAAAAAAAATGATTCTACTGTATAAATAGAAAGGAAATTGTATCACTCAGCTTTAGTTGCAGACATGGCCAGCCACGCAGCTCTAGCTTATTCAAGAGTACCAATCAACACAAGGCTGCCCTCCAAGAACTCCCACTCTGTCCCCACCCAATGCTTCTCCAAGGTCTCTCTTGATCTCTCTCTAGTGCATAGAATTCATGCTAGAGAACGTTTTTTTTTTTTTTTTTTGTTTCTTTATGGTTTTGTTAGGATTCTCAATTCATCTTGGTTGTGCAGAGGCTTGAAGTCGCTGAGTACTCTGGCCTTAGAGCCAGTACATGTATGAACTACGCCAATAATGGAAGGGATGCATCCTTCTTCGATGTTGTGGCTGCCCAACTTACTCCCAAGGTTCTCTTATATATTACTCCTTCTGGATTGATATGTGTATGTTTAAAGATTAGACCTGATTAGCTTGTTGTCTTGAGTTTATAATCCATTCATAAATCTCTGATTCTTTCTGGTATTACTTCACGCCTATCCTGTTATAAGCCCCAAAGATGCTTTGTTTAACATGTTATAAGCCCCAAAAATGGTTCCTTCTTGGCTTAATTGAAGAGTTCATCCTCAAACTTGCGTAAGCTTTTTTTGAGCTTTTCAAAGAGTAAAGAACCATACCAAGTTGAACCAAAGTATAGGCTGCTTGACTAGCAACTTATGATCGAAACTATTTTTTGCCAAGTTCAAGTGGCTTGGTTCGTTATACAACCTTAAGTCCCACCTTGTGATACGCAAAATCAACCTTTTTCACAATTGTTTTTTCACTAATAATTAATGCTTTCGACATATTCTTGAAATCAGACAACTGGATCAGCTCCAGTCAGAGGAGAAACAGTGGCAAAACTGAAGGTGGCAATCAACGGATTTGGACGCATTGGCAGGAACTTCCTCCGATGCTGGCATGGCCGTAAAAACTCACCTCTTGATGTTATTGTTGTCAACGACAGCGGTGGTGTCAAGAACGTAAGATACTTAATTTATTTACAAATTTTGGATGCCTTTATTGCCATGCTTTTGGGGAATAAACTTGGTTAGTATTAATGAGCATAGTTTGTCATTGTAAATGCAGGCTAAACACCTACTAAAATATGATTCTATGCTGGGGACTTTCAAAGCAGATGTGAAAATACAGGACAATGAAACCATCACCGTTGATGGTAAGCCCATCAAGGTTGTCTCTAGCAGGGACCCTCTCAAGCTTCCTTGGGCTGAGCTTGGCATCGACATTGTCATTGAGGTAAGTCACATTCAAATCTCAACTATCAGAGTCTTCTTTAGTCCAGTATACAATACTATTGTAACTCAAGTGGAGTATTTTTCAAGTTGGCTCTACTTCGGACAGACCTTATAAGTTTATTGAATAATTTGCCCTACAGGGAACAGGAGTGTTTGTAGATGGCCCTGGTGCTGGGAAACACATCCAAGCTGGTGCTAAGAAAGTCATCATCACTGCTCCAGCTAAAGGTGCTGACATTCCAACCTATGTTGTTGGGGTAAACGAAAAGGATTACTCCCATGAGGTTGCTAATATTATAAGGTCAGTATTCATGTAGAGAGTCCTATGAGGGTATGGAAACGTTTATGATTTGGCTTCAGCTAGTTGATTTCTTATGTTACCTCTTATAATGGTATACTCCAAACAGTGGTTAACTTTATTTTTTGTTTCCCTTTTGCAGCAATGCTTCTTGCACCACAAACTGTCTGGCTCCTTTTGTGAAGGTCATGGATGAAGAACTTGGTAAGGGTTCCTAAAATTAGGCTTCATAAATCTAATAAAACCCTTTATCGGAAAAACCTCTGTTGCACTTTATATTCCATATTCTAAAAGGCATCTTTAATGCTGCCCTATGTTGCAGGCATTGTCAAGGGAACCATGACAACCACTCATTCCTACACCGGAGACCAGGTATACAATCAAACACGAAGTCCTTCACGTACTTCCTGTAACAAATCCTATCAAGTTCCTATTGTTATATTCATTTCAACTACATTGTCTATCTTTCAGAGGCTCTTGGATGCTTCACACCGGGACTTGAGGCGAGCCAGGGCTGCAGCTCTGAACATAGTCCCAACAAGCACTGGTGCAGCCAAGGCCGTGTCTTTGGTGCTACCCCAGTTGAAGGGCAAGCTCAACGGCATTGCACTCCGTGTGCCTACACCTAACGTGTCAGTTGTTGACCTTGTAGTGAACGTTGCGAAGAAGGGCATTTCAGCAGAAGATGTCAATGCAGCCTTCAGAAAAGCAGCCGAGGGACCATTGAAGGGCATATTGGCTGTGTGTGATGTCCCTCTTGTTTCAGTAGACTTCCGGTGCTCTGATGTTTCTTCCACCATTGACTCTTCATTGACCATGGTCATGGGTGATGATATGGTTAAGGTGGTTGCCTGGTATGACAATGAATGGGGATACAGGTGGGGATACTCAAATCACACGGACTCATACTCACAACTTAGCTTGCTGTATATTGATTTCGAATTCTTTTATATATGGAAGAATCGATGAAGAATCTGAGTATGTGATTTCGTTTGGTAACTTTGATTCTGTTGTTTTACAGCCAAAGGGTTGTTGATTTGGCTCATCTGGTAGCAAGCAAGTGGCCAGGTGCAACTGTAGCAGGAAGCGGAGACCCATTAGAGGACTTCTGCGAGACAAACCCGGCTGATGAGGAATGCAAAGTCTATGAAGCTTAGATGACTAGCTGCAATGCTGCATCTTTTTGGCTTATCGACTTGGGCTGAGGTTTCATCGATCGTTCATTTTTTTTTTCCAATTATGTTGTAATGAAAGTCGAGGGAGAGGATCAACAAAGTCATCGAACGGTAAAATATCAAGCCAGTTCTCCCACTCTGTAATAATCTTTCAAAACTAACGATTGTCAATGCATGAGTTGTGTGAAAATGCTAATTCAGTAGTTGTACCAATAATCCATGTGTTGTTCTATGACCATTTAAAACGCACGCAATCACTTTACTTTCCTTTGACATTCAACCTCTAAGGGCTCTTACCTTTGGTAGGGAGAAAAAAAATATGAATTTATAGAAATTCTTGGAACAATATATAATAGGCAAATCATGAATAATGCTTAAAATAATCAAAGTTTTATGTCATCAGCTTGGCACCTCTCACATTCCTTGTAGGGAGAGATTTCCATGTGCTCAAAAGGATTCAACCCACGGATGGTTGGATGAAGTTAAATGTAGATGACAAGCATTTGGGAAACCCAGGCTCTTGTGGAGGAGGGAGTATAATCTGAAATCCAGAGGGGTGGCTTTTTCTTCCTTTTATGGGTACTAATATAAAAGCTGAACTAGGAGATATTCTCCATGGTTTGCATACAGCATGCAGAGTTTTTGTTCTTGGCATGGTTTTGAATTTTGATAGTGGTGTTTCTCATACCCTCAGGAGAGCTGATTAATATGCTCCGTTTGGATAGTGGAAGTGTTTCATCTCATGATCTCATCTCATCATTACAATTTTTCTAAATTTCCACACAAAATATAATAAATAATTCAACTTTTTTAAATTCTAAAATAATAATAATATTAAAAAATAATATTCTAATAATATTTTATTGAACTTTCATCTTTTATCTCAACTAGGGGGAAGAAATAAAAATGTACACTTTGAACGAATTAAAGCAACATGAAGTTAATTTGTATAATATGAATTTACGAAGATAGTTTATTTAATCGAAATGAAGATATACATGTAAGAGAAATGAAGACTAGAGAATACAAAATATAAAGGATCAAAATTCTTAAAGGATTGGACAATAGAATTTAATATTGTGCAATTCATGTTTCTCTTAGTTTTAAGGAAAAAAAATTGCATAAATTTAATATTTTTATTTTTATTTTTCTTAAATGATTAGTAAATAATGGGTGATACTTAGGTTACCCCTCAAAACTTAAAAGTGCCTCTAGTATTTTTGATTTATTTTTAAATGTTTAACAAAAAAATACAAGTTTAGTGCTAAAAAAAAAAATACAAGTAGTAACTTTTTTAAATTTAGACTATATTTAGATGTTGAGGTGATCTCGTATGATCTGAATTGATATGTGAATGAAAGTTGAAAGTATTTTATAGATTTATATGTATTTTAATATTAATATATTGAAATATGTATTTAAATGTATAAAATAAATTGAGATAAATTTAATTTTCTTATAAAAAAATAAATAAATACTGAGTTCCATAATATTTGGTTACGAGATGAATTAATTTTAACGACGAAACACACTCAAAAATAAAATAAAATAAAATAAAATACGGCACTTTTGAGGCAAATTAGTATTTTTTTAATCATTAAATTGAGAAGTGGACCGGAATGTCTTAATTATCGAGGGTCCACAATATAAACACACGCATTCCAGTAAACAATTTCCTGTCCAGTCTCAGAATTTGGAACCCTAATCAATTCGATACAAGATCTTATGTCCAAATTGAGAATCTCAGGAATGAGACGCACTCTGGTATTACTTCTGTTATTGGCGAGGATATATTTATCTTCAATTGGCGTTCTCTGCAGCTCGGCCATCACCAGCCCATCTCTCAAGGGTTTCAACGTCCTCAACCCTCTTTTGCCACCCTTGCCGTGAGCACCTGTCATTTTATAAAGATTTGTGTTTTACATTCACTTAAGTACTTGCAAAGATCAGGGATTTACATACGAATGCATGGATATGTACTTAATATAGGTCAGAGTATAAAGGGTTTAGGTATGTATGTGTCTCCTGAGTTTTCTAATTGATGTGTTGGGTGTTTGGTCTTTGATTGTAGCAAACTCGAGGTAGCAATAGTGGCGGATTTGGATGGAACCATATATTGTTTGGACCCTGATTCAAGGAAAATTCTGTGGTCGTTTGCGTCGGGCCGGCCGACTTACTCTTCATATCAGGCATTTCTCGAGGATGAAGATGGTAAAAGTAATGTTTCTGACCCAAACAATGACTTCTACATTGACTGCGACGATGATTGGGCACTCTATCTGCATAGCAAGAGCTTTGGGAAAGTGGTACGCAAATTGCCCTTTCTATGCATGATGTTTCTTGTTTGATGGTGCATAGAAGTTCCCGTTTTGAATATCGGGGATATGTCAAACTTCTCAGTTGTCATGTTTTCATTTGAAAAATATCATAGAAAATCTTGAATGAGAAGCCCGCCTAGAGGTGCTTTCATTTGCGTGAACGTGAAATTCTTCCTTTTGTTCTGGTGTGATTGAATTAATGATGTACAATCATTTTTTTTGGCATTCCAGAAGCTTGCATTCAGTGCTGAAGAATACGTCAGAAATGCTCCATATGTATCAGAGGATGGAGGAGTCACATTAGGAACGAAGAAAACTACTGTGTTTCTTGTTGATTTCAAGTCCGGAAAAGTAGTTTATACATATAAGTTGAATGAGTCTCCTTCCACATCAGGGGTTCGAGGTGCGGAAGAAAACCCTGTTTTATTGAATGAAGATGCTGAGGAATTGGTGGAGTCTGGTGCTTTGAACTTGGAATCTGTTGAGCAGCCGCTTTATATTAAGAGGATAGATTATTTATTGCAGCATTATTCTCCACACAATGGCAAAATTTTGTGGAATTTGGCATTTGCTGAATTTGATGCTGCTTTTCGTTATCCAAAAATTGAGAGTTCTTATGGTGGGATTTCTCCTAAAACAGGGAAAGAGCTTAGTGAAGAGTATGGGGGTGATGTCGATTCGCAAATGTTTTATCAGTTAGCACCAGTTGTCTTTCGAATTCGCGATCATAGATTGACAGAATCTCTTTCTGTATTTGATAGACTAAATGACAATTCTGGAGGTAGACCACTCCCTCTGCCTGCTCCTGGTCATAATTCTCCCTCAAGGGTAATTGACCGATTACAACTGCCTTCTCACGAAAATGAAGGCACACAAATGCTCACTTTGCCCACTCCTGAAAATAAGAACTCTGTGATCATGTTTGTGCAAGATGGAGATGCCAATGAATCTAATATCTCGAGAAAACCTGCTGAAATTATGTCTAGTTCTCATACGAGGTATATTATATCCTTTCTTCTGGCTCTTATATCCATTATGGGCTTTGTGTTTTATCGATATGTAGCCTTTGGAGAGCAGCTTAACTCAAATAAGCATGGGGAGGAACTCAAAGTAAAAGCAGGGGCTCCCAGAAAAAAGAGAAGTCGGAGATTGGGGAACAATAAAAAACTTGCCATGAATCAGAAAATGCCAAAAGACATCTCATACATGAATAAGGTTGGAGAGACTAAAGGAGTTCCACACATTGAAGGAAGTGAATGGAAGTCACTGCTAACGATTAATGATATTGTAGATGGTCATGTAGAGGGACGTAGGATCGGTAAGTTAGTAGTTTCTAACAAAGAAATTGCTAAGGGAAGCAATGGTACTGTTGTACTTGAGGGAATTTATGATCGTCGTCGAGTAGCTGTTAAACGCCTTGTGCAGACACATCATGATGTGGCTTCGAAAGAGATTCAGAATCTTATTGCTTCCGACCATCATCCAAATATTGTCCGTTGGTATGGGGTGGAGTATGACCAAGATTTTGTCTACCTCTCTCTGGAGCGTTGTACTTGTAGCTTAAATGATTTGATTTTCTCATGCTCTGAATCTTTTCAAAGTCAAGTAATTATGAAGGATCAGGATTCCAACTTGAATGAGTTTGATGTCCAATTACAGTCGCTGAAGGATATTGAATTGTGGAAGAAGACCGGATACCCTACATCCCAGTTGCTGAAATTAATGAGGTTAGTTTAATGCCTGCCTTACCTGCCCCTTTTTCTTCTATCAAAGTTTCTGAGCTTTGGAAAATTCTATACACCATACTACCATCCCACTTTCATCCTAATATATAAGATGTGGCACATTTATTATCATTGGGCGATCTTTTATTGGATGCTTCTTTATCATCCAATGGTGATAAATGTGCCACATCATACATAGTGGGGTGTATAGTATTACTCTAAAATTTTTTAAATTTTCTGTAGTGCTCTTTCAATAAATAGCAACTAAACTCCTAGTTAAGCGCGAGCCATCAGCTCGTGTGCCCTTTAAAAGTGAAAAACATCTTATCAAAAAATAACTAGCAACTAAACAGAGTAGGAAATATATACCTTACTGAAGACGTTATCATTACTTATGGTACTTCAAGTTTTTTTCACATGTTTCTACAACGATTGGTGTGCAATATCAGTTCTCTTACCAGTGTGAAGGTTCCAACAATTTTTGCAATGACCCCCTTTTTCCTATTCATGGTTAAAAACCAGGCTCAGAAGAAAATGGTGACAACATTGAACTTTTACGTGATATTCATTGAATTAACTGCCCCATTAACGTTTTCTGATTCATGTATAACCCTGCATTTAACCATCTCAAACATCTAACTTTGAGTTAGATGGCCCCACTTGCTCTATTCCCTTATTATAAATGATGACATGTAGTATTTTTGGTTGTGGTTGAGTGCGATTTGACGAAAGAAATGCTGCTTTTTAACATGTGCAATGAACTCATTGTGGGATCTTATGAAATGTTACTTAGAAATGAAGATTAACAAATCCCTGATGAAAGCTGTCTCAATTTTGCCTCAATTGCTTTACTGACTATGTAGTAGTTTTGCAATAAGCAGTGGCATAACCTGGAGTTTATTCTTTTCTTTGATTTTCTTTCCTTTTTTCTTTCTTGGTGGAAGGGGAGGGAACTAGAGTGTGATGATAAATTCTTTTTCTTCTGTGTCTTTGCCGTACATGTGAATACAAAAGGTTTATAAAGGCTAAAGTGTCCTATTAAGTCCATAGTGATGCTGATTATGTTTCATGACCATTTTCCTCCTATTAGAGGATTTGGAGGGAAGATTGCCAACTGGGTCTGATATTGGAACGGTGAACTGTTTTAGCAGTTGCTTTTTTTTTTTATAAGTATATCTGTTTTAGCAGTTGCTGGACTGATTTGTTCTTAAAGAATGCAAACTTGGCTAGTTCTGATCCTGAAAAATTTTGGAGACCCACAAGTGACCTTAGGGAACTGTATAGTATAACAAGATCTTGATTTATTTATTTTTAAGGTCACAATCTTACTTTGCTTAAACGTCAGACTTTTGATTGCGTGGTTTCTGTGGATGTGCTCATTACGTGTGAATTGCCTCCAGCTTCACAAGAATATTCCTTTCCAATTATAATTTTCTCCTTGGACACATGAAAACTAAAGCCCCCATTTTTTTATTTATTATAATTACTTTCCTTATGAAATAAGAGTTGAATAAATTACATGAATTGCTCAGAATCTGAAAAGTAAAGAAACTGCTCAGAATTTGACCCAATTGTGATTTTTGCAGAGATGTGGTTTCTGGGCTTGCCCATTTGCATGAGCTTGGAATTATACATCGAGACCTAAAACCTCAAAATGTTCTTATAATAAAGGAGAGGTCTTTGTGTGCAAAGCTTTCAGATATGGGTATTAGCAAACGCCTTAGTGGGGGCATGTCTTCTTTAACCCAGCATGCTACTGGTAAGAACTTTTAACTAGTTTAAGTGGTCAGCACCTGAAACAAACATATGGTTGATATGGTTGTTTAGGAATACAATTAGCTGAATGTCACTAGTAAGTGGTGTGAGTTGAGGAAAAATGTGAAGTTTTTGATGATTCTACGAACTTTCAGAATTAGCGTTGTGTCATCAGTGAAGCATTGCAACAAGCCTCTCAATTTCCTGTTGTGTTATCTGCATTTCCTAATGGTGCAGGCTTAGCCTGCTATTGTTGTTGTCTAATTTTCTCTGTTGTTAACAATAGGTTGTGGGAGTTCTGGTTGGCAAGCACCTGAAATACTTCTCCATGGGCGCCAAACACGTGCTGTGGATTTGTTCAGCTTAGGCTGTGTTCTCTTTTTTTGCGTCACAGGGGGTAAACACCCCTATGGTGACAGTATTGAACGCGATGTCAATATTGTGAACAAGCGCAAAGACTTATTCTTGGTGGAGAATATACCAGAAGCTGTCGATCTTTTCTCTCATCTCTTGCATCCCATCCCAGATATGAGGTAAGGCTTTTATCTTCACACTTCCAAATTCAGAAGTTTTAGTGATTCTATCATTAGCCATTAACCTGAGAAATCTAAAGAGCAATGTTATCTGCAGGCCTTCATTTAAGCATTTCACTCGTACACACCTTATCTTTTACCAGTAGGAAATATCTTGTTAGTTTAGTGAACCAATGACTGTGGGATCCTCTGTATGCATGTTTTGGTGGTGTTCAAGTTCTTGATTTGCTGTCTGTATTATGGATGTAGAAATGGTTGAATACCTACTAGTAGCATAGTTCCGATTGCTAATCGCGACAATATCATTGATGTCGTTGGAACGTGAAATAGGGTATTTCAATCCTGTTATGATGTTGTGGCTGCAATATTTTGCAGGCCAAGGGCTATGGACGTATTGCATCATCCTTTCTTTTGGGATTCTGAGATGCGACTCTCTTTTCTTCGAGATGTTAGTGATCGTGTTGAATTGGAAGACCGGGAGAATGAATCGGAGCTTTTAAATGCATTAGAAAGCACTGCAGCAGAGGCATTGAAAGGGAAATGGGATGAAAAGATGGAAACTGCATTTGTCAATAACATTGGCCACTACAGGCGATACAAGTATGACAGTGTTCGCGACTTGTTGCGCGTCATAAGGAACAAATTAAATCATTACAGGGAGCTTCCTCAAGAAATTCAGGAAATTTTGGGGCCAGTACCTGAAGGGTTCGACAGTTATTTTTCACGCCGATTCCCAAGGCTCTTAATTGAGGTTTATAATGTGATGTACATGTACTGTAAAGAGGAGGAATTCTTTCGAAAATATATAAACGAAAATCTAATTTAATTAAGAAATATATATATAATGTGTATAATAATAGCTATTTACTTTAATTGCTACTGCTGGAGCACGGCCAGTTGTCTGTTGTATTTTTTAGATTTCAACTTTCCACAGTTGTGAATATAAAAATACGATCATATCTCATACAGTTAGGTATGTGAAGTGATTTTATATATTTATGTCTGATTCTGATTTCTCTTTCAAGTTAGCTCCATGCGAAAGCTTTGAAGTCAGTATTCGGTAACGATGGTCTTGAGGTTAGGGGTTCATTTGTCAATTAGATGTACTATCTTTTCTTATTCTACATCTTAAAAGCATTTCTTACACTGCTTTAATTTTCAAACATCTTGATATTTACCTTTGTAATTTTTCATTGTTTGGGGTCAACTATTCTTGTTGAAGCTTTAAATGCTGTAGAATCTTTTTGAAATCCGTTCCATTGATTGCTTAACGGGCGCCGGGTTTAAATCAAAGAAAATAGTGAGAAATTTATCATTTATCAAGAAGCAATGATACATACAATCGTGGAGTACGTAAGTATTTGTTTTGAAAAATAATAAAATTTATTATTATTATTTTTTTTTTGAGTCGTGTTTATTTATTTTTTTTAAAATGATTGTATGGCGCATGCATACTCACAATTACAATTATAAAAGATCTAGCAGTTTTAAGTCTCGTAAGTGCTACACATATTTTTAGAAAAAAAAATAGATAAATTTAAAATTTACATGAAAAAAAATCATTTTTTTAGAACGATGAATCTTAATAAAGTATACGAGATTTGTACGTTTTAAAGCTATATTTGGCATTATTTTTAAAATTAATATTTATATAAATAATTACATAGTATGCAGAAGAATAACACATTTATTTCGTATTTAAGTGTAACCTCTCCATCTGAATTGGGTGGAGATTTGTCAAATGATAGCAGTTTGAACCGAAAGGGCAAGTAGTAGTAGCTGACAGTGGCATGTGAACTGTAATCCCTTCAAATTTCCAGACATACTTTTGCCTGGTAGGACCCAAAAACCTATATTTATTGTCAAATCTAGTAAACCTTTCTTTCCATATTTCCAATAATTATGTCTTCATGAATTGAAGGAAGATATAAATAAGAGAAAACTATAGAGTAATGTTATTTTTTTTTATCTAAAATCTTATTTATCATTCCAACATTTAAAATAATTTATACAATTTATTTTATTTGTACCCCAATTATAATAAGATTGGCACCTCTAGCTATCCTACCCTACCCTACCCTACCCTACCCTACCCTTGAATGTAAAATAATAAAAAGGGCGTTCATTTTTTTTTATCTTAAATTTAAAAATGAATTTATTATATATCAGCTACTATTTATTTTAAATAATGCTAAATAATGAATGTGTAGCAAAACACACTGAGAGCACTTTCATTAGATTAGCTAAAGTTAAAGTACATTTTTGATGAATGTAAGATGAATTTAGCATTTAGCTATTACATTCACATAAGTTTCTACATTGGAATAGTCATTTTTTCATTATATGACAATAAAATAATATAAGATGAATTTAACTTTGACTATTTACATTAAATCTCTACATTGAATTATCCATTTATTCATTATATAGTAATGAGTAATTAATAATTTTTTAATTTTTTAATTTTTTAATTATGAATTTATTTTATTTTATCATATTTTACTATTCATAATATTATATATTAATTAGTAATTGTATTCTAATTATATTTTTTCAATTGTTATTTAAAATGGAGAGAGAAATAATTGATATTAAAATGAGAGAGAAAAAAAGAATATAAAATAGATTTGATGAATGAATAGTTCCTTTAAAATTTGAAAATTATTTTAGATATTACTGTAGCTAAAAAATTTGAAATATAACTATTTCAATGTGAGCTATTTTATGACTTAATAATTAAATTTTCGTTGAATTTAACTTTTAACTGATCAATGAAAATGCTATGAGAAGCAGTCAAGGGTCATGCATTTGGAGAGCCTATGTTCTCTAAAAGATTCCTGACAAATATAATGTACCTCCCTTGACTGTTTCTGTTAATCGTTCTACCCCGCCCCTCTCTTTTTGCATGACTCTCTCTTTTTTTTAGCTATGAATTTTAGACTTTTTGTGTTATTTTTTTATAAAATATTTAAAATATAGGTTATTGCAAGTGGATTATAGCTACGAGAACTACGCGTATATGTATATACAGAACAATCTGAAAACGCGTTTTCAGGAACTTGCATTTTTTATTTTATTTTTTTTCCTTTTTTTCGTGATACACATGAATATATAGGCAAGGCAATCATCATGATGATCAGCCGCATCATCATTTACACTGTAAAATAAATTGCCACCTTTGATCTGGACTTTGAATTTTAGTAGTACTGTTCCATTCTCTGACAAAACTATACACTAGTGTTTCTCCTTTGAAGTCTTTTTCTCCTTTGAAGTCTTTCCCTGTAGGGTCGACCTTTCATATTTATGCCACATTATTTATTTTATTTTTTCAATTACTGTGACCTCACTGCCAAAGCAGGTCATGTAGGCCTATCCCTCTCTCTCTCTTTTATCATTTTGTTTCCCAAAGTATAGCCCAAAAAACAGGGCCAGGAAAATATATAAAAATCAGCAATAACAAAATTGGTATAAAGTGGACGTAGTACATGTTCCGGATACTAGTATGTTTTAAAGAAAATTTCATACGAGACAAAAAAAATATATAAATTGGTATATAAATATGTGACATGTTTTTTTAAGACCAATTTATAACATCGATTTAAGACCAATTTACATCCTTAATTCTTTATGTTTTTTTTAACTGACATCTACATACAGATCATATATAAAATATATCTCTATTAAAATTGACAAAAATCTGTCACCTACGTACCACAATTTTAACGGATAGACTTGAATATTGAATCATCATATATGTTAGTAGTTACAAGACAAAAAAAAAAGTAGTTTGGAGATCACTATTACTCCAACATTAAATAATATTTTGTGTAAAAAGGTATATGTAACTTTCACACTATATTCATTAGTCTCTATGAATTCAAGCAAAAACATATGAGATAAATTATTATTTTTTTTTTAAAAAAGGATATTATATTTAATCCCCAAAAAAAAAAATAGTCCAATCGTAAGATTCTTGATCTATTATATATATATATATATATATATATATATTATGTAGATATGTAATAATCAGAATTGTGTCCTAGCTAAGAGGATATATCTCACCTACCCAAAACAAAATATTCCACACTACTGCCCAGTACTACCACTTGCTCAAACTAAGCCATGGCCGCAGCCCACCTCCAGCTTCCACTCTTCCTCTTCCTCCTGATCCTTCTCAACCCTTTGCTAACCGTTTATGGTGTCGGTATAAACTACGGTACCCTCGGAAACAACCTCCCCTCACCCAAGAAAGTAGCCCAGCTCCTCCAATCTACCCTCATTGACAAGGTCAAAATCTATGACACCAACCCTGAGATCCTCCAAGCCTTTTCAAACACAGGCATCGACCTCATCGTTGCCGTCGAGAACTACCACGTAGCTAACATCAGC
Organism: Juglans cinerea; assembly: GCA_961763995.1. Taxonomy (NCBI): domain Eukaryota; kingdom Viridiplantae; phylum Streptophyta; class Magnoliopsida; order Fagales; family Juglandaceae; genus Juglans; species Juglans cinerea. The sequence goes on from CAUIVZ010000005.1 coordinate 27,428,068, forward strand.
TCCGACGTGTCCACCGCAGACGAGTGGCTCGCCTCCCGTGTCGTGCCCTTCATCCCCGCCACTTCCATCGTCGCCATTTGCGTTGGTAACGAGTACTTAACCACGGACGATGAGAAGCTCGAACCTAAGAAGTTGGTCCAAGCCATGCAGAACGTGCATGCAGTGCTAGTAGCGAGGGGGCTGGACCGCAAAATCAAGGTCACGACCCCACATAGCATGGCTGTTCTTGCTTCTTCGTTTCCTCCCTCAGGTTCTACTTTTGCCCTGAATCTCATGCCAACGATGACCTCCATAGTTGGCTTCCTAGCGGACACGGGTGCACCCTTTTTGGTCAATGCTTACCCATATTTCGCGTACCGGGACAACCCGGGAACGATCAGTTTAGAGTATGCATTGCTGGGAAACGCAACCCACGGCGTCCGTGACCCTAAAGGTTATGTTTATGGAAACATGTTGGATGCACAGATTGATGCTATTAGGTCAGCCATCACTGCTTTAGGGTTTGGAAACCAGACGATTGATATTACGGTATCGGAGTCCGGGTGGCCGTCTAAGGGTGACCACGGCGATATAGCGGCCACACCACAAAATGCAAAGACTTACAACACTAGGTTGATAGAGCGTGCCCAATCTTATAGAGGGACACCCATGAAGCCTAAAGACAAGATTGAGATCTTCGTGTTTGCTTTGTTCAATGAGAACAAAAAAGAAGGGAGTGTGAGTGAGAGAAATTTTGGGATCTTTAATGGGGATGGATCTAAGGTATACGATGTGGACCTGAGCTGCCAGTTTTGTAGCAACGGAGGGACATTTGGGTTTGGTGAGAAAGTTTCCGGTGGAGGAGCCAGAGGTCCATCGGTCTGGTGCATTGCCAAGCCGCATGCTGATGAGAAGGTACTTCAAGCTGTGCTGGATTTTTGCTGTGGGCCCGGTGGTGTGGACTGCAGGGAGATTTATGAGAGTGGAGATTGCTTTGAGCCTAACAAGCTTCTTGCACATGCATCATATGCCATGAACAATTATTATCAGATGCATGGAAGGAACTACTGGAACTGTGACTTCAAGGGCACCGGGCTTGTTACCTTCAGTGATCCAAGTAAGTACATGATCAGATCGATCGAGCTACATTTTCTTTTTATGATCACTTTTTTTTTCTATTTTTAGTTAGTTCCACCACTAGATTTTTTTATCTTCGATCCAACCCAGATCCGACAATAGTAATATATTTCTGCTTCTTGCAGTTCTACTAATTTCTTATGCTATGCCTTTATAGATAGATGAATAAACAAAAAGCTGCATCTTTCTTTCTGATTTTCATTTAAATATGATTTCTGATTAATTATGTAGTACTGACTGTCTTTCGGTTTGTTTTATTGTCACTGGTTAGGTTATGGAACATGCCGGTATCCTCAACAGTGATTCAAAGACCAAGGAATGACAAAGGTGTTAATTATGTGGTTGACAGCTTTTGTTATTGTTTAATTGCTGGTACTACCTGTTAAAGTAAGATGTGAAATATGTTATATGATCATCAGCAGGAATATTAATTGGCTTGATTTAGAGATCATCACTACCAAACTTCGATCAAAAGAATCGGACTACGCTTTGATCTTGTGGGGGATTTTGAATATTTGGTTTGGTTTGTGTGTCAAAACAAAAAACAAACAAAAGAATGGGGTACTGCTATTCAATCAAAAAAGAGTCTTTTCATTGGGAGAAGAGAAAGATGGATGCATGCACGTGGTTAAAGTTGTGGACAATTGTCTCCACAATCAAAGGCTTTTATGTTTGAAAAAGATGTCACTCTTTTAACGGATTGGAATCTGTTTGTTCTTGTTCACATCTACAAGCTGTCTAGGCCTGTTCTTAAACGAACGGACAGTCGGCCTATGTAATTAGAAGTTAACAAAACGGGATGGATGCCTAATCAATAAATCTTCCCAAAACTCAACTCATAATACATATTAATTCCATCAAAGGCTCGAAGCGTTTCACGAGCAGTACTGATCACTCCTTGTGAGAAGTTCAGCAGTCTCCAAATTTTACGGTAATAACTTCTTTTTTTAAGAACAAACACAGTTATATTAGGTCTCATTTTTACTGCATCTTTTTTTATTTTCTCAATGTGGGCGTGTATAGCAAGCCATAGACATGATTATAATAATGTAACGGATCTTTAGACCAGTTCAAGTACTGACAGTCGGAAATCTGAAGTGTATTTCAAAATCGGCTTTACATTGGCATATCGAAATCTTTTGAACCAAAATCGTGGCACGCAAAATGCAGCTTCCAGCTAGCACATTATATATTCCTATAAAGTAAAGCACCTTTTTTGGTGCCAGAAAAAAAGATGTTATACAGCCACATGATCATAAACATTATAATAATCTAGTCACTCTCATGTAATGAAAAACAATGTCAATCCCTCGAGCTAACTATTAATGTTGGTCCCAGAAGTCATGATTTCTGTTTGCCTCCTGAGATTGCCAGCTCCCAGCTCAGTGCCCTTATCATTGGCGGAGACTGATCTTTCCACTTTCCTTCTTTTACTTACACTATTTGAGGGGTCTTCCTTCTCGTCCATCAACGATAACAATCTCCGGACACGCCTAGAAACTGAGTTACGTGAACCAGCTGAAATAGAATCAGAGGGAGCAGTTCGGCATAACTGCTGTATTATCTGCAAGAAATAGATTAATAGAGCAAAGAAACAAGCTATCCCACAAATAAGAAAGAGGCCCCAGAAGCTTTTAAGCTGAAGCTGGTCTGATTCAATTTCAGTAGTCTCTAAACTGCAAGGGCTTCGCATCAGCCACTTATCATGGATACGCTGGAGATCACCATTCTCAGACAGTTGTAGAATTGCAGTTGACATGTCAATTGCTAAGGGAGAGTCCCGTGGAAATGCCTGTTACGAGAAAGACAAGTAAATAACATTTTTCAGTGACCATATAAAGGGAGTGTTTTGCAGCCCTTTCTGATTTCTTCAACATATCTCTTACTATTTTAATTGAAAATTTATTGAACTTTTCATTAAAAATGCTTCTGCAGAACAGATACTCACAAAACCCCAGCCGCTTTTCGTGAACTCTTGACCTACAACCCTGAATTTGCACTGGCTAGAGAGGAATAGTTCTACGTAAGGACGTTCATCAACAATTGCTGCAACACCACCTTTCTTAGGACCATGCAAAAGGGCTGAAGCATATTCTTCAGGTGATCCAAGGGCAACAAGCCTAGATTTGGCTATGCCAAGTTCCTCCAAATAATGTTCAGCAAAGGAACCCACTTGGTACCCAATTGGCTCATCACTTTTCTTCAAGCTTTCAAGCCCTTTAATAGGAGAAGACAGCTGCTGCACTGTGAGGATTGATGTCAGACTCGCTGTATAGCTTGAGTTGATAATCAAAACCACAAAAAGCCAAATGATTAGCACCACTCGACCAAGGGTGCTCACAGTGTTTTCTCCTGCAAAAGGGATAGAGAGAAATTATACAATAAAAACACTGCACTAAGTTTATGAAAGGAAACAAGGACCTGACTTCTACTTACTATGGGCGAAAAACAGGGTTGAGAGGCTAAACCTGCAAGTTTAGTAAACAAGAGATTGATCAGAAAAAATTATTTAGATTACAATGATGTTCTATGTGTATAGAAGGTGACTAATCTAAAACATACTATAAAATCGAGTGGCATAATTTAGAGGCCCCTTAATACACCTCAATGGTATTAAGAGAGAAAGGTTAGCAATTTAGCTGTACGGCAGGAGGCAGGGTAAAGAAAAGAAATCCACTAAACCCCACTTCCCAACATCCAAGACACCAACAAGAAATTCCATTATACTGGAGCCTTTTTTATGTATCAGAAATCGAAAGTTCTCAGTCTAATGAACAATTCAGCTTCCCCATATCTCTACAACTTTCAGAAAACAGACCAATTTTTTACAATATACATGTCCAGACAAGGTTTTTTCTTCTTCTTCTTCTTCTTTTTATTTATTTATTTTTATATATATAAAGAATAGCAAAGGAAGCTTTTAGCATCTAGTAAGGTGAATGCACAATAAGTGTCTGCAGAATGTGGCCACCCAGACCATCCACCCAATTGATGTCTTATGTCTACGTATTATCTAGTAGATATGCCAAATAGATGCAGTTATGGCATTGCGCAACATTAAAATAATCTTTACGACCAACCATTCCCTCCAATATACCGCTATTAAGAGCTGTACACTCCTAATTAATTAGTATTTTTATGTGCATATGCAATTATGCATGTACGTATATATAATAATATATCCATTTATATATATGGACATCTAATTAATATAGCACTGAAAATAACTCACCATAGAATGGTTATAAGTTGTTTTCTAGGAGGGCCTCTGAATTCATCATTTATTCTATGCTCCAGAATCCACACAACAATGCCAATGAAAAGGAAGAAACAAGCAGTGACAAGCCACATATTTCGACCAAATGGCCGCAGGAAAGCCCAAGCACCAGTGTTCATTTTTTTGAATGGGGCGACAACAAGAAGTCCAGATGAAGCAAATGGCTGTGTAAAATCCACAATCTTTGTCCGATTTGTGACAATTGTAATGTCACCAACAGCAGCATCAAAATCCTACAACGGGGAAATGAGATTCAGCCAGCGAAAAGAAAAAAAAAAAAAAAAAAAAGTTTATATAATTTCAGATTTGTAACATCATACTCACACCAGTTGTGATCAAATTTACAAGCTTTGTGTAGTTTGGGTTTTCATGGCCATCTCCAAAAGAGATAAATCGATATGGAACAGCATATGGTAACAAGTTTACAGCAGCTATAAATACATCTATGCAGAAACCCTTGAAGATATCAGTCCCTCGCACTTTTGATACAAACTCCCGGTAACTAGCTCGATTAGGTACACCAATTTTCAGTTGCTTCCCATTATTAGGGAAAACCCACCCACGGGGCTTCAATGATGTCTCTCCTGGCCAGATAACACTGTATAGTTGCTGGTTTGCAATCGAACGATTAGGAGGCCTTGCATAGAGCATCTCAGGAGGCACAACTGATAAGCCAGAATAGTTTGACCAGTAACCAATCCTTCGAAACCCAGATCCTACCACATTTATGATGTCATATGCAGGAAGAATAAGAGACCTATCTGTGTTAAACTTTATAGGACCTGTCAAACCAACAAAGTTACTCTGCAAGATGTTCCGCAAAAGGAGAGCTCCATCATCAAAAATGCTCATTGCTTCAAGGTGGAGATTATCACTTCCCATAGACTGCAACCTAGAATCATTAGAAAATGAAATAACTCCTCCCTGGTTAAAAAATGCATCAATAGCATGAGCAACCAGCCAAACTGAATCATAAGCATAAAGCCCATACGAATGCAACCCCAAAGAACCACCAGTTAACTTTCTCCACCTAGAGAAGAAGGCTTTTTTTCTATCTGAATCTGCTGTATGTTGGCGCAAGACAAGAACTCCTTGCATTGAATCCATGGTGTTTGACGAAAGAGGAGCGGCAGAATCTAGAACAGATGAGAGCCAGTCCGTAGCTATCCATACATAACCATTTCCCATCATTCCAAGATATTGTGCTACAGAGAAAATCATGAATCCTGCGTCACGATTTACATGCAGAACAATAATCCGAGATTCCATTAGTGCAACCTTGATCAGAAGATCCATAATGTCACCCCGATTAACTCCAGACGCAGGGCTAATTCCAGCCTTGTAGGAGATTTTACAGCGCCTCTCCGCTAGTTTATCATCTAATGCTGACACCCCACTCCGTCCGTAGTCATCATCAATGAAAATGGTGACTACGTCCTTCCAGCCATAATGATTAACAACCTCGGCTACTGCTGTCATTTGGTACAAATCGCTCTGTGTTGTTCTGACAAAAAAAGGGAACTGAAGGGAAGAAAGAGTGGGATCTGTGGCGCCAAATGATAATAGAGGAACTCGGAGTTCATTTGTAACGTGGGATATAATATGGGCAACTACAGAAGATTGCGGGCCTATGATGGCCACTATATCAGTCTCCATAAATTGCAAAGCTGTAATTCAAACATAATAGTCAGGACATCTGATTAGGATTATTAGATTATTCTCAGAATTGAATACGTGCCTATAATAAAAATAGAAAAAAATCAAGCAAGAAACTTGGTAAGATAAAGTACCTTCTACCATGCCCAAAAACCCACTGCAATTAGAATTTTGCATGGTTACAATGAGTTTTGTGCCGTGGAGAATGCTGGAATTAGAGTTGACATCTTTCACAGCTTCCTCTATGGCAATCTTGGCGACTCTTCCAATGGTAGAGTCAAATGTAAAAAGAGCTCCAATATTCACAATAGCTGGTCTTGAAGAAACATTCTTACTAAAACTAGATGGGAGCCCGGAATAGATAAACAGTGACAAAATAAACCAAATAAGATTCATTTTGATCAAGCACGATAATTTCTTCACCTGCCCAAAGATCGATCTTTAGCAGAATTTCCGCCACAGAGTTTGTGCAGAATTGAGAACAAAGAATCACCCATCAGAGCTCAAAATAATTGATTCCCATCTTGGAAACGAACATGTGTGCGCAGAACCATATTAAAGACCCAGAGACCAAGCCTCAGTCCTGACAGAATATAGTCAGAATATAGTAAAACAAACAAAACTTAGCTAGCTAATTCAACATTGATGCTTAACTGGATTTTCCGGGAGTCAGCAGGGGGAAAACGATGTTCAATTCTTTTTAAATATAATATCGATCCTCACTAGGGACCCAAAACACCTCAACTCAACTAGGCGCTACACTGATACATGGTTAGGTGGCAAAGGCTTTTCATTTAGATTCCATCTGAAAATCAGAACCAAACTGACCCATATACTTCAGAAATTCCCGTTCCTTCAGTTTCATCACCAATCAATACAACGATTAAAAAAAAAAAACAATAAAAGAAAGCTAGCATCTTATTATTTAAGAAAAAAAAGAACCGGATTCTTTTCCTCGAACCAAAGCCTAAAACTAATAAATTACTGGAAAAAGAAAAAAAAAATTACCCATTGAGCCAAGTACCATAAGGCATAATCCCCAGAAAAATAAAAGGAAGAAGAACGATAGAGGTGAAAATAAAGACCCAGATAAACAATCTTACCTGAGAAGGATAAATGGAGGACCAATCACCAACCTCACCCTCTGCAAAGAAATATAGTTATGTTTGGATTAACGACAAGAGTGTATTAAACACTGGTCACAGTAAGAGGGGAAAGCCGTCAGAAGACACGAACAGAAGAACAAACAGATATCGAGCTTCACGTGGGAAAAAAGAAAGAGAAATGACGAGTGGAGTCACTTTAAAAAAATAATAATAATAATAATAAATGTGAAATTTATATAAAAATAAATTAATTTTTTAATAATATATTTTATTCTTTTCAAAATAACTGTATAATATTTACACATTTTACGCTTACGAATATATATAACATTTATTAAAGAGAAAAAGTTAGGAATTTACTCGAAAAAGAGACGCACGCTACCATGACACCATGGTTGACATGACAACGACAATTTTGGGCCGAGAGGTGCCCGCCGTTCGTAAGATTCGTGATGCGAGGATTTCCACTGTTTCAGCGATTCTTTGACAGCGTGCACAGCACGTGAGAATATATAGCACTTGCTAAAGCACCTATCGTCTTCAAATTTTGTAAGAATCACCCTACGAATTGTTCTGCCTCTCGTTTTCTTTGATGATTCCTTGCTTTGGAAACCATTTTTCATTATATTTTAATATTTGACCATTTATTTTTATTATCTTTATAAATGATTATCCTTGTATTATAGATTTTTAAAAAATACAATGATATATGAAAATGTCTATTTACAACCGGCCAAGGGAACCGTGAGAGCACCGCGTCCCACGTGGCCGATTGATTTTTTCTTTACATTTTTATTTGTTGCATTTAAAGCCTCCAATTGAATTAAGAACTTGAAACTGTCTTCATCATTGTTTTAGATGTTTCTCTCTCGTCTATTTATCTCCTCACTATTCTGAAAACTATATTTTTGCCTCGCATCATTTGCGTTTGCATCTGTAATAAATCTCTGTAATAGATCTCTAGAAGAATATAATCGAGTTGAAGGATAAAAAAACATTATACTTAGAAAGAATTATAAAAATAATATATCGACTACAAATAAATTTTTTCTTCCTCAAAACCAACTTAACCAGCTTTTTCCTCCCTCTTCATATTCTTATGCTTTTCTCTTCATATTCTTTTCCTAAACAACCAAAACAGGTATAGATCTCTGGAAGTATAACATTTTTTTAACTTTTTATTTTAGTCTTTGTTTATGATGAAGGGGTTTATAGAAATTAGGATATGTTATTTGAAATGGTGGTGAAATGGTGGGTGACCGTGGGATTTGTGTGTGCAGCAATTTCTAGTCGTCCGATGATGAAGTTTGAGAGTGGGTATACTGTGGAGACGGTGTTCGACGGAAGAAAGCTTGGAATTGAATCTTACTCTGTTGAGGTGCTGCCTAGAGGAAAGCAACGATTTTTTTGTTCCGTAAACAATGACAATCGGTTGCTTAGCCTGCAGAGGAGAGAATATTTTAGAGAGCGAGAGGGGGGTTGCAAATGACGACCACCAGTACAAGCTACCCATGACGACCGCCTTCAGTAGATTCAGCTACCCACGACGACGACCACCGGCCCAGATTCGACTACTCATGACTGGCTACCCCCGACGACGACACTCTCTCAAACTGATTTTCGATTTCCTTGTTTTGTATTTCCCTCCGTTGTTTTTGTCTCTTTTTTTTCTTCTTCTTTTTTTTTAATAATATAATATTAGCCGGTTCTCCAACGATTACTTGTGCTGGTGGTACATAGAAGAACTAATGATATATATATATATATATATATATATATATATAGGTAATTTATTTATTTTAGTGAATATTAATGAAGTTTTAAGATATGTTTGGATACAGAAATGATTTCATCTCATCTCATCTCATCATTACAATTTTTTTAGATTTTCACAAAAAATATAATAAATAATTTAATTTTTTTATATCGTAAAATAATAAAAAATAAGATTATAATAAGATTTTATTTATTTTTTATTTAAAATTATTTCATCTCATCTCACTATCGGACAGGGTTTAAATCGGACAGTTGAGAGCTTTAGGGTGTGTTTGGATATTGAACTGAGTTGAATTGAGTTGAGTTGAGATGATAAAATATTGTTAGAATATTATTGTTTATTATTATTATTATTTTGGAATTTGAAAAAGTTGAATTATTTATTTTATTTTGTGTTGGGATTTGATAAAATTATAATGATGAGTTGAGATGAGTTGAGATGAGTTGAATTGGTATCATGTTTGGTTGAAAATATATGAATTTTAAATTTTTGTTGCATCTGTTAGATATATTTATTACAGAATATGTTTTAATATAGTTTTTTTATCACATTTTTTTCATGTTTGAATATAGTTTTAATACTTTCATCTATCCATATATCTTTTTAAAATCTTTGCACAAATAATTTTCATAACGATATTGGGTCTTCTGAGTCAATTCTGAATAAATAAAAGTTAATAATAAAGAGAAAGTATTTTAACTATACAAAATTATATAAAATAATTTAATAAATTAAAATAACTTAATATAATATAAAAAATTATATCAATTTTTCTTTAAAAAAATCTACACAACTTCTTATTATTCACACAACACAACCTTTACACATCACATTTTTTTTAATTTTATTATTTTTTAACAAATATTTAATATATGAATAATGAATAGAAAAATTGAATTAATTTAAAAAGAATAAACTCAAAAAAATTAAATAATTTAAAAAAATGTAGTGCGTAAAAGTTGGAGAGGTTGTGTAGCATTTATATTTATCACAGTAATATTATTCTTGATAGAGAAAATATATTTGTAACTATGAATTATATAACTGTCGTGTAATCATTTCAAAAAAAATATAAGATTTATATAAAAAAATTAATTTTTAATAATAAATTTCACTCATTTAAAAATAATTATATGACATATATATATATATATATATATATATATATATTACTATTGTTAGTTATATATCTGTCACAGTATGTCAGTAACATTCTCATTCATGAAAAGTTGAGATGACCGTGACTTTTGTCCTCGTTGGAAAATGATAAAGCTCCGGAGTTCAAGCGTGTTTTATTACGTGTATTTTTAAGTTTTTTTTTATATAGATTTTTTTAATAATTTTTAATATTTTTAAAAAATAAAAAATTTATAATATCATTAAATAATACTTTCTTAATTATGAACTAAAATAAAAAATATTTTTTTATAATTTTTTATTTTATTTTATGATTAACGAAGAATTTTTTTTTTAATTTTTTGATTAAAAAAATGTTTTTAAAAATATTTTAAATTTATTTTATTTTTTAAAAATATTAAAAAAATCGATATAAAAAATAACTTAAAAAAATATATATGTAAACACATGCACCCGCGGGAGCTGTAGCATCGTCCTCATTATTGACGACCGGAAAGAATAAAGTGGACATACACGATTTGCTGTTCCTGACAATTACAGCCCATCTGCTCTTAGACCCGAGCCTATTTTCATTTTTTTTTTTCTATTCTCCCTCTTTCGTCTTCCTCCTTTATTTCATATTCGGGAAAAGGAAAAGACATATTCCGTAATCAAACATGATTGATAAAATTATCCTAAAATCCTTCTCAGACTGCAATTAATAACTTAGATAGATAAAGTCTGAACTATTCTTATATTGATTAACGAAATATTGCAACCACATTGAAGGATACGTTCGGAAAGTGTGAGAAAGAGAATTATGTGTATACTAGTTAAATTAGTTAAGAATAATAGTGAAATTAGTTTTAAGTTAAGATATTTTATTGAGTTTTAAGAAATAAAAAAGAAAAAGTTGAATAAAATTATTCTAAAGTTCAAATATTGTTATAACTTTTATCTCATCTCTCTATCCAAACGATACTTAAATCTAACTTGAACTCAAATTACTTGTGTAAGGGGATTTTTCCCTCACTCATAAGTCCACTAGGCACTCGGCCGAGAGTAATGGGTTTCACCCCGATACCTGATCTCAGGGCCCAAACTTACCCACTAAGCAACTCACTTGAAAGGGAAAGTAAGCAATGATGGCTAATGGGACATACAGGCCTGATGCCGCTTGGCCACATCACACTCATGGGGACTCGTATAGGGTAGAATAGGAAAAACGAATAACCTTTGATCTTCTGATTAGAGAACATCGACCAGATGGCCAACAAAACCTAGGGTTTTGTAAAATCTTCTAAGATATTAATGGGTAAAAGGATTGGAGTTGGTTGTATGTATGTATTGAAATAACCTAATCCTTTTTAGGTAAGACCCAGAATAAGGCACCACTACCTGAGTAGCAAGTCACATTAATGACGTCATCGTAGAGGTACGCCGCATTAAAAGATCCTGACAAAGGGAACAATAGTGAGGACATAGGTCCCACAAGAGCATGCACGATTTTTCCCCCCAGACTCCTGGTATAAATAGCAATTTTCAAGTACAAAAAAGCTCTGGTCGCTAGACTCTCTCTCATTATTTACAGACTTCCAAAATACTCTACTGACTTTGGCATCAGAGACTCCTCAGCCCTAAGGTTGCCCTCTTCCAGCTGCTTTCTTCTTCGTTTTTGCATGCCCAGCTTTGAAGACCTGAGTTGCTGAAACCTGATCTAAAGGCGTATGAAACACGACGTTGACTGTGGCGTCATCTGTGGGATCTTCATAGATCTTACGTGTACTTCATATGCCTGCGATAACTCATTCCAGACAACTCGGGATGAGGGGGCACAGAGGAAGTTGCCATGGAGGCGAGACTGAAAGCTATGGAGGACTGGGTAACAAACGATTAGAATGAGGAGCTCTGAAAACCTCAACAAGAGTAAAACGAAGAGGCGGAGCCTAGTAATAGCGAGCGCATGAAGTCTCGAAACGCGGGAGCTGGAGTGAACGTGGAGGAGGAGAGGAAGAGCATGCAAGACGAGCTCCGCAATCTCAAAGGGAAATACAAAGAGATTGCAAAGAAGTGGGCACATCATCGTCGGTGGACCAACTGCTCACAAGTATTGGTCTACCTTACACGAAAAAAAGTAATGGTTGTGCCCTAACCACCAAAGTTCAAGGTTCTCACCATGGAGATGTACGATGGGGGAGGGACCTCCTTGAGCACCTAGAAAGCTTCAGGACTCTCATGTTGTTGCATAGCTTACCGGGGGAGGTGGCATGCAGGGCGTTCTCGCTGACCCTTAAGGGAGCAGCACGAGTATGGTTCAGGCCTCTAGTGCCAGGTTCGTAGATAGTTTTGGTGAGCTGGCTTGACTATTTTTTACCCAGTTAATGTCAAGTCGAAGAAGACGACGCCCAACATTGTACCTCATCACCATTAAGCAAGGAAATGAGGAAAGTCTAAAGGCGTACCTGTCCTAGTTTAACAGGGAGTGCATGACCACCGATGACCAGGACGAAAAGATAACCCTAGCGGCACTTCTGGGAAGGGTCTGGCTATGATCCCAATTCATGGTCGAGCTGGCAAGAAGAACTCATGTAATGTTGCAGGAGTTTATGGATCAAATCGACAATTTCATTAACGTCGAAAACACTCTTCGGGCCTTAATAGAGCCATGGAAGAAGTCAGACTGGAGGCAGATGTAAGAACCGCCACCAACAAAATAAGGGCCAAGAGCATTCAAATTCGGAGATCTCGTACTCAAAGAAATATGAACAACAACATGAGACGAGCGAAAGCTGGGCCCCCGATGGGAAACTCCTGGAATGCCGAACACCTATGAAAATAATATTGTTAAAGCTAACTTAATTATTGTAAATCTATGTTTTCATGCATACACTACAAATCTTAATGGAAGATGTGTGTTTCAATGTCGACTTTCAAGAACGTAACAGAATCTCCATCAACAGAATCTTCATCGATGTAATCTCCACCAATAGAATCTCCATCAACATAATATTCATCAACAAAGTCTTCATCAACTGTTTATCTCACCGCGGGACACCAAAGGGACGAGTCACACCAGAGGCTGCTCTGTCCCTCTTGCGGAGGAGTGTGGGTCGGCCCTCGACCACCCAAAGATAAAGACTTACCTTCCTCGTGAGCGTTAACAGGCGAGAACAGGTCTAGTTACAGACTTTCCAAACAACGTACCTCCCGTGAGGCCAAAAGGGCGGGTTGAGCCAAAGGTCGCCTTGTCTCTCTTGCAATGGAGAGTGGGTCCAGCCCTGAGGCCATCCGAAAAACTTACCCCGACCTCCGCCACGATGAAGTGTAAGATCAATGCCAGCTTAACCCAAACTTACCCTTTTCTGCGATATCAACGGGCGGGAGCGGGTTCAGTCCCAAACCTCCCACGAAAGATGATAGGTGAGCAAGAGGCTCAACCTCCTAGTCCAAGAGAGTGGGACCAGCCCCCTCGGCGGCTTGAAAAACTTACCCTGACCCTCATTGCGGTGAGGGAATAGAGAGGACACCTTGTCTCCCCGTAGTGGAGAGCTGGACCAGCCTCATGGCTACCCAAATAACTTACCCCGACCTCCACTACGACGAAGAGTGGGCTCAGCACCAGCCTGACCAAAAACGTACCCTTCCCTGCGGTGTCAATGGGCTGAAGCGGGTCCAGTAGCAGACTGCCCGAACAACTTACCTTCTGCGGGGAACAAAGAGACAGGTTGAGCCAGAGGCCACCTTGTCCCTCCTGCGACAGAGAGCAAGTCCAGCCCTGAGTCTACCTGAAAACTTACCTCCTCAAAGGACAAATGAGTGGTTTGGCTTAAGGCATTATGATCCCTCCCTGACGGAGTGCGAGTAGCCTTCAACTACTCGAAGACGAAAACTTACCTTTATCGTAAGCGTCAACAGGCGGGAGCGGGTCCAGTTATAGACTGCCCGAACAATCTACCTCTTCGAGGACCAATGAGACAGGTCGAATCAGAGGATGCCTTGTCTCCCCGGGCGGAGAGCGGAACCAGCCCCACGGCTACTTGAATAACTTACCCCGACCTCCGCTACGACGAAGAGTGGGTTCAGCGCCAGCTTGACACAAAACTTACCCTTCCCTACGGTGTCAATTGGCGGGAGCAAGTTCAGTAGCAGATTGCTCGAACAATTTACCTCCCGTGGGGAACAAATGGACGGGTTGAGCCAAAGGCCACCTTGTCCCTCCCACGACAGAGAGCGGGTCTAGCCCCGAGGCTGCTTGAAAACTTACCCTGACCCCCATCGCGGTGAAAGAGCAGACCAGCCATATCGTTGTTTGAATTACCTCATCGGGGGGCAAATGAGCTGTTTGGCTTAAGGCATTCCGATCCCTCCCCGATGGAGTGCGGGCCAGGACCTTCAACAGCCTGAATGCTGCAACAAGGAACGCGGACATCAACAACATGGTAAAAAGGGGCAAGCAAATCGCATTATAGGCCAAATGGCCCAAGTTTGCGAAGTCTAACTCCTACGAAGCTAAGGATAAAGTTATGATAGCTTGCTTATTTTTCAGTCAGGAATTAAATACGCAATGTCAACGGACGTGAGTGGGTCCAGTCCCAAACTGCCTGACCAACTTACCTTTTGCAGGGACAAAATGGATGAATCAAACCAGAGGCCATCTTGTCCCTCTTACGACGGAGAGCGGGTTCGGCCTCCCGGTCACCCAAATACTTATCCCAGCCCCCATTGTAGCAAATAGTAGCCTGGATTATTTAATTTGAATTCATGGCCATGGTGTTACTCGAATGGACATAAAGGCGGATTAGCAAAACACTTTACATCCACTCTCCCTTGAGGAGGCAACCGACTTATCTCTAAGGGGGCTTATGCATTCCACGACTTTCTTATGTTATGGGGTCCCGAAGACTGAATTTAGCTGCCAACCTTATTCAGCAAGCTGAAAAATCCTTTTCTCATTTTCATAATAATAAGGTAGGCTTCATTGCTCCAATCGGGCTGTTGTCGCTGCTTACTAAGCGTTAGTTCTTAGCAGCTTAACTCTTAGGGGGGATTTCCATTCTTTCCAAGCCGACGGCAACAAACAAGGGCCAACATATGTTGATGACACTTCTCTCTCCTCCTCCTCTTCTTCTTCTTCTTTTTTTCCCCAGTTGCATATCAAAATAAAGCACAACAACTCAAAATGGAAGAACAAAAGGATTATGAGGAGTAAAGCGCATCCAAGAGATTGACAACAACAAAAAGAAGAAGAATGAAATCGGCCTCGTCAACGATATTGCTAAAGGTACCAAGAGGATAACTGACTAACGAAGGCAAACGAGGGCAATCCCCCCGCCCAACGCAGACCCCACAATTCCTTGCGTCAAAACCCTCAGGCCAGCCGGACAAAAAGAAAAAGAAAAAAGAAAAAAAAGGGAGACCCCGAAAGTGAACGGCCACATAAGATAAACATAAAGAAAAATGATCATGTTATTGGCACATGAAGCCACAAGCTTACAATAGACAAGTTACAACGTGAAGCGACAAGTTACAACTTAAAGCCGCAAGCTTACAATGACATACATCATAAGTCTACTAGATACAATAGAAAGTCATGAGGGCACAAGCAAACTAAAGTCTAATTAGATCATATTCCAGTAGAAGTGACAGATAGAGATCTCCATCATTCTGCGACGCCAAATGAAGTAGCACAACACAAGGATCCTCCACGTGCTAGGAGGGAGCTGAGCAGGCACCAACAGGAAATGATTCCACACTTCTCGCATTGGACAACATAAAGACAATCTAAGGTTACTAGAGAACATGGTAGGATACACCGCCACTTTGAAGGCAAGATCCTTGAAATCTACCACTCCTTTGGTATGGGGAGGCACCTTGAGTTCCACGGTCTGAGGAATCCTGTAGGTCTTTCCTTCAACGACTCTAGCTAGATTGGAGTCACCTACGAATGCCACAAAAAGCCAGCGAACTCCTCAGGAACGATGTCACCTTGCCCGTCTGCGGCACGAACAAAGTAGAGAGATCTAGCCTGCCCGAAAGGACACAAGGATTTCTTAGGGACCATTAGTAACCAGGGAGGAATGAAAGAGGAATCAGAAAGAACAACGCAAGGAGAAGTGCTTGAAAAAGAAAGGGGAATGAAAAACATTCAGAAGAAGAGAGAATATACAAAGTAACATGTTGCTGAGAAAGTGGTGGCCTTATATAAGCAAGCTCAACGGTTGACATCCCGAGGCAATAGAAACCCACGCGCCCCACAGAGTACCAAAATACCATGATCGTCGCAATTCCAGCAGCGCGTATCCAGTGGTGTGACGTGGGAAAGAACTAAGAAGTAACTACCTGACGCAAATAGTGACGAAGAGACTGAAGATGCGCCATTTAATGTGGGTTGAAATAGTCAAAATATAGTCATAAAAACTAAAGACGAATCGTTGCCAGGGAAAGAAAAGGCCGTATAGCCCCAATCGCAAAAATTGATTAATCAAGGAAGGAAATGAAGAATTCTCATCGGACCCATTTGATAGGAATTTGCGGGATAACTATAAGGGGATTTTCCCCTCACTCATAAGTCCACTAGGCGCTTCGCCGAGAGTAATGGGCCTCGCGTTGATACCCGGCCTCAAGGCCCAAACCTACCCACGAAAACAACTCACCTGCAAGGGAAAATAAGCAATGATGGCTGATGGGACAGGCCCTGACGCCGCTCATGGGGACTCGTACATGGCAGAACGAGAAAGACGGAGAACTTTTGATCTTCTGACAAGGAAACATCGATGAACAGCCAACATGACCTGCATAATAAGGCAAATTGAAAAATCATACCGCATTAATGATACCGTTACAAAGGCACGTCGCCTTAAAGGACCCTAACAAAATAAATAGTAGTGAGGACGTAGGTCCCACAGGGGCAGGCACGATCTGCCCCAACAGACTTCCAGGTACGAAAATGCCCTGGTTTTTATACTCTCATTATTTACAAACTTCCAAAATACTTTATTGACTTTGGCATTGAAGACTTCTCGGCCCCATGGCCGCCCTCTCCCAGTTGCTTTCTTCTTCATTTTCGCAAGCCCAACTTTGAAGACTTGAGTTGGAACTTGGTTAAAAAATGTACGAAACACGATGTTAACAACTTGTTTTCACTATTTTAGGGGGCACATCTCTGAACCCTCTCGTTACAATCTTATCTCCAAAGTTGCTCTGCTTGTCACTCAAAGTCAAGCAACTCAAATTCCTTAATTACATAAGTGACCATTGAGACTTATAAGAATGTCAATGAGGAAAATACAATTTGAATGAAAAGTTATTAGATACTTTCGGACTATATATGACTTGATAATCTCATGTTCGTAAGGGTGCAAATCGGTCAGTCTGGTCTGGTCCGACGATGGATCGAACATTTTTGATCCATCATTTTTTCCGGACCGGTAGCTATCGATCCAGTCGGTCCATTCGATTCGGCCTAATTATTTTTTTCTTTTTTTAAATCAATTAATAAATTTTTTTTATTTAAAATAATAAATTAAACTAAGTGACTTATTAATGATGATTATGTAACAAACTTAATAAAAAAATATTTTATATGGTCAATGATAATAAATTAGATGAAAATTACATTATTAATTTATATAATTATTATATAATTAACTAATTGATATTATATATTAGTTGATTGATGGAATATTAACAAGTGTTAATAAAATATTTTATATTATTAATAGTGATAGGTTAGATGAAGATAATATAAAATATTGTTAATTTATAGAATATTAACAAGTATTAATAACGTATTTAAAATTTTATATTGTTAATTGTACAATTATTATATAAATAATATATATAAAATATTTTTTTATTTTTATTTTTCATTCAGCCCGGTTCGGTCTGGGGTGGAAAAACCTTGGACCGTGAACCGGACCGAAGCCTTTCGGTCCTTTAAAACGTGGACCGAGACCGACCGGTCTTAGTCTCGGTCCGGTCCGGTCCGGTTCGGTCCGGTTCGGACCGAAATGGTTGGTCCGTTCGGTCTGGACCAACCGTCTATCACCCCTACATGTTCGTGTCGTGTCAAAGTATGTATATTATACTATATGGGTCAATCCGAACACGACCCGTTAAGCTTATCGTGTCAAAATATCATATCCTAATATGACCAATTAACATAACGGGTCGTGTTGTGTCAACCTGTTTTAACCCGTTAGTGAGTACTACGAAATAGGCTAACCCGACCTGTTTATGTAAATGGTTGAACAGATCCAAAATTAACTCGCTTGACCTGATTAAGTTTAGTATAATTTTATATAAATGTTAAAATCACAATATCTATAAAAAAAAATATAAAACTAACTACAAGTCCAAAATTACAATCCAAACAAGAAAATATCGAAATTAAAATCTCAACAATTTTATTTTTAGGTATAAGGGTATAATTGAAACTTTAACTTTCTTAGCGGATCAAAACGGGTTGATCCATTAAACAATCGTGTTTTAACGGGTCAATTCATTTTGACTCGAACCCGTTAAGACTAAACTCAAATCCTTTATTATCGTATCATGTTGATATTGAATTAACGAATCGTCTAACATGTTACTAGTATTATCCCTGATCCAATTTTACTCTTCCAGACGGCTTCACGGAACAAGACGTGGTCGCGAGCACTCTCGATGATTGTCCAATAGCCGAGGCCTGAGAAGTGGAGACTGGGAAAAGGCCAAAAAAACCGACGGAGCTGTTCTTATCCTAGCAAGAAAACTACTTTCTCCCAATTGATAACGGACGCGTGTACTTTAGAATCCGAGGCGTATCCTTCCTTTAACGGCCGTTAACGAACCTGACCTCTCAGACTCTGGAAGGACGACGAGAGAGGACACCGCTGGACGGTCCATTTGATGCGTCAGAGATCCAACGGTTGGGAGGCTCTGACGGCACCGATCCACGAACTAACAGGAGTTCCATCCGGTGAGCCAGAGAACCACCAACCAAAAATCACCACGTGTCGGTACCCCAACCCCACTCCAACCCCTACAGCTATTAGATCCATCCGATTACTTGGAATCCCCGGTGGCCAACCACATACCAACAAGTTCGTCTCCTCTCTCTCTCTCTCTCTCTCTCTCATAGAGACCTCTTCTCAGGGTTTCTTCGATTACCTGTTAGCGAAGAGAAAAGGAAGAAGCATCCGAATCTTCATCGTCATCGTCATCGTCTTCTGTGAGATTCCCAGTTTATCTCGGGTTCCGCCTTCGATTTTCGTTCAAGATTTTAATTTGCTGTGATTTTTTACGAGACATTTTTGTAAAATGTCGGGGGGTTGATGGATTTGATCTGCTAGTTGATTTGGGAATTATTGGGAAGCTTTAAAAATTCGAAATTTGAGGATTGCTCTGTAAACTTTCGTGATTCTCTCTGACTTTTTGGATACCTTTAAGGAACTCTAAACTGCAAATTACGATAAAGGTAGAATTGCTCATTTCGTGAAGCGTTTACTTTGCTTGCTAGATATTCTTCTTTCTACCGTTGATTGATAACTTGAAGGACTTTAATAAAGTGAAGTTTGCAAATTTGGGCTGCTTGTGGAGCTTCCATTCTGGACAGATCCAACGAATTTGAGTTGCTTGATCTGGGATTTGGTTGCCACGTAACAATACTGAAGTGGGTTTTGCTTTGGAACCGTCTTAAACTTAGGTTATTCGTGGATTCTTGCAAAGGGATTTGTTTGGTTGAGTTAAAGGTGTCGTGCTGAGTAATTAAATTTATGATTTGGAACGGGTTATGGCTGCGGGTATGGATCTTTCGCCTCCATTTGCTATATTAGAAGGTGGTTACAATAACATGGATAATGTATCAACTATGGAAGATCAGAGCTCGGAGAGCTTGAATAATTTGAAAAAAGTGACAAATGGAAAACCTCCACGGCATCTTTCAGTTATGCGGCATAGCATGAGCTCGATGAGGCTGCTGGCCACTGCTGAGTTGGTAAGTTAATCCCAAACTTGGCCTGTAATCAGTAGAAGTTGTTAATCCGATCCTGTTCTTATCTGTAGATCTTTAGGAAGTTTTATCCTAAAGGAGGGGAGTTGAATTCGCAACATGTTTGCAACAGCCACATATATTTTTCTTTGTTATTGCATTTCTGCAAAATGCACTTAAACTATTTTTCCATATATCCTTCTCCAGGATTTGGATGTCAGTATTATTTCCAGTAAATCTCCTTCTGATGAAAAGTCAGATTTCTTACCCATGCTCCGCTCAGGGAGCTGTGCAGAAAGAGGACCTAAACAGTACATGGAGGATGAGCACATATGTGTAGATAATCTTATTGAATATCTAGGTGCAACTGCTGACTTCCCTTCTCATGGGGCTTTCTATGGGGTAAGCATGTTGCTTTTCTACCAACCCTTTTGTACTTTGTTCCTTGATTAGAGGAATAGCTTATCAATGGATCTCCTCTTCCATGAAAGGCTAGCTAATGGGAGACGTGCATTGATTTTGGCATATAACCATGCACTTCCTTTATATCATATGGCATAATTGTTAGTTGATAATCAAAAGCATGTGATCTACCTGATAGTCACTTTCACTAAAACTTCGCAATTTGAACCATGATGTAGTAAGATTTTTTTTTTATAGGTAATAAGATATTTTATTGATAAAAAAGTAGGCATAGCCCAGGTACATTGGAAGTATACATGTGAATACACTAGGAACTAAAAACAGTTACAAGGAAGTCATGGAAGCTGAGACCATTCAAATCTAAAGCAATGACCCACATAAATAAAGTCTTCCACAAAAAACCCCTAAACTCTTCCAATGAGCGTTCATGATCCTCAAAATGTCTATCGTTTCTTTCACACCAAATGCACCAAAGAATACATAAAGGAGCCATCTTCCACACAGCTGCTATCTGTGATGTCCCAGTAATCCCTCTCCAACTTGCTAGTAGTTCCACCACCCTTTCTAGCATTACCCATGCAATTTCAATTCTACTGGAGAAGTAATTCCAGATTTCTCGTGCAAACTCACAATGTAAGAGTAGATGGTCCACTGATTCACCACTATTTCTACACATACAACACCAGTGTGATAATAAAACCACGTCTTCTAAGATTATCAATAGTCAGAATCTTCCCTAAGGCTGCTATCTAGGCAAAGAAAGCAACCTTTGTAGGTGCTTTACTCCTCCAAATATTCTTCCAAGGAAAATTCTGCCGATGTTTCATGGTAGTTGATTCATAGAAGGAGCATACAGAAAAAATCCCTTTCCTAGAAGGTCTCCATTCCATCTTATCTTCATTTGTGACAGCAATAGCAGCGTTATACAGCAGGTTAAGAAACTCCGCCAGCTCCGCCTCTTCCCAATCATGTGCATCTCGAGTAAGGCTAATGTTCCATTCTTGTGTGCCATGAGTTATAATTCGCAAGTCAGTCACCATAGCTTCTTTGTCCCGTGCAATTCTGAATATGGTGGAATAAGCCTCCTTCAACGCCATGTCTCCGACCCACACATCATACCTAAAGCTGATCCTATTGCCATTCCCCAAACACAGCCGAGTATGACTAACAAAGGAGCATTCATTCATAAGTACCCTAAACTGCTGAAGATATCCAAACTCACTTCAGGTTTCTGTCACACCACTGACCTAAAATATCCTGATGTTCTACCTCTCTATTTTAAAATGCCTCCATTAAGCATTGAAAATAATTTTAGAGAGATTATGGATTGTCGGAATAAAGTGGCTGATGAATGGTGGTAGTATACATACAGTGAGTTGGAAGTTCATTACCTTAAAGTTGAAAATGTTTACTAACTGATTTTAATTACTATCAACAGGTGTTTGATGGCCATGGAGGTACAGATGCAGCATCATTTGTCAGACATAACATCCTTAGATTCATAGTTGAGGACTCCCAATTCCCAATCTGTGTGGAGAAGGCAATTAAGAGTGCTTTTGTTAAAGCTGATTATGCATTTGCTGATGCCAGTTCTCTTGATATCTCCTCTGGCACCACTGCTCTAACTGCACTTATTTTTGGCAGGTAGGTGACATTTGGAGCTGCTTTTAATTTAATTTTGCTTTAGGATGCAGATTCAAATATTGATCGTGCTTAAAAGTTTTATTGTTTTAAAAAGTGAATAGAATTGCAGGCCTTAGGCACAATGTGTAGCTCCCTTGTCAGACATCCAGCATATTTAGTCAGTGACCCTTAAAGATTGTGATGGTACATGGCAGAATAACATTATTAATTGTACATGATTATATTATGTTGGGAAATGAGAGTTTAATACATTGCCTTTTCTTCTGCATTATAATGCATTTTGTGGACACAAAGTTAAGAGATTCTTGAAAATTCCAATATTCTACAAGTATCAGAGGTTTTATTGTCTTAAAAAAGTGAATAGAATTGCAGGCTTTAAAGCTTTTGTTATAGAGTGGACCAGTGGTGATGTTACCTTGGAAAATTGCTGGAATGCAAGTCTACTATTTCATCAATGTTCTTGAATGGCTGGAAACATTGTAATCTAGGTTTTCTAATATTCCATTCTCAAATGCTTATACTTGAGAGTCAGCCGTGGATTATCTCTGACAAGCTTTCTCTCTTCTAGGACAATGATAATTGCAAATGCCGGGGATTGTCGTGCAGTTCTCGGGAGGCGAGGTAGGGCAATCGAGATGTCGAAGGACCATAAACCCAATTGCACATCTGAAAGAATAAGAATTGAGAAACTTGGCGGTGTCATATATGATGGCTACCTCAATGGCCAATTATCTGTGGCTCGTGCGTTAGGAGACTGGCACATGAAGGGGCCCAAAGGTTCTGCCTGCCCTTTAAGTGCAGAACCAGAGTTGCTGGAGACATGCCTGACTGAGGACGATGAGTTCTTGATAATGGGTTGCGATGGCCTGTGGGATGTAATGAGCAGCCAGTGTGCTGTCACTATGGCGAGGAAAGAATTGATGCTCCACAATGATCCTGAAAGATGCTCAAGAGAGCTGGTCAGAGAGGCACTCAAGCGCAACACCTGTGATAATTTAACGGTTATTGTGGTTTGTTTTTCTTCAGACCCTCCCCCTCGGGTAGAGATACCTCAATCCCGAGTTAGGAGGAGTATATCAGCGGAAGGATTGAATTTACTCAAAGGCGTATTGGACTGTAATTCATGATTAGGAAGGGGAATGGTTGAAAGATTGATGTACATATATTGAGGTGACTATTGGTTAAGGGCATTTTAGCCCCTGAGCTGCTGCTGCAGCCATTTACTTGGGCTACTCCCACTGCACTAGTTGCTCTTGTTCTTTTTGTTGCCCCCTTTTCGATGGCTGACATTCAGCCTCATTCATAGAAATAAAATTATGTAGGATTGATTTTCATCTCTTTGGGTTCTAAATCCTGAACATCTCAGACTAATCAAAGAACAAAAACCCTGTACATCACATAATGGTTATGCTGTACCAACTGGAAGATTCATACTTTATGTTGTACATATCAGAAGAAGTCATCTTTTCTGACCCACCCGATTTCCATTTCTCTATCATAACTCTACCGAGGCTTTTGAAGGGGTACGATTTAAACGTAGAAGTATATAGAAAAATCAGCGCTCGTAGCTGAGGATATTAGTGGCTGTAGAGTTTGGCGAATATATTAGTACAAAGTGAACTGTACTCTGCACTCTTTAAGCAACTGCATGACGACCTTTGTGCCTCGCCGGACTTGCTTATCTGTAGCCTGGCCGTCCTCCTTATGGCCCGGTAAGGTTTAGCACAAACTGTGGCTATTCTCATCTTCCATTGAATTGCATGTCTTTCTTCACCAGAACCTTTTGTTTGCTCCAAATAAGGCATTGTTGTTTGTCAGCAGCATACTTTGATATTGATGAATGGACAGGGAATTATATATTTCGTTGAATTAGTTATTTGCGGTTGGAAATTTGATTTTACAAAGACGACCACGTGGATGGTCTTCTCCACCTTGTCCTAGACAAACCAGAATGATTTGAAATGATCAAAATGACATTTTTTTATTTTATTTTAAGAACAATCATCCCTTAGCTAATAGCATATGAAGGAAATTTTAATCTTGTACCCAGTTTCCAGTACATGATGATCTCGAACAAGCACAGAAACACAAACTATCGTGTCATTGAGTTCTTCAAACATGAAATCGGGTATTTTTAACTTTTGTGACTTTAACACATTGATACATCCAGCTAGCAGAACAATTGGGAGAAACATTTTCTGGATTACAAGTTAAGCATAAGTTTAATCCGAGTAGTGATGCATTGATGCCGACAGAAGTTTTAAAATGCAGGAACCTTTTTTTTTTCTTGAGAGTTGATCAGAGTTCTCCATCTGATCCATGATCGGTGCCAACCACGTCTGGGAAGCCACTGCAATAAAACATGAAATCCAATTCATAGGCTCACTTCAAGGCACTCCATATCTAAGCTCAGGTGTACCAGTACTGTTTAAACTCTCACCTTCCACAATAAGACGATATAGCTTTTGAATATGCTCGGGCTTCTTGTACATTTATCATACAAGACACGTGCTTGATTCCCATAATTTATAATTATTTTATTGTTGATAAAAACAGAAGGAAAACAGAGTAGGTTTTGATAGAAACTTCAATCTACAACGTGAAGATTGATTCTAAGGTCTCGTTTGTTTTTGCAGATGAAATGGGATGAATTGAGATTAAAGTTGAAAAGTTGAATAAAGTATTGTTAGAATATATTTTTTAATATTATTTTTGTTTTGAGATTTGAAAAAGTTGCATTATTTATTTTATTTTATATTGGAAGTTGGGAAAGTTGTAATGATTAGATGAGATGAGAGAGATGTTTTCTGAAAACAAACGAGACCTAAATGTTATGCTGCTTCATTTCTCTTTAATCTGATATATATGCTTACATTGAGACTCGCAACATCTTTAAATCAGAAAGACAACTTCCAAGATTAGCTAATAATAGTAAAGACTAAACTTAGTAAACTTAAACATAATATGAAGAGTTTTCTGAAAAATAATATCACATTATACCAACTTCAATACTCCTCCTTGATGTATTTTTCAGATATTCCAAGCATTGATCTGAGGAACTAAAATTTGTCTCTAGAAAGAGCTTTTATAAAAATGTCAGCTATTTGTTCTTCTGAGCAGCAAAACTTTAATTCAATTTCTCCACTTGCTTCCATTTCACACAAAAAATGGTATTTGATTGCTATATGCTTGGTTCGACTATGTTGAACAGGATTCTTGGCAATGGCAATTGCTGATTTATTGTCATAAAAAATCTCAGTAGAACCTTGTTGTTTTTCCCCCATATCTTCTAGAATTCTTCTTAACCATATGGCCTGGTTTGCTCCAGCAGCAGCAACATATTCTACCTCGGCTGTGGATTGAGCTACATTTCTTTGTTTCTTTGAACTCCATGAACACATACCAGATCCAAGACCAAAACAGTAACCAGACGTACTTCGCATGTCATCTATAGAACCTGCTCAGTCACTATCAGTGAAGCCAACCAGCTTTGTTCCTGAAGATTTCTTATACCACATGCCCAAACAAATTGTTTCCTTGCAAGTACCTTCGAATTTTCTTAGCAGTTCCAAAGTGAATCTGACTTGGACATTGCATAAACCTTGAAAGCAAACTGGTAGCAAACAGAATATCAGGTCTGGTATTGCACAAATAAAGCAGACTTCCCACTAAACTTCTATAAGTTGATGCATCCATTTTCTTGACACCATCTTCCTTTCTCAACTTTTCATTAGGAATCAATGGTGTTGCAATTGACTTGCAACCTGTCATATTAAACATTTTCAACAAATCTTTTGTGTATTTCTTTTGGGGACAAAAGATTCCATCTTCTTCTTGGCTTACTTCCATCCCGAGAAAATAGTGCATATTTCCCAAGTCAGTCATCTCAAAACTGGCCATCATTTCCTTTTTAAATTTTTCAATCATTTCTGCATTATTTCCTGTAAAGACAAGATCATCAACATGCAAGGATACAATGACCATTTCAGCTCTGTTTTGTGACTTCACATACAAGGTTGATTCATTTTTACTCCTCCTGAATCCTTGATCAGTAAAGTAACTATCAGTTCTTCCGTACCAGGAACATGGTGCCTGTTTCAATCCATACAATGCCTTTTTTAATCTGTAAACCTATCCTTCTTCCTTTATGAATCACTCAGGTTGATTGACATAAACCTCTTCTTCTAGAACACCATTTTAAGAATGTTGACTTTACATCTAGTTGCCAGATTTTCCATCCCTTTTGAGCAACAAGTGCAACAAGTGTTGTTATAGTGTCCATTCTTGCAACAGGTGCAAAAGTTTCATTGTAATCAATTCCTAGCTGTTGTACATAGCCTTTGAGTACATGTCTTGCTTTATGCTTTAGTATTGAACCATCGGAATTCAACTTGGTCTTGTAAATCCATTTAACTCCAATGATTTCCTTTCAACCACACTCTTTCTTTTGATGCATCTGCAAAACTTTCTGGTTCAAGAGAAGTGTAAATGCAATGTTCATAAACATCACTTAGTAATCTTGATCTTCTTATGGGAGATTCTGTTGTTGATTCTTCATCAATCATCACTATTAGACGAAATCTGTTGGGTTGTTGTGGGGCTTCCAGCTTCATTTTTCAAAGGAATACTTACTTCATCCTCTATTTCTTCTTCTATCTCAGATGATGGTACAAGTGGTATCTCTACACTTTGTTGAACCACCTTCTCAGCTTCCCAATTCCAAGAGGCATTCTCATTAAACCTCACATCTCGGCTAACAACAAGCTTTCTAGTTTTCAAGTTAAAAACTTGAAAGCCTTTTGAAATGGTGCTATATCCCACAAAAATACCCTTCTCAGCTTTCTCTTTCAGTTTACTTCTTTTCTGAGATGGAACATGGATGTAACATATAGAACCAAACACCCTTAGAAAACTTGCAGTGGGTTTTATTCCACTTCATGCCTCATAAGGTGTCTGATTTTCTACTACTATTGTTGGTACTTGATTAAGTAAAAACACAGTAGTATTCATTGCTTCACCCCAAAATTCTTTAGGCAATTTTTTCTCAAATAACATGCACCTTGCCATCTCCATCACTGTTCTATTCGTTCTCTCGAATACTCCATTCTGTTGGGGAGAATATGCTACTGTTAATTGATGCTCAATCCATTCTGTTTCACAGAATTTCTCAAACTCTTTGGAGTTATACTCAATGCCTCGATCACTCCTCAATGATATAATTTTATGACCAGACTGATTTTCAACCAGTAGCTTAAACTTCTTAAAAGTTCCAAAAACTTCAAATTTTTCATGAAGAAAATATACCCATATCATTCTAGTAAAATCATCTATGAAGAGAATGAAATACCTGCTTTGATTGTGAGTTGAAGTTCTTATTGGACCACACACATCAGTGTGAACCAGTTCCAATTTTTCTTTAGCTCTCCATGTGCTTTCCGAATGAAAGGGTAGCCTTTGTTGTTTCCCAAGCATGCATCCCTCACAAACTTGTGCTTCTTTTTCTAAGAGAGGTAAGTCCCTCATCATCTCCTTCTGGTGCAACAATCTCAAGGAGTTGAGGTTGTAGTGTCCAAATCTTTGGTGCCATAACATAGTATCTTCCATAGTTGCCACCATAGCTTTAGGAAAGCTCTATTGAATAGGAAAATTCCTACTTCTTCCCATTTTTACCTCAGGAAGTTCAACTTTATTTTTTTCATCATATATTTTGCACAGATTATTCTCAAAGCATAAAGAATAACCATTTTCCATCATTTAACCAACGCTCAATAGATTTTGATCAAAACTAAGAACAAATAATACATCTTTAATAAATTTTGCACTTTTCTTTGTCGAGATGGATACTGTGCCTTTGCTCATGGATTTAACCAGATATCCATTACCCATCTTAACTTTGGTTTTAACAGAGGAATCCAAATCAGTGAAGATGCATTCATCTGAGGCCATGTGGTTGCTACACCCACTATCAATGAACCAAAGTTTTTCTTCTTTTGTAATAGCTTGGCAAGAAAAACAGATGCTCACTTTCTTCATTTTTTTCAGAATAATGAGATTGATGATTGTTTTTGTATCTACAATCTTTTTCCATATGTCCAAAAATTTCAACATTGAGGCTTCCTGAGATGATATCAGTTCTTCTCAAGATGATTTGTTTTTTTACAAATACCACGAGGTGAAAACTCACTTTGCTTTTATTTCCCTTTTATCTTTCCTTTTTTCTAAATGTAATATGTGTGATTTTGATCTTAATGTGGCTTCTTCTTATAATCTTTCACTTTCTTATTTTTCAAAGTTATTTTAGATTGAAAGGCATGCTCCAAGGAACCATCACTCTTTCTTGCTATTCTCTGTTCATGAGCTTGAAGTGATGCCATCAATTCAGTAACTGATAAAGTTTGTAGATCCTTTGATTCCTCAATTGCTGCAACAATGTGATCATATTTTTCTGGAAGACTAATCAGAATTTTTTGAATGATTCTCTGATCAGCAACCTTTTCACCATGAGCCCGCATTTGATTAACAATTTCAGTTAACCTAGAGCAATGCTTTTTCACCTCTTCAGATTCTTTCATTTTTAAATTTTCAAACTCCCTTCTCAACCCTTGAAATTTGATTATTTTTACCTTTACATTTCCTTGGAATTCTGACTGCAGGATTTCTCACGCACCCTTTGAAGTATTGGCCCTTATCAATCTTGGAAAGATTGATTCAGACATTGCTTGTTGCAGAATAAACAAAGCCCTTGCATCCTTAGTGCTTTCTTGTTTGTGTTGTGCAGAGTCCGAGACTCTTTTTGAAGGAACAACAACTCCTTTTTCTACTAGAGATCATGAGATAAGAAAAAAGTCTTCATCTTTATGCTCCAATAGTCGTAGTTCTCACCACTGAAGATGAGAACTGATGTAGTTGCTCCAAAGGCAGCTATTGACGACCGTTCAGATCAACCTGGTTTGCTCTAATGCCAATTGTTGATAAAAACAGAAGGAAAACAAAGTAAGTTTTGAGAGAAACTTCAATCTACAACGTGAATATTGATTCTAAATATTCTGCTGCTTCATTTCTCTTTAATTTGATATATATGTTTACATTGAGACTTACAACATCTTTAAATCAGAAAGACAACTTACAAGATTAGCTAATAATAATAAAGACTAAACTTAGTAAACTTAAACATAATATGAAGAGTTTTCTGGAAAATAACATCACATTAAACCAACTTCAATATTTATGCTGGTTTTGGAGGTTTTTTTTTTTTAAGCGATGAAACAAAGTGTCATGTGTGGTTGCTTATAGTAAAACAAATTAGAAAAACCCTAATAGTGGACCAACCCCACTGGCTAGGTAATAGAATCAGTCACTTTTTTGGGGAGTGAGCTAACTTATATATTTCTTTCTCCAACACCAGAAATGACCATTCAAGAAGACCTCTAACAAAAGCTAAAATTGATAGTATAAAAACAGTGCAAGAAACTATAGTCAAATATTGATAAAGTAGAATGAATAGTTGGGAGAGTCATATATACTGCGACGGAAGAACTCGTCGCAATATCAACATAAATTGCTGCAAAAAACAAATTAATGGAAGCCAATTAATTTGATGTTAAAAGCCAACAGTGAATTGAAAATCGTTGCAAAAAAAGGTTTTTTGCGGCAATTTTATTTGCAACAATTTTCAACTCGTCGTAATAAGCCTTATTTCTTGTAGTGCATGAGCACAAGATACAAAACAAGAATGTTTAATCATACCTTAAGGTTTCGGTATCAGCTCTTCTAAGATTAATTTTCTCAATAGCCCTTGAAATCCAATGGTTTTAGCCGTAAAGTGTGTGCAATGCAATGATTGCCTGAAGCAATTAATTGAGTACTCTTCAAGCAAATTTGCAATAGCAGGTCTAACCTCATCATCATGTATTTCACCATCAAAATCAAAAGCCCAACTTGGTTGCTTCCAATTGAGCATTATTCAAATGAATTCCACTTCCTTCATGAGCAGAAAATCATATGTGCTGCAAGATATTCACATGCCTTCCGGATGCTTTTCTCCCAAATATAGGTTGATGCAGCTTCTTGAACTTGAGCTAGCTATTAGAAGACGTGGGGGCAAGTAACACATCTCAAATACTGTAAATTTTCTCACATTATTTTTTTTATCATTAGAATATAATTAAATAATTGAATGTACATTTTCTTATCATTTTAAACCTTTCGTTTAAATGATAATTTAATACAGTATCAGAATAAGGCAGAATAACGTCATGAGTTCAAGCTTTGACTTTACCATTTACATTATGTTCATTAAGTTTACATATTCTCGTCAATTTAAAAATTTGAAACAACTGATAATTTAACATTAATTCGAGAGAGAGTATAAGAGTTTTTAAGAATTTGTAGCACGTGATAGGTTTGTACCACACCATACTCATATCCATGATTAAAGATCATGTGGTAAGAATCAACCAAAGTTGATAATCATTATTTCAATTAAAAATAGATTAATCCGCATAATTATATTCATAATGCATTCACATGAGATCTATTTTCATACGCTTGTCTTTTGGGATTTCATGATGATCGACAGATTATTGATCACTCCCTCCACTATTTGGAAGGCCAATGTGTGTTGGCTTGGCTCCGGTTTTTATGGGCCTATGAATTGCATCAACGATGGGCTTTTTAAAAAAAAAAATCATTTTAAATCTAATATCTTTATTTTAAATCTAGAGATAATTTTTAAATTGAGTCAAGTATTCTATAATCTTCTAAATATTTTACCAAAATCATTTTAAATGAGGTATTTGTAGTGTTATTGAACAAAGACTAATTTTCAAATAAACCTTTTTATATTTTAGAATTCCGAAAATAATATAGTTTTAAAAAATTAATTTATTTAAATGATTTTATTATTTTAAGAATATTATTTAATATTCACTAATTTATTTGACCCAAAACATGCCATTAAATACCATTCGCCATTTTTCCAAAAAACGATCCAAGCATAAACCAACCATTTTCCTAGAAAATGGTGCTCGTATCCATTAAACCACAAACCGTCATTTTTTCAGAAAATGGCCTAACATATTCATTTATCAATCACTGTAGGCAGGAATCGCAGGCAATCCTGCTTACCACCATTCCTACCACTAACACTGTAGGCGGGAATCAATGGCGGGACTTACCACCATCCCTACCACTTGCACTGTAGGCGGGAATCACAGGTGGGACTTACCACCATCCATGCTTACCTACCGCGTGCACCGTAGGCAGGAATCACATGCGAGACTCTACCATTGTCCTTGCTTACCACCATCTCTACAGTTCAACAGTGGTGGATTGGAGCGAGGTTGGGTGGTTTAGGTGGCTGGAGGGCCGATGATGGTGTGGTGAAGAGATGGTGGCCAACGGCGACGTGACGACGACGCTGGAACGAAAAAGGGCCGCGGTTTGGATTCCCTCTTGACGGTTAACAGCAGCACGAGAGGGGCTGGGATTGGAAGGGGAAGGACACCAGCAGGAGGGAAGAGAATGGGCAGGGTGGTGTTGGCCACGTCGGCATGCGGCAGCGCACTGGAGGGGACAAAGAAACGGACGGGAGAGAGGGGAGGAGGGGCTCATGCACTAGATATTTTCTTTTATTTATAGATACAAAAAGCTTTTATTCTTATTTTTTTAATCTCATATAATGTATTTTTAGTAGTTTTAAAAGGCAATTATTTAAATAAAATCTACTTAAAATATAACAAATCAATTAAAAAAATAACGATAAAAACTAATATTTGTTAATGAAAAAAATGAAGGGAAAAGTGGGAAAACATGTTGAATAAGATCCAAGGAAGGAAAGTGCATAAAACAACATACGTGAGATTATAGACAAAAAAAAAAAAAAGGTAATAAACTAATTTTTTGTTTATATTCCAGAATTAAAAAAAGGACAAAAATAGATAAACCATTGACTTAAAACCCCGTAATTCTCTCTGTCCCCTAGCCCCGACACCTTCTTAGTTCTTACATATTCAGCTAAGTAGCCAACCTTTTTGTTTTTTTTTTTGGCACCCAAAATCCAAATTGCTCTATGCACAGTCACTCTCATTTCTTTTGGTTGGTGAGCCATGAATATAAGGCGTTGGCTAATCATGTCAATAGAGATACACAGATCAAGATCCACTTTATTTTCCATGTGAGACTATAAATTCTTGGGGATAGATACAGTCTAACAAATTCATGGATATTAGATGCTGTTCTTCATATCTAACCAGTAGTGGCAGTAGGGTCAACTCTTAGAATCAAGTTTACTTGTCGCAGTTAAAAGATCTTGGGCCTCTCTCTCTCTCTCTGTTAAAACGGTACAGTATTCGTGGCTTTAGGAGTCTAGGACCACACCCTCCCTACACCTATAATTAAATATCACGTGGTCCAAACTTTTAAATTTTCATCAACCTCTCATTATTCTTTGTTGAAGTCATATTTCGCACTCTCTTGGGCCAAGTCCCTGCAACTCGGGTCTTCATAATTAGGCCTCGATCGATGATGTGTGTGAGCCCCCGACAGTGGTCAGGTGCGACTGTGCGATGTTGGCTCATACATCCTTGACGATAAACAGTATTTAAATGCAAAAAATAAAGAGATGAACACATATATTTTAAGTGGTTCGGCACTAAGCCTACGTCCACGAGGGCTTGTGAGGAGAGATTTCACTATAATAAACTTGTTTACAGTCTCTCGTAGTCTCTCCTTCTCTCACACTTTATTTTCTAGTGAGTTCCCACTTAATGCCTGGGCCTATGATACTCTATGGGCCGAGAAAAAACTTCTTACAGACGTGATATTAGATGATTATAAATTATTTAACATATTTTACTTTTAATCCTATTATCTAATATCACATAATAAGATGATGAGAAAATAATGAGAAAATAGATGATGGATATATTTTTTCTTATACTATTTATATTATAGAATTTATTAGCAAATATAATTCTTCTTCCAACATTTATACGTATAATTATTAATTAATAATAATAAAAATGCAAATAAAAAACTCACCCCTGCCCCAAAGGAAGGAAAAAAGTACAGACAGTGGAAACAGGATGATGGGTTCCACCCTTCACCAACTACTGAAGAAAATTCTCACTTCGCTCGTGTTACCATTCACACTCGTGCCAATACAAAAAGCCCCAGCAAATTTATAAAGGGAAAGAAAAAACAAAAAGTACAACAATGGCCGGTGCCGACGTGTCGACTCCCTCGATAAAATCGGACGGCTGAGAGATATGAGTAGCACAATAATCTCCGTGGGCAAGGTCGTAGCAGATAGAAACACAGTGAAGAATGCACAAATGCAAATGGAATTGGGATAAAGAGTAAAGAGAGGAGGAGCCGAAGCTGTTGAGTCGCTTTTTGGATCAGTGTTGCGTCGCTTTACTAAATTCCACCTCCGACACCAACCAAACCCCACATTTTGTTTTTTGAATTTTTTTTTTCAGGCCCTCTATGATCGATCCCTGTCTGGCTTTCCATTAAGATAATCACAAGATTACTCGCCCATTCCTCTGAGCTCAAACGATCCAGTCTCGTCTCAGATTTACTTTGGTTTCTCTAGGCGCTTTCACATTGCTGCGAAATGTGAGTTTTTGGGTTAATTTTGTGTTTTCTGGGCTTTGGACTTCGTTTTTCCGACATTTGGTCGACGAGGATTCGTAGGAAAGAGATAGAACTTGAATTCTGTTGCCGTAGTACGTTTCCGTTTCTAGATTTCGAGTTTCCCCTTTTGTTTCTCCACAACCAAACGGGGCGTTTTCTTTTTCATTTTTTTTCTTGCTTCGTTCTTGGCTTTTGAATCTCTATACAACTCGCTTTAAAATTCTTTCAGGATTTTGATTTGAACGTGATTCGTGTAGTTCTACCCGATTCCATATTGCGGTTTTTTTTTCTTTGGTTTTCCACATTTATGTAAAACAAATTTGAACAGTTCCGAAAA
This sequence comes from Juglans cinerea, assembly GCA_961763995.1. Lineage (NCBI taxonomy): Eukaryota > Viridiplantae > Streptophyta > Magnoliopsida > Fagales > Juglandaceae > Juglans > Juglans cinerea. The sequence continues at coordinate 27,462,127 of CAUIVZ010000005.1, forward strand.
TTGATGAATTAGGATATACAGTGTTATGAAAGACCGTTACATATCCTGTTATAAACGTTTTCTTTTTAGCTTAATTATGCACTCAATGCAGCGGATCTGTAAATTCTACCGATTAATTAGGTAAATTTTCGGGTTTAGAATCGAATCTTCATGACACCCATTTATTTTGTTGTTTTTCTGTTATTTCTTGAATTGGGTCGTGCTTAACTCCTTGTTCTAGCCTTTCGATTAAAGGAGAAACTCACCGGGTTATTGAAATGTTGGGGCTAATTAGTTTCTCTTAACTTGTGATTTATTTCTCTGTGCACGAATAATCAGGAAAGGTTTCAACTTCTGCTCAGTGCTTATATAATTGTATATGCTTTTGTGCTCTTGAAGCAGATGTCTTTTCGGTCATGGTTTCTTCTTCGTTAATGTTTGGGCCTAATGCTTCTTGGTTCTTCTGTTTCAGATGAATGCCGTTAGGCAAGTTTAGTGATGGGTATCATTGCAATTTGCGAGATAGTGAGTGGGTATGTGCTTTTTCTGGCAAAAGACTAGAGAACAGAATGTTTTCTGAGAAACTGACTGGAGAAGAATCTCTTGGTCAAGATTTTGAGGCTTTGAGTGTGTCGAAACGTCTCTTCAGAAGTGTAAGCCAGAAGTGGAAGAAGAAGTCCAAAGGTGGAGGAGAAGAAGAGGATGATGTGCGGGGGGTTTCTTTGAGATGTCTTACTTTATATGGTAGAGGTGGGGGTTGCAAAGTGGGGGCTGACACAAGTGGTGAATTTCGGGATCCAAGTAGCAGAAGAAGGTCAAGTTCCAGTGAAGAAGGAAAGGGATACAAAATGATATGTGGCACTGAGGAAACTGGGGTGGATTGCTTCTCATATGGGGTGAAGGAGAAGTTTTGGAAGAAAACTAGTAAAAAGGATTTTGAACTTGAAGAATCGGTAAGAAACAGTAGAATGCACATATTTCTTCCAGATGATATTCTGGAAATGTGCTTGGTGAGGCTCCCACTGACAAGTCTTATGACTGCCCGCCTTGTCTGCAAGAAATGGCGATACCTAACTACCACTCCTAGGTTCCTGCATATGAGACGGGAAGGTTCACATCAGAATCCATGGTTGTTTCTTTTTGGTGCTGTTAAAGATGGCTATTGCTCTGGCGAGATACATGCATTAGATGTTTCTCTAGACCAATGGCGTAGGATAGATGCTGATATTCTAAAGGGAAGGTTCATGTTCTCTGTTTCCAGCATTCAGGATGATATATATATCGTTGGAGGTTGTTCCAGTTTGACCAACTTTGGGATGTTGGACAGGAGCTCATTCAAGACACATAAAGGGGTGCTAGTGTTTAGTCCCTTGACTAAATCATGGCGTAAAGCTGCATCTATGAAGTATGGGAGGTCAATGCCTATTTTAGGGGTTTCCAAGGTCAGTTCAGATATTTCAATCTATCAAAGTCATCAAAATCGGCATGATAGACGCTTTTCCAGATCACGGGTTGGTGGGGTTTCAGATGTTTATGAGGATCCTCACAGGCTTTCACTAAGAAGACAATGCAGAAATGCTTTGGAAGAAAACGAGGCTTCATTGTTGCCCAATAAAAAGTCATACAAATTTACTAGGCTAAAAAGTGATCAGTTGGGCACAAAGGGCTATCGAAGGTTTGTGCTGATTGCTGTTGGAGGTCTTGGATCTTGGGATGAGCCTTTGGATTCTGGAGAAATCTATGACTCTGCATCAAATAAATGGACAGAAATCCAGAGGATGCCTGTAGATTTGGGAATTGTTTGTTCTGGTGTTTTTTGTAAAGGTGTCTTTTATGTATATTCTGAGACTGATAAACTTGCAGGATATGACATAGAAAGGGGTTACTGGATTCGGGTCCAAATGACTCCTTTCCCATCCTATGTTCACGAGTACCATCCAAAACTTGTATCTTGTAATGGGCGGCTGTTCATGCTTTCTGTCTCCTGGTGTGAAGGAGAGGGTCAAATAGGCCGAAGAAACAAGGCTGTTAGGAAACTGTGGGAACTGGATCTCATGTATCTTACATGGACTGAGGCCTCGGTACATCCTGATGCTCCAATGGACTGGAATGCTGCATTTGTCGGGGACAGAAACCTGATATTTGGGGTTGAAATGTTCAAAATATTTGGTCAGGTCTTGGATTTCTTGACTGTATGTGACGTCTCTGATCATGGGGCTAAATGGAGCCATATTACAAGGAATCATGTAACTCATGAATTTGATGCTTCTTCGTGCACAACAAAATCACTGGCAGTGCTACATCTGTGAAGCCTATTGTAAACTGCAACTCGTGCAGAAAATTAAAGACGTCCTGACCCCTAATGGTCATTCTGAGAGGACATGACAACTGGGGGAAAATTCTGTTTGGAATTCTTTGGACATAATCCTGGACACTACACATCTGGTCTCAGTTTCTGATTCTGGCAGCGACTAGAGGTATGGCTTGCTCGTGTAACATTTGATGTAATTTATTCCACCACCATTCATACAATTGATTCTGTACTTATGCTTTTGCATATATTGCACCAGTATATTTCTTTCCTGTTAAACGTCCAATTTGTGGATTTTGTTTCAGCTCAATTTATAGCCCTTCAGAACCTCATGGGTATAAAGTCGCTGAATCGAAGTATCTTATTATCTGTCATTAACTTGTTTGAAATGTACTTTGGTATTAAGCATATGATGTATATCGCCCAAAAACATATCATTTGAGCACAAACATTAGATGGCCAGTGATTGAGAATTTAATTGTAAATGACCAATCGCTCATAAAACGACCATGTTGTTTCAGACCTAGTATGCTACTTTATGTTTTAGAGTTTAAGATTTTAGGTTCATGGTTGTTTCAAGAAGCTAAAAGATTCTAAGTCATATGCACACAGACTCGTGTCTTGACCATGAAGGACCATACCTTTAAAAGTCTGTAACCTTTATGCCACAATCACCTCTCTCAGGTGTACCCTTTGATGTTCAGTCTAATTGAACAATATCCTTGGTTGTGTTTTAATGTTTTGTGAAAAACTTTTTGAATTCTATGATAAGTCCGGTTGGTAGGATCGGGACAACCCCTCGTGTTTTCTATGAAATTGGTTACGGAGATGCAGGAGGGAACTTGGGCTGAATCGACTACAGTAGTTTTATCCTGATTGAACTGATGTAATGCCAGCAAGGGAGTGTTGTTTACTCTCTTTGTCATGGCTGCTGGGTATGTGAAACGGAAAGAGCATTGAGATTGCTCTGGGCATTTCTAGTTGTCGCAGTGGAGAACATTTCGCATGCACTCACGAACGCTGCTTATCATAGCATGATCTTGTGAGGAAGTAACTTCACATTGTTCGATCGAAAGGCTAATCGTTGGGTTATGATACTTGCCTTTTGCTTTGTTTTCAAATTGTGGTTTATCAACCTCCGTTAAAACCTCAAAAACCATTATTACATACAAAATATAACCCCAAGGATTGAGTACAATGGACAAGCTATACATTTACCAAAATTCTCTATTGGCACCTTAAGCTACCAGTTTTTAACCTTTTACACAAGGTCATCGATGAAAAATAAAATATACAGCACAATCTTAACTGTCAAATTTTGGCTGAAGGTGCAAATTTTCAAGATTCGGTAATTTGTTTTTGTTTTTAATTGGCACTGGGTGTCCGGAACAGTATCCCGACTAATCCCATGGTGCACACAGGCCCCTCGGCAAGGAGTTTTCCGCAAGTGTGCCTCGGGTAATTCAAGGAAAAAAATTTTCAATCCGATAGTCCCTAGAGATTGTTTGCATCCGAGGAGATTTGAACCTTAGATCCAAGTGGAGCATATCTCTAACCCCAAAGCCTTTACCACTTGAACCAATTCTTAGGGGTCAAGTTTCGAGAATTTAAAGATAACAAGTATTAATTTTGTTAGATTATGATACAAATTGGAAAACGGTTGCAATTCAAGAGCACAAAATGGAACTTTTTCCTAAATTTTAACTAATGTTTCAATGTTGATAATGGCCGAACGCATATACATGGCAAATGCCTACGTTGTCTCAAGATAATTAAGGTGCATGGGAGAACAATACTTCTGTGTTGGTGGAACCCCATCACAATCCCTCCGTTTATGCTTTGTTAAAAAGGTAAAGACTCTCCCTATAAAAGAATTTAACAATTTCCCACTCTCAACTCAAGCGCTGTGCAATACAAGTCGATAGAATAGAATCATTCAGAAAAAATAAGCAGCTTTCAAAAACCTCAACAAAGGGAAAATGAGAAAATCTGTATACAACAATATCTACCTTCAACTTTATGCTTTCCAAGCCACCATTGAAACAGAACGCTCCAGACAAAAGGAGAGTTACATACGGGTACCTGTACTCATCAACTTAAAGAAATGGCCTATCCCATATTTGGAAAGATTCCAGAGAAGTTTGGTATCTTATCAACATGCTTCAAGGCACGCTCGGCAATCTGCCGGGTTCGGTAATCAGCATGCTGAAATGCATCAACAAGTGCTGTAGTCACATTTGGATCTCCAGAAACTTCATAGGCTATATCTTCAGTTCGCAAAAGTCTTTCAACAGCCCAAACTGCCCTCCTCCTCAGATTATCTGTTCGTTTCTCGAGTAAAACATCGAGTATAGGTTTGATTCCCTCTACCTCATTCAGCACTGTTACACCTTGTTCAATGTCAACACCATCATCCAGTAAAGTAGATAATGCTGCCAGTGCTGCCTCAACCACCTTCTCATTTGTATGGTCTAAAAGAGCGACTAACTTTGCCACGGCCTGTCCTTCCAGAAGGCAAAAGGATTCTTTTAGTGAACATGTTCCTCGATGAAGCCTACACAATCCAGTTATGACCTGCTGTTTGCTAAAACATGTGAAGATTGAGGCACAAAAACCAGGTGCTGGCAACTCGGGCAATGTTGTCAAATTCTTGGATTCTAGTGATAAGTTCTCCAGCGCTGTGGCAGAGATCATCTGTACATTGTCTAGTCCATTGGCCTGAAGCAGTTCAATAAACAATGCAGCGACATTCTCCTCACGGCAGAAAGCAATGCAGTCAGGTTCATCAGCCAAGACAAATGTAACCCTCGCAAGAACCTGTACAAGCCCTTCTAGGAATGGAGTGACAAATCGACTGCCCCTAGTCTCTCCTTGACGGATCCTAACAACTCTAGAGAAGATCATCCGAAAGGCACCCTCATCCAGCATCTGCCTGGTAAGGCCCAAGTCCCTCTCCGGAAGTTCAGCTAAAAGGCCAACAGCTGCAGCCTGCTCTTCACTGATTCCTATATTTTCTGATATGACTTTAATTAGGCTGCTGAGCTGGCCGACTGAGCCGCGCAGGGCATCAGCCAATTCCTGACCCATGAGTGAGGAGAGGTTCTTCAGAAGTTTAATGGAAGCTAAACGTAAATCTCTCTGTGGAGCCTCAATAAACTGAACCAAACTGATAGCAGCACCAGAGCTTTTGATGGCAGAAACAACATTAACAACGGTAGTTGGAGAGTTGGTGAGCCCAACAAGAACCTGGAGAAGCTTGCACTCGATTGCTGGACCAGTGTTGCTAATGAGATGTAGTAGGTTATGGACTATGTCTTCTGAGACCAGAGTCTGGTGGTCGGATCCAACTGGGATAGAATCACAGTCATAACCCGAGCTCACAACATTAGCAAGAATTGTTGCAGAAACCTCTTTTAGTCTCATGGGAAGCTGATTGGAACCAACAGCAAAGAGATCCTTCACAAGAGGGGGAAGTATCCCAGCCTCTATCAACACCTTGGCACTTGCCTCATAAGATGAGATCTGGTTTAGAGCTTTTAAAGCAGCTTCTCTTGACTGAATATTACCATTTCTCATTATACTAATCAAAGATGGACCGACGGTGTTGGCCACAATGACTTTTACATCATTGTTCAAGACCAGCTCACCAAGATATGCAGCCATGGACAGTTTGGTTTCTGGTGGCCCTGCAACCAGCACAAGGGAACCGAGTTAATCTGGAATTTCTTTAACGAACTGTTACTTTCATAAAAAAAAAATAATCCTACCACATCTGAACTCTTAAATTGCTAAGGTGGACCCACCACTCTACTTCTCCAGCTACCAACCAATAATGATTAGAAGAAAGGATTACAGATCTCGTACAAGAAATAGTCTAATTCTCATTTCGGAATATCATGTTTGGCATTTGGATTGCCTCGTACTATATTCAACCCAAACATCAACCCCTCTTCAAGTAAAAAGACGAAAATCAGTTGAAAATAGCAAAATCAGTAGGTAAAATATTTGGCAATGTGTAGAAGTTTGGTTTGAATCAAGTTATAATTGACTTGCATATTCATGCATTATCTTTAACAATTAACTTCAGCAAGCAAAACAAAATATTCCTTGCTCTACCCCTGCAAGAAGCAGGACATGTCTGAACTACAGTGTGACCTACATAGTTGGCTAAAGAAGAAGTCCAGCCAAAATTTGTAATTCTAAGATTTCTTAAAACTATCAAATCTCAGGGCATAAATATTGCACAATCAGTTTATGCTTCTTACGCTTTTTACTAATAGTGAGAATAATATCTATTTATGTATTTGTACTTATAGTGATAAAAGAAATTAGGGATCTCAGTAATCGAGTGAGACTTGGATATCGCTCGACATAAATTCTACTTCAAACGCACATGAAAAGCAACATTTTTGTAGTCCAGTTTGTTTTGGGAAAAAAACTGGCCAAGGAGTACAGCTTTTGTAATCAATGAAATAAGCATAAAATAAGACTGACAGTGCAAGCACCTTCAAGGAGTTGCATCAGAAGAGGCTGCAGTCTGCCATTTTCAGCCATCTGCCGCACATTGTTCTCACACTTCTCCAAATTTTCTAGCGTTTTATCAGCCTTTTCAACAGTTAAAAGATCCTCTGAATTGCTGCTTGTCATTCCAACCAAGATAAGAATTGCTCCATTAACTGAGCCAATCTTCTCACACAACGTTTCGGATTTGGAGAGCTCATACAGCAAAGATACAGCTTCCTCCCTCTCTTTGGAGAGTTCATGGGACAAGAACTTTACTATAGTGCGCACAGTGTCTCCCTCGGCCAACATTTTCTGCAAAACAAAAACAAACCATTAACAAGAGGCACTAAGCCCATCCATGCCAATGATTCCATAAAAGCAATTTGGAGAATCATAAACCGATAAAAACCTTATTCTCATCATCATCCTCCACCACAATTCGAAGAGTTTCCAGAGTTTTACACCGAACTTTACGGCTGCTGCTCTTTAACATGTCAACAACCAAGGGTATCAACCCTGCATTACGTGGGATATGCTTATTGGATCTGCTCTTTTGGCAGACGTACTGGACACACTTCAAAGCCTGCAGAATATCACTATCTGAACTCCCCAGATTCAAAGACTTACGAGCCATATCAATCTGAACAGCTTCATTCCTAGCAGTCCACTCTTCAATAGTGTTCCTCAAAGCTATACTAGGTTTCAGATCTGTGCTTTTTAATTCCTTCAGCGTTAACGGACACACCAGCTTTCTTGCACTCTCCCTGCATTCCTTGAACCACTTTTCAATTGCTTCTCGTTCAAAAGTTTGCCCATTCTCTAAGGTAACAGGATCACGCATAACTTGCTTTGTCAATGGGCAGACAAATGCATCATAAATAGGCTCAAGGTATAGTCTTTCAAAATGACTGCTCTCATCTGATTGGCTGCCAAGGTCAAAACTCCCATCCCAGCTATTAGCCATCTGATCTAAATTATCCCCTGTGACAAAGATAAGGTAAAACCAGTGTAGACAGTCATTAGAGAAGTAATGCAAGAAGATACAACTAAATCATTTTTGTGATAGGGGAAAAAAGGAAGCTGCTTTACAATAACATCAACCATCAACTCATCAAGGGAAGTGAGACATGGAAAGTTCAGAATTTGATCATGGAAACAGACACTTCGCAGAGAAAGGCACTAAGCTAGTGTGCAGTAAGTAAGCAAACAAGACCCTAAAAGAGCTCGTTCCAAGTAAATACTACGTTGGACCCAAACTCCCAAACTTCGAATAACCACTCCAAATCCCCCTTCTTCATTTAAGACTCATACATCTGGCCAGATATTATCCAATTTTGAACCAAAAAGCAAGTCTTATAATCCCCTGAATTATAAGCATCATTTGAAATATATGGACACCAAGAATACTGAGCCAAACTTTGCCAAAAGTACTATCTACATTCAACCACAAGAACAACAGCATGGTATTAATCCTAAGATGCAATTTAACCTGTTCTAAATTAAATCCCAAACTTTTATAAATTTAAGCAACCACAACTCACAAATTGATCGAAAAAATAATGACCAAGTTTTAATCAATATCGTAAAACGCAACCATTTTAATCTCAAAGATTCACGTCAAGGTGCGTTCCGGACAATTCAGATTAAACCCATCCCTAATTTGTTTCCGCTCTTTCAAAGCGATCGTAAGCAACCCAAGAAGCACAAGGAGGAAAAGACACGGATAGAGAATTAGAAAACAGAACGAAAGAGATAAATACAAAGAAACGATAAGAAGGGTATACAAAGAACATACCTTTACTCTGAAATTCTTGAACAACTTGCCTCCAAGAAAACCCTAATTCTAGTCTCACAGTTTGGAGGCAATGATCACTGGGTGGATTCGTTGAGCAGAGAAGACTCCGATACGGAGCACTTGTTCCATAAATAAGAATTGACTTTAAACTCGCTGAGAGCAATAAGTATCAAAGACTGTTGTTGCTGGAAGTAGGATATTTTAAAGATGGAGAAAAAGGAAAGAGGAGGGGCTTTGTGGTGAATCAGGAAAGCAACGAACGCTACAGAACAAAAGAGCCAGATCAGTAATATCATAATACAGCGCGTATATTTCGTGGAAGATGTAAGAGGGTCGACTGGACAAGAACAGTCGTATGAGAGAGAGAGCGAGAGAGAGAGAGTGTGTGTATGTGTCTGTGGAGCCCACGTTGGTTTACCTCACGGTTGACCCACCAAGCTCCAAAAACCAGGCTGGCAGAGGCTGTGAGAGAGGGAGACGGGCGGCAGGGAATGGAGGTCAGTTCCACGTTGGTACCAACAGGCAAAAACCCGGTTTTTCGATGAAAGACATGGCAAATAGAATTTGTTGCGTAGTGTTGTCGGATGTACCATTATTATTTCATTATCATTACACTCGCTTGCAAGACTGGTGCATTGCAAGATTACTGCATCGACTGACTGACCCTGAGGGGACTTCAGGCGGCTGTTCCATTAAAGGCGTTGACTTAACGGTAAAAACATTCCTCTGATTTAGTTTGGATAATTGGGAGTTGAAATTTAAAGTCTTCACAAGTACGATGCTAAAAACATGAAACTAATGTGTACTATTTCTTTTATATAATGCGACTCTATGGTTCATCTTCAGATATAAAATGCTACTGAATTACAATTACGTCTATACACAGATGATGAGTATATATCAACGTGTTATCTCCATCCATCTTCTTAAACTTGTTTACCTTGATAACAAAGAACTCACTCACACCTTTTGGAATTTCTCTAGCTTCTTTTTCAAAAGCTAATCATTTTTTAATCCTCCTACGTTTGCCATTGAATATATATAGCACAAAAATTGGCCAGATATCAGATATCATGTCATGACTAAGCTTTACATTGAACTAAATTATGTACGACGATGTCATGTACTAAAGCTGAGAAGCAGCACTACAACTTTGAAGTCCCCTTCAAAGATGATCTCGTCCAGTTCCCCAAGTTTTTTTTTTTTTTTTTTTGCCTCATGATAAGTATTGCTTTGACTTCATAAACTAATGGATCCAATGATGTCTACATGTTAACCACAGAGAGAGAGAGAGAGAGAGAGACAGACAGAGAGACAGACAGACAGACTTTTTGCTTATCACTTCCGTGCGTTTAATTTTCTCGCAAAATATTATGCCTCAAATGTGGTTCATTTTGACCGGACATCAATAAAGAAAAAACCTTCATTGAATGAGAGAGAGAGCTCGCTTTTCCTTATGAAACCTTGTATTGACCAAATCTGATTTCCAAAAGTTTTTTTTTAAAAAGTCAAAGATTCAATCTTATTTGGGCGGCTGATACAAAAACATGTCAAAAGGGCTGAAAGTTAAACCTGCCACGGTGCTACCTGTTGGTCAAGGTTTGCTACATATGATTATAGTATGATAAAAACGAATGATAAAGACTAAAGAATAAACATGTCGAAATGAAGTACTATTATATAAAGGCTCCCAACTCATCGATATCGAATTTCTGCAAGTCAATGTTTGTTTTGGCAGAAACAAGTTTTACCTATAACTAGCAAATCATTTGTTGATGAGAATAATAGGCATAGCCCATGTACACATAACGTATACAAGAGAGAGACCCAAGTATAACTTGCAACCGATACAGGAAATCATGGACACCTCCCTTGTATATACGCCTATGTATCACACCACTTCCCGGGATATCATCACATAAGATTGTCATCTAACGGAATTCTAAGTGCCTTATTTGTGCTATCAAGCACCAATTTCTCGAGGAGTCTCTCTGCAGACAACTTTTATGGAGTCTCCTTACCAGGCAACAAGCATGCTAGATGATCACCGTAGTAAACCTCAAAAAACGATTCCACTTTGTACTCCCGGAACAAGATATGCTATTTTGTACCACGGTGGAATCAACAGATTTCTTCAGCAAATATGATATCAAATATGAATTGAACTGCAAGAAAAATGCTGCAATCAGATGATGGAAGTAAACTGCAAAAGTTGGTGAAGTTGCAGTTGGTGAAGTAACCATACGTTTTCCCCTGAGCAGATGTAAATTTTGCAGGTTTCGACATTGGTGGGTTCTCTCAGCTGGATTGCTTTAAAAATGTCAAAAACCCAGCAATCCAGCTAGCAGAACCCACTAAAGGCCAAAGGAGTATTTATCTTTTCCCATCTATTCTGTCCATATGTTTCTTTGATTTGTTTAAATTTTTATTAAATGGCAATAATGTGTTGCACATTGAACCAGAAGAATTATGCTCCTTATTCTATGACATGTTCTTCATTTGTCCTTGGCATACCTTCCTCTTTGGGGATATTAGGCTGATCAACCAGGAGCTGCTGGAGAGCACATAGATCACTGGCACTGCAATGTAGACAGTCCAATATACATGTCAAAGCCGAAGAACAATAGAATACACACACAGAGCACGCAACTAAAAACAAGTCAAGACATGCTAACATAAACACATCAGCCAAAAGTGCAATAAAGTATAGTTGAGAAAAAATATGGCAGATTTAATTATCTAGAACAGATAAATTATGAACGGCGTAAACAAATATATTTAGAGCTTCTTCTTTCTTCTGTTTCGTACCTGGGTTTCAAGGTAAGTGCTGATAGTGCTGAAACCACTGATGCTTTGAGACGGTACCTTGTAAACAAAAAGCAGGCAAGTCATTGATAATCAAAATCTTTATCTAGCAGTAATACAGGACCATAAATCATAAAGGACATGCTCCAGAGTTCACAGACAGAAAAGTTCCATACTCTGAATGGTGCATGTCATTAAGAACCAAAAGCCCATCCAAGCAATCAACAAGGCTGGGTTTTATGCCAACTCGTTGCTGCAGTTGCTTTGCATTTGGCTTACTGGAACCACCTTTAATTTGCTGTTTACTGTCTCGATGAATCTTCTCAATTGAAAAAACAATACCATGAAACTCTTCCCTAAAACAATTATAGAACTTAGGTGTAATGAATAAAGCAAAAAATAAGAATCCTCTAGGGTAAATGCTGAGTAGCAAACTCTGAACAATTTGATTAAATATAGTGGCTAGAAGTTTAAGAACTGATACGCATACAAAGTGGTTGCTCAATTCATTGCCACTAAACTCCTATGGTCTCTACATACATCTATGAAATAACTGATGCCCATCTTTAATCCTCGCTAATCAGTCGCCAAAACCCGAATCGACAAAAAAAAAAGTAGGGGGGCAACTCACATGGTTCTCTTCATAGAAAGGAAATTTATTTCTAAAGACTCCATCTGCTTTCTCAGCACCTCGTCCCTGATGCCGTCGATACAATTCAGAGCACCATAATTGCTAGGGTCTTGAAGCACCTGATCGCAGACAACAGACGCCCAAAATTTAACATTCTGCATAAAACAAAATTGAGAAGAAAAAAAAAAGGATAGTGTATAAAACGAGGAACCATCTGGCGCAAGAACGACCTGCAGCCTCTCGATGATGGAGGAGGCATTCCTGAACTGTGAAATTAAGCGAGATTGAAGCTCGTCCCAACGGTTCATTTCGTCCCTAACCTTTCTGAATTTTTGCTGATATTTCTTCACCATCGCCTCCATGACTGTCTCCGACCGCCGACAATAACACAATACAGGAATAAAGAGAGAATCAAAGTGACCGAGCTAGCCTAAGCTGCAGCGCCATTTTCAGTCCGTTCATTGCTTTGTTTTTCAAGGGACGACCAGGTCGTGGAGTGGAATGTCGTCGCAAGTCGCTCCTTGGGCCTAACCCCTAACCCGAAAATACTATAACCCGACCCAGCTTCGTGTTAGGCAATGACAATTGAGTCCCCTAAAGTTATTGAAATTACGGACCTGTGGCATAGACCGAGTAGGGCTGAGCACCGACCAAGTCGGAGTCGGTATGGCCATCCTCCGACTTTGACTTTGTCAGAGGTCGAATCCGACCTCCAACCTCCGACCTCCGACTTCCGACTCCGACATGTTCATCCTCCACTCCAACTCCGACTTGTCGGAGCGGAGTCAGATTTGGGCCTCTTTTTTTTTACTGTTTTCAACTTCATATTTAGCACACTTTTTAAAAAAGAATTTTGTGTGAGATTTTAAATTTATTTTTTTTCAAAAATACAATCATTTACTTTTTACTAAAAACATAAGAAAAAATAAAACTAAATAGAAACAAGTAACATACTAAGTTACTAACATGCTTCAAAAAATTAAAAATGACTAATCACTGCAATAAACATCCACTCCCATCAATGCATCATCCATCATCCACATCCAACTAATCACTTCAAGTCTACAATAAACATCCACACCCATCATCCATCAACCACATCCAAAATCATCCACATTAATCATAATAATATGTTCTTACAACAATTAGAAACATTTTTTATGTTCTAATTTTGAAAAAAAAAGAGAAACCCAACATTTTCTAAGTGCCAACCAAATTAAATGTTCCCAACAACAAACATATTACAGAAATTAAATGTTCCAAGTGCCACACTGCCTTTCCAACTTCTAAGTTGTGCTTAAAAAAAATATGAAAATATTTGCTATGCCAACCAGAAAATGATAATGACAACAGAGCTAACTAAGAATTTTGCTATGCAGTAAATATCCATTATCCTCCATGAATTTCACAGAGAATAACAGTTCAATGATCTTACAAACTCCAAAAATCAAATGCAAGCATTGTTGATGGTCCTCTCAATTCAACCAAGGAACATGATATAAGTTATCCAATCTTTCTTTTCGTGATTTCAAGATTGTCAGCCACAAAACAGACATCAGCAGGACTTTCAGGGAATAACATGACAACTTATGTCGTATATGCACTAAATTAGTTTATCAAAAAGAGGTGATTTCATCAAGTCTGAATTCCTAAAGGTGATAAAACTTCAACTTTGTACTTATAAAAATGTTCAACTTTGTGGAACACAGATTAGCTTCCCAACCACACCATCAATTACAGAAAGAAAATAAAACAGCCCACATGCATCATATTAATATATAAACAGCCCCAAACCACAACACACAAACAAAAAGAGCTCCAAAAACAAGTATAATCATAGTTTATTCATTCAAAACATCCCAACAAAAGCAGCCCCAATCTTAACTCAAATTAAAACAGCCCCAGTATAATCACAGTTTTATCCAATCATTCCTTGCAAAAACTAAAAAACAGCCCCAAACTCATTCTATTTTAGTTACACAGATTTTACACAAACTCATCAACTGCAACATCCATCCAAACAAGTTTTGATAGGACTTTCAGGATATTCCTTGCAACATCCAAACAAATATAATCACAGTTTATTCCTTCAAAACATCCCAACAAAAACAGCCCCAATACTAACTCAAACTCATCAACTGCAAGTCTGCAACATCCATCCAATTTTAGTTACACATTTTATACAAACTCATCATCACAAAATTACGCAGATTTTACACAAACTCATCAACACAAAATTACACAGATTTTACACAACCATATCATCACAACATTACACAGATTTTACACAACCATATCATCGCAAAATTACACAGATTCACATTTTACACAGAGAGAGAGGACGAAGGGAGAAGAGAGTGAAGCTTACCGTGTTGACCGCTGCCTGCGGGGGTGGTTACTGGGTCAGGCTGAGGTCGCGCGGCGACTCGGCGAGAGAGAGACGAGAGTCGAGGGGGACTGGATCAGGGACAGGGGGACTGGGTCAGGTGAGATCGGGGGGACTGTCGCAGAGTGAGATCGGGACTCGCAGGGAGAGGGAGAGAGAGAGAGAGAGAGAGTGGTCCTAGGGTTTTTTTTTTGAAGCTGAAGCCGAAGGAAAATGGAAATTATGAGAAGAGAGAGAAAGAGAGAGAGGAGAGTGAACTGGGTGAGGGCTTGAGGCTGAGGCCGCCCATCCGGGCCGGGGGGAGGGGGATTGCTCAAAGGAAAAATATTTGCGGCAGCCTACGTTCTCAACACACCGTTGAGTTGATGACCGTTGAGTTGATGAAAAAAAAAAAAAAAAAAAAAAAACATACTGGAGGGTGTGTTACAGCTTTCGACTGGTGCCCAACATTACTCTTAATAAAAAAAGGTGCCGTTTTCTTTACTTTTTATAGATAAATTTAATTTTAATCTTAATCTTTGTTTAGGCTATTAACCGTAAGTTTTTATAATTGTTACTATTAATTATTATTATTACTTATATGTTATCACTTATCATAGATTCATATAATACTTTTAATATTTTATCATATTATAGTGTCTTATTATAAGTTATCAACTTATCATTCTATTTATGATTTATAAATTTTTTTTCCATCACTCAATTTAATTATTAGTATTAATTAATAAAAATTATTATTTAAATTAACTTGTACTATATTGACTAAAATTTAAATATAATTATTATACTAGTATTATTATACATTGGTATTAAGTGTAGACTATAAGTCTATAATGTTATTATCGTTAGTATTTATACTTGTACTATAGGATTGATTATTGATAATTACATATTATTATACTATAGTATTGCATGTTATTAACAATTACATGTTATAGTCTATAGACTTGTACTATGGTTTTTATAAATAGTGTTTAATTATAAATTATTAACTCATTATACTTTCACTATAACTAGTGTCTAACTTATTTCTATTAATAGCTAAAGTATAATTAGTATTATATATTAGTATAATAGTATTAATAATGTATATCCTTTTGGACTGGTAATAAGAACTTGTGGTTCTAATGTTGTTTCATTAATTTATAATGAATCCTATATACTACTGTTAAAGGGTGTATTATATATTAGTATAATAGTATTACATGTTTATACATTAATAGTTAGTTACATATTGTTTTACTAAAGTATTACATATTATTATATTAGTTTCTAACTTAATTATATTCTAGACTTGGTATTTATATTTAATTTGTTATACTAGTCACTAGTGATTATATATTATATATTGAAACATTGGTTATTATACATTACTATTATATGTTTTTATACTTTAGATATTATACATTACTATTACATGTTGTTATACTTTACTTATTATACATTAGTATTACATTTTATTATAAAGTTATATATTAGTCATTAGTGTTTATCCATTTGTATTACATGTTATTATCCATTAGTAACTTAGTTGATTAGTATTACATGTTATTATGCATTTTAGTGTTTATACATTAGGATTACGTGTTATTATATTTATATATTAGTAATTTATTGTTACATGGTAGTAATATTGTAATAGTATAATATTTACATATATTAAACTATTATTAGTCAATTTAGTCTATATATAATATAGTATAAATATATTATTTAATAATAATGAGGTCATGCTAGTATAGTATGGATTTTAACTAACTATATAAAATATAATTATATAAAAATTTTATAATTAATATATAGAAAAACACATATATAATTATAAAATATATATAATATCGATGTCGGAGTCAGAGTCAGAGTCAGAATCGGGATCGGAGGGCAAAGTCAGAGTCGGAGTATCAAAGTCAGATTGGAGCAGAGTTGGAGTCGGTTCAACTCCACCTCCGACTCTGACTTCTCAAGGAAAAAAACCTTGTCGAAGTCGGAGTTGGATTTTCAGATTTTTACTCAACTCTATGACAGAGTGGGTTCAAAACTTGCAAGTGTGTTAGTTGAATATGCAGTGGTATTCGAGTAAAAACAAGAATAAAAGGTCATCGAGATTAAGATTTCGTTTGGTTACACATATGAGTTGAGATGAAAATTGAAAATTGAATAAAATATTTTTGAAATATTATTATAATATTATTTTTTAATATTATTTTTGTTTTGAATTTTTTATTGTATTTTGTGTAGGAGTTTGAAAAAATTGTAATGATTAGATAAGATGATATGAGATGGTTTGTATAACCAAACCAGACTAACCCAAAATGAAGATCTCATTTACCAGAAATGTCCAAACATTGCCATAAGAAGTTGAACTAAAGCTACTTTTGGAACAGCATATAGTGCTAGTCATTTTGATTTTAGAATTATGATACGCTTACCACCAATTACTACTGCTTAAGAGCATTGGCAATGGACTAGCCATTTGCCAATGCAAGTCCAAATTGAAAGTAAATAAGAGAAAAAACATCCGCATTGGCCTAGTTAAATTCTTAAAGTTTAACATATTTGCTACAGTATTTCTTACCACCTCTCCATATATGGCGAGGTACTGTTCAACATTGAAAATAATTTTTTATTATTTCATCTGCGTTCACTCTTTCCCTCGTTCTTTCTCTTTCTTCATCCCATTTCCCTCGTTTTTATTTTTCTTCATCCCATTTCCCTCTTTTTTATTTTTCTTCATCCCGAAACTTGCGAAACACAAAGACACCTGGGTCTTCTTCGAGCATCCACGCCCTCTTCTCTCCATCGAGTGTCCACGCCATCGTCTTCCAGCCCACAAATCGTCCACACCGTAGTCTTCCAGCCCACAAATCGACCATGGCGTCGTCTTCCAACCCACAAATCGACCATGGCGTCGTCTTCCAACCCACAAATCGACCACGACTTCGTCTTCCAGCCCACAAATCGACCACGACGTCATCTTCCAGCCCACAAATCGACCACAGCGTCATCTTCCAGCCCACAAGAGACCTGCACATTTCCTCCCCAAATCTTTCACAACAAAATCACCATTTGGGTATTTCTTACAAACTGATTTCTGATTTGGGATTCGATTTACATGGGTTTCGATTTACATGGATTTCTTACATGAGTTTCGATTTACACTCTTGGAATTTATTCTTTTATTGAGCCTTTTTTTTTCTTTTATTGTTTTGTTTTCTGTTGTCTTGAAAAGGTTGAACAACTGAATTAATAATGTTTTGTCCCCTTAGAATATAGTTGTCAATAATAATGTTAATTATTGAAGTCTGATGCAGTAGTTGTTAATTAATCATCACTGAATTAAGAGTGGAAAATCGTAGAAACTTACCCAACTTACCCATGTTGAGTTTTTGTGCTTATTTTTTCCATTTATTTTCAAACTACCTAGAAATTATTATTGGTATTTGTTCACATTCTTCTCTCCCTCTTCTATGTGCATTCTCTAAAAATAGATACCCCACTAAATGGATGTTTGCTGCTTATGGACAATATATAATATCATATATATTATGGAATGGATGTATGTTGTTTTAAAATTTTCAGATTACAAAATAACCCTTGTATATCTTATTCCTTTGGTTTTCATTATTCAATTTCCTTTGTTTATGCAATATGATGCTGAGATACTTGATGATGCTAAGATACTGCAACATTCCATGATGCTAAGATACTGCAACATTCCATGAGGAAGTTTGAGGCAAAGATGATGCTGCTAGATCTAAGTGGCATGAATGCCATGCAGCAGCAGTATTTCGGCCATATTCAACTCAAGATTTTTCTGCAGTTTTGGCTACTTCTGATCTGATATGGAGTAATTAGTGGACTGTATTGGCTACTTGTGATTTGATATGGAGTAATTAGTGGACTATATATGTACTTGTGATCTGATATGGAGTAATTAGTTAACAGTATTAGCTATTTGTGAACTATTTTTGGGATAATTTGTGGACTGTTTTAGCTCATTTGTGGACTGTATTGGGATAATTTGTGGACTGTATTGGGTATTTGTGATCTGTTTTGGATAATTTATGGACTGTTTTAGCAATTTGTGAACTGTTTTGAGGTAATTAGTGGATTGCTTTGACAATTTGTGGGCTGTTTTGGGTATTTGTGATTTGTTTTGGATAATTTATGGATTGTTTTAGCAATTTGTGAACTGTTTTGAGGTAATTAGTGGACTGCTTTGGCAATTTGTGGACTATTTTGTGGACTGTTTCGGAATTTTCTGGACTATTTTGGATAATTTATGGATTGTTTTAGCAATTTGTGAACTGTTTTGGATAATTTATGAACTGTTTTGGCATGTTTGTTGGATTCAACCACAATTCTAAATGTAAATGTTGGGTAGAAGAAATATTGGTATGTTTGTATATGTGATTGTTGGGTGAATGATTGACAAAATATATTTATTGAATAATTAGGTTGAGAGAAAAAATAGTTGAAAAATAATAATTTTATTTATTAATAAAGTTATTAATTAATATATCAAATGTATTTGTAAAATATAAAAAAAAAATATTATTAAAATATATAATATTTTATTATTATTTAAATTTTAAGATAGTTAATCTAATGTAGACTAATCTAACTATAAATTCATATTATAAACATTCTAACTAAATTTTAGACTTGAAAATGTTCAGCGATTGCCTCTTACTACGCGTCCGACTTGTATTTCTTCTATTTTTGTTTAGGGTGGGTTTGGATGTTGAAGTGAGTTGAGTTGAGATAATAAAATATTGTTAGAATATTATTGTTTATTATTATTATTATTTTAAGATTTGAAAAAGTTGAATTATTTATTATATTTTATATTAAAATTTAAAAAAGTTGTAATGATTAGTTAAGATGAATTCAACTTCCAAACAAAGCTTACTCTTTGCTACCAGACGCTTCTAACAGGCTTCTCTGCGGTGTGATGTGATTTGCTTCCTGCAGTGTCAGAATGATCTACCTCTACACAGAACGCATTTTCATTTTAAAATTCAAATCCTACCCACGAGCTGCTTTAATTTTCGCTGGGCTCTCAGACGAACGAACGAACCTCTCATTGTTGCAAGTGTTTATCAAACCTCCCGGCGTCGTCGAAAGGCTTGCGAACCTCTCTCGATGTTGTCGAAGGGCGAAGTCAAAGGCACCAAGCAAGCCGAACTCCTCCTCTCCTCTCAACGTGGGAACAACGGCGCCATTGAAAGTGAGATAAACACCATACGAGTTCTTGAACGTCTATCCCACACTAACTCTCTCTCTCTCTCTCTCTCTCTCACACACACACACACACAGAAGCCTTAGTGTTGCTACTTGGCCTGGCCGAACCTCATCTCCCCTTCAAGTCGTGCCTCATGAGGTGTGGCCACCATACAATGGCGCCTTCAAAGGTTAGGGTGCTTCTCTCTCCCTTTCATTTGACTCTCTCTCTCTCTCTGTCTAACTCTCTCTGTCTCTTTATCTGTCTTGAGTTTGGGCGATTTGGCCAAAATCACACCAGGGTCTGCCGCTGCTGCCACGCACAACCGACCCTCTTGAGCTGCCTAGTAAGCCCACAAACGTCATTCCCTCTGCGATTTTGGTGTTTGGTTATGATCTGATGATTAATTTGGCTTGTGAAATAAATCATGCAATGTGTAAAAGATGATTAAAAGTCATTCCAACGTGTATTTTATTTTCAAACACATTCATTTTGACGTTCATTTGTTACTCAACTTCGAGGATTATAATCACAAACCTTTAATTTTTTTTAGCTAGCAAAGTTTACGAGAATGCATCAACAAGTTTATGAAAGTGCATAATTAAATTTTTTGTAAGATTTAGCTTTGGCCATTGTCCATCCATTTTTCATAAGTTTTTTTGTATTTCAAATAAGCTGCATGCAACTTGAATGAATCTAAGTCAAGTATTTTAGAGAAGCTGCATTCTTTATATTTCAAAGAAGTTGCATGTATTGTCATAAGCTTGAATGAATGAGTCAAGTAAGAGGTATGGCCTACATATATATGATGATTGAATGAACAAGAAAAATTTGCTCAAACTACATATATGAGGTCACAGTTTCTTAGTTTTTTTACTAGCATGACTTTGTTTTCTTACACCACTGCATCTACGCTTAGAAGTTAGTCTTCTCTTCATTTTAGTTTATTTTTGCTTGTGCATGGTTTGCTGTGTGACAACTTTGTTAGTGTGAAATGTCCACAAATTTCATTTCAAGCTCAACTTATAGACCAACATCTGATAATCCAATATGTTGGTGTGGTGTGAGAGCAAGCCTAAAGACTTGTCATAAGGGTGAAAATTATGGCAGACGGTTTTTTACTTGTAAGAATTGGCAAGTAAGCCGCCATATTTCAACCATATCGTTGTGGTTGGAAAGCAAACGTGACCAACATGTTTGTTGTTTTGTTTGGCAGTATGGCCGGTCATGCAAGTTTTTCACTTGGGTAGATCCTGAAATCCCTGAATATGGTAGGGCTATAATAGAACATCTCCAAGTAATGAACGAACAGTTTGTGGCAAATACTGCTCAAAACAATTTACCAGTTGACAAAACGGCATATAAGTGCAGGTAAACAATGGCGATAAAAGGTACACGACATCAAGTACAAATTCAAAATGAAGCACACAATCAAGATTCTCATGTGTAGATATAGGGCTGCACTTATATTGTCGTGGATGTTTTTCTTATTTGTATTAATATAACTGCTATTTTAATTTAACCAGTCTAAACCATCTCCGATATTTTTCTGATTTTGTATATGATGTTGGACTTTGATTATTGATGGCTATATGTCCTTGTTATCCAATTTCCTTACTGACGGTTTTATATTCTTGTTTTAGCTTGATGTGTCTCACCGGCAAAAATAATATTTATTCTCTTGTTCTTTCTTTCTTTCCCTGATATTTTCTCTTTAACGCCAAATTCAAAATTTATGTGCAGTGTTGTTGCCATGCTTTAATGATGTATGGTGTTTGACAAAAATGATATGAGGATTCTGTTTGTTGTATTTGGATAGATGGAGTAAAAAACAGATTAAATACCTAAGTGATTTGTGGTATGTATGGATAGATGGATTTGGTGTGGGAGAGAAAGAGAGACAGATAGACTACCACATCGCAAGGTAGAGCACAAATAACCACCTTCCTGCAGGGTGAGTACAAAATTGCCACATTGCAAACAATACCACCATTCTTTGCACCAAAATTAGCAAAATGAACTTAAATAACTGAAGCCTGCACGTAGACATCAACACACTCAACAATATAGTAAATTTAAGGCACTGCTTTACTTAATTAAGATATCATCAAACACCTTAATATATCTACCTTCCATCTTAAACAATTACACTAATGGCTACTTTAATTTAACAGCTTCATTGCAAAATGACGCTAAAGAAAGGATTTACAATCTCAAACCTGTAATATATTGTTACACTACCAATTGTATTATTTTGAGTAAAGTTTAATTTCAGCATAATTAATCTAATATACTTACGAATGTTAACATCTAAATCTTGATATGTAGGAGTAGCATAAGAGTTAACATCGTCCAAGAGTTGGAAAGATGGTTGTACCTATTAAGGAAAGACAAGATACCCACAATTAATATCCTCAAAGAATCAATATTATATAAACAATACAAATGAACAGTACTTCAGTCGATTAAGTAGTAGAGGCTATAAGAAAATCATGCTCGGGCAAGCTAAGTGACCCAACATCTGCGACATCAGCTCTATCTAAGCGTGGCCTATTCTTCTATTAAAAATTTCAAGACATATAGTTAATGCTGATAGATTATAAAATATAATTAGAAACACAAAATACAAAAACTACCTGACTTAGCCTTTAAGTCTTCCTTGCTTTCAACTGATTCACTGACTTCTTAGCCAATGATTGTTTCCTCTTAGAAATCGGCCTACCTTTACTGCGATCAGCAACATGACTTTTTAATTTGTCAGACCCGTTTGTCACCCCTACTAACTCAATAGAATGGTTATCATACACTGGTCGGACCTCAACCCACTTCAGCTTCAACTTACTTAATTGAGTCATCAACTTCGCACAATTTTCATCCGAGGTGCTTGCAATTGAAAAAATCTCGTAAAAAGTCTTGATCAATTTATTCATTCGGAATGCATTTGGACTATAACTCAGATCATCACTACTACTTCAGTCAAGTGTGTAATCTCATTTGGGCCCTTCCTCCACCTATCAAGTATGTATTTTCCAGGGAACTCTTAATTGTCATAGAGTGTCAACATACGAATAACATGTCTACACAAAATGCCCTTAAAAGCAAACAACTGACATGTGCAACTTGCTTCACACTCTTCCTCGTTAAACTCAACAACATATTTTGTATTTTTTCTAAACTCATCCATAACTTGGACCTGATCAACCACATGTTATGTAAAAATCCCTCATTCACTCCAAACCATTAATACGCAATAATAAATCAAACATCTTAACTCTTATTGAATTTCTTTGAATTTTGCATTTGTATAAACTGTTCGGAATTGCCTCTCAATGCCATAAAAAGTAATGCACTAAATTTGTGTGTGGAATGAACTTAAGTCAGCTGCAAGTTCATTTTCAATCTTGCGTCTAAGTGCATTATTATATCGATCTACAAACTGCTTTAATGTTATCTTTGGATTTTCGTAATCATCAAAGAATGCATGCATACCCTCGCTTCTCTGAGTAGTTGACATTCCTGCCCAAAAGTCATTTCTGACGTACGCTGGCACCCACAGACGACACTCAGAATATAACCACTCAAGCCATGAATAATCATGCAGATCAGAACTGTCAAGAAGTTGCAGCCAACACTTATCGAACTCATCACGATTCAACATGTCATAAACACACCTGTGTGAACAGTCCAAAGATCAGTGGTTGAATTACCCATAATATGTCACAAAGAGATAACACAACATTCAAGAAATAATCAAGGAAAACAAATGCATGTGCAGCTGACTTTTGATGTCATTGTATTAACTGTATATTCCAAATTTTTCGATAACCTTTTTTATTATATGCCCCAAGCAAAATCTGTGTCGAGATTTCGGAAACACCTTTGCATTTGCATTTTGCATAGCATTATCTTGGTCTGTTATTATGACTTGTGGTGTGCGCCATTCATGCACTTAAACCATGATTCAAATAACCAAACGAGCGTGTTCATATCCTCCCCAGAAATCAAGTCACATCTAAATAAAATCGATTGACTATGATGATTAACTCCCACAAAAGAAGCAAATGACATTTTGTATGTATTGGTCAAGTACGTCGTGTCGAAAGTTATTATATCACCGAATGATTCATATGCAGCTCTACTACATCACTGAGCGATTCATATGCAGCTCTACTACGGGCATCCGCTCAAAACACATTCCTCAAATTGGTTTCATCATTGTTGGATTATGGAATTCAACGATCTCCCTCAGGGACTTGCTAGACTTATGGGAGTCTATCGGTGCTTGACAACCCAACCCACCGGTGCACCTTGTGTGCATTGCGAAGCCCCTTATGCCCGCCCACAACATGTATAGATGTGGGGTTTTGCACTGCTAAAGTGTATAAGAAAATAAAGTTTTGCATTTGCTAACAACAATTGCTTTTGGCCTAGTGGTAAGCGTTTGATCCTAACAAGTGGTATTAGAGCGAGGTCGCGGGTTCAAGTCCCCCGGGTGTAGTTGGGAGGAGATTGTTGGATTATGAGATTCAGAGATCTCCCTTAGGGACTCACTAGACTTATGAGAGTCTATCGGTGCTTGATAGCCCAACCCACCGGTGCACCTTGTGTGCACTATGAAGCCTCACGTGCCTGCCCGCAACATGTATAGATGTGGGGCTCTGCGCTGCCAAAGTGTATAAAGAAATAAAGTTGCGCATCTGCTAACAGCAATTGTTTTTGGCCTAGTGGTAAGCGCTTGATCCTAACAATCATCAACGTCCATAACATAATAGAAACCATCATTTTGCGATTGCATACAAGTGAAGTAGTTTTGTAGTGCTTCAACACCTCCTAACCCAAGCCGAAGTAATCTCACCTCAAGTATGTAATTACTCCATCTCTCTTTCCAAATGTGAGATTCTCATATCCTCATGCCTCAGCGACGCAATAATTGTAGTTCTTGCTCAAATGAATGCCGACCATATCATTGTATTTTAATCTTCTCTTGCTCGACCCATCCAATCTCTTATGACATCTAATGTATCTTGCTTTTCCAGGACTGAGAACATGATTGTGCTCAAGGACAGCATGGGTAAAACAAAACTCACCTTCAAAACCTAATATGACATTGATCTTTGCCTTGAATCCGTTATGTTCCATTGATCTCAGTTTAAAATATTCAAAGTTGTGTTCACAGACATGCCTTGATGAACACAAGTAAGGGTGAAATACCTTATTTTCTCATTGGCTTCGATTTTAGAACTTCGCTTTGTCACTTCGAACCCAACTTGCTTTGTATACCTCTTGTAGTATGTCCTTACTTCCTCAATTGATGAAAATGACATTTCCACCCTTGGCTCTTCAACAACATCCTCATTTTCAACATTTTTTTTCATCTCTACATAGACATAACATAACAAAGAAAGACAAAATAATAATAATAATAACCCTACAAAGAAAAAAAATCAATGAAGCATGTAAAAAAAAATCAATGATAGATCAAATACGGCGTACATATAGCAAAAATACACACATCACACATCCAATGCATTTTCATATATATATATATATATATATATATATATATATATATATAATCATTGAACTTCATAGCAGATAAATTTGAAGTTGTGAATTTATCATTTGTATTAATTTTGGTTTAACTTTAATTATGGTTCAAAACCATGTCAATCCACAACCAGCAAGCATTTAAAATATCCAAATATTTATAAAAGAAATCCCTTCTATGGCAACATCTCAAGATTTAAAAAATGATCATTTTTATGTTGAAAACTATTTCAAATATAGTGTATATTTGCATTCATCATCAAATTTTACGTTTGGAACTAAAACTATTAAAGAAGTTATGCAAACAAACGCAAGCAAAAATGGTTGCCCCGCCCCTATCCTGGCATAATATCAGACGATCAAACACAAGTAAAAATTAGAATTACAATAACAAATTAAATTCACTTGTACTAGCAAATGCACACCTGATTCATTATGAAAAATATTCAACAGACTACATAAGAAAAAATGAGAATTACAATAACAAATTAAATTCACTTGTACTAGTGGCATACACATTTGGTTCATTGTGAGAAATATTCAACCGACTTCACAAGTAAAAATGAGAATTTCAATAACAAATTAAATTCACTGGAAAATATACATCTAATTCATTGTGAAAAATATTCAATTAATTAGACAAGCAAGAATGAGAATTTCAATAACAAATTAAATTTACTTATACAAGTGGCACATACACTAGAAAGTTCATTGTGAATATTCAACTGATTACACAAGTAAAAATGAGAATTTCATTACACAAGCAACTGATTTTTCCATACTACAGGAGGTGCAATGTGGAGGCACGACAGAAGTGAGACAGAACTAGAGGCGGTGCGTCGCAGAGTTGGGCTCGTCATCTTCTGGGCTCGACTTCATTTGGGCTCGACTTCGTTTGGGCTCAACGGGTGGGCTTGACGTTGCTGGGCTCAAGGGTTGGGCTTATGCCGCAATCCACATAAAATGAACGGAAAACGAACGCCGTTAAAGGAGCTAGCTCAGGCTGTTTTGGCGCAATATTGTAAAATTTCGCTCCACGCTTCTAGCAGGATCAGTCTAGGACGGTTGGAGCAGAGGCTACTCAGAAATTCAAGTCAAAGGCGTTATCAACAGAGTGAAGTAAAAAAAATAATAAAAATAAATAAAAAATAAAACACGTCGAACGCATAGTAAAGTAGTAGTTGGTGTTAAGCGTACCATAATCCTACCATCCAGCGTTTTTCGTTTAAGGCTGCGTTTGGATGTTGAATTGAGCTCAATTGAGTTAAGTTATTTATGAATAGTAGTGAATTGAGTAGTAAAGAGAATTATGTGGATCCCATCTAAACTGAGTTTAAAGTATGTTTAGATGTTAAAATGAGTTTATTACTTTTTATGAAAAATTGAAAAAAGTTATGGATCCCACGTGTTAAGATGTTTTAAGTTGAAAAAGGTTGTAAATCCCATATGTAAAAAGGTTTTGAGTTTGGATGAATTTAGTAATTTTATAGTTGAGTGTTTGGATGTTAAACTCAGATTAAAATTAGACTAAACTCACTGAACTCAGTTGAGTTCAGTAACCAAATGAAGCAAACATCAGAGAAACAAGCTTTTTTTTTTCTCCTTTTCTTTTTCAATTCGTGCGCTCTTTCATCCCAAAAAATACAAAGGCAGAATGTCCTCGACATAATACAAGGCCATGCCATACAAAAATACAACTGTTGGGATTTTGTTCCAAGCTATACATTACTACAAAAAAATGGCTCCCATTAACACCTCGAAAAAAAATAGGGAAAATAAGGGAAGCAGTACAAAAGCAAGGTAAATTGCCAGCTAGAAAGCACTCCAATTATCCGAACTTCTTTTTGGCGTTTGATTCCCTGATGAGACCCTAAATGGGCCAGAGGAGCCGAAAGGGTCTGTGTCATCAAAAGTAGATGCACCACTGTGGCTGAAGTCTTTGGTGCTGCTCATAGAATCAAACCTCGTAAGCCTGTCACCACCGTATCCGAAATCTTTGCTGCTGCTCATGGAATCAAACCTTGTAAACCTCTCCCGTGGCGAAAATCCACCGTCATGCATGCTAAAGGAATCAAACCTTGTGGAGTTGTCAAAGAAGTGATCCCCCGCCTCACTGTACCTCGGAGAATTGCCAAACTTGGACGTCGGAGTGCCAGGAACAGAATCTTCAAACATAAATGGGCTCTTTGTCGGAAAGATGCTTTCTGCATGTGAGGATCCTGTTCTTACGGGCTTTACATCAAAGTCACTAGATCCAAAGCTATCTTTGTGCTTCTCATTATCCGAGTACTGCAGGAATCATGGGCAGGGAATTAAACATCATGCATTATAACAAGATACCATATGCAACAAAAGTGGTTTGACAGCAAATATGTGAACAGCAGTCTGCCATGAAAGTAGCATCTTATACAGTTGGAATGCAGAAACCGCACTGTAGCAGCATAAACCTTTGGAATAAGACAGTCAAGAATCAAATACATTCCAAGTCTTGGATTGTCCAATGATAAAAGAAGCGTGTTCTCGCTTCTAATGGAATAGATCAATAGCATTGAAACTGTTTTACATGTCGACCAAAACACTTTTCAAGTCAAAAGCATGTATTAAATAGTTAGTTTTCCTTGACCTCAAACCCTTTCCCTCAGTGGAATCTTGATCTTAATCAGCCTAGAAGTCAGGTCAACACAAGAACATAAACAAATTCTGAATAAGTAGGGATGAATCCTTTGATGCATTATACAGCGAGGCAGGTTCTTCTATCCATCCCCCAACTGTAGATAAGCATCCTAATGTATTATTGAACAGTTTGAATGTAGGTGCGTGTGCACTCTAAGGGTGCAAACTTTAGGCTTTCCAATGTGCCATATATTGGAGGGCAGCATATGTTATGTGGACAAATGACATCTGTCAAGTGCAAGTATAGATTGAGGTATGAGATCCATCTAAGCACTGAATGTTAAGAGATTATAAAATTACATTGTGGTGAAGCCTATGTTGTTGGAAATGTCCCAAGTATTTCCATTTGATATGGCAGAAACAGTTTTCCATTGGGTGTGGCCGTTGCATGCCTTACAGAGAAATTTTAAGTTATTGCATAAATTCAAGGAAAATCTTGATAAAATAACAAAATCCTAGGGAGCTTATAAACAACACACATCTTTTCACCTTTTGCTCTTATTAGACACATCAAATAGGAAAATGCCCAAACACATCTCCATGTGCTAAAGGAGGTTTTGGCTCACCTTGGTAGTGGTAGTATTAAATCCCCACACTGAGTCCATATCATCATTATTGTCGAAGGCACCCCATGTCGTCGATTCATCAAAACTTCTGTCACCATATATGAGTGAACACAGTGAGCACTAGAGAGAGATGAAAATGCAAATTAGGTGAAACAAAGGCATAAATCAACGCCTATACCTATGTGTTTCTGCATCTGCTTCGGAACCTTTTCCATAATGAACATCTGAAAATTCTTGAGATGGACTCTCAAATTGAGTCCTTCCAGCCAGACTATCACGAGGGCTTCTGGCCAATTCATCTTCACTGTGGGAATACGCAGATTCACTCTCAAAGGCAGGTTCAGGGCTCAAAGAATTGCCAGGCTTTCCATTAGCATATAAATCATGGGGTGAACTATCACCACCATACGATTTTTCTATGTGAACAGATGCAGATTTTGGTCTTGGAGAGACAGAAGTATTTTTTGCATCAAGAGTGAGATCATTAACAAAACCTGAAAGTTCAAAAGGTATACCCACATTGATAAATAATTATTTTTAATAACTATGCCAAATTACTCAATTTCTTAAAATGATACGCAGAGCTGATGGCATTAACTGGAGACAGAAAAAGTAAGCAACTACTACCTTTTTTTAAAAAAAAAGGTAGGAAGCAGGGGGCATACCTTCATCTTCAAACTTATCCCACTCTTCATCCCAAAGAGCTGCTCCTTCTTGAATTCCAGGTTCCCAACCTTCAACATTAATCATGCAAAATGACCATATATGATTTGCAGTTTATCACAAAAGTATTGCCCTTAAGTATCAAAATTAATCATGCAAAATGACCATATATGATTTGCAGTTTATCACAAAAGTATTGCCCTTAAGTACAGGAGCAATGGCAATAAACTGTGGCTACTCCTCCCAACACCCCCCCCCCCCCCCCCCCAAGAGAGAGAGAGAGAGAGAGAGGGAACGGGGGTTATAGAAACAACAAAGTAGCCTATTTCAGAAATTGGATAGCAACACGGGACATTAGCTTCCTCAACATATTCGGCAAACATTACCTGCACAAAGTATTGACTACTTTTTTTATTTGTCTCGGAGGCCCACCATGCATATCAATCGGAGCTAGTTGCATCAAAACCCTCAAAAACCCAGAGAATTTACCCATTGAACCGGCAAAGGAGAAACAATAAGAGGTTTCTATATAAAAGGTCATTCAGGTGTACATTTCTGATCAAATACTAATATGGGGGATGAAATCCTCACACACTTCATGGAGAAATACAGAAATCCATATATATATATATACACACGTATGCAAAAAAAATGATACAATCTTCCTCTCCCCAAAACTCCACCCAGGATATGGTGGCTGATCATTAAAACCCACTTTAAGTAATATTATCTGTTTTAAAGTCTTCAAAGTTAAACAATAATGGAAGTTGTGGAACCCTGTATCCTATTCAATGCTTTTATTTGGAAAAATAATTAACTTAAAATAAAACCTGCGTCTACAACAGGTTTCAAGAATTTGGATCACTATGGTTACATAAAAAGGAATCGTATATCTCGGCACAGCAGCAAAGTGTTCTAAATGTAAATAGCAAGACATTGAAAAAGGCATGGAATTGTATTTTTAAAGAAGCCGCATGGATGAGTCTAAATAAACGGTTAACATGGGACTAAAAATACCAATTGGAAGCTCAATTAATGCAGTCGACTTAATATCCAATCCATGTTTCTTGCAACGTTCAGTTAGAGCCTTCAGCAGCTCCTCAAGATCTGATTGAATACGGTCAGCTCGCACCTATATAAGTAGCAAATGCAATGATGTTGGACAAGATTAAGGTGCCGTTTGGATAGTGAGTTGAGATGAGATGAGTTGAGATGAAAGTTGAATAAAATATTGTTAGAATATTATTTTTTAATATTATTATTGTTTTGGAATTTGAAAAAGTTGAATTGTTTATTATCTTTTGTGTGAGAATTTGAGAAAGTTGTAATGATGAGATGAAATGAAACACCTCTTGTATACAAATGGGTAAAAGGAGTCTACATTGACTCTTCATAGAAATTTGGGTAGGCGTACCTGAAGGATACCATCTGCACTGCCTCCATGTTCCATGTTAACAATTGCTTGATGCAACTCCACCTTCCTCTCCTAATAGTAAATCAAGTAAAATTCAAAATCATGCGAAAAACTTCCTTAGAGATAAAACTCTAATAAAAATCCATGTTTAAAGGACTCGGAGGTACAAATTCTTGATCAGGGAATGAATGTCGCCAATGGGCTGCAGCTCAAGATAAAATTAGTATGTTTAGCAGTGTTATCCATGAATGTTATTACTTGTAATCCCCCCCCCCCCCAAAAAAAAAAAGAAAAATCCTTTTCTTTCTACTAAGCCGTAAGCAAAAATGAAAGAGAATCATCTCAATAAAATGAGCATAATAAGTGGAAAAAGAAACTGACAAATTAAGCATAGATGATAAGATACAAGTTGAGTTCCACCTTAGCAAGAAATTAACGTCTCAACTACCAATTAGAGAGAGAGAGAGAGGAAGTAACCAGAGGGAGATGAAAAGGTCATAATTCTGTCAGGGAAAACACCACAACCACCATTGATGTAGGAGCAACTATGGCTCTAATT
Organism: Juglans cinerea; assembly: GCA_961763995.1. Lineage (NCBI taxonomy): Eukaryota > Viridiplantae > Streptophyta > Magnoliopsida > Fagales > Juglandaceae > Juglans > Juglans cinerea. The sequence continues at coordinate 27,493,183 of CAUIVZ010000005.1, forward strand.
GAGCAATGAGACAAAAACACATTGCTGTACTATCTCATATGTTCATAACTATGCTTTATTGGGCTCAGTTGGATCACTCATAAAAAATAAGTACAATCGATAACAAAACTCATTGGCTGTTCAATAAGCCCATGGTCACACCGTCTCATAAGCAACTCCAGGCCCTCATTATATAAAAATGAAGATTACCCATTTACCTGAATATCACGAAATCTAGCCTCTTCAATGGTTAACTTAGATGCTATCTCTGCCACTTGCTTGTACTTCTCTTCATATTTCGAACCCAGAGACTCTGCCTGCAATAAACATTGTTGACATAAATACAATAAGAATCTAATTCTTGTCAGATAACTGCAGCATAATTCTTTACATCTTAAAGGGTACCTCACGCTTATCAGCAGATGCCCTTTCTGTGATCTCATTTAGTTTATTATCACATCTGCTTTTATATAGAACCTGATACCAGAGAATAAACATGAACAAAGACAACTAAGAGAATGAAAAAGAAGAAACACAAGTGTCAAATGGTTCACCAATAGCTTCAAGGTTGCATCATTTAAGGGTATACGTAACTGTGGTAACTATACAAGGTCAAATTACATGAACATATTAAGGCTCCCAATAATGTCATGACAAAGTGGTTATTTCATGATTGAATTCCAACAGTAATTTCAGCAATTTGTTTCAATTATTTTAACTTTTTTCATCATTCCCACTGAATTTGGAATAAAGATCCAAGTTGGTACAGAGTCCTGTCACTGCAACTTGGTTGAGTATTTTTGTAAACTTCTTTATTTAACTTAACCTACATTGACGTTCTAGCATCACCAACCATTCCACACATAAAGTAAAGCATCACGCCTTTCCGATTCCCTGCAGGCCTAGCCTGAACCAGTTCTTGACCACAATTATATAGAAAGGAAACAACGGTTGATTATTAATGAAAAAAACTAGAAGCAAACGAATAAGACAAAAATAACTCACAAGTTCTTGCATTTTGGTGCGGTAGAACTCGAGCTTCTCTTTAGAATCCAATATCACGTTTTGTGTTTCTTCAACCTACCATAAATAAAGAAAGTATTTTCGTACCCCTAAGAAAGTTCACGAATACTGAAAAGTAGACTAAAAACACTAAAAGCTCTAAAAAACATACAATATAATAAATCACTATTGAAGTTAAAAAGTTGCAGAAGTCACAGACTATAAGTAACAACTTGATCTAAACCATCCAGTAAGAAAGCAAAAGAAGAGGGATGATTATAGGAAAAAAATAACTACAATCTTAAAACAATCTTTTTGACAAATTTCTTTTTCAAGAAGGGGAACATGGGAGAAAATTGAGTGCACTTTCTGAGTTAATTTGATTTTAAAAAGTGGTTATACTGAAATCCTAAAGTAATTGCTTACATACACCTGCTTCCATTGTAATGTGTCAAAGGCCTTGTGGGATGAGGTTTTTGTTAGGCTTGGCATTGCTGGCAAATCTTTTGGCTTGTTGGAGAGGTATTCAAGGCAATCGACAAATTGCAGCTGTTTGGAAGATGGTACCTCTATGCCTTATGTGGTGTATTTTGACTGAGAGAAATGGGCGTTGTTTTGACAATAGAGAATGTTTGTTGGGAGGGACTAGAGATTTTTTCTTTCATACATTGTTGTTTTGGGCTTCGATTATTGTGTTGGATGGGACTAGTCTTAATGCCTTTATTGCAGTTTTTCCAGCTTTAGTTTTGTAATGAGGTGTTTTCTCTTGTATAGTTCCTATGTAATTATGTGGATTAATAAATTTTCTTACTTACAAAAAAAATAAAAAATTCATATGCTTCCACATCATTTTTTCTTACAATGAGAATGTACCATTGCCATATTTTTTTGGTTCATTAAGCTAAAAGTGTTTTCTTGTACACATCTCGTTGTACTTGGATTGCGCCATTCGCGCTTATAATGAAAATCTTATTACTTGTCAAAAAAACAAAAAGTGGTGTCTATTTTCTTGCATTTTTCTTAAGAACTATTCCTATAAGGCATGCATAATTTTTCACCACACACATTCATAATTCAAATACTTCTATGGTAAGGCAACCAAAAGGACAGAAAAGATGCCTTTTTCCCAGCAGTTGTTGCCTCTGGAGGCTTTGAGTTCATTGAATTTGGTCCTCTGGTATCATGTTGGTTTACAAAGGAATCCTCCAATGCAGGCACTCCAGATTTCTGCTGATTGGATTGCAATACACCATCAGCCTGGGGGGCACTTACCTGCATTGGAGGCCTCAAACCAGTTGCGGGTGCAATCGGCCGGGCACCTTGCATCCCTTGCTGCTGTCCAAAACCTAAGTATAGAACCAAATGCTTCATCAAGAAAAATCTGTATGGCACGAGCGAAGAAATTAAGAATATTTAAAGCAGTTCTAATTAATACCAGGACTGGGGCCCCAAGCTGCGTTCCCATAAGGGTCTTTGGATTGACCTGTCATAGACAGCAGTGTCTCGTCAAACATGACATTAGGTGGCAGCGCAGCTGGCAGAGGGCGACCTTCCCTGTATCTTTCCATCATATAGAGAGCAAAGCAAAATTCCCTCAAAGACAGCATGCTATCATTATCCTGGTCGGATAAGTCCCACACCTGCTTTAAGACCTCTGAAAAAGGCAACAAAGACATTATTGAGCATATGTAATCCTAGACTACAACCAAGTCCTCAGTAAGCTTGTCCAAGAAGAAGAATTCAGAAGAAGTACAGGAGTACACATCAGTTCCATTACAAGAACACAAAGTCCAGTAAAGAAGAATTCATCTAATATAATCATTAGTACATTCTAGTGGCACCTTCATTCTAAGGCATGACAGATGTCTTAGCAAAAAGATGAAATTTTTGGCCATTCCTAAATTTCCCTTCATAACATACATAAAACTTCATAATGCAAATCAATAGCCAAGCAATTTAAATGGAACTGCAGGATTTAAATGCCAAAAGATAGTAGCAAAAGTGAATTGCATTACCAAATATGTGAAAATAGAGACAACAGGCTTGTTTGGATTAAAGATTTTCCTGAAAAATTTTGTAGTCTTTGAATACATTTTTAGAGATGAGTTTGTGGGGTTTTGGGAAAGTCGATGGGCCATAGAAATTTTGGATTGAGAAAATTGGAGTTTGAAAAAACTGTGGTCCATTTAAATGATGTTTGGAGAGAGAGATTTTGGTGAGATATTTCTATTTGTGAAAATTGATTTGGGTTTTAGGTTTCTATATTTTTAAATCATGAAAAGAAATGCAAATGACTAGATGAAAATTATTTTTGAGAGATGATAAAATGTTTTTGGTATGTAAAAGATGTTTGGATAGAAGGGGAAATTAAAAAAAAAAAAAACTGATATTTTTTCTGAAATTGCTGGTTCCCAAACAAGGCTTACATCTCCTGAGAAATTAAGAATATTTAAAGTAGTAACCCCAGTACTTTTTAATACAATGGGGCACCTTTACTTACAAGAAAAATAATTTGTTCCTAATCAATTTGTAAGGGATTAGTAACCAAAAAAATATCTGTTGAACAATGATCCAAATAATTTTTTGGGGACAAGCCACAGATAACTCCGTAGTTTCAATTCGCCTAAACTATGCACTACACTTGAGGTAGCATGGAGAAAAGGCCACATTCTGCTATGTAAAGAGATAACGATCTCAAAAAAAAAAAAAAAAAAAAAAAAAGATCAATCAATGAAGAATACCCTTATTAGTACTGAAACACAGCATAAGTACTGAAAGTCTGAAACACAATATAATTCCACTATTATTTTATCCCTTTGGATGCTCTATTTCCTTTCTTTTTTTAATGCTCTATTTCTAACGATAATACTTTAATTAACTATTTATCAAAAAGCACATGATCAGGAGCGTTGGGTGAAAAACTATATGGTGCAACAAGTCGTGTTTTATATATGTGTGCACTTGTGTATCAGTAAAGCTTTAATAATGATAGGGTGCTGTGTTTTTTAGAACAGAATTTAAGGATTTTAGAGAATTTAGATCTAACTATTGGAGTGTGGAAGAATGTTCTGAGACCTTTGTTTTTTTTATCATGATCCTACTTTTTTCAACTTTCTAGAGGCAGTCATGTTTAAATAGGTATACATCTTATGCACTGGGGTTTTGCCCACAACTTCTCATAAAACTAAGAAAGTATTGGGTGCAACACAGAATACTGGTGGCGTCACAATCCATAACGGCAATATCTAGGAAATAAACATGAGAAACAGTTTCAGAATCAGCCAACTTAGTAATAGACAACAACACAAGGAGATATCAGCCAAACTTCCATATTGAAGGATCCTTACCTCTTGGTAATCTCCAACTCAAAAATAGATTCCGTGCCTCCTCACCAGTGATTTTCCCATCCCTGTCAATGTCTACGTCCAAAAAAACTTTCGTATATTTCTGAACATTAGATGGTTTCATCTTTGGCCAATGAAGGTGCGTATTGTCAGAAGTAGGATTTCCAAGTCCAACCGAAATCTCAGATGACGTGATTGAGGAAGAACCTGGAGCTGAGACTGTCATCGTTGAACCTAAATGTCGAGGTACAGCAACAGGTTGCACTGAGAATGCACTTTGCAATGAATCGAGTGAGCTCTGCTTACCCAAAGGTTGAGGTACAGCAGAAACAGGAGTGATGGCGGAAGAGGCAGGAGTACTAATAACAGAATTTGGCCCAGAAGCAAACCCATTTCCTGAAACAACTAACGCTTTAGAGGCATTAGCTGTTGGCTGGGAGGTCATAGAAACTGGAGATTGCAGCTGTGAAGCCTGCAGGGGCGTTGATGGACCAATACCTCTAGGCCCATTAGGAACTGAACCAGCCTGTCCACTGAGCCAATCATTTGAGATATTTGAGTTTGGGACATTGGGACCTAACATATTACCTCCCCTAGCGAGGTCTGGACTAGCAGTACCCTGTGATGGGTGGGAAGCAGTAACAGAAGGTAATGGCATAACTTGAGGTGGTCTCATGGACTGATTTTGCTGAGAAGGAAAATAATGCTGGTTCATACTAGGATTTGGCACTCCTTGTGCTCTAAAGCCAAGATTTTGAGAGGATGTTGGTGCAACTGCACCCATCCGTGGGGCAGATGCAGCACCCATCCGTGGGGCAGATGCAGCACCCATTGAATTCAATTGAGGCACAGATGTGGCTGCAAGATTGATTTGCGGCGGAGGAATTTTAGCCGCAGCCGGACCATATAGTGCTGCGTTCACAATATCTTGGGTTAATTCCCGTTTACTCTGTGCCACAGTTACAAGTTTGAGAGCATTAAAAAATTCTACACGACCAAGGAAACCAGTTTTGCTCTGATCAGCATGCATCCATATCTGCAAGTCATCTCGAACATTTTAATTAACGTACATCCCTAACATTTTGATCAACATGCAAGTCATGTTCAACAAGGTCTTAAAATTCCTCGAGAAAGAAAGATAAACAGATAAATTTACTTTTTGAAGATATCACTGACAAGAAAAAAGACTAAAAGATAAAAAAACACAAAACAAACAACATCTGGGATATGCCTCGTGCTTAGCACCAAATGCTCAATGCAACTATGATCATCCCAAGATAAAAATAACCGCTTTATAAGAATCACTAGTAGAAGTCTTCCCTCGTGTCAGTCAATCCAATATTCACAGAAAAAGGCAAACATTAACATACTAATTTATTTCTTTCGTTTTTTTAATGAGTATAAATTAAGGGCATCCTTATACGGGTTATCCCCCAAACATACATTTATTGGCATAAGTAAACGAGATCATAGTAGATAGAGAACTTACAGCAAACTATTGCATTCTATAAGATTGATCCCAATGCCTTTTAGTCAAGCTAACAAGAAGAGACCGCTAAAACTTTAAAGGTCATTGACGACTCATGAGAGAGCATCCGTCAGGCAACCAACAAATCTCACTATGATAGACCACAATTATTCAAAATAATTATCAGAAACCGCAGCTTTGACCAAATTAGGAAACATGTATTTATACATACATATATATAGACTTATCAAAATACATATATATACACACATAATCGACCAAGAGGTAGCTCCAACGTAAACTCCATCCATCATTCATTCACATTCGAGGCACAAATAACTAAATTATCCATAAAAATTCATCATGAAATGGAAATTGGGGGTTAAAAAAAGTGAGCAACCTGAGCAAGAACTTGTTTGGCCAGATTGGATCCCTGAAAGAAAGCAACAGCTTCAGCTCCACTGATCCTACCATCGCCGTCCAAATCCGCTCTCCTAAAGTACGCCTCGAACTGATCCATGTTGGGCCCTTGATTTTGCCCCGCCATCTCCTTTTATATTTTACGAAGATTTTCCAAACGCTTTTTTTCCAATTGAGATTCCCGCAGATCAAGAATTCTAAATTCGATCAAGAAATCAGAAAACTAGAAAGAAAATGCGAAACCAAAAGGTGAAAAATAAAAATCGAAATAGTGGTAGTGGACGAAGGAGTGTACGGAGGAGCTGGAATTTGGTTTCGTCGGACCGCTTCTTGGTTGAATATGATGGTAAGCTCGAGGGGAGACGAGCGCTAGTTTAACGTGAATTTGGAGGTTGGAGCTTGGAAAATGAAATAGTGATGGATAGCTCTGCCTTCTCTTTCTTGCAAACACGCATGTGTAAGCGTATTATGACTCTTGTCTTGCTTCCAGTTCCTTCGATTCAACTTAATAATTATACCAAGAGTAATGCTAGAGAAAAGTCACTATAACAGTGCATATTTTGTACTCATTGTGTGGCTGCTTTTAGTTGATTATTCTCAACACTCACTTAAAGAGATGTGTAGTCTAGATGATGCTACATCATGTGTGCAAAATTAATGCTCCCAATAGTGACTTCTATCTATATTTATTCATTATAACAAATCGAAATATTTTTTTTGTTTTAATTACAATGATAGGAAATGATTTAGTAACACTTTCATTTCATCTTATCTCATTTTATCTTATCATTATAATATTTTATAAATTTTCATACAAAATAAAATAAACAATTCAACTTTTTCAAATTCCAAAACAAAAATAATACTAAAAATATATATTCTAACAATATTTTATTCAATTTTAAACTTTTATCTCAACTCATTTTATCTCATCTATGAAAACAAACGAAGCCACTCTTAGACCCAATATTTCACTTCTTCGCGCCCAACCCTCTCACTCTCTCCCTTCGCGCCCAAGCTCTTCCCTCTGTGCCCAAAAGCCACCATCAATGGTGACGGCCCAAGACGGCTCTCTCTCTCGTCGAGCCCAGGCCAACATTCGCTCTACTCGATGTCACTCATCCTGCAGTATGGCCTCTATTCAACGGCACCGTCTTAGGTGAGGATCCCTCTCCTTCGCCTTTTTATCTGTCCCTCTTTATCCCTCTTTATCTTGGGTTTTGGCAATCTGGAGCTATGCCTCCAGGTAAGCCTCACAATATTCGAAACCTAGTTACTACTCTTGTTAGATGAATGCAATATGTTCAAATAGTGGGATTGAGAAATTCATTACTACTTTTTTTTAAGCAAACATATTATAGATATATTTAACAGTTATATGATACAATAGTCAACAGGGTGGAAGGTCCCAACATTCAACCCAAACCAACAAATACAATACAAGGAATAGAGAGAGAGAGAGAGAGAGAGAAATTTGGGTTCAATGACTTGACATCCACGAAGCCGCTTGAACTGATTTTGATACAATCCGATAAATAGATTGTAATATTATGATTGAAAGTCACAATAAAGAGATTTGTGTTGCATTTCACTGGTCTGGACTGGTTGCAAGAGACTTTCACTACCTCTTTCCTACAATCATTGGTTAGGAAAAGCGAAAATATAGGTAGATAACAAACATGAGATGCGTCGAATCATCGAAGGACAACAATTAGGTATTGTGGCGGCGAAATGAGGCCATGCCACTCTAAGAGAATCGAGGTCGATCGGATCTAAAGAATCCAACGTCGCTAGCACCAGAAATATCGTGCGTGGCGGCAACAGGCACTCCTCAGTGCGGTAGCGCGTGAATCTTACGAACGCTTTGATCCGCGCATGTGACGCATGCTCTATTTTGTTCGACATTCTAGTTCGGCCGTTTGAATGATCGGCGACTAAGGAGTCATGCGATGGGGAGCATGGTGGTCGCTGGGTTCCGAAAAGCAATAGGCCAGCGCTTCTTCTTACTATGGACATAAAACAAAATAAAAATCATAAAGAAATGAGTTGCATAGTTTGATAGGACGAGTGAGGGAAGAGCCAAAGCTCCCCCCCCCCCCCCCCCCCCAAAAAAAAAAATCGAGCGGAGAAGATGGGGATCTTTGGGTGGGTTTTCATTGAGAGCAAAATGACTAGAGGGAAAAAGAACAAAAAAAAGGGCCAAGAGATGAAGTGCATTGCTACTTATTTTTTTCCATATTAGTAATGTCCTTCATCTTTTAGTTCAATATGAGTTAACTATTTTATTTTGGCAACCTTTTTTTAACTTTATCTGCTGATGTTGTTTAGAATGACCGAACCCCGTTGACCCACCCCTGTTTGCTAGATGTGGGAGGTGGGTGGCCCTGCCCTAACCTGCTTTTCCCTTAGCTCGCCCCCACATCACGTATAAATATATACATATATTATATACAAAAAACCCCACCATATATCAAAACAATGTTGTTTTGGGATAGATAAAATAGTGTCATTTTGATAAGTTTTAACTTAAAATCCTCCCATATATCAAAATGAGACTGAACCCCCCCGAATCCCCATCCTTAAACTTCTCTTTTATCTTTTTCTCATCTCTGTGATTCTTGAAACCCTAGGCGCTCTCTCTCCCGCTCCATCTATCGTACATCATCCATCTCCATCTTCGTTCCACGCATAATCTGTCACCAAAGGTATGTTTCCATGCACGTTGTTGTTTACTTTTATGTTTTTTTTTTAAAAGTTATGGAGGATGAAATTAAATTGAAGAGTTGGGAGGATAGAATTGTGAATTGTGTGTTGTGGAGTGTGGACATTGTGCATGTGTGTTGATTGTTGTGTAAAAAAAATTGTGCACGTGAAATTCTCATTTTAGGGTTTCGGATTGAAACTCTAAATTAGTTTAGAGGTTTCGATATGAAACCCCGATCTATTTTAGGGTTTCGATATTGAAACTCTGATCTGTTTTGGGATTTCAATATGAAACCCCGCTCTGTTTTAAGGTTTTGATTTTGGAACCAAAATTGTTTTGGGTTATTTGTGCATGGTTTTAATTGTTGTTATGATCTTTGCTTCATTTCAAATTTTTGTGAGTTTTGGGGAATAAATAACCAGTCAGATTTTAGTACTAATTTTCCTGCCCCTACCCCAACACCAAATCTTACAATTGTCACTAACCCTACGAACCCTACATCTACGCCTGCCACTAACCCCACATGGCCTACCCTTACTGCTGCCCCCATAAAGCAAAAAACCGGCTTCAATAGTTTGGACTCACTTCACCAAACTAGAGAGCGGTGACCTCAATAACCCCCAAGCTAAGTGTAACTATTGTAGTAAAGTGTATGGATGCCACTATAAAAGACATGATACATTCAGATTAAATGTACACTTAGAAGAACAATGCAATAATAGTCAAATATTAAAATCTTTACAATATAATAGTTAATCTAGACTAAAGATTATACTTTAAAAAAATAGCGGATGAGAGTAGTGGGAGTGCAACGTTAAATAGGTATATTGAGTATAATCTGGATAAGTGTATGAGACACCTAACTTGTATGATCATCATAGATGGACTACCGTTTCAGTTTGTGGAGAGGAAAAGGTTCCAAGTATATTATAAGTACTTAGAATTTATGTTTAACATTCACTCTCGCCACACGGTGGCAAAAGATATAAAAACAAATATTACATAATAGATAAAGACTTGTTAAGGGGTCAATTGGTGGGTCAATGAGTTTGCCTCACCACTGATACATGAACATCCGTCCAAAATTATAATTATGTGTTTTTTACTGTGCATTTTATTGATTGTGATTGGAAATTGAACAAAAAAATTTTAAAGTTTTGTCAAATTTTCGATCACAAGGATGAGACGGTTGGAAACGACTTGGAGGCTGCAATAAATGAGTGGAGGTTGGTACGGGTTGTGATAGTTATAGTTAACAGTACCTTGTCTAATGATGTTACATTTGAGCATCTTTAGACCTATCTTAGAGAAGCAAATAAGGCATTCTTGGGTAGTGAGTATTTGTATGTGAGATGTGCTGCACACATTCTAAATTACATTATCGGTGATGATTTGAAAGATCATGATGACTCGGTTGCATGGGTTAGAACTGCTGTGAGATTTGTGAGATTTTCACCTGCGATATTGGATAAATTCAAAGTTGTTGTGAGGGTTGCGGGTATAACATCCAATATGTTCCTACAAGATGGAACTCAATTTTCTTTATGTTGGAGGCGGCTCAATAATATAAGTCGACCTTTGCGTTACTGGGTGATGAAGACATTCAATATGTCAGATATTTTGATGACCATGGGGGATTAGGCAAGCCTATTGATGATGATTGGGAGGCTATTGCTACTTTTGTAGACTTTTTGAAGCTTTTCTACCAGTTCACAACGAGTCTATTCGATTCTTTGTAACTTATATCCAATAATTTATGTCAACAAATATGTAAGGTAAAATAAGAATTGGATGAGATGTGTGCGAGTGATCATATTAGGATGCAGGAAATGTCATTGATGATGAGAGTTAAATATGACAAACAAATATTATAGATATTTAAGTAGGGTGAATATTTGTTATATGTGACTGTTGATATTGAACTCTCACACAAGATTGATGGCATAGTATATGACTTGGGATTGACACACAGAAACGCATGGGCGGAGCATATTGCGGCAAGGAAACTCTTGCTAGATTGTTTGATGAGTTTACTATGTTCAATGGTAGTAATATTCCGGCACCTACACCTACCCCCCTTGCCCGAGGCGGTCTCCTCCAGAAGCTGGAGTTGGGAAAATGCATAGGTTAAAGTGGGGTGAGAGATTGGAACAGAACTCCCTAGTTCGTCATCCTATAGAGGTTCAACCGAATGTAGATAGATACTTGGCAACGAATTTTCATCCATTTACATGAGGATTTGATATATTATCTTGGTGGAAGACTAATGCCTTGAAGTATACCGTCGTTTGAGAGATAACATGCAGTATTTTGACTGTCTTTATTAGCACCGTAGCTTCAGAGTTGGTCTTTAGCACTAGATGGCGCATATTAGATCCATTCCAGAGTTTATTATCTGCTACCACTGTGGAGGCATTGATTTGCACGCAAAATTGGATTAACGGGACATTCCTTCATGTTCCAGATGTTACTGATTTTGAGGAGGCCGAGGAGGATGAGGGTGGTGATCAATCTGAATCTGGTAATCGTAGATTTCATTTTGTTATTTTAATTTATTTATATTCATTTAACTGATATTAATTTCAAATTTAATTGTTGTAACGATATATGAGACGGCGTCTACTTTCGCTGCAATATGACTTCATGTTTATTGGACCCACTATTGCCATTTGCCCATTGGTTTGTACAATTTGTCTCTTAATTATTTTTTGTGTTTATATAATTTTTGATAATTTTAAATGTTTTTCTTGTATTTTTCTTTAGCTTTTTATAGTCTTACTATCATATGCCCAATCTTAATCCCAATGACTCAATGATCTCATTCTTATTGTCATCTTCATCCCAATCTCGTATTGCTTTGTACTTTTAATGATTGTAATTTTTAAATTTTTAATATATATTTGTATTTTATTTTTATTTTTATTTTTTGTTTGTAATTCTGATTTGTTTTCCTATTAATGTTTCAGGTTTTATGATCTCATAGTGTCGCAGCACATCTCACTGACTTTTTCACCACCATGGTCATCCCAAATTCCAATGTCAAACAGTCAAAGTCAATTTTCCGATTAAAATGATATTCTTGTGTTAATTCAGTTAATTGTAATCTTACTACAATTTGTCCCTTACTAGTTTATTATGTTGTCATCTTTTATTTAAATTATATGACAACTTGTAATATTTTTTAGATGAATTTATAATAATTTTATCTTACTTCACTTAATTGTAATGTTGCTACAATTTGTCCCTTAACAGTTTATTGTGTTATCATATTTTATTTAAATTATGTGACAATTTGTATTATTTTTTAGATGGGTGTCCACCCTCGCATCCTGGCATTTGGACAAGGTACCCTGCCCCCTGTGTGCGGAGGGGAAAAACTCCGCCCCTCACCCATGTTGGGGCGGGGGGCAAGAGGGGCCACCCCACCCCATAAGGTGCGGGTGGTACCCCTAAAACTAACTTGACTAGCCCAATAGATAAATCATGAATATGAAAACAAAAACAAAAATTAGGCTTGGTTTGGATAACAAAGTCTTGCTAAGTCATCCAATCTCATCTCATCTCAATATCCAAATATCACAAACACAAACAAATTTCAATTTCAAATCTTTAAATTTTTCATCTAATCATTATCTAATTATTACAACTTTCACAATTTTGAAACAAACTATCAATAACAATTTAACTTTTTCAAATTTTAAAATAAAAATTATATTAGAATGATATTTTAATTTTATAATATTTTTCTTAAATTTGTTATCTCTCATTTATCAAAATCTCGTAAAACATATTAATTCAATCATTTCACTAGTATTTACAAATCATTTAATTACTATTTACATATAATCTCATCTCATCTTACTATCCAAACGAGACCTTAGAATAGAGAATTCAGTTGCATTATAACATTACAAGTGCACTGTGCTCAATGTGGAAAAAGATTAGAAAGATATTTTCGATGCATAAGTGAGAAGTGTTACAAATATAAAATAGTTTTATAAAAATAAATTTATAAAGTAACATGACTTCATGTGATTCATTAGATTTATTTTATAATAAAAATAATTTACAATCTAGCTAATGCATCAAATTACACCACTTCGTGGATTTAGTTTAATCTAACTCCTTTGTTGCTAAATTATTTTTCTAAGTAAGATCGTAATTGTGAAAAAAAAAAGTGGAATCGTAATTAATACGTGCAACCGTCACAAACCGTTGGATTGCGAGGTTAAGCACTGCTTCGATTCTTCGAAAGCAAGTTACCGCCTTGATCAAATCCCACAAAATCCAAGTTCCCGCCAAAACTCCCCCAACTTTCCGATTGGTCTTATAAACCCCACCGACAAAGCCTGAAAACGTTTTCTTCTTCTCAAGATCATCGCCAGAGCGCCAAGAAATGGCCTCTGCAACTTCAGGACCGAACCATAAGAATGTGTACCACGTCGGAGGCATTCAAGTGGAATTCCCCTACCGACCGTACGGGTCGCAGCTTGCGTTCATGGGCCGCGTCATATCCACGCTGGATCGAGCCCAGAGAGAGGGCCACTGCCATGCGCTCCTAGAGTCCCCGACCGGTACCGGCAAATCGCTATCGCTTCTCTGCTCGAGCCTCGCATGGCAGCAGAACTATAAGTTGAAGAATCAGTATGGGAATCTTTCTCAGTCGAAGCCTGCTCCGGAGGCGGTCACGGATCCTCTGGCTTACGGTGGCGGATTTGTTCCGGAAGTGGAGCCTTCAGGTAAATCAAGAATTTAATGATTGATTTAAACCCTACTACATTATAACAAAATGATATTATCAAATTAAACCCTTATGCATTATCAAAGAAATATATATTATAAACAATTTAAACCCTAATACGTTCATATTGCATAATTATAATATATATCTCACGCTGTTAGGGATTCCGAGAAAGTGAGAAATTAGCCATTCGTATTAAACCTAAAGCGTTAATATTGGATCTTTGTTTGGTTATTGCAAATTTAGAAGAAAGGAACATAGAGTAAAACCTTTCCTACTGGCCTTTTACCTTGTGGTTTCGAAGCAGGTGTGAAACCTGCGTTATGATTTTTTTTTAAAAGGAGTTTCTAATTGATGAATTCTGGTTTCTGATTATTAGAGTGAAAAATATGGTCAAACAATCCTTTATTCATTATTTCTATTTCTTAGTCAATGCACTATGCCACTGACATTACAGTTTTTATTAGGTAACCCAGGGTCAGAAATTGTGGAGCCATCTCAATCTGCAGCAAAAACCAAGAACCAAAAGAAACCGACAACACCTACCATTTATTATGCATCGTAAAGTTCTATCCTAACTTTTTATTTTTTATTTTTTTATTTTTTTTATCAGTAAATAGGATTTTTATTAAATATAGGCAGTTCTATCCTATCTGTTACTACTCAGGACTATTTTATTTATTTTCTATGTTTATTTATCAAGTTAGTAGTATTGCTTTTGAAAGCAAGGAGAGCTGTTCTAAAAACTCCACAAAAAACATCTGACGACCACTTCATAAAAATCTGTATAGTGACAATGAAATCTCTTTGTAGTATTTACAAAGGCAAAAATGTAATAGTTATTTAGTTTATTTTCCATGTTATGATCTTGCGTTTCATGAAAAGTGTCAACTTTATAGTATAGCTTCCCATATTAGGTTGTATTCAATTACTTTATTTAGTCGAATACTTGATTTCAACACTTACTTCAATGTTTTTTTATCAGTACAGAAGAATTTTATTGATGAGAAAAGTAGGCATAGCCTCACTATATTACTTTAATGTTGTGATAATGATTTTTTAAATGTAAAATTATAGTTTCACTCTAGTATGAATTCCTCAGGTTTTACAATTTTAATTTGAAATTGGTTGAGTTATTTCTTTTCTGATTATTATTAGCAACAATTTTAGCTGAAACTAGACATTATAAATTATTTAGGTCAAGTGAAATCAGTCATTTTGTATTTTTATTTGATTATTTGTGAACATTGAAAGAAGGTTTTACAATCTCAAGAGTATAAAAAAATTGCTTACTGGGTTGTCAAATGTTGAATTCAATTCTCAAAGTATTATAAACTATCTTCTCTTTTTTAAGGAGGACACATTCACAAATTTCTCAAGTGATTCGTGAATACCGGAAAACTGCTTATCGAGTGCCAATGGCGGTTTTGGTAGGTTTGCCTTTTCCTTTTCAGTTTGTATTCAGCAATCACAAATTTCACACATGCCCACACATTCATGTTTCACTTACAGCCTGGAAATTTTTTACTAGTCCTCCCCTTGCAAATTGTCTTTTTTCTTGATTGTGACCTGTTCATCAACCTAATAGAACTTTCATTATTAGCGAATAAATCATTTTTCTAGATTCTTTTAGAATGCATGCTAATGGTAGCCACATGCCTGACACTTGCAAGCATTTTTCTGGATTGGGCCTTGAATCTGGCTATGGAACAAACATTGTTATTGCTTAATATATATTGGAAAAATTTGGATTGGTCATATTTGTTTGAATAACGGTCAAGATCAATTTTGCTCTCCTTATGTTGTCCTGGACAAATAAATAAACATTTAATCATTAACTGGGATATGCTGTCCTTGTTAGCAGTTGTCAACTAAATTAGGAATTTTCTTGACCACAAAAAGTTTTTGGAATGTTATTTAGTCATTATTTAATATGCGATATGCCTATAAATTTTTTTAATTGGTAATCAAGAAGTTTTATTCATAACAAAAGGCATGGTCTTCTCTCTCTCTCTCTCTCTCTCTCTCTCTCTCCCCCTGATGCCCAATATGACTAATTCCAGCGTATTCAAAACTTTAAGTAGTAATGAACTGGTTTAACTTGTTTGCAATTCATATTATATATATTTATAATATATATCTTAGCAAGTAGTAATCAATTCATCCACCGTCCTCTTGCAGTATTCAAAACACTTTTATTATTTCTTTCCCTCCAATACACCAACACATACATGTAGGGACCATCTTCCATGTTGCAGTCACTTTGTGGATTGCCTTGGAGACAACTACAACTTGCTAGGAAATCCGTCAGCCTTCTAGGCATAATCCATGTTAAGCCCATTCCCACAAAAAAATCATTCCACATGGTTTTGGCCACCTTGCAGTGTAAAAACAAGTGATCTGCCATTCCCCCATTCTTCTTAGACATGCAGCACCAATCCTACAACTTGATTTGAGGTTTCCTTAGGTTGTCTATAGTAAGGATCTTTCCTAATGAAAAAGCTGTTTAGACAAAGACATCTACTTTCATAGGTGCTTTAGTCTTCCATATCTTCCTCCACAGAAAGGAATTATTGAGTTGGCTAGTCAAATTATGATAGAACTATCTAACGGTGAATTAACCTTTTTTTGTAGAGGCTCCAATTGATCTTGTTCATAGCCCCTATTGTCACTCTTGTGGAATATGGTAAAACAAAGAACTCAATGATGACATCCAACTCCCAATCATGCGCTACTCTGGTGAAATTGACATTCCATTGAGGGGAGCCATTAGCTCGTGCGATTTCTATTAACTCGGGAAATGTGTATTTGAGGCTTTGATCACTGCACCATATGTCATGCCAAAACTTGACCCGGTAGCCATCACCCACCTCAATATGCGTGCGTCTAAAGAAAGTCTCCCATCCTCTTCTTATGTGTTTCCAAAGACCCACCCCATGTGATCTGCACACATCATTCGAGCACGATCCACCCCATGCTTCACCAAATTCCGAGTCAATAACAGCTTTCAATGAAGCCCCCCTTGGGTTATAAAAAAATATTTGATGTATAGCTGTTTGAACCAGAACCCTTTGGACTAACGTATATTCACATGTACACCCACTCTCGAATAATGTTTTGTTTTACATGGTTTTTCCCTAGTTCAACCTTACAGTGACCGCATAGTAATGTTGTCTGTTTCTTTGTCTCTCTCCCTTCCAGGCATCACGAAAGCATTATTGCACAAACAAGCATATTCGTGGGAAAGATAATATTGATGAAGAATGGTGCACTTCTGAACTTATGGCTTCTTTTGTATTTTGTTTTTTTCCTTGCTTGTGAGAAAATTACCTTCCATTTTTCCTTTCTGAAAATGGTTTGGGATTATCCAGCAAATTGCTTTTGAGTAATCGAGAAGTAGGATGCCCAGAATTTAAGTGAGTTACATCTCTTATCACATGCTTTCCTCATCTTAGTTATCTTGGTTTACACTAGTGTAATAAGTTGTCATAATGGCAATCGGATAATTTTATTACCAACAGAAATGTACACAAAGTCAAAGGTCATCCATCCCTTCAGAAAGGAGGTTGCCATGAGGCCCATGATATAGAAGATCTTGTAAAAGTTGGGCAAGTTGTGAAAGGTTCATTTATTGTATTTTGTATTATATATATATTTCTATTTTTAACAAATCTTACATCCATCTTTTCTTCCTTCTCTAGGTTGTTCATATTATGCAGCACGTTCAATGGCAGATGATGCACAATTAGTTTTCTGCCCATACAACTACATCATTAATCCAGTCATCCGTGGAGCAATGGAAGTGGATATTAAAGGAGCCATTGTGATTCTTGATGAAGCCCAGTATGTTTTATAAACTCTCTGGATTAAGTTTAACATTTCATGATCTTCTCTCTGGTTGTTGAATGTGTAGAAAAATAAAATAAATGGTAAGTTTACAGTTTATTACTTGGACTATTTATAAAATGAATGATAGTTGGTGAATTTCTAAATTGTGAAATGTCATTTTTCCACACTGGTTTTGGAAGCATAGGCAAGTTTGTCGGTTGGGATTTTCAATTCTTTCTTTGTTGCCTTGTGTGTTTTTGAATTTCTAGGAGTACTGCTTATAAAAAAAATATTACTAGTAGTTCTCTCTGATTACCTGATACATGAATATGGTGAGATGTGAGGATATTTCTAGTAGTTCTAAACTGGTTTAACTTGTTTACAGCAATATAGAGGATATTGCTCGTGATGCTGGCAGTGTGGATGTTGAAGAAGACGTTTTGCATAGTAGGTTATGAGGTTATGAAACAACTATGCTTTCTATTTCATGATTTTATAAGTTAGTTTCTTATAGTTGTAGTACCTTTTGGAAGAATTGCAGATGGAACTAGAGCAACTCTGCGGAGTTGATGTTTTAACTTATCAACCTTTACATGAAATGACACAGGTAATTGCTTGGGCAATATGACAATAGTTTGTTCCACAATTCATTGATGATTAAATGATCTAAATGTGCCAGTAATTTCTAGGACCTTATTAATTGGATTGAGCGGAGGAAAATTACATTAGAAAAGCATGAGTTTCAACATCACGTCTCCTGGTGAGTTAACTTGTTTTATGCTCCTCTAAATCTTTGTTTCTGAAATTCTTTATTTCAAGGTATTCAATAATTGTGATGCCGACTAAATCCCTTAGAAGCTGATGTTCAAAAAATTCAATATAAAAATTCAATCAGCCCAAGATATTCTATTGCTTTTAAGGGATGAGTAATGCTACATACAGTCGTGGAATGCGCAAAAGCTGTGCAGTCGGTTTTGGAAAAGAGTAAGGTTCACTATTAAAAATTAATTTTTTTTCATGTAGGTCTCATATTTATTCACTTTTTTCAAAGCGATTGCACGACGCTTGCACACTCACGATTGCAATTATCATTTCTCTTAAGGGATATATTCTACTTTTCTCCATTGGCTTCTTTCTACTAGAAAAAAATAATGTCATTCTTCCCTTAATCACATTTTGCTGATGTTCATCATGTACTTCAATTAAGTATAGGCTGCTATGATTTTGGAATTTCACAATGCAATGCATTATGGTTGTGGGTATGTTATCAATTTTGAGGGATTTCTATTGTAATGTACACATATGAGGTGTGGGCTCCAATAAAATATGGTTCGATTACTTTTAATATCAATTTTTTCCACTTCTATGATTTATACACTTGCTTTCCAAGGGCGCTATCTGTGGTTTAATATAAAATGTATTTTTGGTCCACCTCATTGTTGTTAGCTCATGGATTAAGAGTTTCTACAATTATTTGCTTCTTTTAAGAAAAGACACTTGTTTGCATGTAAGATTAAGGGCTTGTTTGGAAATAGATCTAATCCAAAAATTATCTTCTCATCCCATCTCCTTCCTAAACATAATTCAAATACAAGATTTTCAAACTAATCATTACAATTTTCCCAAAATTTCAAACAAAAAATAAAAAATAATTCAACATTTTCAAATTCCCAAACCAAAATAATATTATAAAACTATATTTTAAAAATATTTTAATTTTATAATATTTTTTATTCAAAATTTTCTCTCTCCTTTCCTAAAACTCAAAAAATACTCAATTCAAATTATATCACTACTATTCACAAATTATCTTACTATTGTTCACAAAATTATAATCTCATCTCACTCCCCAAATGAGCCCTTAGGCTTAAAGGCTTACCCCTACATTTTTCTGGACAGGAACAGAACAACGCACCATCACCAACCTCAAAATTAATGAATAGAGCAAAATCATCCCATCCATTTCTAATATTCTTCCACAAACCAGCACCATGCACACTTCTCACTTCATTTGAACACCGACACTCTCGCAGATTCTCATACTTCAACTTAATAATAGTCTTCCATAAAGGCTCCTTTTCTTGATGATACATCCATACCACTTCCTAATAAGTGCCTTATTAAAGATTCTCAAATACCCACCCGTGGGTAGCCCAAGTGGTAGGGGCAAACTTATGTGCATGAGCCTTAAGCCACAGGTTCGATTCTCCTTGGGATCAAACTTTGATTTAAGTGGAAGGCCATGACGGTGGGTTGCTGTGCCAGTCTCCCTGAGGGTTTAGGTTCCATGGGTGAGTCCTAAGGGCTCTATCGTGGAGTGGTTCCCCTGTCATAAAAAAAAGATTCTCAAATTACGAATTCTCAACCCTCCACTAGAGATCGATATGCATACCTTATTCTACATGACGAAGTGGAACAAGGGCATGTTTGGGAAACAATCTCATCTAAAACATTTTCATAATTTTATTCTCAAATATCACTCAAACACAAACACTTTTTAATTTCAAATATTCAACATTTTCATCTAATTACTACCTAATCATTACAACTTTCCCAAACTTCAAAAAAAAAAAAATCACTTTTTCAAATTTCAAAACAAAAATGATATTCTAACAATATTTTAACTTTATAATACTTTTTATTCAACTTTTTCTCTCTTATTTCCCAAAACCCAATAAAACATCTCAACTCAAACCATCTTACTACTATTCACAAAATTCTCATCTCATCTCATTCTTCAAACATCTCCTTAGTCTCCTTTCCATTTCCTCCCCACAATAAGGCATGGAAAATCTGCTCAATTTGATTTGCCACACTAGTCGGCAATGGAAAGCTTTTTCCATATCTAGCTTACATAAAATACATGGCACTCCCATTCTCAATCTATTCTCCAAACATTTATTTGCAATAAGAACCAAATAAAGGATTTGACGTCCCTTAACAAAAGCATTTTGAGGTTTTGAAATAATCTTCTCCATAACCGTACTCATACAGTTAGCAAGAACTTTGGAGCTAATCTTGTACACCGCATTTATAAGGCTAATAGGATGAAAATCCTTGACATCCGTTGCCCTTGCCTTTTTAGGTATGAGTGCTAGAAAAGTCGTATTGAGACATGTCTCAAACTTTTTATGGGCAAAGAACTCATGAAAAATGCTCACAATGTCCCCCTTCACAACCTCACAACACTCTCGAAAGAATCTTGGGCTTCATAAAGCAAGATTAGAAACCCTCCCCTTATTCCTTCCACGATTTATACTCCCCTCCTTTGCGTCAGTTTATTGTACAAGTAAGTCTCTTCAACTCTCTTTCTTTTTTCGATGCTGATTTAGCAAAAGAATGATGGCCCTTCAATGGCAATAAGTAAGGCACTGAATTGGTCTTCAAAATCCTCACACGAAATCCCCAAGCACTCCTGGATTTCTTGGACCTTCTTGAGGACCCATATCAAAGAGCACCCAGCCAAATTTACCCCCGGGAGCAGAGTACATAAGGGCAGCAGATGATCACCCATCTTTTCCATCTCGGTCTGATTAAAAACCAGATTCTCCATATCCCTTAAAACCAACTGCATCTCAGCACAACTATGGTCTTCCCCCAAAATTATAGACTCATGTTCCGCCATCAGATTAAACAGAAAGTCCTCATCCTGATGCACTCCACCATTACATCCAGAAACACATACTGGGTTTACCAATAAATTTTTGAGGTTAGGGGGAGCAGAGGAGAAGGCGACATCGTCACATTCTGTCCCAGTTAAAACCTTCAGATTTGAACATGCCGGCAAAACCACCAGTGAAACAACGGGAGAGTCCGTCGGTGTAACTTCCGGTATCTGAATATTTAAACCATGAGCAGTATTTAAACTTGATATGAAATATTTATCAAGTATGTTTATGTCCTAGAGACTCTGTACTTATGTGATAAATCCTTAATGATATCTTTCTCATGAAAACAGTCAATTTATTCTGTCTTCTTTTCACCATTGCATTCATGGCCATTGTGTTCAATAAAGATTCATCATTCCAATTGCAGAGAAAGTAAAAGAGAATCATAAGTATTGATCTGTTCATTTTTATTTTGCTTAATATATGTCATAGTTGGACCGGTGGTAAGGCTTTGAGAGAGCTTCAAGAAGCTAATATTTCACAGCAGTGCTTCCCAATCTTGCTAGAATGTGCCACAAAGGTATTTCGAATACTTGAGTTTTTATAAATTTATTGGCTCTGGATTCTTATAAGTTTTTGCTGAAATGTAATATTTTTTTTTCAAGGCAATCAAAGCTGCTTCAGATGCAGAATCAGATGTAGCACATTTAAGTGGCATGTCGGTGATGACCCTGGAAGGTACAGGCTTCATATATTCATGTTTATGTATCCTGAGCTTATCTACCGGTCATTGAAGCTTCACATCTGATTACCTTTTTTGGCAATGCTGTGCAGGATTATTCTCTTCTCTAACTTATTTTTTCTCTAGAAAGGGGTGTCACACTTTTGATTATCAGCTGGCTTTACAACGATACGTTAAAAGAGATGCTGGTGAGTGGTATATGTCATAGGTGTTTTTTGAACGTTAACTATAAATAATTGGCCATTGTCCCAGTAATTTTTATGGTTTTTTTCTTTCCTAAATCACTTTTCTGTTCTTATTGCTATAGATATTTGGTCAGTTACCATTCTGTCTCTTTATAAAATTTTTCGTGAGATTCGGGATTAGTCAGGGGACTTTGTTCTTGGACATTTGGTGCCAATAAAAAAAAAATAAAAGTTTTCGTGAGATTAGTTACAGCTGCAGGTATTTTTGTTGTCATGTCACTATCATTGGTTTTGATACTGTATCAGGAAAAGCTGGCAATTGGACACACACTCTAAGTTTGTGGTGCCTGAATCCAGCTGTTGTTTTTAGAGATATTGCTGATCTTTCGCTGTCAGTCGTGTTAACATCAGGGTAAGCATACTGCTTAGCACACCTGGCTTCTAACTGTGTTTGAGGCAGTGATCCTTAATTACCATTTCACAGTATGGGTTATGCTGCTTATACAAATTCATGTTATTCTTTTGAACATAGCTTTCTGGCTACATGTTCATGAGCTTAGCCTATCTGGGTTGGGTGGTCATGTTCTTACCAGTAGGACCTCAGCAATTTCAATCAGTTAGCAGAACAATTCTATCCACACACACTCTTAATTCCAATCTCTCTCAAATGCAAATTGACATATAGGATGTGACATACTGTGCTGCAATTTGGGGGGGGGGGCTCACATATTGTTGATTTTGCTCTGTTCAGTTCTGTGCAGTTTGCTCCATTGTCATTACCGTTCCATAGAATTTCTCTTTTACAATATTACTCAGCTAGTTTGTTTTGGTGATTTAGGACTCTGTCACCAATGAATTCTTTTTCATCCGAGCTTGGAGTTCAGTTTGGTACTTGTCTGGAAGCTCCACATGTAATTGATGTTGAGTCACAGGTTCAAATGACATTTCTTTGCTCCTGTATTGTTCATTGGTTCAACAATTGTTCTAGTTATGGAATTAACTTTGTCACTGCAGGTGTGGCCTGCTATAATCTCCACTGGCCCGGGTAATTATCCACTGAATGCAAGTTATAAGACAGCAGATGCATATGCATTTCAGGTATATCTGTGGATTATCGTTGATTTTTAATTGATTTGGTAATTATATCTTCTCATTTGTACATAAGTTACTGTTATGATTTTAAGGATGCAGTCGGAAAATCTTTAGAGGAGATTTTTAAGATTGTTCCAGGCGGCTGTCTAGTGTTCTTTCCAAGTTATAAGCTAATGGAGAAACTATGCAAGCGTTGGTGTGAAACTGGCCAATGGTCACAACTAAATGCAAAAAAATCCCTTTTTGTTGGTAAGACTTCCCTTTCTTCCTCATGCTTATTATCTTATAATATGCAAATATTCCTTTAGAAAATCTAATGAAGAATGTTAAGTTCCTGTGTGCTGTCTTTTAGGGGTGAGGCTAAAGTTGAGTTCATCTTACTTGCATCATACTTGGCTTGATTTTTTTTATTGTCTCTTAATAAAAATTTTAGTTATATTATTTTGCACTTGTTAGTGCAGAGCCAAGAGGAGGAAGCCAAGATGATTTTGAGCATGTTTTGAAAGGTTATTATGACTCAATTCGTCAAGGAAATAAACCTGTTTTGGGGAGAAAACGACGGGCTAAGAAAACAGGCCTTAATCACGTAAATGCAGTTGAGTCCCCTGAAAATTCAAAGGAAGGAGCTGCATTTCTTGCAGTTTTCCGAGGAAAGGTACATAATTATATTTATTCACTTTGGAAAAAGGGAATTTTAGCAATGGTTGGCGCTGTCTTCCACTCCAATGTATTTATTTTGGCTTGTATGCCAGTTTTAATGCCTGTAATAACATGAAAGTTCCGGGCCGATTTGATCTTCTGCTGTATTTAGTTACTGTTGCAACTTATGTTCTGGAGCCAGAATGCCCATATTTGTACATAACAAAAAGTGGTCTAGCTGTTCGATGCCTTGGCAGCTAGTTTGATGTGATTCAGATGTAGTTGAATGGTATGCGGTAGGTACTACTGGAAATTTATATGTAGAGTGGCAGGGGTGTGTTGAAGGAGATGGATTCCATGAGACACTGAACCTTTTCTATTCATTTGCCCCAAAAAATATTTTTTAGAAATTCCAAAAGTTTTTCTATCATAGACAAAGGGGACCATGTCATTCTATCATTATAAAAACCAACATGTGGACTTATAAACAATGTATGAATATGACCTTTTGTTGAGTCTTAATGTGCTCGGTCATTATACTATGCTTGCAGGTTTCTGAGGGAATTGACTTCTCAGATGATAATGCTCGGGTGGTTGTATCCTTTTTGCCCCCTTTGACACCTGTTGTTTAGTCTCTATCTGATAACAGTTTTTTTTTTTAAAAAGAAAGTAAATGCATTCATTTAAATTAGAAACATATCTATTCAGCTTTTATGATTGTTAACTGTTGATACATGTGAAAAATGATTGTTGTCTATTGAATACGTATGATCTTGACTATCTCAGATAATTGTTGGAATTCCTTTTCCAAACATGTAAGGGTTCTTTCCTTTCTTAAAGTTCTGTGTGGAAAAAATATCCTATTATACAAGCCGTGATTTCTGATTGATTGAAGTTCTTATCAGAAATGATATTCAAGTTGCATTAAAGAAGAAATATAATGATACACATAAATCATCCAAAAGTCTTTTAAGTGGGAATGAATGGTACTGCCACCAAGCCTTCCGAGCCCTAAATCAAGCTGCAGGTATGCTCTGTCATGGTTTTAACTCAATGTTTCTATCTTGAATTTGATATGAGGTGTTATATTTATCCTGCTATCATACTTTACTTGAAAATTTTTTTGTTTTACATAAATGATAAGTTTCTATGCATATCTAATAATTCTTACTCTTGTTGATAATTTATCATGATAATAACTGCCTTTTACTTTCTATAGGACGTTGCATACGACATATGTTTGATTATGGAGCCATCATCCTATTAGGTAAATGTTTTGAGCTTACTGATTTCTTTGTCCTTTTAGTTGGCTTCATTAGTAATTATATATACCCTGATTATATATTTATTTGCATTGGGTGTCCGGAACAAAATTCCGACTAATCTCAAGGGTGCACAAGCCCTTCTCGGCAAGGAGTTTCCCTCAACTTCCTTAGGTAATTTAAGGGAAAATTTGCCCGGTCCGATGGCTCCTAGAAATTGTTTGCAGCCAAGGGTTCGATCCTTACACTTGTTTTGAGAACATCCAGATTTTATATGTTCTTGGGAAATATAGCTCCTAGAAATATTTCCCATGGGAACAAGCAGTATCCAGAAAGATATTGCCTATGTCCAACCAGGAAGTGTGATAAGATTTCTTAAAAAGTCTTATTGTATTGAACTCTTGGTAGACTTACCTTCACCATACAGCTTCTGCAGGCTGCTGAGGCAACCAGCATTTTATTTTACTTATATTTATGTTTGGCTAGTTGAGCTTAAATTCAGCATTTGTCTTCAAATTTAATTGATGTTGTTACTATTTGTGTTGGGCATTTATGGTGAGGCAAATATTCCATGATTGGTATTTCTTTGATGGCATATTTTGCATGTCGATTGCCATCCAGTTAGCGTTGACTTTGTAGGGAATTATTTTTTGCAAGCAGATGAGCGGTATCACGAAGAAAGGAATAGAGCATACGTATCAAAGTGGCTCAGGAATTCAATTAGACAATATGAAAGATTTGAAGTATCAATGGAGGGATTAAAATCTTTTTTCAAGGATGTCAAGGTACTTCCCATTTTTGGTTCTTAATCTATTTCATGAGTTAAGTTGTTGGATGAACTATATATTCTAAGTGGTCAATGTGCTTGCAGGAACGGATAGGGAAGAGTACAATAAATGTCTTGCAGAATATTGACAATAACGAAGAAAAGTCTGAAAGTATGATTGGGAAGGGTCAAAGTGAAGAGTTTGGAAGAAAGGAAAGTCGGAAACTGAACAAGTCTGATCATTGTGGACAAAAAGTAATTCCTGTGAATAATTATGACGCTTCCCCTTGTGGGCAGAAATCTCATGGAGATGCAGAAGTTCATGCATCTCTGAAAGTGGATGAGGGCACTAACTTTGCATATATTGATCTTGAATGCAGTTTTCAGAAAGAAACAAGGTAGCTCTGGAATCCCACTGTTCATTTTATTAACTACTAGCATATTCTAGATAATTGGACCGGCCACTGGTGTTCTGGTAAAATGGTTGGTAGCTGTCTCCTTTTGAAGTTTCTGGATCAAATTTTTGAATTCAATTAGATATAAGAGATGAGCATGAAACTAGCATCTGCAGAAAGTTTAAAGGTCCCCTGCTACCATCCAAAAGGGAGTAAAATAAAAGGCCAGAAGGTAGTAATACTGAAAGCCAGAGAGTAAGAACTTCATTGAAGTTAGGGGAGCAATGCATTATGTGAGTTAATTTGATTTCTACTCCTTTGGGATTTGACCCGTCACATTAACATAGTTCACGCACTTATCTTTATGCATAAAAATATAAAACATTGATCAGAGGGGTTTTGAATGCATTTTTTAGGCCCCTGACTTGCCTTTCAACATTGTCCGTCTAAATCTCATTTTTTAAGTATATAGCTGGATAGTTAATGAAACATCTTCCATCCTGGTGTAATAATAATGTGTCTCCAGTTACAACTCCATTACAAGGTAAGAGGTATCCTTTTGCAGGTGTACAGAGGCTTTATCCATGTCTTTCTCTCATGAAGATCCAGAGGTTTCTCTTGTCAAGGAAACCCCATGTACTACAGCTAGTCCAGGATCCTTCCTTAAGGATGATTATTCTAGCTCAACCAT
This sequence comes from Juglans cinerea, assembly GCA_961763995.1. Taxonomy (NCBI): domain Eukaryota; kingdom Viridiplantae; phylum Streptophyta; class Magnoliopsida; order Fagales; family Juglandaceae; genus Juglans; species Juglans cinerea. The sequence continues at coordinate 27,520,049 of CAUIVZ010000005.1, forward strand.
AATTGAGGCTTCCACAGAGTTTTTAGATCAAGTATCGGTTCCCTCAATTTGTTTATCTTATCCAGGCAAAGCTCTTTCTGAAACCCAGTGTTCAGTTGTAGTTACTCCTGATAAAAATATCACTATGAACACCTGCAGCCTTACGCCGGAAATAGAATCTTATTTGAATTTGAGTGTCAATTCTCATACCCAAAAACGGAGAAAGTCCATGGCATCTCTTCATATTGACCTTACGCAAGATGAACAGTCTGATGACCCCAGTGCTAAAACTCCTGTCTGTTCGAGTTTCATGAGAAGCTCAATGGCTAGCAGAGACTCAAATCGCAGAATTGAATTTGGTTGTGAGTCTAATTGTGCAGATCAGAAATCGAAAATTTCAAATGTTTCTCAATTGCTCACAAAGGATGATTATGGCACTCCGTGCATGTCTTCTGTTCCTGTGATGGAGAAAAGACTAAAAGTTTCTTGTTCACTCTGCAAAAGTCCATTGGGTCTTCCTGAAAACGATCTGTATGTAATGTGCTCGTTAACTTCATCATCGAAATCTTACCCAGCATCTCTTTTAAATGAAAATATGAAATGTTCTATGGACACACCTAGAAGCATACAAGTGTTCATGACAGATACATCATCTGTTCATCCTGAACTCTGCTCCAGAACTATTGAAGGTGCTCCAGGACACGGCATTTGGCGTGAAGAAGATGGGTGTGTATTCAACACTATTTTCTGTCCTTCCTGCAGGAACCCTTGCATTTGTCTTGGTGTGCAGATTGTGGCAACTGATGCATCAAATGTTCAGTTACTTAACAAGGTATCTCATTGTACTCGTGCTTATAGGTAATTTGATTGTGCTTGATACTTGCACTTGTTTTATGCCATCATCCTGATTTAGTTAACACTTCAAAGTAGAATTTTATTTCTGACTAAAAATCATGAGCAGATATTGCTTTACCCTGAGCGTTTGGAAATTGAGAATCTTGAAGCTTCAAGGGACAAGGTTACAAAGGGAAAGGTAAGATTGTGCTATACTGCTTTAGTGGGTATATATTTATATTTTGTCAAAATGTGCCCCCTGTGCTGAGGTGCATGTGAGTTTCTAAGGTGAAGAAGATATATTAGGAATTAAAAATTGGAAATTATTGCCTTCTGCATTGTAGTAGACAGATGAATAGCAGGAAAAAAAGTGAAATTGACAATGAGTTTGAAATTCCAGGATCTCTTTGTTCAGGAGCATTTTTTAGTAGGTAGTAAATCGCAAGATTCCCGTTCCTATAAGGTTTGGTGGGTAAAAATCTTATTTTGGCTGTTTATTAAAATAGAGAAAATTTATTTTGTCAATCTGTCCGAAAAATTTACATTTTCATAAGTTACTTGAAGTATAAATTTCATGATTCCCTTCAGAAAAGGAAAATAAAATTTCTCTGCATGATTGTAGAATTTCTTGTCGGTCAGTGGCTCTGGCATGGAAAAAATGGCCATCTTGAGTTCTATTGATAAATTCTCATACTCCCCCCAGCAGAAATTGGAAGGCTGGAGGACTACAAAATCAAAGGTAGAAACTTATAGATGTCTCCAGCTCTTGATTTTGGGACATTTACTTGGTTAGAAGCAAAAAGATTTATTGTTTGAAATGTTGCAGTTAAGACTACCAAAGAAAGGCCTGCTTTCCAGTGCAGAGGATTGATGCTGAAAGCATACAGGATTTCAAAATGCACGTTTGGTTGCACATTATGTGTATTGGGGAGATGATGTGCTTCTCCACACAAGATGTTGCTTCTGAAATTTGAATTTCCAGTTGATGAGCGTCACTGCAGCTGCCTTGATAATGCACAGCTTTGGCATTGGGTTACAGGTGTAATCTGTTTTTCTGATATAGTTCTGGAAGTGAAGCCACTGGCGAATTACCTGGCAGCAGCTGATCTAGCAAAGTAGCAATCTTCCAATGTCTCTAAAGGGGAGGTATTTTCACGTTGCATTATCATGATGAATTTGGAAGCATGTTGGATTTATGGCTTTGCAGTTCATTATTATAAGTTAAAGCCAGTTGGATTGGGCAAACTTCAGTTTTCTGGTTCTAATTTAAACGGCTATGAAACGGGCTCAACATTTGTATCTGGCCTTTTGTTTATATCAACAAAACTAAGGCATTGTTTTTGTAGTATTTTGGAATTACTTTACAGATTAAGAGCTTTTAATCACGATTAAGATTAGAGAGGTGCGAATTCTCACATTCAAGTGGTAGTGAGAAATTGCGGGCCCATCTAGGCCTTTTTGTGTTCTCAGGTAAACAAACACAAAGTAGATGCGTACTTGGATTCGGCCATGAGTTCATCTTTAGTTTTGCACGACAATAAGGTCCAGCTAACGTTATAGACAAATTAAGCATGCATGGGGAGCTTTGGCATTTTTTAACCGAGTTTACAAAGTAATTAAAAAGTAATAATAGAATATTGAATAGTAGTGAAAAGAAATGAATAGTAGTGGAGTATTCTTTGAATGTCTGAAGTATTCTTGATATCAAAACGTACCATAATAAGCTACGAAATAGATTTTTCGAGTGCGAGATTCTGTAGTCGCTATTGGACGCTTGAAACCTCTCTCATCCGTTGTCAATCGTCTCCGATGCTGAATTTTCATGGACGAATCCCATTCCTGGTTACCGACCGTTCAGATTCCATGGATGGACTTCTTCAGATCTCAAATGCTTTAATATTGCAAGTCATAACTGGTAATGCCCAGTCCTTTCTTAGCGTTGTTTTTTCTTTTTTAAAGTTTTAATTTGTTTAAAGTGGGAAATCGATAGTTTTATCTATAGCATCGTTTCCGAATAATACATACATATGTCAAACAGATCCGAAAGACGCTGAAGAACATTACGAGTATTGTTGGGACTTTGACGCCCTGTGATTTTAAAAAACAACAAATTTTAGTCTCTTATGAATCGAGTACATGTCCAAATCTACAAGCTTGAAACTTTGAATGACTATATATGTCGACGTGTTTTATGAATCGAGTATAATACGTCTGATACAAGCACATGATACAGCCCTCTCTTAACAACTGGGGCGACACAACGACAGTGGAATGAACAAAAACAACAACACCACCAATTACCGAACTGGTGTTCAGGTGGCTGCTTCCTTGACTCGGGTTGTTTTCTATGCTTTTAATTAGACTGGCCATATATCTTCTCCTAGCAAATATATGAGTGCCCCAACTACGTGCCAAACTGGTCTTGTTAAGTAAACACAACAGGAGATTTTAAGAGAGATGAGAAAAAACTTGGCAATCACTGGTAAATGAGAGAATGATTGAATCCAACCTGTTTTACATTGCCCCCATAGCGAATGGCATCCCTGTCAGAACTGCAGAGTTTTGGTGATGATTAGTTTCTTGTGCTTGTAGGCTTGAACATTGGCTGCCAATTCCTCTGGCATGTTCGTTAAAATTATTTTCTCAATGGTGCTCAGATTTAGCAACCTATCCGGAATCTCGTTTAGCTCATGACAACATCGGATTTCTATTTCTCGGAGATTTTGCATTGCTTCTTCCTCCACTGTCCATTCTTCCAATTCCTTTAGCATCCAGAGGTGCAGAATTTGAAGTTTACCGAAGCCTTCACGAGGGCACAACATCTTCTTCCCGGTGTAGGAATCAGCCAACAGCCTCAGGACAGAAAGGCTTGGCAACTGTGCTAGGATTGGCATGGGATCTTTTGTCAGCTTTGAAACTGACAGAGTAAGAACTCTAAGTCTCGGGGGGAATTCATTTCCATCATATAGCTTTGGTAAGTTTCCGAGCAAATACAAGTGAGTGAGATTCTCAAGGCTTGACAGAGGCTTTAATGCAAGCTCTGAAGGCCGACCATTTTCATCCTTGGATCTTAACCTCAAAGATTGAAGACTTGATAATCTTGCAATCCACTCATTTAATTCTTCAATGGAGTTAAGATAATATGTCAGACCTAGTTTCCTGAGACTTGTCAACCTATTCAAACCATTCTTCACCGGACTCTTCTTGTCCACAAATAATCCCCAGAGTGTCTGGAGCTGGGTAAGAGAACAGCAATGTTTTTGCACAGACATATCAAGGCGTATCTCATTCAGACATAGATGTCGCAGGTGTTTCATCTTCCAAATAGAATTCGGTAGAGAACTGATATAGGTGTGCTTCACATCCAAGGTCTCAAGGTAGGGCAGCTCACCAACAGAGTGGGGAAGGGTATCCAAGAAGGTCCACCTTAATCCCAAGTACCTTAATTGAAACAGTTTCTCCAGATTCTCGGGCAATTGAGGTTTGTAAACACGCTCTAGATCAAGCACCCTGAGTAGTCCAAAGCCTCGATGACCAATGACATTGCTGAGAAAGTTCCTTATTTCCTTTGCAGGTATATCTTTCTTTTGAATATTGAAGGACAAGTAAGTGCGTAGATGTTGAATGTATGACGGTTCTTTACATGGATAGTCTATGATGTCTCCATGCCCAGCAACTCGACGAACACTGGGCATAGGAGAATCATTTGTTTCCTTATCTGACTTGGGAGAATCATTTTTTTCCTCCTCTGACATTATTCTATGGATGTGGAAAAGGCTAACATATTTTGCTTTTGACAAGATGATATCGTGTAGCTCTTCACGAATAACGCATATCTTGGGACTCCCATCTTTCCTCCTTATTATTTCAATCATTTTCTGGTTTAGAAGTTCGTCCAGATACTCTTCCACCATATCCTCTGGAGTCTCGTCTCGTGAGTGCTCTACAAAGCCTTCTGCAAGCCATAAACGCAATAACCTCCTCACAGGGATTTTGTATCCTTTTGGGAAAAGCCCAAGATAAAGTAGGCAAGGCCTCAAGTGGAAGGGCAGAGTACTATATTTCAAGGCCAAGATTTTTGAGACCTCAACATTTTCATTACCCTGAAAAAACTTACGGCTAGGCTGACAAGAATAAGAAAAATCTTTATGAATATCAACATTCCAACTTGGATGGTCAAGAACTTTCAGCCATTCCTTATAGCTGGCAGTTTTTGTAGACAGAAGACCTCCGAGTAGTATGATTGTCAAAGGTAAGCCCTTGCATGTTGTTATGATTTTTCTCCTAAGCTTGCTCACTATTTCCGAATCATAGAACTGAACGTCATCCTCCGGTACGTGTACATGTTTCAGAAACAATTTCCATGTGTCTTCATCGTTTAGTGGCATGAGTTGATAAGGCGGTCGACTTGGATTTGCAAACCTAGCTATGTTTACGTTTCTAGTAGTCAACAGCACCTTGCTAGTAACAGTTTCTTTTGAAAAGGCAACATGCAGGCCCTTCGAAACTTTGAGTGACTGCACATCATCCAACACAACCAGAAACTTTTTATTCTGCAAATTCTCACGGATCTTGGCTACCAATTCTTCATCAGTGGCTTTCTCATCAACTATTAAACCCATCTGCTCCAAAATGCTCAGCAAGGCATCTCTTAGGTTCTCAGAGGCAGAAACCCTTGCACGGCAATCAAAATGACATATAATCTCACTGCTGTTATATATTGTCCTTGCAAGGGCAGTCTTGCCAGAGCCACCCACACCTACGATTGAGATGAAGGGAAGACCTCGGAATGAAGTGTGTGTTAGACTGGTCACTATCTTGCTTTTGGCCTCTTCGATGTCTAATTTTTCATCCATAGTAGTCAACAGCACCTTGCTACCAACAGTTTCTTTTGAAAAGGCAACACGCAGGCCTTTCAAAACTTCGAGTGACTGCACATCATCCAACACAACCAGAAACTTTTTATTCTGCAAATTCTCACGGATCTTGGCTACCAATTCTTCATCAGTGGCTTTCTCATCAACTATTAAAATGCCCATCTGCTCCAAAATGCTCAGCAAGACATCTCTTAGGTTCTTAGAGGCAGAAACCCATGCACGGCAAGCAAAATGATCTATAATCTCCCTGCTGTTATATATTGTCCTTGCAAGGGCAGTCTTGCCAGAGCCACCCACACCAACGATTGAGATGAAGGGAAGACCTCGGAATGAAGTGTCAGTTAGCCTGGTCACTAGCTTGCTTTTGGCCTCTTCGAAGCCAAAGATGTATGATTTTTCATCCATAGAAGGGCTTTGACTGTTTTGCTGATTTTGTGTTGGCCCTTCATCTTGATAACTTGAGCCAGGCTTTTCCTCCTTGATCTTCTGGATCTTTATCTTGATCTCCTCAATCTTCTTGTTGATATTCTGTACCTCATTGTGAAGGTCTGCACCATGCCTCAACTTCTTGTGGATGCAAATGTACTTCCTAGGGAAGTTCATTCTCCTGCTATGCATTCTCTGCAGGACAAGTGTTTCAATGGCATCCTCTGCATTGTAAACAAGAGCAAGAAATTCTTCCATACACTTCGCAACGGCGTCACCGAGTTCTTTCTTATCTTCTGCATCTATGAAGAAGTTCTTCATCTGTCTTAGACTTACTCCGACTTGCTCCACCTCATCTATCGCCTCTTTGAAGATGTTTGATTCTTGAATGAGCAGGTCAGTAAGTTTCCTTATGACTACAGAGACAACTGCCCCAACATCCATTGATTGTCTTCAGCCTTTCCTCTTCGTATCCTTTTGCTTTACCACAGCCAAACCAGAAATGGTGGTTCCAAGAGGTGATTCATTGTTTGAGTACTGGTTGTGGACGAGTACAGATGGCCTTGACCTTCCTGTTAAAGAAGGGCAAAATAATGTTATTTCTGTAGTCTTGTCTTTATTATTAGTAGCTATGTGATGGGTGTGTTTTAATTGTGGTGTTATGTTTTCCAGCTAATATTTTCCACCCAATGCAAATGCAGGCATAAACTCATCCATCTAAAAAAAAAAACTCATCATGTTTTCAGATTTGTAATTATATAATCCGTTGAAATTTGACTCGATTACGAATATTTAATGTGTAGTAGGGATCTCTCTCGTCTGTCATAAAGGTAGAAAATGTAGGAGCAAGCAAGATTTTCTTTCCAGTCAATCTCCGAGATAGTCAAGCAATTCACATGTCAAAAATTTCTCGCTTTCTGTGTCTACACCTCACCCGGTGCTTAAATTCTATCATCAAGAAATGCAGTTCAGAAATGCATCCTTCCTAGTCGTTGGGTTTCTCCATGGTCTTTTATTACCTGACAGATGGGTGGGTTCCTTTGCGACACTACTCCTACCTACTTGCACATCTAATTTGGATACTGAAAATATTTTCCTATTATTTATTATTTTATTATAACTTTATTATTATTATTTAATATTCTATCATTAATTTTTTATTATCATTCATAAAATACTTAAAAATACCTCACTAGTGAAACATAACCTAAATTGATGCGGCATGCTAGTCTAATTTTTTTTTTATTATTATTTTTTGTGCAAAACGCACCAAACCTTCTATCCCTCTCTCTCTAATCTCGGCTCTCTCTCTCTCTCATCTTGGCTCTCTTTCATCCCTCATCATCTCTCTCTCTCTCTCTCTCTCTCTCTCTCATCAACTCTCTCTCTCATCTCGGCTCTCTCTCATCGTCTCTCTCTCTCCTCGACTCTCTCTCGGATCCGTCTCACTCTCAACTCACTCAATGAAACAGTGCGTTTGCTGCTCACGTCATATGTGCGTCGGATGTAGTGAAACAGTGGCCGCTCCCAAAAATATTTCTTTAAGAAAATACTAAAGAATAGCAATAAATAAGTAATGAGAACATTGGCCGAAGCACGTGCAAATATCCAATGTTGACAAACAACTGGTAACATTTAGATATGTTTGGGTAGTTCTATTATTATTATTTTCTTATTATCAATACTTTATCATTAATTTATTATTATTATTCATTGATCATTTAAAATTAGGGTGATGCTACAGCCCCGCTGGGAGTGTAGTGTTATTTTACATGTGTTTTGTTTAAATAATTTTTTATATAGATCTTTTTATTATTTTAAAATATTTTAAAAAAATAAAATAAATTTAAAACATCATTCAGAAAATATTTTCTTAATCAGAAAGTAAAAAAATATATATTAAAAAATATTTTCTTAATCATGAAATAAAATAAAAAATTATAAAAAATATTTTTAAAAAAATAAAATAAATTTAGAACATCATTAAAAATACTTCCTTAATTAGAAAGTAAAAAAAAATTCATTAAAAAATACTTTCTTAATCACGAAATAAAATAAAAAAATATTTTTTATGATTTTTTATTTTACTTCGTGATTAAGAAAATATTTTTTAATAATATTTTGAATTTCTTATTTTTTAAAAATATTTAAAATTATTAAAAAAATCTATATAAAAAATAATTAAAAAAAAACACATAAAAAATAGACTAATCTCCAGCGGGAGAGATATAGCATTTCCCTTAAAATTATATCAATACCCAAACATACCGTTGAAGTTGGAAGGGGGAGAGAGAAGCAAAGAATTAATAAATGGTTGGCCTGATCACTACAACTACTACTTTAAAAAAAAAAACATACTTGGAATGGTACATAGGATTGAATGAGTTAGAGCTGCCCTCATCTACCGAAGGACCATCAGTTGTAATGAGAAGCTTGCAAACGATTCTAAGAAAGTCAGATACATTTAATTGGACTAATAAACTATTTCTCCTTCCAAGATAATATATGATCTCATTTACCAACCCTCCTATAATTACTATCGGTTATGAATATAGTTTTATTTCTTAAAATAACAATTAAATTGGTTTTTAAAATGAAAGGTTTTGAAAGTCTCGATGTTCACATTTTAAAATCAGAAAAAAATTGTAGTCTTCATAAAGGAAAAGTAATCGTAGTCTTTACATTTATTTATTTATTTATTTTTACCTGTGGACTCTTTGGATGCAGTTTACCTTGGCAACCAGGATGTCAGTTCATCTGCAACATGGAAGAGTTCTCCCAGTGGCTCTTCATTTCGGGTTAGACCAAGAAAGACCTTCTCTTTAATGGAGCATGGTCAGAAATATACGTTTCTTTTTCGATCCATATGCATTCCTTCCCTCTGAGACAGTTTGAGATTGATGCTTTTTTGCTGCTGGGTTTCTCCGTGGTCTTTCTTTATTTCCTAGCGGATGCGTGGATGGGTTTGTAATAGCTGTCACATAATAATTTCAACTACTTGCAGTAATCAAACCAAAATGCAAGCAGACCTGAGAATAACATGTTTTGGGATTTGAAAAACTCTATGGATTAGCAGTTGCTGATCCCACATCCCACACCTGACGTGTGTGGGGTTTTATTATTAATTTTTTTTTCTTCTCTTCCCTTTAACAAAATTTGAGAAGAGAGAGGTCGGAGAAACTTGAGGAAAGAGAGGCCGAGAAGAGAGAGGCCAAGGAGAAGTCGAAGAGAGAGAGATTGAGGAGAGAGAGAGGCCGAGGAAAACTTGAGGAGGGAGATAGAGAGAGGTCGGAGAGAGAGAGGTTGAGGTTGAAGGTGATGGTGATGAATTCTGACATAAAGTTAAAAAAAAAATAAAAAGTCTAGAGCGTTTGGTAAAACAGTGGGGCTACTATAGCAGACTCTGAAGAATAAAGACAAGTTGACTAGACCTTTTGAAGTTATCAGAATGTAAAAATATTTGTTGCAGTCTAACATCCTCAACAAATCATCCTCAACAGATGTATTGAGTTGAAGAAAAAAAAAAAATGTGCTACCACTTCCGGTTGGTGCTCAGCATTATTCTGTCAGAATAGTGTTATTCTGATTTCATCCATCCATCAGGAGCATATACGATAATCTTGAATGAATGTGAATGAGGCGAGTTAGGTTTCTTGCAAGCAGTGAGCAGCAACTCCCATTTTTTCTATTTTCCTTTCCTGTCAATCCATAAAACAATTTTTTTCCCTACGGAGTAAAGCAATTCATATCTGAAGTTTACACTTTTGGAACTATTTCTTACACCATGCCTGAAATCTGTTAACAAGAAATGCTGTTTAGGGATCTCAGAAGCTGAACTGAGGATGCTACTTACAAGTAAGTCACCAGAAACATCGAGCTCATGGAACTTCTCTCTCGTCATTATTATTTGTATTTACCATATATAGGGTCTTCTTGTCTAAGAGTCGTGTGTGTGTGTGTGTGTTTTTTCTTTCTGCTTTCAGTTTTGAGTGGCTGGCTTTTTGTGGAGAAGAGGAGGCTTGTCCAGGTGCTCCCAGAACCGGTGCGGAAACTATGGAACGATTGGGAGCTACGAATAATGGTCTTGATCAGCCTTACCTTGCAAATGTTATTAATTGTCATCGGCAACCGCAGAAAGTACAATCCGGGAACTTGGCTCAGATTTTCCATTTGGTCTGCATACCTAATGGCAGACTGGGTAGCAACTGTTGCACTTGGTGTCCTCTCCAATAAGCAAGGAAATTCCTGTACCTGTGCTGCCAACAAAACTGAAACTATAGATGAGGAGATCATGGCATTCTGGGCACCTTTTCTCTTGTTGCATCTCGGCGGCCCAGACACGATTACTGCTTATGCTTTAGCAGACAATGAGTTGTGGATAAGGCACTTTCTTGGACTAGTTGTCCAAACTCTTGTAGCATTGTATGTCACTGTCACGGCTTGGAGTGGAACTTGGCCCTCATTCTTGACAATTCCCATGCTTTTTACAGGGGTGATGAAGTATGGAGAAAGGTCATTAGCCTTGAGGTCAGCAAATCCGGAGCAGTTTCTTGATTCCTTGCTTGAGCCTCCTGATCCTGGCCCAAATTATGCTAAATTCATGGAAGAATTCACTTTGAAAAAGTGTGAAGGGTTTAGTGTCTTGGCCATTGAAGTGATTGAGGAAGCTGACCAGTCTGGTGCCCGCAATGGCAACAACGATGGTGCTGCTAATAGTCGGACATTATTGCTTGCCGCATACAACTTCTTCCAGACTTTCAAGCGGCTCTTTGTAGATCTTATTCTTAGCTTCCAAGACCGTGACCATAGCCAGTCTTGCTTCAAGGATCTCTCTTCAGAAGATGGTTTCAAGTTAGTTGAAATTGAACTTGGATTCGCATATGATGTTTTCTATACCAAAGCACCTATAATATATACTACATGGGGATGCATTTTTCGCTTCATCAGTCCCTCTTTAACCATTATAGTGTTGGTGGTGTTCCTGTTTGTTGATAAGGGCAATCATCTCATGACTGATCTGGCCATTACTTACATACTGCTGATCGGAGCTATTATTCTGGAATTCTATGCTGTCATTTTGCTACTCTACTCCGACAGGACACAGCTATGGTGGAGTAAGCATGAATTTCCGTTTTCTCCAAAAATATGTTGTTTTGGATCACTGGTCTCTCGACTAATTTCTTTTTTTAAACCAATACTTTCTCGCTTAATCTCTGGTTTTCAATGTATGGTTTCTCCAGTTTCCAAATTTTTTCCACCTATGGTTTCTCGAATGTTATCTTATTCTCTACCCTCTAATAAAATGAAGTGGTCAAATTCCTTGGCTCAGTACAATTTGCTAAGCTTCGCCCTTCAAGATAATCTTGTACCTTGTCTGGAAGATAAATGCGATCTTTTTCTAAAGATTGTGAAACATATACCACCATTGGAGAAGCGCCTGCATAGATATCATTGCAACATCTCTCCTGAACTGAAATCTTGGATCTTGGAGCACTTTCGGAGGAAATCAAACGACACCACAGAGAAGGACAACAAAGACAAATCAGAGGAGGTCATCGCATCTTTATGTCGTGCGAGAGGCAATCTTGTTTTTGAACAGAATAACTGTTTTCCCTTGTTGAAATGGACAACTGAGTTAGAATTCGATCAAAGCATTCTTGTCTGGCATGTTGCTACAGATCTCTGCTATCACTCAGATGGGGTTGAAGACTTAGCTGTCAAAAGTTGGAGCAAGAACCTATCAGACTACATGTTATATCTTTTAGTCATGTGTCCTTTCATGCTGCCCATTGGGATTGGGATGATCAGGTTTCGAGACACTTGTGAGGAGGCCAAGCAATTTTACAAGGAAAAAGGTTTGTCATTTAAAGACAAGAGTCACAAGACGATACTCTGCAAGATGTTGCTTGAAGTGAGTACTGAAGTTCTTCCAACTAAGGTAAAAGGGGACAGGAGCAAATCTGTGCTATTCAATGGATGCAGGCTTGCACATGAATTGCTTGAAATGGATAGAGAGAAGAAGTGGGAGTTTGTTTGTGACGTGTGGATAGAGATGCTAGGCTACGCAGCCAGTCAATGCAGAGGATACTATCATGCTCAACAGCTGAAGAAAGGTGGGGAGCTCCTCACTCATGTCTGGCTTCTTATGGCGCATCTTGGCATTACACAACAATTTCAAATAAACCGAGGCCATGCCAGAGCCAAGTTGGCTGTGTACTGAGTATATATGCTTTCACTTTTGTATTATTATTATGAGAATTCTTGATGTGATCGTGGCTCAACTTTTTCAAGAATAAAAACTCTGAAAACTCATTAAGAACATTCACGTCGCATTCCCTATCAAATTTCCTCAAATTTCACTAAAATACATCATTCCCTAAATTTTATCCCAAATTTTAACTATCTCAAAAAAAAGTTCATACGTCTCATTTCCTATCCTATTAAAATAACTTTTTACTATTAATTATTTATTACTTTTTCTTTTCTCTCACTTCTATTTACATTCTTAACTACTGCATTTTATCTTTTTCCTCTTCTTTTCAAAAATCACATTTTGTCTTTTTACAACAGTAACATTTTTTATCTTCTCTTTAACGGTAACATTTTTTCATCCTATTGTAATAGTAACTTTTTTTTTTATATATATAAATAGGCATTTTGGTTACAATCACATTCTCACATTCTCCTGAACCTAACCCTTATTTCATCTTACAAATTTTTAATTTTCGACTTTATCTCCTACTCACTTTATCAAATGGCTCGTTTATTCTTCTGCAAGTTGTTACTTAACTTATCCTCTGAAGATGAGTTGGAGGTTGTTGAAACAGAACATTGACACAACACATTCCATTAAAACATACACGAAGCATGCAAACAGAACATAACAATAGGTCTGCAAAAACCAACGCGTGGGTGTAAAGACTAGTCTTGGCATCAATCGAAACATCACATAGTAATCAAACCAAACAGAACATGAATAATCTCAATGGACATAGCAGTAATACCAATTTCCAACAAGAAAAATGCACAAATCGAACCCGTATAAGTAACTTATAAGAAATCTAAGGTTTTCTTTCAAAACCTTAGATCTCAAAATCCAGTTATGGAGGAACCGTATAGGGTGTCAAATGAGGTAGAGAACCTTAGTGTAGATAGCCATGGAGGATCCCAAATGAAGCAGAGTTTTCCATAGAGAAAGCCGAACAATCGTGACTACACAATGGGCATGGGAGAACCCATAAGATTAGAAAAACTGAATGCAAGGAAAAAGATTAGACTTGCAATGATGAGAGGATTGAAATTGTCGATGGGAGTTGCGGTGCAAGGAAAGGGCCAAAAGCACAAACACAACCAACAGTCAAAGGAAGGGGACGCAAGAGGGAACCCAAAAACCAACCAACGATTTTGATTTAAGCAGAAACAGTTGATTCCCATATTTGGAGATCCACTGTAGCAACCACATCTATTCAACACAAAATGGGAAATGGAATGAGGAGGGATTTGGACAAAATCCCCAAAATTTGGAGATTTTGAGGATATAGAAAATGATTGTGAATGCTCTAAGTACCACTAGAACATAGATAGGATATCACTTCTAAATTCTAGTAAAATGTCGTTGATAGAAACACATCCTTTTTTATAACAATACTTTCAATTGAACAACCTTCCAGCTTCCTCAATTTTTTGTTTTATTTTATTTTTAGTTTTTGTTTTTTTTTTTACATATTAAAATTTGAAGATGTTTTAGAAAATTTTTAAGTCTTATATTTTCTTTTTGACAGAAAGGGAGGGTACCTCAAACCAAGGCATGGTTAAAAAATTAAGAAATAGAGAAATTAGAATAATTAGATTGGCAATGCAACTAGGAGAGGGTGGCTGTAAGCTCCCGGAGTTACCGTTAGTTGTATTCTTTTTTTCTTTGTTTTTTAACACTTTAAATATTTTAAAAAAAATATTATTAAAAATACTTCTTAAGTAAAAAAAAAAATTTTAAAATTCTAACGGTAACATTGAGCAATAAAAATGCGAGTAACATTTTTCTTTAGAAGATTAACCATAAGTAATTTTCGACTGTTCGTTATGGAAAAATACACCTAACACGGGACGATTCACTTGAGCAAAGTCGTCTCCCACAGAGGGAGGGAATATGTGGGAGACGACTTAATAATCTAATCTGCACGAATTAATTAGCAGCCCATATGAATTGGTTGCATTTGTCAAATGAATCTTAAGATGCGTTTGATTTCAATTCGAATTGATTACATGCAACAAATGAAAGATTTGTCTTCTTTCAAAGATTAAAAAAGTATGGGAATTAAAATAATCAAAACATCCCTATAATCTAGGGTCTTGAAGGATGATCGTGAATTTCAACGAGAACTAAAAAATTGTTTAATTTCATTGACCACGTGTACCATGATCAGATGAAGTCAACGACAATGTTAATTGCTGCAATGTTCACCAGCACCCAAAGATATCCAAGTCAACAATCCTTGAGCTCTCATTGGCACAGCACTCCCGGATAATCAAAAGGAACAAGAATTCTTTCTAAAGGATGAAAAATCTCTAGAAATAGAAAATCCAAAGCTAGTCCACACAACAGAATAAGAGGCACAGAAAAGTACCATAAAATGCGAAGCAATTCCAAACCCAGTCATGATATTGAAAAACAGGGGCAGGAGAGGTGAATATGAATCCTCAAACCTAGTAAGATAAAACTACATACAGATCAACTCCAACAACACATGGCAGAACAGGAGAAAACAAAAAGAAAAATGAATCATACAAACGGCATCTGGATAAAGAGTAGACAACGAAAACAAATTTTCCCCATTATAAGATCTTTTTTAATCTTCAAAACAAAAATCCCAGAAACTACCAAATAAAAAAGTTATCGAAATTACACACTAACTACAAACCGACTTCACTTCCACTCAAAAATGAAGAAAAATAATTGTGTCAAAACTTCAAAAATAAAAAAAAAGAAAAGGAAACATACGAAAGCACAGAGGGCATAACAAAGAAAAACTTAATATATAACAAAACATAAATTAGACGATGCATTATCGCCAAGAGCTAATGCACAGAGATAGGGAGGTGACAACCTACGATAGATCAAACACCTTTGCTAATCATTAGAATTCAAATAAAAGTACAATAGAGGACAACTTCCAAGCTATCACTACCCATTTTTCTGAAAGGGCAAAACAAATCGACAGGGAAGGATGGATATATATCCTCAGAAAAGAGAACAAAAGTCTAGACATAAGATCGTTGAACCATTAGCATGGGATGACCAAACATTTTGACAGCCTGAATGATTATCCTATACTTCATTCCATCTTCTACTCGTCATCCTCTTCCTAAAAAGAACGGAATAGAAAAGAAGCAATTAAAATGATGATTCAAATCTGATTTGTACAGAATCAAGAAAAAAAAAAAAAACAAACCTCATCACTGCCCTCTTCGTCTCCTTCCTCATCATCATTCACCTCAGACATTGACTTCTCGGACTCTACCTCCTCCTCTGCTGCATTGGCACCTTCAGCCTGATTCAACAAGAAAGACAAGCATGTCAATCATTTATGGGGTACACAAACACGATGGCAAACAAGAATATACATTAGAAGACTTGCCTGTTTCTTATTATAGGCTTTCATGTTCTTCTCGTAGTCGACCTTCCTTTTGTCGGCCTTTGCTACATATGGTGCTTTCTCCTAAAATATAAACACCACTTTAGTTTAATGCATTTATCCATGCATTATTTTTTAATAAAGGACTTTCATGCTGGGATATCTTACGGCCTCAGACAGAGACTTCCATTTTGCTCCAGCAGCTTTACCAACCTGGTTGTTTTAAAATTAGCAACAGATTTCAGATTTATTGGCACCGTTTCAATTTCCAAACCAACCCAACCCAGAGAAGACCAACAAGACTTACAGCAGAGACTGATTTGTTGTCAGGGTGATCTTTATTGAACTGCTTCCTGAATTCTTCCCTGCGACGATCATATTAGGGAAATAAAGAATGTGAGGAATAAAGATTATTAAGAATCATAAATTAGGTCATACCCTCACTTTGTTACCTAATGAAGATATTTCACATATGATTTGACGGGAAACAGCAATTTAATTCACATACTTTTTAACACCTTGTAGGTAACAAGGCTCTGCTTGCTCCCCCAACCCCACTCCCCTCTCCTCTCTCCTATTACGCGACCCTCTAAATATAAATATATATATATATACATACACACACACACACACACACATCTATCTATCTATCTTATAACGCATCCGTCTAAATATATTGCGCGGACTTTTCCCCTTTTTTTCTTCATCGGAGAACATTGGATTTTCCATCGAAACAAACATAGCAAGTTGAAAATAGAGATCTGAGGGTCAGGATGATGATTACATGAAAACGAAGAAGGCACTGGCAGGCCTCTTAGGCTTGTTAGGGTCCTTCGCTGCCTTTCCCTTCTTAGTCGATGCCCCTACCGCTTTCGTGGAAGCACCGCGTTTCTTGTTCACGGCGAGCCTACCATCATATAGAAAACCATGCGATAAAAATGAACAAACTAACATATAATTTCACCAACATAGAACGTTTTCGTCAGTTTCTAGATCTGAGATTTGAGCCACCATGATCGACGGGTTTATGACTCGTAACGCTCAAAGAAGCAACGGATTCTTAGTAAAAGCTAGCGAAAACAACAAAACTTACTTGGCATCAGCTTTCTTCGGCTCAGACCTCGGTTTTGCTCCCTTCATGATGATTCCTGCATTTATAGGATCAGATCAGCGAAAATAAATCGAAATACGTGAAAAATCGTCGAAATTTGATCGAAACCAACAGGACTTACGAGTTGGTGATCTTGTTAGTAGGGTTAGGGTTAGGTTTGGGGCAAGGGTTTCAACGCGTAGCGAGAGAGAGAGACAGAACAAGGGATAAGTGGGATTGATTGGAAGTGAGGGGCTTTGAGAAGCCAAAAGCCGGAGATATTAAGCTCGGGGGGTTAAATTGAAATTCAATTGCGAACGAAATGAAATTTGGGGGTTTAGGCGGGATTTGAAAATTTATGCCAAGTCATCGATCCTTGTGCTTTCACAGTATTGGCTCTGCGTAGATCTTAAGCGTGTCCTTTGATCTCTCTCTTCTGTCCTTGACTCTTGTTGTGTTTTCCTTTGTGTTTCTTCTTCCTCCGACGGTCAGCAACCCTCTGGCGGACTCGGATTGCAGTCAGACCAAGCCCAGATCTAAGCCCAATACCATTACATTTTCTTTGCTCCTGAAAAAGCCCGATTCTGATGATTAGGACCAAGTTTCAGTGACCCGGGCCCAAGATTTTGTTTTCTCAATACTTTTTGTGTTCAAAATCTCTCATCTTGAGGTGAATTACTTTGGGCAGGTTTGAGGCACTAAACAAAATATAAAATTTTCATCTTATTATTACACATTTTTTAATTTTTTATATAAAATATAATAAACAATTCAACTTTTTCAAATCTTAATACACTTTTTTCAAATCTCAAAACAATAATAATATTAAAACATAATATTTTAAACACAAAATTCTCATCTCACCCCCTAAACCTGCCCTTAGAGCATTGGTATTGAACTCATCCAAAATATAGATAATTTTTGTCAAAATGACTTGTATTGGACTCA
This sequence comes from Juglans cinerea, assembly GCA_961763995.1. Lineage (NCBI taxonomy): Eukaryota > Viridiplantae > Streptophyta > Magnoliopsida > Fagales > Juglandaceae > Juglans > Juglans cinerea. The sequence continues at coordinate 27,537,835 of CAUIVZ010000005.1, forward strand.
TAAAAAATATATAGCTTAAATTTTAAGCTACGGCAATTCTAAAATCTTTTCCAAATTTGGAGAGGTACTGTTCATTCATCAACCCATATTTTATTCCCAAATAATCAACAATATACATTAGGAATTATGTATCTTATGTGTTGTGAATTTGTGAGGAATTATGTTTTCCTTTTATGCTGTAAAATACAATAAACATTAGGGAATAAAAAAATTGTTATTAAAATATATGATTTATATTATTATGTTAACTTTATGATGACTAGTCTTATATGGACTAATTTCTTCAATGATGTTAACTTTAGCTAAAACCTTAATTTTTAGCCAAATTTTAGATTTGATTTTGGGTCAATGCTCTTAGTACTCAGATCTGAATTTATCCAATTTTCGGTTATAAAAATAATAAAAAAAATCACTAAAAATGCATGTGATTGAAAATATAAAACTCCAGAGAACGATATTTCTCGATATTTCGGTTACCGTAAAAGGACACTACCAATGTTACCAAAATAAAATAAGGAAAATGATTTACACACAATATTTTTTTACAATACTTTATACAACTATATTTTAAATGAAGAGTATTTTTGTAAAATACCTTATAAAAGTAACATCATTTTACAAAAATATCCTCATTTTGTACAATGTGTTATACAATATGTTGTGTATATATCATTACTCATAAAATAAAAGGGTACATTATTGCGGGAGTAGTGCTGCTATGCCTGTTGAATTTGTCTACTTGGTGTGTCTCCTATTGTAAATTATATATATTTTTCAAACATCTTTTATGTTTAAACATTTAAAAAAATATCAATACACTAATAGTCACTTTCTTAACTATTAAGAAAAAAATTAAATGCATGAGCGGTTAAAATGAGTAGACATAGTAGCATTATTATTGTTACTGTGGTCATCTAATCATGTTTAATTATAGTAATTTTGTATTTGATGGACATCTGAAAAGATTAGCCATGAGGGACACTGTTTGGCTACAGTGGCTAGATTTTAGTTATTTTATTGATTGTCTTGTTTCATTTTTTAGCAAGTCCTATGACGGGTGGCCTTGATAATTCTTCAGCCTGGCTTTAACTGCACTGTCGAGTCGAAAAGAATGGGGGGCAAAAGCAAGGCGTAGACACAAAACCTGGTGTACAAATGTCACTTCTGTTCACATCCTTGAAACCAAAACCTGCAAAATTCATGCCCCCAAAAGCAACAAACAAGGTAGTTTCAAAAGGGGTAATCCAATGTTAAGAATACTGAAGGTTTCAAATGTTTTTATGTACTTGTAGATTTTGTAGAGTGAGGGAGAGTCTGTGGGATGTGTTGACTCGTAGATTTTGTAGATAGGGATCCTCTATAAGTCACACCAACCATAACTAACAAACACAAGCTTCAACAATTGTTGTAAACAGAACTTTCAATAATTTGACTTATTTCCACTTTCTTTTTCTCTCTTTCATTTTTGAGCTATTGTTTAGTAGGTTTAGATCTTTTAAAATTTTTATCCAAGCTTTTAACGTTCGTTATAATATAAAATATATAAAGATTATAATTATCTAACATTTTTAGTATTGTCAAAATTAAAATCTCGATTTCTTCACATTGACAAATTAATTTTGCAAGTTGATTATCATGTCCCTGATGAAAAGGAATGGTATACCAAAGCTTCATAAACCTTACCTTTACAAAAATGGACTAGAGGGTAACATAATTGTATTAACTCAAAAAGATGATGTTTACAAAACAGCATTACTGTTTGTATACAAACGTTCCCATAATAGATGGGATTATAAGAATAAAAGGAAATTAAAAGATTACAATGAATATAAAATATTACAATGTATATGAAAGGAAATAATAAACTTTTACATGGAAACAAAGTAATAGAGGCATTGTCAACTATCCAGTGTGTTGGTGTCTTTCCAAACTTGCATATTTGTGGTCTTGGGCAGCTGTGCGTGATTTGCATTCATATCTCCATCTGAGGCTGAATTGGAGACGGAGATCAAACCTCCATCTTTGTTGATTGAGTCTGCTGTTGAAGATCTTCTAAAATCTCCCTGCAAGCTAATGGGTGAGGTAGTTACTCTCAGCTTGTCTCTTAGTAGTAAGAACCTTGTTGAAGTAAGTCCCTTAGTAAATATGTCAGCCACTTGATCAAGTGTAGGGAGATACATGGTTGTAATGTCTCTATTGACAACCTTTTCTCGAATGAAATGGTAGTCTACTTCTATGTGTTTAGTCATTGCATGAAACACTGGATTGGTTGCTAAGGACAGGGCCCCTAAATTGTCACACCAGAGGATAGGGGCTGTAGCTATAGGCACTTGAAGTTCCTTCAAAAGCATTCTGAGCCAATATAACTTAGCTGTGGTGAGTGCAAGAGATCGATATTCAGCTTTTGTATTGGATTTAGAGACCACAGATCGCTTCTTAGCACTCCAGCTGATTAAACAAGGGCCTAGGTATTGAGTACAGGTTTGTGATCCCTAGCTCAAGGACTGAAGCTGTCTTTTCAGATAAGCTACTCTAGACCTGGATTGTGAGGCAAATCTTGTTGCCAAGGAGGTCCACACTTGTCTAGAAGTGTGTAAGCCATAGACATATGACAACACACTGTCTGACAGGGTGGTATTGAACCAACTAAGAAGGTATTGATCCTTCTTTTGCCATGATAAAAAGTTTGGATTGATCTCAGTTGACAAGTAGCTTGAAGCATCAGCAAGAAACTTTGGTGGACATGGCTTAGTGCCATCAACAATGCCCATGAGATCATGACTGCGTAACACAGGTAGGAATTGTGATACCCAGTTCAAATAGTTGTTACCATGTAGTTTGATAGAGATAAAATGAGTGATGTTTGGTAGTGATAGAGTAGAAGAAAAGGATGAGGAGTTTGAGTATTGACTAGAATTTGACATGATGAGATAGAAATTAGGAAGCAAGAAAATGTGTTAATCCCAAGGGGCTCTGATACCATGCAAAAATGGACTAGAGGGTAACAAAATTGTATTAACTCAAAAAGATGATGTTTACAAAACAACTTTGTTGTTTATATACAGACGTTCCCATAATAGATGGGATTATAAGAATAAAATGAAATTACAAGATTACAATGAATATAAAAGATTACAATGTATATGGAAGTAAAGAATAAACTTTTACATGGAAACAAAGTAATAGAGGCATTGTCAACTGTCCGGTGTGTTGCTGTCTTTCTAACTTGCAGATTCGTGGTTTTGGGCAGCTGTGCATGATTTGCATTTAGATCTCCATCTGAGGCTGAATTGGAGGCAGAGATCAAGCCTCCATCTTTGTTGATTGAGTCTGCTGCTAAAGATCTTCTAACAACCTTTAGAGCATACTCTTAGGCAAAATTAAAGTCAAGTTTTAATTAAAATCACATATTTTTCCTTTTACTATTCTTTTGCTACTCTCTATATATAGGACTGTTCATCTGGGTTCCAGCCCGTGAACTCAGGTATATCCTAACAGGAACCCGAGTTTCAAATCTGGGCTAGAACCCGGATTGGGTCAGATTTAAGCAGGAACTCGGATGAATCTGAATTTTTTAAAACCCATATTCGAAATTCTTGGTTGAACCCTTTTTTTTTTTTCAATTTGAATGTTTTGATGTTTCCTTTCTTCATAACATTTTCCTCACAAGAGACGCCGCCATAGTGCAGGCGCACACCCTCTAATTGTCAATCAAGATAGAATACTCATCTTCCCATAAATACAATTATACATGCATGCATGTTTGTCCAAAGATGGTAGTGATCCTTGGAATCGTTCTAAAGTTATCGTTGCCATCGAGAAAAAGGAGTGGGAAAATAACATCTGGGCAATCTTGTTTAGGCCATGGAAGACTTTGTGCGAGTTGTGCTAAGGCAAGAGCACTATTTACTCTGCCGCTGAAATATAAGAGTCCTGCACGTAGAGGTGCACTTGCAGCAGAACCAAAAGTAGTAGGCCTCTATTGCATTTCTCTGTTCAACATAACTTCTAAGAGCGACCAACTATTTTTGGTTCTGCTGCACTATGGCGGCGTCTCTTGTGGAAAAATGTTATGACGAAAATAAACATCAAAACATTCAAATGGAAGAAGAATGAAGAATAAAGAAAGAAAGAAAGAAACTGGGTACTGGGTTGTAAACCCAGATTTCTTGTTTAAAATCCGGTATCTGGACGGGTGTACTCGGATATTGAAAATTGGGTTCCGATCCAAATTTGTTCAGGATTGGAACCCGGAACTGAAATCCAATTTTACGAGTTCTGAATCTGGCCGGGAAAAAACCCGGCCCGAATGAACACTCTTATCAATGATACAATATAATTTATTTATTATTTTAGTATTATTTTTTTTATCTAAATTTTTTTTATCATATTTTACAATTTTACCGATGATATGTTAATTAATAATCATATACATACAATTAGCTCCATTTCAACCATTTTACATTCTCAGCAAGTCTTGTTTTGTTCTTTATAGCCTTGGCAAGGCATTGTTTCCCAAGGTCTCTGAACAAAAGTATGCAAGTTATCTATGTGGGACACTCTCTCAACCCGCAACGGAAATTTGGAAGTTGGAATTATTTTGAGTTGTTCATAATGGAACAGAAATCACGTGTACACACAGGCTCACATATTATTCTCCACCAAATAAATACTGCAGAGCAACTTAGGTCTCATTTGTTTTCACAACTCATCTCATCTAATCTTATCTGATCTAAAATCATTACAATTTTTTCAAATTTTCATATAAAATAAAATAAACAATTCAATTTTTTCAAATCTCAAAATAAAAATAATATTAAAAACAATATTCTAACAATATTTTATTCAACTTTCAACTTTTATCTCAATTCATCTCACTCATCTGTGAAAACAAACGAGGTCTTAAGGCCCCGCTTGGATACAAAAATAATTTCATCTTATATTATCTTATCTCATCATTATGATTTTCTCAAATTTCTACACAAAATATAATAAACAATTCAATTTTTTCAAATCCTAAAACAATAACCATATTAAAAAATAATATTATAATAATATTTTATTCAACTTTCATCTAAAATCATCTCATCTCACTATCCAAACGGATCCTAAATGAATTTAGTGAAGTACTGTACTATTTCTTTTGCCACCTTTGTGTTAATGTTCCATAATAATTTGACACACTAGAATTTTCCTGAAAAGAATATTACAAGAGATGGTAATTGAGACAAGAACCCTTGAGTGTACATCATTAAGTCAATAAATTAACTTTACATTCTGGCTTGGACGATTATCATTCCTAAAACTTGAACACAAAAAATGCTGTACTTCTTTGGCATGAACTTAAAAATATTCTCAAAGCCTCAACAATATGCAACAGTGGCTAGGTGTGTCACAGAGCAACTTACTTTCATATCCAACCACCCTTGGGTGACTTCTTCCTATCCTAAGTTCAGATGGTAAGTGTGAAATGCAATGAAGAGGTTCTAAGTATGAAGCTTGCCTAGCCAACTTCCCAAAAAAGGGATCCAGTATTCTTTAGTTTTATATGAAAATCAAAATAGCTTAAACAAGTCAATAATAACCACTGATTATTATCATCCTGCCATCCATGTAACAAATCAACCAGACAATGGTCCTGCAGCAAGGCAAAGATAGCTTAAATATGCAAAATACTAATTCAGGTTACACTAATCTTGTATTTGGAGCTTATTTGATCTCATTTCATCTTTTTCTCAAACATAATTCAAATACAAAATTTTCAAACTAATTATTTCAACTTTTTCAAACTAATCATTACAACTTTTTTAAACTTTCAAATAAAAAATAAAAAATAATTCTAATTTTTTCAAATCTCCAAACAAAAATAATATTATAAAACTATATTATTACAATATTTTAACTTTATAATATTGTTTATTCAATTTTTTCTCTCTTATTTTCTAAAATCTCAAAAAATACTCAACTCAAATTATCTCACTACTATTCGCAAATTATCATCTCACTTCACTTTTCAAACAAGCCTTAATTCAGCTTAAAAATGACAACATATACCTACTTAAGAAGCGAGGACAACAATCTTGTATTTGGAGTCCAAAGTTGGAACCTGGATAACATATCTCATAGTGTTAATGTCGTGTTTCGCACACCTTTGGGTTAAGCTCCGACAACTTAGATCTTCGAAAATGAGTCATGCAAAAGGTAGAAAATAATGCGGCTTTGAGAGGGCAGCCTAGGGGCCGAGTAACCTCCGATGTCAAAATTAGTAAATATTCTTAGAGGGTAGTAAATAAGTAAGAAAGTCTAGGAATCAGAGAGACTTTGGTACCTAGAGTTGGCTATTTATATCGAGACCTGGGAGAGGGTGCAAATAGTCTTCTTCTCCACAAAGTCCGTGCCTTCTTTTCTGTATCTGCTATTAGACCTTCTTGAATGTGGCGTGACTCTGCGTCGACTTCATAAATGTGGCATGTTACTTAGCAGTAGTGTCATTAATGCGGTGTGGTTCTCCGTCCTTGTGTTTGGGCTATATGAGCTGTAGATGACATGATGCCGATAAATCGAGGGTTGTCCGAGTTTCCCGTTGCGTTCTGTGCAAATCTCTGGGTTCTGAAGGCGGCTGTAGAATGTCAGGCCGATCTGTAGACTATTCGACGCCCATCCCTGGTAGACGTTCTGTCCTCTACACAGATATGGGAGCTCTTGGGCCGAGGCCCAGTAAGCCTTTCTTGGGGGAAAATCCCCTTACAATTACCACACCAATTCCTTGGGTTCGGGGGGAATTCCTTTTATTTCTTTTGGCCCCTTATTCTGCCAAATTCTTGACCCACCTTGTCGCACGCTGAGCGACGAGCGTATTCCTCTTACGTTGCAACTCAACGTCAATTACGCTTCTACATTGGATGGTGCCCCTTTGATTTTTGCGTTGTGGCTTCGTGTTTCGTAGCCATCAATTTCGCACATCGTATCAGCTGATATGATTTGCAGCGGTTGCGTTAATCGAGGGATTTTGGTACCCTAGAGGGACACGTGGAGATACACAGAGTTATGATGCCTTGGGAGGGCAAATGCCTATATAAGGGCTCCCTTTCACGTTGAGAAAACCCATTATACTCATTGTGCCTTCCTCCTTTCATTATGCGATTTCTTTTTCTTACTTTATCTTCGAAGTTCCTTACCATTTCTTTCAGGCCTATATGGCTCAGAAGAAATCTTCGCGTTCTGCCTATCGTGGCGGCTCCTCTCTAGATGACTTTGCTAGATTCTCATGGCGGTCGGTGGTTACCTCCGCCGAATTGGAAGAGTTGAGGGCGACCTACAAGATCCCCTCAAAAGTGGAGCTCGTAGTGCCTTCCCCTACTAACGGATCGGTGGATTCTGAGGTTTACGGTACTAAAGTGGCAGTGTATCCCGCCATGTTCTCTTGTGGCCTCAAGTTGCCATTTTGCCGAAAAGTGTGTGAAGTACCAAGTTTCTTCGATTTGGCGCCCGCTTAGCTTCCTCCCTTTACATGGAGGATATTGGTCTCATGCTGCGTTATCTGGCGCCGCGCTTTGGAGTAGGCATGAGCGGATTTCCTTGACCTCATGGCCCGCGAGTTCTTCGTTACTCATAAGCTTGTGCGAAAGGGTCAGCACATCTATAGTTTCCAGTCGGTTCAGAAACTAACCTGGATAGAGGAGAGGCATGCTTTGGTGAAGGGATATACCCAGATGTTCTTCTTCTTGTCAGGTGATGGATGAGAGTACCCGGCCGGGTAGACCGTTAGGTGCCTGTTTTATGTATGTGCCAACTAGGGTACTGTAGTTGATGACTCAATCAATAGCCCTGAACTAAGCCCTGATGAGAAGTTGAGACTGGGGGTTGTTGGAGCCTGGGTGAAGGTGCATCTCGACGATGTTTCTTCAGAGGCTCTATTGATGGAGGGCAGTCTTCGTTGGTATTTGGCTCCTCCTGCTAATCTGCTCTCCGATGCGGGTATTCCTATGAACCCGGTTGTTCCATCCGCTCGCAGGCGTTCCCCGAGCCCTCCAGTTGAGGGAAGGGGGAAGAGACCCCGTAGGGCCTCACCCGTTTCTGCCAACTCTGGAAATGTCCCCATTCCTCCTGTGGGGCCGTTCGTCTTGGTGCTTTTGATCCCGTCGCCCCCAAGAGTGCTTGAAAAGACTGTGCCAATAGCCAATCCTCCTCGCGCCGTGCCACTGGCTCAGAGAGGTGTAGTCGAAGCTGCCCCTGTGACTGAGGCCATTTTCTCGGGCAATGTCGAGGTGGAGGAGGCCGACGTTCCAGGCAAGGGAATTGCGGCACTCGGTGTGCTTGATGATGGAGTGGGTGTGAAAGCCATTGATGACCGCATTGCGTAGCCGCGTCGACCGTCCACAAGGCAGAGGGGAGAATCCGAAGGTTATTTGCAGGGGTAAAATTTGCTTGCCAATTCCTTAGATTCTCTTCCTTGTTTCTTCTTTTTCTTTCTCTCTATTTTTTTTAGTCTTAACCTGGCTTTTTGTGGTAGGGGTTGGAGCGTCTGGAGACCTTCATTGTTGACAGCCAAGCGGACTTGTGGAACGAAAATCGAGACCTTTGTTCTCTGGTTCAGGTGGCCTTGGACCGCGTGGCCTCCTAAAGGACGCAGAAGGAGGCGGCTGAAGAAGCCCTAGCTGACCTGGTCAAGTCCTAGGGGGAGGTTGGCCAACTCCGCATAGAGGCCTCTCTCGCTTGTGAGGCGAGGGACAGGCTACAACAATCCCTTGACCAGTGTTAGTCGAAGTTGGAGCGGTTGCAGGTCGATGTCTGGGAACTACACCGGCAGTTGGACATAGATGGTCGGTTGATCAAATGGCTCGAGACCCAAGTTCAAAATCATAACGAGTCGGCGACGAGGAGGAGGAAAGGCATCAAAGAATAGAGGTGGAAGCTGCCCTAGAAGTGAATAAGTTGGTCCTCAAAGGTCGCAAAGTTGTCCTCCGAAGTTTGCGGGATGAGCTATCTTATGTCCGTGGGGTTCGCGAAGATGCATGGAGATTCGACTACGACGAAGGCTTGGAGCGGATGAAGACCTACATTCTTAAGAACCCCCAGTCTGACCTCAGAGCTATGAGTGTGGGAGACTTTCCCTCGCACGAAGAGTCCCTGCGACGACGCAACATTCTTGGGAAGGGTCTGATTCTGAGCGACCGTGGTAATAGTCTTGCAAGGAACGAACTCTCTCTATGAGGGTGGGTTTTCCAGGAAGATCTCCTTGCCAATCCTCCGCTATTGGGGTCCTGGACCCCTTGTTCTCATTCTCGTCCTTTTGCTTATTGTGCTTCACTCGTTCTCGCCCCTTTGCTTATGGGGCTCGACTTCGAAATAATTCTCCACAACTGACGGGCTATCTTGAGGGCTTCCCGGATGATGCGATCACCGTGCGACTCAATTAGTTGCCTCATTACATCCCTGTCGATGTTTTGAGGTAACTTCTGGCATTATTGACACATCGTAATGGTGGAGACCTTTGCCCGCTGCTTCACATGGAAGAGTGATTCGATAGGGGTTGGTTGCAGTGGTGAACGGCCTTTGTTCAATAAGTGATTCTCAATGTAGGAATAAACTCTGAGATGTTTCGATTCTTGGTGGTATCTTCGTTGTTGTTGGAGATCTTTGGCTTACCTTGCTTCACGTCGGTCAGAAAATAGTGTGGTCTTGTAGTCTTTCTAGGTTAGCCCTGGCCGTTTTACTGTCTAGGTTTATGGTCAGGCACTGAAACTTGCTTTGTTGAAGATATGAGCTTCACGGTGTAACTTGTTCCTTGTAATTCTGCGGCTTTATGATGTAACTTGTTTCTTGTAACTTTCAATAATCAATAAAATTATTTTTTGTTGATCGTACCTGGCTATATGGTTTCCTTACTCTTCTCGTTGTATCTCTTTATTCTTCCTCTTTTTCCCCTTCTGTTATTATTATGATTATTATTTTAAACGGGCTGGCCTGGATGGAACTTGGCTGTGAGAGTTCGCCTCACGACATTTTTCGCGATTCGCCCCACCAGCGCCCTGTTGCAATTGGCGAACCTGCCATGTTGGTGGCCTTTCGACTTGCATTCTTTCTATCGGCCCCGTTTGTGACACTGGGGATTTTACATTTTCCTTGATAGATTTTCATTCTTCATTCTATTGTTGAGAGCCCATGGTGGCCTTATGCGTCTTCTAGTCGTAGGAATTAGTGTTGCAAACTCGAGCTTAACGGCTTGCACTGGGTGGTCCTTGCTGATGTTGTCCGTCATGTGCCGCCGTCATTTATGGTGATGACGTCCTCATTTCTTACTTCCCTGTTTGGGTAGTCTGTTGACTAGGCCTGCTCTCCACGGGGGAAAGGTTGGAATGCCTCACACCAAACCGTCTCTTTCACCCCCTGGGAGGTAATTCGGAGAACGACGTGGCTAGTCCGCTCCTTCGCCATAGTGGGGGTCGGGGTAGATATTCGGGTAGCCTTGGGGCTAGACCCGCTCTCCGTTGCGGGAGGGATAAGGTTACCTTCAGGCCTACCTTTCCTTATAATATCCCCCAAGGAGGTAGCCATTCGGGTGGTTTGCTACCGAACCCGCTCCCACCTATTGACACCGTGGGGAAGGGTAACTTTGGGTTAGGTTGGCCCTGATCCCACACTTCGTCATTGCGGGGGCTGGGGTAAGTTATTCGTGTAGACGCGAGGCTGATCTCGCTCTCCTGTACGGGAGAGATAAGGTAATCTTTAGGCCTACCTTTCCTTATGGTACCCCGCAGGGAGGTAAGTTGTTCGAGCAGTTTGTTACTGAACCCGCACCTGCCTGTTGACGCTTGAAGAAGGTAAAAGCTTTTTCCTTCGGGTAGTTGAGGACTAATCCACATTCCACTGTGGGAAGGATAAGGCAATCTTTAGGTCTACCTTTCCTTCTGTTGCCCCACGGGGAGCTAGTTCAGACCGCAACATGGCTGATCCGCTCCTTCATCATGATGGTGGTCGGGGTAAGTTATTCGGGCCACCTCGAGGCAGGTCCCGCTCTCCCGGATGAGAAGGTCGAGTCGCCTGCTCGCCTATCATCCTTTGTGGGGAGCTAAATTGTTCGGGCAGTTTGTTCTGGATTGGCTCCCGCCCATTGACATCACAAGAAAGGGTAAATTTGGGTCATGCTGGAGCTGATCCCACACTGATTTGTAGCGAAGGTCGAGATAATTTATTTGAGGAGCCTTGGGGCTGATCCCGCTCTCCTTTATGGGAGGGACAAGGCAACATTTAGGCCTACATTTCGGGCAGTCTGTTACTAGATCTGCTCCTGTCTGTTGACGCTTACGAGGAAGGTAAGTTTTTGTCTTCGAGTAGCCAAAGAACCACCCGCACTACTCCGCAAGAGGGATAAGGCAACCTTTCAGGCCTACATTTCCTTTTTTCCTCGCTGGGAGGTAAGTTGTTGGAGCTTTCACTTAGCGAATTTGACTTTGCTGAGGGGTAAACTGGTTTGCTCGGGAGAGAGTTCACTTGGCGCGTTACATTATGTTCCTGAAATAATTATTGAGACAAGACAAACATAATTTTATTATGACCGATAACAAGTGCATGGGGACATGCAAAAGCTATGACAAAAAGGCCGGCTTAGCAGTAATATTTCCGTAGATGCTCGACGTTCTGTAATGAACCCAATTAAGTTGGGCCGAACTTGATGGGCCTCCAAATTAGTTGTTACCATTTTTTTGTATTTGAGTTGTTAATTTGTTAGTGGCCCGTGGGCTTAGTTTGTAGAGAAGGAAATCAGTCTATGGCCTTACTTTGGTTAGAGTCGATTAGAGGTGTTGGCTTCGAGTATATGTACTGAGGAGTCCTTGTGGGAGGGGTATCTGGAATCTGGAAATTATCTTTGAAATAGTTTGTAATTTCAATTGGGAGGAATTGGGGACCTCGAATACCCCAAGGTGTAGCCATTATCATCATCTTCTTTATTTTTCATCTCTTGCATGATTGTTACATTCATCTAGTATTATCTCTCATTTGTTCTTGATCTCCTTTTATCTTCTATATTAATGTTTCCTTCACTGGAGGATTCATTACAATTGGTATCTAGAGCCACCAATTCTTCCATGGACGGAATAACCTTCAACAACCAGCCAGTAAATTTGTTGCCACTGATGGAAAAAGCTCTTGAAAAAATGTTGCACATCACATAATTACTTGATCGAATGCACGCAAATTACAAGGTTTACAAGCAACAAGTTGAGGAATCCTTCTTGGTTTGGGAAGACCAAGCTGTAGAGGAGGGAGTTGAAAAGGAAGCTACGGCTTCAATCGAAGATTCACAAAAATGGATAGTGCAGGAAAAAAATGGAACGACGAATGTAGATGAAATCGTGGAAGAAAGAATAGAAAAGGCACCAGCGAGGGAGAGAAATGTAGCAATGCCAACAGAGACTGATCCCAAAGAAATCACTCCATCCGTTCTTAAAAATCCAAACCCAAAATTAAATTCTAAAATCTCGGATTCCATCTCCGATTGTCTTTCCCTTCATTTCCTCTTTCCTTCATTTTCGTCAGTCATACTTTGCAGTAACCATACAATGACAGAAGAAGGCCCAACCATCAGGATGGATCACGACACCAGATGGGAGTTTGATCCTGGTGGGGTCTATTTTTATTATCTCTACTCCTCCTCCCATGCCGATTCCCTCCTCCAACCCCTCATTCTGGCCCTCAATTCCACCTATGCCAAGGTCGTCGAGCCCGTCCTCGATTGCGCCTTCAACTTATTCTCCCTCAACCTCATCTGCGTCGAGATTGACCGCCCCAGTCCCAGTGGCAACAACAGATCCTCTATTTACAAGATGATTGACGGCGTGTGCGGGTTGGCTGGTCTCGGAGAGGAAGCCATTGAGTTGGGTGTGCTCCGTGTTTTGCTTTCTACCATTCGATTCCAAGGAGTCTTGATCCGGGGCGATTCCTTGGTGCATGTAGTCAGGACCTGCTACAATGTATATCTCGGTGGATTGAATGGAATCAAATCATTGTGGGGAATCTTAGATCCTTTAGCCTTTGAAGAAGGGATACTAGAACGCTATCCCATTTTTCTGGTCCCTATACTCAATCATATCAATGATTGGCTTGAGGGCTATCTTGCTCGGAAGATGATGCTAGGATTGGCATTTGGTGCATTTCTAGATCCAGTAGCTGGCAAGCTTATGGTTGCTGCCACATTGGTCTTATTGTGTACCAGACCCATTGAAATACCAATGTTTAGGCAAGTGCCATGGCTATGGGTTGTACCTTCAATATTACAAACCGGTAAGAAATGTTTTGTTCATTATCTGTTTGATATATTGCCACTTAAAGTGGTGTTTAAGCCCTTTGATAGAGGAGGGAAAATAAATCCGAAATCTAAGGTGCCTTTTCATATACCGTCGATAAGGAGGCCGTAAGAGGAGTTTAGTATTATGGTGAACAATTCAAACCAGTCATTGGAGCACGTTTGGTTGTAGAGGAGTGAGGATGGTCAGAGGTTTATTCATTCCCTGGAAAATCTTTCTGTTTTGGATTTTGTGGATAAAGATATTGCGAATGTCAATCCTGTAAAGCCTCTTCCAATAAAGTCTACTCCTTTCAAACTTATGGAGGAAGTGAAATATTTGAAAGAGTTGGCTGCTAAATTGCGTGGTGTAAATGTTTGGAAGGTTGCATTGGACCTTGTAGTAATAGATGCTCCTGATGGGTTTCTTTTTGAATGGTGGTCTGCTTTTTGGGATATTATTATCTCTGGGACCAATGAAAAACATTCGAAGCCTGCTGCAACTTACATAGAGGAAAGCATGAAGCATGGCAATCCATTGGTATTTACCCCCCAGTTGTTTGATATTTTACCCTTAAGTTTTTTTGTGCACCTTTTGATAGAGGAAGTCCATCGGATGATGGAAATTTTTCTAGGATCAGTAGAGAGATTTGTGAGTATTGTTTATTGTGTTTGGTGGCAATTCCTTTTTGCCCAATGCACTTTTTCTCACATGCGGGTCTTGCACAGGCTTATGCCTATGACAAGATGGTAGAAGGCCCATGGATTGGGTGGGTACTCTCCGTTATTGTTTATAGTGCAATCTGGTATTAAACCGAGCCATCAAGTGGTCCAAGATCTTCTTTCATCGGATGTAATGCATGGGGAGGATTTATTCGTGGAACCCCAAAAGGGGGTGCAGCTCTGTAGAGCCATTCAGCTCTTGCAGCATGACTCTTTCCTAAAATAAAAAAATAAAAAAAAAATTGTTGTTCCATCAGATGCTCGTATGAAGAATTTGGCAAATTGTGGCCTTGCCCTGCCGTATGTTCAAAATTATACTCTATACTCTATATTGTTCTATACTATTCAATACCTTTCAATATTCTTATCTTGGAGTGTGGGTGACAATTGTGTCATTACTATTAACCTTGAGAACAAGGTTCTTTTGAGGGGGGAGGATGTTATGACCCTCCATGGCAATGAAGACAAGGGTAGCTGTTGGCAAGGGGTGGAGAAGAGCAAGCTGAGTATGAAAGGCTAAACTAGAACCAATACTATAACGTTGCATCAATATTTCAACCTTGAGGACAAGATTCTTTGAAGGGGTGGATAATGTAATGAACCCAATTAAGTTGGGCCAAACTTGATGGGCCTCCAAATTAGTTGTTACCATTTTATTGTATTTGAGTTGTTAATTTGTTAGTGGCCCGTGGGCTTAGTTTGTAGAGAAGGAAATCAGTCCATGGCCTTACTTTGGTTAGAGTCGATTAGAGGTGTTGGCTCCGAGTATATGTACTGAGGAGTCCTTATGGGAGGGGTATATGGAATCTGGAAATTATCTTTGAAATAGTTTGTAATTTCAATTGGGAGGAATTGGAGACCTCGAATACCCCAAGGTGTGGCCATTATCATCATCTTCTTTATTTTTCATCTCTTGCATGATTGTTACATTCATCTAGTATTATTTCTCATTTGTTCTTGATCTTCTTTTATCTTCTATATTAATGTTTCCTTCACTGGAGGATTCATTACACGTTCCACGGGTGTGGCAGTTCGTTTCCCTGGGAGTCTTTGAGGTGATAGGAGCCCGATCGATTTGTAGCAATGACCACGTAGGGGCCCTCCCACCGGGGGCCTAGCTTTCCTTCGTCCCGTGTTGTTGTTCCCGTTTCCTTGAGTACCAGTTCCCCAACTTTGAATGTTCTCGGCTGCACACGCTTATTAAAGCACCTCTCGCCCCTTCTTTTGTTGGCCGCGGCCTTTATCTCAGCTTCGAGTCAGACATCTTCCAACAGGTCTAGTTGTTCTTCTAGCCCTTTGCTATTGGATTCTTGCTCGAAGTGCTGAACTCTGTACATGTGTGAGGGTGAAGGGAGTTTTCTCAATCAGCATCTTCATCGTGACTTGGTACGCCCATAGCACGGCTAGGAGCTCCTCGGCCCATGCTCCTTTCTATCGTCAAGTCGCTTTTTGAGTATTCTCATTAACGTATTGTTGGTTGCCTCGACTTGCCCATTAGACTGAGGATGCCTCGGGGACTAGTATCGAAACTCGACCCCCGATTCTCGACACCAATTTCGGTAATGGTCAGAATTGAACTGCCTTCTGTTGTTCAAGATGATAGTGTGCGGGATGCCGAATCTGCAATCCACTGACCTACATAGGAATCGCATGATATTGCTTGCGGTGATAGTAGCTAAGGCTTCAGTTTCGACCCACTTGGTGAAGTAGTCCACAACTACTCCTATGAACTTGACTCTGACTCATCCTTTGCCCGGGGGGAGTGGGCTGACCAAATCGACTCCCCATTGGGCAAACAGCCAAGACGATGTGATCGACATCAACTTTTCTGGCGGGCAATGGGGGACTCGGGAGTATTCCTGGCACATTCCGACACAACCTTGAATATTCTTTAGCGTCTCGCAGGGCTTGAGGCCAGTAATAACCCGCCCTCATCACCTTTCCGGCTAGAGTCTGTCCTCCTGAATGGTTCCTGCAAACTCTCTCGTGTATTTCTGCTAACTTGTATTACGCCTCCTTTGGGGAGATGCACCTTAAGAGAGGCGCTGAATGACCTCGTCGGTATAGGATCCCCTAGATTATTGTGTAGCGTGCCGCTCTATTTCTGATTTTTCTTGCCTCTTGCCGGTCCTCTAGTACCTCGTTGGTTTCCTAATTCCTGATTATGTCCCTCGCCCAATATGGGGTCTTGGGTTGTATTTCCATTACCTCGATTTTGACAGCGGGTACTTCCACTGTTCTAATCACCGTATTTTTTGGCAGGGGGAGTTCTCATGTCCGAACGCTGCATGCGCCAGTTTGTCTGCTTTCTAATTATTCGTTCTTAGTACTTGCTGAATTTGGAAGTATTTGAAGTGGGGCGCTCAGCCTCCACCAATGCCAGATATCTCCTTAACTTTTCACTGTTCACAACAAACTCCCTTCGCACTTGATTTACTACCACTTGAGAATCGGCCCACACTTCGATTTCGGTGGCTCCTAGAGCTCTGGCTACCTGTAATCCTGAAAGCAATGCTTTGTACTTTGCTTCATTATTTGTTGTTTTGAACGCCAATTTAATGGAGTAATTGTGTTTTTCTCCTTCGGGTGTTGCAATGCGCACCCCCACTCCCCCTCCAGCCCGACAAGACGAGCCGTCAATGAATACTTGCCAGGACTTTACAGGACGCGCACCATCGTCCTCTGCATGGAATCGGGTGAACTCGACGATAAAATCTGCCAACACTTGTCCCTTTATGGTGTTTTGAGGTGCATAATCATATCGAACTCACTTAGCTCCACCGCCCAACTCATGAGGCGTCCGGTCGTTGCAATACCTTCTTTAGAGGAGTTTCGGTGAGGGCTCGTATAGGGTGAGCCTGAAAGTATGGGTGCAGCTTTCGCGTGGTTACCACTAACTCAAAAGCTAACTGCTCTATACGGGGGTATCGGGCTTCAACTCCTCGATATGCCCGGCTGACGTAGTAAACCAGCTTTTGGACCCATTCTTGCTCACATACCAAAGCTGAAGACGCCACCTGGGGGGAGACGGCCAAGTACAAGGTCAATGTTTTCCTACACCGGGGTTGACTAAGGAGCGGAGGGCTTGTGAGGTACTTCTTAAGTTCTTCGAATGCCTGGTCGCATTCGTCGTCCCATGTCTTCGCTTTCTGCAAGACTTTGAAGAACGGTAGGTATTTGTCGGTTGATCTTGAAACGAATATGTTGAGGGCGACCTTAGCAGTCGGTCTTAGCACTCTGGGTAGTGAGCTTCTCGAATGAACCCCGCCCTTAGCAGTCGGTCTACCTCCTCGGTTATGGCAGCATTCTTTTCCGAGCTGAGGCTTCGGTGCTTTTGTCGTACCCCTTTGGCTTTTGGATCCACACTCAAGTTGTGATGTCTGATTTCAGGCGCTATCCCGGGCATGTCCCCATGGTTCCATGCAAACACATCCATATGTTCAGAGAGGAGTCGTTGCATGGCGTCGCGAGCTTCGGACGTCATTTCGCAGCTAATTGTCACCGTTGCTTTTGGTCGATCTAGGTGGAGGATAACGAGTTCCAACGGTCCGATTGGCTCAGCCTTCCGGAGCTCTTGCTCGTCTCAAACTTCGCTTATAACCTCCGAGCAATCGGGGGCTGGAGGTAGAGAGCCGATATCCTTTGCTATGTGTCGTGCTTTATCCACGTATGCATGGTCTTCTCTCATCGCGATCTTTCCATATCTGCATGTTTGGTTCTCTGCCTGGCCTGCCTCCATGCCTCGGATAGCTTCGGTGAACCTCTAAGTTTCCAAGAACGGGTTGCTTCAGGTATGAGAAGGACACGTAAGATCTATTATGATCCCATAGACGATGCCATTGTTAATGTCGTATTTCGCACACCTTTGGGCCAAACTCTGACGACTCAGGTCTTCGAAAACGAGCCCTGTAAAAGGTAGAAAAGACTGCAGCTTTGAGAGGACGGCGTAGAGGCCAGGTAACCTCCGATGCCAAAGTTAGTAGATATTCTTGGATGGTAGCAAATAAGTAATAGAGTCTAGGGATTAGAGATATTTTTGGTACCTGGAATTGGCTATTTATACTGCGACTTGGAAGAAGGTGCAAATAGTCTTATTCTCCACAAAGTTCGTGCCTTATTTTTTGTATCTGTTGTTAGACCTTCTTTAATGCGGCGTGGTTCTTTGTCCCTGTGTCTGGGCTATACGAGTCGTAGATGACCTGATGCCGATGGATCGAGGGCTCTCCGCGTTTCCCGTTGAGTTCTATTCGGCAGCAGAATGTCAGGCTGATCTGTCTTGTCGACTATTCGACGCCCATCCTTGGTAGACATTGTGTCCTCTACACAGATATGGGAGCTCTTGGGCCGAGCCCTGGGCCTTTCCTGGGGGAAAATCTCCCTACACATAGCATTGAACATTTTTGATAGCTTAACAAAATCTTCATCCATTTGCTCTTGTGGCCATTTAACAAGATAAAAAATAAACTCACTCCCAAGTTTCACACGTTATTTAGTAGCAGTGTCAAAAATACACCCACCGCCATGTTGCACAAAAAGTTTAGTCTGACCGATGAGAGTCTAGTCGCCAAACAACATTGAATTCTTGGCAAACCACTACTTGTTTTTACAAGGAAAAAACATTTCCAAACTTGATCCCCGCCACAATGATTCTTCTATCACTATAAGGAAAAACTGAACATTCAATATCTTCACCGGCATGATTCGCGTGATATTCTCCGGATTCAGTATCAAGGATTCCAGTTCCTAACAACTCCCACCTTCATGCACACCTTCCATCAAATCCCCATCATTTTTATCACCAAAGTTCTTATGATCTTTCTATGAACCTTCTAAAATTCTTTTAATCAGTAATTTATTAGACCTGGTTCCACGATACGCATCTCTCACACCAAGAGGCCTCAAAGCGCGCAACGAAGGCTTAAACGATTTTGGAGATTTGGCAACCTTATCAGCTGCTTCGACAATAGCGCTTAGACCTTTGGAATCAAAGTAATATGGCGGCATCCAATGAGTACGCAAGGACTGTATGGGTTTGGGTTTCTTCTCCGAGCTCACTTTGTAAGATTTGATTCCAACTCTGCCATTAAAAGAACAAAAAATGAGAATTGGATTTTCAATATTGAGTGACTATAATGATGGATTTTCGCTATATCATAATACAAAGATGGGTTTAACTCCATCAAACCTTGACACTTGGAAGCAGCGGAGAGCTCGACAGCCTTAAAGTCAGTTACATAAGTTGATCATTTCGACAAATATTATCGAGACAATTGAGCTCATACTCTGTAAATTGCAGAGACGGCTCCATGGAAGAGGTTGAGAACTCACTCAGAGAAAGAGAGAGAGGGTGGTTCAAGTTCTGCTTGGGAATTTGAGGGAAATGGAGAGGAAATTCCAAGAAATGGAAGCTATAGAGCGAAGGATAGGGAAAATAGAGAAAATTAAGGGAAGAAAGGGAAGGTCTGATTGTTGTAACTTGAAATAAAAGAATAAAATATGATATGGTCTAGCTATAATAATAAGTCAAATATGACTCAAGGTGCGAAATATTGTACCTTAAATCCAATTTTATTTGAACTTGCCTAATCGTGTTTTTGATGTAATATTAAGCAAATTTTTAAACTTTATAGTAAATGCCTAATCCAATCATATGCTATTATAAACTACGCAGCGTTGAAGGTCCTTTCCTTCTTTAGAAAGGTGAGGTAGAGTCATTTATTTCTCTGTGAAAGGTATGGCGGTGGGTTAGGGTATTCTAAAATACAGTTAAATAGCTATTCTAAAGTATAGTAAGATGGCAGATGAACTGGAAATCATGTGGGCATGATTAAAATTGACAAATAAAGAACAAGAAGAAGTGAGTTTGATAGAGGAAGAAACAAAAAGAGCAGATGCTCAAATTCATAATTGCTTGTTATACTAGTTTTGTTGGACAAAAACATTAACAGGGAAGCTCTCAAAGCAACCATGACCAAGTTGTGGAATCCAGAAGGATGGATAAGCTTCAAAGAGGTAGGGAATAAGAAATTTATAGTGGAATTCCATAGAGTTATGGATATAGAAAGGGTATTAAATGGAAAACCATGGAATTTTGATAGACACCTAATTTGTATTCAAGAATTCAATAATAATATCTCCCCTAATGAAATGAATCTTAATTCAGAAACTTTTTGGATTCAATCTCATGGGTTGCCTTTTGCTGCTATGACTTATGAAGGGGGGAAAGAATTGGGAACTCAATTGTAGAGGTGTTGACAGTGGATGTTGATGAGGAAGGAATGGGATGGGGAAAAAACCTAAGGGTTAGGGTAAGGTTGGACATCTCGAAACCTATTCCTAGAGGTAAAATGATTAGGGTTGAAGGAAAACTAAGGTGGATAGAATTTAAATATGAGAGATTACCATTGTTTTGTTTTGTGTGGTGCTATAAAACATGTTGATAGAAACTGTGCTCTAGAAAAAATCTCACAGGAAAGGGTACAACTCAATATGGTCAATGGTTGAGGGCCTCTAATAGCAATTATAATGGGGAGGGAGAAAAAAAGGTTTGGACCAAGAGGAATGAAGCAAGTTCAGTCAAAACTGCAGGTTGGATCAGAAGAGGAGCTAAATACTGGTGCGCTTAATTCTGATGATCAGATGATTAAAAGTGGCAAAGGCATAACAGAAAATGTCTTCAGTCTCATGGAACCTCATCAAAACAGTGATAAAGATCAAGTTGAACAGGAATCAGATGATCACCTTCAATTAACTGCAATATTTAACATGGGAGGTTGGGAAGGTGAGACTAGTAACTCCTTGAGGGAAGATGCACAGACTAGTATTACCTGCCTAGAGAATGAAAATAGATTAGCTCAGCGAAGCAATCCAGTTACAGTTTCAGATAAAATAATGATTAAGAATGACAAGTTGGAAAAAAAGAGCTAGGCAATCATTCATGAGCAGGGTAATTGACATGGATCCTATAGATACTACACAACATGAAACTGATCTAAAGAAAAGAGATATAACAGAAGTGATACAGGTAGTTCAACAGGGTCCTCTCAAGAACACAAAAATACACTCAATCCTACAAAGAGTTTAACTCAGGAACAAAAGGTGGTGGCTGCTGAGCACACCACCCATAAAAATGAAGTTTATTAGCTGGAATTGTAGAGGGCTTGTGAACCCTCGATCAATTCAAAAGCATCATCTTTTGGTGAGACAAAAACACCCAAATTTAGTCTTTTTGATGGAAACCAAATGCAAAAGGGAGAAAATGGAAAGAGTAAGAAACAAATTGGGGTATGACTGAAGCTTTAATGCAGATAGTAAAGGTTTTAGTGGTGGAATTGCTATGATGTGGAACTTTGATGATCAAATTGAATTGGATTCCTACACTAGAAATCGTATATATGTGAATATTACAGTTCAAGAAACTGTGAAGAATTGGCTCCTCACTGGGTTCTATGGAAACCCTTGTACAACTCTTAAAGAGTGGAGTTGGCAACTGCTAAGGCTTTTGAAACCAGTAGATAATAAACTTTGGCTTTGTATATGTGACTTTAATGAAATACTATACCAACACGAGAAGTTTGGAAGGGCTTTGAGACCATATACTCAGATGAAGTATTTTGATCAAGCTTTACAAGACTGAGTTGTTGGGCATGGGTTATAAAGGTCTTAAGTATACTTGGTTCAACAATAGACAACGTACTGAGTTTACCAAGGAGAGATTGGATAGAGTGATGGCAAATCATCAGTTCAGCAGTTTTGTATCAAGACATTCAAGTCTACAACACTGCTGCTTGTACTTCAGATCACAATATCCTCAATGTTAATTGCAATACTTAGTTTACAGAAGAAAGTAAAGAATGTTCAGATATGAGTATAGCTAGGGTAAAAGAATAGAATGTCAAAAGCTAGTTTCTAATGAATGGATTCAAGGCACCAAAAATGATAGTTCATTAGAGGCAGTCACAAATAATCTGTACAACTGTAGGAACAAACTCATTAGCTGGACCAGATCTCAGCAACAGGCTATAAGAGGTCTCATGGAAGCAAAGAAGGCGAAGCTACTTCTAATGCAACAAAGTAATAATGATGAGGATTTACAAGAAATTTACCAGATTAAGCAACAAGTGTCTCAGATTCTGGAGGAAGAGAATTCTAAGTGGCAACAAAGAGCTAAAGAAAACTGGTTGTAATATGGAGACAAAAACACAAGCTATTTTCACTAGTGTGCTTCCCAAAGAAGGAAAACAAATTAAATCAGGAGCATTAATGATGAAATTGGACAGACTCAAACATCTTCTCAAGGTATCAATCAGGTTTTTCATAATTATTTCAACAATCTATTCACAACTTCTAATCCTAATGGCATCAATGAAAGTTTGAAACCTATGCAAGAAAAAAAAAATTGAGCAGATGAATCACAAATTTCTCGAAGAGTTTACTTTCAATGAGGTAGCAGAGGCAATTTTCAGCATGAAACCAATGGGATCTCCAGGACCATATGGGTTTTCAGCTGGGTTTTACCAACAACATTGGCAGATAGTAAGTGATAAGATCTGTGGAGCTGTAACTAGGGCCTTAAATACTAACAATTGGGAGAGTTCAATCAATGACATTTATTTGGTTCTCATACCAAAGAAGAAAAATCAAAATCAAGTTTCTGATTACAGGCCAATTAGTTTATGTAATGTGATATACAAGATAATGTCAAAGGTGCTAGTCTTCAGATTAAGGATTATTCTGCCAAACATAATCTCAGAAAATCAAAGTGCTTTTGTGCATGGGAGACACATTGTAGACAATGTCATAGCAGCTTTCGAGATCCTACAATCTATGCAGACCAAATTGAAAGGTGTGCAGGGGATACATGGTTGTGAAAATGGACATGAGCAAGGCTAATGACAGACTAGAATGACATTTTATAGAAGCTATAATGAAGAACATGGGTTTTGCAAATAGTTGGATACAACTTATTCTCAATTGCATAAAAAATGTGTCCTACTCCATTCTAATAAATGGAACCCCACAACTTGTTTTTAAACTCTCGAGGGGCATAAGATAGGGTGATCCCCTATCACCCTATCTTTTTATTATGTGTTCAGAAGCTCTCACTCTAAGTCTCAACAATGCAGAGAGAATGAAAGTCTTTTCAGGATTTCCAATGGGAAGGAGGAAGCTTACAATAAATCATCAGTTTTTTGCAGATGACAACTTTCTATTTTGTAAAGCTTCCCCCATAGAATGGACTAGATTGCCATTAATTATTGAGCAATATGAAATGGCCTCAGGTCAAAGAATGAACAGAGAGAAGTCATCCATTTTCTTCAAGAAAAACACAAGCAATGACACAAGAGGATCCATTCTAGACATAGCAGGTATTAGAACTACTAATCCTTATGAGAATTATTTGGGTTTACCTGCTTTGATTGTCAAATCCAGAATGCATTCATTTCAAAATGTGATTGATAAAGTGAAGAGCAAAATGAATAATTGGAAATCTAAGTTCCTCTCGAGAGCAGGCAAAGAAATTCTCCTCAAAACAGTCATTCTAGCTATTCCTATCTATTCAATGGCAGTGTTTAAGATTCCCAAAGGATTGTTGAAGGAACTTAATAAGCTGATGAAAGGATATTGGTGGGGACAAATCAATCAAGAGAGGAAACTCATCTAGATTAATTGGAATGAAATGGGGAAATCAAAAACTGAAGGGGGCTTGGGGTTCAGAGATTTTGAAAATTTTAATATGGTTTTGTTAGCAAAACAAGGGTTGAGGTTATAGCAATTTCCCAACTCTCTAGCTGCACAGATACTACATTTAAATTATTTCCCTAAATCTTATTTTATGAATGCCAAACTGGGTTATAATGAATCTTATATTTGGAGGAGCTTGTTATCAGCTAGATCTCTACTCAAAGAAGGAACAATCTGGAGGATAGGCAATGGCAAATCAGTCAGAATCTGGATGGATAAGTGGCTGCCAAATCCCACCTCTTTCAAACTACAAAGTGGTCTTGATCCACTATTTTAAAAAACTATGGTTGAGGATCTCATTAACCAAGACACAAAGGAGTGGAACTTGAACCTGATCAATGCTATTTTCTCACAAGAAGAAGCAGAAATTATAAGGAATATACCTCTCACTCAGAGTGACATATATGATAAATTGATCCACATGTTATCTGTTTTGAAGGTGCCGAAAGCCGTGTTTGCAACTCTTAAAAGAATTTTTTCTAATTTCCTTTGGGGCTCTTCAATGGAGATTAGAAAGCGCAAATGGATTTCATGGAAGAGTATGTGTAAGCCAGTGGAGGAGGGAGGTCTTGGTATTAGAGATCTTATGGAGGTGCAAGATTCTTTGCTTATGAAATTTGGTTGGAATTACTAAAGGGGGATTCTATGTGGGCTGAATTTTTTCGGAAAACGTACCTTGGGAGAGAGCATATTTATAACGTTAGTCAGGAGAACAAAGGATCCTGGCTATGGAAGGAAATTACAGCAATAATGCCAAAGGTGATGCTAAACTCTCAATGGCTTGTGAGGAATGGCCAGTTAAATTTTTGGATGGATAATTGGGTGGGGTGTGGTCCCTTAAGAAATCTTTGTCCAGTGGTAGGTAGCTGTAATTTGTTAGTTGATGAAGTGATTGATGAAAGGGGGCTGAAAATTGAACAAATTCAGAGCCTGGTCACGCCTGAGGTATTGCAGAAAATTTCATAATCTAGTGTGAGGCTTCGGCAGGGGAGGGATGTGCTGATATGGAAGCATTCTTTGGATGGAGACTTCACCACTAAATCTGCTTGGAATATTTCTAGGCAACGTGGACAAGTTTGTGAATGGAAAAAGTGGCTTTGGCAATCTAAAATACCCAAGAAAATGTCGTTCTTCATTTGGAGGGCGAAGCGTGAAGCTGTGCCGATTGATGATTCTATTCAACGCCTGGGCATCTCGTTGGCCTCTAAATGCCACTGTTGTACCATGCCTCAAGTGGAAACAATGAATCATATTTATGTGAGGGGGCAAATGCTCAAGAGGTATGGAAGTTTTTTGCAAACCTTTGTCAAATAAGATTGCCATTGATCCGAAATTGGGAGGGTATGATGTCTTTTTGGTGGCAGCGAGCAACGGCACACTCTCAAGTTGGGTGGATCCATGGAGCTCTTTCCATTTTTATTTCTTGGGCTTTATGGAAGTCTAGGTGTGCAGCTAGAATGGAAAGTGATGTGTTTAAGATAGAAGATGTTATTAGAAATGTGAAGTTTTTACTTACTGATGCTTCTTGCAATCTGGAAAAATTTCAGTATATGAGAAAGAATGAGATGTCGGTGATGGAGAGTTTAAAGATCCCGATTGTTCATATTCATAAGAAAAGAGCTACGGCTATTAAATGGAACTTGCCGCCGACAGGGAGGATGAAGCTTAACGTAAATGGTGGTGCATGCAATAATCCGAGAGATGTAGGGGTGGAGGGATCATCCGAGATTCGACTGGTAGAGTAATAGCAGGTTTTGCGCACTCCTATGGCATTGCATCAAATACTGTTGCAGAATGTCGAGCGTTACTTGATGGTCTTCGCTTATGCAAAATTTTAAGGCTACGAGATGTCATAGTAGAATCGGATTCGATGGTGATCATGAATTGGCTCGCATCTGGATTTTGTCGACTTTGGTTCCTGTGGGATTTTTGAGGAGAGATCAAGGAGCTTGCTTTAGAGCTTAATGCACGATTTAGGCATATCTTCCGAGAAGCAAATATGGCAGCGGATTTTTTGGCGAAAGAAGGTTCGCATGGAGTCATCAAAGATTTTATTGGTGCGGAAATATTACAACCTCGTTTGCAAGGATTGTTGCGTATGGATCGCTTGGGAATTCATTTTATTAGAGAGAAATGAGCCTTGTAGTAAAAAAGAAAGAGGTCGAAATGGGTCAGTTGGGTCGATTGAGGTAGAATTTCCATCTGGAGTTTATCGTTTGGAGTTAATGCTCAAGTTTGACGTTGGCGTTGGCGTTGTGCATTTATGTACGTCTGGCGTTGGTTTTCACGTTGGTGCGGGAAATGGTTCGCGATGGTCTATCTTTCGTGAGTCATTATACAGATTCTTTTGCTTTAGTTTGGGTATTGGTTATTTTTCTGTGTTTTTGGGTTTTTGACTCATGGGATGGGTTGCGTCTGAATATTTGTAAATCCTATGAAGTCTGGATGTAGCCATGGTATTCCTCCGCCATAAGTGAGATTATGTTTTTCGAATAAATGTGGGCCGGGATCACTCCTGGACATGTGACCTCGTCTCTTTTAAAAAAAAATGATAAACTGATCTGGAGAGGCACACCAAATGAGATATTCAATGTCAAAAGTGCATATTATCTACAAGGTGAATTACAAGAAAGAAAAAAGGGGCAAAGTTCTAAAAGTCCACAGAAGAATGAAAAGTGGACTAGGATATGAAACCAACACATTCCTCTTGCTACAACAAAATTCTTGGGGAGAGCATGTCTTAATATCCTACCTACCAAGGTAAATCTGTGCAAAAAGAAGGTATTGATTGATGATACTTGTCTCTTGTGTTTAAATGATCCAGAAACCATAGAACACAATTTATGGGAATGCATTGCTGCAAATGACATTTTGGGAAAAAACTCCAAACAAATTCAGAAAAGCAATGCATCATGTCAAAGTTTGAAGAAGTTGCTGACAGATATGTTCAACAAGCTTGAGAAAAAAGGAAATGGAAGAATTGGCTATGATTTTGTAGAACATTTGGTGGAGAAGGAACCAATATGTTTTTAACAACATTCTCATTGATCCTAAGACCAGAGAGTACAACATATGCAACAAGATATGGAAGGGATACAAACTGCATCCAGTACCAACACTTGAAGCAGTATATACAAAGAACTGCAACTTCGGATTTCCGCCCTCCTAATTTCTGTAAGATAAAATGGGATGTATTTGTTGATAGCAAAAATAACAAGATTGGTATAGGGATTACAATCAGAGATGAGGAAGGAAACTTCTTGGCAACTAGGAAGAACCAATCTATGTGTCCTGATCCTTTGATAGCTGAGGCTGTAGGAGCTCTTACAGCAACAAAATTTGGAATGGAGCTCGGCATGAGAAGAGTAATTCTAGAAGGTGATTCCAAAAGAGTAGTCATGGATGTTCAAGCACAAAAAGAAGATGACAGCTACATTAGAGCTAGGGTCAAGTGTTTTGATACTTGTATTGTTATACATGTTTTTAGAGAAGCCAATGTTATAGCTCACAAGTTGGGAAAAAATGCACTGCTTACATTAGAGTGCTTTGTGGAATTGGAGGAAACTCCTCCATGTTTGAACAATGTGTAACTGGTTCGGTTAACTGAAATGAGTTATTTAAAAAAAAAAAACAACGCAGCGTCATTGTTTCAAAAAAAAAAAAGGGACTACGCAGCGTCGTGTTCTTTTGGCGTGCTTAAAATACACAATTATTACTGGAGCCGCTCTCGAGACTGTTTCAAGAGACTCCGCAACTTCTTTCTCTTGCCGATCAGCTTCTCAGGTTCTCTCTCTCTCTCACCAATCGAATCAAGGCTAAACGGTCCTCACGGTTACTTCATCAATCTCGTTCTTGTAATTACGGCTTCTTGATTGGCTTTTTTGAATTATCAGAAATTCTGAACCTCTGTTTGGGTGCTGAGAAATCGTCGGAGGGAAAGATGGTGTGGGTAACAGTGAAATGCGTGTTTTCGTGCTTATTTAGTGTTCTGAGGAAAGTGAGAAGCTTACCTCAACCAAGCTGAACGGAAACTGAAAGGTCCCATGCATAATGGGAAATATATAAATTTTAGCAGACCAGATGTTTGCTGAAATTTCTGTTTGCCATTAAAAATACGTCTCAGTAACAGCGGCACATTTTCGGATTCACAGGAGTCCAGTTCAAACAATGGATTTCAGATTATCAACCATTACCCTGTATCCCATCCCATCAGACAGAAATTTTACAACAACTGGAAGGGAAACTTTGCTGGCGCGTTCAAAGACTAGGAGAAGACCGCCCAAGAACCTCCGTTATCCACGGCACCCCAAGAGTCCTCCCAACTTTGGTGTTAATTTATTCTTGAAGAAGACAAACACGAACTCTACAGACATATCACTTGCATATTTGATAGATGGTAAAAAACCACGTTTAGCTGGAAAAAAAGGAGAGGGAGAAGAACAAGAACAAGAACAAGAACAAGAACAAGAACAAGAAGACACTGAAGAAGAGGAGGGTCGACAAGAAACTGGTATTTGTTGGGATTCAGATGAGATTGAAGCAATTTCATCTCTTTTCCAAGGAAGAGTGCCTCAAAAGCCTGGAAAGTTGAATAGAGAGAGACCCCTACCCCTACCTCTTCCCTATAAGCTTCGACCTCTAGGACTTCCTACGCCAAAGAAACATGTTAAATCAGCTTCTCCGCTGGTTGTTTCTTCGCGTGCATCCCTTTCAAAGCAAGTGTACAAGAACCCGGGTGTCCTTATTGGTATAGCCAGAGAGATCAAGGTGATTAGTTCAGAGGAAGACGTGTCTGTAGTTCTCAACAAGTGGGCTAGGTTTCTGAGGAAGGGATCCTTGTCATTGACAATTCGGGAATTGGGTCACATGGGTCTTCCTGAGAGAGCTTTGCAGACATTCTGCTGGGCGCAGAAACAGCCTCAACTCTTCCCAGATGACCGGATTTTGGCTTCGACAGTAGAAGTTCTGGCAAGGAACCATGAGCTAAAAGTGCCATTCAACTTGGGAAAGTTTACAAGTTTGGCAAGTCGTGGTGTGATGGAGGCAATGGTGAGAGGGTTCATAAGAGGAGGAAGCTTGCATCTTGCCTGGAAGCTTCTATCGGTTGCCAGGGATGGCAAAAGAATGTTGGACCCAAGCATTTATGCAAAGTTGATATTGGAGCTTGGGAAGAACCCAGATAAACACATGCTCGTTGTGAGCTTACTAGATGAGCTGGGAGAAAGAGAAGATTTGGATTTAAGCCAGCAGGACTGTACGGCTATAATGAAAATTTGCATTAGGCTCGGGAAATTTGACGTTGTGGATGGTCTGTTTAATTGGTTCAAACAGTCTGGGTACGAACCAAGTGTGGTAATGTACACTACTCTGATTCACAGCCATTATTCTGAGAGAAAATATAGGGAGGCATTGGCTTTGGTCTGGGAAATGGAAGCTTCTAATTGTCTTCTCGATCTTCCAGCTTATCGTGTGGTAATAAAGCTTTTTGTTGCTCTGAATGACATCTCAAGGGCCGTAAGATATTTTTCAAAGCTTAAAGAAGCAGGTTTCTCTCCAACTTATGACATGTATCGCGAGTTGATTAAAATCTACATGGTTTCTGGGAGGCTTGCAAAGTGTAAGGAGGTCTGCAAGGAGGCAGATATAGCAGGATTCAAGTTGGATAAAGACACAACGTCACGATTGTTGCAGTTTGAAAGAGAAAAAAAGGTTTTACTATGAGCTTTTAGAGTAATTATTGATGCTTATTTCTTCTATATATTTGTTTTAAGGTAGGGATAAGGATATTTGTTCCTTCTTTCGATTGTAAGAGCACTAGTATTAGATTATGCATCTGCATATGTATAGTTATGAACAATATTTTTATAAATTTGAAGATGTACTGTTCACTCTCAAAATCTTATTTTACTATTTTTTTTTTCTCTCCTACCACAAATGTTGTTTTACTATTCACTCTAAAAATAGAGTAATTCTACATACAACCGTGAAGTGACTCTATTAGAGGGGCCTTGATTAGAGGGGCCTGGGGCAGTGACTCTCTTCAGGTCTTGGTGTTTTCACAGTGGAATATTTTAAGATCAAATGTGATATGTTCCATGTGAACCACCATGCGTGGTGCCTCATCATATTATTGAGATTTGATTTGATGAGACAGCCTTCGATCAGATGTATGGGGGGTCCCTAGATCGGTGCATGGAGCTCAGAGCTCTCTTTATAGAGGGTTCTGACCCTTTGTGATTATGGGACGTCTCACCGCGTCTCATGTCATGAAGGGAGACTTTGGTGGTTCAAGTCCGGATTGTGAGCTTCCCGAAAGGTGACGTAGCTGCTAAGCGGTTGTGATTGATCGGGCCGCTGCGTAATCGCTTTGAAAAAGAGTGGGGTTCATTATTAAAAAATTAATTTTTTTCATGTGGGTCTCATATTTTATTCATTTTTTTCAAAACGATTACGCGACGGTTACGCAATTCACGGTTGTAAGTATCTTTTCTCCTAAAAATATTATTTTATTTTTAACTATACAAATGTAGTGGGTGCTAATTATAATATATATAAAAAATAATAATTTTAAAAAAATTATTATTTTGTCTCAAAGATGCATAATCCAATATGAGAATTTTTCTTGATATGCAAAAGAAATCTCCAAAAGATGTGAGTTTGCATATGCATATAGAGAATCAAAGCCATCTTACAAATTTGATGGAAAGTACGTGTTTTGAGTTTTCCATAATTCTAAAACCTCTCTATCCATAACTCTACATTGAATAAGCCATTAGATTCATCAAAATAATAATATAATATTATTTTTTTAATATTAATTTTTTTAATTTTTTTTTTCATATTTTACAATTACTCTATTCAAAGAAAGCCCAATGTGATTAATAATCAAAGATTAAAGGGAAGGTATCCCAGCAATTTTTTTGCTGGCCTGAATTAGATGAGAGCATTGGATTTTTTAGCTAATAATATTATATTATATTATTATAACAAATAAAAATTACTGTTACTATAATCCTATAGTATTGACCCTATACGAATTTAATTGGGTTATTATTTAAAGAACAAACTAGGGCTGTACAAGAAACCATAAAACCGATCAGGACCGACTCAGACCGGCCGCCGGAGCTCGGAACCGGCATAGAATCGGTCGGCCGGCGGTTGAATTTGGCCAAAACCGATGTCTAGCGGTTCGGTCCCGGTTTGAGCCTGGACCGGACCGCTGAACCGACCGATACTTCAAATGTTTTTTTTTTTAAATTATACATATATGAAACGGCGTCGTTTTGAGACTTAGTGTTTGAAAAAAATATAAAGGAAACGGCATCGTTTCACTCTAGGGCTTAAACGCACGCACTCACCCTTCTTCTTCCTCGTTTCCTCTCCTTCTTTTTGAGTTTTCATAGCGCCGCCCCCACCTTTCTCTCAATCTCTCTCTCTCACGGCGCAAGGCGCATGCAACCGTCTCTCTCTCAGTGTCTAATGGCGCACCTAGTCGCAACCACCTCTCTCGCTCTCTCTCTCTCTCTCAAATCGCACCTCGCATCTCGCGGCATCATCTCTCTCAAATCGCAGCCACCTCCGTCGCCACCGAAGACGCCGACGAACCGATCGGAGTTACGCCGAGACCGATGTAGACGGTTTCCTCCCCCTTCACCGGCTGGTTTCGATCTAGATTCATACCATTTCAAGATATCGGTGCGGTTTCGGTTTTGGTCCGAAACCGAAACCAAACCTTCGGTTTTCACCCCTAGAACAAACTATTATATTATTGTACACCGTTTACGCACAAAAGAAGTTTGGTTTTAGTTTTTATAATAAAATATTACTTTTGATGATAAATAGTACATCTTCAAAGTTTAAATTTTTGCATTTTGATGAAGTCAATGTAAATTTTTATTTACATTTCTTCAAATTTTGAAGATGCACCGAAGCCAATGCTGCTCTTAGATAACACAAACTTCGTATCTGAGAATTGATTGACAATGGCCAGCTTTGTAAAAAGACATCCTCGACGTAAAGCATAAATTCCTTAACTATAAATCATTACATGATAAGCAAACGAAACCAGCGGACTAGGAAACAACAATTTCTGTACGTGACGAAGTTCCCTGTCACCACATTAGCAAGCATTGCAGAAACATAAAACTAGAAAAATTAAACTTAATGTTCAAATTTTGACGCTGCGATTTCTCCATAAAAATCACCATCTAGAGGTGGATCGATCAGTAGCTTGAACCCAGACGTTTTCTGAAATTCCTGCAACGTCTCTGCGTCTATCGAGTTGCTCTCTTACACCTCCACGTCTCCAAAGATCTGGAACCTAGACGTCGTCTGAAATTCCTGCAACATTTTAGTCTATCTAGTTGCTCTCTAACACCTCATAGCATCGATCGATAACCAAATGCCTCAAGTCTCCGCAGCGCACCTCTCCCCTGTTTCCATCCTTTAATCCTCAAATTTTCCAGTTTAAACGACTTGGAGTTTAGAAAACGAAACAAAGTTCATGCCTTCCCTTGTTTGCTTTGGCTGCAACCCAAGACAACAACACTCGAGGGGACAACCTCGTAATAGTATAAAACATAAAGCTAGATAAATTACACTAAGTGGAAAATCTATCAATTGGCGGATTCACCAGGAAAGACATCTAGAAGAGGATCAAGGATGAATTCACGAGGAAAGTCATCTAGGGGAGGATCGATCAGTACCTTAATCTCAGCCTTTCTCTGCAATTCCTGAAGCACCTTTACCGACAAAAACTTGCTCTCTAACACCTCCACCTCTCGCAAGTTAATCATATTGCATAATTCCCAAGGAAGTATGTTCAACTCAAAGCATCGATCGATAACCAAATGCCTTAGTTTCCGCATTGCACGACTCCCCTGTTTCCATTCTTCAATCCTCAAATTTTCCAATTTAAGAAATATGAGTGCAGGAAACGAATCTCCAAAGATGTAGAGCTGACTGGAAAGCAAGCAGCTTTGTAATTTCAGAATCTGAAGATTGACGAGATTTCCCAGCACTTTCATGCAGTCACTGTCTTCTAAGCACACTTGTCGCAAGGTTATTTTTCTGATTGTCTCTGGAAATGAATTCGGCAGGCTAAGAATCTCTGAACAGTTTATAATTTTCAATTTTCGAAGGCGGTGTAAATGTTGGAGGCTGGCCAAAGCATGTCCTGCTTCGCTGTTGCTCTCGTTTGATGCAAACCATATTCCTAATTTCCTTAAATTAGGGAGCTTAGCCTCGACAATGGGACGAACTGTTTGTGTGTCAAGTGATACGGTGGAGAGGACTTGGAGATTTGAAAGAGCTTTAATTTCTGTGTCCGACTGGTTCGGTAAACTCACTGGCCCAGACATATAGAGATTCCTTAAATTTCGCAGTTTCCATATCCCGATTGGCAAACTATTCAGAAAAGTACCTCTAAGATCAAGCGTTTCTAGGTTCGTAAGGTTGCCGATGGATGCGGGAATAACTTTCAGTGCATCTGACTGCACACGTAAGTACCTCAAATGGATCAATCGTTTTATCCACGTGGGAATGGAGTAGACATTTAGATTCCCAAAGTTAAGAACCCGAAGCAAGTTGAAGTTTTCTTCGACCCATTTCCAGTGGTTTGGATCAAAGCCACCATATGTATCTTCGCCGAAGAACAACAAAGAACGAGCAATTGAGGGGCTGGGGGTGTTTGAAGACATGTATAGATCAAGAGTGCTACCCTGGATGGAAAGCCTCCGAGATTTTTTCCACGATGAAAGATTGACATTTGGTACGTCAAAAAACTTCTCTTCCGCACCCTTGGATATGCAGAGGTCTTGCAGAAGGTCGTGGACATGACATGTCTTTGCACCTCCATCCGACCTCCTCTCAACCACTTGGATCAAGTTTCGGGCAATGAGCTCCTTCAAGTAGTTTTCAGCAACGTCCTCAATGTCTTCATTGCTACCGCAATTTATGAGTCCCTCTGCTATCCATAAGTGGATCAGTTGGCTTGCAGGGATTTCAAAGTCTTTCGGGTACGCACCTAAATACAAAAAGCACGGTTTCAAGTTTCGCGGCAGGTGGGTGTAGCTTAGGTTCAGAATGTCATCGCGTAATGTTGTAGCCTGAGCCGGGTACCAATTTACATCGGCAATCACTTTTGACCATATTCGATGAGTCTTCCCTTTGTTTGCTAAAACGCCAAATAGTACCACAATTGAAAGTGGTATGCCAAGACAACCTTGTGCTATTTGTTTCCCTAGATCAGCTAAGAATTTTTTAGGATATCCTCCTGGGAGTACCATCTCACGAAAGAGGTTCCAGCTTTCATCTTCTTTAATGAATGGAAGAGAGTAGGGGGGATTAAGACTTGTATGTGAAGCAACTTCTTGCATGCGGCTAGTGATTAATATCCTACTTCCATTGAAGTCGTCAGGAAAAGCAGATCTTATCTCATCCCAGATTTCAGTTATCCAAACGTCATCCATGACTATTAGGTACCTCTTCCCTCGCAAGTATTCCAACAGCTTCTTCTTTAATTCATCCCTACTCATGTCTTCGAGGCTCCTTATCAAGACATCTGATTTTGGCATCTGACACTTCAGAATTTGAAGCAACAACTCCCTGGTTCTGAAATTTTGAGACACAGTCATCCATGCTCGAAAATTAAAGCGACTCTTGATTGCATCATTATTATAGATCTCTCTGGCTAGGGTGGTCTTCCCCAACCCGCCCATACCTGTGATTGAGATCACATCAAGTTTTGAATTCTCTTCAATAAGCTGCTTTAGTAATGTGACGACTTCACTCCTAAAAAATCTGGAAGAAATCACTTGAATACTCGCCCCCATGTTGGTATCCCTATTCAGTAGTGTGCGCGGATATTTAGCCGAAGTCATAGCCTTAGCTTTGTTTTTTCCTTTTGTAGTTTTAGCCCTTCCAGTGGTGAAGTACTTGGATATGCATAGTTTTCGCACAAGATCATGAATACTACATATCGTTGCTTCTCCATCTGACCTCCTACTAACCACTTGGATCAAGCTTCGTTCTACGAGCTCCTTGAAGTAGTCTCTAGCAACATCTCCCGTGTTTCTTTCTCCACTGCGCTCTATGAATCCCAGACTGATCCATTCTTGAATTAGAAATTCCACGGGGATTTCAAGGCCTTCTTCGTATTTTTTTAAATGCAAAAGGCATGGCTTCAGGTGCTGGGGCAGGTGGGAATAGATCAATGTTAAAAAAACATTCCAATGTTTTATTTCATCAAGCACTTTCGACCATGCTTCGTACGTCTTCTCTATGTTTGCTAAACAGCTTCCTAATACCACAATTGCAAAGGGTAAGCCCCAACAATATTCTATCGTTTGTTTCCCAAGAGTTTCCAACACGGGAGGACATTCTCCTCCTCGGAACGCCTTCTTATGGAATAGCTCCCAGCTTTCATCTTTATTAAGAAATGGGAGAGAGTAAGTGTAAGCAAACGCTGGAGGTGGACTCACATTGACTGTCCTGGTTGTGATTAATATTCTGCTTCCGTTCAAGGTATCAGGAAAAGCAGATCTTACCTCCTCCCACAGTTGAAGACTCGGGATGCCGTCCAGGACTACAAGATACCTCTTCTCTAGCAAGTATGTAGACAGCTTCTCATGTAATTCCTTTGGGGTCTTGTTGAGTGTCCTTCCCAACTCAAGGGTTATTGGCATCTCTTCTAAAATATTAAGCAACACTTCTTCGGCTGCTGAAAATCGAGATAGTGGCACCCATACACGGCATTTAAAATGTGTCTTTATGGAGTCACTATTATACAATTTCCTGGCAATTGTGGTCTTGCCTAACCCACTCCTGCCCACGATTGGAATCACACCAAGGTTTGGGATCCCCTTAGTAAGCCAGTCAGCCAATGCAGCAAAGTGTTTAACGAAGCCCACCACGTCATCTTCCTCGACGTCTCTCTTTCGCCTCTGACGTGTCTCCTCCGCCGTTGGATCTACATGACTTGCTGCACCTCCTTCGATACTTAACTTTTCTATATTTGTGGCCATTTCTTCGATCCCTACTTTGATGCCTTTTATCTTCTTTACAACATCATCGAGCACTTTTGCTTTGATGACGACTTCTATCTGCCTCCGTTTCGCTGTCGCACCTTTGAGCATCAGCATGTCGATAGCATCCTCAACATCGAAAACAATGTCTCTGATTTGCCTACGATACTGCTCCACTCTTTTATGCTCGTCCCGTTCCTTGTCAAAGTACTCGACGCAGTTGTGCATCATCCAAGATAGCTCGGTTCGGATTGATATTGCCTGAACCAGCTCCACCCCACGAAAGAAATGTGGTTCTTCATCAATCAGCCGCGACAGGCGATGTACCAGGAAAGTAACAGCACAGTAGGCCATATTTGCTTATCTTCTATCTCTTAGAAACTCCTAAAATTTAGTTCCTCTCTTTAATAAGGAGTGGTGAGGAAATGGTTTGTAGCTGGTTGGGTAGTGTTACGGAGTGGTCGACGATGCTGGGAATTGGTGTGGGTGACGGTGCCGCCAGACGACTTGATTGGCTTCGGACGGCTCCATTTTGGGATATCAGAAGTTGACCTCGTTTGGGTGGATTTCGGAAGGAGCTACGGACTACGGAGTGCTATTATCTTGCTGCGTTTGGTTGCTTTTCACTTGCGTGTTGATTGGACAAGATGATTTTAGAGGAAGAATAATGATAGAGTTAGTGTCCTATTAGTGTCCGGAAAATTCTATACACCATATTATCATCATACTTTCATCCTATTAAACATGATGTGACACATTTATCACCATTAAATAATCATTTATTGCATGCTTCTTTATCATCTAATGGTGATAAATGTGCCACATCATACTTAATAGGATGAAAGTGTGATGGTAATATGGTGTATAACATTACTTATTAGTACCCATTTACTATTATTTTTAGAGTAATGTTATACACCACACTCTCATCCTATTTTGATCATACTAAATGGTATGTGATACATTCATCACCATTAGATGATAAAGAAGCATGCAATAAATGATCATTTAATAGTGATAAATGTGTCACATCATCATATATAGTGAGATGAAAATGAGATGGTAGTATGGTATATAGAATTTTCCTTATTTTTATATTTGATTTTTTTTAAATTTTTTATTTGAGTAATGTTATATATCACACTCTCATCCTATTTTGATTATACTAAGTGGTATGTGGCACATTCATCAACATTAGATTATAAAGAAACATGATATAAATGATCATTTAATGGTAATAAATGTGACACATCATACTTAGTGGGATGAAAATAGGATGGTAGTATGATGTATAGAATTTTCTTTTTTATTTTATTAAATGATTAAGGAAGTGAATATTAATAAAGTAATATATTTTTTAAAATTTTTTTGAGTGATTAAGGATGTACAAAAAATACTTAAAAAGAAAATGATAAAAAAATAAAAAAACTTAAAATGCACTTGGGTAGGAGATAAGTAGTAATAGAGTAGTAATCTTATCACTAACCCTATTACTACCCTTAGATGAAAGTTAAAAATTGAATAAAATATTATTAATATTTTAATATTTGAAAAAATAAATTATTTATTATATTTTGTGTGAAAATTTAAAAAATATGTAATGATAAAATGATATGAAATGAAATGAGATGACTTTCACAATCCAAACGGTCCCTTAGTGAAATGATAGTATGCCCCATAACTCCTCTCATTTTAACCTATTTATTTATTATATATATATATATATATAAGGTTAAGTAAGTGATTATTAGTGTGTTTGATGTATTTTTTAAAAAAAAAATATTTAAAGATATTTAAAAATTTGTGGAAAATAAAAATAAAAATAAATGTCATTTGGCTTAGGGGGTACGCCTAGAAGATTAGCACAAGAAGGGGTGAATTGTGTTGTATTTAAAAATCCATAATTATAAACCAAATATATAATATAAAATATGAACAAAATATGAAGCAACAGTAAATATAAAGAGTAAGGGTAAGAGGAAGCAAACTCAGTAATTTAACGAGGTTCAACCCACTTCCTACGTCCTCGCCTCAAGTTACCTCTTAAGGATTCCCAAATTCACTATTCAACCTTCTTCAAATAGAGATAGAAACTTATTACACCTTTGAGCAGTATCATTACAAAGATTATGTGTAGAACACCATTTACACTTACAATCACCTTACACATGGTGATTCAACTATTCCCTGTGTAGAATACATTTTACACGCACAAGGGTTATATGCACCATTTTACGAATACAAGAGCTGATAGTGGGTAAGTTATCAGAAAACATTAATCGATGAGTGGAATAAGAACAATACAACACAAACTATATATTTCTCAAAATAAATAAGGATTAAGGCTCAATGCTTAGAGAAGAGATATTGAAAACTTTAAATAAATTTTGTAAAAGTTGCAATTGATGTGTATGCTCTTGTTGTTGTGTGTTTTTTATTTGAAGATCTCAATTGAGTTATTTATAAGCATATAAGACTTCATTTTTAAATTTAAAAAGATTCACATATAAAAAATGAGCACATTCACTTTTCAAAATTTTCAAATAAAAGTTTCTCATTTTTGCAACTTGTCAAAGCCAACATTATTCAATTTTCAAATCTAATATTTTACTTTTCGCATATGACAAAATGTGCATGATTTACTTTTCAAAATTTTCAAACAAAATCATTTACTTTTTGCATAGGTAAAAAATAGCACCAATCACTTTTAAAAATCTTCAAACCTAATCTTTTATTTTTTGCATATGAAAAAATGAGTATTATTTATTTTTTAAAATTTTTAAACAAAATCATCTACCTTTTGCATTTATCAAAAATAGCATCAATTATTTTTCAAAATTTTCAAACAAAACATGCACATGTGAAAGATGACAATCAATCATCTTTCAAAAATTTAAATTTTTAATTTTTAAATATGTCATGCACACGTGAAAAATGCAATTTGATACTTTATGATAAAATATTAATTTTAAGCCTTAATCCAATTTCAAATTTTATTAAGAGATGTACAAAATTACTCTAAAAATTTTATTTGAAGGCTTGTTCCCTTTCTTGTTTATACTTGATTTGTTGATGTGTTTGGCTATATTGTGTAGACAATTTGAACTTGAAACTCTTTTATGTTTAAATTCATTTGTTATCATCAAAATTTATATATAGATATATAATTATACGAAAATTGAAATCTTGGTTCAACATAGGAATTTCAGAGAAAAAATTGGGACCCTTGGGGACAAGGTCCTCGATGGTAGGGTTCTTATCACGAGCCCCTTTAGTGTGGTCCATCCTAGGCCGTTAGATGCATGTGAGGGTTAAGGACCTGCACTGATGCATTCCATATACTTCTTATTTCTTTTATGTGTTTAGACGAAGTCTTTATTTTATTATGTGTTGACCGAGCCTTAGGTCAATGGTCGTGTGGAGTCACTTTAGTAATTAGTGGGTTAGTTATGGTCAATTAGTAAGTAGTGGATCTGAACAGTTGAGATTTGTATTATTTAAATTCATGTTATCATCAACAGAAGATATCGAGCCATTTCTTTCTTTAAATATTAGTCTTGGAGGTGCTGGCTCCTTGAAGTGCCAGAATTCATCAAACACAATTGAGAAACGTAACATGCTTGATCGAAGATTCAAAAGCAAAAGAAAAATAGAGCGTTTAAACTTAATTCAGATCCTAAAGACTCGGAAATCCCAACTACTCCTATATATATATATATATATATATATATATAGAAATAATTCTCAATATTAATATTCACTGCATGGACCCCAAGGTCCTTAAAAAAAAATAAAAAAGATTCATAATTGTTTTACTTGTTAGCTAAATATGATTGGTTGGTAGGGATCAAAACCGATTTAATTCTTTTGATGATTCAATATGATTATCTACTGTAGATTGATCATTTTGAAAATAAAATGGGCATGTCCAATTATGATAATGAAGTTATGATAATCCAATTGAAAAATCTTAAATCTATCTTCACTTTTCAAACACTTCCAAAACCTTTCTATTATATCCTTATGATAACTTGCTCTTGCTCTTGCTGTTTCAGAGTGCACTTTAATTCAAAAATTATGAATTAAAGTCTTGTTTTATTACAAGTGAAAGTTGAATAAAATATTATTATAATATTATTTTTTAATATTATTTTTATTTTAAGATTTTAAAAAGTTAAATTATTTATTATATTTTATGTAGAAGTTTGAAAATTATAATGATTAGATGAGATAAGATGAGTTGGAATGATTTATGGAGACCTAAATTGTTAAAATTGAAAATCCAGATACTTTATCCACAAGAGAAAATATATTTGCAACCGTGAATTGTGCAACTGCCGCGTAATCGCTTTGAAAAAAGTGAATAAAACATGGGACCCACATTAAAAAAATTAATTTTTTAATAGTGAACCCTACTCTTTTTCAAAACGGTTACGCGGCATTTACGCACTTCACGGTTGTACGTAGAATTATGGAAATTGCCACAAAAGACATTCTTTTTTCTCTAGCCACCCGGCGAGTCATTCTTCTACAGGGCATCTCACAAATCTTTCTTTCTGATCGATGCTTTTCTTTTATTTTTCTTTGCCAATACATGTGCCTTCCAAACTGAGTTTCTACTACCATTCCTTCCCTCTCTATATCTTCATCACAGCCTCAACCAATGAAAGGAATTAAGCGAGAGAAAAAAAAAAGTTTAAGATTACACAAGCTGAACTTTTTGCCCCACACCCCGCGGGGGGATTGGTTTGGGTTTGAGCAAGAATGGAGGAGAGTATTTGTAGTTTCGTGCTAGAGAAATTATCGTGGGTATTTGAACAAAAATAAAAGCTCTTTGGTGGAGGGCAGGATGAATTCGATTCGCTTAATAGTGACCTAAAGCTGGCATATGCATTTATCAACGAATCCAGGGGAAAACACAACGAGCATGAATTACTGACAGAGGCAATGAGGCAATTAAGGGACATTGCCAATGAGGCTGAGGATGTTATGGATGCATTGAAGGTCGAAGATCTAAGGAGGAGGAACTTGGTGTGGAAGATAATACGCTACCCAATGATGTGTCATGATGCAGCAAAGAAGATAGAGGGCTTCAACCATAAAATCAATAAAATCCTGGACACTGTACAAAGGTACGAAGCGGAAGCTACTCCAGTTGCAGCGGTGGACGTTGCATTGGAAAGACATTGGAGGGTCGTCAAGGAAAGAGACGTGGTGGGCTTTGCTATTGACTCTACAAAATTGGAGAAGCAGCTTATGGAAGGGGATTCAAAGCTTGGTGTAATTTCAATCATCGGCATGGGAGGGTCGGGTAAGACCACTCTTGCCTGGAAGATCTACAATACTCTTCTCGTTGAGGGGCACTTTGTTTGTCGTATATGGGTGCATGCATCTTGCCAATTCAGAACCAGACTTGCTGCTTGAAATGTTAAAGTTTGCGATACCATAGTCTGATGAATCCATTAATGGGGCACTCGAAGACGCTGAGAGGATAAAAAGGAGAAGGATGGAGGAAATCGGAGATATGAGTGAAGAAGAATTGAAAGAGAAGTTATCCAAATACTTGGAAGGAAAGAGGTACCTAGTAGTCCTGGACAACATCTGGCCAACCGAAGGTTGGAATGCGCTAATTGCGGCTTTTCTTGATAACTCAAACGGAAGCAGAATATTGATCACCAGCCGTCTAAAAAGGGTGGCTTCAGGTATAAGCCTTAGTACTC
This sequence comes from Juglans cinerea, assembly GCA_961763995.1. Classification (NCBI taxonomy): domain Eukaryota; kingdom Viridiplantae; phylum Streptophyta; class Magnoliopsida; order Fagales; family Juglandaceae; genus Juglans; species Juglans cinerea. The sequence goes on from CAUIVZ010000005.1 coordinate 27,579,330, forward strand.
CCCACTTTCCCCCAATTCTCGATGAAGATGAAAGCTGGGAACTCTTTAGGAAGAAGGTATTCATAAGAGAGAAATTTCTTCCCCAGTTAGAAACTTTGGGAAGACAAATCGCTAAAAGTTGCAAAGGCTTACCACTTTCAATTGTGGAATTAGGGGGTCTTGCAGCAGTCGTAGAGAAGACACACCGAACACTGTCCAAATATGATGGCAATGTAAATTCCAATCTTTGTAGTAAGACAAGATGCAAGGACATACTGTCCTTGAGCTACACCCACCTGTCGCAGCACTTGAAATCATGCTTTTTGTACTTTGGAGTATACCCAGAAGAATATGAGATCCCTGTAAGGCAATTGATCCAACTTTGGATAGCCGAGGGATTCATACAGGATACAGCTGATTCTAACAACATAGAGGTGTTGATCGTTTCTCACGGAGGCCATTCGTGAGAACGAGTCTCTCGCTTAGGAGTCCTTGAAGTGGTCCACCATTCTTATTCATCACGTTCATAACGGATCCCATGAAAATCGGAGCACGTGGGACACATAACGCCGAAACTTGATGGAGGCTTCGACTATAAATACAGTGTTTAGTCCCAAACTCACTCACTCAATTCCCTTCAGTCTTACACCATCTAAATAGAGTGGAGAAGAGTTTGGAAGTGCCAAACACCAATGGGAAACGCAGCAAACCATTGAATAGCATCAATGGCTGGAAGTATTGTTCTTGCCATTAAAAGTTGTCGATTCTTGTTTCTAAAGTGTTATTCCGCATTATAGAATCGTTTTTCTAACATTTGGTATCAGAGCGACTTTTTTACTCTGCCTTAGTATTTGAGGAAGAGCTCTGTTCATCTCTGTTTTAGGTTGATTTTTTTAAATTTTTTTAAGTTTTGATTTCTAGATGTTTTTTGTTCAAAAGAAGTTTAGAAATCATCTGAAAATAGTCTCTCTAAACTTTCTGTGATTAAAAACATGTTTTTTGACGTAAAAAATAATCCTAGAAATCCTATTTTGCGAGCTGTCTGGAGATTGAAGACGACGAAAATGACATGTCGTTTAGCAGGGAAGTCATTCATTCAGTAATGATAAACGACACATCGTTTTCAATTTGATGAAAACGACATGTCGTTTAGTTCAGAAGTCTGTATCCAGTATAATAATAAATGACACGTCGTTTAGTTCAGAAGTCTTTTATCCAGTATAAAGATAAACGATGTGTAGTTTTCGATTTGTTGAAAATGACATGTCGTTTAGTGGAGCCAGCATTCAGTATAGCAAATAAACGACACGTCGTTTTCAGTTTTGGTAAAAATGACATGTCGTTTAGTTGGGTATTAATCATTCCGTAGAGAAGAACGACACGTCGTTTATCAATTTAATAAAACGACATGTCGTTTGCGTGGCCTGTTTTTCTTTTAAACAATGAGGAAAATGACATGTCGTTTATATGGGTATGTTTAAAAAAAAAATTCTCCACTTTTATAGATAGTTTGTAAAGTGGGTTTTTGGGCCCATGCCCTTTGTGCTTATAATTTTTATTTAATTTAATTATATGCAATTTGAATAATTGTAGTGTAAATTTATTTATTATGCTCGTATTTAGTTTGCATGAATTGATTAATTTTGTTTTATATTAATACATGCAATTTTTGGATGAGTATATAGTTTAAAGCATGAAATTAAATGTTATGCATAATATTATAGTTTTGATTATGCAATTTTTATGCTTATATTATGAATATTTTGTGCATAATAATAACATGTTAGTATTAGTTAAAATTATGTAATTCATAATATTAAGCTAGTCTTATGCAATTTAAATGTCTAGTGATCCATATAATTTTATGTTAATTAGAGAATAGCCACATCATCTTTAATTAAATAAAATTATTATGATTGATTAGGATCACATAAAGAATATTATACATTAATTGTAATTAATTATACTTAATATAATAAATTTTATCCCACAGGAATTTTTATTATATTTATATTATTAATTAGGATAAAATATTAAGTTATTCATAAATTACCCACAGGAATTATGAATTAAGTAAATAATTTGATAGTTTTATCATAAAAGTAGATAGAATATACATCGAATCATAATATACCCTTTAGAATTATGAATTAAAGTAAATAATTTGATAAAATTTTATCATAAAGATTAATTGAATCTACTTGAATTAAAAATTTAGCCCACAGGCAATTTTATGTCATTAGATTCAATTTTTAAGCATGATTTACATTGGTAAAACATGAATATTTATTTAGGCCTCAATTTTAACGTAAGCATGTAATCTATAATTTTATGCAGTTGCACATCCTGCAAATTTCTCTGATATTCGTTATGATATCCCTAAACTTAAGGGAGATAACTATAAGGTCTGAAATGAGAGAATTCTTCTTCATTTATGGTGGATGGATATAGATTATGCTATTAGGAAAAACAAACCACCAGCACTCACTGATACCAGCAATGCAGCAGCCATCGCAATTTATGAGCGATGGGAGCGATCTAATCGTCTCAGCATGATGTTCATTAAGACTAGAATTTATGTTGGTATTCGTGGTTCTGTCGATCAGCATGAAAAGGTCCGTGACTTGCTAAAGGTCATTAATGAACAATTTGTCACTTCAGACAAGGCACTAGCAAGCACCCTAATCATGAAGTTCTCATCCCTAAGGCTCACCAGTGTGAAAGGTGTGCGTGAGCACATCATGCAATTGAGGGACAATGTGGCTCAATTAAAGAAACTCGAGGTGGAAATGTCGGAATCCTTCCTGGTGCACTACATCCTGAACACCCTCCCGCATCAATATGGACCCTTCAAAATCTCATGCAACACATATAAAGAGAAATGATCAATTAATAAACTCATGACCATGTGTGTTCAAGAGGAAGAGAGACTGATAATGGAACAGGGTGAAAGTGCAATGCTGGCAACGCATGGAAAGGGCAAATCTCAAGCCAAACTGAAAGGGAAAGGTAAAATACCTCCCCAATGTGGTATTAAAAAAGATTACAGGTGTTTCTTCTGTAAAAAGAAGGGACACATGAAGAAGGAATCCGCCAAATTTAAGAAATGACTTGCAAACAAAGGTAATCCAACCTCACTTGTTTGTTATGAATCTAATATGGTTAATGTCAATATTAACAAATGGTGGATTGATTCTGGATCAACAATCCACATTTCAAATTCTTTACAGGGTTTGCAAAACCTAAGGAAGCCAGTGGGAAGTGAGCGAAACATCTTATCAGGAAACAATATGGGCTTACATGTGGAAGCTGTAGGAACTTGCTATTTAATTTTATCTAGTGGTTTTGTTTTAAAGTTAGAAAAGACCTTTTATATTCCAAGTTTCTCTAGAAACTTGATTTCAGTTTCAAGACTAGTACCTTTTGAATATTCTTTTAATTTTTCAAATTCATCATTCAGTTTATTTTATAAATTTGATTGTGTTGGGAATGGTATTTTGTCTGATGGTCTTTACTGCATTAATTTACAAAACAATGTCACTTATGATTCAATGCATGTTCACACTGGCACTAAAAGATGTGTTATTAATGATGATTCCTCTAAATTATGGCACCGGAGATTAGGTTATATCTCCATAGATAGAATTAAAAGATTAGTAAATGAATAGGTACTTAATACTCTGGATTTTACTGATTTTGAGACTTGTGTGGAGTGCATAAAATGAAAGCAAACCAACAAGTTAAAGAAATGTGCCAATAGGAGTTCAAACATATTAGAGATCATACATACTGATATATGTAGTCTAGACATGGACTCACATGGTCAGAAATACTTCATCTCTTTTATAGATGATTACTCACGATATATGTATCTTTACATGCTTCATAACAAGAACGAAGCATTAGATGTCTTTAAAATCTTTAAAACTGAAGTAGAGAAACAGTGCGGTAAGCAAATTAAAATCGTGAGATCAGATAGGGGTGAAGAATATTATGGTAGATATACAGAGAATGGACAAGCACCTGAGCCATTTGCAAAGTTTCTTCAAGAGCATGAGATTGTTGCCCAATACACCATGCCTGGTTCCCCAGACCAGAATGGTGTAGCAGAAAGAAGAAACCGAACATTATTGGACATGGTGCGGAGTATGCTTAGCAACTCCAATCTTCCTAAATCATTGTGGGTTGAAACACTTAAGACGACAGTGTATATATTAAACCGAGTTCCAACCAAGACAGTTCCTAAAACGCCATTTGAATTATAGAAATGTTGGAAACCGAGTTTGCGACATATGCGCGTTTGGGGATGCCCGTCTGAGGTGAGAATTTATAATCCACAAGAGAAGAAACTAGACCTAAGGACCATTAGTGGGTATTTCATTGGATATGCTGAAAAGTCTAAGGGTTATAGATTTTATTGTCCATCTCACAGTACTAGGATTGTGGAATCAAGAAATGTAAAGTTTCTTGAAAATGACTTGATCAGTGAGAGCGATCAAACCAGGAACATAGTTTCTGAGAATGATCATTCAGAATCTCAACCATCCACCTCAAGTGATAGATTGGTTATTGCTTATAACACCCCTCAAGTACAAACTGGTGTTGAACAACCAATCATTGACATTCCACAAGCTGCTGACGACATTCCAGTAGATCAAGTAGTTCAAGAGTTGCCAACAACTTTTGAACAACAAGTTGAACCACATACTTCTCAGGAAGATGATGGTGCAACATTAAGAAGATCTATTAGAGCAAGGAGATCAGCAATTCATAGTGATTATGTTGTGTATCTGCAAGAATTTGACTATAACATTGGAGCCAAAAATGATCCCGAGTTCTTTTCACAAGCCATGAGTTGCAAAGAATCAGAATTATAGTACAATGCCATGAAGGAAGAGATGAATTCTATGAAGAAGTCTGGGATCTTGTTGAGTTGCCTAAAGGTGTAAAAGCCATTGGATGTAAATGGGTCTTTAAAACTAAGAAAGACTCATTGGGCAACATTGAAAGATACAAGGCAAGACTCGTTGCTAATGGATTCACTCAGAAAGAAGGAATCGATTACACAGAGACTTTCTCTCATGTATCTAAGAAAGATTCATTGCGTGTTATTTTGGCATTAGTAGCCCATTTTGACTTAGAGTTGCAACAAATGGATATGAAAACAGTATTTGTCAATGGAGATCTAGAGGAGGAGGTTTACATGAAATAGCCTGAAGGATTCCCCTCTAGTGATGGTGAGCAATTGGTCTGCAAGCTCCAGAAATCCATATACAGTTTAAAACAAGGATCCTGTCAATGGTATTTGAAATTCCATAATGTAATTTCTTCATTCAGTTTGGTAGAAAACGTTATGGATCAATGTATATACCAAAAGGTCAGTGGAAGTAAAATATGTTTTCTTGTTTTATATGTGGATGACATTTTGCTAGCAACCAATGATAAGGGTTTGCTGCATGAGGTGAAACAATTCCTCTCTAAAAATTTTGATATGAAGGATATGGGTGAGACATCTTATGTCATTGGCATTAAAATCCATAGAGACAAGTTTCGAGGTATCTTAGGTCTGTCTTAGGAAACCTATATTAATAAAGTTTTAGAGAGATTCCGGATAAATGATTGTTCACCAAGTGTAGCTCCCATTGTGAATGGTGATAGGTTCAATTTGAACCAATGCCCAAAGAACGACCTTGAAAGGGAACAAATGAAAAATATTCCATATGCTTCTGCTATCGGAAGCCTAATATATGCTCAAGTCTGTACAAGACCTGACATTGCATTTGCTGTGGGAATGTTGGGACGATATCAGAGTGATCCAGGTTTAGACCATTGGAGAGTTGCAAAGAAAGTAATGTAGTACCTTCAAGGAACCAAAGAATACATGCTAATGTATAGACGAACGGACAATCTGGAAGTAATTGGCTACTCAGATTCTGACTTTGCTGGCTGTATTGATTCACGTAAATCAACATCAGGATACATATTTTTGATGGCCGGTGGAGCTATATCATGGAGGAGTGCCAAGCAGACTTTGACTGTCACTTCCACTATGGAATCCGAGTTCGTCTCTTAGCCATTGAGAATGTATTGCGACAATTCAACTGTTGTTTTTATGGCTAAGAACAACAAAAGTGAGAGTCAGAGTAAACACATCAACATTAAATATTTAGCCATAAGGGAACGTGTTAAAGAAAATAAAGTGGTCATTGAGCACGTAAGCACTGAACTAATGATCGCTGATCCTTTGACTAAGGGCATGCCACCGCTGAAATTCAATGATCATGTAGTGAACATAGGACTTGGTTCCATTATGTAATTTTTCATTGTATGAACAATATTATTTTAATGAAATTCTTAAATATTTTGATGTTTTTTCTCATATTGATGTGCACCTTAATTTAATTTTTGAGAAAAATTCATCTGTGTTGGACCAAGAATAAACATAGGGTTTATTCATTAAGAAATTGTTCCCACATAAATTATAATGTTTAAAGAATAAATACATAATAATACATGGAAGATAATACTCGTCATTAGAAGACCTATCGCCATGATTCATGTATTTATTGCTTAAATGCAGATTATCGATGGGTTTAAGATGAAATCTTATATTAGAAGTGTGGACCAAGTGGGAAAATGTTGACTGTTTCTCACAGAGGCCGTTCGTGAGAATGAGTCTCTCGCTTAGGAGTCCTTGAAGTGGTCCACAACTCTTATTCATCACGTTCATAACTGATCCCATGAAAATCGGAGCACGTGGGACACGTAACACCGAAACTTGATGGAGGCTTCGGCTATAAATACAGTGTTTGGTCCCCAAACTCACTCACTCAATTTCCTTCAGTCTTATACCATCTAAATAGAGTGGAGAAGAGTTTGGAAGTGCCAAACACCAGTGGGAAACGCAACAAACCAGTGAATGACATTAATGGCTGGAGGTATTGCTCTTGGCATTAAAAGTCGTCGATTCTTGTTTCTAAAGTGTTATTCTGCATTATAGAATCGTTTTTGTCTAACAAGAGGATGTTGCCGAAGACTACTTCGATGAGCTTTGTGATCAAAGCTTGATCCAAGTGGCTAGCAGCAGAACATATCGAGGAGCAGAGACATGTCGTATTCATGCTCTTCTACGACACATCTCCATTTGCGAGAACAAAGAAGAGAAGTTTCTTGAGGTATTTAGACATGTTAATCTTTTATCCGAGAACAAATCCCGTAGAATTTCAGTTCAATATTGTAGCACTCCTCATTATATTTCTTCGAATCTCTCTCACGCTACTTGTGCCCGCTCTTTGTTGTTCTTTGGCCAAGAGAAATTTCGCTTCGACTCATCCAACAAAAAGAAGCAGACCTACGGCGACCTTGATCCAAACCATTGGAAATGGGTCCACGAAAACTTCTGCTTGGTTCGGGTGCTTCATTTTGGTCAACTAAATATTTACTCCATTCCCTCAAATATAGAAGAATTGATCTGTTTGAGGTGCTTGAGAATAAAGTGATGTTCTCAAAGTAATTCCAGCTTCCATTTGCAACCTTAAACATCTAGAAACCCTTGACCTGAAAGGCACTTTTCTGAATTGCTTACCTATAGGGATATGGAAGCTCAGAAGTCTAAGAAATTTGTATATGTCTAGGCTAGTGAGTTTACCCAACCATTTGAACACAGACGTCAAAGCTCTTTGGAAGCTCCAAGTCCTTTCGACTGTATCGCTTAACCCACAAAATGTGAGCCTCATTGTTCAATCTGAACTCTTAAGGAAATTAGGAATATGGTTTGCTTCGGACGACAGCAACTGCAGAGCCGTTGAGGTTTTGGCAGGGCTCCACCATTTACCTCATCTTCAAACATTGAAAGTTGTAAATTGCTCAGAAGGTCCCCGTCTTCCGATTTCATTTCCATCGACAATCACCAAGATCACCTTAAGACAAGTGTGCTTAAAAGTCCGCCGCGACATGAGAGTGCTGGGGGAGCTTCCCAATCTTTATATATTGAAACTACAGAGTTGCTTGCTTTCTAGTAAACTCACATTCTTTGCAGATTCGTTCCATCGTCTTGAAGTTCTTAAATTGGAAAAATTGAATATTAAGAGATGGAAGCAAAGGAGACGTACAATGCCATGCCTCAGGCATTTGGTCATTAAACGTTGCATTGACTTAAACATGCTCCCCTCGAGACTGTGGAGTTTGAATGCTATGCAAGATGTGGAGGTGTTATGGAGCAACTTGGAATTGGTAACCTTGCTTCAGGAATCGCAAAGGAATCTTGGGTTTAATCTGGTCATCTGTCCTCCTCTGGATGACGACTTTTATCAAAGAAGGGCAGTATAACCAGTGGCTTCATCCGGAGAGCTAGAGTTGTGGTATGCTTTATCTTTGAGTCAAATTTTATCTTTTCCACAACTTTGAAAATATGATGACAGACAACTTCCATGGACTCGGACAACGGTGTTCCTTTCAACTGTTGCTACAACATATTTCCAAACATGTAGAGCTGACTGGAAAGCAAGCAGCTTTGTAATTTTAGATCTGAAGATTGACGAGATTTCCCAGCACTTTCATGCAGTCACTGGCCAACTGCTGGGTATTCTACCGTCGATAATTACATGGCATTTATGGTGGCATCGCTGCAAGGCCAAGATGGAAGGCGTGGTGGAATCTGTGCAGATGGTTTGGTGTTCCATTAAATATTGAGTGTCTTGGGCTGCTTTAAAAGTAAAGGAAGTAAGGTCACTTACTCGGCGGGATGAGGGGGTTTTACAGTGTTTTAGTTTGCCTTTTAAATCGGTTGCAGAAGAGGCTCTAGCTCTGGTCGAGTGGAAGTGTTCGAAAAAAGGTTGGGTGAAGTTGAATGTGGATGGTTGCTCTCTTGGAAAATCAGGTCCATCAAGTGCGGGAGGTGTGATTCAAAATGAAAAATGTGATCTGATTTGTGGTTTTGCAGCCTCTACAGGTCATAACTCCAACAACTATGCAGAGGTGATGGGATTACTCCATGGGCTTCGGCATATTGGTATGTTGGGACTGACGAAGGTTAAGATTGAAGTAGACTCTATGCTCGTGCTTCACTGGTTGAAAACGCAAAGATATATGGTTTTTGGTATATGGAGGATTATTGGGATAAAATCCAAAATCGATTAGCTGGTCTCACATTTTCCTTATCTCATTCTTATAGAGAGAAATTAAAACAGTTGCAGATGGTTTAGCTAAAAGAGGAGCTCAATGTCTCATTGGCACATGGTTTTTGGTGTCATATTTTCGGTCCTTTATAAGAGAAATTATTAGATTGGATAAGGAGGGTTTTCCCGAGAAAAGTAGGAAACGCTGTTAGAGGGCTTACGAGGGTTTCATTGTTTTATTTGTTATTGCTCTTTGTTGGAGTAGAGAGTCTTAGATTGTTACCACGGTTTTTTTCCCTCCGCATTAATAATGAGGCCTGTCTTCAATGTTTTATTAAAAAAAAAAAAAAAAACACTTGTCACAAGGTTTCTTTGAACAGTTTATAATTTATAATTTTCAATTTTCCAAACAGCTATATAAACATTGTAATGGTGATTACAGAGCAGGAATGATTAGTGTTTCCCTTGAATCTTGATCATGTTGTAGCCAAGGAGTTTAGTATTCTGAGTTTATGCTCTCTCGGCCAATGCTAGATACGATTCTAGGACGTGCAAGTCCCGTGTACTCTCTCTGTGAAAAGTGAGATTCCCATGAAAATGATGATTTTTCTGTGTGGATTCTAAATTTCTCTTATTTTTATAAAAGAATACGCGAGACTTGGACTACATATCATTTTCCTGCTCACTATACTCTGTATCTCCTAGCTTCTTCCATGTAGAGTCTATCACTTCGAGTTTGGTTGTTAAAAGATCATTTTTGGGATGCGACTTATGTTTGGGTTTTTTTAAAATAATAAATTCTGAACTGTTTATGCTATTTTATCAAGTGAATTTCTTGAAATTTTAACAATTGTTTTCGAATCCATTCTTGAGATTTCGCCTCATCATTATAAATATTCATTATATTAAATAAATTTCTTGTGAGTAAAGCATTTCTATTCGAGAATTGGCATAGGAGGTTTAATACGTAAAGACGTATCGCCAACTACAAAACGGGATGTTAAAAACAGGTAGTAAAAACGAACATTTAATTTTAAATAGGCTGGCCGATGGCATACGACCACATATTAAGGCAGAAATTCGATGAGCAGAAATCATTACAAAATAAGGAAACGAAACCAACGGACAAGGAAGAAACAATTTCTCTGCGTGACGAAGTTTCCGGCCACCGCATAAGCAAGCAAACATTTCATAAACTAATTGGTAAATTTATCACGCCAGTCTTCATAAAAGTCAGCATATAGAGGTGGATCGATTAGTAACTTGAACCCAATGAACCACTGAAGTTCCTGCACCTTCTTTGCGGCTTTCAAGTTGCTCTCTAATACCTCCACTTCTCGCAAGGAAGGTAGAAATGATACCGAAGCCGAAGGGAGCCTAGTCAACTCATAGCATCGATCGATAACCAAATGCCTTGGGCCCAGCATTGCACGACGACTCCCCTGTTTCCATTCTTCAATCCTCAAATTTTCCAATTTAAGATATATGAGTGCAGGAAACGAATCTCCAAAGATGTAGAGCTGACTGGAAAGCAAGCAGCTTTGTAATTTCAGAATCTGAAGATTGACGAGATTTCCCAGCACTTTCATGCAGTCACCGTCTTCTAAGCACACTTGTCGCAAGGTTATTTTTGTGATTGTCTCCGGAAATGAATTCGGTAGACTAAGAATCTCTGAACAGTTTATAATTTTCAATTTTCGAAGGCGGTGTAAATGTTGGAGGCTGGCCAAAGCATGTCCTGCTTCGCTGTTGCTCTCGTTTGATGCAAACCATATTCCTAATTTCCTTACATTAGGGAGCTTAGCCTCGACAATGGGACGAACAGTTTGTACGTCAAGTGATACGGTGGAGAGGACATGGAGATTTGAAAGAGCTTTAATTTCTGTGTCCGACTGGTTTGGTAAACTCACTGGCCCAGACATATAGAATTTCCTTAAATTTCGCAGCTTCCAGATCCCGATTGGCAAACTATTCAGAAAAGTACCTCTAAGATCAAGCGTTTCTAGGTTCGTAAGGTTGCCAATGGAAGCGGGAATAACTTTCAGTGCATCTGACTGCACACGTAAGTACCTCAAATGGATCAATCGTTTTATCCACGTGGGAATGGAGTAGACATTCAGATTCCCAAAGTTAAGCACCCGAAGCAAGTTGAAGTTTTCTTCGACCCATTTCCAGTGGTTTGGATCAAAGCCACCATATGTATCTTCGCCGAAGAACAACAAAGAACGAGCAATTGAGGGGCTGGGTGTGTTTGAAGACATGTATAGATCCAGAGTGCTACCCTGGATGGAAAGCCTCCGAGATTTTTTCCACGATGAAAGATTGACATTTGGTACGTCTAAAAACTTCTCTTCCGCACCCTTGGATATGCAGAGGTCTCGCAGAAGGTCATGGACATGACATGTCTTTGCACCTCCATCCGACCTCCTCTCAACCACTTGGATCAAGTTTCGGTCAATGAGCTCCTTCAAGTAGTTTTCAGCAACGTCCTCAATGTCATCATTGCCACCGCAATGTATGAGTCCCTCTGCTAACCATAAGTGGATCAGTTGGCTTGCAGGGATTTCAAAGTCTTTCGGGTACGCACCTAAATACAAAAAGCACGGTTTCAAGTTTTGCGGCAAGTGGGTGTAGCTTAGGTTCAGAATGTCATCGCGTAATGTTGTAGCCTGAGCCGGGTACCAATTTACATCCGCAATCACTTTTGACCATATTCGATGAGTCTTCCCTTTGTTTGCTAAAACGCCACATAGTACCACAATTGAAAGTGGTATGCCAAGACAACCTTGTGCTATTTGTCTCCCTAGATGAGTTAGGAATCTTCCAGGAAATGCTCCTAGGAATACCATCTCACGAAAGAGGTCCCAGCTTTCATCTTCTTTAGTGAATGGAAGAGAGTAGGGAGGATTAAGACTTCGTTTGGAAGTTAAGCTCATCTCAACTCATCTTAACTCATCATTACAATTTTTTCAAATCTCAATATAAAATATAATAAATAATTTAACTTTTTCAAATCTCAAAATAATAATAATAATAAACAATAATATTCTATCAATATTTTATCATCACAACTCAACTCAACTCAACTCACTTCAACATCCAAACTCACCCGGTTGCATGTGAAGCAACTTCTTGTATGCGGCTAGTGATTAATATCCTACTTCCATTGAAGTCGTCCGGAAAAGCAGATCTTATCTCATCCCAGATTTCTGTTATCCAGACGTCATCCATGACTATTAGGTACCTCTTCCCTCGCAAGTATTCCAACAGCTTCTTCTTTAATTCATCCCTACTCATGTCTTCAAGGCTCCTTATCAAGTCATCTGATTTTGGAATCTGACACTTCAGAATTTGAAGCAACAACTCCCTGGTTCTGAGATTTTGAGATACACTCATCCATACTCGACAATTAAAGCGACTCTTGATTGCATCATTATTATAGATCTCTCTGGCTAGGGTGGTCTTCCCCAATCCACCCACACCTGTGATTGAAATCACGTCAAGTTTTGAATTCCCTTCAATAAGCTGCTTTTTGAATGTGACGACTTCACTCTTAACAAATCTGGAAGAATTCACTTGAATACTCGCCCTCATGACGGTATCCCTCTCCCTATTCAGTAGTTGCCGATAATTAGCCGTAGCTACAATAGCCTTACCTTCGTTATCTTGAATCCTCCTCTGTATCTCGACGGTACCCCTATTCAATGTGCTCGGATGTTTAGCCGAAGCTAAAATAGCCTTACCTTTGTTTTCTTCTTTAATAGTTTTAATCCTTTCGTTGAAGTACTTGGATATGCGTAGTTGTTGCACAAGATCAGGAGTACTACATGTCGTTGCTTCTCCATCTGACCTCCTACTGACCACTTGGATCAAGCTTCGATCTACGAGCTCCTTGAAGTAGTCTCTAGCAACATCCACCGTGTTTCTTTCTCCGCTCTGCTCTATGAATCCCAGGCTGATCCATTCTTGAATTAGAAATTCCACGGGGATTTCAACGCCATCTTCGTATTTTTCTAAATGCAAAAGGCATGGCTTCAGGTGCAGGGGCAGGTGGGTATAGCTCAATTTTAAAATTTTTTCCCATGCTTTTTCCCCCGTAAGAGACAAATTTATTTTAGCAAGCACTTTCGACCATGCTTCGGATGTCTTCTCTGTGTTTGCTAAACAGCTCCCTAATGCCACAATTGATAAGGGTAAGCCCTGACAATATTCCATCATTTGTTTCCCTAGAGTTTCCAACACGAGAGGACATTCTCCTCCTCGGAACACCTTCTTATGGAATAGCTCCCAGCTTTCATCTTTATTAAGCAATGGGAGAGAGTAAGTGTAAGCAAAACTTGCAGGTACATCGAGTATCAGCGTGGTCGTGATTAATATTCTGCTTCCGTTCAAGTTATCAGGAAAAGCAGATCTTACCACCTCCCACAGTCGAATACTCAAAATGCCGTCCAGGACTACAAGATACCTCTTCTCTAGCAAGTATGCATACAGCTTCTCACGTAATTCCTTTGGGGTCTTGTTGAGTGTCCTTCCCAACTCAAGGGTTATTGGCATCTCTTCTAAAATATTAAGCAACACTTCTTCGGCTGCTGAAAATCGAGATACTGGCACCCATACACGGCATTTAAAATGTGTCTTGATGCAGTCACTATTATACAATTTCCTGGCAATTGTGGTCTTGCCTAACCCACTCCTGCCCTCGATTTGAATCACACCAAGGTTTGGGATCCCCTTAGTAAGATAGTCAGCCAATACAGCAGAGTGTTTAACGAAGCCCACCACGTCATCTTCCTCGACGTCTCTCTTTCGCCTCTGACGTGTCTCCTCCGCCGTTTGATCTACATGACTTGCTGCACCTCCTTCGATACTGAACTTTTCTATATTTGTGGCTATTTCTTCGATCCCTACTTTGATGCCTTTTATCTTCTTTACAACATCATCGAGCACCTTTGTTTGATGACTACTTCTATCTGCCTCCGTTTAGCTGTCGCACCTTTGAGAATCAGCATGTCGATAGCATCCTCAACATCGAAAATAATGTCTCTGATTAGCCTGCGATACTGCTCCACTCTTTTATGCTCGTCCCGTTCCTTGTCAAAGTACTCAACGCATTTGTGCATCATCCAAGAGAGCTCGATGCGGATTGATTCTGCCTGAACCTCCACCCCACGAAAGAAATGTGGTTCTTCATCAATCAGCCGCGACAGGCGGTGTAAGGGGAAAGTAACAGCACAATAGGCCATATTTGCTTAGAAACTCCTTAACTTTTGTTCCTCTCTTTAGTAAGGAGTGGTGAGGAAATGGGAAAAGAAGGATGCTAGAAACAATCTACAAAGTTCCTGAAGACAACTGATGCGTGATGTTCCCGCATGAATTTAGCAATAATTTCCTGAATTTTTTTCATTTTCTTAGCTGGAGTGGTTTAGTGGATTGAGAAAAATGATAAAAAAAAATTGACCTTTTATATTTATAAATCTCATAAATGTAATTATTGACCGACCAAATCATAGAATACTATTATATCATTGAATTATTGTCTCAAAAATTGTTCTTAATCGCAATTGAAGGTACAATATGAGAAAGTAGTGACGGTGTGCAGAAATTATTGTCAAAAAAATCTTTCTTTTCGATCGGTCATAATTGTATTATTGATTGGAATGACAAAGTCATCAATGCAAAAAAGTCATTACAATTATTGTCCCAAATATATTTCTATTTTATTTGACAAGGTTGTATTTTTTTTTCTTGGCTTTTAGCATGCAGGCTTTAATCTTTAGCCGGCATGACCAAGTCATCAATGTGATGATATCTTCTACTAGGGAGAAGCTAGGGGTAGGTGGCGGTGAATTGTAACAAGCTCGCCTCTCTTTTTCTCCTCTCTCTTTTTCCATTCATGATATATCTATTGCAAAAATTTAATTGCAAGTAAATATGTGCACCAATTTATACACCAATATTGATATATAATATATATGTTTAACGAAATAATGTGAATTAAAGATGAAAATAATTTTTATAATATATGAGATTTTCTTCTTCTCTTAAAAAAATTTTTTTCATTTTTTTTAAATAAAAAAAATCATCGGTACGCGATATGGTGCACGAACTCTTTTGTATCTAGCAAAACCCATATCTATTTAGTCCATTCAAAATTACCGTTAAGTTTGCCATTGATGTAAATATGTCAAAATTAAAATTAAAAAAAAAAAAAACTCCTCTCTCTCCCTCTGCACCTCTGTCTCTCTCTTCCTTCCCCAAATCGACAAACCTTTATCCCTCCCTTCCCTAGATTAGCATGAAACAATAGTGGAAGCATTTGATTTTTGCCAAAAGCACACAAATTCCTTACCATATTCTAAACTCTAGTGGAATCATGGTTTTAAATCTTTCACAAATGCTAATTCTTGCAAAGGTTCAAAATGTGCATTTGGTGATTCTTACATTCACGCTTTCACAAGAGCACAGTTTTAAATTCTTTTGGTCACTTTATTGTTGATGTCGTGTTTTACTGGCAAGTCTTATATATTCTTACCGTCTGTTTTCCATACGTGTAAGTTGTTTCGTGAGTAATTTTGTTCATGGACCGAGTATTTTGTAAAGGCTCACTAACTACTCTTAGAGAAGGGTTGTTGGGCTTGATTGGACTTGGTCTGACTCTCTGACTTACTTATTTAATAATTCCTTGTAGACTTGTTATATGAATTGATAGGAAGAAAAAACCCCCTTACACCTAGTGTTCTTGTACGAATCTTAGCAATAATTTCGACTTTTTTCATTTTTTTAGCTAGGGTGGTTTAGCGGTCGATGGAGCAAGATGATAAAGAAATTGACCTTTGGTCTTTATAAATGTCATGCCATAAGTTATTGAATTATTGTCCGACCAATTCATAGATATTATTATATCTAAAAAAATATCATTATTATATCATTGAATTATTGTATCAGAAATAATTCTTTATTCTAACTT
Source organism: Juglans cinerea (assembly GCA_961763995.1). Lineage (NCBI taxonomy): Eukaryota > Viridiplantae > Streptophyta > Magnoliopsida > Fagales > Juglandaceae > Juglans > Juglans cinerea. The sequence continues at coordinate 27,595,392 of CAUIVZ010000005.1, forward strand.
AAGACTATTTTGAGATTTGTTTGTTTATATAGATGAGATGAAATGAAAATTAAAAATTAAATAAAATATTATTTTTATATAATAATTTTAAAAAAATTAATTAATTATTATATTTTATATAAAAATATAAAAAAAAATTATAATAATTAGAAAAAATAAAATAATTTATAAAAACAAACTAGGGATAAGTCATCAATGATGTCGTCCCAAATATCTTTCTTTTTTTTTCTTTTTTTTTAATGGATAAAAGATATCTTTCTTTTTGATCGGTTATAGTAGTAGATATTGACCCGACACAACCACGTCATCAATACTTCTTAAATCATTGAAATTATCGTCCCCCAAAACTTTTTTTTATTACTATCGTGCTAGGTACAGTCGTCAGTTACAGTTGTGTAGTCGGCTGAAGTAGACGACTGACGTAGCAGCAGCTGTTAATTAAAAAAAAAAAGGGTGCAGAATTTCTAATCACGATTCTAATAGCCAATCTTCATTCTTCTTCGTTTTCGTATTGGGACTAACTCACGAGACAAAGAATAAAGAGAGAATATATTTATAATTGTATAATTGTTATATAATTATTTTAAAAAATAAATAAATTATGAGATTTATATTAAAAAAATTAATATTTTAATAATAAACTTTATTTATTTTCAAAATAATTATCTGATAATTGTACAATTCATGATTATATGTAAAATTACTCTAAAAATAACGGGTGAATTTCCATATCAAAATCGATTCAGTGCACAAAGAGAGCAACATGGTTTCTTTGGTTGTATGAAGAAAATGGTGGGGGAGTTTTTTCTTCTTATTATTCTTTTTAAATATTTTTAAATTTTTAAATTTTTTATCTAATAATTATCTAATTATTACAATTTTTTCAAATTTTCAAATAAAACATAAAAAATAATTCATTTCTTTCAAATCTCAAAATAAAATATCATAATTTTTTTATTTAATTTTTTTCTCTCATTTTTTAAAATCTCATAAAATATCGTAACTCAAACTTTTTTACAGTTATTCACAAATAATTTTATTACTATTTACAAATTTTTTATCTCATCTAAACATTCAAGAAAGCCTTTTAACTTTATCAATAGCATTTACTAACTCACCCAAAAAATTTAAATCAGGTGAAAAATGTCAACACAAATAAGAACGAGTTCTAAAGAACGAGTCTGAAAAAAAAAACAATTAATTTGTATAGCTTGTCAAGATGATGTTAAGAAAAAGTGTAAATAGAAACTAATTGCAGAATATATGCTCAAATGAATTGGAATAAACCCAGTAATACGATCTGTTTCGCCCCGGATCTCCCTAAGCACCGTTGTCCTGACAGAGATCGACTAGCAACAAAGAAAGACTGAGGATTTCGGGTGCGATGGGCGGAAAACAAACATGTAGGAAAGTGAGAGTTTCGGAGATGGGATATCTTGCGAGGGGAGGGAGATGACAATTTTTGGTATCAACGTATATTTTCATTCATTACTTCGTTACAGAGATGCAATGTACATATAAAGAAAGAAAAATGCTGTAAACGTATTCTGAGCTATACACATTTTCTGGCTAGAATCAAGATTGACCCTTGAATCAAGGGATTATGTGTTGAAATTCATATGTAATGCTACAATAGTTGTCATTACACGGCATGACCAAGTCATAGTTTAGTAATTGAGAGAGTTTTAAAAAGTCATAGTCCTAAAAGTCTTTTTTTTTTATTTTTTATCAGAGCACCCAACGAGTCTTTCTTTCTTCTCAGTACCCCACGAGCCTTGTTCTTTCTGAATGCTTTTTTCTTTTTTATCTGAAATCTGAATACTTGTTCCTTCTGAACTGTCTCTGTTTCTATTTACCACCATCTCAACCAAGAAAAGGAATAAACGGAGAAGGAAAAAGAAAAAGGCAAAGGGTACAAAATCTGAACATTGTGGATCCGTGAGGAGAAGTGGGAGTTGGGCATAAGCAAGAATGGCGGAGAGTCTTTGTACTTTCCTGCTAGAGAAATTGTCCTGGGTACTTGAACAAAAAGAATACTTCAATGTCGGAGGGCATTATATATTCGACTCACTTCATAGTGACCTAAAACTAGCATATGCTTTCATCAGCGAATCCAAGGGGAAGGGGAACGAGCATGAATTACTGAAAGAGGCAAGGAGGCGACTGAGGGACATTGCTCATGAGGCTGAGGATGTTATGGACGCATTGAAGGTCGAAGAAGAGAGGAGAAGGAACGTGATGGGAAAGATAATCCGTTTAGTTCGCTACCCAATGATGTGTCATGATGCTTCAAAGAAGATAGAGGGCTTCAACCAAGAAATCAATAAAATCCTGGACACTATACAGAAGTACAGAGCGGAATCTACTCCAGATGCAAAGGCGGACGCAACACTGGACAGACATAGGAGAGTCCCCGAGGAAAAAGATGTTGTGGGCTTTGCTATTGACTCAGCAAAATTGGAGAAGCAGCTTACTGAAGGGGATTCAAAACGTGGTGTCATTTCAATCATCGGAATGGGAGGGTCGGGGAAGACCACTCTTGCCTGGAAGATCTACAATACTCTTCTCGTCGAGAGGCACTTTAGTTGCCGTATATGGGTGTATGCATCTTACCATCTCAAAACCAGAGAATTGTTGCTTGAAATTTTAAAGCCTGCGATGCTGAAGTCTGATGAATTGATATCGGCACTCGAAGAAACTGAGAGGATAAAAAGGAGAAGGATGAAGGAAATCGGAGATATGAGTGAAGACGAATTAAAAGAGAAGTTATCCAAATACTTGGAAGGAAAGAGGTACCTAGTAGTCATGGACAACATCTGGACAACTGACGTCTGGAATGAGCTAAATGCGGCTTTCCCTGATAACTCTAACGGAAGTAGAATATTGGTCACAAGTCGTATAAAAACAGTGGCTTCAGATGCAAGCCTTAGCACTCCTCAATTTCCCCCAATTCTTGATGAAGATGAAAGCTGGGAACTTTTTAGTAAGAAGGTGTTCCGAGGAGAAAAACTTCCTCCCCAGTTGGAAACTTTGGGAAGACAAATCGCAAAAAGTTGCGATGGCTTACCACTTTCAATTGTGGAATTAGGGGGCCTTGCAGCAGTCGAAGAGAAGACACACCGAACACTGTCCAAATATGTTGGCAATGTAAATTCCTATCTTTGTAGTAAGACAAGATGCAAGGACAGTATGTCCTTGAGCTACACCCACCTGTCGCAGCACTTGAAATCATGTTTTTTGTACTTTGGAGTATACCCAGAAGAATTTGAGATACCTGTAAGGCAATTGATCCAACTTTGGATAGCCGAGGGATTCATACAGCATACTGGCTCTAGAAACATAGAGGATGTTGCCGAAGACTACTTCGTTGAGCTGAATGATCAAAGCTTGATCCGAGTGGCTAGCAGCAGGACAGATGGAGGAGCAAAGACATGTCGTATTCATGCTCTTCTACGACACATCTCCATTTGCGAGGGCAAAGAAGAGAAGTTTCTTGAGGTATTTAGACACGTTAATCTTTTATCCGAGAACAAATCCCGTAGAATTTCCGTCCAATGTAGCACTCCTCATTATATTTCTTCGAATCTCTCTCACGCTACTTGTGCCCGCTCTTTGTTGTTCTTTGGCCAAGAGAAATTTCGCTTCGACTCATCCAACAAAAAGAAGCAGACCTACGGCGACCTTGATCCAAACCAATGGAAATGGGTCCACGAAAACTTCTGCTTGGTTCGGGTGCTTCATTTTGGTGAACTAAATATTTACTCCATTCCCTCAAATATAGAAGAATTGATCTGTTTGAGGTACTTGAGAATAAAGTGTGATGTTCTCAAAGTAATTCCAGCTTCCATTTGCAACCTTAAACATCTAGAAACCCTTGACCTGAAAGGCACTTTTCTGAATTGCTTACCTATAGGGATATGGAAGCTCAGAAGTCTAAGAAATCTGTATATGTCTGGGCCAGTGAGTTTACCCAACCATTTGAACACTGACGTCAAAGCTCTTTGGAAGCTCCAAGTCCTTTCGACTGTATCGCTTAACCCACAAAATGTGAGCCTCATTGTTCAATCTGAACTCTTAAGGAAATTAGGAATATGGTTTGCTTCGGACGACAGCAACTGCAGAGCCGTTGAGGTTTTGGCAGGGCTCCACCATTTACCTCATCTTCAAACATTGAAAGTTGTAAATTGCTCAGAAGGTCCCCGTCTTCCGACTTCATTTCCATCGACAATCACCAAGATCACCTTAAGACAAGTGTGCTTAAAAGTCCGCCGCGACATGAGAGTGCTGGGGAAACTTCCCAATCTTTATGTACTGAAACTACAGAGTTGCTTGCTTTCTAGTAAGCTGACAGTCTTTGCAGATTCGTTCCCTTGTCTGGAAGTTCTGGAATTGGAAAAATTGAATATTAAGAGATGGAAGCAGAGGAGACGTACAATGCCATGCCTCAGGCATTTGGTCATCAAACGTTGCACTAACTTGAACATGCTCCCCTCGAGACTATGGAGTTCGAATGCTATGCAAGATGTGGAGGTGTTATGGAGCAACTTGGAATTGGTAACCCTTCTTCAGGAATCGCAGAGGAATCTTGGGTTTAATCTGCACATCTGTCCTTCTCCGGATGACGAGTTTTATCAAAGAAGGGCTGTATAACGGTGGCTTTACCCTGAGAGCTAGAGTTCAGGTACGCTTCATCTTTGTGTCAAATTTGACTTCCAGTTAAATGTTATTGCTTTTATCTTTTCCACAATTTTTAAAACATGATGACAGACAACTTCCGTGGAATTGGACAATGGTGTTCCTTTCAATTGCTGCTACAACTTTCTTCCCTGCAAGGGGTTTGGAGGGGAAGAAAAGGCTATGGTTTCCTCTGAGTTGCTTTTCTTTTGATTATTGTGGAATGATTTGGTTTGAATCCGCTTGTATGTCCTCATTTTCCTACTCTGTATACTTTGTATCCCCAGCTTCCTACTTGTAGGGCCCATCACTTCGAATTTGGTTGTTTAAGATCATTTTTGGGATATTGTAACTTATGTTTGGATTACTTTTAAATATAAATCTTGAACGACTTTGTTGGCTATTTTATCAAATTTATTCAAATTTTAAAAGTTGTTTTCAAAATACACTCTTAAGATTTGGTTCATCATTATTTATCATTTTAGAATAATATAGATATTCATTGTATTAAATTTATTTAAATTTTAAAATTATAAATGTTTATTATTGATTTTGGAAGCAATGTTTTCGATTTAATAAAGATATTCATAAGATAAGAATTTGGCTTTACATTTTAATGAAAATCGTTTTAATACGAGAATAAACCGACGTATATTAAATCTTATTCTTTTTATTTTCATATAAAAAATAAATACATTGGTTAAAAAATAAATCGAAGAAAGATCAACTCATGCCCTACTTTGAAGATATCAAATATCTAACTGAGTTATTATAAGGATCCGATTATGAATATAAGTTTATCTGATAAATTATAACAATTTTTCTTAAAAAAAATTCCAGATAAGTTACACTATCTATATCATTTCTCTTTAAATAATGAGATTTAATTTAGAAAATTTAAATTTTAAAATAAATCTTCTAAATATATAAACAAAATTTAAAACTAAATAAAGCAGACGCAATATCTTCATTTTAGGTGACCACATTTCCCACGCCGTACGTGTAACTCGTATGTGACAACCAACCAACTTCAATATCCTAAATATTTTTTAAAGGAAAAAGAGGCTGAAAATAAAATTATTCTAAAATTAATTAAGCGCTGTTTGGGAAGTGAGAGAGGGAGAAAACGACGAAGCAAAGGGGAAGAAGAGAAAAGACAATGGGCGAGGTATCAGAGACGACGATGACGATGACGATGCAACATCAGAAGAAGAGGAAGAAGAAGAAGGGACGCCCATCTCTTTTGGATCTCCAAAAACGCTCTCTCAAGCAGCAGCAGCAACAACAACAACAAATCCCTAACCCGATCAATTTAAGTCCTCACCCTACCCGTCGCTCCACTCGCCGGGACTCTTACCCTGACCAACCGGAGTGGGTTTCCGGTTCTGGAGACGACGACGAACGCAAAGAGAAGAAGCACAAGCTCCTAAATGGTCTGAACCCCCATCCACATTACCCGACATTGTCGCAGACTTCCCTGTCGTTTAGCTCCAATCCATACGCCTCAGATTCTAATGCGAATGTTGAGGATACCGAGGCGGCCATCAAGAGGCGCAATATCAGCCCCGTACCTTACGCATCTGATGCAATGGTGATGATCATCAATTTATATAACACAACTTTCCCTTATTTTTTAAAGTGAATTTCTGAAAACGTTTTGAAGAACCAAAAGGCATATATAGTGTGTTCCTGCTGCGGTTGCGTTTTGAAAAGTAATTCGAGTCGCTTGGAATTCCGCGCGCAATTTCATAGCTTTTTTGTTGGTGGGTTCGTTTGATCAACGAGTGGATAGACACCTTTGACTCGGTCTAAGTTTGTAATATTCGTTAATTTTTATTGAAATCTGGGTGGGCTCTTAATTTTCTCTTTATTATCATTATTATTTCCTAATTTACATCTTGCATCTATTTATTTATTTATCCGTTTCTTGCTTCTGTATTCTTATCGTCTGTATTAATACGCAGAAAGACACACGTCCTCGTGTCTGTAAAAGCTTCCAACTTGTCTTTTCCTAGATTATTTCCAGATCTTTTCTTTTTTCCACTTGTACTTCCTCGGTTCCTCCTTCGCCCTTGATGCAACTTTCCAAATGATTATTGTTTTCGGTTTCTATTAATGACCGAGTGCTAATGCAATTCCTTTTCTTTTAGTTTTTTTTTTTTTTTTGTCTGTATGTGGGTAATTTAAACAGAGATATTGGACTAATTTTGCAGGGTGAAAAGCTTTTGAAAGCGACAGACACCATACATGGTATCGAACTATCAATCAATCGCAATTCTTTGCTGAAAAGCCTCTGTGGGGAATTTCTGTAGTGCTTGATTTTTTCTTTCTACATGTATTAAACGTATAGTATCATTTTATATGGGCAGCGTCGCAGGTGGAGTCCGGTCCCACGACACCTTTGCCGGACAAAAAGTTGTTGGTGTTCATCCTTGACAGGCTTCGAAAGTGTGTTTTGTTTCTTGCTCCGATTTTATATTCATTTTTTTCTTGTTTGAGTTTGGAGTTTGATCGGTTTATTCCAACTCGTTCGCAGAAAGGACACTCATGGGGTATTCTCGGAGCCAGTGGATCCGGAAGAGGTGCATTTCTATGGTGATTCTCCATTTTCGTAGGATATTTGAATACCCATTTCTGATTTGTTAGAAATTTATTTCCCTCCAGCTTCCTGATTACCATGAAATCATCGAGAATCCAATGGATTTTGGAACCGTGAGGAAGAAACTAGATGTGGGAGCTTATGCCAACTTGGAACAGTTTGAGGTTGGTTTTAGACTGCATTTCCTGCAGATTTGCGCGCACACAGACACACAATATGTTACATTTATATTTCTGTAACCAGAATTGCAAAAATGTCGACCTGTCTCTGAATTTTAATTTCATTTTGACAATAATTCAGGTCATAGATTTTCTGCTAGTTATTTTATATTCTTGCCACTGTTTGTGCACGCTCACATGTACTTTAATGCCTTCACTCCTTGGTTTATTTTCTTATGGTTATGAACTTGTCGGTGCCTAGCAACCGTTTTTCAATGAAGTTTGTTCGTTCTTTTAGTAATTTCCATTGTGACCTGCAATTTCATACACTCAGCTCACTTTTTGCAAATTTGTTGGTTTCTTTTGATTTTTTGCCTCGATCAAGTATTAAATTGGTCTTGATTTTCTCCAAACGAAAATAATTGTTTGAGCACACCACTACTAGATGAAACAAGGGCTTAAAAAACCAGAGTGTTGGAATTGTTGCTTTGGTATTGGTATTTTCTATGAAGCAAATGGCAAAGGAAGTACCAAACAAACTGGATGGGGAGATTGGAAAAAAGCGATTTCTTGATTAGTTGTCCATGGTTATCCCATCAAGGAAATACTTTCAGGGGTAAGTATTAAATTCATATCAGGTTGCGTCATGCAGCTCTCCGGGGTAAAGGTAGATGAGAATCTCCGAAACCAGGACCTTGCATTACAACTTACCAATCTAAAGGAGTTAAATCTTTAGATAAATGTAGTTGAATCTGTTCGCTTGTATTTTTGTATTCTTCACGGGGAAAATTATTTAAGCTAGTTACACTGCTGTTGCTCATGAATGGGGTCTGTGATGTGTACTTGAGTAGTTTTTGTGGATCACATGCTCTATTTGTAGTATATGATTTGGGATCTCCTTCCTCGTAGTTAAAAATCTGGTCCACGCCCCTTATCATACCAGAAAAAGGAAAACAATAATATAAAATAAAGTAATAGATGCACCCGTACAGGTACAGCCTTGTGGTCAAACATTGGAGGTTCCATTAGATTACGGTTCTGGCGTGTGGGGTGTGGGGTCATGTATCCAGAGATTACTCTGGACCCTGCCTTCGTAAGATTCCATGTTATAAACAAAGTACTAGATGTGTTAATGACTGGATATGTAAAAGTGGAAGCCATATGCGAACTTTGGTTGAATGATCTTTACCAATACAATTAATTCTTTACCAACGTTTATGGTTATATAAGTTTCATTTCCATTGAATGGTGCAAATATACTTCATCTTGTTTTTCTTGAAGTTCCATTTGTCAGTGGTGACTTTGGTCTTCTCAGTGTTGATGGATCTGATTCATGTTAGGTAAATAAGCTCTCCAGTGATAGTTTTTAATACTCCATCAATAAGGAGAAAGAAATATGATTCAACAGAGGCTGCTATGAGAACAAGAGGAATAGAACTCACGGGTAGGAAACATGAAGACAACATAGCATTGTGTCATCATTAGGACATGCTAGATGCCTTACAGTCTGGAAAAAGGTAAATATAGAATGGAAATTGGATCAATATAGGAAATAGTCCATGCTCCAGTGAGTGCTATGGTGTCCTAAGAAAATGTGCTTGTACGGTTTGGGTTAAGGAGTCCCAACATCTCTGATGAATGGTTCTTGCTGTTTTATGTCGCAGTTCGTTTATGTGGTTGGTATGTTATACTTGGGAATTATTATAAATGGATTTGGTCTTGGATCAGTTAACAAAGAGTTTGTGCATGAAATGGTATTATGCTTTTTTGTGATACATTTTGTTAAAAATGTGACAAAATGTCTTTTAATTTTACCTTGTACACTTGGATTTTAGTTTCCTGTGATATTGGTTATAGTGAAGCTTTTTTTATTTTCCTCTAAGCTTGATCATAGCAAGGCCTTCTTTTATATCCTGACTTCCTAGTCAAGGAATCTAAAACTCTTCCCTTCCTAATTTGTGCAGAAAGATGTGTTTCTGATATGTACAAATGCAATGCAGTATAATGCACCAGTTACTATTTTTTTTAGACAGGTTCAGTCATCTCTGAACTTCAATTCTCAACTTTTTCCGGGGTTTTCTTTATTGAATAGCTGGAAATTTGCGTTTTTCTTAGGCACGGTCTATGCAAGAGTTGGCAAACAAGGATTTCGAAAATTTGAGGCAGGATAGTGATGATAATGAGCCACAACCCAAAGTTGTGAGGAGAGGCAGGCCTCCAGGAAAGAACCTGAGGAAGTCCCTTGACAGCTCTCCTTTCGATCATGTTTGTCCTGAGCCTGCCTTCGATGCAAGTCTTGCCTCTGAAGGAGGTAATGCAAGGGGGTCCAATGCTTACAATCTAAGAAAAGGACAGCCTTCATACAGGTTCCCACCTGCTGAGACAGTGCTCAGGGCTTCACATGGATCTCGTAACAGTGAAACTTGTACCAGTTGGTGGCCCGAATGGGAGAATGAATTTCCACGTAAGATTTGAATTGAGTTTGTTGTATTGCTTTGTATATTCTGTATGTACTTTGTTAACCTCATTTGAAATTTCTAGCCTTTGCAACAACTGCTGAGCCATTTTCCTCTTGGTTAGCAGCTTCTGTTTTGAAGGGTGTTGTCAAGTATGGGAAGAAACAATTTGCAATAGATGAGAATAGGCGTGACACCTATAAGGATTTCTTGGACTCTGGTCATGGGCCATCTGTAATGGCCTCCCTTGAAGGGAACTGGAAGCAACTAATGGCGGTATGTACGCCTGTTTTTCTTCTCTCTCATGGTGTTCTCTTCTTCTTCTTCTTCTCCCTATCTCTCTCTTGGTACTGGGGAAAAATGTGGTGATGATGCTTCTATTAGAACGTAGGTACAATAATTTACCAATAATGAAATGTGATTGTCGAAAACTAGAAAATAATGCGCGTGAAGTCAGTTATGTTTCTTGGTTTGGATGATATGCTCTTATTTTCACCAATTTATTCTGTGCAATATCTGTGCTCTTTATATGCTTTATGGAGCATATAGATATCTGTGCAATATCTATTTGTGACTTCTTCTTTTTCTTTCAATGTAAATTTATATATCAGGTAGGTCTAAACTTGGAGCATGGTTATGCGAGAAGCCTAACTCAATTTGCTGCTGATCTTGGTCCAGTAGTTTGGAAGATTGCTTCGAAGAAAATTGAAAGAGTATTGCCCTTTGGACTCAAGTTTGGTCCTGGATGGATAGGAGGAAATAAGGCATTAAAGCAGGAGCAATCTTCAGAGAGCTCAATATCAGATGATGGTAAAAGTAAGCTTCTTTATCACATGAAATCTGAATCAAATATGGCTTTCAAAAATGGATTGTTGTTGCAAGCTCAAGAAGAAAGTACAGGATTTGATTCACAATGTGAATTGACTTCACTGAACAGTAGTATCGGTGGGAAAAAATCCATGCCCCCTTTTGAGGTTCAGCCAAAATCGTTAGTTTGCTCAGATATGGATGGTTCTAATGGTGGGTTGGGGTCTGGTTTTCCATCACAAATTAGGATGGTAAGTCTTTCCAGATTAACTGGAATGTCTTGTTCTGATGATACTTCATTGCCTTCTCAAGCACTCGGAACATATCCAAGTAACAACCCTACCATCTACCGAATGCCCAGAAATGATATTGAGTCAAATGAAGCCAGGTTCTCTGAAATTGCCAGAACAAATTCTGGAAATTTATTGGCCTTGGGCTCTGGTCTTAAGTCACATGGAACAGCAGAAATGATGCCCGGTGGTGAGGCATCTTGGGAGAGATTGTTAGTGCACCATTCATTTCCTCCTGACGTAAATGTGAGAATTCAGCAAACGAGTTCACCTAGTTCTAATGTCCAGATCGGTTCATCTCAGCAGCCGGATTTAGTGTTGCAGCTCTGAGGATGTGCTGTTTTTTTCTTTTATTTTGTTTTTTGTTTTTTCAATTTACATAGGAGTGGAGCTCCTAGGAACATTGGGAAGTAAATTACCAGGGTGCCTCCACGAGTCGTTCTATTTTTCATATTGATGAAGCTTTGTATAGATAAGTATATCCGATCTCAAAGTATCATATCGAGACAAGATTATATAAACAGTGGAATAATACATTTAATGCACAATCGTCGATGGTATATAGACACGTAACGGATGGTTGCACTTTTCAATCAAAAACAAGTAATACTCCTTTTTATTTTCTCTTCTCCATTTAGAGTAATCGTAGCAACACTCGTATCTATCAACATGGGTTGTCCTGTAAACACTCGTATTTATTCATTTGAGTAGTGGATGAAGGAGCAGGGCTTGTTCGAGCGACCTTGGTTTCTTCAAATTATACCCCTCGCATGCCGACTTCTTTTTGTTTGACATGGATCAAACTCTCTACATGATGGTGTCGGCAGTATCTCAACTTTCATCAAGACTCGGTAATTTTTTTTTTTTTTTTATGTTACTATTTAGGCAAAAAAAAAAGGGGGGGATAAAAAATTAAAAAAAAAAAATGATAATCATCTTTAAAGAAACAGTACTAGGAAAAGTTAAAACCTACCCGGCTACCCCCCTGGCCCCACCCCCTATCCAATACAACTGTTTTTGACTTTTAAAACTCGTCTCCAAACCTTCATGAACTTGAAAACGAAAACATTTGAGAAAAAATCAAATAAATAGACGCAATTGTTATCGGGTGGGCCAGTTCAAACCTCGAATTAATTCATCTTTACCAAGCCATTCTTCCATATCCGTGCGACTCAGTAGACCCAAACCACTTTTGGGTCAACAACTTCAATCTCTCATCTCTAACCTCGCAAAACTTCTGGGCCCACCCTTTGGGCTCTATCGGTTCAAACCCTAAACCGGGTGTCCTATCCTTCGATTTCGGGTTGACTGCTTGCATCCAGTCCACGACATATGCGGAGACTCGCCGCCGGAACTTGGTTCGAAATTCGGACCACGCTTGATACTTGTAATGGTTGACCACTGCGTCCTCCATGCTCATTGTCTTTGACCTGAACCCCTCCTTCAACTGAAAATGGTGTATCACGTTCAGCAATGACGGATCCATTGCATCCAACAGCACCATGGACTTGTGCCGCTGTTCAATTTTCCGACGACACGTGTACCCCTGTGTTACACCCTCCGCTGGATGCGAAGTCTGATTCGACGGTCCAAACTCGTTGCACCTCATAACGACTTGGCCGATCCTACGGTGTGATGCGGGCAGCATTAATGACGAAGACGACGGCGTTTTCTGTGGGGTCCTCGGCAGAAGTGAGGTAAGCATGTCATTGGAAGGTTTCTTAAAGTGATCCCACGAGGGACTAAAAACGAATTCATCGACATCAACGTACAGCATCCAAGTGCACGAATCCTTAGCGTAGACCGCACCGTGTGAGAACCCGGCCTCCTGGGTCTTGGGCCAAATCCAAAACAGCGTCGTTACGTTGTAACCGTCTTGATTGAGCTCCTCAACAACGCGTTGAAGATCGTCGTCGCTGTCGTTGTCGTAGAGGATGAACTTTTGGACGCCGATCATGGAGTGGTACACGACCCACTCTTTCAAGAACTTTGCCACGTTGTGAACCATGGTGCATGCACACAATATTGACCTCGGTTCTTCTGGTCTCCCTATGACTAAGCTTCGTCGGGGCGTGTAGTACGCAACCGAAGGGACCACCAGATTTTCCGTCACGATTTCGAGGGAGATTTTTATTCGCTCGCTGTCGGCGCCAGAAATAACTCCCATTAGATTCGGGTGAGGACACCTGAATACCTCTTGGATGGAGCTCGTAACTGCGGTTTTGACAAAGCTTGTAGTTCCGTCGCCGAACAAGCACCGGAACTCCTGGGGAGACCGGTTGAGCCCCTGGCGGTGGTTCACCCCCTTCACGAACAGAATGACGTCGTCCTCCGTCGAGAACGACTCGTACGCCATGAACGTCCACCTTATCAGCTCTGGCATCGGTTTCGTTACTGGAGATTCGTTCTCCGACTGTTTTATGAGAATCGGCTGCAAGAACGGACGGAGACGACGAACGCTGTCCGGCATAACGCACTTGAACGTGGTCCGATTCGTGAACGCCAACACCCCGGAAAAAGTCGCAGTCGACGTGGCGTTATTTTGGAATATACACCGGTACTCCTCGCCGAAACCGGGTGAGAGGGGAGTCTCTGGCGGAACGATCACTAGGACCTCCCACGCCGGCAAGAGAACCGAGAGGGTGGCGATAGAATCCCATATAGAGGACACGCGGCGAGTCCGGGGGCGGCTGAGTTCTTGAGCATCACGGTCATGATGATTCTCTTGGACCGCATAGTTGAGACTATTCGGGTTAATCTTTGATCGAACAGTGAGATTGGACGTCGAGTACCGAACCGTTGCCACCGAGATTGCCTTGCGAGAGAGACGAACAGAAAAGAAAGCAAAGAGAACGATCGCAAGAAAACAGGAGAGAAGGGCCTTACGGACCCTCGGGCGCATGCTTTCTTGGAGGTAGAGATACAAATTCCCAACAGAACTGGAATTCCTATTAAATGTACAGGGTAGGAATTTCCTGAAAGGAAACATAAGGATCATTCATACTCGCTTAATTTGTTTCGGAATATAATCTGTCTGCAGGATTGATCTCTGCATGAGACTATATTTGCATGAAATGGAAAAGGGTTTTGGTTCATGACCTTCCCCAAGGTCGCAGAGCTTCCATTGAAGAGGGAGGAGGTGTATCTTAATGAAGGTCTACCCGCAGGGGATCGATCGAGAAGGATTGTGAAATTCCGATTGCGTCACAGGCAGCTCTGCTTGTTTGTTGTGACGGCCTTTTATTTTTGGGATGTTCCCGGAATTGGAATAACATATGTTTTAATATTGAAAAATTCTATTTCAATCCCCGTACACAGCACATCATCATTTTTATGATTTCTTTAATTTTATTTTCTTATCAAATGTGTGTTATATGGATTATGATTAGAATAATTTAATTATTTTAAGAATAATAAAACCAAAAAAAACTTTAAAAAAATTTTAAAAAATAAAAAATTTTGGTGTGTGGTGTATGGGCTTATGAATAGCAATGCTCTTTAATATTATACTACTAATCACGACTTCTTAACTAGATTTTTAAAAAAAATAAAAAATCCTTAATTTAAGCTAATTATGGCTTTTTCTTAAATATATTAGGAATAAAATTACACTTTAGTTTAAAAAATTTATTGTTAACAAAAGAAAAATAAATCATTGTTATGGAAAGAAATATCAAATATGAATTAAGGTACATGATGTTACCATATATACTTGGATTACAATTAAATCTTTGGCCATATTCTTTGACCAAAATGGGTAGTAAATTGGTATATCCGAGAGTATGCTTTAAGGCTCACCTTTTGCAAAGTATGACTATAAATCTAGCATCGTCTAAACTAAGATATTAATCAAATATAATGCTAATAATTTACTGCTTTTTGAGTGATTTTCAATTTTAGATTTATTGATTTAGAGTTTATCTCTTAAAATATAAGAATACAAATCAGTTCAAATTCATTAATTAATTACATCAGCCTTTGTGGAGATAACAAATCAGAATGAAAAAACTATCTGTCAAGAATCAACATGAAAGACGGTGAATTTATGAAAATAAATTATATTTATAGTTTTAAAATGTGCAATTACTATACACCATCTTTAAAAAAAAAAAAAATTAAAGTCCACGTAAAAAAATAGAAAAATTATTTAGGTTTTGTCCACAGCAAATGAATAAATAATTATAATAAATTATATATATATAGAATAAGAGAAATGATAATTACAATTATGAGTAAGTAAGCGTCGTGCAATCAATTTAAAAAAAATAAATAAATACAGGACTCACATGAAAAAAATTAATTTTTTAATAATAAATCTCATTTTTTTTCAATACAACTATACGATACTTGGATACTATATAATTACATTTAGCATTACTTATGAAATAATGTAAGTAGAATGTAATTACGATTAAAATTAAAAAAAAAGGAAGGAATTAGAGCTGTTGACGCGTGGTAATTAAATTTGTATTCCTAATAAAGAATATGCTAGAACGTCTGGATTTTCTGCAATCAAATCAATGGGATTAGTGAGACACCATGGCCTGAAATACACAGTAAAGTACCGACGCCCGCCGGCGGGTCCATGTATGGCTTTAAATCTCAAGCTATATAGTCATCTCGCACGTTAACATGTCTTGAGCAAAAGGTTGACGATTATTAAATTTAATTTCGTGGAATATTTATTAATTAATTTATGTAATATATATGTATATTTAATAATATTATATAAAAATTGAGATCGCTTTTTGTTGTCCTACGATATATTCTCCTTCCAATGCACACAAAGTTGGCTCCAAATGAAAACTTCATTCCATTTTGATGACGAAAGGGATCATTGTATCCTTTGATTGCTTCCAAAGTTAACCTAACGTGAAGCTTTATCCGGTTCCCGATCGAATTAACCATAAATTCCACATTTCACTTAATTATATATGCTTATTTGTTTTTACTAATTTCATTCTCCTGATCAATTACTATTCATTATCCTACACTTTATAAAAAATATCTCTACATTTTGTGAAAAAAAAAATTATAGATGTAGAGTCTGAAATTGAATAGTGACTGATGTATAGAATTTCTTATATTATTAATACACTATTTATATATGATATATCATGAGACTCAAAATAACAATAAAAAAAATCTAATAGGTAACTTCGTTGACGATCGAGAGAGCTAGGAATATACAAAAAGAAAGATAGATATGAGTTAGGACCTCAGCCAATGGTCTCGATATCGTCTTGATTTGCTTATAATAATTAAGATATTATATCTATCAATAATTGAATTAATATATAGAAGAAATTAGACGGGTGAAAAGGGCTGCATGCACAGCTAGCTGCTCCAATCCAATGGCCTTGGGCCGCGTACGACACATGAGGCCGGCCTGGGGCATTCATTTCATTTGCAAGCAAATTAGGCAGTCGTGCAAGACACGACAATAGATAGATAGATATATATATATATATATATATATATATATATATATATCGACGTGGTAAGAATATTATTGGTCCGTATGTGCGTAGTCAGTAGTCTTCTAATAATACAAAAGCAAAACCTGCAATTAAATTATAAAGTTGTCAATTACTCGATTCTAACACCTCATAATTCCATCATGACACCTGGTGATTTATATAATTTTTTATATTTTATCATTTATTAATTTTAAATATTAATCTTATTTTATTTATTTTGTTAATTTCAGATTTTATTGTTATTATTTAAATTTTATTTTAAATTTAAAAAAAAAAAGAAGATCCAAATTTTAAAATTCTATCATCTAAGGACTTTTAAATTTAAATAAAGATTTATTCGAATAGAAGAGTTGATCACCAGTACTATTTGGAAATAAAGATTAAGTTAAATTTTTGAAGATACTAGAAGAAGATTTTCAAATTAAAAAGGAAGAGACGTTGGCAAATAGGAGGGATTTGAATCTACTCTAGCTATTGGCGTCGCTATAAGGAGGAGAGAAAGTTAAAAAAATATATATAATAAAAAATATATATATTCATTAAATTGAGACGTGATGTACTTGGACTTGGACTTATTCTACCAAACTACACACCCTACTGACGGGACTGAAGAAGGGAAGTGAATAGATCCTACTATTTTTCAAAGTGACTGCACGGCGTTTACACATTCCATGATTGTATGTAACATTCATCTTTTTTCAATATTCATTTCTTTTTCATTATTCTCTAAAAAATTATGATGAATTTCTTGATGTTAAATTTAATTTTTAGTATGAACTAAATTTTTTTTATTCTATGAAAACGATTTAATCTAGTTTCAAACTATGCTTGTTTTTCTATACTAATTTGAAATAATTTTCTTCTATTTTTATCTGATTTATTCTAAACTTATTGCTTCTAATTGACTGGCTATTAATTAGATGATTTTAATCTTATGATTTGCTATCAAAAGAGGGAATCATAGGATAGAAGTTGGATATTCAACATGAGTAAATATAGAGATCGAGAGACTTATATGAATCTACGTAGTATTAAAATTGCTGATCTTAATGCTTGATTGTTTCATTAATTTGCATATTCTTGTGTAAAATGATGATCAAGAATAAATCCAACTGGCTATCGAAATACGTTTTTAGATGATTTTGAAGAATTTGCTAACAAATAGAGAGAATTAATTTCAATTAGTTAGATGAGAAAAGTATAGTGAAGGATTAGGTGAAATCGATTCCTAGAATTTCTTTTTCTCATTGATTCAATCATTAAACAATAGCTTTCATTTCCTTTGAATATTTTATTTGAATTGATTTTATTTCAAATTATAATTACAAAATTCTTAGTGATTTTTATAAATAAAATCGAGATTAGTTTAATTTTGATATTTGTCAAAAATAAATTATTAATTTTTGAAGATAATACTCTTCTCATCACTTTACTATAAAATTATGATACTGTACACTTACAATTTTGCACCGATCAATACCCCCGATGCGATGCCTCCCTTCACGTTGAATAATTCATTCTCAAACGTATATATGCATGTTGATGTGTTCTTCTTCTTTTTTTTTTTTTAATTTGCAGACATAATATGGTATATAAATTAAAGAGCTTGGTGACAGTTGACCAATTGTTGAGTACGTGTCTCATTGCTGCACACCCTTAATCTCAAAGAATAAAAAGGCTGGGGGTTGAAGGGAAACCTTTGATACCTAAGTCAGTATGAGTAGTTTAAGAGCTAAAATATTCTAGAATTTTGTTAGCGTACCTAGCCTATTTAAATAGAGAGTTTGTCTTCTTAGGATCACCCAGATTAACGGCATCACCCAATATTTGAAATATGAATCCCAATTTTTTTGGGCTATTCATTTATTTTGAATGAATGAATATTTTAACGGTTCTGGGATAAGTGGGCGGACATTCCCTTTAACGAACTGTCTTGAGTCCTATTGGGCCAGGGGTATTTAGGCCTCAAGCGGCTTGTTGGGCCTTTGCAGCCTAAGCCTGGGATGGCACTTCGCAAGCCCTATAGTGGTAACATTTAGAAGGTAACACAATTATACTCTTTTATAGCAGTTGGATAAGCTTATCTAATTTGTCAAGATCACTACACTTGACTACTTGAGAAGTATACATACTGATGTAACGGTTGTGTTAAATAAATGAAAAAATCTACTCAACTTCTTACTTTTCACACAATTTTCACAGTCCACATACAATACTTTTTTTAATTATTATTATTTTTTCTTATAAAATATTTAATATATGAATAATGAATAGAAGAATTGAATTAGTTTAAAAAGAATAAACTCAAAAAAAAATTAAGATATTAAAAATTTTAAAAAATATGGTGCGTGGAGGTTGGGGAGGTTGTCTCTCTTATGGAGTGTCAAGAAGATGGGCTCCTCGCAGTTGTATACAAAGCCCATGAGATTTTTCAACTCTGGGACCAACTACAACGAAACAGCCCAGAGCTTTTCTTTTAAATTTCTGCCAGAGGGCCCACAGGACACAAACAGAAGGCTCGGTATCGCTGCTAGTTAGGCGTTGTAGTTGAGAGCCAACGAATCCCACATGGACTAGTTACTCAAACGTACTCGTCTTTATAAAGCAACGCGAAGCAGAAGACAGCGTCCCTTCGGGGACATCCGATAAAATTGGAACGATACAGAGAAGATTAGCATGGCCCCTGCGCAAGGATGACACGCACAAATCGAGAAATGGTCCAAATTTTTTTTTTCTCCTTTTTTCCTGATTTGTCGATTCATTCTTGATTTTGAATCTGGGTAATTGGTAATTAATGATCGGAAACGTGCTGGTTTTTTTTTTCTTTTGTTCAATTCACTTGGTTTTCTGTTATGTAAACATCTCGTGATGAAATTATAGTTTTGTTTTGTTTTGTTCTGTTCTGTTCTCATGCAAATGTTTTTCGTTTTAGGGCTAGATTGGGGGAAACATTTGGTACTACGAATCCCACTTTAGTTTATCGTGCTGCAAGAATTTGTTGCAGTCAATTGATTATGTTGGCAGGGCATTGCAAATATTTTAAGAATCTGTAAAGAAAAACTATTGAGTACCAAACTGAGGAAATGTATTTCATAAATGAGAAAAAAAAAAATCTGGGTTTTCTTGATTCAACTAGGCAATATCTGTTCCTTAGTTTGTTTAAAACTTTGAACGTAGATCTGCTCGTCCATGTTGATAATGTTACCTATGTTGACGAAGTTCTGGTGTGCCTAATTTCCTTATACCACCACTACAGATTTTGTTTTCCTGAAAGAAAAAAAATCATGATTGTTCAAATATCGGAATGCAAACCATGTATTTCTTGGTTTAACATCCTGTAGATTGGGCAACTGTCGAAATGTTTCAGTGCTCTTTGTGATTAATATATGTTATCTGATATTGCTCTTGCAGTTTATTTATCCGAAAATGAAGATATTATCCTTCCTGTATTCATTGTGGGGTCGTTGTCTTTTGCTTTTGTTTCTTTTGCATATCTGTTTTTATGTCATTTTTGTTTTTAGCAGAAACATCTTTAGTTATTCCATGTGATAAGAGGCGAATGTAAGGAGATGTAACTCCTGTAGACACTGAAAGGTTGGTGTCCAAGTGCACTGCATGGCCATTTCCTGCAGGCAATGAGATGTCGGGACGTGAAGTGAAGTGACATGTTAAACTGTGTAACTGAACGACAAACAGGGAATGGTTTTGGGATTGTTTTCTGAGAAAATGCTAGCTACCATTGTTTACAAGTTATTTGTCTGAATTTTGAGTTGATTTGTGGAGTTTAAAATCTGTAATTTGTTTGTAGAGCAGTGATACCTTCATTTCCTTCCTTTTCCTTTACCTGCTGCCTTATTTCTGTCTCTTCCTCTATTCTCCTCCTTCTAAACTACTAAAATCTCTCCACTTTCCCCCTTCCATGCAAACTAGTAAACCGAGCCCAGAAGGCATCCAACAAGCTCTTGACATGGGATTCAATGGTTTTCTTCTACTCTGTTTATTGCCTAAATAAGTTTGGAAGAGGATCTCCTCCTTGTTTGAAGTAATATTCATCTTATTACTATTTCGTCTGGGTAGTGAGATACCTTACTACTATTTATTATTTTATTATTACTTTTCACTACTATTTAATGATCTGCCATGCAGTTTTCCATCTTAAATATACTAAAGGTCAATCCATCCATGGCAATCTCTAGTTAGTCAGTGAGTCACATTCCCAAAGATGCACGGGTGCTTACACTCCATTGAATAATTTGATAATTTATGCTTGCTGCTACAGTGTCAAGTTGAGATAATTAGAGGTTTTTAATGCCTCGATTGTCCTTTATCAAAGATCTTTGCAGTTTTTGGTGTCTTAATTATGAAAAAAGTTCCGATAATTCCATTTATCCTTTTTATAAGATTTGTTTAGTAATGCGGTTAACACATCATTAATGTATACATTTTTCACAGTCAGGATTTATAATTTTAGGTGTACAAGTTTCGTGCACACTATTGAATCTGAACCTATATAAAAAAACTGTTTTCGTAACGATAGACTCTATTTTTATTCAAAAAAAAATGTGTGAGGTTTACACACTCGAATACTGAATCTAGTGTTATTCTTGTGTTGTGAATTCTCTAGCTTTGAAAAAAAAACTACATGGCTTACGCGTGTTTTGCTAGGGGAGTTCGTGTCCTGGTATTTCCAAGAAAGTGGGGCGCACATAAGAAGGTGTCGGATCACGGCCTCACGGGTTTCATACCTTTTACCTTCTGATTACAGTCCAAAATGAATAGGAGTGGTAACGGTTTTGACTATTGAGGTATCACCGAATCACCGCCATGGCCCCCCCGTACGTTACGTTTGCACAAGTTTGACTAACTAATAATTTCTTTTTCACCTTTTTTTTTTTGGTAATATTCTTTTTTCACTTTCATTGTTGTCTTGTCCCGCTCCCTTTTTTTGTCCCTTTCTGCCTCAAGAAATGTTTTTTTTTTAGTTGGGCGAATTATCCATAATTTCATGATCCATCTTTCTTTCTTTCTTTTTTAATCTTTTGGTCGGTTGGTGGGAAAAGTGATCAAAGTAAATAGTTAAAATAGTCTAATACTGGAAGAAAAACAAAAAGGAAAACCAAACATTTTTTTAAAGTTCTTTTTTCTTTTTAGTATTAGTGTCCTTAGCCCTCGTATTCCCTAAGGTTAAATACTAGAAATACACCTTTTTAATCCCCTTTATCCCTCACATCTTTATGAATCTCATATGGACAATTAGGGGTTTGTTTGGAAGATAGGAACGTTTCATCTCATTCCATCACATTTTCTTCCCAAACATCAATTAAATATAAATAAATAAATAAATAAATATTTAACTTTTTATTTAATCATTAATTAATCATTACAACTTTATCAAATTTCAAAACATTTAACTTTTTTTAATTTTAAAACAAAAATTATATTAAGAAATTATATTTTACATTTATGATATTTTTATTCAATTTTTTCTCTCACATATTCCAAAATTAAATAAAAATATGATAACTATAATTATTTTACTCCTATTTATAATTTCTATATCATCTCATTCCTAACCATTCCCTGGTCAAATCTTAAACTTGTCGTCACCGCACCCTAAAGCCAATGATATTATTAAGGTTAGGTAAGATCTTGTTTTCGCTTTACCACTTTGTATCTTGCATTCTCTTTATCCTAATTTTATATTTTAAATAACTTTATATCTAAGTAAGTGGTCTATAATTAATATTTAAGCTATTTAAAACCCGTCACATCAATTTATACGATTAAAATTAATAAAATTTAAAATATATAAAAACTTTGCTCTAAGCCACATTCGGAATTATTTCTAGTCACCACAAGTATAAATTAAACACCTCAACCATATATTATAGTAAAGTTTTTGCTTGCAATAAACGGGTGTAATGTACACTGATTATCTTGCAATTTTAAATGGCCTAAACTCTATTTGTAATCCCTTTGATAAGTAGGGAATATAGATGAGAAATGAAAAATATCAGCCTACATCCTCAACACACTGTGTTGAGTTGAAACAAAAAAAAAAAAAATTCTTAAGGGTGTGCAGAGAGTACCGACTGATGTATAGCCGGACTCAATATGGATATATTGCCACCATAAAACTTCTGGTTGAGTTTATTTTTATTCATTTGACTAGTCCATTTATTATTCAAAAAGAAAAACTAGAAAGAAAATGAATTTGTCACTTTAATTTACTCCGAGATCTTTTATAAAAATCAATTTTTTTTAAAAAAATTTATCTTTACACTTGTCTAAAGTCTAAAGTGTGTGTTGTTTTTTAATTGAGTAATATTAGATACAATCGTAGAATGTATAAATATCGTGTAATTATTTTAAAAAAAAGTACGATCTACTATTAAATTTTTTTTATATGAATATCATATTTATTTATTTATTTTAAAAAAATTACGCGACACTTACGCACTTCCTGACCATAAATCTCATTTCTCCGTTACTTTTTGTTTTGACAATGCCTTGAGGTCAGCGTTTCACACCGTGTAATTCTAATATCAGAACCGAGGGGAATTATACAACACTATTGTTTAATTAAAAGAGAATTAAACAAAACAAATCCGGCGATCCATTTTTCCGAATAAATTAAAAAGAGAATCATTCACATGCTGTATATGAAATTACATTTGTCACGACATAGTAGTGGAAAAACACTGAAATGATCGGTGCCCAGTTATGTTATTTTTGTGTGGTGTCAGCAGATCAACCCAGGCGGGAATCACAACGTCACGCGCATCGAAGCCGTTAACGAAGAAGATAGACGTATCCAACGTCGGTCGCATACATAAAGGTAATTCAGTTCGGTTTGGATCCGAAACTGTCAGTGTCGAACTTCGTAATAAATACCCAACTAGCGAGGTCAAAACCGTAATCGCATATGCCAGCAGGGGTGACCGTAACGTTTAAATGCAGCAAAAAGTATTTAAACGAAAAAAAAGAAAAAAAAATTAAAAAAGAAAAGGGAAGGAGAGGAGAGGAAGAAAATCAAAGTGAGCGGGAGGGACGGCGAGAGCGACTGGGCAATAATCACGCACAAACATTAATGCTTGCTTATGCTGGTTTACAAAAACCCAAGAAAATAAAAAGAAAAAGCATACACAAGCAAAGAAATTCTGCACAGAGAGAGACACAAGTAAAATCCAGCTATTATTACCAGAGTCGCCGCTAACTGTGCCTCTAAATTTGTTGTGTTCTCTCTCAGTCTCTGAATTTTGCGCACATTTTTCTTCTTCACCGCGTAACTTTGTTTCGTTTTTTCTTTTTCCCGTGCCTTGCCCGTTATCCCAACGCCATTTGCTAAACGGACTTGTCAAAACCCTTTGTTTTTTTTTTGTGTTTGTTTGTAAGATTTATTTGTTCCTTTTTATGTTTGTCTTTGTTCTATTTGTTGAGTTATTTTTTAATTGGGCTTCGATTTAGTAGTGAAATTCTTCGCTTTTTTTTCCCGGGTTGAGGGAGCTGCTTGATCTATCCTGTGTCTTCATAGGGACACTTAGGTTGTGTTGTCTTCCTTTTTCTTTCTATTTCATGTTAAATTGTGGGAATTTGAGATGCGTGGGTGGGATGAGACATTTGTTTCAGGTGGTGGTTCACTGTTGATTGTAGGAATTTATTCTATTTTTTTCTGTGTGCACTAGAGAGAGAGAGAGAGAGAGAATGGGTTGCTTTTCTTGCTTCAGTCCTAGACGAAATGATGTTCGAAGGATCGAAATTGAGAATGGTACGCGATCCAGCACACGGCATTCTGCTGATTCCTCAGGTATGTGCGAGTTTTTGTGTTAAAAATAGTGAGATTTCTGTGCTTCGGTCAGACTGGTTTCCTTCTAATTTAGTTTTTATCATATTCTAGTGTATTATCACTAACAGGAACAATTTGCTATTTTTGTTTGGTTGGGATGTGGATATCCAGGTGGTGGCAGGGGAAAGGACTCCTATGATAATGGTACAGAAATCCCCAGCCATTTTGGAACTTGGTTTTTCTTCTCATATTTACTTTTGAGAATGGTGGGATTGAATTGTGTGCTTAACATTTCAGATAATGGGAAAGGGAAAGGTACTTTGAATCATAACAGGGGCAACAGCCCAAAATGCAGTGCGGCACGCAGTTTTACATTTCGTGAACTAGCAGCAGCCACAAGAGGTTTTAGGGAGGTGAATCTAATCGGGGAAGGGGGTTTTGGAAGGGTTTACAAGGGCCGACTTGAGACAGGCCAGGCAAGTACTGGCATTTTTAGATGTTATGAAATTTGCGTTTGGTTTCATTGAAGTATAAGAATTTAGGGGAACGGCTATGGGTTTTGATATTTTGTTTAAGCTTCTTGAATACGAAAGGAAAAAAAGCACATATTTTCAATATTAGGAACCTTAACGGTGTATGAATCTGCAATAATTAGGTTCATGGCGCGGCATTTACAAATTTTGTATTTGTTCACTGGAAGAATCTGACATAGTTAAGTTAAAGTTTTTCTCTTCTTGAATTATAGCCCTTCTCGCAGCCGAATGCAGCCTTTGTAAAATTGATAGGTAGAGTATTATTAATTGCTGGATTTTGGATGGCTCAATCTATGAGAATTATTCGGCATGTTACTTGCACAAGAAACTTAACAAAAAAGTTCTTTTTGATGGGAATAAATATGTTACCAGCCATCCTCATTTTTAGAATATGTTTAAGTTATACTTGTATTCATCATAAATCACTTGGTTTTCATGAGCAGATCGTTGCAATTAAACAACTTAATCATGATGGCATCCAGGGGTTTAAGGAATTCCTTGTGGAGGTTCTCATGCTAAGCTTGTTACACCATTCTAATCTCGTCACCTTGATTGGCTATTGCACTGATGGAGATCAGAGACTGTTGGTTTACGAGTACATGCCAATGGGTTGTTTGGAAGATCATCTCTTCGGTAAGTACCCGGTCTTGTGGGTGCGTATGCGTGTGCGTGCGTGCGTGTGTGTGTGTGTGTGTGGGGGGGGGGGGGGGGGGCATGGATTTTTTTTTCTGTACAGTTCAATGTGCTAGTGGCCTATTATTCCTTTGTTCAACAGTAGACATTCATTTCTTTAACTGAAAATTTTAAATCTGGATAATCTTACGTATGCTTTCGTTAGTGCTCCCTCCCCTCCCATTTGATCAATTAGCCATTACTAATATTGGAGGACGTTTAAAAAAATTCAGAAAAAGGATCAATTGTTAGTAATAGGTTTGTGTCTGGCAGACCTTGAGGATATATCATGCAGATTATAGTTTTTCTTGTTAAATACATACATGAACTGCCTAGTTGTTAAAATTGGAAAATACCGTAGTGGGCTTGCAGATTATGAATTGCTAATTTCACAACTTCCAGTGCAATTTTGAGTTACTTGGTCCAACTTTGCTGACATGTGGTGTTATTCCCCGAAATAAATTGAGTGATAAATTTGCAAGCAATCTAGTAGAAGTTAGTTTTATTCTATGTACTGTCTTATCAGATATTGGAGTGGTAATTCCTCCACCCCAGATTCCCCTCCAGAAAAGATCGTGTAAAAAACCTGTATGTGTTAAGTTCTTGTGTCACGGGGAAAGACTTCCAGAATTTCTCTAACACTGCAGCAACACCATATTTTAATTTCTTTGATTGAAGGGACTGATTAGTCACTATGTGTATTCAGATCTGGACCCTGAGAAAGAACCACTGAGTTGGAATACTAGAATAAAAATTGCTGTTGGTGCAGCTCGGGGCCTTGAGTATCTCCACTGCAAAGCCAATCCCCCTGTTATCTACCGTGACTTGAAATCTGCAAATATCTTGCTGGACAATGAGTTCAATCCAAAGCTCTCAGATTTTGGGCTTGCTAAATTGGGACCTGTTGGTGACAATACTCATGTTTCAACCAGAGTGATGGGAACATATGGTTACTGTGCCCCAGAGTATGCCATGAGTGGCAAGTTGACCCTTAAATCTGATATCTATAGCCTTGGTGTGGTTCTGTTGGAGTTGATCACTGGCCGGAGGGCAATAGACTGTAGTAAGAAGCAGGGAGAGCAGAACCTTGTTTCTTGGGTGAGTTAACTCTCTCTCTCTTTTCCCCTGTAGCATTTCAATCTTTTATTCTCCCCCGTCCCCGTTTCATTTCCCATTCTATTTATAAGTTCATGGCATGCCCAAGCACTATTAAGTGTGTATAATCTGATCTGTCTTCTCTCCATGGCATGTTCATGAGATGAGATGAGATGAGATGACATGAGATAAAAGTTGAAAGTTGAATAAAACATGGTTAGAATATTATTTTTTAATATTATTTTTGTTTTGGGATTTGAAAAGGTTGAATTATTTATTATATTTTGTGTGGGAGTTTTGGAAAGTTAATAATGATTATATGAGATGAGATGGTTTGGTTTGGTTTGTGTAACCAAACCAGCCCTAAAGTCTTACCCAATTTTTCCAGCTAGACTCTATGAATGAGTTTGGCTTCTGGATCCTCCAAGCAATTGATTGTTTGAGATCCAATTTTGTTGTTTTGTGGTGATAAAAATGCTCCCATATCACCCACCCGTGGGTAGCCCAAGTGGTAAGGGCGAACATGTGTGCATGAGCCCCATGTCACAGGTTCGATTCCCCATGGGATCAAACTGCAATTTAAGTGGGAGGCCATGGCGGTGGGTTGCTTTGCTAGTCTCCCTGGGGGTTTAGGTTTCATGGGTGAGTCCTAAGGGCTCTGTCGTGGGGTGGCTCCCCTGTCATTAAAAAAGAAAAGAAAAAAAAAAAAAAAAGCTCCTAGATCATCAGAAATGCACTTTTTTCGATCCTCTCTCTCTCTCTCTCTGATATGTAATCTGTTTCTCCGTTGCAGTCACGTCCATTTTTGAGGGACCGAAGGAAATTCATCCAATTAGTTGATCCTTTATTGCAAGGTTGCTTCCCTGTTCGTTGTTTGCATCATGCAATCGCTATTACTGCAATGTGTCTTCAGGAGCAACCAACATTCCGCCCTCTTATTGGCGATATTGTCGTGGCACTCGAGTACTTGTCCTCTCAGACTTGCACCTCTGAAGTCCATAATAGCCGGGTCCACAGTCCCCCGCCTCAATCATCTTCTGTTTAAACATTGACAGGCAGAAGCTGCTGAAATGCTTTGATTAACTGTAAGTTTGCAACTCACTCAATATTGGGTTTAGAAATATTTTGTTACAAAATGTACCGGCAAAAGAAACAAAAATTACTTTAGTTTTGCTGTTTGCAAATACATTTATTAGGAAGGCTGCACCCATTGATTGCAGAGATGCTGCAATGCTCCCACCTCCTGAAAAAGCCAAAAGAAGCTATTGATTCTCATTGTTTTATCTAAATTCCAATTATCGTATCATGAATTATCATTTTGTTACATATAATTTTTCATACGATTGTCAAATTCTTACAAAAGTCATTGAAAGGTGCAGATATCGGTTAACATTAAAGAAATCTTCAGACCTTATGCATACCTTCGCAAATGTCTTACGACTCCTATCTTTTTTCTTTATTCAGCATCTTTATTTTCTCCTATTGCAATTATAACCCGAGAAAGTGAATTTAGGATTCCACCTGGTCTTCTGTATGTGCTTTTTTAACTCAGTGAAGTCAGGTTGTGACCCCGTGTCAGTATTGATTGTATGGTAGTTGTCTTTTCCTCATTTTTCATTCTGGGAGTTACTTTATAGAAAGGAAATCTTTTTATTCCTTTATATCCTTCTATTTT
This sequence comes from Juglans cinerea, assembly GCA_961763995.1. Taxonomy (NCBI): domain Eukaryota; kingdom Viridiplantae; phylum Streptophyta; class Magnoliopsida; order Fagales; family Juglandaceae; genus Juglans; species Juglans cinerea. The sequence goes on from CAUIVZ010000005.1 coordinate 27,623,617, forward strand.
TCTTGTTCATTAAGAATCATAATACTTTTTATTTCCTGTGTATTTGTATTTGTGTATCAATATCTTTTTGGGGTGGGAGGGAGTGTCACACTTTTTGTCTTTGTAAATAATTTTCACGAGTTTGCCATTATCATGCAAAGAGACGGATAAATTTTTTATTTTGTTTAGGTGTAGGTGTCATACTTCACCAGTACCTGAGTTGGTAGCAATATTCTATTGTAACTGATCATTAAGAGAGGAAGTTCCTCTCTCCGTCTGATGTAATTTGTTGTTCAATTATCCTTGACTTCCTTATTTGATTTAAGTAGAGAAGATGATGGAATCTGCCTTCTAATATTTGTTCTTCATAATCTGTTCTTGCAGGTTTGCTGCCTAGTCAAATTTAGAAGAAAAATGTATTGAAATCCATTCTCCATTGTATTATATATGCACCTAGAGAATGAGTATATATTTGTATGCTTTATGTTATATATCCAGGTTTGGGAACTAGAAAAAGAATCCAGGTTTGGGAATTATATTTTTTATTATTATTATTATTTTAAGTAATTAAAAGTGGTTAGGTGCTTATGATTATTGGCTCGGGACTTGTAAGAAGAAGAGAGTCCACTCGATGGTGCCATTGAAATGGGAATCAAGAAATTCAAACGTGGTGAGGTTTTGCTTGGTTTTGGAGCTCATTTTGTGTTGTCATGCTTAGCCCAACAAGGCCAGGAGAAGAAGAAAGATAAGTTAAACCTGCCCATATACACATTGTATTGTGCTGTTATAGGGTCTACCTTTTGTGTAATTATTGTCTGGATTCTTGAATCTTGAATTTAATGAAATTAGGGGAAAACAATCTTTGTTCTTGACCTTGTATTATTCTGATATTGCTTGGATTAAGATTTCGTACAGTTCGTGTCGGAACTTTAAGGCTTATAGTGGGAGAATGATATACATGTGGAATCGGTTTTATAGCATTTAGCACTATTCATGTGGGCTTTTCATTCAGTATGGAATTCTCAATAGATGTTGTAGGATACATGCTCTTTCATTCAAGCCTTCAGAAATATGGGATCTTGATTGGTTGTGCTTGGCTAAACATGATCATATGAAGAACCTATTTGGTGTGCTGGAGTCAATATGGGTTCATCCTTTACCTTTTGAGTGATTTTTCTCAGATTCTTCTCGAGCATAAAACAGGAATGTGAAAAGGACAGTTAGACATGTTTTCTTTGAAGAATTTGGTTGTTGAAACCCCTCCAGTAGAAGGACCAACCTGACCTGTTCATGCCTTAAGTTTGTTGGATAAAACGACAGCGTGTGGGTGCTATATTTTATTATTTTGAGGATGATGCTGTTCTTTCTTTGTTAATGGAGTAATATAAAGTATCCAGCGGGTTAAGCTATGAATATGACATTGGAATTTGACCCATTTCGTCACTTCAGACCACCAACCCAGAAGAGGATTGCTTTATGGATGTTTGTATTTTTCCTAAGACCTTGAATTTTGGATATGAATTATCCAATGGGAGAATCATTCATCCTTCCTCGAATGTTAACATGACCATTCTAAGATATTTTTTATTATAAAATAAAAAGATATTGTTGGATCTAAAGCTAACCAATCCTTAAATGCTAAGTTAATGGTCAATCACCATACTAAGAAATAAATACATGCACCTTCTCCAAATACATAAGACCGTGGACTTTTATGTCAAAAATGCTTTGCAGCTAATTTCTTCTGTGCATGGCTTCTTTATCATTCAGAAATTCATGTATGCTATCATTGGTGTTCAAGAAGAGTCTTCGTTCGGTTTATAAACTCATCTCAACTCATCATTACAACTTTTTCAAATTTCAATATAAAATATAATAAACAATTTAACTTTTTTCAATTCTAAAATAATAATAATATTAAAAAATAATATTCTAACAATATTTTATCATCTTAATTCAACTCAACTCAACTCAACTCAATATCTAAACGCAGTTAGTCTACATACAATCTCCAAATGGAAATTGATCATACATGCTCATACAGTTATGTTTAAAAAAATTTAAAATTATAATAATACCCTTTTTAAAATTATAATGGGACTGCACATGCAATCTCCAACTCAAGACTTCAAATAGAATTTATTGTTCAAAAATCTCCAACTTTTCATCAACCCAAATACAGGGTCTCTAAATTAATTAATTTAATATGAATTAGTGCTTAATATTTTCCTTTCTTTCTCCTCATGAATGGTCAGGTAGGTGGCCGGCAAAGTAATTATTTTATTAATTAAAACCTAATTTATAAATTAAGAACCTAATTAGGAAGTATGATATTATTGTTGACATCGTGTAAATCTTGGAAATTATGTACCATTTTTTGTGTCCAGAACATTTACAGCTGTAAGGCGTGACACAGTCTTGGCCTATATATTGATTTAAGCACAAGGTTTTTAAAGAATCCTTAATTCCAATCCATACATGATGTCTTAACCAAATTAATGTCTCAGAAATTTCCTATCCACCTTACTTTCTGTGCAAACAAAACTTGTACATTCACATGAGTCAAGTCACACACGTATACTAATACCGAGCATATCACTCAAAAAATCAAGTCTATAGATGCGATGGAGACCATTTTTCTCTTGATAGAGAAAATATTTGTAGTCGTGTAAGTTCTGTGCACTTCCTTTAAAAATAAAAAAAATTTAAAATCAACATGAAAAAATTATTTTTATAATGATGGATCTTACTTTTTTTTAAATAAAGCACGTGTGGTTTATATATACAACTCAAGATTGCATTTAACATTACTTATTAAAAAATAATTTAGTGAAATTATCAAATTAAAAGATTTTTTAATGCATTAAAAAATTGGGGTATGCTTTTAGAAAAAAAATAAAGATATTAATAATAAAATTTAAAGAACATTAAATAAATAGATGTTGTTATCGATTGACTGTGGATTCGATTGGATTTACAAATCTGAAAATTAAACACGTTAAAATATAAAAAAACAAACAAAAGTTAAAAATCGATCTCATATTTTGTCCAGCACCGATCAATTCATTAAGAATTAGTCTACGTATAATCTCTAAATAGGGACGGTTCATGCAATTCCATATAATTATGTTTGAAAAAATCTTAAAATTACAATAATATCTTTTTGATAATGATGATTTTTACCCTCATTTATCAATGAGACTACACACATAATTTCCTACTCAAGATTGTAAATAGAATTTTTCATTAATTAAACCTCGTCGAGTATTTTAGCTAAATTAAGGAAAAAAAATTAAAAACTTACTCAATAGGGCATGGTCCTCTCCCAATTTTCAATAAGAAGTATTACAATCACAAAGAAATCTCACAAAAATAAATTTATAAATTAATATGATTTTATATGATACATTATATTTACTTTATAATAAAAATAATTTTACAATCTAATATCGTATCATATAAAATTAAATCAATTTATATATTTATTTTTATTATAAAATATTAATTTTATGACTAAAATATTTATGTTTTCATTCGCCATTAATCCCCAAGCAATATTCCTAGGTAGTAGCAGGTAGCTTTTCTCCCGTCTACTCGTAGAAAAATGAGGCCGACCATTAATGGGAACGTAATTGACGAGGCCTAATTGTCTGTGTATAGCAGTTTTTCGTAAGGCATGGAGATTGGTATTTTTCTCGAATATATAAAAGAGCCAATTAGAGGGTTATTAAAACCTAAAAGGGACGTATAATTCGATCTCTTTTATTTATTTAGGTAGTAGTATGGTCAAAACCCCATGATCAAATTAGACAGGAAAAAGGTGGTTCAGATTAATTAGACAAAATTATTATAGAGAAATGATACCTGTAATCGTGAGTGTGCAAGTACTATGCAGTCGTTTTGAAAAAAGTGAATAAATATGGGACCAACATGAAAAGAAATTAATTTTTTAATAATAGACCTTACTTTTTTTTAAAGCGACTATATGACATTTGCGCATTCTACGATTGTATATAACATTACTCGATATTATATTCACTTTAGAATTAGACGAAATTGGAGAACTTCATTAACCCTTTTCTCACTCTGCACGACTTGCCACCGCAAATTTTTGTTTCTATTTTTATTTTGTTTTTATTATTCTGTCAGCTTTGATTATGTCATGTAAAATTTAAATAGTAATCTTATATACAGTCGTGAAATGTACAAACGTTGTGTAGTTGTTTTGAAAAAGAATGGATCTATTATTAAAAAATTAATTTATTTTCATGTGAGTCTCATATTTATTCAATTTTTTCAAAACGACTGCACGGCACTTGAACACTCACGACTGTAAATATCATTTTTCATTCTGTATATCGACTAATTACATCCCATAATGATAAAATAAATCTTATATATGTGCCTAATTTATTATTAATACTGAAATTAATCTAAAAGGGAAGAACTATATGTAAACGACATAAACGAGAGAGAGAGAGAGAGAGAGAGAGATGTCCAAGCCCAAGCTGATCTCTCTATACTAGTTTTCTTTTGCTTGGTAATTTCTTGGCTCTTTCTTTTCTCTTTGGAGGAAGTTGGAGACTGCGGAGAACTGCATAAGTATCTGCGTCGAGACAGACTTAAAGACCAAAAGAAAAAGACTTATCGTCATGGGAAACTGCTTTGCAGCTCCGGTGAGTAACCACCATAGCCCAAGCACCACCAAACCTTCTAGCCCATCTGGTACGTACCCCTTCTGAATTTACCAATCAATTCTCCCTTTCTCCTTTGTCCTTCCATAATCTGTCGGATTGTCGGTTTCCGTTATTTTTTGTGATTTTCTTTCTCGGATCTCCTTTGTATTTCTTCACGTAAATTTCTCAAATAAAGTATCAGAGTTTCTAACACTCATGTTGTCTGCTTTGTCTATTTTGTACGTTGTTTAAAGGTTTATATTAATATAAAAATAACAAGAATATCATGGAAAACTCGAGGTAGCTTTTGATCAAGCGCCCGACGACTCTGCTATTTAAACCGCACTTTTTCCTTTCCTTTCATTTCATGCAGAAATATCAAGAAACATTAGCAAAGAAAGTGGGCGATGGACATCACGAAGCAGCAGCAATGCGACACAAAATGGAAACCTCGTTCAAAGCAACTTGGAGGAAGCGACGCCTCAGACCGGAAGGGTCATAACCCCAAATCTGAAAGTGTTCACTCTTGCAGAGCTAAAGAGTGCAACACGAAATTTCAGACCGGATACGGTGCTGGGCGAGGGAGGTTTCGGAAGAGTTTTCAAAGGTTGGGTGGACGTGAACACGTACGCGCCATCCAAGGTCGGCGCTGGCATGGCTGTTGCCGTCAAGAAATCGAACCCCGACAGCCCCCAGGGGTTGAAAGAATGGAGGGTAACCTCTTGATTTAGTCGTCTATTCTCCCTGTTCGTTCGCGATACCATTGATTGACTCACTCGGAATGAATTAAAATAAAAAATAAAAAATGTACGAGACTTTTTAATTCCTATATAAAGTTTGGCAATTCAGATTTTTCAAAAGAAGTGGCTATATCTGTACTATTAATTATTGGGAGGCCCCGTGGCCACTGCACTGGGACAGTTTTTTCAACATGCTCGAGTTTTCCACGAAAACTTTTTTGCATTTTCTTCAAGTTGTTGAAGTTTTCTTAGTTGACCGATCGAAACCTATATATATATATATATATAGAATATTTTGACTGGGCATGGTTTAAGTACTTTTTCTAGAAGATCATTTGCTTATGCTGGTAATGATGAGATCGAGCCCAGAAATTCGTGGGGTTTTACGTGACACAAGGCCGATCGAGCTGATAGAAATGGATAAACAAAACAATAATATATATATATTCTGCCTACGTACCTACGGCGATTTTTTCTTTCAAATATGCCATGCATTTGTTTATTAATTTGTTGAACCAGAACAGTAGTTTTGATCCGGGAAATCGAACCATTTTAGACGGCCTTGTCATTCATGTGTTTGTGGGCACAGGCGGAGGTGAAATTCTTGGGGAAGTTCTCCCATCCGAACCTAGTCAAGCTCCTGGGGTACTGTTGGGAAGACAAGGAGTACCTTCTTGTCTACGAATATATGCAAAAGGGAAGCTTGGAAAACCACCTTTTCAAAAGTAAGAACTAAGAACAACTTCCAATCGATCATCACATTAACTATGCAAATTTTGCTTCATTTCTTTAACTGATCTCATGTATATGTCATGTGCTTGCCTTAGAAGGAGCTCCAGAACCACTTTCATGGGATACAAGGCTTGACATAGCAATAGGAGCGGCTCGGGGGCTGTCTTTCCTGCACACATCAGAGAAATCTGTCATATATCGCGATTTTAAGACATCCAATATACTGTTGGATGGGGTAAGGTTTCCCTTGATTTTTTTTTTTTGAGTTGGGAGAGGAGTTTCGAATTCAGACTTTCATTTTTTTTGAGTTGGGGAGGGAAGTTTCGAACTTCAAACATCCATTTTAGAGATTTGATTATGCCAATCACACTACATGACAGGTTTCCTTGTGATTTGAAACTGAATCCACTCCAACAAATCTATTAACAGTTGGGTGGTTTTTAATTTCTTTTCTTTGTCACTCTCTTACTTGTATCTTTGATTGTGTGTTGGGTTTCTTATTGTAGGCCTACAATGCAAAGCTTTCGGATTTTGGGCTGGCAAAGTTGGGCCCGCTAAATGGCAACTCGCACGTGACAACGCGTGTCATGGGCACTTATGGCTATGCAGCTCCTGAATATGTTGCAACCGGTAATACCCCAATTTTCAATTATTACATGAGCTTTGTGAAATTAAAAGGTTGTCGATTTCCTTTAAAAAAATGATACTGTCGTCTCTAATAGCTTGTTTGGATAGAGAAATAAGTTCATCTCATCTCATTTCATTTCAGTATTATAATTTTTCTAAATTCTCAAGTAAAATATAATAAACAATTCAACTTTTTCAAATCTTAAAACAATAATAATATTAAAAAATAATATTTTAAAAATATTTTATTTAACTCATCTATAACTATTTCATCTCACCATCCAAAAGAGACGTAACGTATGTCCAAAACTCCTTCAAAAGAGAAAAAAAGTGTACATTTAAGAATTAGCTAGAGCCATGCACACAAATTACACTCAAAAGTACTCCTAGAAACTGAGGCTCAATTTAGAAAGATTAAAAAATTAAAGTCATGTATATTTAAAATCTGAGTACAAAATTTTTTTTAACGTCCACAAATTATTTTAAGCAATGCTATCATTCATTCTAAATTTTATTATTCTCTCATTCATGCTTGTTGATGTGATATATTTTAAATAGTTATTTATGTAGATAATAGACATATAAAATCACTTAAAATGCGTCATATCAATAAGCATTTCCGAAGATAACGAGATATTAGGTGAAGAACAATTTAATTTCTTGAATTATTGAAGTTGCATAGGAGTTGTAATTTTGAGATAGAGATTTAGTAGTTTGGATTCACAGATGGATTGTGAATAGTAGAATAAAAGTTGAATTATTTATTACATTTTGTGTAGAAATTTGAGAAACTTGTTTTGAGATTTGAAAAAGTTGAATTATTTATTATATTTTGTGTGTGAACTTGAGAAAGTTGTAAAAATGAAATGAGATGAGTTGAGGTGAGTTTTGAATGCAAACGAGTATTCTAATGAATAATGTATATCTCAAGATATGGGATCGATTAACATAAAAATAAGAACATAATTTTGATCATCCCATGTATCCATATTCTAACAAAAACCTTAGTCAACAGGTCATTTGTATGTAAAAAGTGATGTCTATGGATTTGGCGTCGTATTGCTAGAAATGCTGACAGGCTTACGAGCACACGACACAAATAGAGCCAGAGGCGAGTACAACTTGGTGGAATGGACTAGACCTTCTATGTCCGACAAAAAGAAACTCAAGAAAAAAATGGACCCAAGGCTACGTGAACATTACCCACTAGAAGGTGCATTCGAAGCAGCTCAATTGATACTAAAATGTCTCGAATCAGACCCCAAAAATCGTCCATCCATGGAAGAAGTATTAGAAGAGTTAATGAAGATACGTGCCATTAAAATGACAGCAAAGGAAACAAAAGCCTGTGCAAAGCATGGTGCCAATACACGCCAAGAGGTCAAAAATACCAACCATCGTCGGTCTCCCATTCACCACAACTCCCACCATCGCGATCGGTCTCCGATTCACCAGAGGCACAGTGCTATTGGCGGCGGAGTTGGAGCTTTTCGTCACTAGTTCCTCCGGCTTAGAGATCATAAGTATTTCTTCTATGTAGTTTTTGAGTTTGTAATATACACTTCCAAGCTTGTATTAGGAGCTTATCTTTGGCGTCTCTAGTTTGTGGCTTCTGAAAAATGTCTTCAACGAAAGGTAACTACAACAAAAAGTTGGCTACTTCCTTCTGGCAGCGACACTATCGGCTTCGGGCCTTCGCCTCCGTCACGCAGCCCACTCAAACATTGGGTCTATTGCCGGCCCATAACTATGCTTGGAGTCCTGAACACGACCATGAGTTGCATTCTTTTCCAAAAGGGTTCGCTTTGGTTCTTATGGAAATGGAAAAATATCGCTCGAAGTTAGAAAAATATAGTTATATAAAGTAAGTTTGAAGTATAAATCTATGCATCTTTTTGACATAATTATAGAAAAGATTGTTATAGAAAAAGATTGTTCTAGTATAAATCTTTTTGACTTTTGTTTTTTTAGGAAAATGACGATACACAAATTTTATTGATAACTTTCACTTGTGGTGGAGAAAAACCGTAGTTACAGCAAGACACATGCGGGATACATTATAATAAAAAAACCAAATATAGGCATCAAAATTACTAAAACATCCTGATTACATAACAAAGGTTCAATAAAAAACAGAATAGTCCAATACACTACTTTGTAACGCCAGCCCTAGACAAAACAATAAAAATTTGCAAACAAAAACACATGCAAGTAAGGATTAGAGGAGCAAATATAGGAGAAAAAATACATACCAGGAAAACTCATTAAGAGACCCGCAAATAAGGAAGACCAAATCTGTCCAGGCGAAGAAGGCCTTTGAGACTACTAGGCATCAAATGATCACCATACTAGTTCAAATTTGAGCCACCAGTTCTGCACTTGGCAAGAAGGTCAGCCACGACATTACATTCCCAAAAAATATGTCTTATTCTATACTCCATGCAATTCAAATATACATGTAATTCATCCTAGAAATCCTCTAAATACTAGATATTACAATCACCCTTGATGAGCCAGTTAACCAGGATTTGAGAATCAGTCTCAATCTCAACCCGAGAAAAACCCAAAATGGTAGCATCTATGGACACCTTCCAACAAACTTCTCATATCAGCAAAATTATTAGAACCCGGACCCAACGCCACATAATAAGCCGCAAGTAAACTGCCACAATCATCACGAATGACATCCCCAACTCTTAATGGTCTCGGATTACCAAAACTACTACCATCCATATTAAGTTTCACCCAATCCTGAGGAGGTCGAATCCACCTCACTACACGAACCTTCTTAGTTCTAGGTCTAGAATTGGGATTTCCAGTCTTTGTAAAATAGCAACCTTGAAAAAAATGATAAAAAATTTCATGATCAAATCCATAATACAGCAAAATCATAATTTAATAACATGTCAAACTGACTCCATCGTGTCTTTCTTATCTTCGTGCCGAGCCTTACAACACCTGTCTCAAAGCTTCCATGAGACAATAGACGGGAGAAGGCCAAAAATAATCTACACCTGGGTTAACTTACCTGCCTGACGGAACCAAAAATTAATTTGTTCCTGCCAAGTATGAAAAATGCCCATATGCACTCCTAGTTAGGTCGCAACCAACCTCCAAATACATCTGACAAAATCTCCAGTACAGAGCACATGATTCAAGTCCTCTATATCTCTCCTATTACAACAATTACATTTAGAGACCATAGGGATGTCAATCCTTTGAATCCGCTCATCAACGCTCAAACAGTTATTAACAGCCTTCCACATCATAATGAAAGTTTTCTTAGGAATGTTAGAATGCCAAATCCACTAAGCCCACGGTAATGGATGAGCCCTAACCCTAATACAATCCCAAGTACTTTTGGTATTAAAATTCCCATCATTATCTTTTACCCAAATTAAAACATCCTGCACTTCTTTTTTTCTAGCTAAAAATTGGTACAGATCATAAGCTTTCTGATAACCCACAAGCATTTCCAATAACGAAATATCCCACTCATTATCAATACGGCAGTATTTGATTTTTAGCAAAGGATTCTCAATCATTGGAATAAGGCCACTGAGAGGGCCCCCCTCCTCCCATTTATCATACCAAAAAGAAATATTGCCCTCTTTCACAATCCATTTAGAGCCATTTAAAACATCCGGGATACTACGAACAATAGACTTTTAAAATGGGTCTCTTTATTAGGCACCAAAAGGGATAAATAATAACCCTTTACATACTTGCCTCTAAAGAAATATGCCCATAAATATTGACCCTGCATGAGACGCCAAGCAAATTTCATGTGTAGAGCTTTTTGGATATCCCCAAAATCCCAAATACCCAAACCACCTTCATTAGTCCGCCTACAAACATGCTTCCAAGAGATCGACTTCCTCTTACCTTTACCATCAGATTCACCTCAAAACAAAAAACTTAGAATCTTATTCAACACCATGAGCACAACATTAGGAACATGTAACACAACAAGAAAATGAATGGTCATATTGGATAAAACATGACGCAAAATAATAATACGCCCACCTATCGAGAGCATTTTCATCTTCCAGCCCGCAATTTTCTTATTAACTCTCCCAAGCAAATCACCAAAATGGATAACCTTAAGCCTACCCACCACAATAGGCACACCCAGATATTTAAACAGAAAAGGCCCTTCAGAAAACCCTGTAATACAAAGAAGAGAATGCTTCCGAGAAACTGGAATTTTATTAGAAAAATAAATGGCACTTTTATCCTTATTAAGAACTTGACTAGTCCAATCCTCATAAAACTTCAAAACCTTCATCAAATTTCTCAAAGACCTCTTACCTCCATTAGCAAAAATAACAATATCATCAGCACACATAAGATGGGAAATGAGGGGAGTACCTCTAGCTCGAGTGAACTGACCAATTTTACCATTCGCAAAGTATTGTTTGAGAAGGTGAAAGAGCACATCTTGCATAATGATAAACAAATAAGGAGAAAGATGGTCCCCTTGTCTCAAACCACGCTCCCCTCAAAAAACCCCAAAGAGGTACCATTCATTATGATAGAATACCAGGGTAAGGAAATACACAATTTAATAAAATCATAAACATGAGAAGAAAAATCAAAATTATTCAAGACATGTAATAAAAAATTCTAATCCACTCTATCATAAGTCTTAGACATATCAAGCATCACCAAAACATTTCCCTCATTAGATCTTTTGTTAATAGAATGGATCTCCTAGGTAAGACTGATATTCTCAAATATACTATGACCCGAAATAAAAGTCCCTTTTTTGAGAAATCATCTTAGGAAGCAAGTTTGACATACGACCCACAATAATCTTAGCATAAATCTTATAAATCACCAAACAGAGACTGATATGCCTAAATTTTTCAAAACCAGAAGGTTTATCCACTTTAGGGATTAAAACAATAGAAGAAGAAGTGTAAAATCTAGGAAGCAAATGATTATTAAAAAAATCAACAATGACTTCCAAAATATCTACTTTAACAATATCCCAACAGACTCTATAGAAACTAGAACCAAAACCATATGGACCAGGACTACTATCAATAGGAATACTAAAAAAAGTGTCCTTAACTTCCTCCATAGTAGGGGTGCTACAAATAGCCCCATTTTCCACTTCAGAAATAACCGGATGAATCAAATCACTCAAACTAGGCATTTCACGACAACTACTATGGCCCAAGAAATTTTAAAAATAATCAATTGTAGCTTTATGAATATCAAAATGAGTATTTAAAACAGTACCGTCAACCAAGCGCATATCCTTAACCCGCTTATGGTACTTGGCGTTCACATAAGCATGATAAGATTTAGAAGTTTGATCCCCATCTTTAAGCCAACTCTTTTTGGTTATATGAGAAAGACGAGTGTCCTCTCTACCCATCCAGGTTAATAACTCCAACTTAGATGCCAAAAAGTCACTATCATCATCTTCATTAAAACAGAATTGAAGGCGATTTTCTAGATTATCAATACGATTCTCTAACTCTTTAATAATGACATTAGTTCTACCAAAAACTCGCTGGTTCCACTCCTTAAGAGCCACCTTAACCCTCTTCAATTTAAGGGCTAATTTACTAAGCCCAAAACCAAGCCTCTCTTGCTGCCCCCCCCCCCCCCCAAAACAAGGTTAAGGAAATCTAAATGATCAGTTCACATAAATTGAAATCGAAAAGGACTAGGACCATACCTAAAAGGATTCTCACCCAGTTGGATCACCAACGGGGAATGGTCAGATGTAGTACGAGCCAACACCTGGAAAAAAGACATTAGGAAAATAATTAAGAAAATTAGAATCAATAAAAAATTTGTCTAACCTTGCCCAACTGCAAGCCAATCCGCTTTGACCATTGCACCAAGTCGTCTTCGGTCCTTTAAAGCACATATCCATCCAACCACATTTTTTAATACACAATTTGAAATCTTCCATAGCTGCAAAATGTCAAGGATGATCACCTCTGTGTTTCGAATCATCTTTAATAATATTGAAATCTCCGCAAATCACCCACGGAAGATTACCACTACCAGTGTCCTCTAAGTCCGTCCAAAGAGTTTGACTCTCAATTTGGTTGCATTTAGCATATACAATAGTAAGAAGAAAGACTTGCCCGTTCTCTTCAACTCTCACAGTCGACTGTTGATTAGAACCTGCCATCCAATGAACTAACACAACCAACTTCCACAACAACCAAAATTTCCCACCTTGCATTTCATTAGTGATAAAATACTCACAACTAAACCGATCCAAAAAATTTGAAATTTTATCCTCCATAAAAAAAACTCAGGCAAAGCTAAAATATTAGGCCTATAATTTTTAATAAATTTTTTCAACCGCTGCTGAGAAGTGCCAACTCCCTTAATATTTCAAAAAAAAAAAAGGGACTAATCATAGACTAAGTTTAGATGGGTGGCTCACCGCCCTAGTAGAGCACCTTTTTTTAAACTTACCAATTGTATTTCTTGGGCCCTCATAGTCAGTACAATAGTCCTTTCGCATGTATTCCTTTAAATTATCTCTCTCAATTTTAGGTTCAGATTGGGAATTATCTAGTAAAACACTTTTAGTCACCATCTCAGCAACCATGATCTGCTCCTCTGTGTCAACCAGACTGAACCCCGTTGCTTCACCTTGGGCCCCAGGGCCAAACGGTTCCTCCCGCTGGTCCACATGCACCACATCATGTAAATTCCTCTGGCCCACCAGTAACTCTACACTTAATCCCACGAGATTATGGACATTATGGCCCACTGTCTGTTCCACGAACTGAACCACATCTTGGCTCATAGACTGAACTTCACAATGATCCCGTTGAACTACACCTTGTCCCACGGATTGAACCACACACTGAGCACCTTGACTAACGGACTAAACTGCACCCAATAGCCCATTCAACTCACGCTGGCCCATAGCTGCTTCAAACCCACAACCTGCAGACTCTAAACTAACGTGATCTCCTCCTGCACCCTACATCTTTAGAGCCTCCATAGGCCCAGCAACCCTACTTGTTGAATTCCAGAAAACTGTGCAGTCACACCATACCCGAGCCAATACCTTGCTGTATTTGTTCAACTCTAACTTTATCATCATCAGTTAGCACTAATAGCTTCTCAGCATCCTCCTGCACTGCAGTTTCCATATTTTCTAAATCGGTACCCGTAGCTTCTGGCAAAGCATTGTCAACCAACTGTGCTCCCTCCACCGCTGTTATGTTGCCTTTTTTAACCCAGATTTTGCTCCCTTTCAATTTTTCCTGTGATCACCATCTTTACAGTAGGTTTTAGCATTATGTCCCTGGCATTTACACACAGCACAGTATGCAGGCAGCGTCTCAAAAACAACTTCCTATCTCCGACTTCCCTACAACCTAGTCTACCTATCCAAAAGTATGAAAGAGGGTCTCAAGGCATATCCGCGCACCATTTGTCCTTGTCGCACAAGTGGTTGAATTATCCCGCCGTATAAATTTCCCTATTGGCGACATAGGCACCTTCATCACAGATGAATGAAAGAAGTTGGGTGGAAGCCCAGGAAGAAAAATCCAAACCAGGACACACGGCAATTCAAAATCTGGTGTCCAAGCAAATGGTCTGTACGTTATCCCATTAACATCACAAGATTCCCTAGATAAAGCCTTGTTCAAGTCACCTTCAGAGGCCATTCAAATAAATACATTTCTCAGACACTACATGGCAGAAACCATCGGCATAGTGGACAGGCCCCATCGGCTACGAATGAAACCTCTCACGACATCTAGAGATGGCCTTTGCCGAAGAAACTTTAACACCATGGAAAACCTAAAGGGTTGAGCTGTTCTCTCAACCTCCTTTGCAGAAAACATGAAATTTACTTCTCCGTCAATGAATTTCTGTTGACGAAAAACTACCTCTATCTCCGGCAATGGCTACAACACAACAGAGATGATGTCGGCAAAAGATCGAGGCTGGCCAGCCGGTGGCGGCAAGGCACCAACGGCCGCCATGCAGACTACGTAACCCTATAATACAAAAAAAATTTGTAACCCTAGCAGAGCGTTTATTTTAGAAAAGGAAACTTTAATAAATTATTCACACATATAAATACATTCATACATACACAAATCTATTATCTGTTCAATAAATCTTTTTGACATAATTATATGTTCAATAAACACTATAAAATCTATTTTATCTGTCCGTCTTTCTCTCCGTATTTGAGAAGTCCTCGACTTTAGACATTGGGATCTTGATCTCGTGCTTGAAGAGAGGTTAATCTCTTTTCACCTTTAGGATCCATCAATCCCCTTCCAAGAGAGATGGGGTCTGCAGCCTGCAGCTCCCTCTCCCACACCTCTATCCGAATTTCCTATAATCTAGGCAGGAGACTCTTGAGGCCTGAATGGCCATTTCAAACATTGTTTCCTTGTTCACCCAAATGGATCTTGCTTTTAATTAAAGCTATGCATTATTGGGGGTTATTGATTAATATTGAAACCGACCAACTTTGCTATTAAAGTATAACTAGCTCCTAATCCTACTAGAGATCCCTGAAAGAGTTGCTATTTTCCATAGGCATGACACAGGAATAATGGTAACGGTCGAGGCCGTAGATTGTGTTTATTATACAAAAAAAGGTATAAAAAACTTCGAACTTTCACATGAGTTCCCATCATAAAATGAGATGTTTTCGTTAAAGCCCATGCTCTTACACGTGAAACCCTTACTCGCAACAAATAAATACATTAAACGCGATTAAGAGACATGATTCCACATGCTGCACGCTGATCTCCACTAAGGCAGGGCAAGCTTTTTAGTTGGAGTGCTAGTTGTAGCTTGTTCCTCCATGATTTCTTTCTTCTAGCTACCATTTTTTTTTTAAGTCCTCTCACATATTCCATGCATGGTGGACCACCCCGGCGGCTGAACAAATGGGCGTGAATGTGAAGC
This sequence comes from Juglans cinerea, assembly GCA_961763995.1. Classification (NCBI taxonomy): domain Eukaryota; kingdom Viridiplantae; phylum Streptophyta; class Magnoliopsida; order Fagales; family Juglandaceae; genus Juglans; species Juglans cinerea. The sequence continues at coordinate 27,639,296 of CAUIVZ010000005.1, forward strand.
TCCTCCGGCGGCCGCTGTTTTCTTTAAGTCTCTCGCTAGCTTTAATCATGATTGCATGATGATTATATTAATGGATTGATGGCCAGTCGTCAGCTTGCTTAGATTTCGTTTAATTAGCTAGCATGCATAATTTGATATCTTCGGCACTACGTACGGGAGTAGATGTGTTGAATATTTGCTGCAAAGTTCAATCACTTAGCTTGGGATGGTGACACTACTCTTTATATCCCATGTTATATGAAAAATGATAGTCAAGTGCCTAGCTTGTACCACTGATTTGACCGCTCCGTTTTTTTTTATTTAATAATTAAGAAAATGATTATTAGTAAAATTGTGTATTTTTTTTTAATAATTAAGGATATTAAAAAAAATAGAAACAAAAAAGTCCAAATACACTAGCCTCCCCGCCAGCGTCCTTCATTTTTTAAGGCACCTCAACTGTGGAAAAAATAGCATGATGTACAATTAACATAGGTTAATCAGAGCAAACAAGATGTTTGATTATATTTTAAAAGAAATATCATATTTATTAATCAGTATAGATAAGCAGTACTTAATAAAGTTTATAATTTAATTTAAAAAATTTAATTTAAAATTTAAATCCCACTATCAAATGTTATATGGATGGTGTTCTACCAGCTTGAGAACATAACACCACTTACATAAAAAAGCAAAAATAGAACGCATGTAATATTGGGACTCCCGGGGCTCGAGATCGATGAACATGGACATGCAACCCTATATAAAGTTTTCAGGAGCACAGGATCCGAGTCCTTGGATCTCTAGCAAATTAGCAATCCCATGTTGCAAACTGAGGTATTAAATAATAATAAATAGTAATAAATAATAAAATAATAAATAATAATGAAGTATTGATCTCAAGCTACCTCAGTATCCAAACTAGGTCATGTTTGGATTGAAAACTCATATCAACTTATCTAATCTTATCGTTATAATTTTTTTAAATTCTTACATAAAATATAATAAATAATTTAACTTTTTCAAATCTCAAAATAATAATAATATTAAAAAATAATATTTTATTCAACTCATTTAAAACCATCTCAACTCATCTATAAATTTAATCCAAACATTCACTTATCACTTTTCGAAAAGAATATGAGCGGATAAATAAGAGTGAACAAAAGATAACAAGAGGTTTAACTTCAAGGACCACACTACTACTACAGTACTAGTAGTACAAAAGAGTCTAATTCCTCTCCTTTTATGGCATGCTTCGTCCTATCCATTTGGACCTTAGGTTTTTGGGCCATACAACGTAATTAGAATAATATGGGACGTAAAAGTTAAATCATTTGACATATGCCAGAACAAAAAGAAGGTCAGTCCTGATCTCAACCACACTAGATTTGACATATTGCACCTGCAAATTAGTTGTGATATAGTAATGACTTCACCCACTATCCTTATTCACATTTAATGCGCGATGTTGATGCATGGTAGGGATCAACAAATTGTGCATGCATGGCTGGACAGCCTAGCATCATTCCACATCATACATTTTATATTTTTTAATATTATTATTTTATTTTTATTAACTATTTGAATTGTTCTACTTATCATCTATACGCCACATCATATAATGCATGGTGTGTGTACGTGAAGATGATAAATATAATTATTCTTCTAATTATGAGGAATGTTACTCATCATCTCACTGCTCCAGATTTTTTATCTATGACTAGGATTGAGTAGGATTTACGAGGATGCAAATTGATTTTTATCTTCTTCGAATATTCTAACATGATAGGGAACTTTTCTTTTCAATCAACGTTGGCGGAGTTTTGGTACATCTGCGGTGCATTGTGTAAGAAATTCGTTTATAATTCTCATGCATCTTTGTCTCTTTTATATAAGTTTGGTATCTTTCTTGACTATGGGCCCATATGTGTCAACGTTAACGAGGAGGTATCACCCATTTCTTTATCATATGTGTTGTATTTCGGCTATTGGGTAATTTTGTAAATAAATCTTCCTAAATTTTAAAATATAGTTGAAAGAATGAAACTTTTTTTATTGTTTTTTTGGAATTAATTTAATATGATTTCACAAGTTAAATAAAATAAAAATTGAAGTACGATGTCTCAATTTAGAAGCGTGTCAAAAATAAAAATGATACCGTCATAAAAGATTTTTATAAAAATAAATTTGCAATCTGTCGTATATGGACGATAAGTTGAATCTAAGAATAAATCTACAGCCACCGACAAAAGCCACCGATGGTGGATTTTTTTTTCTTTTACTAAGCGATTAACTAAATGTTTTTTTAATGATGTTATAATTTTTTTAAAAAATATATTTAAGAATATTAAAAGAAATATATGAAAAAAATGTTATTCTGCCTTATCAGTGAAATGTCTCGTGCTACGGCCCAGTTTGGATATAAAAAGGCCTCTAACTCATTTTAATTTATCTGATCTAATGATTATAATTTTTTCAAAAATTTTAAATAATTTAAATTTTTTAAATTTTTAAATAATAATAATATTAAAAATAATATTCTAATAATATTTTATTCAATTTTTAATTTTTATTTCAACTTATCTCATCTCAATTCACTATTTAAAATAGAAAAATATTACTTAAGTATTAGAATTGATTTCATCAAAGTTATTTCCAAAATTTCGTTAAAAGTACATGTTTTCATAAATCTAAAACCATTCAAGTTATAACCCCACGTTGGATTAGTCAAAATAATAATATAATTTTAATTTTTTAATAATAATATTCTAAGTTTGTTTTCATATTTTACAACTATATTAATCATATATTGATTAATAATTTTATGTTTACTTAAATTATTATTTTTTAACTCAAAAATTATATCTTAAATATAAAGAAATTATTTTTGTGAATCCTTTTAAAAAACAGTTCAAATAAAGTATAAAACTCATATTATATAGAATGGAAAATGCTACTCTTACCGTTCATTTCTACCGCTCTATTCTACTGCTATGATTTTTTATTTCTTTTTTATTTTTTTTACTTAGTGATTAAGGAAGTATTTTTTAATAATATTGTGATTTTTTTTATTTAAAAATATTTAAAAGTGATAAAAATACATGTAAAATAAATAAATAAATTTGCCTAACGGTAGCTCCCGGGAGCTGGGAGCGGTGGACGTAGCACGTCCCCAACCTGACAGTGCCACGTCCACCGCTCGAGCTACCGTTAGGTATAATTAGTCTGTTTTTTTTTATCTTTTTTACGTGTATTTTTTTATACTTTTAAATATATTTTAAAAAAATTAAAAAATTATAATATTATTAAAAAATATTTTTTAATGACTAAGTAAGAAAAAAAAATCTAGTATTAGTGGTGAAAGTATTATTTTCTTTAATTTTTAAGACGACGCCATAGCCACTGTTGATTCTTGCTAATTATTTTAGTACGTTGTTTTTAATTTTTTTTATATATATATTTTTAACACTTAATATATATATTTTAAATTATGATATTATTAAAAAATATTTATTTCATTACGAAATAAAATAAAATAAATATAAAAATAAAAACATGACCGCTCCCAGCGGAGAGCGGTGGGACGGTGGGACCAGTATTATCCGACATTAATTGAACTTAATGCGTGCATTTACAAGCAGACCTGATATAAATCTGAAATAACCTGACATTTACTTAATAGGACTGTTATATTCACAAAAAAAATTATATAAAAAAAATTATATAAATTGATGTGATTTCATCTGATTTGTTAGACCTACTTTATAATAAAAATAACTTTACAATCTAACGAATGACATCAAATCATGTCAATTTGTAGAATTACTTTTATGTAATCACTTTATAGCTAAACTATTTCCATTTACAAATATGAAGATGAACTTGGTCTAATATTTTAGAATAAAATATTACTTTTGAAATAAATAGTATATCTTTAAATACGAAGAAACACTTAAAAACACTACAGTTCATATTTAAAGTTCTTACTATTTGACTACTTTAATATAGAATATTCTATTTATATTTTTTCAAATTTTGAAGATGCATTTACATTTAGTTAAGTTAATGTCACTGCTTTAAACCCATTCAATATTATCGTTTAAGTATTTTAATTTTTTTAATTTTTTTATTTAATAATTAAGAAATTGACTATTAATAAATTTATATATTTTTAATTTTTTTTTAATGATTAAGATGTTAAAAAAATACTTTAAAAAAATATAAAAAAAACTACAAATTTGTACTAGCACTCAGCCAGCAAGAAGCGGGCCCGCTACCACATATTCGTGAAGAAAAAATGATAAACACATATAAATTTTTATAATATTTTATATAATAATATTTTAAAAGGAGATATATTTTTATAAAATAGATAACATTATTTTATAAAAAAAAAATTATTTTATAATATGTATTGTGAAATATAGTACGAAATGTGGTGTGCAAATATTATTACAATTCGTGAACAAATTTCTCAAGTTGTTGGGAAGTACGTTGACTTGTTATTGTCGTATGCTTCTGCGTCAAGTTGAGTGGCGCAGACTGCAGTTGTCCTCGGTTGGATAGTGATCATTTTTTAAGGCTAAAATAAAAGTTCAAACAAAATCCTTGGAAATTTTAAAGGTGTAGTACAATCGCATCGGGCCAGGGAACCACTTTAAAGCAGTGCAGAGATGAGAGAAGGGGGCCGGTTGTCTTCATTTGCGTTACTGCTTACACACTGTGTAAAATTAATAGGTCACGTTTGGTCAAAGTCGTCACGGTTATTCACGGTTGTGAACAGTAATATAAATAAATAAATAAACTATTTATAAATAATAACTGACACTTCCCAAACACAGGTACTTTGATTTTACGTATCATTCGACTAATAGCATTAGTATTCGCTTTATCAAAAACTTAGACAAATGTAAAATTTGTTGAATTTAATTAAAATAGGATTGTATTGGATTAGTCAAATAGATAAATATGAAACTTTGAACTACAATAAATCTATAAGTTTCTTCAAATTTGAAGGTTTACTATTCATTCATTAAATCTATTTTTTATTCACTTTTTATCTCCAAATGTATTTTTTATTCACGTTTAATCTCTAACCGTGTTGTAATAATAATGTAAGAATCAAATTAAATTATTAATCAATATATGATTAGTGTAATTGTAAAATAAGAAAAAAATAAAAATATTTTTATTAAAAAAATAATATTATATTATTATTTTAATGAATTCAATGGCTAATTCAACGTGGAGTTATTGCTAGGAAAGTTTTGGATTTATAGAAATCATGTACTTTTCATCAAACTTTAGAGATAATTTTGATGAAGCCAATGTCAATGCTCTAAGGATTTTTTTTTTTTTTTTACAGCCAAATTTGTTTTTTTTTCGTAATTATTCATTTTATCTTATTTAATTATTATAAATTTTTTAAATTTTTATAAAAAAATAAAATAAAAAATTTAAAATAAAAATAATATTAAAAAATATATTTTAATAATTTGACAAAGACATTGCCTGATTATTGTCGTCCAATATATTTATAAGGCTCTATGTTTATCTCCTCGATGACGAATATTAAGATCATAGAATGATATATGAATAGTCAAGTCGTACGGTGACCACCATAAATGTGGATGGTTGGGCCTCGAGGAAATGTAGTCCCTATTTCGAACCCTTTGTGCCAATGTAGAGGCCTTTGCCCACAATCAAGATCTTCAATTAAAATTTATAAATAACTGTGGATGGTATTTAAATAATTTTTTTAAATAATACTAATTTCTAGGAAGAAATTATATAATGAACGAAAAATGACTTAGCATATAAATATATTTTATAAAAATAAATTTATAAAATAATGTGACGTTAAATTATAAAATTATTTTTATTATAAAATTATTTTTATAAAAATTTTATACTTATTCTTACAAGTACTCGCAAGTCTTTTCTCTTGTGACGAGCCAAGTAAAGCACTCAGACAGTTTGAAACTAAAAAGGAAAATTATATTCATAGTCTTTTAACATATATTATATATCATATATATTTTTTATTTTTTATTTATTTTTATTAAATATGTAGTATATAAATAATGAATAAAAAAATTCAATTAATTTTAAAAAAATAAATGGAAATAATCAAATGCGGTAGTTAGTACAGAAGTCGTGCCAGCAGGCTTTAATTAATTAGGACGACAGTTCATAAGGGAGAGGTAGGGGCGACGTGAAGGTGTTAATTTGTTTGAGTAATGCTACGTAGAGTTATGGAGGATCTAAATTTCGCGTAATCGTTTTGAAAAATGGTAAAATTTATTATTAAAAAATTAATTTTTTTTCATGTCAGTTTAATATTTATATATATTTTTTTAAATAATTACACGGTACTTATCAACTCATAATTATAATTATTATTTCTCTAATGTGTTATACTGTTAGACAAGGTCGTTGGGCTGGAGAGGAAAGAGGGGGTCTGAATTTTAGAAATTGCGGATCTAAAACTAGAGCTTTCTTTTCTTACAGCATAGAGAGGTAAAGCACTAGTACTACACAATATTATTGCACATATCTCATAAAATCATAAATGTGGAGTGATGAAAGATATCGATCGGATTTGGTTGAAACTGCAGTAGTAATTCACGAAATAATTTTGAAATAATTTTACCCTCCTCTCCTGGAGTAGAGTGAAAAAGGTTTAAAGGTGGGTGGATGGATGGATTCTGCTGTCAAGGAAATAACACTATAAAAATACTCTATGGCCATTCATAAATGATTTTGAAGTACTGTGTACATGTGGACTTGGATGAGTTTACATAATCACAGCTCCATGCCCTCATATTAAATCCATCTTCGAAGGGAAGTCCAGAAAAAATAAGAGTACGTACAAAAAAACCCGTCTGGCATTCCCACTTTTGACTTGCACTGTGTGTGAAAGTTGAAACTGAGAGTCTGAGACCCGTTTGGAAGAGAGAGAGAGAGAGAATCTGCTTTATTTTTTAAGACCATGTCCATGTCCATTTGGCGTGTGGCAGTTTTGTATGATCGAGGCGTGGCGCCGAGCATGATGATGAGAGCAGATGAGTGACAATCATGACAATGGATGGGGGTCTCGACTCTCACTCTCTCGCTTTAGGCTAATCTAAAGGACACCCCACCCCACCCCAAAAGGCCAAAGTCCCGCGGGGGAGTGTTCTACGGTGGGTGAGGTGCCTCTTCTGCCCTTTCCCCGCCCACAGGCCCCACGTCTAGAATCTCTTCCCCAATGACTTTTGTACGCTAGTTAGTCCCCACCATCACAATCACCATCACAATCACCATCATTACTCCCACTCACTTAACCCCTAACTTCTAATTACCCCATTTAATATGTCTCTTCAATTGCATCCAGCTTTTCTTTCTTATTTTTCTAAAACTCCCGTCCCCATAAAAATTTTTTAAAAAACATATATCGTACCAAAAGCTCAAAATGATTGATAAAGCGACTGTTTTCATTGAATTCTCCTATTTCAGATCGAAACATCTAAATGGGGTGCATTGTGCATGTTTTTGTTCTCGAGGTAAAAGACGCATGAAATGAGCAATCAAATGTTAAGATCCAATGAATTATTGCCCTTGCCTTCTTAACTAGTAGTGTTCTTCTGCATCGCTTCCGCCTTCCTTACTTGCCATCATAGGGTTTATCAATACAAAAAAATTTTCACATTACTATTTATCACTTCACACGCAACCTCTTATAAAAAATATTCTTACATTCTATAAAAAATATCTCAACACTTTATAAAAAAAATTATAAATATAGAATATAAAAATAAATAGTGACTGATATATAGTATTGCGGGTATAGGCTAAATAATTTTACTAGATATAAAGATTATTAACAATGATGGGTTTTTAGTTGCCGTGGGATATAACTCTTATGATTCCACTGTCTATATTTGACTTTTCGTCATTTATATATTATTAGAAGCCGTGAAGGACTCTTGAACCCACTTCAATGCAGGCCTAGCTGCACACGACACCAAATCCAACTACCCACTCTCGGAGTGGGGCATTAGACCGAGAATAATTTGTTTCATTGGAGACATCATTTGAACAAATAATAAATCAAAGCGAGGTTTGGTGGTTATTAGTCGTCATCTGGTCGTGCTAGTTTCATTATGGTTGAAATATATAAAGAAGCGTACAGCCCTCAATGTTTCAAGCTCTTTTTACAAAAATTGGAGTCCACAATTAACAATATGATTTTTTTTTAATATTTATTTTATAATTATAATTGTTTATTTTTTAAATGTGATGGGGAAAGATTGCATGCAAATTATTTTTCAAAAATATATGTTAGGTAGAAATATCTTTCGTTACTTTATTTTCGTCTACGGGAGGGAACAAAGGTATGTGAACCGGAGACAACTCCGACACGCAGGAATGTATCTGGATTCTGGTGTGAAAATCAATGCTTTCATTTGTGGCCGATGTGAAGACTAAAGAGGCTTGTATAAAGAGAAAAAAATAAATAAAGAGAGAAAAAGACAAGCTAGCTAACAGCCAATTTGCATGACCCAGGTGAAGAATCTGAAACGGAAAGGATAATCCTTGTGACGACTGACGTGATCTAATTGCTTATTTTAGATACTGTTTGAGAAGAACAAAAAGGAGCAGGCTGAGACACATTGATTGAGCATCCTCACCTCATCAGCCTAATACCTACAAAAAAATAAAAAAAAAAAAAAAAAAAAAATTCAATTGAGTCTGTTTGTTTTCGTAATTATTCTCATCTCATCTCATTTAATTATTATAATTTTTTTAAATTTATAGACATAATAAAATAAATAATTTAACTTTTTTAAATCTAAAAATAAATATAATATTAAATAAATATATCATAATAATATTTTATTTAAATTTTAAATTTTATTTCAATTCATCTTATTTGAAAAAATAAATGAGTAAAAAACAAGCTAGGCCCGAGTGAAAATGGCAACACCAACGAAGTATTCTGCTCAATTCTACCGTAAACGAATCATGCGTAATTATGTCTAACATTGATTTTTTCTTGATATTGGATGAGAGTGTCTTCAATGATTGGGAATGGCAATATTGCTTACACATTATCAGTGATGGGATACCTTTAAGTCGGGCATATTGATATTTGTTTCTTGCTTGAAGTAAATAATTATGTAAATTTATGTGTTTTTAATTCTGGAAATTAAGAAAAAGTTTATTATTAATTCGTGTCTAAATCGAAACATGAATAATTGATAATTAAGAATCTCTATTAAGTTAGCAAAAAATCAGGAAAATGGAGATCGACCCACTTCTTAATTGGAGTCCAGCCAGGAATCTCCTTGCAACAAGGAAGCTCAATCTGTGTGTACTCATGGTGGTGGATGGCTGGTACTTGTTCTTTATCATGACGCATATGATCTTGGACGACAATCTAATGACTAGCTTGCTTCGGTCGGTTTCAATGTCGTTTAGTTAGAAACTCTGTTCAGTAAATGGTGAAATGGGAAATTAATTCAATTACGAAATGAACATAGCACGTACTTGTTTGACTGTTTATGTGTGAGAGCTCGTTTTCTTGTGATTTTATTTTGAAAATGAAGACACAAACAAACCCCCTTCAGTACTGTGTGTGATAGATTCTCGAATTTTCGTGATGTTAATGTTGTAGACAATGGATGTAAAATGATGCATCAAAGTTGCCGTGGCCGTGTGGACATGTCTTTTTCGCTTACCGACCACATTACTTAAGTTCCTTCCTAATGACAACGATTGGAGATGTGCAATTTTAATCGTTTCTGATTATCTGATTGAACTATAATATTAAAATATTATAAGATTTGTCTTATTTTTAGATTCATTCGATCGGTGTTAAATCAAGTCACCATCCCGTGCGTATAGATATTTGGAAATTGATAGCATGTACTGTTAAATATATTTATTAAGCTCCCGTTTTTTATATAAAAATAATTTCATCTTATTATTATAACTTTTTTAAATTTTAAAATAATACTAATATTAAAAAATAATATTCTAATAATATTTTATTTAACATTTAACTTTTATCTAAAACAATCTCATCTTATCTCACTATCTAAACGATACCTAAATGTGTCCATTCATATATTTTTATTTTTTCTTAATGGTTAAGGAATTAACTAGTGATGAATTTATATATTTTTTTATTTCTAAATAGTTAAGGATGTTTAAAACATGCTTAAAGAAAAAGAAAATGAAAACAAAGAAACTCATTTGCATTAGTGTACGTATTTAGGAAAATGATAGTATAACTCTCAAATGTGTTCACTCATATGTTTTATTTTTTAAAAAATTTTTAATTTTTTTTAATGATTAAAAAAGTGACTATTAGTGAATTTATACTTTTTTTTAATGATTAAGGATGGTTAAAAATTGCTTAAAAGAAAAAAGCCATTTGCATTGATGTGCATATTTGGGGGCACATTTAGTGTGCAACCCTAGCATTATCTATATTTTTTATGGGTAATACTATGTGTACTTACAATTTTATGTATACAACTAATTTTATCAATTTTTTTTTTTAAGGGAAATGATATTTCCACCTACAAAACCTACGGATTATATATATTTTTTTACTTAATAATTAAGAATTTTTTTTAATGACTTCGTGATTTTTCTTGAAAATGTTTAACTGTTTAAAAAATGTTTGAAAACTTTTTTTTTTTTTGGCGTGGCTCCCCTTGGTTGGTGTGTAGCAGCATTATTATTATTATTAGAGTTCTGCTAGAGCCACCGAAAATGTGCTCCGAATTAGGCTATCGAATAGTGCATTTTATTTTATTATTATTATTTTTTCATGTATTTATTTAATCATCATAAACATTTAAAAAAAAAAATTCACAACATCATTAAAAAATATTTTCTTAATCACAAGTAAAAAAAAAAAGTTCATTCGGGACACTTTTTGGATCCCGAATTCGGGATCCAAAGTATTTCTTTTATTATTATTATTATTATTTTAATTCAGCTTTGAAATTCCAAATTTTATAATTTTTAACGTATCAATAGTTGACACGCTGATACGTATTATTATGTAAGTAAAAATTGTAAATACAAATAATATTTTTCTATATTTTATGAGTACCATACATGCACAATATTTTTTTATGACTCTTTGTATAATTATATTTTAAAATTAAGATATTTATGTAAAATACTATTATTTTTATAAAAAAGATCTCTCACTTGAAACATATTGTATAAGAGATTAGATGATTCTATGTCTATGATTTTATTATTTTTATACCCGTGCGAGAGTACTGTTGTGCCACGTAGTGCACTGCACCGTTTAAAGCTCGCATGATTCTGTGACTTCTGTCTACATAGTTTCGGTCTCCCTAATTGTCGTCTGTAAATTACTAAAGAAAAATTCTACCATTACTACTACCCCGAATTACAGGAACACCCTTAAATTGACAATCCATAAAGTACTCAAAGAGCTCAATCAAGGGTTGGTTACAGCAATAAACCACCCCGACATAACGTCTGAAAGCAAAAGCTGATATTGTAAACAATATAGCATGCGGAAAATATATAAATTCCCTATAATATAATTAATATTATGAAATTTTAGAAGTAAGTGAGAGATAAAGAAATAAAATAATAAAGACTTATCTACATCATTTTTAAGAGGATTTAATTAACAAATAAGACTATAAAAAAAAGAAATCATGTTTTGACTTCTCACTTCAATGCAATGAGTCAGTGTTAATAACACATTTAGTAAAATACTTATACGACATAATTTGATTTGAAGGTAAATTTTAAAATTTAAATATTTTAAATCAAATCTTATCATTTAAGTGATCTAAATGATGTATTCTAAATATCGGTTTTGAGAATAGAATAACTCATCTTACAATATAATTATAAAATATATTGTGAAAATGTATTGGATATTTATTATTATTTATTTATTAAATCTTTTATTAAATATGAAGTTTATATCTCAACCTAGCTTAGGTTTCAATTCTTAGAGAGGTTCAATATTTATTGAATTTGAATCCGCTAAATATGAATTAATATGAAAAATAATAAATTTGTAACATTTTATACAATAATGTTTAAAAGAAAGGATATTTTTGTAAAATAATTTATAAAATTAATATTATTTTATTAAAATATTTTTATTTTATAATATATGTCGTGTAAAATGTTACGTGTTTGTCGATACTCAATTAATATACCTACGTCGAAAGGACAGCTAATTGCTTGGGCAGGTAACTATAAATACGGAGTTTTGACTCTCCCACTCTGAATACATCCGCAACGGCTCTTCGCTTTTACTTCAGTCTGACGCACTTGACACTCTCTCTTGCTCGCAAAGAGATACAGAAGGATACGCATAGCTCGCGGTTTCTCTCTCCCAGATGGAACTCTGGTGCAGGAGTAGGACAATGTGGCTTCTTCTAGGGTTTCTCATTTCTGTTTCTTTGTTCCAGGCAAGAACTCCTCTGTTCATGCGCCCTTCTCCATTTTCTCTCCCTTCCTTTACTTTTTCTCCCAACTTTTTCCCCCAGTTTGCCTCGATCTTTTTTCCTTTTTTCTTTTCGTAGCTTTCTTCCTTTATTCGTTTTAAGAGGATATGATGGAAAAGGAAACTATGAAGGAAATTAAAAATTCTTATTTCTTATATTGGAAGATGTTTTTCCTATTTTTGAAGGAAACGGAAAATTTTACCTCTGCCAAGCCTTCTACTCGAATTTTTAAGCGAAAGCGGAGGACAGAAGCCAGTTTTTTTTCCTCCCTCTCTTCTTTTCCTCTCTACTTTGTCAAATTTTCATGTATTTTTAGAATTCTTTCGTCCTCTTCTATTCTCTTTTCTCTTTTCTCTTTTTCGCCACCAAACGAAGTTCTAAATTATGTGTAACTCCTGACTGTCTAATTTAGGCAGGTTTGATTTTAAGTATAAGATATAGATATAGAGTTATTCATAAGATGTAGATATGCAAGGGAATGGGGCGTTCTCTTTGATTAATTTGTCCGAATATGGGTATTATGTGCAGGTCTTAACTACCTTATCTGTAGTGAACGCAGAGATGTTAGACGCGCGGTTTCTTTTGACGTCCGCTGCGACATCAGGGTGAGGAGATAATTTCTTATGTTCAATCACCGCAGATTATATACAATCACATCACAATGGTTAGATTTAGGATATAACAAAAAGTTGCGATACCGGCGCGCCCTGCTTCTGTATGGCATATACTCAGTGTTGCGTATACTGACATGAAGTGAATTATTTGCGGTCGAAACTAACAAGCGTTTTCTTTCTTTGCGATTCTGAAAAGTCGAATTGTTCTTCCTTACCGTATACTTTTTCTTTCTAGATTTGATGAAAAGAACTTCATTATGTTTATTTTATTATATCTGGATGCTTGAGAATTTATAATTCTCGATGTTGTTCAGGGAAAGACATACTGAAGACCATTGTACGATGTATGGCATTTGTGGAAAACGTACGGATGGAAAAGTTTTGAACTGTCCTTTCGGTTCCCCTGCTGTGAAGGTATGGTATAATCGTCTATTTCCGTCCCAGTGTTTGCTCGGCTGGATTACTATTACCACAGCGACCGATATAACTATTGTTTTCTTATATCTATTTGTGTACATATGTATGCATATGTTTCGCTTTATTATACAACATTTTTGGCGTTGTTTGATTACTGGGTTGATCCCTGTTTTCAGGGTAGGACCGTAGGTGCCAGTCTAACTTACCTCCAGTTCTGCTAGTTCAAGTTTTCTTTCCTATATTTTTTGAAGCTGTGAAGGCTGTAGTTACCTGATGCTTACGTAATATGTTGTCATGCTTACCAGCCAGATGAGTTGCTTTCGTCAAAGATCCAAAGTTTATGCCCAACAATCACTGGCAATGTTTGTTGCACAGAAGCTCAGTTTGACACATTACGAACCCAAGTCCAGCAAGTAAGATTTTTATTGAATCCTACCATTTGTGCCCTGTCTCATTTTTCTTTCTTTTTTTAATCAATTTTTGTTAGTTTGGCTAAGATTGGCCACTACTGTATTATTTGGTATTCAATGTGATAATCCATATTTCTCACTCATTCATGAAGCATTTGTTGTAAATTTTTTGGTAATTGAGCCTGAGGTCTGCTGAGTTTTATAGCTCTTCAGATATGTTTGTCCATCTCGCTCTTTCTTTTTCAAGCTCTTCAGTTCCCCCAAAATATGTCGTCGTGTTTTATAACAATTATTTTTCTTGCAGGCAATTCCTTTCCTTGTAGGTTGTCCAGCATGCTTGAGAAACTTTTTGAATCTGTTCTGTGAGCTTACCTGCTCTCCTAATCAGAGTTTATTTATCAATGTGACTTCTGTTTCCAAGGTCAGGAACTCCCACTTATCCTTCCTGGTAATAATTGCAAAGGGTCTTATTGTTCTCATTCTGTTGTGCCCCTCATCAGGCAATCTTGTCTTTCATAACGTTGGAAAGGATAATAAGTTTGCAAAAAGTACCATTTTATAATATTGGCAAAATGTTATACTCTTACTTGGAATCTTGTTATTTATAAACAGTTTCTTGTTTACTAAGTTTGAGTTGCCAAAGCACCAGTTTTACCAGTGATCCTATGATCTTTGATATTCTCCTTAGGTATAGATAATGACGTGTACAATATCTATAGTAATCCATGTAGCTTCCCTTTCTATCTTTTTGGTGCTCGCTGCAGTATCTTCTATTGGATACAAGTTTGAAATTGCTAAAGCAAATTTTAAACAATTGGTTTTTATTTGAGGAAGTGATTTCCAGAGGTGTATATATCTTATTGGAGATGCACACAATGGTATATATGAAAGTGTATCTCTATTTATGTAAACTTTTTAATTTTTTTTTTCAGGTTAATGGCAATTTGACTGTGGATGGGATTGATTTTTATATAACTGATGCTTTTGGTGAAGGATTATATGACTCCTGCAAGGATGTAAAGTATGGTACCATGAACTCCCGAGCTCTAGAATTTATTGGTGCTGGTGCTCAAAATTTTAAAGGTATCTGATCCTTTTGAAATCGGAACCTCTCTCTCTCTCTCTCTCTCTCTCTCTCTGTGTGCCATACGTTGTATGCAGTAGTTTTCTACCGTAGTGGGGTTGAATAACAAATATCCAATAAGATGCCTAATCTATTAATCATGTTTGTGAATGTGAAATCTTGAAGGGTATCCATATCCTTGACTATTGTAAATAGCTTGGCTGCTGTCTATAAATCCCACAGTTTTTAGAAGGAAATTTTTTGCTGAAAAATTTATTTTAGATTGGAAATTTGCTCAACTTCCTCTTTAAAAGAGTGTAATTGGATCCTATCTCATCAATGGGTTTTTTAAGATTTATGTGATTGCTTAGATATATAGAGGCAAATATATAATTATTGAGAAAGGAAGAGATGTATTTGTTTCTGGGTTTTATGAGGCCTCCATGACTAGGAAAAATTATTGCCGATGGGTTTTTTATTTTTTCTCCTCAAAATGATAGATGGAAAAATGGTGGAAACCCCACATTTTATAATAAAAAAATATGCGAGGTTTTAGAAAGGAAGTACAATATAGTTTTAAAAACTTTTTCTGCATGTACAGGAGCAATATTGACATTTAAGTTTTCTTCTTCCTTCATGCCATTACTTCCTTACGAAGTTGTTTATATTTTAATCATTTTAGAGGCAAGGAAGAACGTTTTGGTCTTTGAGGTGCTAAGTGCTTTTACATATTTTGTAATTATTCATGTTGTTCTATATGTTGTACTGCTCATACTATAATGTTTGTGGCAGAGTGGTTTGCATTTATTGGTAGACGGGCAGGGCTAAATTTGCCAGGTTCGCCATATGCCATTATGTTCCATTCAAATGCTGCTGAGTCATCTGGAATGAAACCTATGAATGTTACTTCTTATTCATGTGGTGATATTTCACTGCGCTGTTCTTGTGGTGATTGCCGTTCATCTCCAGTATGTACTAATACTTCTCCTCCTGCTACCCACAAAAGGGGTTCTTGTTCGGTGAGAATTGGGTCTCTTAAGGTGAGAGCCTATTGTACTGTAGTTCCAAACCTTGGCAGCTGCTTTGATTTATATGCATTCCAATTCAAATTCTTTTTGGCACTAAGTCGTGTAACCTCATATAATAGAGATGACTTCGCTAATATAGTTTCTCTGTTTGGCAACTGCAGGCCAAATGTATTGACTTTGCATTAGCAATCCTGTATGTCGTACTGGTTTCTATATTCTTAGGATGGGGTTTATTTCATCATACAAGAGAAAGGAACCCACATTCTAGAACAAAACCAGTGTTGAATGCAATGGATGTTGGTCAACTCCATTCTGTTAACAGGAAAAAGGATGAGAACTTCCCCATGCAGGTACATGCTGATTACCTACCATTCCCAGTAATTAAATAATCATCCTTGCTAAATTAGTCAGATCTAATAATTTAACTTGAGTGCAAGGTTCATTGGTTGCTAGCTGTTTAAACAATGAAAAGAAAAAATGCTAATTCATTGGCCTCACCTATTTTTAATAGAATTCCTATTTACTGATAAAAAAAATCCTGTGACTTGTTTCTCTCCGAGGAGTGTGTGTGTATATTTGATAAATAGGGTAGATTTTATTCAAACTCGAAAAGGTTCAAGTCATATATACCCAGGAAGTATACAAGATGTACACCTAAGCAGTAAAAGAGAATAACGAGAAAATCCTAAAAACTGGGTGCATAAACAAAAGTTTTGAGTTGCCACCTTATAATCCTAGACTCATTAATTTATTAATTGATATAGATTTTCCTAGCCAAGGACCAAAAATAAAGGAACCTGAATTCACTGGCCACGCTCATTTACATGCTTTTGTTTTTTAACGTTTTTTTGTCTGACTGAATAAGTACTGTACTAGCAACCACAATACTGCTCAGCTATGCTCATTATCTGGCTCATGATGGACTCGGACATAACTCTCTTCTATTATTCCTCCATTTTGTATTTCCTACAAAAAGAATTTATGCTCCATTTTTTTAGAAGTGTACTTTCTGTTCCTTTCATTTGTTGGCTAATCTTATCGCATGTTTTCTTTGAATATCAGATGCTTGAAGATTCTCCTCAAATTAGAAATGGGGTACGGCTTTCAGTCGTGCAAGGATACATGTCAAACTTTTACAGGTCACTGTCATTTCCACTAATGCTTATGATTCTAAAGCAGAATGATTTTTGACATCGTGTACATGTTTTCATGTTCAGGAGATATGGAACATGGGTTGCTAGAAATCCGACCTTAGTTTTGTGTTCATCATTGGCTATAGTTCTTATGCTTTGTTTAGGTCTAATCCGTTTCAAGGTGGAGACACGGCCTGAGAAGGTATTGGTTTGGCACTTAAATGAGCTTTATTTTCTGTGGGCTACCATCTTTGTTAAATTTGTTTGAATTTGTGGATTTAATATTCTCATTATTTCATTCTGTATACATGGATTCTCAAGTGTATATTTGGCTTCTTGGAATCTTTTACTCAACATTAACAGCTTGATCGTACCTCTAGCTTCCTGAAGGGACTGGCTGTTTCCATTATCTAGTACAAAAATTTTACTTGTATTTTACTGTTATCACTATATTTGTGTTGTCTACATTTATGTCATTTGATATATGCACTGTTTCAGCTATGGGTTGGGCCTGGGAGTAGAGCTGCAGAAGAGAAGCAATTTTTTGACAGCCACCTAGCCCCTTTTTACAGAATTGAACAGGTTCTACTTTGATGAGCTTAGAAGTTTCTTTTTTCACACCTTTTTTCTTTGGGCTTCTGTCATTGTACTCAATGGATCTGTTTTCATGACTTTCTTGTCTCATTTTCTAGCTCCTAACTTGTAACTAGGTGTTCTCTTTCGTATACTCCCTGTATACTTGGGCAATACCTGGTTACTTGATTCAATAAAATTTTATTTTACTTAAAAAAATTTGTCACCTTATCTAGTCTTTTGTTATACTTTAACTTATTATACTTTAACTAGGTTTAATAACTATACATTTGCACGGGAATACTTTATTTAAGGCCTTAAGGAGACCCAATGTCAGTTTTCACTGGTGCTATTCATGAATGTTTCCCATCACTGTTTCTTATTATATAGGTTAAATTCCGGTTTGAGTCAAACATACAAGTAGTCTATTGGTCATTTGGCTCTGTAAATATCTTGTATTCTCTTTTTAATATTATAGTGATTTTTTTTCCAAACGTATCGTGTTCAACTACATACAAGATAAATACATCTATTCTCTTGTTTATTTCCTTTCCTGTATTTTCGGAGAATAATACCAATGCAACATATATTTCAAACCATGATGTATTAGAACATGATGCAAAATGCATAGTTCTTAAATGTTCATTTCCCTTACAATGCATTTTGTGCCTTAACCAGCATATAGGGAATTCGCTGTAGTAATGGTAATATTTTATTCTGTCTTTTTATTCAATTTTGAGATATCATATATGAAAAGGCAATTTAATTGTGAGTCGACACCATGGACAGTGGTGGAGCAAGGGTTGGGAGGAAAATAAGTTTCAATTTTTTTTCAAAACTTTAGCTCAAATTTGGTGTTTCAAATGTTATCCTTCTTTAGACTTTTTGACGTATTGTTGAACTAATTGTACTGTTAATATAAAACCATCCTATTATTTTGTCTTTTGTTACCCTCAACAGCACACCCAGATCAACCGAGGATTAAAACAGCCTATGTTCTGTTTTCCCTGATATTGAGCAGAATTCAAAATCTTCAGATTGGGTGTTGAGAAAGGTGGTTGAGATTAAGGAGTGTGTGGGTGTGTCTTGTGATGGTTTTGAGGAACAGTTTAGAGCTTTATTGATTGCAATTGAGGCTGGTCAGCCTTTGTTGGCCAGATCTGTCTTAAAGAAGGAGAGGGACTTGAAAAGGTTGTGCTCAGTAAACCATGATGGGAAGGGAGGAAGCGTAGTTAGGAATAGGGGAAAGGAAAGGGCTGTGATAGATTCCAGACGAAGCCAAGATTATTTCTTGGACTGTAAGGGGTCTTAATGACCTTCAAAAGCATCTTTGGGTGAAAAATTGGTTTAGAGAATGGAGGGTGGATGTGATTTGCCTTCAAGAAACTAAACTGAAATTTGTGAATCAAGCTATTGTTAAGAGTTTGTGGAATTGTAGTAGTGTGGGTTGGGTAGAGTTGGTGTCTAATGGGGTTTCGGGTGGAGTTATAATAATGTGGAATAGGAGGGTGGTGGAGTTGAAGGATCATTCTGTGGGGGAATTCTTGGTGGCATGTCATTTTAAGAATATTGAGGATGGGTTTGAATGGGCGTTTGCTGGAGTGTATGGCCCTAATGTGGATAGGAGGTTATTATGGGATGAAATGTTGGGTGTATGTGGTTGGTGGAATTTACCTTGGTGTTTTGGTGGGAATTTTAATCTCACTCGTTTCCCTAGTGAGAGGTCAGGAGAATCATATTTTTCACATGCAATGTCTACTTTTTCAGATTTAATTTTTGAATTAAATCTGATTGATTTACCTTTGGTGGGAGGAGATAATACTTGGTCTAATGGTAGGTCATTTTCAAGGCTGGATAGGTTTCTGGTTTTGCCTTCTTGGGAGGCACATTTTTCTGGTTTGAGTAAGAAATTATTGCCGAGATTGTGTTCTGATCATTATCCTATCATGCTGGATTGCGGTGGAATTGAGGGTGGGAGAAGGTATTTTAAATTTGAAAACATGTGGCTGAAGGATGAGGGAGATTCATGGATAGGGTGAGAAGTTGGTGGAATTCCTATAATTTTTCTGGTACTCCTAGTTTTTGTCTTGGCTGGAAAATTGAAATCTCTTAAGATATAAAGAGATGGAATAAAGAGGAGTTTGGGAATTTGGATAGCAAGAGGAAGCTTCTTTTGGAAGAGTTGAGAGGTTTGGATGAGAAGGAGGTGCAAGGGGTGATATCGGGGGAGGACAGAATAAGAAAAATAGGGGTGGTTTCTGAACTGGAAAATATAGTGTTAATGGAGGAAATTTTGCGGAGGCAAAAATCCAGGGTGCTGTGGTTGAAGGAAGGAGATAGGTGCAATAAATTCTTTCATCAAATGGCGAACTCTCACTTATTTCTGAAAGTACTTTGTCTAACCTTCCCACTTATTTCTTATCTCTTTTTCCATTGCCGACAAGGGTTGAAAGAAGAATTGAGAGTTTATTTCGGAATTTTTTATGGGGTGGTAAGAGTTGAAAAAAAATTCCATTTGGTTAGTTGGAAGAAGGTTTGTCAACCGATTGATTGTGGTAGGTTGGGGATAAAACATTTGAGATTGTTTAATAGAGCATTACTTGGGAAATGCTTTGGAGATACCACTTGGAAAGTAATGCCTTTTGAAATAATGTTATTGATGTAAAATATGGTAGTTTGTGGGAAGGTTGGTGTTCTAACGATACTAGTGGTGCGTATGGGGTGAGTTTGTGGAAGTTCATTAGAAAAGGATGGGGGGTATTTTCAAATCATATTAGATTGAAGGTGGGAGATGGGAAGAGGATACTTTTCTGGCATGACTTGTGGTTTGGGGATTCTTCACTTAAGCTGGACTTTCCCTCTCTTTTTAGAATTGCAAGGGATCAAAATGCAGCTGTAGGAAATTATTTTTGTTGCATTGAATGTTATCTTTATCAGTGGAATGCTATCTTTATCAGGGATGTTAATGATTGGGAAGTGGATGATGTTAAGGCTTTTCTGGAAAGACTTTACAGATCAAAGTTGATGCTAGGTAGGGAGGACAGCATGCTATGGATTCCTGCAGGAAATTCTAAGTTCTCAGTCTCTCTTTTTACAGAATATTAACCAGTCACAGGAGTTGTGAATTTCCCTGGAAAAACATATGGAAAGTGAAAGTTGAATGTTGCTTTTTTCTGTTGGGTGGTATCCTTGGGCAAAGTGTTGACAACTGAAAATCTTAGAAGGAGAGGTATGTACATTGCTGATTGGTGTGTCATGTGCAAGAAGGATGGGGAATCTGTTAATCACCTCTTTCTTCATTGTGAATTGGCCAGGTTCTTGTGGAATGAGGTTTTGAATGGGACTGGTTTACTTTGGGTAATGCCCAAGGAAGTGGTGGATTTATTGGTAGGGTGGAAAGGATTTAAGGGTAGCAAGAATGCTGTTCATGTTTGGAAGATGATTCCTTCTTGTCTCATGTGGTGCCTATGGCTTGAAAGGAATGAGTGATGCTTCGAAGACAAAGAACGTCCATTGGGAGAACTTAGGGATTTTTTTCTTTAGTACTTTGAGTTTGTGGGCTAAAACTTTTGTAATGGAAGATAATTTCCAGAATCTGTTTTAGCTTTCCTTTCATTTTTGGAAAGTAGTAGGTATTTCCTTTGTATACGTCCTGTGTACTTGGGCTTATGCCTATTTCTTGGGAATAAAATCTTTTATTACTTATAAAAAAAAAAAACTCTTCTGCTGGAAGTGGAAAAATCCTGACTCCGCCACTGACCAGGGAGTTGATAACAGTGCTGGCCATTTTTTATTTCTTACGCAGCACCATGGTGGGGGATTGTAGTATTTACTTCACTTCAAAGAGCTAATAATGTTTTGCATTTTTCTTTCCAGATTATATTAGCAACAATCCCAGATGCTATGGATGGTAGATCACCAAGTATAGTGACTGAAAGCAACATTAAGTTACTGTTTGAGATACAAAAGAAGGTATACATTGCGGTGTTTCTTTTAAGATGTGACTTGCAATGGACTATGATTTTATTTTATTTTTCTTTCTAGATATTCTTTTCTTCATTTTCTTTATAAATCATTTGTGAGTGTGGCCATGTAATTTTTTCCAATGTTACTTTTTTTTCCAGGTTGATGGAATTCATGCAAATTATTCAGGATCAATGATAAGCCTCAGTGATATTTGTATGAAACCACTGGACCAGGATTGTGCCACTCAAAGTGTTTTACAGGTAAACTTGGTGGTCTGTGCTTGGGTACTGCACACTATTGGATCTAATGATGGAACTTGTAAAATCTTTTTTCTTTTTATGTTTGTGTAGTTAAATTCCATTTTAATATTACTTTTTGCCTTGTTTGTTATTGGGTGCTTTAAAGGAAGTCTAATATGAGTAGAAAGACTTGATATGGTTTCACTAACCTAGTTCTTCTTTTATACATGTATATATGCCAAAAGAGCTGACCTAAAGGCCTTTTATTTCTTTATTCGTTTGCTTTTCCTTCTGTTCTTATTGATACATTGGCAAGTTTTTGTGTAGGACACTTGGCATTGGCGAGCAAAAATTAATTAATTAATTTATGATTTAGAATATAAGGTAGCTATTTTAAATTGTTGTTGGGCTTCCATCTGATATTGCCTGTGTTATTGTTTCATTGTGTAACAGTAACATATCTCTTTTTTCAATTTGGCATTGCATCTTGCTAAGATTTTCATCTGTTGTGATCTGTTTTTGTTGAAGTGCCATGTTATATTAATTCTAGTTATGGCTAAAGCTCCTTTATATCTACTGTCATGATTGGTTTTTTTTACAAGTATATCTAATGTATGAGATTAACCTACTTTTTCTTGTTTTCTTCTCTTCTTGGCGACAGTATTTTAAAATGGATCCTGAAAATTATGACAATTATGGGGGAGTTGAACACCTTGAGTATTGTTTTCAGGTATGCTTTTTTGGTAATTTCCATCTTCATTTTGTATAAAGCTGTAGAGCTTGGCTTTGCTGTTGTCTGTTTACACTTACATTCCAAGCTTTTTCATGAACTCTTTTTAATCCAATTGTTTCTGATACTTACCTACTATTAGCGAATACGTATCTTTTTTTTTTGTTCATAGCAAATACACACGTACACGCACACACGCAGACACATGCTCCTAAAACCAGGTGCAGGGAGCTCATAGGAGAGAGAAGGCATAGGTGAATAAGCTTCATTTGTGTTTAAACACAGTATATTAGTTGTTCAAAAGTAGTAACTTTCTTTTGGAGACATGATGCTTTCAAAGGTGACAAAAGATTATGGGACGAATGGAACATCTAAGTTATGATCTTCATGAGCTTAAATAGTGCTATATGTGAGATTGACCAGCCTCAAACACTAATGTGCTGACATTATATTCGTAGGGTCAGTGTGCTTAGATTTTGATCCTTAGCTATGATGAAACAATTATTTGGCATCATGACTAGAGCTCTAAACTTTTTTGGCTCATTCTGTACCTCTATTTTTTCAGCATTATTCCTCTGCAGACAAATGTATGAGTGCATTTAAAGCTCCTTTAGATCCAAGCACTGCATTAGGAGGTTTCCCCGCGAACAATTATTCCGAGGTAGTAATCCTTTTCATCCCGTTTAATTTGGCAACTTAATTGGATTGTGGGAGCATGTGATAACCCCACGGTGATGATTCTGTGACAGGCTTCCGCATTCATAGTTACTTATCCCGTAAATAATGCTATTGACAAAGAAGGAAATGAAACTCTAAGAGCAGTGGCTTGGGAGAAAGCTTTTATTCAGTTAGTGAAGGTTTGTTCTTGGTACAATTTTCCCTTCAATGGTTGTTTCTTGTGCAATAGTGTTTTTTCTTATGTGCTACGCTGAAGTATTGGGTTTCTTATTTCTTTTGTTAAGTAAGTAATCTTAATAATAGCGTAGAGGGGCGCAACCTGTGTACAGAGAAGTGTACTAACTAGAAGTTGAAAAAGAACACAAGAGTTCATAAAATCAACAAAGCTAGCAAATTGCAAACTGTTGTGGGCAGCCATTCCCAAACTATGAAGAGATTTGAGCATAATCATAACTCTAGTATCATCTTCTCACCATCCTCAAAGGTTCTATTATTACACTCCTACCAAACGCACCGCATTAAGCACAAATGAACAATCCTCCAGATTTTGATGTTACTGTGGCTCCCCAAAAGGTTTTTCTAACAGGCCGGCATCTCCACCACACGGCTGGGGCATGATCCAGTTGTATCCAAAAGATGAAAGATCAAAATGTAACTCCATAACCACCTCATGTTGAATTAGGAGATGATCGATGCTTTCTTTGCCTTGTTTGCCCGTACAACACCACCCCATTATGGTGATCAGTCTTTTTCTCAAGTTATCCTCCATAAGAATCTTCTCAGGGCTTCTATTAACAAAAAATGCCTCCGTAAGCTCTTTCAAAGGAATGAACCTCCAGCTTGAAGGATGAGTGCATGGTAGAAAATTTAACCTCGAACGTCTTATTTTACCGAATATTACTCGATGCAGTGATGAAGAGATTTCCTCCACCTCCTAATCATATGCTGATCTGATAAAAATAATATTTCACTGCAGTTTGTTGTCAGAAAACTGCATTAGTTATGCTACTGAAGCATCCTTACAGCTTGAAATGCTAAACAAAACTGGGAATACTACCTCCGAAGGTTGATCTCCATACCAAACGTCATACCAAAATCTAACCTTCAATCAATTTCCCACCTCAAAACTGATGAAATGTGGGTGTTAGCGTTGTAATACTATATCTGTAAGTCCTAATTTATCTTTGTGCTTAGTCTAAGAAATTTATTAGTGAGGGTGTTATTGTTTATATGGTTTTTAGTGACTTTCTAGGTCATCTTTGAGAATAAGTTAGAATAGCTAGTTAAAACCATGTTTATCCAGGTTAAATATTTAACTTTTTTCAAGACTATAAATATGGCTTCTAGCAATTGCAGCAACAAAGCTTGGATTTGCTAGTGCCATCATAGCCTGCAATTAGACATAAGATATGAACGTGTGGACGAAGCAAGTTCTGCACTTTAAATGTAAACATCCCAACTTCTGCATTGCAAAAAGGAAATGTGCCATGATTATGAGCAAATTCATGGCAGCCTATGATAAAAACATCTGGCCTTAAGTGGTCAAATAAGTGGAAATGGATTTAGTTTGCTGACCCAAGTTGTTGGAATAGTGTTATCATCTTGCTATGCTGCTTTAGAAAGCAAGGCTGCCGATATTGAACTGTTGATGTGATATGATTAGATACGTATTCCTGCATTAGCATTACTAATTTGTTGGTGGTTGGAACTCCTTTTTGTTTTGTTTTTAATCTCTTCTACTTAATTACTTGTTTCTGTTAGGATGAGTTATTGCCGTTGGTGCAGTCTCAAAATTTAACACTTTCTTTTTCCTCGGAAAGCTCTATTGAGGAAGAATTGAAAAGAGAAAGTACCGCAGATGCCATTACTATATTGGTTGGTTTTCCTTTCCCCCCTTTTTTCCTTGAGCGTGGAAAGATGTGGAAACAACTTTCAAAATATTCCCAAACTCATTTATTCTCTTCATTGTATAGTCTTGTGGCTGAGCCATTTTTCTTCTATTATCTTTATATGTACGATTTAATCAAGTTACAATTTCTTGTCTATATTTATTACTTTATTTTTTGCAGATAAGCTATCTCGTGATGTTTGCTTACATTTCTCTTACTTTGGGTGATACACCTTGTTTATCTTCTTTTTATATTTCATCCAAGGTATGGTCTCATCCTTGGTTTAATTGTTCTTTTATCTTGATGGAATTTTTGTTTATTCTGGAGTCCTGCTCTTTAGTGTTTGGAATGCTGAATATCTGCATAGGAAGCTTACCTTTCTCTAATATAATCGATATCATATGATGGGTGAATTCCAGATGTTGCTTGGTTTCTCTGGAGTCATTCTTGTCGTGCTGTCCGTTCTTGCATCAGTCGGATTCTTTAGCGTCATTGGAGTAAAATCGACACTGATCATCATGGAAGTTATTCCTTTTCTTGTTCTAGCTGTAAGTTCCTTCCCACCTGTATCTTTTAAATTTCATGCATTTTTTCTACAACATTGTGATTACCATGTTCTACAACATTGTGATTACCATGTTCTTGACTGGAAGGATACACTCAATCCTGTTTTGTTGTGCAGTAGCTGCAAAATGTTCATTAAATTTGTTGCTCATCTTGCAGTTAACTTTTCATCTATTAGTATCCATACAAGTTCTATTCATCCATTTATGGTGATGAACGCCACCATTTTTCTCTCCCCACTGTTGTGTCAACATCATCTTTATATGGTCGATCTTTTTTTAATATCAGGTGGGGGTGGATAATATGTGTATACTGGTGCATGCTGTTAAGCGGCAACCATTAGAGTTGCCTTTAGAAGGACGGATAAGCAATGCACTTGTGGAAGTAGGGCCATCCATCACACTAGCCAGTCTCTCGGAGGTTTTAGCTTTTGCAGTTGGAAGTTTTATTCCTATGCCGGCTTGCCGTGTGTTCTCCATGTTTGCAGGTTAAAAGTATTCATGCATTTCAATATCACCTGCGAGTATGCTTTTATAATTTTATCATATCATGGTATTTCATCCCTGGCAAATTGTTTAAACTCTGTTCGTACATTCTTCTGCAGCATTGGCTGTTCTTCTCGACTTCCTTCTGCAAGTCACAGCTTTCGTTGCTTTAATTGTTTTTGACTTTCGCCGAGCTGAGGATAGGAGGGTTGATTGTTTTCCTTGTATAAAAGTTTCTTCATCAGATGTGGACTCCGATAAAGGTATCCTTGTTATTTTTATAATTTATGATTAATTGACGGACTATCCTGATTCTCTCAGATGATTGTAGATTGCAAAATATTAGATTCTTTTTCATTTTAGTGGTTTACCTCTTCTTGTACACTTAAATCTAATTGAAGGCTTTCTTATGGAAACATAGGCATTGGGCAGAGAAAGCCGGGATTGCTGGTTCGTTATATGAAGGTAATTGGGTTTTAAAAATTATGGAAATTGTATTTATTTAATAAAATTGCGCTAAAGTATAATCTGAATGTATAAATAGGAGATAATAGTGCCCCAAAATAAATAAAATTTGAGATTGAAAGGAATTATAGATTAAGTAATAGGAGAGAATGAGAATATTCAGGGGTTGCTAAAACATTGTGAACTGCAATATATCAGAAATCTTTTGCTAACATGGGATTCCTATAACCGAGGAGAAAGCGTTCTTACCTCTCCTTCTTTAGCCTCATGGTATGTATGCCCCATCCTTGGGCCAAACGGAACCAGGTCAAATTTTGAACGGTTGCAGCATGTCTAGTATAGTTAGGCCTCGTTTGTTTTCAGAAAACATCTCATCTAATCATTACAACTTTCCCAACTTCCAATACAAAATAAAATAAACAATTCAACTTTTTCAAATCCCAAAACAAAAATAATATTAAAAAATATATTCTAATAATATTTTATTCAACTTTTTAACTTTAATCTCAACTCATTTCACCTTCAAAAACAAACGAGCCCTTAGTTGTCTCTAGTTTGGTAGGCTTTTCATGCTCCTTAAGCATAAGCCATAACTCTTTTCATGCCTGGTTGATCATTCTGTTTGTGTGGCACGTGAAATAAGTTTCTGATATTGCTCAACGTATCAATATTATGCAGTTCAAAGGAATTTATTGTGTATCCTAAAGATAATATTAAGTTTTCTGCTGGTAGATATTTTCCAATCCTACTTATAAAAAAAAAAGATATTTTCCAATCCTAGTGGAGGTTTTTGCTAGTGTGCCTCACTTGGATGTGGAAGCCTTTACATACTTGCACTATATATCTGTAGGGAACCATAAATGAAGATGCATAATTTTTAAACATTAATTCTAGTTGTATTATTCAATATCAAACTCGAGCACTAAAGGCATGGCATACACTAAAAGTTTACAGCTTTCTCATGTGGAGACAAATAGATCACGAATGATTGCATCAAGCTCAGGCAGTTGGGGAAAGGGTATGATTGCTTCGAGGTCAGGTAGTCAGGGAAAGGGCATGAGGCTTTGTTGAGTAGCATGCTAAATGTTATTGTAGTTTCAGTTACTAATGGTAAACATTGTCCCTACTAATTCCAGGAGTCGTTCATGCTAACTTTTTTTCCTTTTAAAAAAGGATCATTATTGCCTGGTGGTTTGAATTTCTTTTTTTCTGGTTACAATCTTGGTGTGTATTGCTTACCCTACTTTCTAATCTTGTTGGGTTCCAATGTTCATTTCAGGAAGTCCACGCACCCTTCCTCAGTCTTTGGGGAGTAAAAATAGTGGTCATTTCTGTCTTTCTTGGATATGCATTGGCTAGTATTGTAAGTTTCTTTTTTCCTCGATCATTTTTTGACATTCTGTGAGGTTGAGGATTTATCTGTCTGTTTCTCCTACACGTCTGAAACTAGCCTCACTCTTTCTCTCTGAATCTCAGGCATTATGCACTAGGATTGAACCTGGTTTGGAACAAAAGATTGTTCTTCCTCGAGACTCCTATCTTCAGGTTGAAGTAATTGAAATGTTTTCATTACAAATGAATCATGAGCAGAAGTATTTACTTGGTATGCTAAGACTACATTTCTATTTCTACAGGGATATTTGAATGATGTTTCAGAGTATCTCAGAATTGGACCCCCACTATATTTTGTTGTGAAGAACTATAACTATAGGTATCTTATTGTCCTTATATTCCCTTTTGCTGCCAAGTTGATCTCTTTTGTAGTTCTATCATTATTCTTGTTATGATACCATTGGTTCTCTATCTTGATGAAGAGAGGAAGGGATCAATTTCCAGGTGCCTGTTTTGTTTTTATACAATATGATGAAGAGGAAATTAAGCTTTTAATCATGATACTATTTGATTTTAACCTGTATGTCTCCATGATGTGCCTTCGTGGGAGAAAAGGTGTCAAGGGATGAAACTTGATTTTGATTGATGTTTGTCACTTTGTTAAGACTGCATTACTGATGTTGCTCTACTCCTCAGCTCAGAATCAAGACATACAAACCAGTTATGCTCCATCAGCCAATGTGATTCAGACTCCCTTTTAAATGAGGTAAACCTTCCTCTTTTGACACAAATGTCTTAAGCGCTATTCAATCTACATATCAAATGCCTCCCATATTCTTTTGATAATTTCTTTTGATCCTCAAACTTTTGCGCAAGGTGACATATAGGTTCATATTATTCTACTTATTTGAGCCTGTTCTTTTCGGTACATCTTTTACATTCCTCAATTTCTTTCACCACTTTCTCACTTATAAAGAAAATATATCTTCCACCTTTTTCAATAAAAAATTCCAGCATATATTCATGTTAAACTCTCTTTGGCTTTCTATCCGTATGATTTTAGAAGCTGAGTTTCTTCAAAGATTTATTTATTCTAGAGGCTCAATAGCAAATTTCTTTTCCATATAGTTCTAAACAAATATAATTGCACAAATTGAGAAATGGTCCAAATTTCTTATAAAAAAATAAACAATTATATGCAGGGAGGCATATTTTTCATTTGATTGTAAATTTATCCTTTATCTTTAGTATTGAACAATTGTTTGAAGAAAAATTATAGTTATTATAGATTTCCCCATATCGTATTGCTTTTCCACCTTTAAAACGTTGGCCTTTTAAGGGGAATCATTTAATGCATTGTCTTTGAAATAAATTCACAAATTTAAATGAGCAGGCCCCCTTAATTTAAACTCAAATAAAGCAAATAAAAAGGTTTATTGACTTTTCAAAGAAAGGGTAAGGAGAGTTATTAGAATTGTGTTTATTGACTCTTCTAAGTGGATAATAGATTTGAGATGAAGACAGCACACACATATAGTTTATCTAGCTAATTATGTCGTATTAAATATATATTAAAGTATGCCTACAAAAAATATATGAGTATATATTATATTTATCAACTATATCAGAACTCGGGTGGAAAAGCGCAAGTTTGATAGCCATTTTTTAGAAAACGATATTAAGGGCCTATGGTATTGGATATCACATGTTAATACGGTTGTATATTACTCTTTTTAATTCATTCATTATCTGCTAGGACCATGAAAATATGGGATTAATGTATTATTGTTCAATGTGTTATTGTTATGACCCACACTATTTATTTCATAGAACACATTCATGTGAATGTGAATCTTTTATAAAAGGTGAGATATTGACTAGTTTGGTTTGTTGGGCGTTTGCTACTCATTTATCTTTGGTTGTCCACTTAGTTCATCCTCTTAATTTGAATTATTTGTCTTTTTGCTTCTGTAGATTGCCAGAGAATCCTTAACACCAGACTCGAGTTACATTGCTAAGCCAGCTGCTTCATGGCTTGATGATTTTCTTCTGTGGATGTCTCCTGAAGCATTTGGGTGCTGTCGAAAGTTCACGAATCAGAGTTATTGCCCCCCCGATGATCAGGTCTTGATCCAAATATTCTCAGGACTTTTTTTTTGTTGATGTCGAATCTCACCACCCCCACCCCCAAAAAAAAAAAATCAAAATTCGTGTATCAAGTAATCTAGGGGAGCTCCCACTGTGCAATCAAACCCAAGATGTCTGAGTCTACATCTCATCTCAATCCCGCCCTTTGATTACTAGGCTGCGTCTTGACTGGTCAATCGTTCTTCGAGTTATCACTTCTTTTTTCTAACATTACTATGAAATTTTGGGGTTTTATTTTCTAATTAGACTGCTTTAGATTAGGCTTAATCATATTACTTAAAAAAAGGGATTAGGCTTACTCATGTCTATAACATTAGACTTTGATGCACAGAGGTATTTGGACTGAATAGGTTTGAAAGGCTCAGGTCAAAATTAGTTCTCTCAAAACAGTGAAAATTCTTTCCACTTCAAAAATATAGATCACAGTTTTCTAACATTGTTGGTAACAGGCCTCCATTTTTTAATTATAAAGCAATGGGCTTTTGTATTAAATATCTTGCTTGACTATGTATGACCCACATCATGGTAACGGTGATCATGCAATAAATCAAATCATGCTTTTCCAGTCGGTTTCTGGACTTGGCCACTATTATTAATTTTGTTCTGTGTTGCTTTCATACCATTGTAATCACTGAAGTAAGTTCTCTTCCAGCCTCCCTGCTGTTCTCCTAATGAAGTTTCTTGTGGCCTGGATGGAGTATGCAAAGATTGTACCACGGTAATTTACAGACTATAGATTGCAGAAAAATCTTTTGAATGAATCTTCTGCATCTTTGATTTTTCCTATTACCCAAGCTTTGTTTGTGAAATAGACATTTTTAAATTGAGGGGTCTTAGTTACTAACGGTTTTGGAGCTGTTCAGTGCTTTCGTCACTCAGATTTGCATAATGACCGTCCATCTACAGTACAATTTAAGGAGAAACTCCCATGGTTCCTGAATTCCCTACCCTCTGCTGCTTGTGCCAAAGGTGGCCATGGGGCTTACACTAGTAGTGTGGAACTGAAAGGTAGGTAGGATCGAATGTTTTCTTCCATTATTTGTCTTCTTTAAAAAATATCCAGTGTTTAGACATGTAATGGTTTACTCTTTGAGCTCATACTATGTGGCCCAAAATCTAAATTTGGTATTAATTATATAATTGTTATTAATTGCATATTAACAGGATATGAGAATAGTGTTATTCCCGCATCTTCATTCCGTACGTATCATACGCCCCTCAACAGGCAGGTACGATGGTGTCTTTTATCATGAGAGTCAGACTGCTTTTTGTTGTCTTTTTTAATCCTGTATTACAGAGAGGCCCCACTTTGTTATATTTTAGATCGACTATGTTAATTCAATGAGGGCTGCTCGAGAGTTCACATCAAAGATTTCTGATTCTTTGAAGGTAATATCAGTGCTCCGTCTCAATTCTTTCATATATCTTTTTGGAACTAATTATGAAAAAAAGATTCTTAGTTAGGTATTAAATTTATTTTGCACCATTGTCGGGTGGATCTTCTCACCAATACTATTGATAGTAGAATACAATGATAGTTAATCACTTTGACCCCTACAATAAACAATAATCCCTACAACATTTCATATAAGCCTCTTTTCACCTTATACAAGAAAAATATTTTTTGCAGAATGCACGCGTACTAGTTTATCTTGCATCTGTTAATGACATTTCTTCTTGCTGCAGATTGAAATCTTCCCATATTCAGTCTTTTATATGTTTTTTGAGCAATACCTTGATATATGGAGGACAGCTCTGATCAATCTCGCTATAGCTATTGGTTAGTGAACTTGAGGACTGTCAATGAAAAACTGACATGTATTTATGTTATCAGGACACATAAATGTGATCTATGAGCTATGCTGCTAAGTTTATGGTTTCAATAGTCTCATTTGTTTTTGCACAAAGGACTTGGTTGACCATCTAGAAGCTACGGATATTTAATTGCCTGCTACGTATATTATTGCCATGATAACCTTTGGCATATTTGTGTTTCAAGAAATATTACTTCCCCCTTTTTTTGTAGATTTCTGTATATTTCACTTTACTTTTTAATGCTTAATGGAAGAGGCTGTTTTGTAGGCTATAACATCATTCTTTTCCCGCCATGTAGATTTTACATATAGAATAATGACTCAATGCCTTTTTATTTAAGTTAAAACCACAAGCATGCATGAGGCAAGGGATGAGTAAAAGTTTTTGGTTAGCTGTCTAACCCCTTTGACCATCAGGCAGCTTGGGGCTGAGATTTTGAAGAGGATACTATTGTTTTATTTGTTGAATTAAATAAAAAATAAATAAATTCTCTTGATAATTTGACTTTTTACATGAGATTTGGATTTCAGAGTGAATATTAAATAATCTAGCATAAATATACATGAATCAACTCATGGTTATTTTGACTAACAAGAATTAATTAGATATGTTTGATGTAAACAGGTGCAGTGTTTATTGTTTGCTTAGTCATCACATGCAGGTCAGTATTAATGCTTTTAGGTTATGCTTTAGATAATAGCCTTCTTTTCTACTTGTCAGTGATGTTCTATTCTTTCTGAAATAACTGAGAGATCCTGTTTCTTGTTCTTGGCTTATCATTTGTAGTTTTTGGAGTTCAGCAATTATTTTTCTGGTGTTAGCAATGATTCTCGTAGATCTCATGGTAATTTTCTTCCTTTATACCTGGTTTTTTAACTTTGAAATGGTGATGTTAATTATTGCTTAATTAATTTGTTGTTTTCCTTTTGCTTCGCTTACAAGATTACACTGTACAGGGTGTGATGGCAATTCTGGATATACAATTGAATGCAGTCTCTGTAGTTAACCTTGTTATGTCAGTGGGCATTGCTGTTGAGTTTTGTGTGCATATGACACATGCTTTCTCGGTCAGTATCACTCTTTCATTCTACTTTCTGCTTGTAAAAGACATTTCCCCATTGGTGCTTGATCGACTTGTGCAAACTTAATTTTTTCCATACTACATTATGTATTTGTTTCAATGTATAAAATACATCTTGTTGAAACTATTCCTTTTCCCACACATGATTTACTTGAATCTTAATATCAAGGGGAGAGAGGCCAAGCATATACTTGTACCATTTTAAATAAGCCACAAAATCAGAACAAAATAAAACGCCATGCTTGATATCATTACACTTAGAAAGGAAATGGGAATGGCCTAGATGGAGCTAAGCGGCACTAAAGAATCCTTTTATCAACCACAATTAGTTGGGATTATGGTGTACTTGATTTGAGTTTCCATATCGCTATAACCACATTCTTTGCTCATGGAATACGAAGTGTTAAAAAAGGGAGTGTAGTAGCAGAACTTTGAATATTGTAACTCTTTTTTGTAGTTGTGAAAAAAAATCATTTGTTTTGAGAGTTATGGTTGGTGAGTCATCAATGGCTTCCCCTTCTGAATGCTGGGACATTGTCTCTTTCTTCGGCTTCACAGTTTTCTTTAGTGCCACGATAAGGAAATTTCTTCTGTTAGTCTACTCATATATTTCTTGTGCAGGTGAGCAGTGGAGATAAGGAACAACGCACTAAGGAGGCTCTGGGTACGATGGGTGCATCTGTCTTCAGGTGCTATTTTTGTTCTTCCGTGGCAACAGAGACAATGTCCAGGATCCCTAAGAACTGTGCATTACTCTCTGACATATATAAATGGACTGTTGTGTACTTTCTCAAAATAACTGTAGTATTCCATATTTCTATTTTTAAAAAAATACAGTTGTAGACATGAATTCAGCTTCTAATTGTAATCTAAGCTGCTATTTTGTCCTTCACCTTCAAACCATGGTTTATCAGATAATGACATTTCAGGTCCAATGTCATTGTTGTCTTCTTGACACTGCTGCCAAATGAGTTTTGCCCTATCTTACATGCCACAATTCCAGTATAAAGTTTTCGGTCAACCAGAAACTATCTCAAAATTTAAATAATCTGTCTTCAACATAATTTTGCAGTGGAATTACGCTGACAAAGCTAGTTGGGGTGATCGTTCTTTGTTTCTCAAGGACAGAAATTTTTGTGGTATTAATCCCTCTCTAAACTTCGCTTCTCTTAATGTTTTTGTGGTCAATATTTTTCAGTGTATTTAACATGTTCTCTGCCTATGTCATTGCAGGTTTATTACTTCCAAATGTACCTCGCATTGGTCCTTCTTGGTTTCTTGCATGGACTTGTTTTCTTACCCGTATGTCCATAATATTCCCCTTATTACAATACCACAATGTTTTTGTCCTGATGTGATTCCCATTTGTCTACCTATGGGGAGTATTGAAATCATGAACAGTTTTAGACCCCAATTGGCATTGCTTAGCTATAGATGGACCATAAAGTAACTTAAATAAAAGACAGCAACGAGAAAATGCATGTTGCATCATTTTAGCCACAGTTAAAAAAATATACCAAAATTAACTTGATGTTTTAACTGGCTGATAAGTACCGCATGGAAGTCCCTCTAGTTTTGCTTTTATGAAATGTGCATGAGTTTAGTTGTTCCTCATATCATCCATGAAAGAAGGGGGGAAGTCTACTTTTCTTTAGTCGACCTCAATTGTACCATCCAGACCATTGAAGTGATTATTGATTTCCAGTGAAACACCTATCTAGAGAGATGAATAATGAGAGGAAGTCATGTCTCTTCTTGGCTTTTTATGTTCACAGGTATTTTTGAGCATATTTGGTCCACCGTCAAGATGCGTGCTTGTGGAGCAGCTAGAAGATCATACGTCTTCTTCATCACAGCTGTAGGCAGACTTTTTTTTTGTAGGTTATAATCCTTCCCTTTGAAATTTCATGTATCATTAGTGCAAGAAAATATCTCCAGTAGCTTACAACACCTGGTATATAAGGATCTTTCGACAAGGAAAAATAAAAAGGGGACAAAAAGGCATCGAATTTTACCTTTATGTCACTTTAGTAATGTGAGCTATGGAATGGAAAGAGAAGTAAATAACTTTTGTTTGTCTTTTGGTCCATCAAGTTTGATAGGTTCTTTTCTGTACGGTTAATGGTGGTGACATGCACTGACCCAGATGGCCATTAGAGCACTTCTTGATGTACAATTAAGATGAACAAGAAAAAAAAAAATTGTTATAACATTAAAAGAATTGAGTTTAATTGGCCGGAATCTCTCTCTCTCTCAGTTGCAAGTTTTTCTATACCCTTTCTGAGTTGGTGCATGGATTTGTATGATCGCAACTATTTTTAATGATCAATTTTTTAGACCCTCTTTGGTGGAGCACTACGGGCAAATTCGGATCAGATCAACATTTCTTTATAATCTCAACATTAGTTTCTGATGATTGGGGTTTAATGTTGATTAGGCCATTCTTGCAACTATGAATAAGTGGTTTAGGCTGCTTTTGGATATTGAACTGAGTTGAGTTGAGTTGAGATGATAAAATATTGTTAGAATATTATTTTTTAATATTATTATTATTTTGAGATTTGAAAAGTTAGAATGATTTTTTATATTTTGTGTTGGAATTTGAAAAAGTTATAATGATGAGTTGAAATGAGTTGAGGAACCAAACAAAGCCTTCAATGATGCCCTTTGGATACGTTTAAATAAGTAGAGGCAAATGTCAGATGATCTGTGAATAGTAATGAATAGTTTGTGATTGTAAGTAGTAGTGAACTGGTTGTGAGTAATCGTTAAATAGTCAAACACAGCGGATTTGAGACAGAGCACATATACAACCGATTTAAAGTCTCGTGAGTCGTGAGAGGAAAGGTGGTCCTCATATCAAGATCTCCTGCACTTATAATCTAACGTTCAAAACTCATGATGAATTGAGCAGTTCCACCGGTGTGTAAGCAAGTAGGATATGCGTGAGGCAGAGCACTTTGACAAAGTGTGGGCATTATTTTATGTTGTTTGTAAGATCTAAGAAAGTGCATGCGTGAGCCACCAACGTTACACATGGGACGATGTTGTTGTGCCCCATCGGAACAGCAGTGACTTGAGGTCGAAGTCTGACCACACGAAGAGGAGGGTGATTTTGACGCCACAGTTACAGGGCTGAAAAACTCACCCTCCGTCTTTTTTATGCTTGATGGCTGCAGATGATGATCACACACTAATCGAGTTGGGTACAATCATTGCAGCAATATTCATCATGCAACCATGGTATTTCCAACTGTAACAAGTGGGTCTGGAATTCTGTTCAACCCCACAAATAGTGTTAAAATCGAGTCTCATACAACTCGAGCAGGACCACTGGGATACACACCTACTCACTTTACTCTCTCCTTTTTTATTCTGCCCGCCTGTGCAATGGACAGGTCCGGATAGAGAAATGTATCAAGTATTATTCATTCTTATAACTTACGTCTATAACTTTTTTACACTCTGGATAGAGAAATGTATCAAGTATTATTCATTCTTATAACTTACGTCTATAACTTTTTTACAGAGTGTGAGAGTGTTTTTCATAAGATGTGGGGTGTGGGATGGTAAATAATAGCTGATGAGAAAAAATTCTCGGTCTGGATCAATGTTTTGAATACCGTACCGGATGTCGTACTGGTCAAGGCACTGAAACGAAATATTTTAATACCGGTACCGTTTCGGGATAGTCGATATATGAATAAATTATATATAAATACATATATATAAATAAATTATAAATAGCCTAATCTGAATTGGAAGTAAAAAAATGAGCTTGTAGTTTGAAAAAAAAATAAAAAATAAATAAAATTAAAGGCCGAAATATCGACCAGTACAGACCGAAATACAGGCCGGTACAATCGGTAATTGGACTGGTACGAGAATATATATAATACCTATACCAGCCTAATGACCGGTATGGTATTTGAAACACTGATCCAGATAACCCAATTCCTCTCTCTCTTATTTAGGTACACGCTTTATAACTGTTTTCAATGGCCTCATGTTTTGAAACGAAGCAATTCGGACCCTTCATTTGTTCTTCTGCTTCTCAACTCATTAATTTTGTTTTGTCTCTCGCACTAAATATAATAAAGTTATTTTATTATTAAGTTGGTGTGTAAATTATATTATTTAAATGATAAAATTTAATTTATGAGATTCAAAATTTAAAATTTATATTTAAGATGAAATTATATTATATAAGCACTTGATAAAGTGTACTTTATGTATAATATAAAATTTGTCTAATAAGCAGCATAGAGCCCTGCCCTGAACTTGTCATGTTCCATTATACCTCATACGATGCGGCCCTCAGTCACTCTGTAGTCTTACTATGAAAGTTCCATTCCGTCTAAAACCCAATAAAATCGACGCAATCTTCCACTCCACTCCATCTCCTCTCAAACTCTCCCACCAATCGTACCGCCAAACATCGTCAACCCATCGTTACACTCATCTCAACAATCTCCTCAACGCCACTCCACACACCAAGAACCTCAAACATGCCACCCAAATTCACACCCAGATCATCACGAACAACTACACTTGTCTCCCTTTCCTCTTTAACAACCTCCTCAACTTGTATGCTAAATGTGGTAAAATCAACCGAAGCATACTGCTATTCTCAACTAACCATGGTGGGTTTAAAAACGTTGTCATTTGGACCTCTCTTATTACCCAGTTATCCCGCTTTAGTAAACCCTTTAAGGCCTTGACGTTTTTCAACGAAATGAGGAGGACTGGTATTTATCCAAACCACTTTACCTTCTCTGCCATCTTACCTGCTTGTGCGGAC
This sequence comes from Juglans cinerea, assembly GCA_961763995.1. Lineage (NCBI taxonomy): Eukaryota > Viridiplantae > Streptophyta > Magnoliopsida > Fagales > Juglandaceae > Juglans > Juglans cinerea. Next base: position 27,677,212 of record CAUIVZ010000005.1, read on the forward strand.
TCCATGACGGTCGAACATGGTGAACAAATGCACTGTTTAATTTGGAAACATGGGTTCCAAACCGATATATTTGTTGGCACTGCACTGGTTGACATGTATGCAAAGTGTACTGATATGACCTCAGCGGAGAGAGTGTTTGCTGAAATGCCTGATAGAAACCTTGTTTCTTGGAATTCTATGATTGTTGGGTTCTTGCAGAAAAAGTTATATTATCGGGCAGTTGAAATTTTCAGGGAAGTTCGTAGGCAGGTTTCGGATAGTCCTGATGAAGTGAGTTGCTCGGGTGTGCTGAGTGCTTGTGCTAATATGGGCTGCTTGGAATTTGGGAGACAAGTTCATGGAATTGCTTTCAAGCTTGGCTTGGTAGCATTGACTTACGTGAATAACTCATTAATGGATATGTACTGTAAATGTGGATTGTTTGGTGATGCTCTTGAGTTGTTCAAGACCATAGGAGACAGAGATGTTGTTGCATGGAATGTGGTGATAATGGGGTGTGTCCACAGTGGTAAATTTGAGGAGGCTTGCAGATATTTTTGGTTCATGAGGACGGAAGGTATAGCACCTGATGAGGCTACATACTCTTCTGTCCTTCATGCTTCTGCTAGTCTTTCAGCACTTAATCAAGGCACTTTGATCCATGATCAGACCATAAAAACAGGTTTTATGAACAATGCATGCGTTGCAAGCTCATTGATTACAATGTATGCAAAGAGTGGGAGCTTGGTTGATGCCAATCGCATGTTCGAAGAGATTCAGGAACGAAATGTGGTTTGTTGGACAGCGATGATTGCTGCTTGCCAACAACATGGCTGTGCAAACCAAGCCATTGAGTTGTTTGAGGAAATGCTTGGCAAGGGAATTGAACCTGATTACATTTCGTTTGTATCTGTTCTATCAGCTTGTAGCCATGCTGGTCACGTCGAAGAAGGATTTGTTTACTTTTCTTCCATGACTGAGGTTCATGGCATGAATCCTGGGCCTGAACACTATGCCTGCATGGTTGACTTGCTTGGTCGTGTCGGTAAGTTGGAAGAAGCTAAGAGGTTTATTGAGTCAATGCCAATCAAACCTGACTCGTCGGTTTTGGGAGCCTTGCTTGGGGCTTGTAGGAATTATGACAATCTTGAAATAGGAAGAGAGATTGCAAAGAGACTTTTTGAGTTGGAACCAGACAATCCAGGGAATTATGTGCTGCTTGCTAATATGCTCACTCGGAAAGGGATGATGGAGGAAGCTGATGAGGTTAGGAGGTCGATGGGGGTCAATGGAGTAAGAAAGGAACCTGGATGTAGCTGGATTGATGTTAAGAACATTACATCTGTGTTTACAGTGCATGACAGATCACATTCTAGGACAGACGAGATATATGAGATGTTGAGAAAGTTGGAGGAGTTGGTGATTAGGAAAGGTTATAAGCCTGAAACGCAATTTGCAGTTAACATTGTGGAAGGATACAAAGAGCAAAGCTTATGGTATCACAGCGAGAAACTTGCCCTTGCACTTGGGCTACTGGCCCTTCCAGTTGGGGCTCCAATTATAATAAAAAAGAATCTGAGGACTTGCGGCGATTGTCATACAGTTATGAAGTTTGCTTCAGAGATATTTGGGAGAGAGATTATTCTAAGAGATGTCAATAGGTTTCACAGGTTCACTAATGGTTTGTGTTCCTGCAAAGATTACTGGTGAATGAATTCTGTAGAATTTGAATGGACAGAAACATAATTTCTTGTCTTCCCCCTCTGTACCCAACTATCATTTTCAGGGGAAAAAATTATTTTCATTAATGTTTTCTGCAACTTATACAGCTAATTCAACTTTTGGTACTATGATCTCCTCGTGGTGTTTCACCTAGAGTATCTTTTTTTTTCCCCTCGTACATTTATTTTTCCCAAGAAACCTTTAAGACCTTATTATCCACATTTGTGGTGCAATTCCTTGGTGTGCTACTTTGTCTTGAGTATGTTCAAGTTCACCCTTAATATGCAGTCATGATTTAAGAAAGAAAAACAGTAAAAATTGGAAACTTTTTCTTATAGGTAATTGCTAATTTCATAATACACCTCTGCACTTGTTTATATAGACAAGTAGCACACTTAGTTTGAAACTGCATTACACGGGAATACGCATCTGCATACACTTATACTGGGTTTGGAGGCCATGGTTCCATTTTCATTTCCTTGGCCCCATACTTGGGTGAATGATGGGGAACTTCTGGAACAAAAGATTGATGATCTTGGTGATTTGGGTTAGGGAGATGATGGAACGTGATCTTGACTGCACTTGGGACTGTTTGGGCATGTGCATGAGTTAAGTTTGGATCCTTATTAGGCAATGATACAACAGCAGGGTTCGAATTAGAGGAATTTCTGGATGGGCAATCAGTAATATAAACTTTTAAGCCGAGCTCTCCCCTAACACGTGAGCGGGAATGGGAACTGGTAGCCTTTACATTATTGTAGATATATGGCCCCGTTTGGGTGCACAATTCAGTCCAGTGCATTTCATTTTTAGACTGAGTTGAACATCCAAACGTAGGTTTTTACACATGTTGAATGGAGTCCAAAACTGAACTCATCTCTAGGGCCCACAATTGACAAACATTAATTTCCGGTTTTACTTTTTCATCTTTGTCAGTTTAGTTTTCTCTCCATTGTGTACAACTTTTCCATCTCTCGTGGGGCCCAACTCAATTGTTTATCACTTTTTCTACTTGACTGGTCTGGCTGCAACAGGAAAAAAAAAATTCTTGTAGGTTTTGGTACCGGCAGTTGCTCAGACCACGTCAGATGAATAGTGAAATTTAATGGTGGGACCCATTTATTTTACAACTTCTCATAAATATATCTAAACTCATCTTAACATTTAAATACACAAAAACTCATTTTAAGTAGGTCTCACAAAACTCATACAACCATCTCAACTCACTACTATTTATAAAGAACTCAACTCAGCTCAACATCCAAATGCAGACATAGGCATCAAGAATGGATAGTGCAAGTTAGAAGGATCAACTATGTTGAATAACGATCTTGGTGATGTTACAATGTCACCTCACCACCAATATCGAATTTTTCATTTCTCAGATACTAGTATGAAAATAACAACCCTTTTGGAGCAGCTAGAAGATCATACGTCTTTTTCATCATAGCTATAGGCAGACTTTTTGTTGGTTAATATTCTTCTCTTTTGTACTGAAATTGCATGTATCATTGGTGCAAAAACATATTTCCAGTGCTTCTGACACGTAGTATACAATGTTTGACAAAGAATGAGGGACAAAAAGGCATCGAATTTTGCCTTCCTATATGTCACTTTAGTAATGTGAGCTATGGAAAGAGAAATCGGTAACTTTTGTTTGGCTTTTGATCCATCAAGGTTGATAGGTTCTTTTCTGTAAACAAATAGTGTATGCGTGAGGCAGTACACTCTGACGACGTGTGAGCATTATTTTATGTTATTTGTAAGATCTAAGACAGTGTAATCAGGCTTGGAAGATCACTTTCATGAGTACACAACTGCAAGCCGCCCTGTCTAATATTATACCAACCAACCAACCAATCAAATTATGGGTCTTCTTTAAGAAGTGGCTTTGCATGGAAACAAAAGGTAGCCAAGAGACCCAGAAAGCAAAATGCTAATCAGCATCAGCAGTTGTTTCTTGAAAGGGCAGACCCACCTACATTATACTGCAAAATTGAAGGGGTTGACGTAAGAGTGAAGACAAATATATATGAGTTCAAGTTACACTCCAGGTGTACCACTTGTCAGGTCACATTCCACAATTCTTACACATACAAAATCTTCACCTGCAACATGGAGACTTTAAAAAGTAAGAATGAGTGGAGAAAAAAGTGGGGGGAAGGGATAGACTGTCCACTTGCATCCGTCTGCATTTCCCAAAACGGACAAAGATTTCACTTTCATTTCAATTCTCGACTAGTACACCATTCCATTAAAATATACAATAACTCATCAACTGGTAAAGATAAAACATTTAAGTTCCTTTTCTCGGTAGAGAAAAAAGAAGAATGTTTGATTCTACATGGTACACTACTGAGGATATGCTATGATTTTGAGTCTTGACTCGAGGTATCTTATTAAGATACCACAGCTGTTGTGGCTCACAGTGAACAATCAAGATTCACTGCTTCCAAATCCCCCCCCCCCCCCCCCCCAGGCATTCTATGGCCACTAATTCCAGTCACCAGCCCAAAATTACTGGAAGGATTGGAACCATCGTGTACTGGAATTTCCGAAGACCTCATCATCATACTCGGATCATTTTACAATGAAGGTTGGTTACTGCAGTCTAAGGAATTTGCTAACTAATGATGAGAAACTTCCATTTTGAACTTGAAACTCTGCAGACCTTGTCATGACTGCTCAAGCATTTTACAATCAAGAAGGGCCGCTGATGCCTAAAGACTTTCCCAAATGATGATGAGAAACTTGGAGGGAGAGTTTGATAGTGTGGCTATGTGATGATTGGCAGACATCAATACATTCCTCCCAATCAGCATCACATGTTAATAAGATCCACTCGGCATCATCATCCAAGTACTTGATATAAAATCTACTCATGTCTTCGATATTGTATCTCCTGGCAATCTCTAGCAATAAATCTGTGTAATTCCAATTGTTTTGCATGCGAAAACGGACTTTCTCTTCTCCATATGTGACTTTTACTTTCTGAGCAAATCCTTCTTGAAATACCCGAGCGCTATTTTTCAGTGAGGATGTAAGGTTCTTGGCATTGAGAGATTTATGGCTCTGGGATCTTGAAAGGAGCTTTGGTCCTCGATTTGTGGCCTGGATCTCTGCTTCACTACTGATCCTCTTTAGCACACCATCACCGTGGTTTTCTCCAACCACTTCACAACCACCAACGTTACACATAGGAGGATGTTGCTGTGCCCCACTGGAACAACACTGACTTGATGTTGAAGTCTGACTGCATGAGGAGGGTGATTTTGACGCTACAGCTTCAGGGCTGAACAACTCACCCTCAGTCTTTATGCTTGATGGCTGCAGGTGATCACTGAGCTTTGAAGCTGTAAATGAGCCGGTTCCCGATAATTTTGGAGAGGCTAGCTCTGTGAAGTTTGTGTACAAGGGATTTATTTGAAAAGCACCAGATGCACCCTGGACCGAGTCGATTACAAGTTGGAGTTTCTGTAAGGAGTGACCAACCTTCTTAATTTTTCGAGAAGGCCACCGTTTAATCCCATGTTGTCGGCAGATTCTTTTCAAAGTCGTAGGACATACTGGAAGTAAATAATGGTTAAAAATGTCAAACTCAAGAGACTGATAGTGGAATTTGTTGACACAACCTACCTTAAAAAACGGGGGGGGAGAATATCTAGAATTCTGAAACACCAATAAAGTATTGAGCAATGCAACTGCCAACAAACCTGATACTAGTGATTCTATATATGGGAGAAGTTACTTTGTTGTATCCAAACACACAACTTATGCAACGGACCTCTTACCTAGGATAGGTGCAGAACAGACTCATAGTGTGCCTTCCATCTTGCTTCTCCCTTATTGGGTTAAATTCATATCATTATTGAGGATAAGTGATACTTCTTTTTTTATTTTTTGGTTTTGTATTTTGTAACATTTTAAGTCACCCACAATAAAGCTTCAAAATGAAATATAGCTTCAGTTGCAATGAAGCCTTTTACCTCCAATACTCTTTGCAGCATCTTTTAGACTGCCAGCAAAATATTGCCGAAGAACTTCCAAGGTGATGTTTTTCTCCGCCTTGGTACGTCTTTTCTCTCCTGCTTTACCCATACCCATACCCATACTTGGGAAGCTACCCTCGTCATATGCAGAACACTCTTCACCAAATTCAACATTTTGTTTTAGGCTAGAATCCGGTTGACATGGCCAAAACTCTGTGGACTTCTCATGTAACATATCTTCTGTACTAGGTTTGCCATTAACAGGCAAATAAGTATCCTCCTCTAGCTCCTTATCTGTTACAACCCGTAAACTCTGGCAAACCTGTTGTATAATAATGGACAATGAACTGAGCATATTCTTTTGCTCTTCAGGATCAGTGCAATTCACGGGCAAGAAGAACTCCAAAACAAAGTCAGCTGTACCAGTGTGGATGCTGCGCAGGTGTATTGCAACAGCAGCATGCAATCCAAACAACCTTGCGTGGTGAGACAGAGGGTACTCTGTCTTGCTAAATGATGTTATATCAGTTGAGAAACATGGTTGATTTGTTCTAAATGCTCCCCCAACAATGCCTTGACCCTTTAACAAGTGATGCTCAGAGCAAGCCTCGTGAAAACCCAGCATATTGGGATCAGCTACAATGCAAGCATGATCCACTGTGGAAACACAATCCACATAGTTGTCATCAGAGTGCCGGCAGCCCTCTTTACCTTGTTGAATGCACGGAACCCAAGTTTGAGCTAAGGGCAATCTATGTGTCTCACAAGCAGATCTCAAAACCTCTTGAATCTCAGGTAATGCAGCTTGGTAGGCCGTGTTGCATGCCTGCTAAAGAGAACCCCAACAATGACATTAAAAAAAAAAATGGATATTTCTATTAACTAATTTCCTTTTGCAACAATTATCCAGTACCTTCACATTATCAGTGCTCAAAGCATCAGAACCCCTAAGATCAACAGCCTGCAAATTAACAAGTTGCTCCAATCAGAAAAATCAGTAATGTGAGTTCTGCATTGAACTTGCACATTAGGCATAAAAACCAGTTAATTATACAATAGAAGCTATAATCTATCTGTAGTTTCAGATTGAGACCTATCTTTGGTTTAGAGAATACAACACAAATGAAGACAATAAGTAACAGTACAGTTCTCTCCCGGAGATGGCCAACACGAGACAAGTCACTGATATTCACTATTGAATACAAACTCATTCCTAGATTTTACTCATCTGCAACCATAAACGTTTTGAAGATCAAATTTTAGATTTAAGTTCCTAAATGCCACGACCTCAACAGAATACACAAGTCCTTATTTACTGGGCATAGTTAAACAAGATATCTCCATTTGACACCACACCTCACACCAAAGAGAGGGAGAAACTGAAGATCGCTACTTAAGCTGTCCTGTATCTTCTAGGGAGTTCTGCAGTCTTCTTCACATTTTCGTCCTTAAAAGAATTTATCATGAATTGCATAGGTAAAGTTCTTCTGCACATAGTTAGTATTACAAAATATTACGATTCCCTAGGAAATTCCAATATACTTTCAAAAGAAGATGGATAAAATTTCATGTGGAGATCACAACAAGAACACAAAATTCTGAAGAGGAAAAAAGGAAAGAAAACAGACCTCAAGTGCCTGACGGACACTTTCAAGCTCAGGGCGAATCTTGATCTGCTGTGTAGTCATCACAACCTCAATAACTCCCAAGCAAGTCCTACTACCTTGTTCAAAGATTGGAAGGGCAAGAGTTCCACAAATATTAAACTCTTGAGCATGACCAACTCTTGGGTACTCGTCACTTCTAAAGAATCGAACATCAGGCGTCCACTCAGGAACCTTACCCAAGAAAACTCGACCAGGTAATCCCACCGACTCCTTAGAATCCTCCTCGGCTGAGAAATGAAACTTCCCAGAAATGTCCCGGTATCTTGCAAGCCTTGGACAGCTGGAATAAAGAGAGTAAGGCTGATCACTGGTTGTTAGAACACGTCTACCCCCTCTATTCACAGGCACCCATATCTGTATAAGAACATCTTTATTTCTTGTTAGTTCTCTAAGGTACTCAACTGCCTTGATTAATCTCTGTGCTACAGAAGTAGTACAACCTGGATTCCCGCTGGCAGCAATCCACCACCTCGTGCCCCGTTGAGAACCTTCAATTACATTATTTTCTGATTCACGAGACCACCCAGCAACATTAATCATATTCTGTTCGAGAGACATGGCATTGACCAAACTTCTTTCCTGTGATTCATTGTCCTTTTGGGATGGGTTGGCTCTCAAGTTGCCATTAGCCTCCAAAGCAGGCCATTCAAATGAAGGGACTAAGAGGGCACCGGAACTAGAGGGACTCTGATGAAGGAATTCAGATCCATCTGTCGCTTCCAGCCAGAATCCATCGAAAAAGAGATTGTCCATGAAGTCCAAATCCATACCTGAATCGGGCAGAGCATCCAGCATGGTACCGGGTGATAAAACGCCATCTTCCATTCTGATCCTTATTCAAAACCCCACTGCTTTGAGATTTTATTCCTCTGAATTTTAGAAGTTCGAGGTTCCGCAAATTATCTAAAGGAGGTAGAATATCCAATTGAGGGAGTTGTGGGGATTCTCTAGTCTCCACTCTTCCAAGTTCAAACACTACTCTGTTCAAATTGGTGAAACATAGTCAAAAAAGTCAGAAAATTAGAGGAGAAATAACCAACAAGTTTTTTTTCAGAGAATGGAGACCAAGAAACTTCACTAATCAAAAGCCGAACACAAAAAAGAATAAGTTAAAACTAGCAGAAAACCCCCCGTATCCTGAAAGTTTGAGTTAAATGAAAACTCACTCTGCATAGATTCTTCGAGATTCAATTTTTCAACAAAAGAAAAATCCCAAAATTCATTTCCCTCAATAGATTAAAAAACAATATAGCATTTCAAGAAATCAGAACCGAGCTAGTTTTACGACTCAAAACACAAAAACAGATGAAAGACAAGAAAAGAAAACAAGAGAACGTGAAATGGATTAGTATAAGAACTTCATACCATGTAAAGATTCTAGGAGATTCTTGAGTCGGGTTGGTTTAGTTATTTATTTTCTCTTCACTCTTACACTTTTCCTGAAATACCCCAAGAAAAAACTGTCTCAGGACTCAGAGACAGCAACATGGGAAACAACGGAACTCACAAAAGCTCTCAGGAGCCTTGCACTTTGTGATATCATCTCCACCGAACTCTTAACAGCCTGGCTCTTATATGATATTTCCTCCACAAGACACGACACAACCCTTTTTTCCCCCAAAGTTATTCGCTCGCAGTACAATCTGCGTGATTCACAGTCTTTTATGACTCCTGGCAATTGTTAGAGAAGAAGATTCTCTCTCCAAAAGGGCGACCCCACGCACACGCTTGCACACGCACGCAGAGGCTGGCTCTTGGGCCTGGAAAGTCAACTAACAGCCAAGCGTTTTAGGGGCGGAGAGATCTCTATCACCGCTGATGCAATCGATACATGATGCTGCTGTTTGCTGAATTCCGATGGCGTGGTAGTATAATAGCTTTGTTTTTATATATATATATATATATATATATGTTGTTTAGCGATGGAATCGGCAATAAATATTAGTTTTTTTTAGGGGGATCTAAAATGGGGGGCTTGTGCGTTGTGCCTGTCACTTTGCACAACTGCTGTCAGATGTGTCTGCATATAAAATTAGAACAGATTAGCCAACCACTGGTGCTCGCTTCTATGATTAAATGAATTTAGTTTGTCTTTCACACTCCCTTCTCTTGCTTCTCTTCTGTATTGCAAGGGTTTTAACTTTTACTTGGATTCACGGCCAACAAGATTGACTTTCAGGATTCCATGGAGTTAAGATACCTGAACACGACAGAGTGAAGATTCATTTGACGCAGTCCATTAATGTTTTTTTTAGTGGGGAGGGGGGGGGGGGGGGCTTTCGAATTCCATTCCTTCCTCCCTTTGGAGGTTGGAGTTATCCATTAATGCTGGCAAAAATAATAGCGGCGAATATGTTTTAAGTGATTTTTATATTTAAATAATTAGTTTATAAAATCATTTAAAATGTATAGTTATAATTATAAATAAGAAAGTTTATAATAAAAAATAATTTTATATTTGTATTAACGGTATCAAACTATCACGTCTCATCTTATATAATTATTACAACTTTTCTAAACTCATACACAAAATATAATAAATAATTTAAATTTTTCAAAATATCTCATTTGAACTGCATAATCAAACGAGACATAAATGACCTTATAAAATATTAGAAAGATATTTGGATTGATGCCTTATCTATCTATAATCTATTCTCGCTAATAATCATAATATCCAAAATAGAAAAACTATATTCATCATCTCCACATTCTGCACACTACACCTTTTTTTTATTTTTTTCTCTTATCAAATGTGTAGTATATGGATGATCAGTAGAAAAATTCAATAAGTTTAAAAAGAATAAAATTAAAAAAAATAAAAATTTTAAAAAATTAAAAAAGTATGGTGACTGGTGAGTGGTATGTGGGGATAATGAGTAGCAAAACATTTATTTTAATGATATTTCTATGATGGATTGTACGGATTATATTTTAACCTTTTATTTCTATAAAATAATAAACATTCAACTCTTATTAATGGTATGACTTGGAATTCTACTTGTACTTTTAAATTTAAGCAATAAAAATCTTAAACCCTTGGATGACGTATTACTTTTATAGACAAATTAACAAATGTTTTAAATAGTATAAAACTCTATTTTCGTTTCTAGTGGACATGATTGAGATTGAATAGAAATAAGAGGACTCACTAAAAAATAGACCCACAAAATGTACGAAAATATTTCATATGAAATTGCCTTGTTTGTTTTCACGAAACATCTCATCTCACCTCATCATTACAACTTTATCAAATCTCTACACAAAATAAAATAAATAATTTAACTTTTTCAAATCTCAAAACAAAAATAAAATAAACAATTCAACTTTTTCAAATCTCAAAATAAAAATAATATTAAAAAATATATTCTAATAATATTTTATTCAACTTTTTAATTTTAATCTCAACTTATCTCATCTCATCTCTGAAAACAAACGAGCTAACTTAATTATGATCTAAAAATATTTTCGACATTTACTGAAAAGTACGAAGTTTCGTACCGTTATGTGAGAAAACAACGGATTCATATAAATAATGAGAAAAAAAGTACTTGGTTGAACGTTGTCAAATCAATACTTATTAAAAAAAAATTAAGTTAATAATAATAAATAAATAAATAATATTTATTTATATTTATTTTAATACTCAAATTTACGTGTGTATCGGATTCTTTTTTAACAAGTGAGTCTAATGCGTAAAATATTTAATTAATCGAGATAAAACGTAGAATCAAGATTCGAATTCAAAACTTATATTTTGATATCATGTAAAATTATCACTTATCTAAAAAAGTTTAATGGATATAAATAAATAAATTTAATCATTTATATTTTATGTTAACAACAATCTCAATGGCTTAATAAAAGAATAGTAATGCTACTCATTATCTCAATTTTCATTATTCTATCATCATTCCATTATATGACATTAGATGATTGGAGACTATTATTTTCATTTGTAAACCTATTATTTAATGCTACATCATGGGATAATAAAAAAATAGATGAAGATTCTCATCATAGAAATATGATTCCATAAAAATACTCAAAGCTGAAAAATTCAAATCTTGTCGAGCGATTTTTTTATATAGATTGTTAATTTATGAAATTAATTAAGAATGTAGCATATGAGTGAGCATTGAATAAATAATAAATCATAGAATAGTCTGGTTTAATTAATCTCAGATCCAGGTCATACAAATAATAATAAAAAAAAGTAGTTTGACCAAATTAAATGCGTAAGTAGAGACGTGAAGCCGTCGAACACATTCATTCATTTTTAAATTCAACGACCAAAGTGGATCAAATTGCGGGTAAAGTTTTACTTCATGGCAAACAAATGCAAAGGCATGACAAAACAAGACAGGGACCCATCACTTTTTGTAAGTTTCTACTCCACTACAGTGTCTCCATATTCTCATAAACCCACCATCCAAGTTATGATCACACGACCAAGATGATTTTTTTTTTTTAGGACCCAAGTGGAAATCATTTTAAGGTTTGCCCAAACACTCTAGTTTGCATGCGAGACAGTCTTGCAGATAGGAGGCTGGAGGATTGTAACAGAGCCAAGCAGTGAATAATGTTTTATAGCTCAAGCTTACATATGTTAATACCATAAGATAACATCATAACATTTCCAAATTTCCTACAGTTTTGTTGCGTTTTGTTTTGTGTTGGAAGAAACTGGAAAGAGCTGTTTCTTTCTTCCCTTCTAATGGAGTTTTTGAAGAGGGCACATTTTCTTAAAAAATGGAAAGCCAGCCTCTAACTCATTGGGCTCAGGCCCAAAAGTAACTTTTATTTCTTATTTTCTGCATAAATTTTGGGGGGGCCCATTTGAGTAATTAGTTGGAGAGTTTTGAGGCTTTGGTGGTACAAGGTCCATTTTAGGAAGAGGAATAGGGGATGAAATGCTATTCTTGATCACACTGGGTTTGAGCATGAAAAAGGGAAAACTGACTATTGTACCCTTTACGCTTATGTTATGATGTGGTATTGCAGAAGTAAAAACTGCAAAATCCTATCGAATTTTATTGTAGTTGATTAGTCCACATAATGTTCAATTGGGCCTTGATGCCAATCCATGTGACTACCAAACCCTCGAATGCTGGGCAGATGGTTGGAACACGAGAATATAAAGTATAATGTATTGGTAAATAATATTAAACATACAGCCACATAGTATCCCAAGATGACGGTAAATCAACAGATGACATTTCAAATAGCATTTGCACATACAACCGGCATTATTAGATCGAAGCATCAGGTTAAAGAGACAAGATTCAAGTTTTATAGCATATGATTACACAGAAAACATTGGACTAACACTGATTTTATCCTTCCAAATGACCACCAGCATCCTCTCACATTCCTTTCTTTACTCTCTCCAACTCAAAAGTTCCAGCTTGCATCCCTACTTCACATTGTTGGTCTCACATTAAGACGAGATGCTAGCTTCTGACCCAGAGACCTGTCAGCCTGTGTAGCCAATGCCAGCAGCAGGAACACCAAATCAGCAAAATATCACAAATTCATTTCACAAAACCGTTCCAATTTCTGCCTTTCAACTATCACAGCTATAATTTTGGAAGCAACAGAGAGAGAGAGAGAGAGAGAGAGAGAGAGAGAGAGTCACCTGAGACCAGTATGAGATCCAGATGCTACGGATCTCATGGGTGACGCGTGGATCAGATAAAGCACCTACCCATCGGGAGATAAATCTCTCTTGCCTGAAAAAGATCACGACATAAATGCAAACAAACAGTATTAAATTAACAGAGATATATGGCATATTTATATTTGGAGTTAAGACAATGGAGGAACCCAGGTACCTGTCTGGTGCCCAGGATCTGTATCTCTCTCCGGGTTGTTTGAAGTTGTTCTCTTTCTCAATGATGCACTGCATTAACCATTAACCAACATGTTCAGTGTGAATTCCAATATGCATATTCTCATGTTTCAGCCATCTACTTAATTTATGTGTAAAATCCATGAAAAATAAAACATTCCTGTTAGTTGGGGAAACGATTGGGAAAAAGGAGAATAAAAGGCAATTAATTATTATTATTATTGTTATTTCTATTGTTATTGTTATGTTTTTCATTATCGTATCAAGAAGATCAACCACTAGCTTCACTGTAAGAATTAGACAGATCTTATCAAGAAGGTAACAGCTTTGCCAAACCAAAAAATAAAAAATAAAAATGTAAGGCTCTCATAACCTTAATCATAATGGGTGAACTCAACAACCTCAACAACCTACATGTGAAAGTCTCATTTTGACAAAAGGTTGATGAAATTAATGAAAACTGACCTTCTCACGCTTGCCAGTGCAGACAGCAGGAGGAATGGGGAACCTCTCAGCATGACGAACAGGATCATATCTCGAAGGGAAGTAATTGACCTAAAAATTAGCATCACAGCATCTAAGAAGACTAAATCTACATGAAATGGAAAAGCATAAAATTGCAAGACCACCTTAGCATCTTATACCATTCAAGGTTATAAGGCACTGGGGTTGCATACAAGTCTCAATGACTAAAAGATGCAGTATGACCAGGTTAAGTACCTCCTCATCCCTGTGCATGAAATTCATGAAACCCTCGTGGTGATTGTTGTGATGAGCACACTTGGGAGAATTAGCTGGGAGCTGCAGATAGTTTGGTCCAAGACGGTGCCTCTGAGTATCAGAATAGGAAAAGATCCGAGTCTGGAGCAACTTGTCATCTGAGTAGTAGATACCAGGAACCACAATGGCAGGGCAAAATGCAAGTTGTTCATTCTCAGCGAAGAAGTTATCAATGTTCTTGTTTAAGACCATGCGGCCAACTGGTTGCAGGGGCAAAATGTCCTCAGGCCAGGTTTTGGTTACATCAAGTGGATCAAAATCAAATTTGTCCTCATGATCAGGATCAATGGTCTGGATGTATAGTTTCCACTCAGGATAGTTTCCAGCTGCAATTGAGTCATATAGATCCTGTGTGGCATGGCTGTGATTAGCTCCTCCAACCTTAATAGCCTCGTCCTCCAACAAACACTTAACTCCACAAGTGGGTTTCCAGTGAAATTTCACATAATGTGCTTTCCCAGCCTTGTTGATCAAGGTATAGGTGTTAACACCTGCACCTTCCATGTGCCTGTAATCTTGTGGAACACCCAAATCATCAAAAAGGAAGGTGAACATGTGCAGGCTTTCTGGATGGTGGGAAAAGAAGTCAACAATCCTCCAATTCTCTTGGATATGAGACTTGGGGTTGGGTTTCAGGGCATGAACCATGTCTGGAAATTTCATACCATCACGAATAAAAAATACAGGGAAATTGTTTCCCACCAGATCAAAATTACCCTGAGCGCATAAGAAAAAAGGTCAAGATATGAACAAAAATAGCTTGAAAGCTTAGAGCCATTAACCTTTATAGAGTCGAGGGAAATTAATTCAGTTGAATGAAATAAACTGTCTGAGATAATTTAAAGCAGCTACAAGTTCCAGGAAATGTTTTGCACCTAGATTCGACGTCAATTTTTTTTTTCTTACAGAATAATTAAATATGTTGTAAAAACCATTTTCTTGCCAAATATGTTGGCCAAAAAGATTTGAGATGGTAGTAATATGGTTATATAATTAAGTGGCTGTTTGTAGCTTGTAACTTCTACATTAACATTGATTCATCAACATATCCACAAAGAGTAATGTTAGATACAGTTCTAGGATATGCAAGACTATCGCATTCCCTTTGAACAAAAGTGCCCCCCCCCCCCCAAAAAAAAAAAAAAAAAAATCATCACTAGTGTCGGACGCATGAATACCATGCAATACAGTCAACATTTTAAACTCACCCAATATTAGGTGAACCTCACCTCTCTGGTGTAAAATTTCACTGCAAAACCTCGGGGATCCCTCAGGGTTTCAGGGCTACCACGCTCATGGATAACAGTTGAGAAACGGAGAATAATAGGTGTCTGAACTCCTGGGGCACGCAGGAAATCCGCACATGTTAGGTGAGATATATCATGGGTGACCTCAAAGAACCCCTTGGCACTGGCTCCCCTAGCATGGACTACACGTTCTGGGATCCGCTCCCTATCAAACTGTGCAATTTTCTCCACCAGATGATAGTCCTCAAGAAGAATTGGTCCTGTGAAAAATAAATAGAAACAGAGAGAGCGAGAGAGAGAGAGTTAAATTAAATAGAGCTTCCCAACTCTATTTGTTTATGGGGAAAAAACTCGAAAGACTAAACCAAAGTTTAATAATGACCAGCTTCATGCTAATAATACATAATTTCCAATACTCTATGCCTTTTGTAGAGTGAACACGTGCAGAAATAAATTCGCATGAAGAAATGAAAAAGGTTTGTCAACCTAAAAATAAAGAGAGAGGGGGAGACGGCCTATCTAATCATTTGGGCAACTGATGTAAATCATATTCTTCCAGGTCTATTCAAGGTTGTTTTCCTGTAAAATTTATAAAGTGATATGGTTTTTCTATCAGTACCAAACTCATCCTTTTTGTCTAACCTCATCTTTGCAAGCCCACAAATGTGAACCCAGTACAAATATACCTACACCAAATAACCGCGAAACCAATATGATAAAAAATTGCAATAGGATGCAGAGGTGCAATTGTGATGTCTTTATATCCCCAAAAAGAACAAAAAATTTCCAATGAGGATTTACATAACGTGATATGAAGAATTAGAGTTAACATGAATATATATTTCTGTTAAGAAAAAGATAACAGTCAGTAATAATAAAACCAAAGACACACCATTTAAGAAAGTCACACGATTTGGAAACACAAGACATTCTAAAATCTCAAACTTGGTCCAACTTTGGTCCGTCATTCATAAGGTGCTTAATTTTGATCCACTAAACCCTCATCTTATCTCACAACGTTGAATACATTCATCACGTAAACTCCAACACCCACATAACAGCAAAAGCAAAAATAATATTCGTCATGGTATAAGAAAGAAACAACAATTACAAAAGCTACGTGATTAATAAACAACGATAGGGATGATGAACGGTCTATTTCACAGGGACCAAAAAGCAAAATCAGATTTATGTTTGAAAACCCATTTGAAAGTATTCACAAACTTCAATTTGACAAAAATTCATAACAAAAAATAACGTTAATTAATCCAAAGCTGGCTCGATTATATCATATCCTCATAGCAGCAACAACAGCCACGTCAATCATTCAGAAAATTCAGCGCAAAACAGAGCCACTTACCTCTGGACCCAACGGTCAAGGACGAGTTGTTGTTCCAAACCGGAGCACCGGAGTTCGTAGTCCAGAAGGGTGAGTTGTAAGCACTTGAGGGACGGTACTGCACCATACAAAACGTATTCAGCCAGCTCTAGGCTAATTAAACAATATTATCCAACAAAAATAATGTCCGCAACGATGAGACTCCACTCGATTGCTAAGAATATCGATGAAATAAAAACCATCAACCAGAAATGAAACGAATCCAACACGAGAAAAATAAAGAAGAGTTACCAAAGCGATTGATGATACAAGGAAAAGGAACATCAAATTCAAAAAGAGTAGTACCTTGTAAGGATCCATGCCGATGGGTCAAAAAGGGAAGAGGAAGGAAGGAAGGAGTTCCTGTTGGATTGAAATTTCAGTGG
This sequence comes from Juglans cinerea, assembly GCA_961763995.1. Lineage (NCBI taxonomy): Eukaryota > Viridiplantae > Streptophyta > Magnoliopsida > Fagales > Juglandaceae > Juglans > Juglans cinerea. The sequence goes on from CAUIVZ010000005.1 coordinate 27,694,211, forward strand.
GCAAATTAGTGGGGTCTGATTCGGAAGTTTTTATAGAGAAAACCGAGGCTCGCGCTTTTTGTGCTGATTTTTTTCTTTTTCTTTTGCCTATTTCCGTAATTTCATCTCACCAATCCTAATCTTCTCGGTTGTCCCAACAGACAACCGAAAATGCGGTCGAGACTCGAGAGATAACATCCACCCAATTTAACGTCTCGCGCCTTCATCTGTCAACATTATTCGGAAATGTTTGAACAAAAATCTTACGAAAAAAATAAATTTGCTTAATTTGGTGTATTTTATTAAAGGAATTATATACATCAGTCATTATTTATTTTTACATTTCACGCCTATGTTTTTTTTTAATATTTTTTATAAGATGTGGAAGTGCTTTTCATAAAGTGTAGGATAGTAAATAGTAACTGATGCATATAATTTTTCATTTTATTATAAATTTTTTATTGTATAATAAATCTGATATATCTTATTTGGAAACTTATCTTTAAGTTAAATCAATTTATAAATTTATTTTTATAAAATCTGTTTATTTATAGATCTAGCACTTTGAAAAAATTTTCAACTTATATATGGATATTGAAAATATTCATAATGGCAATCATGCATGATATAAAAAGAAGAGAAATGATACTTGCAGTCGTGAGTGTGCAAGCGCCGTACAGTCACTTTGAAAAAAATGAATAAATATGGGACCCACGTGAAAATTTTTTTTTTTAATAGTAGACCCTACTCTTTTTCAAAGCGACTGCACGACGTTTGAGCATTCTACGACTGTATGTAGCATTACTCTAAAAAGAAATTGGGCTAAAGGTATTTTTACTATTTTCTAGAAAATATATGTTACTTAGCAAATAAGTAGTTTTCAAAAGATATAACATGGAGCTTAAAGCAATAATAAAAATGATATTAAAGAAAATTGTGGGATATAAATTATTTTTCATTTAAGTAATTTAAAGAGGTAGATATCTTTTTTTTTTTTTGAAGTCAAGATTTAGATATCTTGAATGTAATATTTATCCTTATTTGGTGAATGATCATGCTTCTTAGCATTTCATTTGACAAACATTTTTTTCTTCAAATAATATTTAGCGAATATCATTTTCCTTCCTTTTCATGATGAATAAGATAAATATGTATATATGGATATCTTAAATAATTAATAAATATTATAAAAATATTTTTTATATCTTTATAATTGTTGAAAAACTCTAAAGAGAATTCTAGATATCAATTTTTCAGGTCCGCTAGAAAAACAAAATGATATACATGAAATTATCGCGAAGAATGGGTGATATCTTGAAATCAACGAAAAAATGAAAGGGGAAGGGGAAGGGGAAGGGCCCCATTTGGAGATAGGGGCTGTTGTGTTCTAAGGATGACATAAATCATAAAACTTGTTGGGAAAATTGAGAATGTCAAGGACTGATGCTTCCTTATCCTGGTTTTGGCTTCTTCCTCTTATTTATTCGTAGCCACTTATGGAATAAGTCTGTGGTCTGGGCCACTGACAACTTGCCACGTTTGCCCCCAAAAATGCCTTGATACGTGTGCCTGCTCAGCCGCAGAAAATACTACTGATATGCTTCGAAAAGCCAAAACCCCGTTTTGGAGTTTTACGGGAACGCAAGTGTGAAAGGAAAGCTCTGGGAATTATGCCGATTGAATTTGAATGGGCCGTGGCCGTGGCCGTGGCCGTGGCCGTGACCGTGAGGTGAGCGTTAGCCACAAGACTTAAGACTTCTGGGCCCGCATCAAATTTGTATTTGTATTCTCTTTCTCCACAAAATCGTGACAAACACGTGAATGTCACTTCACCGAATGCTTAAACACAAATGTTTGGTGGTGGACAACCTTGCCACGTCAACGTTTCGCCAAATTCGTTCACAATTCAATGTCCCTTTACTATTTGCTTAATAAAGCGTAATAATACGTGAAGTTTTATAGTGTCAGGTTTTACATATATTTTTTTTAAAATAAAATAAATTTTTTTAAAAAAAATTAGATTTTTTTTAATAAATTTTAAATTAATGTATTTTTTAAAAAAAGAGTACACGAGATTTGTACATCAATCCACGTACGAGTAAGTATTTAAATTCTAAAAAAGAGAGGCAATGATGGATTGAATAAAAAGATGTCATATTTATTACTAAAATTTTAAATAAATTGCGTTTAGAAGCTAGGATTTTTCATATTTCACGTTCCATTTCCAAAGTCTCTCGATCTCGAGATGTTTGCTGCTCCTCTCAATCTCTATTGTCTCCACAATGCATGGCCAACCACTGCTCCATGCCCCAACTACGATTAATCCTCATCACTCAATAGCCGTCTTGTTATTAGTAAAACATGCAAATAGAGAGGCAGCGAAAATAGATTTCATGCAAGAGCCACCTACGTCGTTCAACAACAACGGCATGTGGGCCTCATTTGTTGTCGATATAGCATAGCAAAAGTCTAAAACTAGTGGAGCAAAGGCTCAGGATCATGGCTGGCTAGGGGATATGCGAAAAGCAACGTCGAACTAATTGCATCGAAAATTCGAAAAAAAAGAAATAAAAAGGTAAGGGGAGAAAAATATGGGGAAATGGAGGACAAAATAGAAGACGAAGATAGAAGATAGAAGAAAGATAAATACTCTAGTTACAAAGTGATTACACAAAAGTAATCTCACAAACTAATGTGACTTGACATGGTTTGACGTGGTTTGTCAAATTATAAAATTACTTTTATTGTAAAGCAGATCTGACGGATCACATGAAGCCACATCAATTTGTGAGATTACTTTTGTATAATTAGAATAAATAAAGGAAATAAAGTGGCAGTTGGGTCGGCCAACGCCCACCCAACCAGAGGGATTGAGATTTCACACAATAAAAAACGAACCAGTTAATTTCGTTACCCAAATGTTCATTTTTTTTCCTTATAATCTATGATAAGTTTGCCGAGACCAAAAAACAGACGTGAGTAATAATGTGATTATTTATGGGTCAACATATTTATTTCATGTCATGAAAAAAACATTATGGTAGAGGAAACAAGAAATGTACAACACACGTTGGAAAGAGGAGGACAAAAAGGTTTATTTTTTTTTATTGACATTACATGAACTTTCGAATCAATGGGTCATTTTCAGCTACTTTAGTCCTAGCAATGAAACAATCAAAATCTGCCACATCGTTGCATGCCTTGTGGCTTGGGAATTTTTAATTTATGTTTCAAATGTGTTGGTCGGAAATTTCTTGGCGGCGTGGAAACATGGTGGGGGCGAGAAAGCTCGCTTTTAAAATCCAGATTATACCTATGATTGGGATAACATAACATTAGGCGGCCATGAGGAATAATTAGACCATCAGCATTGTATCATATCTCTATTAAAGTATCAATTTCTCTTTATATATATATATATAAGTGGTCAACGACATGGACCATTTATATAGTAAAATCCTCTTTTTTAAGGCCCATGAGAAGCTTTTTGCCTATAATTTTTGGACCCACTTCGTATTTTTTTCGTGCAACATTACCCTTTTAAAACCCATGATTTCTAATGCTAGTAGATTTAGGGCTTGTTTGGGAAGAGATGATTTCATCTCATCTCATCTTAAAATTTCTCATAATTTCTTTCTCAAACACCACTCAAACATAAACACTTTTCAATTTCAAATCTCAACTTTTTCATCTAATCATTATCTAATCATTATAATTTTCTCAAACTTTCAAACAAAATACAAAATACAATACTATCTCAAATTTCAAAACAAAAATTATATTCTAATAACATTTTAACTTTATAATATTTTTATTCAATTTTTTTCCTCTCATTTTCCAAAATCTATTAAAACATCTTACCTCAAACCATTTAACTACGCCATTCATTCTAGTTAAGGAAACATCAGAGAATTGATAAGACTTTCTTCATCCAATTATTCCCGATCCCTCGCCAATTCTACCGCTCAAAGGTAAAAGATGACGGATTATAATTGGTAAATTCCGATCCTAAGCGCAAGGTTCTCAGTAACCAAAATGAGATTCGTTTCCGGCCAACCAAGAAGATGGAAAGAAAAATGAAGAAATTGAAGCAGATTCATTTACCTGGTCATCAGCAAAATCACTAGAATTTAACAAATTTATATCGAATCGCCATTCACCTTTTGGTTTGAACTAGTTGAAATGTTGGCGAGGGATGGCTGGTTGGTGAAGACTTTCCAAATATATTTAGAGCATTCATCCTTCTGATCTCTTTCACTGCAATGGAGTAGAGTTAATTGCCTTTTTCATCATACCAAATACCATTGATTTCTATAGTTAGTTAAAATCCTTTGGTATGAAAGACTCCATTAAACTTTATTGAACAATATAATTCAAGCAAGCAAATATCAAATGGGGCAAAGAAAATAGGAGGAACAGAAAAAAGGTTTATGAGGTCTGTGGTCTTGGCAAAGTTGCATACATAATTTTTTTTTTCTTTTCTTTTTTTTTTAATTTCGGAGAACCTCTCCAAGGCAAGGCCCTTCGGACCCACCCTTGCAGAGTAAATCCCGGTCCCGTGCACCACACCCTCGGAAGTTTCCCTACACAAAACTAATTAAATCGCTGACTTTTCACCAGGCGTGTGGCCCCAAAGGATTGTTTGCACCCATAAGGTGTTGAACCTTGGACCTTGAAGGGAGTAATGCCCCAAGACCAAGGCCTTCACCACTTGAGCCAACTCCTTGGGGTTTAATTTTTTTTCCTAGAAGGAAGATGTTTAAAATGCACTTTCTTCATACAAAAGAAAGACAACTCGAGTCAACATTTTTTTGATAAGTGACACCTCAAGTCAACATACAATTTATACAAACTTTCTTTTTTCCCAATAAAAAAATCAATCAATGAAATATCCTATCAAACAAATACAATAGTCAGTGGATGCAATTTCTAGTTATCTTCTCAGTAACGCTCTAATGGAAAGCCTAAGCCACATGGTCTATACTCCAAAAGAACTAGTCAAGGATACAATTGAAACCCCATTGGAACATTATAAAGAGTAATAACTTCTCATTCCCAATCAATGTGGGATCACATACACCACACACCCTTATCACTTATCAAAATGGGGCATCACATTCTCATCTCATCTTCAACTTATACATTTTAGGTAACTTATCGCAATTTTAACATTTCATATGTACAGGAGACTTCCATGAACCAGACACCTGCAAACCCTTCTCGTTGTCTAATTTTACTAGATGGTTTCGGCAAGTTAACCAATCTCCTTATTTTATGATCATTTTACCTGCCTTGCTTTATATCTACAATCCTAAATAAAGAGCAACTCAAAAATGTATTCCAAGGCTAAGGAATAATGTGCAGAATATGCATGCATTACATATGGTGCTTGGGTAAGGGTGTCGCTACCACTTTGAAAGTTAGGTTGATAAGATGTGATACAGGACATCATGTTTTGGTTATAAAATAACTCATTCACATTAGAGATAGTGCCAAAGTAGTGTTCTATCATAACTAAAAGATACATTTTACATTGCAGTCGCATATATAATGATGTAAATGCAGGATAAAGATTTCAATTCAAAAGCCCCTTTCATATTTAACTAGCAGTGTGCGGTGAACTTCGTGCTATTTAAGATTCTATGCTGATTTCACTTCAACGCACACATGTATATAGAAATATAAATGCATACCCATACAGATGTACCACAAGGAAAAAAAAAAAAAAAAGTTCCATGCATAAGATGTTATACTTCCATCTGTCAAGTTCTTACCTTTAGTGACACAACATAGTATTGAAAAAATAACAGACTCCCATTGAAAATTGAAATTTTGTCTCAAATTAATAGAACTACCTTCCTCGATTGATAGCTGGATTGATCTTTTCTCCAAATTGACGGCATATCTGCTAAGCTCAACAGATGATAAATGACAAAACACTGATGAAATCACAAACAACGAAAAACATTTTCAGAACTCTCAAGTAAAAAGAATAAAAATGGAGAACAGAAATTGGATAACGTTCTAAAGCCGCACCACTGGGCTACAGTGTCTTACTTTGAATGTTATCCCTCTTATCATACTCTTCGTGGAGGTTCAAAAGCTTCTGTATATATAGTAACTGTTCTTTCCTTTCATTATCAGTGTTCCCCGTAGAATCAGCTGAATGAGGAATGCCGTGTTCAGAAGTAAACCGAAGGTGATTGGATTCAGCAGCTGGACAACAATTGCCAGGCTCTTTAAGAAAAATAGAAACTGGTGGTCTACCAGGCAAAACGGTTATCAGAGAAGCTATAGGGGTTGATGCAGATGCAGATACGTAAGATGGATTTTTTTCCTGCTCATCAGGATGTTGTTGGGGCAGTTCCAGCTGGTTGGGGAAATATTTTCTCGACTTCAGAAAATCAGTTTTTCTGACAGGCATTTCTTGTACTCAACTCTTGCCTAGTTCTGCATCAAAACTCTTATCAGCATATATGAAGCGTTAATTTGCACCATTACTTCTCCAGGACTTGAAGCAATAAAGTTTTAAAGGGCATTTAGGGGTAAGTCTCTTATTCCCAGAACCGTTTCACTTATCAAAAAAAGTCTCTCATTCACAGAAACCTTGAACTCAAGGGATCATTCTGTGTTGAGCTCCTAATATCATTCTGCACATCTCTAAAGGTATCTTCTTCATGGCAATTGGTGATTGTTTATTGTGAACAGGAAAACCGGTCCAATATTTTCCTAGCCCGTTGTTTTTGAGTAGGGTGAAAAATTTTCAGTTCGGACCGGAAAAACCAAAAGGACTGAATTCACCCCTACTCGGTCTCGGTCCATGGTGTCTCTAAAATTTGGTTTTCAGTCCGGTCCCGGGGTGTGGTTTTTTTAGACCGGACCGGACCAAAACTGACTGAATCACTTGCGTATAAATTTTTTAAATATTTTTTATATACATAATATATTATTTATATAGTAGTTGTATAAGCTGATTATGTAAATTTCTCTAAACTATCACCATTGACCATATAAATGTAAAATAATATATGATATCAATTAACTAATATATTATACAATAAATCATATGATAATATATGTTGTTATATGTAGATACATATTCTACTAAAGTACCAAGTTAGTAACTATTAATATCATAAATATAATTATAATTAATTACTTTTTTAATGAGTTAGTTACATGATCCATATTAAAGAGCTCACTTAATTTTGAATTTACTAATCTAATTAATTTTTTATATTAATTTATTTACCCAAAAAAAAAAAAGAGAAAAAAAATGTTCTTGGCTCATATGGACCGAATCAGACCGACCGGACCGATAGCTAACGGTCCGGTCTGGTCCTTAAGGGTAATCGGTCCGGTTCGGTCTGGTCTGAAAAAAGAATGGACTGAAATTTTCGATCCGTGACCCGGATTGGACCGGACCAATTACACCCAATATTGAGATTACAGTTTATCATTTGTGGAACCAGCTGAAATCACTTGGGAATGAATAAATATGAAAATACCCTTGCACCAAGTACTTCATACATCATACTGATAAGGACTACACAGGTACATGACCAAGAATCAAGTCTAAGTGAGAGAAATTCTCTATAGAGGTATCAATAGATTCCCTATATATGCTTTGGTGCTGCCAAGATAGCCATTTTACATCACTTTAAAAAATGGTATAATAAGTTTAAAACTATCAATTAACTTATAAAAAAAAAAGTTTAAAACTATCAATTAAAACTCTTTATTTGGCTGAATAACTACCAATTAATACTCTTTCTTTGGCTCAATAACTTGACTAATGGTGGCGAGACTCACTCATAATGGTATCATTTCAAACATCATTACCCGATTGATGTGGTAAAATAGTTATTAAAAACAACTATCTTGAATTAGAAATAAAGCATGAGGTGAATCTCATGAATGAAATTTCTTTTCTGGGAAAGTTATTTTGTGTTCAAGTTGTCCATCTGATATAGCGGAAGTGATAGAAATGAAACATCTCTCCCAAAATTGTCCTACGTCACAACATAGGACTGATTGTATTTGCTTTTGACGTATTCCAATTATAACGAGGATGCTACTCAATTTTTTTCAAAGGTACAATATTTTACTGGCAATTCCAATAATTTAGAGCTGAAGAATTATTCAAAATCCTTAATATGAGTAAAGTGCAACTTTCTAAATTAGAAAACGCGGAAATATCGACACAGATATAAGGTTCAACTTCGAACTAGGTAATATATTCATACTGTCTTGCAGTTCATCTGGTTTTTTTTTTTATTTATTAAAAAGATGAAAATAATGAATTCAAACTTTTCTTCTTTTTTTATAAGTTGGAAACACTCCCTTCAAGGTTCAAGTTTCAGCACCTCATGGGTGCAAACAATTATTTGGAGTCACACCCCTCGTGAAAAGCTAGCAATTTAACCAGTCTTGTATAGAAAAACTTTTGAGAGTGCGGTGCACGATCGAAATTTACTCTGCAGGGTGGGTTCGAAGGAGCTGCTTGGAGAGAGGTTCCCAGACATTTAAAAAAAAAAAAAAAAAAAAAAACAACGACTTCTAACTTAAAGAACCTTATATGCAGTATTCACGAATTCAAACTACTTATATAGCACCAGTAGGCAGTAGTGTGCTCTACCTTAAACGTCAGAGAAAACCCCCAAACCGAAGGTGTAAGATAATTATGGAGAACCAAAAGGTTAGGAGCTTCACGGAAAGAAAAATACTAAGAGAGAAAAAAAAGTTTGGATAGAAGAATTACCATCAAAACAGCGCAGGTTTCGCAACCTTCCACGGGGAGCGAGAAAAAGAAAGATTTCAGATTTGTAATTTGTATATTCGGAAAGAGGCAGGAAACGTCGACTCCAATGGCTGCGTGAAGGGTTATCTCTAAAAAAAATTAAAAACTTATCGCAAACCTCAACCTTTGATATGAATTCCATCGTAACAAGAAAAGGAGTAGACTGAGAAATAACTAATGTATCGGCTCGGGATATCTTAAATCCATTACATAAAAAAGAGGCCCATCACAGTAATTCAAGAACCCAAGTATAAAGAGTAGAATAAGAGCCCAAGTCATGCCTAGGAGTCTACACAAGACCGAAGTCACTGAACTAAGAGCTTAAGCCATTATAATTAAAAGAAGAGGTAGAAATCTTACACCACATATCTCTATTTAATTAATATTTAATTTTTTATTTTTATCTTTCTATTCAAATACGTATATATTTAAACATTAAAATAGATAGAAAAAATTAACAAATCAAGTATTGATTAGGTAGAGATTTATAGTGTAAGATTTACATGTTGGATGTCTCATAAAAGAATAGAAGTGTTACAACTATTAAAATATCACATAAAAATAAATTCATAAATTAATATGATTTGATGTGATATGCTAAATTGTAAAATAGATTTATCGTATCATATGAAATCGTGTCCATATGTGAATTTATTTTTATGTAAAATTCTTTCCTACGAATTATTTTCATGCATTGCGCAAAGTTGGGCTTACATATTGGGCTATCATATTAAATTTGACTCTTTTGGACATATTTCATTGGCTATGAATCAGAACTTGGAAACCTTTCAACTTTCCTTGATAATATTTTTCTATGAGAACAAAGCTTAAACATTTCTTGGTGATGGCAATTGGAGCATTAAGGCTTTTGGCATACAGTAGAAGAGTAGTGTTATAGAGAAGTCACTATAACAGTGCATATTTTGCACTCACTATATGGCTGATTCTAGTTGATTGTTTTCAACACTCATTTAGAGAGATGTGTAGTTTAGATGATGTCACATTATGTGTGTAAAATGGATGCTCCTAATAGTGACTTCTATCGATATTTATTCATTATAGAATTCGCTTGGCATATTAAGCATAAAAATAATTACTTAGTCCAACCAAACGGTTTACAGGGAAATGACAGGACATAAACAGAACCTGCACATACAACCTATGCATTTATTAGATTGAAACATAAACATTACACAACAATATGCCAAAGGTTTTAGTATATGTACGATATTAAACAGAAAATACAGGATCAACACTGATTTGGACTTTCTCTCTCTCCCATTTTTTCCTTATTTCGACGAGTCTCTTTAGCTAAAAAGATTTGAGGCAGCAGCTTGCATCACTCTTCACAGGGTTGGCCTCACATTAATACGAGATGACACCTTCTGACCCAGAGACCTGTCAGCCTGCAGCCAATCGAAGAAAGAACGTTAAAATCAGCAAAACATACCATTAAAGACCACCTGTCATATATAATCTTTGAAGGACAGAGATAAAAGGCTCACCTGAGAGAGATATGAGACCCAGATGCTGCGGATCTCATGGGTGACACGTGGGTCAGACAAAACCTCAACCCATCGGCGGACACACCTATCTTGCCTGAGAAAACATCCCAACAGAGATGGAAAAGATCGAAGCACGTATTAGTTTGACACACCTTATTTAATTCACGTCTATGGTAAAAACAACGACGGGGAACCGAAGGGTACCTGTCTGGTGCCCAGGATCTGTATCTATCTCCTGGTTGTTTAAAGTTGTTCTCCTTCTCAATGACGCGCTGCATTAACCAATCTTTCATGATCAGAGGTGAACATTCAACGACATATCGAAGTTACATCTCGACAAAAGACGAACGGATCAACTAACCTGTTCACGCAGTCCAGAGAGTATATCACGAGGAATGGGGAATCTCTCAGCAGGACGAACAGGATCAAACCTCGAGGGGTAGTAATTGACCTGAAATTTAGCATTATAGCGTCCGATCAGAATAAATATACAATAATTAAACGAGCATAAGCTGATTTGACTAAAAGAATCATACAGTAACCAGCTTAATTAAGTACCTCCTCATCCCTGTGAATGTTATTCATGGAACCCTCATGGTGATTGTTGTGATGAGCACACTTGGGAGCATTAACTGGGAGTTGCAGATAGTTTGGTCCGAGACGGTGCCTGTGAGTGTCGGAGTAGGCAAAAATCCGACCCTGGAGCATCTTATCATTCGAGTAGTAGATGCCAGGAACCACATGGGCAGGGTTAAATGCAAGTTGCTCATTCTCTGCAAAGAAATTGTCGATGTTCTTGTTCAAGACCAAGCGGCCGACTGGCTGCAGGGGTATGATGTCCTCGGGCCAGATTTTGCTTGTATCAAGTGGGTCGAAGTCGAATTTGTCCTCGTCTTTGGGATCCATTGTTTGGATGTAGAATTTCCACTCAGGATAGTTTCCAGCTGCAATCGCGTCGTAGAGATCCTTGGTGGCATGGCTGTGATTAGTTCCTCCAATCCTAATAGCCTCATCCTCTAACAAACACTTGACCCCAAGAGTGGGTTTCCAGTGAAATTTAACGTAATGTACTCTCCCAGCCTTGTTGATCAGAGTATAGGTGTGAACACCTGCACCTTCGATGTGCCTGTAATCCTGTGGAATACCAATATCATCGAACAGAAGCATGAACGTGTTCAAACTTTCTGGATGGTAGGAGAGGAAGTCGAGAACCCTCCAATACTCCTGTATGTTCGTCTTAGGGTTGGGCTTGAAGGCATGGATCACGTCTGGAAATTTCATTGCATCACGGATGAAGAAGATGGGGAAATTGTTTCCCACAAGATCATAATTACCCTGAGCGCCAAAGAAAAAATGATCAATATATTAACAAAAAGGCCATCGCCATTCACTATCATCATTAATGTCAAACACATCTGCTTGCTTAGTTATACGATGAAACATTAAAGGAAAACCTCACCTCTCTTGTGTAAAACTTGACAGCAAAACCTCGAGGGTCCCTAATGGTTTCAGGGCTGCCGCGCTCATGGATAACAGTGGAGAAACGGACAATCACAGGAGTCTGAACTCCGGGGGCTCTCAGGAAATCAGCACATGTAAGATGAGTAATATCATGGGTGACCTCGAAGAACCCCTTGGCACTGGCTCCCCTTGCATGGACAACACGTTCGGGGATCCGCTCCCTCTCAAAGTTGGCAAGTTTCTCCACCAGATGATAGTCCTCGAGAAGAATTGGACCTGTTTAGAAAGAAACAGAGTCAAAACTTTACCATGACGCTTCTCAACTCGATCTGTTTCCACAAAAACAGGGTTCTGAGACATACGAAGATGAGCTATGAAGAAGGTGTACACAAAAAAACCAAGAAACCAAGATGACCCAAAATTGCATGATTTGCATTAGAACGCAGAGTGACCATAGTGAATGTCTCATTGGAATCTCGTGAAAGAGGCACAAGGAAGCTAAAAACAAAGAAATAGGAAGAAGATCGAGCGAACATGGTCCATAAGATTGTTCAAATTTGCTAAAAAAATAGTAGCAACTTTATGATGGTAAAAATACCTCGGGATCCAACGGTCAAGGCGGAGTCGTTGTTATAAACCGGAGCACCAGCGTTCGTGGTCCAGAAGGGAGTATTGAAAGCACTTGAGGGACGGTACTGCCATGATCATATAACACAAACACCATATTCAACAACCTCTTAGCTTATAAGGGATCAAAGATCATACAAAAACAACAACAACAAAAATTAATATCCGAAACATTAATCAAGTAAACAGACTCCTCTGCTTAATTGCTAAGTATTTAGATTAAAAACATGCTAAAATTGACATATCTCAGCCTCAGGGACACCATTAATTCGATTCTCATAAAAAAACAGAAGTCTTTCACAGCATATCTAGCGTCACCGTCAAGCTGAGCCAAATGGTCAAAACTGTGCGTGCAAACCACACGCTTCTTTTAATCAGTCCAGTACGTCCTCTCTATACATCACGTACGGCTAAATTCGACCTATCAAGAATCTCAGGAGATCCCACAACAATATTATAGATGATGTGTTCATATTCGAGATCGATCTTACTTACATAGTCTCGTAGAATCAGATCCTTTTAAATATCCTGTCGAATGATCATCAGCTTTTTTTTTTTTTTTGAAAGTGAATGATCATCAACTTTGATACCATTCATCACTCGGGAAATTTAAAATTTAGCACCCCAGTGAGTCTTTCTGGGAGATCTTAATATAGTATTTGGATACTGCTCAGTTGAAAGCTTATGCATATACTATATTAATTAACTAGTAATTAATTAGTGACATGATCTTGGACCTTTTCACTCAGTCTGAATGTTTTATACATTAAAAAAAATCATTATCCATATATAATTTTATTTTGCTTTCATAGCATCTTTGTTTCCTGGATCTTCCGGCAACCAGATCCGCAAAAACAAAACAAAAAATAGACAAAAAAAGAAGAAGACCCAAGATCAAACTCCCCGGGAATTATTAGTTAAGAAAGTGGACAGTTAATTCAGATAAAAGGAAAACAGAATCAAATGGGAGCTAGCTTGAGTAGTACCTTGTAGGGATCCATGGTGCAAGTGTCAAGAGGAGAGAGAAAAAGAGATGATCAGGAAAAGAAGTAGAGTACCGAGTGTGGCAATGGCTGGCTCTTGATTTGAGAATATTTATAAACAGAAAACCTTGGCCCAGACGCTTTTTCTACGTACTTGGTGTAATTTTACTGTAACATTATCGAAAGTACAGACCCAAAAAAAAAGATATTATTGAAAGTATAAATATTATAATTGGCGAGAGACGTATGGATTTAGAGATGGGTTGAGATGGTTTGTAAATAGTAGAATAAAAGTTGAATTATTTATTATATTTGGTGTGAGAATTTAGGAAAATTATTTTGAGATTTAAAAAAGTTGAATTGTTTATTATATTTTGTATGGAAATTTAATAAAGTTCTAATGATGAAATAAGATGAGTTGAGGTGGATTTTGAATCTAAACATCTCCTAATCTTTCCACCGCAGAGTGGCGGCGGGGATTAAAACTTAAAGGAAAATAATAGAGTTACTATCCTCTTATTACTTAATTTTTTCTTAATAATTAAGGATATTAAAAAAATAAAAAATGATAAAAAAATAAAAACACTACAAATAATAGATGAACAGTAGATTGGTAGTAAGCGTATGACTACCCAAACTTAAAAGGCTAGCTGATCAATATCTGCAGTAGAAGGACATCTGCTAGGCTGCTGCAATAGGTATTGGTCCACTGAGACTATTCAATATTCGTCCATCTGATGTATGTCTGCCGTATTGTCTGTTTCTCTCGACGGATCGACGGACATCCCACAAGATTTTTATTTTTTTTTTCCTATTTTTGTGTCTCCTACTGGAATAGGATTTGGATATTTGATCTTTGGAATGGAACGTGCATGTTATTATCAAAATCCATAAAGAAATTATCATAAAAGTTGGGTAGAAGTGATATTCGATCATGATATAATATTACTGATGAAACTAGACAGTTTATTGTGATTCATTATTAATGAATATTATAAATTATGAGAATTTCCCATCTAAAATTTGAATAACTAGATCTAAGAAATAAATGAGAATAGTTACGAATATCTTGACCTCTAGATAACATATAAATTAACTATTTGTATATTTTTAAGAGAAAAAAATATATACAATCTCTTGAATTTTAGTTATAATTGTTATATTTTGGAAAGAAAGAGAAAAAAAAAATCGCTTAGGCATAATTAATTATATGTACCAGAAAATAGAGAAGGAGAAAAGGTTGATAAAATGGAGACTCATGCACGTCGTAGTTTGTAAACTTATTCAAGTAATCTTAACTAGAGAAAAGAAAAGGAAGAGTGCCATTTTGGGTTATAAACATCGATAAATATATTGAGTACATGGCAAGATTTGGTGAAGGATGATGACTTTGACACTCCGCTCTCCACGGTTAATAATAAAATCATTTTTAAAATATTTCGAGAGTCGAAATTAAACCTTGACTTAAAAATATTTTCTTTTATTCTAAAGGAAGCACCATGATTCTATAAATAAAATATTTTTTTATTAAAATACTGAGATTATAAAAGAGAGCGCGCGGAAATATTTATTAAAATTTCTTAAAATCTCTGCCATAAAAATCATAACTTATAATCTCTATATATTATCTAGGTCATTGTCACTCCTACCTAGACTAAGTCTCATTCTGTAGATCTATCGCCATAATTATCCTAACCTAAGGTGGTTTAAAAAACATAAAAATAAACTAAAATGAGTCGATGACGCAATAATAAATTTATTATAACGTAAACATATTTAATATAAGATTTTTCAAAAAATATTTTCTGCT
The DNA here is from genome assembly GCA_961763995.1 of Juglans cinerea. Taxonomy (NCBI): domain Eukaryota; kingdom Viridiplantae; phylum Streptophyta; class Magnoliopsida; order Fagales; family Juglandaceae; genus Juglans; species Juglans cinerea. Next base: position 27,709,376 of record CAUIVZ010000005.1, read on the forward strand.
GAAAACTTTAAAATCATGATCATTCATACGTATGCTTATGTCATATATGCGTTGTCTTGAATTATCTAACTTATCATACTTATCTTATTGGCCCACACACTTAACCATGTTTGTTCACCGACCCCACATCTTGTGACCACAATGGGAGCCGCTAATAGTATTCTAACATACTATGGTAGACCACGCTTAACTCCATGACTTGCAAATCCACCCATAAATCGCATTGGTACTATGCATCTGAATGATCATTTGATTGGCTGTTATGAGCTTATCTTATACTTGATATTATAGAAACTTACGTGTCTTATGTAACGTGACATACATAATACATACATAACTATAATATGCAGAATAAAACATGATGAATGACGTATTTGCAAATATCATGAAATGCATGGTGCGTAAACACTGGCTTCTAAAAAAATGGCTTTAATAATAATATATATAACTAGTTAACATATACTAATTCTAATTTATGATCAACCTACTTACTTTGTAGTGTTGCTTCTTAAAACTCTCGACACGAAATCGATTGCAGTGTTGAACTGTGAGGTTTGTGGTTTTTTTTCAAATAACACAGAATGAAGATATTTATAGAGAGATTTGGGAGAGGGTGACGACCAGTTTGAGTTGAACTCGGTTAAAGAGTTTTAATATGAAAATGACTAGTAGAGTTGTATCTCTTTTAGAATAGGATGCTGACGAGTTCGAGTTGGACTTGGTCCACGATCATTAAAGAAGAGAGTTTGAATTTAAAAATATGATCTAATAGTTCATTCAATGTAGAATTGGCAGTGACTGAAACTGCGTAGGGGACTTCAATCAGTGATGCTTTCAATTAAAATAAATTTCTAACGGCCGATCTTTAAATTCTAAAATGAGTTTACCTCATTTAATAAATAATAAATTAGATTTAACCTAGTTATTGAGCCTAATTAAAACTCATAATTAATTTCAATAACTTATCACTCGTGGACTTATCTAATATGACCCATTAAATAATTTAGGGCCCAATAAAAATTATTAATATCTCGACATTAGAATTATTGGGCTGGGTCGTTAGAAACTCCACTCATTGTAAAAAATTCGTCATCGGAATTTGCTAGACCTCTAACAACCTACATTCTTTCTATGTCTCTTTTACTCCTCAATAGTTTAGTCGAACTTAATATTTCAACAATTATAATCGTCCTCTATTTTGGCCCAATGCTTTACTAAACCTTTAAGCATACACATTGGCACATTACTTGTCAACCATTATACACTCCAAATTAAACTCAAACCTAAACAAGTATCTGCCTTAATAATGGGATCAATTAAAAGCCTAATAATAAATTAACATAACAATTATCTTAACTCTACATACAATAGTAACTAACGATCTCCACATAAATAAAACTATCCACATGAAATAATAATAAAATTCTCCACCTAAAATAATAACCTCAATAAATCATTACCTAAAACTTTCTAAAGTTCGGATCCTAAATCTTACATCTCATTCTTAGTGATAGAATTGTGTTACCTATAGAATATAAGATATTTTCTATTAATCATCATGAAATACCATACACCATACATAGATCTATGTCATAATTCTAAAACAACTCAATTCATTCCTAATTTCCATGGATCAAACTCTACAAAATATAAGACTATTTTCTCGCGAACAAGATGTTTCATCAATCTTAAAATCAAAGGTTCCTAACTCATATTTAGAAACTTTCTCACCTTATGTGCTAAAACCCTTTCATCACGTAGTAGGTGCACTTTGACATGCATGTATCTAAAAAAATTTCATTCATAATTTTCATTAAAACAATAAAATAGTAAAAACTAAAAATAGTTACCGTAGAGCAAAATATGCCTTGAGGAGACATTGGCATATATATATATATATATATATATATATATATATATATTCACTTTCAACTTTCAAAATTTCATTTTTCCTTGTAGGAAGTTTTTTTTTTTACTTTTAGAAAAGTCTACAGAATATTCGACTTGGGCTCTGATATCAACTGTAACACCCAGTTCTCCGCAGTTAATAATAAAGTCACTTTTAAACATTCTAGGGAGCCAGAGTGCTACTACTAAACATTGACTTAAAAGTATTTTCTTTTATTCTAAAGGAAGCACCATGTACAAAGACTCTATAAATAAAATAATTATTTATTAAAATAATGATATCATAAAAGAGAGTGCGTGGAAGTATTTATTAAAATTTCTCAAAATCCATGCCATAAAAATCATAACTTAAAATTTTTGTACATGATATAGGTCATTGTCACGCCTCCCTGAACTAAGTCTCATCCTACCACTCTATCGTCATAATTATCCTAATCTAAGGTGGTTTAAAAATATAAAAACAAACTAAAATGAGTCAATGACTCAGTAAGAAACCCAACATAACGTAAACATACTTAACATAAGATTTTTCAAAAAATATTTTATTCTGTCAACTTAAAATCATGATCATTCATACGTATGCTTATGTCATGCATGCATTGTCTTGAATTATCTAACTTATCACACTTATCTTATTGACTCACACACTTAACCATGTGTGTAAGGTTGTGCACTGACCCCACATTCTGTGGCTGCAATGGGAGCCGCTAATAGTAGTATTCTAGTATACTATGGTACTGGACCATACTTAATTTCGTGGCTTGCACATCCATTCATAAATCGCATTGGTACAATGTATCTGAATGACCATATGATTAACTGTTATGAGATTATCTTACATTTGATCTTATGAAAATTTATGTTTATTATGCAACGTGAGATGTATAAGATGCATAATGCATACATAATTATAATATGCGAAATGAAACATGATGAATGACGTGTTTGCAAATATCATGACATGTATGGTATGTAAACACTGGTTTCGAAAGAACTGGTTTTAATAATAATATATATAACTAATTAACATATGTTAATCCTAATTTATGATCAAACTACTTATCTTGTAATTTTGCTTCCTAAAACTCCCGATACAAAATCGATCGCAATGTTGGATTGGGATGTTTGTGATTTTTTTCAAATAACACACGGAAGAGGGATATTTATAAAGAGATTTGGGAGAGGGTGACGACTAGTTTAAGTTGGACTCGGTTAAATAGTTTTAATATGAGAATGACTAGTAGAGTTGTATCCATATTGGAATAGGATGCCGATGAGTTCGAGTTTGAGTAGGACTCAGTCACGATCATTAAAGAAAATAGTTTGAATTTAAAAATATGATATAGTAGTTCATTCAATATAAGATTGACAGTGACTGAGACTATATAGGAGACTTCAATCGATGATGATTTTCAATTGAAATAATTTCTAATGACCTATATTTAAATTTTAAAATGAGGCTAACTCGTTTAATAAATAATAAATTAGATTTACCTAGCTAGTTATTGAGCCTAATTAAAACTCATAATCAATTTTAATAATTTATCGTTCGTGGACTTATCTAATATGATTCATTAAATATAATTTAGGTCTAATACAAATTATTAATATATTGAGATCATTAACATGTTAAGGTAGCAGCCGGACTTGGCCTCCAACCCCATTTTGATAACCCTAGACAACTCGACAATATTATAATATCATTTATTTTTCTCCTCTCAAAATTAATAAAATAACCCTTCAACCTTCAAAATACAAATAGAAAAAACTCCCTAGCTCTCAAAAAAATCTACAAAAGTATTATTTTATCGAGAATTAAATAACCCTTAACTCCAAAAAACAATCTAACAAAGCCACAAAAGCCTCTCCTGTACCATAAAAAAGTAATTATTCGCAAGAATTAAAATAACTACTTAAGCCTAAAAAATCTGAAAAATCTCATAATAAAATATAATAGAAATTCTATAAAGAGATTTTGTAAAACTATAAAATTTAGTCCAAATCTTTAATGAAATCTAGAATTGCTTAACTCAAAATTCTGGTCACGAAATCCTTTAATTGTCAAAAAAGTATTTTTTTTCAAACCACCATCTTCGTATTTTACTTCGTAGTTCCCTCATTTTTAAATATATGTTGTAAAATATATTGTGAAATATATTACGTGAATATCAATATTTCCTACAAAAATAGAGAATCAAAATTTATAGGAAAATTATTATTGCAAGTGAGTTCACGCACTAAACTGCGTATCGATACTGACATATAAGACATCTATTTAATGAAACGATACGAATTGAGATGAAAATAATTTTCGTGCCATAGATGATCATTTTCTTATTTCCTAATTTTTTTTCTTTTATTTTTTATAAAAAAATTATGTTAACATCCATACGCAATTTAATACTTTAATCCGCTTCGTAGCAAGGCTCAAATTTATATATAAGAAGATAACTTTTTATAATAGAAGTTTGACTTGTCAAAGGCAAATTTCTTGCTTGCAGAAAGAAAATAGAGGGCCACAATTAGAAACGGAGTGTTTTTTAGGCTGATATTATAATCCAAATTGCACGAGTGAGGAGGAAAGTTATGTTGAAATAATTGAGATAGGCTATTTTAATACGCGTGAGTTGGTACGAATAAGATAGCGACGATTAAGCTTAATTTATTTTCGAGATGAATTGAAATTAAAATTAAAAAATAAAATAAAATATTTTTATAAAATATTTTTTAATATTATTTTTATTTTAAAATTTAAAAAAATTAAATTATTTATTTTATTTTATATAAAAATTTTAAAAAATATATAATTATTAGATGAAATGAAATAAATTGAAAGTAAATGCTAAACAAACTAATCCTAAATATACATTAGGGCCAATACATGAGCGTAAATTTTTGTCTTTTTCTTTCGTGAAGAAAAAAATCCACAGTACATATATATATTTGAGTACTGCTATAGTCCCGAATTTGGGATTTAAAAAATATTTCGAATAGTGTAATTTTTTTTTTCATGTATTTTTTTAATCTTCATAAATATGTTTTAAAAAAATAAAAAATTCACAATATCATTAAAAAAATATTTTCTTAATCATTCGGTTAAAAAAAAAAATTCCATTCGAAATATTTTTTGGATCCCAAAGCATTCCTCTATATATTTTAGTGATAAATTACTATATATCTATAATGAAGAAATCAACTTCTCGATGTGGGATTGAGTCACTGAATTTGTCATTATCTTTAGGAGAGAGCAGACCGAATAATGTAAATTTTTTTTTTTTCTTTTTTTATGTTTAATTTTTAATTATTATATATATATATTTAAATATTTTTTAAAAATAAAAATATTAATTTATTAATAATCACTTCTTTAATAAATAAATAAATAAATAAAATGCAATCGATTATCTGTCATTTTCCTTATGCTTACCCTTTGTGTTCGGGGTTGGAATAATTGAGCGGACCCACTCAATCAGGAAACGTATTGGTTGGAGAGTGAAATAATTCACTAAATGGACCCCACTACTGCTTTTTTTTTCCTTTCGCTAACCTGTCCCAAACGGCTGAAATAAATAAATAATCTAAAAATCTCTTGACTAATGTACGACAGATTCACAGCGTCAGTAACCTTATCCTGCCCAGAAAACAAAAGTCTAACCTTATCCTTTGATTTTTTTTTTTTTTTAAAATATGGAGAGGGTCCCACTTCTAGACATGTGCTGCTTTCTGATGTATTTTGAGAGATTTGTGGAGACGAAAATGATTGAGTATGTAAATGATGTGTAGTTGTTTTAAAAAAAAAAATATATATATAAAATTTATATAAAAATAAATTAATTTTTTAATAATAAATTTTATTAATTTTTAAAATAATTACACGATATTTATATATTTTATGATTATATGTTGCATTATTCAGATAATGGAGAGGGTGGGGATTGAAATTGGAAGGTTTGCTTATCGGTTGATTTTGGTGGTTAGCTAGAATTTCAAACCACGTGACAATGGGCCACTTGACTGGGTTTCAAGGTCCACTTGCTAGGTCATGACCAGGACAAATCGTTGAATCCTGGCTCCACCGATTCTCGTTCGGCTGTTTTCTTTAATTTCTTTTTCATTTTCAAAACCAATATCTCTTTACGTTTTTGTCTATATTAGATTCTCTCCATTTTATTTGAAGTTAAACTGATTTTAGTTTTGTTTTTTAAATGATGAGTTCGATGAATACTTTTTAAATTAAAAAATAATATTTATAATTTTACGATGTGTAAATTTTGTATATTTTTTTTACAAAATTGATAAATTTAGAACTCAAGTGAAAAAAAAAATTCATATTTTTAAAAAAGAACTATATTTTTTTTTAAAAAGAATGCACGAGACTTACACATCTTAAAATTGTATATATTATTATTATGAAAAATTTAATACTCCAACTCCAAATCTAAGTTATAATCTCATTTTGATGACATATACTTTACCATTAAAGGCCTAAAGGTGAAAAAGAAAAAAAAAAGAAAGAAAAGGTAGAGAATGAGAGAAGTTATAATTTGATCATTTGGAGCACTAAAAATATACGTACAGAGGATGCAGTTTATAAATGAATTGAGTTTAAAATAGATGCCAAATATAGAATGATTAAATTGATTTTCCGTTTATCATATATGGATTTAGGCGATTAAGGATGCCATAATCATTTGACGTTAGGTTATGATGAGATGTGACAAATGGCAAGGCGTGTTTTGGGAATAACATAAGGATCCACATTCTATACAATGCTAAATTAAGGGTGATTTTGCCAACATATTGCGTTCTATCACTGTCAATCAATTGAGATTAAATAAATAAGATTAGTGTTATATGTAATTTTGAAATGTGTAAATTTCATGTATTTTATTTAGAAAAGAAAAGTGTATTTTATTTAGAAAAGAAAAGTGAGATTCCACTATTAAAATATAAATTTTTTATATAAATCTTAAATATTCTTAAAAGAAATAAAAATTGTATAAATCATTTTTAACAAGAGAAATGATAGTTGCAGTCGTGAGTACGTAAGTGTCGCGTAATCACTTTAAAAAAAATGAATATATATAAGATTTACATGAAAAAAATTAATATTTTAATAATAAATTTTATTTATTTTCAAAGCGACTATACGATATTTATATATTTTACGACTGCGTATAATATTACTCATTTAATTAATCTATCTCGAATATTTTCTATTTTATTTTTTAATAAACGAATATTCTCTACTTGATGCCATGTTAGGATGCTTTTTTCGGTTGCCGAGTCTAATCCCATCTTCTTATTTATTTTATGACAAAGAGAGCTGGCACACACCATCTAGCTAGTCCACTACGCTGTACAGACAAATTTGTAGCTACTGTCCAAATAGATCGAGAAACGTGCGTCCACTTGATGAGGTGTAGGGCCATTGCGTGCCTTCCTACCCTAGCCTTGTGCATGGGCTTGGACCTCCAACATGTACATTGTCTTATTGCAGTAGATATGTAATAATAATGACCCAAGAAAACAACAACATGCGCGCCTCTTTGACAGCTTCAAGATTGAAATTTCTACACATAAAACAGATCTCATTAGGGGGGCTACCCCACCCCGTATCAAGATTGAAATTTCTACACATAAAACAGATCTCATTAGGGGTGCTACCCGCCCCATAGGGGGCGGGGTGTAGCCCCCACCCCGCCCCCCGCCCATGCGACATAAAACAGATCTCATTAGGGGTGCTACCCGCCCCATAGGGGGCGGGGTGTAGCCCCCACCCCGCCCCCCGCCCCCGCATGGGCGGGGGGTGAAGATATTCATCCGCCACTCAATTTAGGGGTTCAATCCGAAACCCTAAAATTTAGGGGTTTCGATTGAAACCCCTAAATTTGATGCACAAATTTCGGATTGGAACCCTAAATTGATTTAGGGTTCCAATCTACAAACAAAAACAAACACACAAGTACAAAGAAACAGACGAATCAAACACACAAACAAAATTCTCCACAGCACACAAATTCACAAATTTCCCATCCTCCATCTCCGATTCAACTCAACCTTCCTCCAATCTCCAATCCAAAAAAAAAAAAAAGAGAATGGGTTTCGGATTTACCTTTGAGTGGCGGCGAAATCCCAGTGAGAGACGGAGACGGAGAAGAGCACGAGCGGTGGTGCTGCTCGTGCGAGACGAAGATTTGACTGAGAGAGAGAGAGAGGCTTGTGGATGCGAGTGCGAGACTAAGTCAGAGAGAGTGAGTGTGAGAGATCGGCGAGTGAGAGACTCAGAGAGGAGAGAGTTCGAGTGAGAACGGAGAGTGAGAGATGAGAGAGTTCGAGAAGGAAAATGCAGACGCAGACGCGGGGAAGGGGGGAGGGGACCTTAACTAATAGTGAAACGGCGCCGTTTCACTATTAGTTGAGGGGCAGCACTTACCAGACGGACCTAAGTGAAACGGCACCGTTTTGTCTATAACAAAACGGCGCCGTTTCACTCTACTTATTTGTTTTTTTTTTATATATATAATTTTAATTATATTTTATATATATATATATAACTCAAGCGGGGCGGGGCCTCGCCCCATCCGCCCCCCGCCTCTGCTTCTTCCATGGGGTGCGGGCGGGGCCCCCCGCACCCCGCTTTAGCGGGCCAGATCCCCCGCCCCGCATGTGCGGGGGCGGGGCGGGTCAACGGGGAACGGGGCCTCGCTGCCCACCCCTAGATCTCATATCCTTACACCGCTGCTGTCAGCTGATTCTCCGAGTCCAGACGAATTATAATTTCACTAGCAAAAGAAGTAACGTCATTACTCGATAAAACTTAGCCACCTGAAGACAAGAGGGATTTCAATTCGAGCTTTGCTACACAACCTCCACCACACTCCACACTTTGTGAATCCCTGAGCGATAATATAAAACATTGTTACACACGATTTTGTCAAATATAAGAAAGGCAACAAAAATAAAAAAAGAAAATAGTTTGATGTATAAGACTACAAAGGTTTTGTGAATCTTAAGCCTCGTTTCGTTTGTTTACAAAACTCATCTCATCTAATCATTCCATATCTTAGGCCTCTTTACTTCATATACATCACACACTGAATAACAAATGCGCACAGCAATCATTCAATATGAACAAGGATACTTTAATCAAAGAAAAGCAAAAAATCACCAAATTGGAAAAGAACTACTGTAACTTTACGGAATATGTTCAATCTTCCTTATCACTTCATATACATAACACACTGAATAACAAATGCTCTCTGCAGGCATTATATGAACATGGGTACTTCAATCAAAGAAAAGCTAAATAACCACATTGGAGATTTTATGGAATTTGTTCACTCTTGCTTATCAGCTGTAAAAATGTGTTTGCTTTCCTTTGAGCTCTATTGGTTCCACTCTTTGCAACCTCTGTCAAGTGCTCATATACTCCAAACTGAAGTGCTGCCAATATGAAATAAGAATTGTTTGATCCCAACTCAAGAAGAACTGATGTTGCACACTCCTTGTTCTTGGGGGTTCCATCTCGGATGAATTCGACAAGAGTTTCAATAAATGAGAGTTCTCCTATCTCTTGTCTTCCATCCGGATGTGATGCAAGAAGTAAGAAAATGGAAAGGGCCTCATCAACCATGCCCAAGTTTGTGTCCTTGAGTAACTGGAGTAAGGAGGGCACAATGCCAGCACTAATGGCCCTGGCCTTATTTGCTTGGTTGAGAGATAAATTGAAAAGTGCAGTGACTGCATCTTTTTTCCCTCTAATTGTCCCATTCTGCAACAGATCTACCAGTGGTGGAATGCCACCTGCTAACCCCACAGTTACTTTATTCTCATCCAGCATTGATAAGCTAAACAAAGCTGCTGCAGAGTTCTCTCTAGCCTCAATATTTCCTTTCTGCAAGACTTCTATTATAGATGGAATGGCTCCTTTTCTAGATATGAGTTTCTTATTAGTCTCATCAATGGATAAATTCAACAGAGCTGTTACAGCATGTTCTTGAATTTTAGAATCTGGATAGGACAGGATATGCACTAATGGAGGGATTCCTCCACTCTTAGCAATTAGAACTCTGTTCTCGGGATTCTCTTTTGAGAGCATACGGATCTTCTTTACAGCCTTTCTCTGCACTTCCAACAGATTAGAATATAGGCTTTCAACCAAAGACATGACTTCCTCTTTGAGTTGTGCTGAGGAGTCCTCCTGGCACTCACAAATGTCTTTCTTAGGAAGCTGAAAATTGTTCTTCTCGCACCACTGCAAGATCAGATTTTTAAGAGCATAATTTGGTGCTAGTGATAGGTGAACCAGAGTTTGCCTTGTCTTCGGACAGGTCCGATGGTTGGCGTCGAACCACTTCTGTATGCTCTCTCTCTCGTATGTCTTTGATTAATAGCCAGAGAAACAAGGGTACAAAAATAGAAAATAAATATTAATTTCCATAAAAAAAAAAAGAATTCAACTGAATACAGCCCTTTTCTTCCTATCTACTTGTGCCACTTACATTCCATGTTAATGTAACTTATTGAATACTATTGGTTAACTGGTAAATTAAAGTATTCTACTTGCCCAAACAAAGAAAATGCAAATACAAGGGGATTAGGCACTTAGAGATTACCTGTCCACTTGCAACAATAACAGGATCCGTCATTATCTCAAGTGTGATCGGGCAAAGGAACTCGTGAGGGATAATCAAAGATGTGCACTTCTCAAGCATTTTAGGCATTACAGGATCTTCAAGAACATTTGTGACTTCCATGCCTGCAACTTGTTTGAATCTGTTAAGAAGATCAATGATCTGTTGGGTAGTCTCTGCATTTTGCCTTCCTCTTTCTCTAACAAGGTTCCTCACAGCTATTGTCTCTATCTTAAGGTCCTCAATGGTATGCAGCGCCAGTTTATTTGCTAATCGTTCTATTATGGCACTGTCAGCATTCCGGTCATCCGTTTTAGAAAACACCACCATCATATCCATTGCTAGTTCTATGTCCTGTGTATCTGTTCGCTTCCTTGCTCTTCTAAGTTGCACGCTCATTAGCTCAATCTGAACCACAGCATAAGCACAACTTTTAGAAATTTGAAGTGAAGAACAATATTATCTCACACAATGTTAAAAGAACTGGCTTAGATTATATAAACTTATGATCTACATCATTGCAATCAAACTACTTTGTTAAATCTCTTCAAACCCTTTCACGTCTTTGTATCTCTCAATTACATTTCAGTTCCCAACATCGAAAGCCTGTAAGGGCCTACAGAAGAAAAACAGGGGAAAAGAAGAAAGAAAAACCTTGACAATGCAAATATTCTGAACAGATGATGCTACATACTTCGAATGATTTATGTAGTTTTTTCAAGATTTTAGCGAAAGTATTAATTGAAAACAGAAATAATTGAAAATAAATTAACTTTTTCTATGTAAAATACATTCCATTGCCTTGTACAGAGTTCAGAACAGACGACAGATGAGCTACTTTTAAAATCATAACTAGTAGCCTATAAGCTATATGGCTAATTCTTCGAAGACCAAAGGCTCATAATTTCTCACCAAGCCAACAAAGATAAGAACGAGATGCACGCTATTACTTGACAGAATATAATTTCATAATGGGAAAAAAAGGGCGATGCTGATAGAAAATACCTGCTCTTTCATTTCATCCGAGACCTCAAGCGCCTCGCTAGGGAAGCCATCCAAAGCTTGACTAAATTTTTCATAAACGGCATAAAATTTGACTGTGACCGCCTCGCTTTCCAATGCCTAAATTGACAGCAAACCAGAATATATGAAAAAAATAACAGGATAGAAAAAGGATCCCAATTATCTTGTTTACACCTTCTATGAAAGCAGATTCTCAAAAAGTTTCAACGTCCTAACCAGATAGATCTTGCTACCCTCATTGCAGGTTTTCAATAATTTCTTTGCCATGAGAAAAGCCTTCTTCAAATTGCACAACCAAGCAACACCAGCCTCCGGAAGCGGCTTTTCGAGGTCCCTGATCTCTTCAAAAAGCGGCAACAAGACCTTCATGCGCCTAACAATACCGCAGCATTCTTTCCTCTGCGTCCTTCGGTAATCTCCAAACCGAGCCACTGATTCAACCACCCCCACTAGTTCTTCAACCACATCCAACTTGTCCGGTTGGTTCGAAGCGCCAAGCACGTTACCTTCCTCTACAATTTCCACTACCCCTCCTTCTCCCTCCTCTCGCTTTGCATCCATTGTCATGGATCTGCAGCCAATGGACAACCCAGAAAGCTAGGGTTTCTGGGGTTTTTATATCAAGTACTCTGCCACTGAAGTAGATGTTCTAATTATTTTCCTTCCTTTCTACCACAGCATAATAATGGCCGTGGTCAGGAAGGTTGAGGGAAAGAGAAACGAGAAGAGAAAGAAAACCCTAACCCTAATATCCAGTGTGTAATTACAGGGCAGCGGTGCTTCTTTGGTGGGTGGTAAAGAAGGTTTTCGCGGGCTTTTCGGGTTTCTGTTCTTTTCGTGAGGAAATGCTTTCCGCGGAGCCTAAAATAGAAACCAACTTTTTTGAAAGGTTGTTAGCTTGTCTCGTACCAACGGCTAGATACGAGGCACTGAATCATTAAAATTAGGAAAATACTTTAACTATAAAATGATTATATAAAAATAATTTTATAAATTAATGTAGTTTGATATGATTTATTAAATTGTAAAGTTATTTTTATTATAAAATAAATTTAACGGATCATATGAAACTACGTCAATTTATATAATTATTTTTATGTAATTTATTTATAGATGTAACATTTCTCTTATAATTATTAAAGAAGAATCCCTCGCCACGTGAGACGAGTGTTAAAAATATAATTCACATTATTAAATTTATTTCTTTTTGTTAGTTTAGATTTTTGAGCAGTTTTTAATTACTTAATAAAATATTACTCCATACTAACGTTCACACAACATTTTAATATCATCAAATTTCGGTGATCTTGCAATACTTCGAACATGGGTAAGATACTTTTGGCATCGCATAATGTTGATATGAGATGAGATAAATAATTTATAAATAGTAATGAAAAATCTATAAATAGTAATAAAATATTTTAACTTAAACCATTTCATTACTATTCACAAATTTCTTATCTCTTCTCATTCTCCAAATATAATAAAATATCTTAACTCAAATTATGTCATTACTATTTATAGATTTATTATCTCATCTCATTTCTCAAACATCTTCTATTATTAAACTAGTTAAATGTAAAAGAAAAATTATATTATCAAATCAGTGTGTAGAACACAATTAATAAAGTGCTATTCCAGAGTAGAATACTCAATGTGTAATATATATCTCATGACAAAACATAAGAAAACTATATTCTTCACTTAGCTTGTATAATTCATGTACTTAAGCCTAGGCAAGTTTCGACATTATGAGAATTCTCGAAATTTCTCATAATTATATTCTCAAACATCACTCAAATATAAAACACATTTCAATTTCAAATTTTTCATTAATCACTATCTAATCATTATTCAAATCCAAAAATCAATATAACTTTTTACAAACTTTAAAATAAAAATTATATTCAAAGAAGGCAGAGAGCTAGGCTTAATGCATGGCATGCCACCTTACATAGGATAACCAAATCTGCAACCATATATGATGGACTGGGATGGAACTATTCAAAGAAGGCAGAGAGGTAGGCTTAATGCATGGGTTGACAAGTAGTTACATAGGATAACCAAATTATCTGCAACCATATGATCAGATGGATTGGGTTTTGTTTAATTAATTTGTGGAGTACTTGACATCATCATGACCATTTGGAATTGCAATTTCAAGCATTGTGATTGTATTTAAGCAGGTGATCATGAAGATAATCCATAGAAAAAACAACACTTTGAAATCCCAAGTACTGCTAATGATTTCAACAGTTTAATTACTCATGCATGCATTTTGGTTCAATTAGAACTAATTTCTACTCTCGGACGTGGAGAAAATGGCATATCATATGGTACTGATGTGTGAGGGTGATACGAAATGTTGAAAGCACATGACATGCGAAGGTAGCCGTTAGGCGGACACGTAACAACGCAACTTTTCATCTGGGAGATCCGACGGCAACGATTCACTAGCCGTTATATTTACAAAATGGTATAGAGGACCAATGTCCGGACATATCCGCTGTTTCGGTCACAATTTCCCTCATGCAGTTCGTCCCTTTTTCCTCTAAAAATTATTTTTCCTTTGTATTAACCTTAAAAAGCTGAAGGGAGAGAGAGAGAGAGAGATCCTTCCGTGTCTCAATGGAGTTTTCTGAATAGTCTCTCTCTGCCTTTTTTTTTTTTTTTGAGTTTCAAGAAAGATCGTATTACGGCCAGAAAGGTGTACCATGATCATGATTTGGGATATCTTCTGCTGGAAAGGTAATCCGTGAAGTTCTTGGTCTTTGTTAGTGGTGTTTGCAATTTACGACCTGGTTATTGCTTTTTATCTCAGTTCTTGAGTGGTTTCTTTTCCCTTTCTTTTATTTGGTTTTCGATCGAGGGGCTTCAGTGCTCTTTTTCCTAACTCTGCGATTGGTGATTGGCATTATGGTCTGTGATTGTGATTGGATTCTGATTTTTTGTTATGGTGATTGCTCTTTTTATTAATAGAGAAATGGTTGGATCAGACGAGAACAATTCGGGCGTGATCGGACTCTCAAATCTTCAAGGTACTTGACCCAGATTTGATTGTAAAATTTACAAGTTTACACTGGAAACCCTGGTTTGATTTGTTTTTGCGTTTTTAACATGTGGAAATTAGAAGTTGGATTTCATGCTGGAGGTGGAAAATGGGGTTTGGGCGTTGGACACAACCGGCGAGCGCTGAGCAGCATTGACCGGAATATAATAGGAGCGCCTTCTTATCCTTGTGCTGTCAACAAAAATGTCTTTTCAGAGTAGGTTCTAATTCCCTAATGCATATATGGTTGCTGTGGAAAAACTCAAATAAATGTCGTCTTTTGGTTACTTTGCATAGTCGATCAATTCAATTTAAGTAGGAAAAATTGATGCATTACTCTTAAGTTTGCAATAAAAGTTTGCAATGAAAGACCGTAAAATATAAAAACATGAAGTACTTCAAGACAAAGAAACTTAAATAAGACGATCCGCTTGGTCACCAGAAAAGATGCTGATCGCAATAAGAAACCCCCAATTCCGGCACATCAGCCAATTACAACTTAAAGCTTAGTTATCCCCTCTAAAATGTATCTTAAAGTAAAAAGTTTTGTTTTCTTTGTTCTTTCGGATTTTGAATTTTGCTTGGTTTCCTTTAATTTCAGCAAGTTTGCTGTCCAGATGTCCAACAAGGAGCAACTTATACCTGAGGTCTTATTTCTGTATACATCAAAGACGGTTAATTTAAGCGCATAGGGGGTTGATTTAAGATTAGATTGATGTGTGATTGCTTTAACAGGAAACTAAGAAACCACAACAGTTGGTCCAAAACCATAGTGAGTCTGAAGATTGCACCATCATAGATGTGGAAGACTATAGGGCGTCTATTGATGTGCCAATGTTTCTGCAACACACAAAAGCAATGCTGGAGGAGATCGATCGGATGGTATTTTTCTGCCTGTTCCATCCTCTTCATTGCAATTTCTATGTAAAAGTTTCGGTTTGAATCCCATTGATGGTTTAATTCGGTTTGTGCAACAGTTGAATCCCTGCAGGTAGAAATGGAAGACAGCTGAAGAGCCGGTTGTTGACATAGATATCTGTGATAAAAAGAATTCGCTTGCAGTTTTTGAGTATAGATTTATTTGCAAACTACCAGAAAGCAGAGGTCTGTAAAATCTCCCATTTACCTGCTTCATTTAGTGCCGTAAAATTGATTATTTAGGTTTAGTTAATATTAGATGGAGGGGCGCCCACATGAGGCTGACCCCCTCCTGCAGTGTAACGCATGGCTTTAAGCCGTGCGTTATTTGCTTGTAATGCATGGCTAAAGCCATGCGTTACTGCCGTTTCACAAGGCAATTGAAGGCTGCTGTGCATAGGAGGACTATATATAATCCTCCTCAATTGTGTTTTTGGCACCATCTGAAAAATAAAAAAAGACTCTTTCTCTTTTTGTTCTCTCTTGATAAAATACTTAAGCTGTGGATTTGTTAAGTGTTACTTTAGTTCCATACTACGTAGTACACTTTCGCCACTAAGAGGGAACGCTTGGAGTTTAGCAATCTGGAAAAACTAGTGGAGCAAATCTTTAAGCTGAGCTTGAGGTATTTTTCCGTTGTGCATTCTAACATGGTATCAGAGCGCATTTTTTGAATTGCTTCCAATTTATAATTTTTTCTCGCATATGCTTGATATTTTGTATGGTGTTCTTTTTTTTATCCTCTTTTTTTTTATCTGTTTAAAAAAAAAAAGAAAAAAAAGGCCGCACCAGGTGGTGCAGCGCGCACCAATGAGGTGGTCCGCAACACCCTGCTGCTTGGGCCGGTCACTTCCGCCGACTGCGGTGCTGCGTGGGAGGCTCCAAGGCGTGCTGCTGTTGAATGGCTACTGTTCACGTGAACAGTAGCCAAATGGAGGAAGAAGATGACCATTAGGTCATCTGGCTTCCATGGGCTTGGCCTCATGGCTGGCCCACACTCTTTTTTTTTCTTTTTATGTCTCGGGCTGGGCTTGCCCAACATTTTTTTTGGGCCATTCGGCCCTTTCAGTGTTTAAAAAAAAAACTGGGCATATTTTTTAAAGCCCAACTTTGTTCAAGCCCATTTTTTTTTAACAGAAAATAAAATGAGGGGATGAAATTTGCATGACTTAATATTATATGCTAAGATATATTGTTATATTACATGTGATTTTTTATTTAATGTTTTAGATTAAATGTGATCACATGTGAATATATAGTTATATTCATGCTATTTTTTTTATTCCATTATGTTATATTACATGTGATCTTTTATTTAATTTGTTATATTAAATGTGATTACATGTATATGTGAATTGAACATGTGGATATGTGATTATTTTGTCATCTATGAATGTTAGGCTTGAATGTTTATACATTAGTCTTTATTGATAAAATAGAAAAATTCCCACTAAGTAGTCTTAGTTAGAATTATCAGTGTAGATGATAGACTGAAAAAAAATTGCAGTGACCCTAGTAAGAACTGTAAATGCTCTGTATAGCCAAAAGACCACAGTGACCCCAGTAAGAACTGTAAATGCACTGATGGAACAAGAAAAATAGACTGTAATGGTCTTATATGAACCATCTTTGTAGACTGGCCCAACAGGTTACTGTGGTTGGAGTAGCTGTCCTTGTAGACTGGCCCAAAAGGTTACTGCGATTTTAGTACTTAAGGTTACATGTGACTAGGACTAGATGACTACTTAAGATAGTGGGAGTATGGTTGAGATTTATGATTAATTCTCCCATATTTTTTTTGAATTTGCGCGGGAATTAAGTTAGAAATTTAATAATTGGATATTGTGGCGCAAGAGATGATTCTGAAGCCTAGCGATTTTTCGATCTTGCGACATGTCTAAATTATTTTTTTCTAACTTGGATGGACGCGGCAGATTTCTTAGGTGTGTTTGTAATATCCCTTCTTTGTGTATTGTAGTGAAATGGCATCCAAGAGTATAGTTGCCGATTTAAATAAAGGGGAGAAATTGGATGGGGAGAACTACGACATTTGGCATCGCAAGATCCAATATGTTTTAGATGAGCAAGAGGTCTTGGAGGCCTTATCTCACAACCTTACTGAGCCCGGAGAGGGGACCTCGGAACAACACAAAATAGATCAACTAGCCTATACTCAATGGGCTAAGAAAAGTTGGTGCGCGCGCATAATAATGTTAAGCAGCATGCACAATGATCTAATGTGTGAGTTCGAGATCTATGACACTGCCCAAAGCATGTGGGAGGCTTTGAAGTTGAAGTTTGGTGGAACTTCAGCCACTAGGTTGCGTGGGTTAATCATGAGGTTTGACTCCTATAAGATGCGCTCTGACCACACGATGAAGCAGCATCTTAGGGCTATGTCAACCATGATCCGCAAACTTAAGTCGGCAGGAAACAACCTGACTGATGAACAGCAAGTCCAGGCAGTGATAAGTTCTTGGGAGAATATGAGCTAGAACCTGACGCATAACGAGAATATCAAAGACTTTGATGATTTCTCGCGTCACTTGGAATTGGAGGCTGAGCGCCTAGAGGCTGCCAAGCCCAATCACACGGCCTATGTGGCTGATTCTGGTTCGCGTAAGGCATCAAGGCCTAAGCGCAAGAAGTCCAAGAATGGGGTAGCTGCTGGACAAATTAAGAAGGTGTCAGGAACTTCTCAGCGCAGCAAGAGGGGCAAGCGCGGGAAGAACAAGTTGAAATTAGAGTGCTTCAACTGTGGAAAGAATGGCCACTTCGCTCGTGACTGTACTGAGCCGAAGAAGGTACACTCTAACTTTTCTTGCATTGTTTTTGTAACTAGCCATGTGATGGTTGCTCACTCCTATCCTGTGTGGACTGTTGATTCAGGAGCGACCGAACACATAGCGCGAGACAGAATCGGATTTGTTGAGTATCGCCGGATTCCAATTGGGAGTCGTGATATCAAGGTGGGAAATGGAGCTAGCGTGGAGGTACTGGGACTTGGTAGTTGGACTTGCGGGGTGGCCGCACTCTTTTCCTTCACAATGTGCTATATACGCTCCCGAGATCCGACGAAACTTACTTTCCGTAATCACTTTATTAAGACTTGGTTTTATTTGAAAACTATTATGTTTCTTTTCATTTGAACCATGTGTTTTATGGCAATGCTTTTCTTCAAGACGATTTTATGATTTTGAATTTGGAGTATTCAAATATAAATGAGAGTCTATTGCTTTTCTTTCTACATCTGATAATTTGGATTCATATAAATGGCATGCTAAGCTTGGCCATATAGGACAAGATAGAATGACTAGGTTAGCTAGGAAGGCCTAATAGGCAATCTCGCTAAGGTCATCTTGCCCACATGTGAACATTGTCTAATGGGAAAAGCTAAAGAGAAAACCGTTTGGAAAATCCACAAGGGCATCTTTTCCACTGCAATTAGTCCACTCAGACATCTGTGGTCCCATGAGTGTGAGGGCAAGACACCTTGCCACATAGGTGTCTACTTCATCACATTTATAGATGATTTTTCACGTTCCGGTCATGTCTACTTAATCTCCCATAAGTCTGAAGCATTGGAATGCTTTAGGCGATATCTAAGAATGGTTGAGAATCAGTTAGACAAGAGTTTAAAAGCTCTAAGAACTGACCGAGGACGAGAATATCTCTCTGAGCAATTTAAAAGGCTCTATGATGAAAAAGGAATCAAAAGACAGTTGACGATGCCGAGTACGCCGTAGCAAAATGGCGTGGCGGAAAGGAGAAATCGAACACTGCTTGAGATGGTTAGGTCAATGATGACGCAAGCAAACCTACCAATTTCTTTTTGGGGGGATGCACTTTTGACTGCTGCCTACATTCTTAACCGAGTGCCCTCCAAATCAGTAACTTCCACCCCATATGAACTATGGACCGGCGATAAACCCAATTTGAGTAACTTGCGGCCATGGGGTTCAACGGGTTTTGTTCACAACCTTTCTCATAAGTATGAGAAGTTAGGCCCTAGAGGAAAGAAGTGTATCTTTATAAGGTACTCAGAACACTCTAAAGGGTATGTATTAATAGGTGAACAACCTGATAGAAGTGTGACTGAGATTGAGTCACGAGATGTGGATTTCATTGAAGATCAGTTTCCAAGTAGAGGTGAGGTTGATAGGTGTTTAGAACTTCATGAGATTATGGAACAAGAGGAAAGTGCTCCAAGTAATTTAGTTGAGAATGAGGAAGAAATTCTTCAAGCTCCTACAAATTATTTGAATCCGAGTAGGAGTACATTATTTGTCAATCAATCACAACAACTTCAGCTGCGTAGAAGCACACGTGAAAGTATTCCCCGTCGTCGTTTTGAGATTGAAGGGGAATATTTTATGGTAGCTCCGCATGATGATGACGAGCCTAGGACAATTTATGAGGCTCCACTCATCTTCAGTAGAAGAACCCATCTTCAGCAGTGGATGAAAGCTCTTAATGATGAGATTGAGTCTATGAAGACTAACCAGGTCTGAGATCTGGTTGATCTACCAATAGGGCATAAGACTATTGAGAACAAATGGGTTCTTAAGGTCAAACGCAAGTCGGATGGATCAATAGATAAGTACAAAACTCGCTTAGTGGCGAAAGGATATACCCAACAGGTATAGATTATGAGGAGACTTTTTCACCAGTGGTGAGGTTTGCCTCAATTCGCCTGATTCTAGCTATAGTAGCAAACATGGATTTGGAACTCTACCAAATGGACGTTAAGACAACATTTCTTAATGGAGAACTAGATGAGGAGATCTATATGGATCAACCAACGGGTTTTGTGGTCAAAGGTCAAGAGCGCAAAGTGTGCAAGCTCAAACGATCTATATATGGCCTAAAGCAATCATCTAGACAATGGTACCTAAGATTTCCATCCAGCCATTCTCTCGAACGGGTTTTCGATGATCACAGAGGATCATTGTGTTTATGTCAAAAGGTCTAAGAAGAGTTTCATTATGTTGTCATTATATGTTGATGACATACTACTAGTTGGAAATAATAAAGGGTTGATAGTCGCCACAAAATAGTGGTTATCCTTCAATTTTGAGATGAAGGATATGGGTGAGGCATAATACATTCTGAGAGTTAAGATCTACAGAGATCGCTCAAAGAGACTTTTGTGTTTGTCTCAACAGACTTACATAAAAAAAGTCCTCGAGCGCTTCCTAATGAATGGATGTAAACCCATTGACACCCTTGTTGCAAGGAGCGAGAACTTGTCTAAAGTGATGTGTCCTAAGACTCAAAAAGAAAAAGAAAAGATGGCTCGTGTCCCTAATGCTAATGTTGTGGGTAGTCTGATGTACGCAATGATGTGTACTCGGCCTGACATATGCTATGCAGTTGGTTTAGTGAGTATATTCCAATCAAACCTCGGACTAGTTCGCTAGAAAGCGGTCAAAAGGATTATGCGATATCTCAAGGAAACTGCGGACTATGTGCTGTGCTATCAGGGTTCAGATTTGCAGCTAAGAGGTTACAGTGATGCCGATTGGGGCAGCGACCTAGATGAGCGCAAATCAACCACTGGGTATGTCTTTCTGCTCAACCAATGTGCCATTACATGGAGCAGCAAGAAATAACCTTGTATAGCGTTATCCACCATGGAGGCAAAATACATAGCATGTTCTGCAGCAGTTCAAGAAGCTGTTTGGTTACGGAGGTTCCTCAAGCATTAAGATATTGGCACGAATACATCAGATCCGGTGACAATATTCTGTGATAGCATGGCAGCTCTCGCATTTGCTAAAGATTCAAAGTATCATGGAAGAACCAAACACATAGATATTAGATATCACTACATCAGAGACATGATAGCGCAAAAGGAAGTGGTTTTGAAACATCTTTCTACGAGTCGTATGGTTGCTGATCCCTTAACGAAGCCTATAACAAGAGATGTCTTTGAGGCTCATGTTAGGAATCTAGGACTGTGTAGACTATAAATGTAATTTGTGTTTCAAATGACATAAATATGTAACATTTCCTTTGGGATATTAATACAATATGATTCAGTTCTTATCTTTATCGTATTGTTTTTAATACACACACAAGATATGTCAACAGGCTTAGATCGGTTCACTCACACGAGCGATCGCCTCTAGCGCTTAAGTAGCGAGTAGAGATGAGACATTGTGTCCCTAGGTACTTGTCCAAAGGGATAAGTTGGTTGACACAAAGTTATGTCGCCTTAGTGGGAGTTAAGATGAGGTCCATTGATAGGACTATGCATGGGTTACCCCACCATCCATGTAGTAAGCCAGATACGAGTTCTTCTTTGACGCCTTGGAGACGTGCAAATTGAGGAATTCGGGTTAGACGCTTAAGGAGCGGCTAGACTGAGATCTGTACGGTGTTGATATAGACATATGCTATTTGAGAAAGAGAAATCTACCGTAGCATGTGTTTCATACTATATGTGCTTATACGACCATATGAGTAAGTGAGTAAAATGTTTCCCTCTTTCTCACTGTGTGAGTCTCATTTCTTAAAAAATGTCCTTTACTTTTAACTATGTCACGAGATGGAGGTTGTGATGTTTGCTACTTTGGCATGCTGTCTATGGCCATGATTGATACAGTCTAAAGAGGCATTGTTGGGAAAGCAGTTTGACCAAAATTGAGTGATATGAGTGTAAAGGGAAGACTATTCAATATCGTATCTTCGATAGTGTTTGCTGACGTCATACAAATGACGCTACATCTTGCTAGCGGCTAAAGGTTGTGAACACATTGAAATATTTGGAGGTAGGCAAGCATTGTTCTGAGTTTTTTAAACTCAAGAGGGTTCGAAAATGCTTGATCTTGATGCGATCGAATAAGTCTAGGACATGACTAGACACTTTAGGGATGTTACTATGCTGGTCTTCTCTTGGAGAGATTTGGTGTATGTACTCCCTCCTTTCTATAGATGTGCTTGGTGGTCGCACGGTCTATTTATTTGTATGAACAAGATTGAGAACATTAGAGATATGCTGACCTGGGGTCATGCCCACTATGTGCGAGTGGGAGATATTAGATGGAGGGGCGCCCACATGGGGCTGACCCCCTCCGCCATGCGTTATTTACTAACGCATGGCTTTAAGGCCAGCCGTGCATAGGAGGACTATATATAATCCTCCTCAATTGTGTTTTTGGCACCATCTGAAAAATAGAAAAAGACTCTTTCTCTTTTTGTTCTTTCTTGATAAAATACTTAGGCTGTGGATTTGTTAAGTGTTACTTTAGTTCCATACTACGTAGTACACTTTCGCCACTAAGAGGAAACGCTTGGAGTTTATCAATCTGGAAAAACTTGTGGAGCAATTCTTTATGCTGAGCTTGAGGTATTTTTCCGCTGTGCATTCTAATAGTTAAGAATATTGCTTGGGCCATCGAGGATCTTCTCAATTGTTTTTGAATGAACTTTTTAATTTTTAATTTTTATAAGTTTTTAAAGGATTTAAAAAAAATTTTGAAAAAAAAAAAAACAAATTCTACCTTCTCGATGAGGATCCTTGGTGGTGGTTATAAGGTGCATGACTGTGTTGTGGCTGTGTTGTGAGTGCAGAGAGGGATATGATAGGTCTTTTTTTTTTATATATTCACTCACTTTTTCTAAATCCTAAAACCCAAAACTCATAAAACCCAAAATACAAACCAAACCCAAAAACCCTAAACTGTAAAACCCAAAACCCCAAACCCAAACCCACTAACCCTAAAGACCTAAAACCCTAAAACCCCAAAATTGAAACCTGAAAACCCCAAACCTTAAACCTCCCTAAACCCTAAACTCCAAACTCTAACCCCTAAAACCCAACCCTAACCCTAAACCCTTAAACAAAATCCCAAACCCTAACCCCGAAAACCCAACCCCAAACCCTAAACTCCAAACCCTAAACCCTAAGCTCTTTGTTGAACCTGGATAGGTATGCTTTCAAAACTTTGTCTTCCCTTGGTAAGGAGATACGATGCAAGGCGTCTCATTCAGGTATGCTTTCAAAACTTTGTCTTCCCCTGCTTGATGGTAAGGAGATACGCCGCAAGGCATCTCATTCTTCTGCTTGCCATAAACTGTGTAAGGAATAGACGGGTCAACTTCCCAAATCTGTCTATGGATCTGGGCGCCAAGGATCCGAACCATACTCTCGATGGTCCTTTCAAGGTTAGCTAGAAAGCTTTACAAAAGTCACTTCTCTAGGAGAACTATGCAGGGTCATGTGGGCTCTAAAGGTCTCCAGGTGTTCAAGGGGGTCCCTAGTCCCATCATACATGTCATGAGAGGAACTCAAAACTTCAGTGGCAGGGGCACGACCATTACTTTCACATTGTAAGGTAGGCCCGTGCTATTGAGCAGTTGGTCTACTCATGATGACGTGCCCATCCTTTTTGCCATTTCTTTGTATTTTCCTTGGAGGTTATGCAATTCATTCTACATGCTCACTGTTGCTCGACCCTACATCGTTTTCCGGTCCATTGATGGCTACTCGAAGTGTCTCGTTCTCTTTTTGGATGGTCTCTACTTCGATAGTTAGTTTTTCCACCAGTTGCTCTATTACTGCAAGCCTTGCTTCCATGTTTGTTGATGTTGCTTCTTCTTGTCCCTGAGTTGTCTAAGAACAGGTTGTCGCAAGCATACGAAGGACACATGAAGTCTATAGAGACCCCATAGATGGCGTCATTGTTAACGTCGTATTTCGTATAACTTTGGGCCGGGTTTCAACAACTCGGGTCTTGGTCCTCGCACCTGCACACTTAAAAAAACACAGAGAGTGGGGGGCATTGGTGGAGGTTGGGGAGTCTCTTATACTTAATTCAGTATATCTCATTATTAGTTTTTGCGAGAGCTTAGAGGAGTCAGAGAGAGTTCTTCATGCCTGGAGGTTGGCTTTTATACTAGATTTTTGGGTAGGGACAACCCATACCTCGCCGGTGGGCGTGCTTCCTTTTGTGCCGCCTGGTTGTTTTCTTGTACACTAGATTATTGTGGGTGAGGTGGTGCTCCTACTCTCGTAATATCTTTCACGCCTCCCATCTTGATGACCCTGTCCGGTCTTTGTCTTTGGCGCTGTTTGAGTTCCTAGTCTCCAAAAGAGCCTGCAACGTGTCCTTAGCATTAATGAAGTCGTTTGCTCTACCTAGAGGGGTCCTCTTAGCCAGCTTAGCCATGAACATGCTTTGAGGCCATATGCTTTCTGTTGAAGCGGGTTAACGGGTTAATATGCTTTCAGGCTTTCCCTGTTAAAGGGAATAACATGGGGATGGTTTGGGACTTTGCATCTAGGATCCATTAGCAGTTTCAAGGAATTAGACAGGCAGTTAGTTTTGTTTAATGGTGAGCATAAGGCGGCTGGTCTTTGGCGTCTCCTACTCGCCATGAAGAGTTAGAAACTACTTGGCTAATTCCTCGAAACTGCTAATGGATCCTAGATGCAAAGTCTCGAACCATCCCCGTGCTATATTCCCTTTAACGTTAATGGGAACGCCCGACAAGCCACCTCTCCTCATACATGTCGATATGAGGAACCTTAAACTTGGGTGGGAGGGTTAAGCATCTATTTTATAGAAAAGGACCTTCTCATCCTTCTTGTCATCTCCTCATATTTGTCAACGAGGCTATGCAGTTCTTCATGTAACATATTCTTTTCCATCTCTTCACTATTCATGCCTCCTGCACTGTGTGCATCTCCTTGCTCATTCTGGACAGGTGGTGTGGCGGCATTCTAACGCTTCAACTCTTCATTCTCCTTCTGTAACTGGTCAACTACTGTCACAACCTTTATCCTTAACTTCTGCCAGCCTTGTTTCTACCTCCGCTGCATTCATCTCTTGATCGCGGGTTGCCGGAGATCGTGTAGTAGTTGGCATGTAAAAATCACGCTAAAGTCTATAAAGCCCACATATTAGTGACGTGTTTCACACCACCAACTGCTCGGATGACCTGCAACAAATGAGAGGGCTGCACCCATGGGCGCCTATAGGAACTCTGATGCCTAAGTTAGAGAGATGTAATCTCAATAAGAGTATATAAGTAAAGAAGTGTCTTATATGTTATCTTTAGGTGTTATTTATAGTGATGATGAAGACATAGATGAACATCGATTATCCCTTAATAAGTGGACGAGATAACCACCCTGATCTTGGGCTGTGAGCCTCTCAGTATTTGGCCCATAGGCTGAATCCGTCCCCTAGTCGTGGGCTCCTTACCAAGGGACTTAAACATCCCTTCCAGTATTGTTGCTTGTTTTGTGCAGGGACTGCTCAAGGTTGATGGTTAATTTCCATCAGAAATCTAGCACAAGGAAGCTCACAGGTGTGCACCGAAAGTACAATACATCTAAGTATGGTTATTCTGCACAAACTGATCTTGCCAACTTTCTCTTGGAGACCAAGTTCTAACAGGACTCGGGAATAGATTGTGCATCAACCACGAGGAGACCAAGTTTTGACAGGCAATTGGGGATGGGCTGTAGTAATTGAGCAACATAAGTTGTCCGGGTTCTTGAACATTCATTCTAATTTGGCATTCCAAAATGCAGTCTTTTATTCTCTCTATTTTTTTTAACATAGCAGGATTTCCACCCTTTTCTTTTGTAGAGGGAAATAAGTTTAAGTTCTATTTGAACTTTTTTCTGAGCAACTTGTATTTGAACTTGTTTCAGATCTTTTCTTTGTGAATGATAAATCAATCTTCATTTGTTTGTTTATGATAGTTGCTTGTGGCCATTCCCCCACCAATGATTTTTGCAGCATTTGTCCATTTCCAATGTATGTCTAACATCTAGTGGTTTCGTGTGCAAAAAAAGAAAGAAATAGAATTTGGTAGTTTCATGCAACAACATCTGAGCTTAGTGGTGAGTTATGGTGTTTGGGGCCAGCCACAATCTCACTGTTTGAACTTAAAACTCTCGACTATCTTGTTTTCTTTAACATCAAATGTAGGCTAGGTAGCTCTATTATATTAGAGTTGTAATGGAGTTGAGCTCCCCTGAGTTTTGTCTATTTTAATTTGGGTTGAAGGTTGTACACCCAAAGCTTTTCTGGGTCCATTGTTGAAATTCGGGGTCTCGATTTCTAGAGCGGTGTTCGCACAGTTGCAATGAGTAGGAAAATAGGCGAATAAGTTTAAGGAGTTTGCAATCAAGCCAACAAATAAGATTGAAACACTGGAGAAAATGAGAAGAGATGTCTAAATGTCTTCCCATTGAGGAATAGGAAACAATACTGAGTGAATATTATAACGGTAACTCAATTGTATAAATAAATTTAATAAAAAAATAAAACACTAAAATAGCTAATTAAGGCCTGGTTTGGATAACGAGTTAAGATGAAATGAGATGAAAGTTGAATAAAATATTATTAGAATATTATTTTTTATTTTAGAATTTGAAAAAATTGAATTGTTTATTATATTTTGTTTGAAAGTTTAAAAAAATAGTAATGATTAGACGAGATGATATAAATTGAGATGGTTTCAATATCTAAACAAGGCCTAAATCTTTTACATTTTTATAGGAAAATAAATCATATAACCTATATATAACTATTTATATTTTTAAATATCCTTTTTTATCTTTTCAAATGAGCCAAGCCATGTTTTTAAACTAATCAATTGATGTCTCCCAAATTCTATTTTTCTTTAAAGAATTTCCTATCAAGATTAAAATAAAAGATACAAGATGTTAGGTGTAGGGATCTAAAAAAGAGAAGCGCGGATTTTGTGGCATATCATATTTACTTTATAGTAAAATAAACTTTATGATTTGATGTATCGTATTAAACTAATCTTATTTATGAGTTTATTTTTATGAAATTTATTTATGAGTTTATTTTTAATAGGCTTTAAGATTTGATATATCGCATCAAATTAGACTAATTTATGATTTTATTTTTATGAGATTTATCTATAAATTTATTTTTTTGAAATCTATTTATAAATTAATTTTTATGAGATGTATTTATGACTACTGCATTCCTCTTCCTAAAATATCACATCCAATATGGTTGAAAAGAAAAATATTAAAAAATTGTACAGTGAATCCTAAGTCCCTACCTAATCAGTTTGACAAAACCATTGCTACAATTTAGAAGCAGCAATCGATCGTTGTGGCGTGTTTATTGGAGCTTTCACTTCCACTATTTCTAATGCCAAGATTAAGGAAATGTTTGGACACTTAAAATTTGTTTGGATATTTACAATATTTTAAACTTCTGGTAATAGTAGTAAAATTATTTAAATTAAAATATTTTATTATGAGAGAAAAAATTGAATAAAAATATAAATTTAAAAAATTATTTGAATACTATTTTTATTTTAAAATTTAAAAAAATTGTATTATTTTTTGTGTTATGTTTAGAAGTTTGGATAAGTTATATTAGGTTTTAGGAAAAAATTATTCCTACTGACACCTGATTATTATTACTTTTTTTACCAAACGATTAAGGAAGTATTTTTAATGATGTTGTGAATATTTTAAAAATATTTAATGAGATTAAAAAATGCATGAAAAAAGAAAAGAAAAAGAGAATTACACGTCTCGAGACCCAGAATCAGAACCCATTGTCTGTAGACGTAGCACTACCCTAAGTTTTATGTTTGGATAATGATTAAATAAAAATATTGAAGATTTGAAATTAAAAAATATTTTGTATTTGAGTAATATTTAGGAAGGAAATTATGAGAAGTTTTGAAAATATTTGAGAATATCTCATTATCCAAACAAAACCTAAAGTATTTTATTATTTTGTGAATAATAGTAAAATGCTTTAGTAAAAATAAAACCTAAAGTATTTTATTATTTTGTGAATAATAGTAAAATGCTTTAGTAAAAATGTTTTATTGAGTTATGGGGAATGATAGAGAAAAATTTAAATAAAAATATTATAAAGTTACAAAATTGTTTAAATATAATTTTTGAATATAGTTTTTATTTTAAAATTTATAAAATTTATGTTTTATTTTAAAATTTATAAAAGTTGTATTAATATTTATGTTTGAATTATTATTATGTAATAATTAATTAGATAAAAAAATTAAAAATTAAAAATTATTTTATATTTAAATGATATTTAAAAATTAAATTATAAAAAATTATCAAAATTTTCAGAGTCGAAACACACGGTGAAAAGTTAAAACAATCTAGATTCTCAACCTTTAAGGAAAATTCGTAGAGTACACACGCTAGCTTGTTATTGCATGTGGAGCCCACGTGCTGAAAAGTTGGCATGATCTTTGAGGTAGACAAGCAGTGTCATACGTGTAATTATTGGAGTTGCGGTGTCATGAAAGAGTTAAAAGAGTGTTGCCGTGATTAGTTGAAATAATTATTTTATATTAAAAAATAAATAATTAATCATGAAGTGTGTAAATGAGAAGTAAAAGTGATTATATATAAAAATTTTAATCTTGATCATATACGATTTAGGTCTAGTTTGAATACAAAATTTTTTAATTCATTTTAACTTATCTCAATTTATCTTATTTAATTATTATAATTTTTATCTAAAATATAATAAATAATTTAATTTTTTTAAAATTTTAAATAATAATAATATTAAAAAATAATATTTTATTTAATTTTTAATTTTCGTCTAAATATTAAGGAGCGAGAAACGAGGCAAGGGATGGATTCTAGGCTGGCTCGATTAATTTGCGACCATTCCAAGAAGATAAACTCTGAGTTTTGTGACGTTATTCCCCCAGTTAACCAAAAAAAGAATGAAATATGGGAATGAGAATGAGCGCCTGTAACTGCAGCATACCTCACATGATTGTTTTTTTTTTAGAACTCAATACATTGAGTGCTGCTACTACATGCGGATGTAAATAATTTTTCTGGAAATAGCAAAATCAGTCCAAAAAAATCTCCACTTCATGCTTCTATCTATGCCCAGCTGCCACGCACTATCTGCCACGTTTCACTCACCATATGTCAGTCAGACCCTTTCATGGCCAGAGGTCGATTTCTGAAGAAAGTCCACTCATCGCGCATCCTACCCCAAATGCCAACCTTCCAAATTACCACTATTTTTATCAATAGGAACCCACTTATGCATAGTTGTTCTCCAATTTGTAAAAATATCCGTGTTTGTGCACTTGTCCTGGCTCTGATTCTGGTTCCCTGACAGACAGAGATGGTCCTCATGAATCTTTGTTCAGGTAAGAGAAGTACCCGCCACGGAAAACAAAGTTCCCATTTTTTTACGCAATTTTGAGGTGGGTTTTGATCCATACCTGATTTCCTCCCCCACCTATTGCCATCAGCACCCATAGCTTTTCTTTGTCATTTCTGTGTTTCTGGTGGCCTTGTATGAAGTTTTTCTTTGTAGATATTTTTGTACCAGTCGTGTACCTGGATAAGAATGTGGTGTAGGATTGATAGCGAGTTTCTGAGTGATTCTTGTCGTTAACGAGGTTTAGATCTTTTTGTGTCAAGTTGAGAGGTTTCTAGCGATTTCTGGGTTATCCGTAGATAGCGATGTTTTTAACTTCCCCAAATAATTTATGTCAGTTTCTTACAGTAACGGTAATGGTCGAATTTTAGCGCAATTTTCACATTCTTGTGCGTTTGGGGATGAGTTGAGATGGTTTAGAATCCAAACCTCTCCTAATAGAATCTAAGATGTTTGTCTTGTTGCTCTAATAAAAATCTGTCCTTTTCTTTCTTTCTCCTTCAGATAGTCGTGTCTCTCTCAGCATGTGAGGTTCCTATTGATATTGTTGAGTTTTCCAGTTTATAAGTGCCTCGGGAGCGTAAAAATATTGGGTTATTGCACAAGGAAGAATGATCGAAATGAAAGAGAAGAAATTCCTCACTGTGGCACCCTTCGAATGTGCCTGGAGAAAGGATTTGAAGTTTCGGGAAGCCGGCCGGGGCTGTGTAGCTTTTGAAGCTTTTGCTCACAACGATGTTACCCTGGTGTTCCGGGAGAATGTGGGAAGCCAGCACTACCATTACAAAAGAGATAATAGTCCTCACTATACAATCATATTAGGTAGTCACAGGAATAAGAGGTTGAAAATTGAGGTAGATGGGAAAACTGTGGTTGATGTGGCGGGTGTTGGGCTTTGCTGTTCTTCGGCGTTTCAAAGCTATTGGATCAGTATCTATGATGGGTTGATTAGTATTGGCAAGGGAAGATACCCTTTTCAGAATCTTGTCTTTCAATGGCTAGATTCGAACCCGAATTGTAGTGTTCGGTATATTGGGCTTAGTAGCTGGGATAAACATGTTGGATACAGAAATGTGAATGTATTGCCGTTAACGCACAATCATATATCTTTGTGGAAGCATGTGGATTGTGGTGAAGTAGAAGGTGAGGAGGATGGGGAAGAAGAACTTAAAGATGAATTCATGGGCTATGCGAACTGGGGTCTTGAGAATTTTCTTGAGAGTTGGGAGTTATCTGATATGGTTTTCATTATTGGTACAGAGGAAAGGCCTGTACCTGCTCACAAGGCTATCTTGGTAGCATCTGGTAATTGGCCTTTGAGTTCGTCTGAAGATGTTGTCCGGCTGCATGATGTAACTTATCCAGTTCTCCATGCACTTCTTCAATATATCTACACAGGCCGGACCCAGGTACATTAATTTTCTAAATTTCGATTACTTTACTTTCTAGTCTCTCAAATATGGCAATTGTAACTTTGTTATGGAGACTTATACAATAACAATGGTCGGGTCTATGTTTAATGCAGATTCCAGAGTCACAACTTGGTCCCCTGAGAGCTTTGGGCTTGCATTTTGAAGTGATACCATTAGTGAAGCAGTGTGAAGAGACCATGGAAAGGTTTAAACTAAATAAAAAGTTGTTTGACTCAGGAAAGAGCGTAGTATTATCATATCCAAGCAATCGGCCCCACTGTTGTGCAACCTTCCCCTCTGGACTTCCAGTAAATGTGCAAAAGCTCAAACAATTGCTCTTAACCGGAAAATACAGTGATGTGAACATCAATATCGAGGGTCATGGTCTTGTTGCCCAGCCACATAAAATTGTTCTTAGTTTATGGAGTTTTCCATTTGCAAAGGTGAGCCAAATTCATTCTTGTGCGACTCCCTCGCCCCTTTCATGACATAAAGGACATTTTATGATGAAAAGTTCCGACCTTCAATAATTGCAATCTTCCTGTAGTCTAGCAATTCCCTTCTGAACAGGGACAGCTAGTATTTTCTGTCTGGTGAACTGGATTCATATGAAATAAATAATTTTAAATGGGTTAGATATTTTTTGTGCTTCAATTAAAAAAAAAAAATGTACCAATTGAAATTGTGTAATAATCTTTCTGAGCCCCATAATTATCTTTTATTTAATGCTTGTAAAATTCAAAATTTTTTTGGCTCGTGTACGTTTCAATAAATTTACGACAAACCACAGATAATCCTTATGTATCTTAAATGGGGCAAAAATGTGAATTTTCTTTCAAATTCTAATCTCTTTGGTCGAACAATGCTGGTAATCTGCTTGTGTCCATATCCAATGCACAGGTGGTTAACAGACACACTCGAAAAGTGTGGCATATAGATTTAACAGAGTAACAAGATTTTCTTTATGCACGTCTTTTGAAAGATGACATTTTAATAGTTCATTGCTCCTTGTGCATCTGGTTGGTTTTTCTTTTACCGATTCACATAATTCGCTATTAAACAAAAAGTTGAACTGGCAGATGTTCACTAATGGAATGAGTGAAACCATGTCCTCAGAGGTTTCGTTAAGGGATGTGTTACCAGAAGCATTCAAAGCTATGCTTGAGTTCATGTATAGCGGTGAACTTGATATGGAGGCAATCATGGGTTCTGGTTCCTTATTACTCCAACTTCTACTTTTGTCCGATCAATTTGGAGTTACTCTTCTCCATCAGGAATGCTGCAAAACACTTTTAGAATGCCTTTCGGAGGTAGATTGGTAACCCTTATCTTGCCTCATAATTTAGTTTTCTGATAGTGGTTAAAATCATCGTTTTTGTCTGTTATTATTACAGTAAGTTACTTCTATGACTAGAAGTCAAAGACGGACAAGTGACTTGCGGTTCCAGACTTCTGAAAAAAAAAAAAAAGAAGAGAAGAGATCCGCTTTGTGTGAATGAGTTATTAATATTGATACCTCTCATGTACATATTACATGCAGGGATGGAGTTCTCCTAGTGGAAGAAGGTCATACAACGAGTTTTTCTATTATGCACAAGTTTAATGGACGAGGAAGCAGACAGTTTTGGCAAAGTAATTGGACTGTTGCTTTTTCAAGCTAACCATTGAACTTTGTTGCAGGACTCAGTATGTCCAATTCTTGAAGTGGTTACATCGATACCATCATGTAAACTTATCGAAGAAACATGCCAGAGGAAATTTGCAATGCACTTTGATTACTGTACAACTGCAAGCATTGACTTTGTCTTACTAGATGAGACAATTTTTAGCAATATCATTCAGGTTGGTTCTCTCTTTTTATGTCTCTTCTTAGTTTTGAGATTGGCGTTCTAGGATTAAGATAGCTAGATAAGAGCAGATATTTCTCTCCTTGGAAGAAAAGTGCGTCAATAACCAAAAAAATAGAGAAGGACAATGTTCTACAAATGGAGTATGGTTCCAGCTTGATGAGTGGTATAATGGTCAGTTTGGTAACTTGAGTGTATTGGACCGAAGAGCGTTTGTCACTCAAGTATACCATGTTGGTTAGTTGTTGGAGAAAATGCCGAGAATGTTCCCTAGTATCTTGATCGCAATTTAGATGTTTGGACCCAT
Source organism: Juglans cinerea (assembly GCA_961763995.1). Taxonomy (NCBI): domain Eukaryota; kingdom Viridiplantae; phylum Streptophyta; class Magnoliopsida; order Fagales; family Juglandaceae; genus Juglans; species Juglans cinerea. Next base: position 27,742,653 of record CAUIVZ010000005.1, read on the forward strand.
TTATTTCGGATTTTGAGATAGACTACCATTGCTTTGAGTTGAGAAAGGAAAATTCTCCATCTTAAGCTAAAATCACAAATACAAAGTAGATATAAGAATACTCATGAATCATTTTCTTTCTGATACTTTGGGCAGCCTAGTAATAATTCTCTTAAAAACTCTATATCTGTACTTCTGAAAAGTCAATTGTTAATATTGTATACTCTACATTGTGGGTATTACAGCATCCAGATTTGACAGTCACTTCTGAAGAAAAAGTTCTCAATGCAATCTTAATGTGGGGCTTGAAAGCAAAGGAATTGCATGGATGGGAGATGGTGGATGAGCTGATTATAACTACAGCCCCTAAACAGCTTTTTGGGGAAAGGCTTCAGCCAGTTCAGGATCTGTTGCCATTTGTGCGATTTCCGTTACTTCCGCATGCTTTGCTTAAGAAGGTATTAATGCCCCTTGATATAGAGATTTATCCACCAGTGTACTGAATGTTTCCGTTCATTATTTTTACTTAATCTGTATTTGTAATGATTTTTCAGTTGGAGAAGAGCAGCATTAGCAGGCATATTTATAATTTTGATAATCTTGTAAGTTATTTCTTTTTTTTTTTTTTTTTTTTTTACTAATGCGCTATTTGGTGAGCATATGGAACTTTTTGTTTCCTACTGATTTTCTTCAATGCTAATGTCACAGGTGAAGGAGGTCATCTATTGTGTAGAATATAGATTGGCCAGGCCAGAAGATGGTCAAAAGTAAGTCAAAAAAGTATATCATGTTTGTGTTATTGATGGTTTCTGATCTCTGGATGCAAGGGGCTTCCCTGATGGCTTAAATTGTTACTTTTATCTAAGATAGATCCATAAAGCATGATGACAATAGTTTATTTGGCTGCCAGGGACAATGAATTTGGCTAAGATTCCTACCTATCAAAATAATGAATTTGGCTAGTATTCTACACTTTTAAAGAGCATTTAGTTGACATTGTCTTTTGTATTATTTCGTTCTGTAAGCTAGAGCCAGAATGCATAACAATGAGTCTGGCTAATGTCCTTTCTGTAGATCTTCAAATACAAGTTAGCTGACACTGTCTTCCTTTTGCAGTGTGAGATTTCAACATCGGCGATCTAGTTATAAGGAGCTCCAATACATCTGTGATGGAGACAGCAATGGAGTTTTGTACTTTGCAGGCACATCATATGGGGAACATCAGTGGGTAAATCCCGTTCTGTCCAAGGTAAAATTCTTAATTCTTCTTTCTTTCCTGTCATTTTCTTGTTCTTCTTCCCCAGTTTTTTCCTCATATCAAGATCTTGATAGGTCATCAATCATTTTTAACACAGCTTCCAATCCCTTGTAAATTTGAATTTTTCAGAGAATCACTGTCACGGCCAGCAGTCCCCTTTCAAGATACACTGATCCCAAGGTTTTGGTCTCAAGAACTTATCAGGTATAATGAATGGAAATTTTTTTAGAAGTTTGCACCATAAGCTTCTCTAAATGGTAACTGAAAAGTATTTCCCTATGTAAGGGAACGTCTTTTGCTGGGCCTCGCATGGAAGATGGACATAAATGTGCATGGTGGGCAGTGGACATTGGCGAAGAACATCAGGTTTCATTCTCTTTACTTACTCAGTATGATGTTGTGTATCAGACTATGGTGATCTTCTTATGATGTCACAAAATATAACTGGTGTTCTTCACACCAAGTTTCCTCTCCCAGGCACTATAAAAGAATGTCATTATCACTAAAGCAACATGCTTTTATTAGCATATGAAAATTAAGCATCAGCTTTGTTTGGGCCTTGTTAGATGATGGTATCATGCCCACAATTCCATGAACTCAATTAAGCTTATGCGACGCCCAGTTTGGGCTGATTCTTTTCTTGATTAGTGAAGGTCCTGGTCTTTGAGTTTCATGCCCAAAAAAATTTAAAATGGGGAATGGAAGCTCATACTCGGGAAGTAAGAGGATATTGGGAGAAGTTGAATAAAGAAACTAGCTGAATAAAATCAAATCAAATACTACAATTTGATTAGGGTGGCACAAGATGGCAGTTGTAGAGAGATTGTCGGTCTAAGTTATGGTTTTTCCTGCAACACTTTCATTTCATCAGGGTGTACAAGATGCTTTTAATTATTTCTCTTATTGTATCCTGATGCAAAGAGGTTATTGATGCAGCTTATGTGCAACTACTACACTTTGAGACAGGATGGGTCAAGGGCTTTTATGAGATCTTGGAATCTCCAGGTACAGGCGCCATCTCCCGGATATAGGATCAATTTTTCTTCTGAAACGGTAATGCGGGTGAAATATTTACAGAAATGTCTTTCTCATGGATATGTTTTCAGGGCTCTCCGGATGGGAAGACTTGGACAAACTTGAGAGTACATGAGAATGAGCAAACAGTGTGCAAAGCTGGTCAGTTTGCATCATGGCCTGTGGTTGGACCAAATGCTCTCCTACCCTTTAGATTCTTTAGGGTTATTCTGACCAGCCCCACCACTGATGTTTCAAACCCCTGGAACTTCTGCATTTGCTTCTTAGAACTTTATGGTTATTTCCACTAGTTTCACGGGAATTACGTGCCTCTCTGGCTTCTGTATCATACATGTGTGATATCCCCCTCATCGTGTACATTTGCTTGGTTGTGCGAATAAAGCAAGAATAAACTCTCAAGGCATTTTATTTGCATCCTACACATTTGGCCAAACACAAATTCAATGCATGACCCATTTTTTCATCCAATACGTTAGTAAATCTTGTACTAAAGTTAAACCAGTGCATCGAAAATATTTTGAAGATGGCAAGCCAGAACCATATGACGGTTTGGTGAAAAGACAATAAATATGCTTCAGGCAAGTAGAAAAAAATTTATTTGCAACGAATAATTTGGTCAGAGACTTGCATAATTTTTTTTTCCTTTTCTTTTTAAATATTTTCGATAAGATAGATAGATACAGTATCACAGACTTGCATATAAGTAAGTAGTACACGATAAATGACAAAAAAAAAAAAAAAAGTGACTATAACAAATTTGGCATGACATAGATGCATACGTAAGAGAAGTCCAAGGTTCAGAAATATTGTCTCCATGTTTTTTTCTACCTAACCAAAAAGGCGCATTCTTTTACATAAATTTTGGGGATATCGAGATCAGGATCCAAAAGCTTCCAAAGGCAACTAACTGTAACTCAATCGATGCTCTAGAATGGAGAGGTAAGAAACCATTCAGAGGTTGATTACCTCCGAACGGGTGGTACAATGCCCCTACCAGGTGCTGCTCCACGTCCAGCAGCCTGAGCCTGCAGAACAAAATAATAATAATAATAATAATGCAAGTGAGGACACTTCCAATCCATTAAGGAAAGAAGCACGTCATGCATACCAACGAAATAAGATTTCAAAGTATTTTTTGCTGCTCAGGCAGGCAGGCAGGCAGCACTCAAAGATGAAAAAGAATAAACATTGCTCACGCAGCATTCTACATTTTTTTATGGAAATTTCATTAATGCAAATGAAACGCAGCATTATAAATTTATGACGGGTTTCTCCCAATTTTCTCATGCGTGACAAATTACACTGAATTATTTTTTCTTTGACAAGTAAGACAATGAATTATCTTCGCTTCATTCAAGTTCTAATATACAGCTGCAACTCAGTATCTCAAATCATACTTGCATTTTAAAGATGTTATTGGAGTAATGCTATCTGTAAGCCTTTTAATGAAACATAAATTCATCATTCATTGACCTGTCATCAAATGATTGAAAACTTATTTGTGTGACTTTCATTTACTTGCCAATAATTTGATGACGTGCCAGAAGATGATGAGAGGATGACGTTGAAAATGCGTATGGGTGTTATTTTTCACGTTATTGACCAAAAAGAATAATGCTTAACTGCACCAAAAATAGAAGAGTTTTACCTTAGCCCGCATAGCAACTGCTCTACCCCTGCCAACTCCAAGTGCCGCACCCTTACCCTTTAACAAGTTCAGAAAACATGTCAGAAAAGTAAAGCAATGTAGAATTCATAAGTATCTAATTACTTCAAAACAGAAAGGCACCTTGATCCTGGCATCCAGACGCTTGAACATTGGAGCATTCTTCAGCATGTCCGGTATGACCATAAACCTGTTAAAATTTCAAATCATTCAAAAAAAATTCCAGTAAGCTAGCAACAAGCACAAAAATGTGACTTGAGAAACATAAAATTTAAACAGTCTTATAAAACAAAATATGATTCGGATACCTGACTTTGCTGCCTCGAATAAAGACATGCTCAAGTTGTGAGACCTTCCCATCCTGTGGATGAGTCAACAAGAATGAGCAACCATTGGAAATAGACCAAGAGTATAAACAAGAGAAATAATTTATCTAAAAAACCATTTAAGTTATAAGGAATGACTGTATTAGAACCAAAAACCCATTATTTGATTTTATACTCTTGGTCTCCAAAAAAAGCTCAAATATATGTACATAAAACTGGCATCAACCTACTTCTATGCCAATATTCGTGGTAATGTGGAGAATCACATGAAAAGTATACAGGCAAGTGACAGCATTGGCTGCCCCAGCTTTTCCACAATTGTAATTTAATATCTTAATATATACATACATATATATATATATATATATCTCATTTCATATATATAAATATATGGTTATTACCTTCCCTACCTGCTTGTGTCCAAGTATCCCTCTCTATTTTTGTCAACCATGGTTTCCTATTAGAAAATAAATTTAAGCAGATTATAAGGTATAGAGATTGATCTAAATGAGGTGGGAAAATAACTTATTGTCTCAAATTAAACAGTGAACGATATATGCACGTATTCCTAAGGGTACTGTCCATGTATTTAGAGGAAGCTATAATCTCTTTGATAACTCAAATTTATAATCTGAGAAGCGAAGAGTATGACCTTATGAAATTAGGAGGACATGAGCTAGTTTAAAGTGTGAAGATAGACGAGCGACTTGCTGCCAAACCATCGCATTGTTCCATATAAACACCGTGCTCCACAAGCATAAAGTAGTTAGACGATTTCGACTCAGCTTTTGTATTTTTTGGACGATTTCGACTCTAAACTAACCCAGAATTTCTGGAGTAATTATATTCAAACCAATCATTCAAAGACTAAGGGGCCTAAAATGTTCTCATTAAAGCATTTTGACCTACCATAGAGCACAACGTCTTCGTGAAGCATAGCTTTCTGAACCACCAAACAGTAGGGTTCAAGAAACTCATCCAGAACACCAAAAGTTCAAGAGAAAAAAATCTAGGGTTTGGGTACCTTAGCAGTGTAGGTAATGTTCTCGAGCTGGCAGTTCCAGTTGTCCTCGCACTCGATCATGCTACCTCTGTAGAGCTCTCCGCTCTTGAGCTCCACCGTCACCACGTGCCCGGAGGCCTCGTGTAGTAGCTTCACCGGTATCCCCAAGCTCCTGCTCATCCTGCGTCTCTCTCTCTCTCTCTCTCTCTCGCGTCCGCTGGCTCTGTGCAAAACCCTAATTAACCCCCAAACTCTTGGCCCTTTTCTCTCCGGAATCAATTGAATTGAAATTTATAGCGCTGTTGAGTGTTGACTCGTTGAGTGTTGGCCTCGCAACAACGGTAAGGGGTATTTTTATAATTTTGTAAAGTTTGTGGTGGCATTCTTGGTATGCAAGTATCTGTACATGTACTTGTGGATTTACTGCGCAACTACAGCCACTACAGGTTATTTTCGTTTCTTAAAGCGATGAAAAGCTGAGGGTTATCGTCTCAATAAGTCTCAGCACTTTTTACGGCAGTTTTACATAAGTTACACCTCGTTCACTTCTCTTCCTTATTTTATAAGCTTTTATGGTACACCTTTTCAATTTCCCCTCTTGACTCATGGAGACTGGAGAGGCCAAGGGGTACCCCACGCTATCCATGACGTGGATGCGCGGAGAAGTCAAGGTGACACCCAATAAGAATCGCCGCAAATGCACGCCAATGGCACCCACCACATTACTCTCATTAATTCACAATATTGTTTCACTAATTGCGCCCTCGTGCATTGCATGACATGATGATTACGTTAAATACTTTAATCATAAATAAATTTTATAAAAAGAAATTTATAAATTAATATAGATTAATATAATAAATTAAATTATAAAATTATTTTTATTATAAAATAAATTTATCTTATTATATAAAATGACATTAATTTAACATTTTATTTTTATAAAATATCTTATCTTAAGAGATATGTCTGTAGTATAAAGAAAAAACATTTGGTAGATTGTTCATAGTCGTCCGATTTTTCTCGGCCATGACCCTTCTCTAAACGTGGCAACGTATAATAGAGGCGGGATCAGGATGTTTCATAAAAATAATGATGATGGTGATGATAAATAATAGGATGGTGATAGCGATCATTGTTGGGTGTACAGTTAGTTATAATTTTTTTTTAATATTTTTAATTATTAAAAAAAATATATATATTTTTATTAATAATTATTTTCTTAATAATTAAAATAATAGGCTCCACTAACCTTTTCCTAAATAATAATGTTGTTAATATTACGACGGTCAGTGTGTTGTCACGTGGAGCATATCCTTTACTTATTGGTGTCCTATTCCTTGTCGTATCGGAAGTGAAAGAAAAGAACAAAGTAGAAAAAGCGTAGCTATCAATCTACAACGTCGGAGACTGCGGGTCCCGATCCAACGGACCAACGGCCCAGATGTTTCCGATTGACACCACCCGCTATGATTGTCGATCTTTAAAGATTCAATTTGAGCAAGCAGAACGTACTGAGGTGGTCACTTGGAGTCGAGGAAGACGATGGACGCTCTAGGTTTTCTCCACTCACCTGCTCTTGGGTCTTTACAACTGCATTCCTCAAGCAAGGTTTGCAGTTTGCTTAATATTTTGTCTTAAAATTTTGGTTCGTTTTGTTTTCGAGGCTGCAAAATGAGTGATAAGAATTCTGTGATCTGGTATGTACTGGCGCGATCTTTTCATGCTGAAATTAGCTTTGTTTTTTCTAATTATTATGCCTGCTCAATTTGGAAATGATCAGTCTAACTAACAATGCTCCTTTTGTCATATACGATGCAAGTGCATTGCTTTTCTGCAGACTGGGTGCCTGTTGTTTACGTATTTGATATTTGACAAAATTTGAATTACGGGTTCTTTTAGTTTTGTTATGATCTAGTTTGATATAAATTTGATTTAACCAGGGTTCCAGAATTTTAATGCAATTCAGTGTTCTTGTTTTCTTGCCTATTAGTTTACCTTCCGCAAGTGCCTGCACCTGCATGTCTTTCAATAGCTCAAAAATATTTTTTGGATCGATCACTTATTGCGATTGTTTTGACAGCCTTCAAGAAAGAACCAACACATTGTCAAACAGCTAGTTAGAGCCGCCAGTGGGTCTCAAAAATTGCTTGAACGCCAAACCTTCCTTTTTGCATCAAGAATTGCAAGACACAGGAGGGTATGTTTGACATTCCTATCATTGATTGTTTTTATTTATCGGGGCATAGTATTTCTCATATTTGAAAGAAGTTTGACACTTTGGGATTGTGCTTGCCATTTTTTCAGTAAACATAGAGGTTAAGATATTTTTTCCTGTCAACTATTATTTGTGAGTATATAAGCTGTGAGTGTTGCTTTTTCTTCTCTAGGTGCAGCACGGTTCCACGATCTCAGCTCTTGTAACAGATGACAGCTCGACAATGACATCAACTGAGGAAGACACTGACAATATTTATATCCTGGGCATTGATCCAGGCCTGGAATCATTTAGCGACCACTTTGGATATAGAATGAAGAGATATGTCGATCAGAAGGCACTTCTTGAGAAACATGAAGGAGGTCTCGAGGAATTTTCACGAGGTTATTAGCTTTTATGAGATGTGAAAATTCCTCACTTTCCACTTTATTTTTCCATTTGTGCGTGGCGAGTTGTTAAGAAGCACTAAAAAAAATCTGTATTTAACATTTCAGGTGTCTAATAAATAAATTACTCTATGCCAAAGGCCTATGGCCTGATTGGCATAAACCCCCAGCCTCCAAAATGGAGGTTTTGGGTTTGAAACCCCCCCTCCCCAAATGTATCAAAAATAAATAAATATTCTATTTACAAGTGCCTAAAATAAATAATTCTGCTCCAAGATGGATTGACATTAGTTCTTTTTCTTGCTTCCTTTTTCGTTTAATTGATTATCTATTGGCCTCTATTAGGTTCATATCCTTTCAAGGTTCAGCAACTTAGCAAATTCTTTTACCTGCTTAGTAGTTTCGTCTTCAGTGTAAAACCTCACTGTTTGCTTCATTCATTCTGTAGGTTATCTTAAGTTTGGATTTAACAGAGAAGAAGATGGAATTGTGTACCGTGAGTGGGCTCCTGCTGCTCAGTGAGTTTGTGAAGGTTCAAGTATAAAGTGATTATCTTTGCTGGCTATTGTATAGATCAATTGTTTCTTAGAAGTTATATTTCCTATAATGCAGAGAAGCACAAATCGTTGGGGACTTTAATGGATGGAATGGTGCCGACCACAAAATGGAAAAGAATCAATTTGGTGTTTGGAGTATCAGACTCCCTGATTCTGGTGGAAACCCAGCAATTCCCCACAATTCAAGAGTCAAGTTCCGATTCCAGCATGGTAATGGAGTTTGGGTTGATCGCATCCCTGCTTGGATTAAATATGCCACTGTTGACCCTACAAGATTTGGAGCACCATATGATGGTGTGTATTGGGATCCACCTCCTCCAGAAAGGTGCAAACACTTAAACCCAATTTGGATGAAGTGAATATTATTGATAGAGAAACAGGAGAAAGAAATAGCTTTGGGGCTAATGCCATCATAACAGGCATGATTTTTTAGTCCCTTAATCCATCAAAAATTTATGATGGCTATAATGGGGAAAAAACCTTCAACAGTTTTTAAGGACCTCTCTACCATTGCTTGGCCTAGTTTCATTTAAATAAGGGAGCTATTTTACCATGATACCTTAAATTTTATCTACATGAGACTCGGCAGGATTGTTGAACTTTTCTTCCATTTATCATGCAGGTATCAGTTTATGTATCCCCGTCCTCCAAAACCCAAAGCCCCACGAATATATGAAGCTCATGTCGGAATGAGTAGCTCAGAACCCCGCATTAATTCATATAGAGAATTTGCTGATGAGATTCTGCCTCGTATTCGAGCAAATAACTATAACACAGTCCAATTGATGGCTGTGATGGAGCACTCCTATTATGCATCATTTGGGTATCATGTTACGAACTTTTTCGCTGTAAGCAGTAGATCCGGGACTCCAGAGGACCTGAAGTATTTAATTGATAAGGCCCATAGCTTAGGCCTACGAGTATTGATGGATATTATTCACAGTCATACAAGTAACAATGCGACTGATGGCCTCAATGGCTTTGATGTTGGCCAAAGCTCACAGGAGTCCTACTTCCACAATGGAGATCGTGGTTACCATAAGTTATGGGATAGCAGGCTCTTTAACTATGCCAATTGGGAAGTTCTTCGCTTCCTTTTATCCAACTTACAGTGGTGGCTTGAAGAGTTTAGATTTGATGGCTTTAGATTCGATGGAGTAACTTCAATGTTGTATCATCACCACGGAATAGACATGGCATTTACAGGGAATTATAACGAGTATTTTAGTGAGGCAACAGATGTCGATGCTGTTGTTTATCTGATGCTGGCAAACACTCTGATTCATAATATTTTGCCTGATGCAACTGTCATAGCTGAAGATGTTTCTGGTATGCCAGGGCTTGGTCGACCTGTCTCTGAGGGGGGAATTGGTTTTGATTACCGCCTGGCAATGGCCATTCCTGACAAGTGGATTGATTACTTGAAGAACAAATCAGATGAAGATTGGTCGATGAAGGAAATATCCCGGAGTTTGACGAATAGAAGATACACTGAGATGTGTATAGCTTATGCTGAAAGCCATGATCAGGTATGAGATTTTGTTTTAGTTGTGTAGTTCTTAATCAACATTTTCTGTCTTCCAACCTTCCAACAAGGTAAACGAGAGAAAAGAAAGGAGACAGAAACGGTGTAGTCTTCATGTTTTGTTCTCTCTCCAATTTTACCCTTTTCCTCAATATGGAAATTAAACTTTTCATCCACAAACTACCACCTTTTATTGTTCCCTGAAAACTTCTAAAAGTTTCAATTTGCACCATAAACCACCTATAATTTTCAATTTGTACCCTCGGTTTACATTGAACTGTTAAGATTGTGCCACGCAGCCAATTTTTCATTGATCTTAGAGGTCACATCTTATCTGAGGGTGCAAATTGCAAAATATTTATAGTTTAGGATGAAAAATGAAAGTTTTGGTGACTTGAGGTGCAATATAAAAAACAAATTTTAGTTTGTAGGTGAAAATATAATTTTGCCAATGTATTTTTTCCAATATTGATAAGCTTTACTGGTGCAGGCCATTGTAGGGGACAAGACAATAGCATTTCTCCTAATGGATAAAGAAATGTATTCTGGCATGTCATCCTTAGCCGAGGCTTCTCCTACTGTTGAGCGAGGGCTTGCACTTCACAAGGTATGTTCATTCCAGCTTGCGTTTCTGCTTTCTCGGGTTGTGGTATCTTTGACAGCTCAACTGGCTGATGTCTCTACTTTCTTTCCTTTTATGAATGCGGTTCTGGCTTTATCCCCCAACTATAGGCCTTACAACTCATTTTTGCCCGCTTCAGAGGACTAAATAGTATCGATAGCCATTTCATGCATTGATTGTGGCATTGATTTACACACTGGAACCAGATGAAAGCTAATTCCAGTGAAAATGTCTTTTGATCAATTTTAATTTTTTTGTTATTGTTATATTTATCTTTTACAGATGGTACATTTTATAACTATGGCACTAGGAGGTGAGGGCTACCTTAATTTCATGGGGAACGAGGTATGCACACTAGCCTGCACTCAAGATTGCTGCATGGAATCAGCGTGTATCCAGTCCTAGATATATTCTGACAGTATATATTGGATTTTGGATTTGATGACCTCCAAGATTTCAAATACTTTATGAAAATATATTTAAAATTACATTAGCAAGTAAAGAAGATTTTTTTAAAGTTGTCTGTGTTTGCATAGATTGTCTTATTTTTATGTTATTTTTTAAACATTATTGTATAGTATGGCCATCCTGAATGGATTGACTTCCCAAGAGAAGGCAATGGGTGGAGCTATGAAAAATGCAGACGGCAATGGAACCTAGTGGATACAGAGCACTTGAGATATCAGGTATAGAATCAAATCTTTGTTGGTTGAGAAACTCCATAATTTTTTTTTTTTTTAATGGGCCCTTCACTTGACCCTACTGTACAACATGACTTTGGTAAAGTATGGCTAGCACATATTCCTAAATCGTGGCAAATCTCAGAAAGAATGCAAATTCATCACTAGAACAGATTCTCACACCCAGCACCAATACCCAAGTTCATGTAATGGAATGTTACAAATTTTGTCTAACCCACTTCCATCCCACACAATTTCCTAGTGTTTTAAGTGTTGCGCTTTCCTGCAAACTTCCATTTTATGACCACATCTTTAACACTTCTTAGGTCATTAGTTTAAGTAATATGGAATGTCTTGTATAATACATGTCATAGTTAATATGTACAACATTCCCGTTTACAGAGGAGTATATCTCTGTTTTTGTTTCCATGTGATAGGTTTTAACACCATCTTTTTCTCTTTCCTCCGACCTTTACAGTTCCTGAATGCATTTGACAGAGCTATGAATTTACTTGATGATAAGTTTTCATTTCTGGAGTCAACAAAACAGATTGTGAGCAGCACAGATGAAGAAGACAAGGTATAGATGTTCCCAATGATCAATATTTCTGTAGGATTTGTTATGCTATCTTACCATAAACTATAGGGTTGTTTTCAAATTTCCCTTGGAATTTAAACAACTTGAGTAATTAATGCACCATGATAATGCACAAATCCAGATTGGCTAATTGTTATCTGATAGCACCTGATCCGGTAGAAAATAATAAATTGGTAATTAAGGGTGGCATTTAATCTTATGTCTCTTCATCACATTTTATTGGACTAAGAAAGGGGAGCATTTGATGGGATTTTTGCATTGATTTAAAAGATTGCTAAAAATTAATCTCAGCTTTTCATTTACTTGGTGGTTCTAGCTGTTTCAGTTCTTTCATGAGGGGGAATAACAAGAACACATTCTTATTCTTATTGTTTGAAGTTTATTTTATATCCCCGATCATTTCATTTGGAAATTCTTCACTATTACACAACTGCATGATTTTATCATGCTACAGGTTATCGTCTTTGAGCGTGGAGATCTGGTTTTTGTGTTCAATTTTCATCCGGAGAATACATATGATGGGTACGTTGTATATAGTTCTGTGTTGTTTGCACGTGGAATGTGGCCTTGTACGCGAATAGCAGCATGCCAAGTTTTTTCATTTAGTGCTTGATTCTCTGAGTGACGTGTGTGATCTTGAACAAACAGGTACAAAGTTGGGTGCGACTTGCCTGGGAAGTATAGAGTTGCACTAGATAGTGATGCTCGGGAATTTGGTGGACATGGAAGAGTAAGGAACACCTTTTACACAGTCAAGCATGCATTTTTTGGCAAAAGTTGTATTTGACAGTGCATCTATTTCACCGATTGTCATTGATCTCTTTGCTGACTTGATGATTTCTTTGGCAGGTGGGCCATCTTGTTGACCATTTCACATCTCCTGAAGGGATCCCCGGAGTGCCAGAAACGAATTTCAATAATCGTCCCAATTCCTTCAAAGTACTCTCACCACCTCGTACATGTGTGGTATGGTTTACCCTTTTGGTCTTCCTAGTTCCTTGTGTTGGTATTTCTGGTCATCATTCATTTCTTCTTACCATAAAAAAATATAAATATAACCAAATAATATGGTAATTGCAAAATCAAGATCTCCGCACATTGCTTAATACCCGAGTTGATAATTGGTGTTGAAAACTAATTTGAGCTATCGAGCCCAACTGGTGTTAGCCTTGTATGTCTGGCATTTTGGAAATCAAATCCCCAGCTCAGAACACTATGATTTAGGTCTGGTTTGATTTATCAAATCATTCAAACTATTTCATCTCATCTCAACATCCAAACACTATTCAAATATAAACATTTTTCAATTTCAAAATTTTCAACTTTTGAACGTTATCATCTAATCATTATCTAATCATTACAACTTTTCCAAACTTGCAAATAAACACAAAAAACAATTAACTTTTTCAAATTTCAAAACAAAAATTATATTATAACCTTCTTTCAACTTTATAATTTTTTTTATTCAACTTTTTATCTATTCTTTCCCAAAATCCCATAAAGCATTTGAACTCAAAATCATTTTACTACTATTCGTAAATTATCTCAGTACTATTTATAAATTTTTTATCTCATATGTGAAACCAAACTAAGTTTGCTAAGTCTTTGATTATATCTTCAAAAGGTTTATTATAGAGTGGAAGAAAGTGAAGAAGAAAGCAAAGCTGCTGCTAATTTGGTGGACCTGACTGAGATATCAGCAGCGGAGGTTGTGGCTAAGCAGGAAAGTTTTGAAGCGGCTGCTCCTGTGGAAGATGAGGATCCCATTACAAGCAAGGTAAAAGGCTTGGAAGCAGAAGAGACCCGAAAAGCGACATCGAATGACTAACCATCAGTTCGTTTGTCAATAGTTTCAGTGCCGGAAAGTTGGTAGAGCTTGTGTGGATAAATAAAGGGATCTGAATTTGCGCTTTCTATATTTCCTTTATATAAGGTATGGCCTGCTTGTGAGTTGTATATATACGTGAAGAAAGATATTGCGGAATGTAATATATATAATTATCATAAATGGGAATGTAGTCCCTTGTGCTTTCGCAGAGCAATCGTAGTTTTTTTAGCCGGTGACATATCCTTCTTTTTCCAAAATAATAATAATAATAAAATAAAATTTGTCATTTGTTTAATTTATTGGATGATTTATTATTTTAAAATGTTGATTTTTAACTTAAGTATTATTATTTTTAATCCCGCCAACTGATGTGTTACTTATCATCTTCACGTATTATATTTTTTTATGTTTTATTTTTTTTATTTTATTTTTTAAAATTAATTAAATTATTCTACTTATCATTTATTATATACTATAAATCTTGTAAGAAAAAAAATGTGGCGATTGGAATAGGAAAATGATGAATTGAATTTTCTTAAAATATATCGAGACTGAATTGACACAGACTGGATGCAATCAATGACTGAAATTTCAATATGAAAAGTTGGTGGTACCTTTTTTTTTTTTTTTTTTTTTTATTTTATCTACGAAAGATTCTTATAATATTAATACATGTGACATTCATTATACATGTTAAAGCTTTGCTATCCAGTCGCCTACATTAGAAATTACATTTATTTTAATTTATTTTATTATTATTAAATTAATTAAAATTTTCTACTTATCATTTCTACATTATATATTTGTTAAGAGGAAAAAAATAAAAATATATGTGCAATATAAAAATAATGAGTAGAAATTTTTTAAATATTATAGATGTGTCTAATAAATTAGCACAACTGAGAGAAAACAAGTTTGACTGTTTGACCCATTTGATTAAGCTTATAATATTTAGAGAAATGCTTCAGCAGTTTTTATAAAAATAAATTTACAAAATGAATTGACTTAATGTGATAATTTATTTTTGTGAATTATTTGTTTAGTGTAACACCTCTTTAATGTTTGTTGGGTGATTAGGGCATTAGTATTGATTTATGCATATGCATATGCAAAGTCATATTTAAATAATATGACTCTAAAATCCTCCACATTGGCTTATGCATATACAAATATTTAGCTACATATGAACAGTACTTATCCAAATTTGGATAACTAATATTCACCCTACAAATCATATTTTAATAATTATTTATCTCTCCTCTCACTCTCTCTCTCACAATCCTTTCATTTTCTCCCTCCAACAACACAACAAATCTTCATTTGTACATTCATTTTATTATTATAATATATTATATATATTTTTCATTTGATTATATTTTTAATATAATATATAAAAAAATTATATTTTTTATTATTACATTTGTATTATTAATGTCAAATGTATGTAATGGATGTTAATTGTAAAAAATATATAAAAAAATTGATTTTAGCAAAAACTTAATAATAATAAAATAATAATATTTTATTATTATTTTGTTTCAAATATGCATAAGTCAATGTGAAAATTTTGAAGATATGTAAAAGAGGTGATTTTATATATTTATATGCATAGATTAATGCTAATTCTATAAGTGATTACAACAGCCAGCCTAACTCATTTCAAAGCAAAAATGGGCTCGGACCAAAAGCTTTACAGCAGGGTTAGGTTTTAGCCCACTTCGATGTTGCTCTACGGAATAGAGGCAGACTTTACGAAGTCAATTTAAGAAATCAGATTCAGAAAGAAACAGACACAGAGAATGGAAGACAAGAACAAGTACAGCATAATCATACCGACGTACAACGAGCGCCTCAACATCGCTCTCATCGTCTACCTCGTCTTCAAGCATCTCCGGTACGCCCACCTCGTCTTGTGATCCTGTGATTCTTCGACAATTTTCTGTTCCTTTTTTGTTGCGCCTGCTTTTTTTAAGGGATCTGATTTTAGGATTACTTTTTGTGATTTCGTATCTGATATCATGTTCCTGTAATGGGTTCCTTGTGCAAATTTATGACTGTTTTAGGGATGTCGATTTCGAAATAATTGTAGTGGACGATGGGAGTCCTGATGGGACTCAAGAAATCGTAAAACAATTGCAGCAAGTGTATGGGGAAGATCGCATTGTAAGCGCCATGATATTAAAATTTGTATAGAACTTCTTCGCTGATCAGTTTTTACGCTTATTTCTGACTTTTAACAATGAACCCTTCTTTTTGTTGATTCAGCTGTTGAGAGCTAGACCCAAGAAGCTTGGGTTAGGTATGCTGTTATTAATTTTGTTTTAATGAAATAATTATGAGAAACTTGCTTTTTATGCATAATCAAATTTCAGGAACTGCTTACTCTCATGGCCTGAAGCATGCATCTGGAAATTTTGTTGTGATCATGGATGCTGATCTATCGCACCATGTAAGTATGTTTTAGGGATGTGGATGATAAATTGGTGCAGTGTCAAGAGTCTGAAATGGGAATGCATCTATGTTATTGTGCATGCTATTCTGCCATTTTTTTAAAAAGTTTGCTTGTGTTGGCAACTAGGAAAGCTACCCACTTACTTCTAGTATCTTTAACTGGGTTTTGCTTTGATTTTCCTTTTCTGTAACCATCTAGTATTTTTTTCATGTGGTTATCCGAAAAATAAAAATTATAGTCACCTCTAGACCCTGTAACTTCATCCCAATTGATTTTTTTGGGGGCTTCCTTCTTCCATGTTTATAGATCCTAAGTTTTGGGGTAGTTGCTAACTCTGCTTATCGGATACATTTATTGCATTATTGTATTCCTTTTGGCAACGGATATAGTTTTCTTTGTCTAATCTTTTTGCTTCTTGTCAAACAGCCAAAGTACTTGCCGAGTTTCATCAAGTAAGGAAATTTTCAGTCATTTATTTTCTACTTCCCTATCTTAGCTTAGGATGCCTAGTTTGAGGAAAACCTTCTGACTTCTTTTTACATGACATATTTATTAAAGGAAGCAGTTGGAGACTGGTGCAAGTATAGTTACTGGAACCCGCTATGTTAAAGATGGTGGTGTACATGGATGGAACCTTATGCGCAAGCTAACGAGTAGGGGGGCAAATGTTCTTGCACAAACACTTCTATGGCCCGGTGTATCGGACTTGACTGGATCCTTCCGGTACACAAACTATAGTATTAAGCTATTCAAGTGTTTGCTCAGAAGATTGAAAAACAAGATATCTATTCAATTCTTTGAAGCTTGCAAAATTTTGAAACTGACATTACTTGGATCATTTGAAGGCTTTACAGGAAGTCTGTTCTTGAAGATCTCATTAGCTCCTGTGTTAGCAAGGGATATGTCTTTCAAATGGAGATGATTGTTCGGGCTTCTAGAAAAGGTTACCATATTGAAGAGGTAAGGCCATATACTTGTCTTATCATGGTTTAGAAATCGATGGACTTTTGATGCACATGCAATTGTGAATCTTGATCCTAACCAAAAGCAGCCTTTTGCTTTCTAACCTCTCTCTCTCTCTCTCTCTCTCTATATATATATATATATATATATATATATGCCAAGATCTCCTTGATTAAAGTCCTTCTAAAAGGGATTGGCTCTTCCACTTCCTTTGCACCTCTCCCCATGACTGATTTGCTAAGTTAGTCAGACTCAATCTCGTTTGCAATATAAACATCCTACCATTATGAATCTATGAACGTAAGTGATCAACAGGGGTGAAAAGAAATACTTATGGATAGTAAAAGAAAAGGTTGAGATTTTTGGAGTTAAAAGAGCTTGCTAGTCCTCATGATTGTTTGCTCTTGTTTTAGTTTAATGTTATATAGAGAAGTCATTATATGACGATTGTGTGTATCCATCTGCTCTTTTATTGTTATCTTCCCTTAATGTACCCCGGTTCAGCATCAGCAATAAACAGTCAGATATTGATGCTGTAGTTTTGTTTGCCTGACCATGTTGTATTCTCTCTCTTCCCAAACACCCTTCTTTATGGAGGGATTCTAGCATTGGAGTTATGGTAGCTTATAACTTAATACTACACTTGAAGATCTTGTGGACTGTATGATGCGGTGAACTGTATAGATTTAAGCTAGTTGTGCAGAATCTGACTTAAAAGCAGTTTGAATACTTGCTATAACTTAGTTCCTGCTTTGTGTGATTGGATTCACTCTTATGCGTAGTTTCTAAGTGTTCTTAGAAAATATCTTCATTATATGGTTGATTTGAATCTTGTGCTTGTCTACAGGTCCCAATTACATTTGTTGATAGAGTATATGGTAGTTCAAAGCTTGGAGGATCTGAAATTGTAGAATATCTAAAAGGCCTTGTATATTTGTTGGTAACCACATAAAATGAAGCTGAATGGCAAGTCGGTGATAAGTTTTTCTTTTTCCTTTTGTGCACGACTCATGTAAGGTTTTTAGTTCTATAACTATCTTTTTGTTTATAAATTTTGATGGGTTTCGATGATACAAACAATATGATTCTGAATTGAGTCTAGGAATTAATGTTATCACATGAGTTATATATATACTACACTCTTATTTTTACTTTCATCCTACTATGCATGTGGCTTTGTCTATCATCCTATGGACCGGTTCTTTTTGTTTTAAGGGCTGCATATGTCTTGTGATAGGAATAGGATGTAGCATTTTTTTTTAATCACATTGGCTCTTATGTCTATGTTTTGCGTTCACTTATGGCAGTTCAAGTTGTGTGGTGAAGAATTAGTTTTACATTCACTGATGTCTATTTTTTTCATAATTTAGTTTGTTTCAAAGTTACCTAGAATCCGGATTATATATGCAAGGGAATACTTTATTTATTTATATATATGCAAGGGAATACAGGAACAGATTAGTGTTAAACCACTTTCCCTGCACCATGGCAGTTTAACCCGATTGTTTCATCGGTTTCAACTTTCAAGTTAGTATAAACATACTCCTAGCCTGGCTCTGCCAAAATCTTCAGTGTACCGAAGATTATAATATCGTAAAGCTGAACTTTGGCTATATTACTTTGTCTCCACCAAAAACCATTTATCCACCTGAAAAATGATTCGTACAAAATTTCAAATACAAATCGCATAAATTTTTATAAAAAAAGTAAGTTTACTTTAAAAAATTATAATAATAAAAAAAAAACTATCTTTAATTAATGAGATCTACCTTTTATTTATAAAAGAGGTTACAGAAGCTTGTAATTAACGTTACTCTAATGAAAATGCTACATGTAATCATTATTACACAGCCCAACACTTTGACCTGTCGATTAAGCACTTCTTTTGTTGACCCTAACTTTTAAACCATGTTTCATATTAAGTACAACAGAAACACCCGGCGAAACGGGATGGCCATCAACCACTTGAATGTGATAATTCCATATGACGGCGGTTGCAACCATTTTCATTTGAATGAAAGCCATGGCCTTACCCAAACAACTCCTCGGGCCTCCACCAAACGCTGAGAACTTGTAAGATGGCACAGATATGATTCCTCCTTGCTCTGAGATCCATCTCTCCGGCCTGTATTGCAAGCAATCGTCACCCCATATTTCCTCCATTCTCCCCATTGCGTATAGACAGATTATAATCTTTGTACTCGGACCGACATGGTGGCCGCTCGGAAGAACATCTGGTCCAACTGCGGTTCGAGGATCGAAAGCCACCACTGGGTACAGTCGTAGCGCCTCGCATAAGGCTGCATGGAGATAAACCTGTCTATCCAGATCTTTTATACCAAAACACCCCCACTTTTTGTCATCTTTCACCAAAATAATCTCTTTCATCTCGTCCAGAATCTTTGTTTCTACTGATGGGTGCGTTGCAAGAAGCCAGAGAAACCAAGTGAGAGCCATACCCATGGTGTCGCTGCCTGCCGCCATGAGATTAAAGGCAGTGTCCCTTAAAAATTTGTTCGTGGACCCTCCCATGCGTGATCCTTCTTTATCCTCGAGCATCAAATAAGCTGTCAATAAGTTGAATTCCGCTTCCTCCCATCGGTTTCTGCATCGACTTAGTTCTTCTCGCTTTGATGAGATGCATTGGTACAAGAATCCATCGAAGGTTTCCCAAGCTTTTCTCAGCTTCTTCTCTTGCCCGAGTTGAAGCCATCTCTGAAACTTCCAACACCATTTTGGCAGGATATGTCGGTATATGGTTGCCTCTTCTATTTCATCGAAAGCCTTTGCATGCTTACGTTTTGGGAAGTCGACAGAAAGGGAAACTGGATCGAACCCCAAAACCATTAAGCAACTGTTGTCGAATGTGAATCGCTTAAAAACTTCTTGCAGATCCACCTCAATCTCTAACTTGGAGATGTAATCGAGAAACGGAATTAAGCCATCCACCACCTTTCCTCGAACAACTTTCTCCACAAACAGCTCAAAATTGCTGTTTTTTACAATAGAATGCACCGTCTTTCTCTGGAACGTCCACCAATCTGAATCAGAGTTGATAATCCCATCTCCCAAAGGCTCCAAAATCTCTCGAATCTCAGACCCTTTTTCGTAGTTGAAAAAGTTTTTGCTCAGAATGTGGTGGACGTTCATGGGATCACTGGTGATGATGAAGTCCATGCCAGCAAACCAAGGGCCCTTTACCTCGACAGTGCCACCATAATGTTTTAGAACCCGGTCTATGCTCTCGTACATATGAAATGCATTGCGAAGAAGCCCCGGAAGCATTCCTAGAACAGGCCAGTTTGTGATGGGTGAGCTTTTGTTACGTACTTTCCAATGGCCAAGAAAAAGGAAACAGAGGAGTCCCAGAAGCATTAACGAGTACCCAAGTATTGCCATTGGAGGTGTATGCATGTATGAAGTTGTGTGGTGTTGTAAGGTTTGATCAGATCGTGGTGGCCAGGTGGGTTTTGAAAGCAAGGAAGCCGTCTGGCATGTAATATTGTTTACGCCCTCAAGTTCGAGCAAGAATTTGATAAAGTTTTTTGGAGTACGTGCTTTTGTTTTTGTATTCGTATAATCAATGGACGTATGGAACCACTTCCCTCTTATTTTGGTCTTCCTCCCTCCGTGCTCTCTCCCTTGTTAATTCGAAAGTCATCATGAGTTGGGTTTTTATTGGCGTGTCATCTTCTTCTAATGCTACCAATATTCCACGTTATAATTAATATATTATTTGCTTTAAAAAAATCTTAGCTATATTTGCTTCTATCTCTTTAGAAATTTTCATCAAGATTGACTCTTGAACAACTAATTAGGATAATTTGCGCATAAATCCTAATTAGGGGATAGATCGTACCAGTTCAAGAGCTAAATCGTGTCAAAAAAAGAACCCTACGAGGCTTGTTTATGTTCACTTCATTAACTTAAGCCTACCAACCATAATATAGGGGGCAATTTGAAACAATCAATATTTCTTTTAATTGTACAAACTCACAAGGAATTGGTTGCGTAGGTGTGATACGGTTAAAACCTCGAAATCTTTTGTTTTTTTTTTTAAAAAAAGGAAAAAGAAAAACTCAAGAGTCTACCTTAGTAATCTTATGTGAAGTTTCTTTCTATATGACCTAATTAGTAAGAGGAATCTTCCTTACTAATTACCAACTCCCTTCTCATTATTATATTTTTATTTCAGGGATTTTTTGCTGTAGACTTTAGAATAATATTTTCAATAAAATTTTTTTCTTATTTGCTATTATTACCACCTTACACCCCACATCATATGAAAAACACCTCCACACCTTATAAAAAAATTATAGGTGTGGAGTGTAGAAATGAATAGTAATTAATGCATAGCATTCCTCATTCTCAATAGTAATTAATGCATAGCATTCCTCATTCTCAAACTGGCTCCCCCTCACACCAGCGACCCTCCAGCCAGCTTTGTGCCTCCATGCACAGCCCCCACATGCAGCGTCCTCTCCACTTCCAAAATGGGTCTCACACGGATTTAGTCTCGAAATGCCGCTGCTCGCCGCAGTGAGCTAGCCCAGCCACCACCATCGAGCCCCACGACCTCCCAGCAACCCCCACCATCGAACCCAAGTCATGGCAACCCCCCATCGCAACTCAGATCAGCCCAACCAGAAATGGGTCTCCCCCTCTCTCGCCACCATGCCGCCACCGTACACCAGCCTAGCCACCACCACCGAGCCTCATGACCTTGCAGCAACCCCCACCGTCAAACCCCAGTCACGGCAACTCCCTCCTTCCTCTCTATCGCAACTTAGATCAGCCCTCGGTAGCAATAGAGTGTTTTCAACTTTTCGAATTCAGGGGGAAGGGGGGCTTCGTGGAAGTTTGTTAATTTACTTATCCACGTAAGGTGTGTTTTGGATGATACGTGAACAGGGGTTGCTCTCAAGACTTTTTCATTGAAAGAGCAATTGTACCGAATACTTTTTTTTTTTAACATTTATATGTATGTATTTTTTAGTATTTTTTTTAAATAAACACCAATATGCTTAGAAAAAGGTCAAAAAAAAAAAAACACAATACACTATTCGGTACTTAATTCAGCACCTTTTCGCGGTGGAAGGAGCAATCCTCATTTTATTATATATAACAAAAAAATATTAATCGACGTTCTTTTAACTATCATTCTCTTAACAGTTTTTTATGTTACCTCAAATGATGGATAGACAAATGAAACATAATATATGATTTTTAAATTATTTAATAACATATGGAGATGATGAAAGAATGATTGGTAGCATTACTCATATAATCGATGAAAATACAATAACTAAAATATTAAAATTGTCACAAAATTTGAATGAAACCAAATCATACTAGCTATAAAAAATAAAAATCTCCCTCTTTTTTAGGAACAGATTTGCTGAGTGTATGAAAGTGCACTTTAAATATCTTATTATTAAACTAGAATATTAAATGTGAATAAAAATCATAGAAATTAATTTATATTTTTAAATTTAATTTATATTTACTTTAAGATATTATTAAGCATATTTTTATATTTAATTTTAAAATCCATAAAAGAGGATGATAGTTTTCGACAAAGAGAAAATTGCTTGGCTGATCTGCGAAATTCAAAAAAATTCATGAATTGGGATTATTCTCAATTGTTTCAATGTAGCAGGACTTAACGTGGGCAAGACTTTTAAAGATAGGCAAACTTTCGTCCAAAACTAAAATCTTCATCTCACTATCCACACCTACCCTAAGATTTTTCAACTGACTAGACTTTTCAAAGATACAGAGATTGGAAGCAGCGGTGGAGGAGAGAGAACCAGTTTTCGGGGACAGTTTTTGGAGACTTGAAAAAAAACCATTTTTCTTTTGTTCAGAACTAAAATTTAGGTAAAATTTATGACAGAAATTAATTAGTAAAAATACTTTAATTATATTTCAATTTATAGATTAAGTTTTATTATTTAAAATTCTAAAATTGAATTCTCTATTTGATTTGGATACATTAAGTTTGAGACAATTATATTAAATCTTGCTATGGTTTGATTTTGTTGAGTTATAGGATCATCAATATGTGATTGTGACTTAAACAAGTCTTCATGCCATTAATGTGATCTTTTGCTACACTATTGTTTGTAAATATAGTGTCATCTTTAGATCTAATATTCATTTTTATACATGAAAATCGTGGTTTGTAAATGGAAAATAGATTTTAAAATTAAATTTGAGAAATTAGATGAGTATATTGTCATATCTTCAAATTAGGAATTTAATGTTATAATTCTTAATTGTGTATATAGCTTAGATTGGAAAAATCAGATTATTGGATCCGGTTGATGGAAGCCCGAAGCTTTACTTGTATTTTTATCTATGTCCTAATCTCATTTTAATTACGTGTTTTAGGTAAATTTCAAAATACTTTTCAAATTCTTATCATCTTGTTATTGATATTTTGCTTTAAGTTTACGTTTTTGTAGTGTTTCTTTTTGACTCCTTGTGTATCGACATCTTAAACTATACTATAATACTGCGTAATAATTTAGGCGTAATAAAAAATTCGTCTCCGAATGTAGTACCAAGCCCAAAGCTCGCCCGAAAGATCATTTATCTTGTGCTAGACATTCTTGGGTCACCTGAGGTCCATTACTTTGATGGGTAAAAGTTGTATGCTTTGTCAATGGGCCAAATTTAATCAAATGG
Organism: Juglans cinerea; assembly: GCA_961763995.1. Classification (NCBI taxonomy): domain Eukaryota; kingdom Viridiplantae; phylum Streptophyta; class Magnoliopsida; order Fagales; family Juglandaceae; genus Juglans; species Juglans cinerea. Next base: position 27,766,439 of record CAUIVZ010000005.1, read on the forward strand.
CTCAATTTTTTTTTTTCAAGAACGATGTAACTACAACTTTTTTGCGACTGATTTTGCAATAAATTAAGAGAAACACTACTCCCACAGAAATTTTCTACCGAAATTTTCTACCGAATTGTGTTTTTATTTTTTACTTTTACTTAATGGTTAAAAAAATATTTTATAATAATTTTATAAATTTTATTTTTTTAAAATGTTTAAAATGATTGAAAAATGTGTGAAAATAAAATAAGAGAAAAATAAAAAAATGATTTACACCATTAGGCACCTATTGGGTATCGAATTTTCGATAGGCGTAGCCGCGATCATAAATTAAAATAGAAAAAGGATACTTAATTTCCACAATATTATTGTTCAAAGTTATCGTTAGAGTATTTTAATTTTTTTAATTTTTAATTTTTTTACTTAGTGATTAAGAAAGATTAAGAAAGTAAATTATTAGTAAAATTGTATATTTTTTTAATATTTTCTTAATAATTAAGATTGTTAAAAAAATATTTAAAAAATGAATAAAAAAAACCAAAATTCAACTAGCAGTACGTCCAACGTTTACCTGCTAGCACCTTCCATTAATATAAGCATGAAACTTAAATTAAAAATGAATTTCGATTTTACAAAACTAGTAATTATTTAATAGAACGAGGTAATAGAAAATTGTAGGACAAATCTTTGACTCACAGTAAACTTAGGCCGAGTTATACTATACAACCTCGTCTTGTTCTCTCAACCTCTGCACACCGCCTACGTGTTTCATCAGTTTCTTTTTTTTATTTTTTTTTAAACGTGCATTTGGTCTGCAGATTCATTTCAATTCCACCCCCACCAACCCCCCTCCGCATTGTTCTCCCCCTGCGTTCTCTCTCCCACTCCCTCTGCTCTTCGTCCTTTCGCCGACCTCACCCTTAGCCCGCACTGTGTGGCTCCATCACTCCAGCACCTCACAACAAATGTTCTCCGCTGGCTTCACCATTTCCGCACGGCTTCTCCAGCTTCACCATTTCCACACAGTTTCAATCCTCTGCTGGCATTCTTGCTACCAACGCCCACTGTTTGTCGTCTATCGTTTGGCTCCACCGACAAGGGTAACAAATGAAAGAAAATGATTTTTATTTTTTTCTTTTCGTTACATCTCTCCATTTCTAACATTACTCATATTGTGTGTTTTTGTGTTTAATGAATCTGCGATTTTGTGTTTGTTTGATCTGTGTTTTGTAGGGTTTTTGCGTTGTTGATGTTGTATGCCATTCAGTAGTTTTTTGGAGAAGGAAATACGTACTTGAATTTCCCTCACTCTGTTACTAATTACCCCCGAGTTCCTCTCAGTTCTGATAATCTCTTTTTCTGTTAATTCACCGCTATCCTCCCGCTTACCTGACAAAAAAAGTATACAACCTCAATGTAAAATCTACAAGGTCAGTATAAACTATAAAATGGAGACACGAACTTAGCAATAAATTTGTGGGGAATCGAGGATATTGTCTGATGGAATACCATTCTGACCTAGATAGTGAAATTGGAAGTGTCATAAAAGACAAGCCAAAAATCAATTGTGCATTTGAATAAGATTGGGAGAGATCGTGTTGTGTTAGGACTTGATGTAACGCCCCGGTCCCGTAGGGATCGAAGAGTTACTTCCTATAGCTTAAAACTCACAATTCATCAATATATTGATAGACTCCAAAATATAACGTCATCAGAATACTACAAAGTCTCTTAATAAAATCCGCCACTTCTCAGAAATCTTCTATGAGTAATCCACTATGCTTAAATAATCATCTCACCGATACTACATAATCCTGATCCTTAGCTGGTCTATTCAAAAATCATCTGAAAAAAATAATTGGAGATAAGGGGTGAGTTATCAACAACTCAGTAAGCAGAGGACATATACTAGTATATAAACATGAGCATTTTCACAAAGTTCAGAATGCAGAAACAAAACACTTCAGTATCAATATGCAAATCTCAAAAATACATATTATCAGAAAATCAGAGCGACTTTTCAAACATTTCATATTCAGAAACCAACTTTTCATATTCAAAGACTCATTTGGCACAACATGATTGAACATCTTCGTCTTATCATATCATATCAGAGCATCATATCAAAACAGAGACCATGTTTAACCTCCGTGGTAGGGTTGTGCATCCTGCGGAAAGCCAAGCAGAACATAAATCACCATGTTACCAAAGCGATTGCACTCAGAATAGAAAACCACTATTATATCCCGTGACGGGCCAGAGGTCACTATTATCTCCCATGACAGGGCCAGAGGTCACTATTATATCTCATGATAGGGCCAGAGGTCACTATTATCTCCCGTGACAGGGCCAGAGGTCACTATTATATCCCGTGACAGGGCCAGAGGTCACTATTATATCCCGTGACAGGGCCACATATCAAAGCAAAACAGAATCAGAATCATCATATCAAAATCGAAATTAGAGTCAGAATAGAATCAGAAAGTCAAGCCAAAGGTTTTTCAAGTGCCATATCTTATCAACACAGAGTACTGAACATAATCAGATCACAAAAACATAACTTATACACAAAATTTCATATTCGCTTTCTTTTTTAAAGTTCAGAAATAGAATGTCAAAAATAAGCTCATGTCTACACCAGTCATGACAGAAAATACTTTCTTCTTAAACAGAATCTCATGAGTAATGTAGAACAAATATCTGAGGTTGTTTTCAGATTTCTTTTCATAGCAAAACATGCACATTTTTCAAAAAGGACCTCAGATCATTTTATTTAATGCAAAGTCTAGCATAGGAACCCCGCTTACCTGGACTTCTTAGCTTTTCAGAATTTTCCTAAAAAATGCCGAACAAATATTAATCGTCACCTATAAAAATAATCACGTAACTTCCATAAATTTCCAACCAATCACGTATTTCGATATTTAAACTTTAAAATGCTAAAAGAACCTATTTTAAGAACCTCAAAACCTAAAATTCTCATAATACCTAAAATACCAACATTTTCTAAGACTATCAATATCCACTTAAACGAATTCGTACTGAAGAAGAAAATTTATCGAATAAGTATTATGATAATTATAGAACTCAATAAAAATTAATATTCAATATATCTAAAATACCAACAATATTTTATAAATAAAAATAATACATTGGTTACTAAACTTTTCTTAAAATAATTCATGAAAAACCCACCTCTTATGAAAAATAGCTTTACTTCCTTTAACTAACAATATTATCAAAATACAATATAATATTTATTGAAACTTAAAACAAAATCCTATTTAAATATAAACTCAACAAAAAAACTTTTCACCCGAAAACTAAAACCGGAAACTTTCCATATATATATATATTAGGTTAAAACTAGTAAGTGCCCAAGTTAAAACTTTACTTATAAATACACACACACACACACACACACACACACATATATATATATAAACACCCTAATCATAAAACAAACGATAAACATATACAAGAAAATAGAAACATTGTAGCGGCGGCAGGGACTCATCGAGATGGTAAAGTGCGACGGCGCAGTGTGCGGTGGGAGGTGGTGCACTCGGCGGCTATGCACTGGACGAGAAAGAGAGAGACAGAGAGATGCACGGTGAGAGAGAGCTTACGGGAGAGCAAGCCGAATGTGAGAGAGAAAACAAAGAGGGAGATTATCGTGTGGCGGGGGTGGCATGAGGCGGACCTGGGGTGACAGAAAACTTCGCCGACTGTTTCTGGAGCCGCAACGTGAAGGAGCTCTCGGTGGTTAGTGGTTGTAATGGCTCAAGGTAGGAGGAAAAACATCATCTGTTTCGGGAGTGAAAAACAGAGGCTTGCGGGATGGCTATTGAAGGTTACGCTGGTGGGTTCACAGCTGCGTCACAGCGGCGGCGTATGGCAGCGTTGAGGAGAAGCATGCGACGACTTGACCTCCTTGGGAGGCTACGTTTTCCATGAGACGGTTGGGTAAAACCGTGAAGATGCAGGTTGGCCTTTGGCCGTGCGAGGGCGAGTCTCTTGCCGTGCGATCCGCGTGCTCAACGTCTCACGTGGTGCAATGGTTGCCTGCGGTTGCTGACCTCCACGTATGAGCGGGACGTTCTCACAGTAATGGCATGTTGCTGAAGCTGAGGCCAAGACGGAGGTGATGGCGCACAGTGAGGCGTTGAGCCTTGGTGAAGGATGTTAACGGTGGAGGGTAAGGGCGTCGGTTTTAGGTGAATGGAGGTTGGCGTCGAACTAGGAGGGTCCGGGTGGTTCTGGAGGCTGGTTGCAGCGATGAAACAGGGCAGTTTTCAAAGGTCTAGGATGAAAATGTATATTTATATGGGTGCTAAGAAAAAACCCTAGAGAAAGAAAAGAGATAGACGTGCATGGGGGTAGTGCGGTGCGTGGGAAAAATAAAATAAATAAAACAAAAATAATTAAAGTCCAACAATAAAATTATTCATTAAAGTAAAAAAAATAAATTTAAAAACAAACACTAATTAATATCACCAAAGCACATCAAAGTAAAGTTCACAACTTAAGAATTATAAAATAAACCCAACGAGAAAATTTGATAAATTTTAAAACAAGAACAATAATATTTAAATTAATTAAAAAAATAATCTTCCACATAAAATAAATAAATACGCTAAACTAAAATACGGGGTATTACACTTGAGGTCTATTGGATATCTTTGGTTTGGATTGGATCTATTGTTATGTTAGGATTAGATTGGTTACTTATAAAAAAAAAAAGGATTAGATTGGTATATGTTTGCATTATGACTGGATTGTATTTCATTTTCTAACTAACTGAACCACAATACATATATATATATATATATATATATATATATATATATATGCACACATATATATTTATTATATATGCACACGGGGTCTCTGCTATCTGAAAGGAGTTTCTATTGTATTTGTTATTTGTGAATTTCTGTTTTTTGTTGTTTGTGAGTTTCTAATTCCAGCAATTGGTATCAAAGTGGTGTTCCTGTCATGGATGTGGGTACATAGACCTCAAGTTATTGAATTACTCCACAAACGAAGGAACTTCAATGGTTTAGGATAATGAATATTCAGTCATATGGCACGAAAATGAGAGCTTCTTCAACTGGAGATAGAAATAATGAAAGAATATGTTAATATTAATGAAAAAGAAGAGAATGAAGTAAAATGTGAAATCAATAACGAGGTGGAGGAAAAAGGCTATATTATCAAGAAGAAGAGCATCTGGTCTCAACAATACAAAAGATATGGCCAAGAAATGGTTTACTTATTATCAAGAAGAAGAGCATCTAATCTCAACAATACAAAAGATATGGCCAAGAAATGGTATACTTGCTGTATAAATTACAATCTCAATCCTTTAGACCTCCTTTCAATTTAAGAGGTTTGTTATCTCAATACGCAATAGATGTGGGAAATTGTGCAAAATGATAAGTTGAAAGATTAGTCGCAGCACTTATCACTTTTCAGTGATTAAATCAATGTTGGAATAAGCTTCGTCCTGCCATTTGTTGCTACGAAAATGAAGAAATGTTTTGAGATGAAATTTTATTTTAAAAAGAAAAAAAGAAAAGAAAAAAGGAAGACTTTGTGGTCTCTTCTATCCTACAGGAGTTTCTATTCTATTTCTTTTGTTGTTTGTGAGTTTCTGATTTCATCATTGTCTAATTAACTTTAAAATGATTGACATTAGCATGAGCACGGTTGGTTGTGATGTTATTTTTCACCTTTATAAATCTTTCCGGAATCTTCAAATTTTGATGGCTTTGTTTTAATTTTCCAATTTTGCATATCTCCAGGAAATGTTGTGCATGCCTGGGACTTAGTGCAAATCAGTGGCCGAGTTTGAGCAACAATTGGTTTGGATGAATTGGTGTAACAAATGGGGTATGGAATCCGAAGATGGGTTTAGTTTTTATGATTTGGTAAATGTGTGATTGTAAAATGGTTGAATGGGGTATGAAAATTATTTTTGTTGTGACTTACTAGAGCTGGATGGTCGGTCTTATACATTACGGAATTATGGTGAACTTGTAAATGTGTAATATGTAAATGATCATATTAAAGAGCCTTGAAGGATGTAAATGTGTAATATGAAAATTATGGAGCCATGAAGGGTGTTAATTTTTTTTTTTCACTCAAGATCATATTATGGTTGTGGTTGTAGTTAATGTTTTTTTTAGTTGAGGAAGTGATGGTGGTTATGTTGCTAGTGATTTTTTTTTTACAGGTTATGGTTATGGTAGTTATATTGCTAGTGATTTTTTTTTACAGGTTATGGTTATGAGAAATTGATGGTCGTTATGTTGCTACTGATTTTACATGTTATGGTTATGAGAATTTGATGGTGGTTATGTTGCTGGTGTAAATGGTGGTTATTGGATGTAAATGAGCTTGTGGCAAGAGCTGCCGCAATAAACTCTGACCCAGCCTTCAAGGAAGATGCGCAAAGAGCGTTTGGGAGTAGTAGATGTAGGCTCATAAATTGCCAAAAAGATCACAATAATAATTCCTGAAATACTGAATGCTTGGATGTGTTTAAAAACTTGGCTTTATGGTTTGTTAAGCATAATATCTATACTTATAGAATTATCCTTAACCTTCATAATTCCTTTGTAGTAGTCCATCTATAAGCTTATGAGAAAACATCAGCAGTATCCTAAAGGTCAGGAATGTGAGAAGTATCTTTTTCTTTTTCCTTTTTTTGGTACTTCTTGTTGTTTAAGCTTGCAGACGTATCTTAATGGCTATGGCACTATAGACGATTTTGAATGGGCATAGAAGAACGTAAACACGGGAAAGAAAATAGAAAGTAACGGCTGTCATCCAAATGAAAATATTACAAGTAAAGCTCATATTACATAATCATATACAAAATATTACAACTACCAGACTGAAAATGCCATTACATTTTTGGACTTCAGAAGTATTACAAGAGACCAACTGACTCCACCACCCAGAAGTATTCAATTGGTTGTATATACAACTAACTCTCGAGTCTTCATTTCGGGCACAAGACAACTTTGGAATTACCGCTAGTAAAAGCAGAAGCCACAACAAGTGTTCCATCTTTAGCTTCCATCACTACGAACCGAATGAGGGCAAAAGAGAGTTAATAACATCAACAAGGTATTTTAATAGAGACACATAACACACACACAATATGCTTACCCATTTCCTATATACACACATATATTGACATAGATGGATAAGCCAACTTTCACACTACCACAGGAAGGAAAGCAATAGCTAGGTAGAACTTGAAGAATAAAAGTTCGCAAAACAAACATAACAACAATTCTTCTATGCAATTTCTAAACATAGATCATGAAGGCATGTTTCAATAAAAGCCTCAAGAGATCTGATGGGCCTTCAGGTTCACATCTCTTACAACTGAGATAGTCCTCTGTTCTTGACTTCTCATATCAGAAGCATTTTGTGACGCTTTGCATTTATATTAAGGTATCACTTATAATAGAAAGTAAGTTACTCAGTTGCTTATTTGATAGCAGCTTTAACTAGTTCCTTTTTTATTATTTACAAATAATAAAAAAAACAACTAAAGGATGGGACACCACCATTCATGATAATAGTATCACAAGAACCATGAGCCATCACCCCCAAATGATGGAAACTCATCAGCTTCAAGTTTCAACTTTCAAATATGACTAAATTTCCATTTTGTACTATTGACTGCATTTCTTGATGCCAATGACACCGTTGTCAATAGAAGGACAAAGACAGGAAATTGATTTAAAACCCAAACCCAAAATTGGGGGAAATATTTTATAATAGTCATCTCAATTGTTTCTGACATACTGGATAATCAATGGAGAAATTGAAGAAAGCATGCAGATCTCTTTGACATTTCTAACACTGCGCCATGTTAAGCAAAGAAAATTGAAAAGCATATATCAGAAATGAACCCAGAATGCTAACAGCTAATTTCCCAAAATCTAAAAACCATAGCTTGTAATAAAATATATACATAAATAGTGTCATGGCATGTGATGATAATGGACCCATCTGGAAACTCCCGAAAAAAGAAAAAAACTCTAAACTATAAATCAATATAGATAAGCAAGAATCACAACCAAGATAAATTGCAAAGCTTCAAAGGGAGCTCAGATACTTGACTACAGAACAAAAGAAAATAAAACATAAAAAAGAAAAATAGTTACAGGGAACCTTACCATTAGCCTCCTCCATGGTTCGAGTTTTGAAGAATGACAAGGATTAAGAAAATGGGTACAAAAGAGAAGTGTGGGGGGGGGGGGGGGGGGGGGGGAAGAAAGTGAAGCGAGGAAGACAAAAAAACTGGTTAATATTTATTCACATTTTTGTTGGGGGTGAGGAGAAGAGATCTTCTAGGGTTTCAGCGGTGAGAGATGCGAAGGGGCTGGGGTGAGGGGCGTCGGGGGGTGATGGGTGAGGGAAGAGTCTGACGATCGGGGAGAGGGAGAAGAGATGTCGTTGCTTCGTGTGGTTTGTGGGGCACTGGGGTGCTGCAACGAGCTGGGGGTGAGGGAGGTTCGTTTCGAGTCTGAGGGAGAAGAGGAATGGCTGAGGGAAGCGTGATGAGTGAGAGAGAAGAACCGTGACGTGGGCTACAAACCGGGTTCGTGTGGTGTGCGATTAATAGATCGGGAGTTGAGTAGATTACGTTTGGAGATAGGTGCGTTTGGATGTTGAAGTGAGTTGAGTTGAGATAATAAAATATTGTTAGAATATTATTTATTATTATTATTATTATTTTAGGATTTGAAAAAGTTGAATTGTTTATTATATTTTGTATTGAAATTTAAAAAAGTTGTAATGATCAGTTGAGATGAGTTGAGAGGATTTTTGGTTCCAAACGAAGCCATAAACACTTCAACTCATCTCATTTCATCTCATCATTACAATTTTTTTAAATTTTTATATAAAATATAATAAACAATTCAATCTTTTTCAATCTCAAAATAATAATAATATTAAAAAATATTATTTTATTTAATTCATCTAAATTAATCTCATCTCATCTCATTATTCAAACGACAATTTACATCTCTCCTCCTCCTATGCAGCGTGTATGGATTAAGAAACATGTCAAGTTCTTCTGGCCTGAAAAGCCTGTTAGGATCTTTAGTGATGGAGGAGAATTAGGGGGTGAAAAGAAAAAATATGGCCGTGAAGTTTCCGAGTTAGATGGCTTCGTAGTTTGTACAATATAGATAAAGATCGAAATGCATCCATATTTACGTCTTACTAACTACATTTCTTTATCAGATTGAAACATCAATCATTTCAAGGCTGACATGCAATCACTGACACAGAACGTTTACTAGAAAGGAAAATGATATTCCCACCGCTCAGACGTCCTGCTCCCACTTCCCACTAGATGTGGCATGCGTTGTACACCATTGAAATTAAAAAATAAAGCCTTCAAGCCTTCATTTCGTCTTCAAGCTTTGTCTTCAAGCTAGAGAAACCCAATTGGTCTTTCAGCTTTCCATCTGCCAACCAAAGAGAAACCAGTTCGCATTGCATCTTCAAGCCAAGCCTCTATTTCTTCTTCAAGCCAGAGACACCCATTTGGTCTTCAAGCCTCCATCCGCACACCAAAGAGAAACCAGTTCGCATTGCATCTTCAAGCCAAGCCTCTATTTCTTCTTCAAGTCTTCAAAGAAACCCATTTGATCTTCAAGCCTTCAGAGAAACCCAAAGAGAAACCAGTTCGAGATTCGAGAAACCCAGTACCCTTCCGTCGAATCCATTCCGTAGAAATTGAAAATATATTTAGAAATTGAAATTGAAAATATGCTATGCATCTTTATGGGTGAAAGAATTGTGAGAAAAGAATCTCCTATATACCAAGGCGTAGCTTTCCTAGCGAGTTCCACAAAGTCAATGCATGCATGCTTGATATTAACTATGTTCAATAACATTCAATTTAGGTGTGTTTGGATGTTGAACTAAGCTGAGTTGAGATGATAAAATATTGTTAGAATATTATTTTTTAATATTATTATTATTTTGAGATTTGAAAAAGTTGAATTGTTTATTATATTTTGTATTGAGATTTGAAAAAATTGTAATGATGAATTGAGATGAGTTGAAACGAGTTTGGGATCCAAACTCACCTAAAAGGAAAGCATTGAAGCTCATCAACCGGCCAAATAAAAATCAAAGTTAACCGACACTCTGCAACAACTCCCTTCCACGCCTTTGAATTTCAATATTGTTCCCAAAACTTACATTTGGCTCCACAAAAGCCATCTGTTCTCACCACACACGAACTGCTCTATACACAACTTACATAGAAAAGGAAAGGGCTATTAAATTTTCTCAACATGAAGAGATTACCAACTTACCTTAAAGATCACAACAGTCTTCTTACCTGTCAATATTCATACGCAGATTACAGTTTGCTTAATCTATTCCTGCTGAGAAATACAATTATGGAAGTAGAATCAAGGCCTTGTATTCAGTTTGTGCTCCCGGTCTACTCAAAACACAAGGCCACCAAGTTCAGATTATTCTCAGTTTTAGCACCTCACAAGCGAGCATTTATCTGTCTTGGATCTCCTTCTTTGCTTGTTTTGTGTCTTCTTTTGCCACTCCACCACCATTCACAAATCCCAAACGATGGAAAAAATGAGGGAAATGTACCTCTAGGATTGGAGGTCGGACAGAGGAGAACCGGAAGACTGTGGACGTCTGACGGAAGAGTCGGTGGAAATGAAGGTAGGCTTTCGGGGGTTGGGGATTTTCAACGTGGCTTGAAGACAAAGCTTGAAGACAAAATGGGGAATGTTCGGCGAGAGACGTGCTTTACTTTTCTTTTTTTAATAAAATAAATTATGAAGCCACGTAAAGCGGGAAGACAAAACGGTAGAATTGAGCGGTAACTATAGCATTACCCAGAAAGGGAAATCCATGAACAAAGAAAACAGATTCAAATTCCATATACAACAAGAAACAAAAAGAAATAAATTCAGTTTCTTTCAGAAATTATAAGGCAAATCAACCAGAGAACTTCCTTAAACATCCTTAGTTCTTTGAAACTCAGTCTCTACGAACCCTTCGAACCACGGCTTTTGGCCTTGCACCAAGCAGTACTGTAGACTTCCCTGAAGTCGCAGGAAGAGGACGAGGGGGTTTCTTATTCTCTTTCATCGTACTTCTTAGCATATACCTCGGAGTTGTAGTCTCGCTCTTCTCCACAGTGTAAGCCGCTGAGACCGATTTCCTCATGCTCTCAAACTTTTTCGTACTACTGATCCTTTTCGCAGACTCCACCGAGACACCGAGATTGTACGCGGTCTTCTTCTCAACTCCTGTGTCTTTCTTCTTCCGCCTCAGCCTCTCGTTCCTTCTAGCGGAGTACTCCTCGTAAAACCGACCCCTCTCAAACAGAGAGCTGGAATCGGCACTTAAAGAATTAGAAATCCCAGCATCGTCCGAAACTCCTTTGCCAAACTCATCGCGTACCATCCTCGCTAGATCACGCAAGTCGCACGAGATCGAGCGGTATTCAGGTCGAAGATCCGATTCCCCATTGTCCCAAAAACGGTTCGGTCTTTCAGATTTTGTCAAAGAGCCTGTAAAAAGATGGTAAGGTGCACATAAGTTAAATAACTCTAAAACAAACAGAGTGCGTTCGATTTTGATAGATGTTTGTGTAGACCCACCTGGTGGGGTTTGCAAAGAAGATGAGTTCGATCGAAGAACTCGACGTGGTCGAAGTCGTATCGGCGATTTAGGGAGCGGCGGCTTGCGATCTGACTTCATTCTTGGTACGGAACAAACAGACGGAGTTCAAAATTCAAAAGAAAACTGCAAAGGGAGAAAGAAGAGAGCAGAGGAGCAGAGGGGAGAGAGAGAGAGAGAGAGCTTAGCGTTCAGTATAGGTTTTGTTGTTTTTTGTAATAGCGTTCAGTATAGAGAGAGCTTAGAGGCCCTTTTTACTCTCACTCGTCTCTCAAGCCTTTGACTCTTTATTCGTCCTTTTTTGCGCGTGTTTTGAATTCGAAGAGAAGATTAGGGGAGAGGGAGGAGCGTCGTTTTGAATTCGAAGAGAGATTAGGGGAGAGGGAGGAGCGTCGGTTTTAGGGGAGCCGTCTCCAACGGTCATATTCTTAATCGGACAGACTGTTTTAGGGGAGCCGTCTCCAACGGTCATATTTTTTTTTTTTAAATTTGAAAAAATTAAAATTGTTTATTTTATTTTGTGTGAAAATTTGAATAAATTGTAATAAAGAATGAATGAACAGTTCATGTTAAATATTTTAAATGAAACAATAATATTCGGATATTCGATTTTATATGATGTACAATAATAAAATAATAACAATTAGAAATCGTACATCCATCTATTATAGTTTAATAGAGAATCTGACCTAAATATGAGAAAAGGATCACTCTAATAACTTTACATTCGAGTGTCTCCCGATGGTTAGAGATACAATTATGCTGTAAGTGAGAACCCTTTAATCCTTCAATGTTATTTATAGATTTATGGCCATCATGAAATCTAGAGACATTCGTGTCCCACTATGAATCTAGAGGTATTCTTGTCTCACTGTGACTCATTAATTAAATAATAATATCTGAACTAGTCTAGACCCATTAAGATATGAGTGTGTGAGACATAGAGTTTTAATAAAACTCTTACATTCTCCCATTTGGCTCATACGCTCATAAAATAATATTTTTTGTTCATGCGTTTATTATAAGAAATTAACCATACTGCGCATGTTCATTTTCAGAAAATTTTCCTAGCTCAAAATACATTACATGAGTTCCATAATATCAATGTCAATTCAGCTACCAATGCGAGTCATGTCGGTCTTCTGTTTTATAACCAACAAATTTCCTTCCATGTACCAAAACACTAGTAACTTAATTTAATACGATATCTAATTGGTACAATTAAGGTAAAACTATAATGTCTTGGATTCCAATTTATGTCTATTTTAGATATTATCTTGTCATCATTCATCCACGCCATTCAATGTACATATAAAGTGGAAATATAAGAAAATAAAAACAACTATAAGAAATATCTTTCAATGTCCTGTAACAAAATACTAAGCATATCAATAATCTCTTTAACATGTTCACATCATGGGTATAAGCATATGACCCATCTTTCATGCATGTTCTTTAAAGTATAATCATTAATACAATATTGATATGGTTATATTTGTTTATGTATTTTCTCCTTAACATTTTGGTATTTAAAATTTCATTAAATATTCATCATTCGGAGAAAAATACTCTTGAGAAATTATTGTCATACATTCTTAAAGGCTTGGCTATAAGTCTACAATTCCAAGTCTTAAGGTAAAATTCCTCAGTTAGATATCATACATTGTGGCCTCAAAACATACTAAAACTCAGTCCATATTGCACATGAATCAGTAAGAGGTTTGCCTCATACTTTGTCATAAAATAACTCTACTAGATATCAAAGTACATAACCAAAACTGTATTTTCTATCATTAGAGTAATCTCACAAAATAGGGCCTAAATATCCAATTACCTTAAAAGTATCAGTTCTTTTAAAGGCAACAATATAGTCTTTAATTTCTTGCAAATAACAAGTCACTCTTTTCACAGCTTTTGGGTCAAATATCAATGGGTTACTTTGAGAACAGTCAAGGATGCCAACTGCAATAACTTATATTTGACCTTAGAGCATCCTCATTGGCTTGACCAAAGTATGATAGCTAAACTTTAGCCAATATGTGCCAAAAAACCACCACATTAAATTGGGCATCTCTATAAAATTTTAGACTTCTGCTACAGTGATTCTCCAAATTTGTTGGTGACACTAGGTTAGCCAAACATTAAAATATTCAATTCTCACTTCTCTCACAAAATATGTAGGTATTTTTTGTAATTAAGAAATTTGGTTCGATTTATTATTATTAAATATAAAATGTGATAAAAATAAATTAATTAGCTAATATTAATTAGAATATTAATTATTAAGTTAATTATAATGATAAATTAATGATAATATAATTATTATTAATATTAATATTTAATATTAATTTAATATTTAATAAATTTGATAAAATATTAAGACGAATATTGTTCGGATTGTCTTAATATATTTGCAAAGAGTTTTGAAAGATTTTGCATGCAGAATTGTTGATCAATAGATGCTTTAAAAATAAAATGTGACATACTCAATATTTTACAGTCATGTTTTCGAATTGATTAGGTTATTAAATAAATTATGTATATGATGATTATAAGGAATTTGATGATTGCACAAACTTGTATAAGAGCATTCTCATTGGCTTAGCCAAATTCATCTTCAAAATTTAGCCAATATCACATTTTTTTACATTTGCCTATTCCATTTAAATTCAATCTTTACATTGGATTAGCCATTTACTCTCTATATAATAATAAAATATTATTAATTTAATAATTTTTTATTTAATTTATTCGTATCACATTTTATAATTCTACCAATTTAATATTAATAATAATTATATTCTAATTAAATTAAATTAATATTTATTAGATTTATTAAATATTAAATTAACATTAAATATTAATAATAATTATTATATTCTAATTAAATTCAATATTAATTACGAAGGATGTATCATTCGCTAAAAGTTCTTTAGGACATAACTTTTAATGTCATACTACAAACCATGATTTATACTTGCTAAAAAATCATATACATAATGACCATAAATGCAAAGACATTTGGGTATATATATTAACAATAAATAATTTTCCTAAATCCAAAATCAGTATTGGTATTATCAAATTTCAGATACCATTTTCCAAAAAAATATTTTATCTTTTCTAAGTAGTCCTCTTATTCGTTTCTTGTAGACTTCAAATTTTAACTTTACAATTATTTTAGCATCCAATTAATGTAACTCTAAATCGTAATGAGTTACTAATGTTACAGTGATCCTGAGTGAGTCATTTCAGGTTTATTAAAAAAAAAATATTTCTGATCAATGTTCATTTCTAGGTAAAATCGTTAATTACAAGTATAACTTTATATCGTTCAACATTGTATTTAAAGTCAGGGTTTTGTTTCCAAGGCCCATTTACATTGATTTAGACGAAATTACAGACTTTACATTGATTCATTGATTTTAATCGCTCTTTTGTAGAAGAGCAATGCTAGATACAGTCCCCAAATGGGGACTGCAATGCAAGCCTAGGCAATTTTATCTTTAAATTTTTTTAAAATTACAAAAATATCCCTCCTGAAATGATGATTTTTCTCATTTAATAAAGGGCCTGCACATGCAGTCCCCACTTGGAGACTGCAAATAGAATTTCTCTTTGTAGAATCACTTCTTTCTAATACTTGTGAAAACATAAATGGATATTTATTTGTCAAATTTTGAATTTTGAAAATACGCCATGTAATCTAACTAAATAGCAAATCAAAAAGATTGCATGAGGTTACCTGTTCTGGTGTCTCCATGGCCAATTCTTCAGCAGTATTTTTCTTATGAGATGGATGATCATTTGTTTATTATTCCGTGTTATCATTGAGATGATCAGAAAAATGAACATTTTTTAAGATACAAGCATGCACTTCATCAACAATCACATTTTTAGTTTCTATACTCCTACTGATTTTGCCAACTTTAAGGAATTTGACATTTCGATTTCTTTAATACTGACATCATGATTAAAAATAATATTACATGTACCATTTGAATCTACCTGAGTAATCAATAATGATAATGTACCCAATAAATGTTATAGGACTCAACTTTCTTTCATTTGGGTTATAAAATATTACTTGACTATTCATTCATGTATATACCTTAAATTAGTCTACAACTAAAAAAAATAAGTCACTAAGACTACATTATTAAGAACACGATATGAGTTTTACACCATTATTTTAAGATTTTTACTACATTTTTTCAAGAAGTTGAGAAAATAGGCCAGGTGACCTAACTCCTAATACTTTTCATGGCACTCCCTACTTCAATCCAATTCGATGATTTTCACATTTCTATCTATCTGCATTTCCTTCTCATGAGAAGTACCTCCAGAATTGCAAAAGGTTTGAGACTTCTCATATAGCATATAAATACTTCCATACCATGAAAATCTTGTACGAAGATAATCAGATACTTCTATCTATCAAACATTATAGAAAAAAGGTATATATGTGTCTCTATGCATTATCTCAAGAAACTTCATATTCTTTGTGGCATATTTTCTTGATATGTTTGATTTGCTTTCATTTTATACAAATCAACACACATCTTGAGATTAGAAAATTTAAATGAGGAAAATATTTTATTTACTAATATCTTTACAAATTTTCTTTAGATATGTTCTCCAACATTTTATGCCACAAATAAAGTTTTTCTTTAATCATGCTTCAAACTTCTATGTCAGAAATTGTAAAAGCCTTTCATGAATCATATTTCCTATGGTTCCAACACATGCCTATAAGTGTAGAATACTTTTAACAAAAACTTTATGAAAGCATGATGAAAAAAGTTTTATTGGAAGGAAAAATGGAATCAACGTAAATGACATTTTGAAACAAGTTAAAACATTAACATTTGTGCACGAGTTCAACCACAAAAAGTAAGTATTAACATTTATAGAGTTTGATTTGAAACTTATAAAGACAAAATAAAGATGAACATTTGCACTTGAGTTTAATCTCAAAATTGAATAGACGTATATAACATATGATTCGAAACTTATACAGAAAAAGGCATCATTCCCTTTGAATCAAGTCGTGTTCTTGTTTCTTTCAAAATTCAATTTACATGATTCTTACCTTTTGACCATCATTTCCTTCATTTTCCAAATATACATTTGCTTTTTAATACAAATTAACAAAAAAAATTTGTATTAACCTAACATCCATGCTATCAATTCATTCATATTTCATTATTTTGACGAAATAATAATACATCTGGAATAAATCATTGTGTACAAAAATAAGAAGATTTTACTATTTTCATTCCTAAAGTTCAAAGTTTGATATGTAGTACTTAATTCCATCTTCTTAAACATTGTACATTTCTGACCCTTAACACTATTCTCAATAATAATTTATGTTAGATTTAAAATGGATAAACCATAGTCTAAACCTCTTAGTATAAATCTGACATGCTCATCTTTCTTTAAACTAGAGTCATTCTATATAAGAAACTTGTAATGATATTCATATACTTACTGGTAAGAAAAGTATTTTAATAGCATTAATTGTTTGACTTCGACACTCATAAACAATAACAAAATTTAAACCATTATGGATGAACTAATAGTATCATCGAGATCCCTCCTTTGGGAGTGAACCCCAACACATAAAATGTTTCCTTCAGTTTTAAATTCATAATTTAAACCATTATGGAGAACTTAAACTGTTATGAATGAACTAATAGTGTCATCGAGATCCCTCCTTTGGAAATGAACTCCAACATACAAAATGTTCCCTCTAGTATTAAATTTTGTGTATGAATTAATTGTATCATCAAAGTTCTTCTTTGAGAGTAAGCTCTGACATACAAAGTGTTCCCTCTGATTTTAAATTCTGTGGATGAACTAGGTATATCATCATAATTCTCCTTTGGGAGTAAATTCTAACATACAAAGTGTTCCCTCCAATTTTAAATTCTTTGGATGAACTAGTTGTATCGCCATAATTCTCCTTTGGGAGTAGACTCTAGCATACAAATTGTTCCATCCAATTTTAAATTATGTGAATGAACTAGCTGTATACCAGAATTCTCTTCTGAGAGTAAACTCTGGCATACAAATTGTTCCATCCACATCAATAATTATATCACAGATCCAATCATTTTCCATTAATATCCATGATATTATGGAGTTATTTATTTGTCATCCAAGCTCAATTAAAGTTTTGGTACAAACTACTAACTCCACTTAAAGTTAACAATTATATAAATGCCCAACCATACAATAAAATCAAGTCCAAATAACTCATACATTTATATGGCTTACCATACAATAAAATTCATAGGAAACAATAATTAAGAATTTTATATCATATAGCCACAATTCAAGAAGAATATTATTTAAATTTTATAATTAATAGCCATAATTCATACATTTATTAAACAATAAAGTACATGCTTTGAGAGAGGAGAAAGAAAGAATTATTTTCTGATTTTTTCTTTTAAGTTCAATTCGGGCTGGGCCAACTTCAATCTTCAGCCCACTGTTTTAATTTGCCGTGCTACTCAATATTCGGAACTAGATCTTCAGCCCAAAACAAAAGCCAACGACCTAGGACCCTTAAAATCATCTTCTCCCTCAACCGACTCATCCTCTCCTTGCTGCCGCACCAGCTGAGTTTCAGACACTATTCCGACGCAAGTGTACGTTGTTCCAATTGATGTCAACGCAGAGATGCCAATAAGACATTCTCGACCTCCTCCCACTGCCAATGCCCATCTCCTTTCCTCTTTCTCCCTTTTTTTTGTTATTACCAAATCACGTGTCACTGGGCTTTACAACCCTCTGCATCGCCATCATAGAGGCATCGACGAGGAGGTTCTCAGCCTCCTTGCGGTGCCAAACGCCCCTTCTTCTTTTTTTCTTCTTTTTTTTCATCCTTCAAAGCCCATTTCATAAAGAGATCGGGTCATCAACCAAAGAGAATCTTCACGGCGGCGGTGGCGTTTTCCCATCCCCGGGTACCTACTACCAACAGGGTACCAATGGGGCACACTGTCCACCACCACGCTGCCCACTACCAACCCTACTCAACTGCTCCTCCCTCCTCAACTTTCACAGACCGAGGCCAACACATTTTTTTTTCCTTTCCTATTTTCTCTTGAACCAAAACTCAAATAACATAAAGTCTGAATATTTCCACTTTTCCGCTCATACCCAAACTATAATCACATAATCTTTTTTTACCAGTAACAAAATAATATATATTGGAGAAAGGAAGCTTGCGATGTTACTACGCAAAATTAACACACATTCATGAATATCGAAATCAAAATTTGCAGTATAATTTATCGAGATCATAGAATATCTATAACTTGATGCCCTGGTACCACATGTTGAATATTTTAACATGAAACAATAATATTATGATCTTCAATTTTCTATGATCCATGATACTAAAATAAAAACAGTTAGAAAACGTACATCCCTCCATTACAGTTTGATAGAGAATCTGACATTACTGTGAGAGAATGATCATACTAACAATTTTATCTCCAAGTATCTCCCGATGGCTAGAGGCACAATTATGTTGTAGATGAGAACCCTTTAACCCCTTAGCAAGGTTGGCTCAATAGGTTCGGGGCCTAAGGTTAAGATTTTTATTGAGGATTTTTTTATTTTAAAAGGTAAAATTAAATAAAATTATTTTAATTTTAATTTTTACATTCTATTTTTATTAAAAAATAATTCCAATCGTTTGTCAAGTAAAATTACTGATTAAGATTTTATACTACATTTTCAACTAACAACCAACTTAATCTTTATTAGAAAATTGTCGTTTAGATAGGATTTTATCAAATTTAGTTTTATAAGACGTGCTTTAGGGTGCGTTTGGATGTTAAAGTGAGTTGAGTTGAGTTGAGTTGAGATAATAAAATATTGTTAGAATATTATTTATTATTATTATTATTATTTTGGGATTTGAAAAAGTTGAATTGTTTATTATATTTTGTATTGGAATTTGAAAAAGTTGTAATGATGAGTTGAGATGAGTTGGGAGGATTTTTGGTTCCAAACGAACCCTTAGACTCTTAGGAGTCGTTTGAGAACACAAATGTTCTTATGTATTCTCAAACATTCTCAATTTAACTTTTTTTTCTCTCATTTCTCAAAATCCAATAAAAATCTTAATTCAAATTATTTCACTACTATTTACAAATATTCTGAAATATTTTTAATATATAAAAGAGCCCTAAAAGCAATTATAATCATTATTGTTAATAAAGTTCTATAAATAACCTACACATTTGGGAAAAAGTAGGCCCTTGCCTTTTCAAAGGATCATACAAAAAAATTTTATGAACACTCGAAAATTAGATCATTTTGATATTTATAATTTTTACATTATATTTTAAACTAATAATGAAAAAAGAGAAGTGTATTCTTAGAAGGAGAGCACTTGGAATAATTATTATGTGAGATACTTTTAATACTAATAATGACATAATATCTATTTAATACTTTTGAGGTTCTCTTATTGGGTTAATTAATTTTTTTAATTAGATACTCTTTTCTTTTAAAAAAATTATACTTAAACTTTTTTTTTGGGGGGGGGGGGGGTCTTCTTCCCGTAGAGGCCTTACGCAATTGCCTAATTCGCCTAATGGAAGAGCCGGCCCTGTCCCTCAGTGATATTTATAGATTTATGATCATCATGAAATCTAGAGACATTCGTATCCCACTATGATTAAATCTAGAGATATTTTTGTCTCACTGTAACTCATTAATAAAATGATAATATTTGAATTAATCTAAACCCATTAAGATATAAGTCTGTAAGATATAGAATTTTAATAAAACTCTTACAGCTCATGCTCTAAGATTATAATTTTTTTTTTTAAAAATTAAATTAAATTTCATTGCTCCATAATCAAACAATACAACCCTTTCACTCAAAACAACAGAAACAAGCCTTGTAAATATATTATTATTATACAGTGCCTGCCCGTAATTGAAATAAGCAGCACAAGTGACTCGGAGAAACGAACATTATATATTGAACTGATCTCAAATTATAGGCGATACTAGTACGTACGTAGTTCAATCATCAATGGTACAGCAAGCTGGATCACAGCTCATTATATATAAACATCATCATGCTTAACAGCTAATTATATATATATATATAGATATATATAACTAACAAACATGTAAACTATTTCTTAATCATAATTATTGTATGAAAACCGTGAGAGGAGACGATAAGTTAATTAGATATCAATAGTTTATAATTAAAGAGATGTAATTATTATTTGCGTGTTTGAAGGATCGATCGCTGATAAGAGTACTTTATTAAAAGGCTATTTGGCAATTAAATAAACCTAATGAGATAGGGATTTGTTGTATCCTCTCTCTGATCTCTCTCATCCTGCAATTCTAGAAGTTTTAAGTATCCAACGATTGATGGATATTAAATTTGGCCAGTAGTATCACATGCAATATTAATATATATGTATATCAAGTTGGGTTAAGATCAACTTGAAGGATCCAACATCGTGCACTCCAAAATCCATTGTTGACTTCGAATATATATTAAAGGCAATAATATAGCTAAAAGCAACTTCTCTTGCATGAATTCGGCATCCTAGTTACGTTATTTATACACTAGCTAGCTACCGCTATCGATCGGCTTGTGCCTGAGTGAGCTACTTACATCTCCTTCAAGCAAATGCTGGAAATGGAGGTCGAACCTATTTCCAAAGACTACATCAAACCCTCTTCTCCAACACCTCCTAACCTGAAAACCTACAAGATCTCCCTCTTGGACCAGTTCTTATCTTCCATCTATATTCCCACAATCATTTTCTATCCAAACAATCAAATTAGCACAGGCCATGCTGATATTGTCTCTCAGAAATTACAACTACTAAAACAATCTCTATCAGAGACTTTGACTCGCTTTTACCCTTTGGCTGGAAAAATCAAAGACAATCTTTCTATTGATTGTAATGATGAGGGGGTCTATTATTCAGAGACACATGTAAGGTGTCGTCTTGTTGACTGCCTCAACCGGCCTAATCTCCGGACTTTCCATCTCTTTCTTCCCCAAGGTGTCAGTTGGAGCAGCGCAACTGCGGGAGATCATGTAGCTAAGATACAAGTGAACAACTTTGAATGCGGTGGTGTTGCCATCGGTGTCCTTGTTTGTCACATGATTGCTGATGGAACTGCTTTTAGTGCCTTTCTTAAAGCTTGGGCTGCCACCACTCTTGAGGTTTCTGAAGCTGTAATATGTCCTAATTTTCATACAAAACGAAGCATACCCCATGGAAGCAACCCTAATGGCTTTGCCATGCCTCTTCTCAGATCTGGTAGCTAGGCGTACTAGAAGGAGCATTGTCTTTGATGCGTCGGTCATTGCCTCACTTAAGGCTAAAGCAACTAGCTCAAGCATCCCAACCCCAACAAGAGTTGAGGTAGTCTCAGCACTCCTAGTAAAATGCATCATGGCTGCCTTCAAGGCTAAATCTGGTATCGAGGAGCCAACCTTTTATACGCATGCAGTGAATTTGCGTCGAACAGCAGCCCCACCATTTCCAGAATCATCTATGGGAAACTTTATTTGGGTAGTATTATGCACGGATGATGAGAAGATGGAGTTGGCTTACATGGTGAGGAAGCTTAGAGAAGCAAAAACGAAAATCGATGCTGACTTTGTGAAAGATTTGTAAGGTGATGGAGGGTTTACAAATACGAGCATGTAAATGCAATGAGAGGGACACTCTCAAGTGCAACAAGCCATCGTGGAAGGGATTACATGCATTAGTTTTACAAGTTGGTGTAACTTTGGATGAGGAAAGCCGATGTGGGTAAGTTGCATTGACTCAAGTGATAAGAGGGAGCAACTGTTTCCAAATACGATAATGCTGATGGACACAAGATGTGGCAGTGGAATAGAAGCATGGGTGTGGTTGGACAAAGAAGATATAACCGTGTTAGAACAAGACAAGGAACTCCTTGCTTTCGCTTCCCTGGATCCTAGTCCCATAAAGGTCTAGAGACAATGGTATTTCGATCTCATCCAGGATTGGTCGTTGTCCTGCGTTGGGGGCTTGATGATGATCATATCGATTCACAAATAAATGCAAGATAGATGACTCAAGTGATATATGTGTGCATCGATTATAAATTTTAGAACTACATAACATGCAAGCGTTGTTTTTTGTCCAAAATGACAATTAATCAAAATTAGTGTATTTGTTGTGAGTTTGTTATTATAGGAAGAATAATTGAATTATGTTATTAACACTAGATTCCTTTCTAACCTTTCTAAAACATTTTTCTTGTTTAGAATGAGAACCATACCGCGTGTACCAACAGGTTCTTGATCAATATGCCCATGATGACCACATTTGGTCCACACTTCCACAATATACTTGTGTAAAACACACATCAATGATGGCAAACAAAGTAAAAGTAAGCACGATCAAGTACACGACACACAATATACGTGGTTCAACAAATTGTTTACATCCACAGAGTTACATAAATCTTATTAATCAGAGAAGATTACAATCACTCAATCTCAACTCACTCTCTAGGACTTTTTGCTCTCTTACACAATATGCACTCACTGGACAATTGTTCTCTCTCAAAGTATGTTGAAAACCGTATCCAATAAGTCAAA
The DNA here is from genome assembly GCA_961763995.1 of Juglans cinerea. NCBI lineage: Eukaryota > Viridiplantae > Streptophyta > Magnoliopsida > Fagales > Juglandaceae > Juglans > Juglans cinerea. The sequence goes on from CAUIVZ010000005.1 coordinate 27,789,765, forward strand.
ATATCACACATATATAGAAACAATGTTGTAAACTCTAATCTGGCAAAAATGCATCATTCGCTCAAGCGGTGTATAGAGCGCACCTCAAGCGAACATCCAATGAACATTGACTCGAGCAGGGTGTCGAGCATGCCTCGAGCGAACACTTGGGTTTGTGTTTTGCTCGAGCCCACTATTGTGTGAGACTTGAGCAAACTCACAAGTTGAGTTTTGCTTGAGCCCACTGTCAAGTGCACCTCGAAGAAACTCAAGTGTTGAGTTTTGCTCGAGCGCTAGGCGCGCGAAGTCAAGCAAACTCTTTCTTTCTCAATTTCTTGCTCACAGATCAGTCTTCATATGCAACCCAACAATCTCTCACTTGGAGACCAGGTCTCCACATCCCAGCCACTATTTACAGTCAAGTCCTATCATCTCTGTAGCTCACAGCTCCCATCTTCAAGCCTGAAGTCACACTGAAGTCGAGCTCAACTTCAGTCTTTCACGTACATGAGCACAAAGAATATCCAGTCTTGAACCAATCTTGGCAACCTTAGCCAACTTTCTCAGTCTTACATGAGGAATGACAAAACTGACTCCCTTTGACTTCATCATATGTTTCACGCAATCAAGCATGCCTTTGTGCACTCTTGTATTTCTCTTCACATCACTGGACCATGATGTTAAATATAAAAAATTAGATCTCTTACCATACGTTAAGACTAACACACCCTTAGTGATCTTCCAAACTCCTCCAGAGAACGCTACTGAATAACCGTTGTCATCAAGCTGTCCCACAGAGATCAGGTTTTTCTTCAGATTTGGAACATGTTTGGCTTGTTATAAAGTCCACACGCCCTTGTTTGAAAGTGTGATGGGCACATCACTAACTCTCACTACGTCTAGTGACTCTCCACCAGCCGCGCGTACATCTTCCCAAGATCATTAGTAACATAGTTTTGCATGATCTCTTGATATGAGGTGTTATGGAATGAAGCCCATGAGTCTTAACGCCAATCATGAATCAGACTGTGCACTACAAGAGTTAGGGCATCATGTATTTCTTCAGCCACTAAATTCATAGCATCATCCTCAACACTTTCTTGATTCTTGCAGTTTCTTTTGATGTGGCCTGGTTTGCCACAACTCCAGCACATGATTTACTGCCCAGATCTCGTCTTGCTCTTCCCCTGCTATTGGAGCTTGACCTGTCATGTCCTCTACCTCAATTGTCAACATTCAGGGCCGATCCTGAACCTGAAAACTCACCCGAGTCTTTTCTACGTACCTATTCAGCAAAGATCATGTCACGTACGTCGTCGTAGCTCAGTTTCATCTTGTCGGCTGAACTACTCATAGTCATTCTCATGGCCTCCCAACTATTTGGCAGTGATGTCAACAGAATCAACACTCTGATCTCGTCATCAAACTCAATCTCTAGAGAAGATAGTTGATTTGTGGTTGTATTGAATTCATTCAGGTGTTGGGCCACAAACATACATTCCCACATCTTCAGATTGAACAATTTCTTCACCAAGTGCACTTTATTACTCGACGGCGGCTTTTCTTACATACCTAACAAAGCCGCCATGAGATCCGTTGTGGTTATCTCCTTACTGAAATTGTGTGCCACTGTCTTGGACAAGGTCAGCCGAATAATCCCCAGAACCTGTCGATCTAACAAGGTCCACTCAGCATCATCCATACTCTTCTGCTTCTTTCCCAACAGTGGAAGATGGAGCTTCTTCCCATAGAGATAATCATCGATCTGCATCTTCCAGTACCCAAAATCAGTGTCGTCGAACTTCACGATCTCGGGTGCATTCACTTTGTCTTCAGCCATCGTTCTCCTTCAGATCCAAACTTGGCTCTGATACCAGTTGTTGGGCAAAACACGCACCAACGATGACAAACAAAGTAAAAGCAAACACGATCAAGCACACAACACTCAATATACGTGGTTCGGCAAATTGCCAACGTCCACGTAGCCGCAAAAATCTTATTAACCAAAGGAGATTACAATCACTCAATCTCAACTCACACTCTCTAGAGCTTTTTGCTCTTTTACATAATATGCACTCATTTGACAATTGTTCTCTCTCAAAGTATGTTGAAAATCGTATCAAATAAGTCAAAATATCACACACATATATATATATAGAAACGACACTGAAAACCCTAACCTGGGAAAAATATGTTATTCACTCGAGCGGCATGTTGACCGTGCCTCGAGTGAACAGCCAATAAACATTGGCTGGAGTGGGGTGTCGAGCGTGGCTCGAGCGAACACTAGGGTTTGTGTCTCGCTCGAGTCCGTTCGAGTCCACTGTCGTGCGAGACTCAAGCAAACTCACGGGTTGAGCTTTGCTTGAGTGCCAGGTCACGCAAAGTCGAGTAAACTCTATTTCTCGATTTCTTGCTCACAGACTAGTCTCCATATGCAACCCAACAGTATGACATCATCATCAACAATCCAATCATGACTAATATAACCACCAAGGGTTGTGACTCAATGGTCCTTGAGTTACTTTCAAATAGTTTGACATGTAATAAGTATTGGCTTGAATCTATATATAAATTTACTTTAAATTATTGGTGTTAGCAGCATAAAAATTCATTGAATTCTCTACTAGGGCTAAAATCTAAGTTATGGCTCAAAGTCTCTTGAGTGAGCATCTCCAGTTTCTTGCCATCTAAGTCACTCTTATCCAGTTTCTATTCAGGTAGAGTACTACTATAGTTCCGCTCGATAGAAAAGCTACCTCCAACTCATACATTTTTTATTTTCTTTTTGAAAAATCATGTAGAACAAAGATTCCAAAACCTGAACCTCGAAAAAAGAGCTAAAAAATAAAGACTTGCAAAGAGATTATTTTACCTTGAACCATCTCACATCCTCAGGGTTGTGAAACATATACATGCATATATGTACGCATGTACAATAGCTTTTAGTTTTGATAATTTTTGTGGGCAACATCAGAAACAGCTTAAACATATATCTTATATTAATTTTACCCGTTGGTGTAACTTGTCTCTATGTTATTGATTTTGGACGGGGAAAGCCGATATAGGTAAGCTACCTTTATTCAAGTGATGATAGGGAGCAGGTGTTCCCCAATGTTATCATGCTGATGGACCACCAGATCCATAGATGGAATAGAAGATCAAGCCTATATATTACACTCATTTCAATTTGATACGACATGCCTATTAACCAATGATTTTTTCTTTTTGAAAAAAAGAGCAAATCCAAGAGAGAGGTAAAATGCCAGGACAACATAATTAGATAACAGATACATGCCATGCCACGTGATGAGAGATACTTGAGAAACTTGCACGACCATATGACAAAAGACAGGAAAGTACGGATGTGTTTGTTGAAACTAGGAAAGGTCAATCAGGCTAATAGTACGGAGAAAGAAAACACACTCGAAAGATGAGTAAAGTTGCCAATCAAAGGCAACAGTCCAACAGAGCTGGTTGAATTAAAATTAGCAGTATACGAAATAATGAACCAGCCAAACAAAAGGCAGCAAACACTCTCTCTCTCTCTCTCTCTCTCTCTCTCTCACTCTCAGGCTGTAATTCTTTTAGAAGCAACCTTTTCGCTATAAATTTTAAGTTGTCTACTACCATATGATATCAAAGAATACATGTTGAAGGTAAAGAAAAAAAATAATAACACAGAAAGTCGGATGAAAAAAAAAAGAACCCCACATGTGACATGTCCTCAACAGCATGTAGCTTGCCTAAAGACGTAAGTTAGTATTGACAATCTGAACCAGAGCTTCATTCCCATCACCAGCTTGGCTTTCCGCCGTCAACCATACAGGATTGAGCCACAGCCACGGTTGATCAAGCATCAAGAATTGGGAAGCAACGGTCTGGCCACTTGGGATATGCACGCTTATACAAGCTCATGCACACTGTGTCATGTTGCTGAAGGCCGCCATTGAAAACACACTTCATAGCCCCTGAAGGGAAGGGTAAAAAAAAAACGAGAAGAGAATTAGTACAACAGTCTCATGCACACCATGTCATGCTGCATATGCAAGCAGCAGCCTTAACTCTGCAACATATCAACCATAGTGAGTTTAGGATAGATTCCTTTCTAAAAGATTTATCTTGTTCAGAATGAGCACCATACCATGTGTACCAACAGGTTCTTTAATACGCCCACGACGACCACATTTGGTCCACACTTCCACAGGCTGCAATAATGACATTCATCATCAACAATCCAATCATGACGAATGTAGACTGAGACTCCAAAACTTCTACCTCAAAGAAAGAGCTAAAATGATAAATACTTGCAATGAGATTCTTTTACCTTGAACCATCTAACATCCTCTGGGTGATGAAACATATATCTTACAGTAGCTTTTAATTTTGATACTCTTTGTGGGTAACTGCATCAGAAACAGCTTAAGCTTTAAATAAGAACATCTATAAACCGTTAAATTTGTACCGTGAAATTCACCCAAAATACATTTCATAAACTGCTTTGATAAACCACAAATATTTAGAAGTAAGAAGACAAGATAAAACGAAACCAGGAGAAATAAAATGCCCAGCACAATGTTAGCTACATGCAAAAATTTTAAAAAGTTACAGCATTTGTGTAAATATAAAGATCAGTTTATTGAAAAAAATAAAGTCAATCTCATCACCATATGTCCAAACCAAAACCAGAGTGCATGAGTTATATTAATCGCACTACTAGGGTATTGCGTTTGTAATTTTCTCGTGCAAATGTACATCATATTTGATTAATCATGAACCTATTGATAAAGCAGAGTTAGGGTCTTTTCTGCACCTTTGCACTTATGCAGAGTATATACTAGAAAAAGAAAAAGAAAAGAAAGTTCAGAGTAATGTTGAAAAAAAGTGGGGGCCATCAATATGAATGTGATAGATGTATTGTTGTTATAGAACATTCTCTAGAGTCTAGCCAGTGTTACCAACGTAGGTGTGCTATAGTTTCCTGGAAGGGGAAGCCTAACAACAAAACTGTGAGCTCGAGAAAGAGTAAAGAATAGATCATACCCAGATATATTATATGCAGTAAATATTTTAATAGTTAAACTTCCGGCTAGTGGCTGATAAGTTTTCTCTCTCTAGTTTTCTCTCCGTACAGTTTTAGTTTTTTCTTCTGTTGGTAGTGATTCATCAATGGCTTTTCCTTCTTGAGGGGATTAGAGTATTCTCTGAATCATTAGGTTTGTATGGTCTGTGGGTTGGTTTAGATGGGGTTGTGCAAGGAGGTATTCATTGATCAGAAGTTGTTTGAGTTTAGAAAGGAGAATGCAAGGTGGTGGAGGATTATAGAAAGTAGTCATCGTGGTGTGAAATATATTTCAGTGGATTGGGAAACTCTGGGATGGCTGGGTTCTATGGTGAAGGAGTGTGCAGTAACTTTGGGTACTCAGGAGTTTCTGCGAACTCGTAGAAAAGGGGACACTGTGATAATAGTGAGGAAGGGACGTAACTTTAATGGTAGTTTTATCTCCATCTCAGAATTTGGTCGTGATAAGAGGAGAGGATTACTTGTGATTCTGGAAGGAAGGAAGGGGGAGGGATGGAAGAAGCTTGCTGATATTTTAATGGAGATGGCTGATATCCAGATAGTTGCTGTAAAGAAGAACAAAGGTGAGGGAGGTGCTCCATCATCGTGGGCAGGAGGTGCAAGGTCGTACAGTGAGGTGCTGAAGAAGGTACCGTATCGTGCTGCATTAGACGTGGTGTCAGGTGTAACCATCTCTGAGGACGTGCAGCGGCATGGTGTAGCAGAAAGCAGATTGGCGGGGCTAAATGAGGAAAGCTTTTTGAAGATGTTAGCTGGATTGGAGGAGAAGATCGGTATTGTGTTAGATGAAATAAATTTTCTAAAACGCTGCGTTAAAGGTAAGGAGGTGGTGGGTCGAAATGGTGGGCTTGGTATGGGTCTGGGCAGAGCGATGGGCTTGGGCAAGGGGCAGGCATCTGGCCCGGTGAAGGCCTGGAGGGCAGTGGAGACAGTTGGGTCGGGGAAGGTTCTCGGATCCGAGATATTGGATCAGGGACAGCGGGTGGCGCCGATAAGTTCATTATCGGCAACCTTGCCGGCACAGAAGCTGCCGACAACCTCGGTCGAACCCTCTGGTGAGACGGAAAAGGAGATCCGACTCGGATCCGAGATTTTGGACCAGGGTCATGTTGCTCCTGTGGCTCCAATAAGTGTATTATTGGCACCCCTGCCGGCACAGAAGTTGCCGACACCCTCGGTCGACCATTCAGGTGAGTCGGTAAAGGAGTTCCGACGGGAAGAGGTAGAGGAGGGGGAGTTTCTGGCGTTAACTTCTGCGTTCGTGGAGAATGGACTATCGGAATTGTGTGTGGTGGACGTAGTCCCAGAAGTGGTGCACGAGCAGTCTGGCTTGAGGGATACAGAGATATCTCTTTGCGGTGAGGTGTTTTCGCGGGACAGTGATGTGGTTCAGAGTGGAGTTTTGGTGATGAGTGGACCTGATGAGTTATTTTCTGGGGATGATTCTCCTCTTAATAATATGGTTTTAAGTGGTGAAACAAATAAGCTGGATGTTTCGGTGATTCCCAATAACAGTGTTGGGGAAGAGGGGGCTCTTACTCCTTTATGTACACTCCCTCCCAGTGATTATGGGAGTTGTTCGACGAATTGGATTTTTAAAAAGGTAGAGGAGCTACAGAAAATTTTTGGGGTCTCTTTTGGAGGTTATGAGGAACAATTTATGGCCCTTCTTGTGGCTATTGAAGCTAGCCGTTCGAAATCAGCTTCAAAACAAGATAGGGAACTTAAACGCTTAACATGCTCCATCAATTATGATGTCAAGGAGGGGAGTAGTGGAAGGGTTAGATCAAAAGGGAGGGGTAAGTTAAGTTTTAATGAAGCCTAAAATCGTTTCTTGGAATATAAGGGGTCTCAATGATAGGGACAAACGCCTTCGGATCAAAGCGCTATTGAGATTATGGAAGGGAGATGTGATATGCTTGCAAGAAACAAAGTTGGGTTTTATTGATAGAAGTTTTGTGCGTAGTATTTGGGGATGTGCTTATATGGGTTGGTCCTATTTGGCCTCTCAGGGAGCATCAGGTGGAGTATTATTAATGTGGGATAAAAGAGTGGTTGAAGCGATTGAGGAGTGTGTTGGAGAGTTTTCGGTTTCGGTGTTATTCAAAAATGTGAGCGATGGGTGGATTTGGGCTTTTGCAGGGTCTTATGGTCCTAACATAGATAGAGATAGACGACGGTTGTGGGAGGAGTTGGCGGGAATACACTCTTTATGGGATGTGTCGTGGTGTATGGGGGGTGATTTTAATATTACTCATTTTCCTAGTGAACGATCGGGGCATCATCGACACACTTTGGCCATGGCGGAATTCTCTGAGTTCATCTTTGATATGGATCTTATGGACCTCCCGTTGGTGGGTGGTGAGTATACTTGGTCTAATGGCCGTGCTTGGTCGAAATTGGATCGATTTCTTGTCTCACCATTATGGGAAGCCCACTATCCAGAAGTTAGTCAGAAAAGGCTACCTAGAGTCAGCTCAGACCATTTTCTCATCCTCTTAGATTGTGGTGGCATTCAAGGGGGTCGCCGGTATTTCAAGTTTGAGAATATGTGGCTTAAGGTGGACGGGTTTGTAGAGATGGTGAGAACTTGGTGGACTTCGTACCAGTTTAGTGGCACTCCGAGTTTTATTCTTGCAGGTAAGATGAAGGCTCTAAAGCAAGACCTGAAGAAATGGAACCTGGAAGTTTTTGGTCACATTGACAATCAAAAGTCTATTTTGATGGAGGAGTTGCAGGTGTTGGAGGGTAAGGAATTATTGGGAAAAGTAACGGTTGTGGCAGAGTTGGAAAGGGTGTTGCAGTTAGAAGAGACTTCATGGCGTCAAAAATCCAGAGCCCTCTGGTTGAAAGAGGGTGATAGGTGTACGAAGTTTTTTCACAAAATGGCAAATTCTCATCGTCGTAATAATGCGATTGAGTTGTTACATTCAGGTACACAGGTGCTATCTTCTTCGGCTGATCTAGAAAGTCACATTGCACATTATTATGAGACTCTGTTTACCGAACCAGTAACTTGGAGGCCGAAGCTTGATGACTTACCGTTTGAGGCAATTGATCCGCAGCTTGTGAGCGTATTGGAGAGACCTTTTGTGGAAGATGAGATTTTCAAGGTCATATCTGGTATGGCTAAGGACAAAGCGCCGGGTCCGGATGGTTTCTCAATGGGTTTCTTCCAAACTTGTTGGGATGTGGTGAAAGGTGATGTCTTGCGGGTGTTTAGTGAATTTCATGCTTATCAAAAGCTTGAAAAATCACTTAATGCGACTTTTATTGCACTCATTCCAAAGAAATATGGGGCGTCGAATATTGAGGATTTTCGCCCAATAAGTTTGATTAGCAGTGTCTATAAGATTATTTCAAAGGTCCTTGTTAATCGGCTTAGTCTAGTGCTGGACAATATTATTTCCAAGCCTCAAAATGCTTTTATTCATGGGAGATATATACTTGATTCGGTGCTCATTGCAAATGAGTGTTTGGATGCTAGATTGAGGGAGGGAAGTCCAGGTATCCTTTGCAAGCTAGATATGGAGAAGGCTTATGACCATGTGAACTGGGATTTCCTTTTGTATTTATTGAAGAGGTGTGGTTTCGGAGATAGGTGGATTTCTTGGATGCATTTTTGCATATCAACGGCCCGGTTTTCAGTGCTAGTTAATGGCACTCCTGCAGGTTTTTTTCATAGTTCGAGGGGTTTGCGACAGGGTGATCCATTATCTCCCTTTCTTTTTGTCATAGTTATGGAGGCATTGAGCAAGATGTTGCAGGCTACTGTTAGTGGGGGTTTTTTATCTGGTTTTCAGGTGGGAAATGGCTCTGGTAGCTCTTGTATCATTTCACATCTTCTCTTTGCAGACGACACTCTGTTGTTTTGTGAAGCGGATAGGAGTCAGGTCCAATCTTTGCGTGCATTATTACTTTGTTTTGAAGCAGTATCAGGGCTTAAGGTGAACCTTGACAAGTCTGAGTTGGTTCCGGTGGGTGTGGTCCCTAATATACGCAATCTAGCAAGTCTTCTGGGTTGCAGGGTGTCCTCGTTCCCAATGAAATATCTGGGTCTTCCGTTAGGTGCTACTTTCAAGAGTAGAGCTATATGGGATGGGATGGTAGAAAAGATAGAGAAAAGGTTGGCTGGTTGGAAAAGGGTGTATCTCTCGAAAGGAGGTCGTCTCACTCTTATCAAGAGTACCCTTACAAACCTACCCACTTATTTTTTATCCCTTTTTCCTATGCCTGCAGGGGTGGTGAATAGAATTGAGAAACTCTTCAAGGCATTTCTATGGGGAGGCTTAGGGGAGGAGAAGAAAGTTCATTTGGTTAATTGGAAGACAGTATGTTCTCCAGTTGAGTATGGGGGGTTGGGTGTGTGTAACTTGAGAACTTTTAATAAAGTGTTGTTGGGGAAATGGCTTTGGAGATATCATATGGAAGAGGGTTCTTTGTGGAGGGAAATAATAGATGCTAAATATGGGGTTGATTGGGGTGGTTGGTGTTCTAAAGAAGTGAGAGGGGGGCAAGGAGTGGGGCTATGGAAGTTTATAAGGAAGGGGTGGATTATATTAGTAAATCATATTCGTTTTGTCGCAGGTGAGGGTGACCGAATCAGTTTTTGGCGGGATGTGTGGTGTGGAGATCATGCATTGGAAAGGGTGTTTCCAGCTTTATATCGTATTGCAGTTAACAAGGACGCTTCTGTGGCGGAAGTGCGATTATTTGCTCATGGTTCGCATCAGTGGAATATTCTGTTTAATAGAGATATTCATGATTGGGAATTATCTATGGTTTCAGATTTTTTCAGCTTGTTACATTCTTTTGGGTCTACTATGGTGCAACAAGACAGTTTGAAATGGAGGTTCCAGGATCATAAGAAATTCTCAGTAAAAGCGTATTATAAAATTCTGATTTCACAGGATCACCCCTCATTCCCTTGGAGGAACATTTGGAGGTCTCGAGTGCCTTCTAGAGTTGCTTTCTTTGTTTGGAATGCCGCCCTTGGGAAGATCTTAACCACGGATAATTTGAGGAAGAGAGGATGCGTTGTACTGGATTGGTGTTACATGTGTAGAAAGAATGGAGAATCGGTAGATCATCTTTTACTACATTGTGATGTAGCAAGAGGGTTGTGGGATGAGATTTTTCGACGGGTCGGTGTGGCTTGGGTAATGCCTAGGAGAGTGGTGGAGCTGATGGGTTGTTGGAGGAAATTGCAGGGCAGTCATCAAGTGGCAGCAGTTTGGAGAATGATTCCGTTGTGTATCATGTGGTGTATTTGGACGGAAAGGAATATGCGATGCTTCGAAGACAAGGAAAGAACAATGATGGAGCTGAAGAATTATTTTCTGCACAATTTATTACTTTGGTTTTCAGCTATTGTATTAAATGGGGATGATATACATGAATTCCTATCTTTAGTTTAACGCTCTTAGAATGTATCTAGGTGTTCAACTGTATACTTCCTGTGTACTAGGTATATGCCTATTTCATTCACATCAATAAAGTTTATATCTTACTTATCAAAAAAAAAAAAAAAGATCATACCCAGTTAAAATAATCTTCTTCAGTATTATCTTGTTTGGGTCAATGCTTCTAAGAGAACCAACAGCAGCAACAGAAGGTGCAGAACCAGCTTCTGTGCTCTTCAGGACTATTAAGGGAAGAGAAGGAAAAGAAATTGGGGCATAAATAGACGCCAAACAAAAACGCCCTGCATGAAGAAAACGTTCCATCTTGTGCTTGTCTGAATTAATGTTGTCAGTAGAAAATATAGGCCTGCACAGCAACAAGAAATGACCTCAAAACTGGCAATCAATATATGCTAGAATGAACAGGATTATAAAACACTACCTGGCAACAAATTGGCGAAAACCAACATGGAAGACAAGTTCCTCTTTGGCTTTAATAGGAGCACTGTATGTGTCATGTTTCTTTATGCTGCAAAACATAGAAGACTCATGAAACCATCACAAAGCGGAGCACGAATCCAGAAACAGAGAAAGGAGAAAGGAGACAGCTAAATAGAAGATACCTGAAGTGGAGGACAGACATCTTGGACTCATGCTGCAAGAGACCACTTGCTACAACAGGCACTGTCTTTCCTAGCAAGCATAATTTGCAAGCAACAGCATTTGGTATGTCCTTTATATGCAGCCTTACATATGAGCTAGCTGGTACACAGTCATCCCTGTTCCCTTGCTCCATATCTAAAGCATTAGCAAGAACATGTCTTTGTGTTCTTGCAAAATTATCAAATGCAAAAATTCTGGCATATTCTGGAGGTAGAGATTCCTGATTTCATTCAAAAGAACTTTAGGGGAGCTCTTGATATTCAAAGATGATGTAGATTTCAAAGAAGAACAAGAATTTTACTTTTGGATCCCAGGAAGAAGTCCTAAAGGACTTGAGGCCTCTATACTTTGCGAAGCGTTTTCTAGCTGGAATATCTAATGGTGTATCCACTTCATCAGGATATTCTGAAAGATAACAAATCATTGAAAAAAAAATGACATATCAGAAACTAGAACAAGCTAATGTCAAAGGAAGTTTGTTTCAATTATCCAGTACACTAATATCTCATTCACCTTAAGCAAGTCCACAACCATCCTACGCTAGACGTGTTTATAGGAGTGCATATTAGTCCATTGCTTTGCAACAGTGAGTGACACGCCTATATTAACCCCTAATTTCCTTCTCATCTTTATTTTTGCTTCGCCTTATCTCTTTGTTTCTTCCTTTATTTTTATGTTTGTCTAGGGGTTTATTACCTAAAGAATGACAATGACAACATAATTATCTTCTTTTTTTTCGAAAAGAGAAGAATAGAGAGGGGGGGGGGGGGGGGCTGGGGCTGAAGATAAGTGGGAAAATTCACTTTCCAAAAGTAATCCAATCACTTAGCATTTGGACCCTATCGACTGTTGCCATAGGGTGAGAATTGACCACTAATGATTTTAAGGTTTCATGGTCAGGAGAAAGATCTACCCTCATCTTCGGCATGTGCATTTTTAATCCTTTGAATCTCATCCTCTATCTGTTCTCTTGTCAAGTTCTCGCCATCCTGCATCACAAAAGAGAGCATTTGACAGGTTGAGCACCTTCAATAACTTATTTATTTATTGATAAGTAATTTATTTCTTTGATAAATATTTTCAATAAAAAATTTATGATTGTTGTAGGAAGTTTTACATTACATAAAGTAATGTGGACTACGACGGTCCACAACAATTTTTTTGATGGGTAACATGGTCCACAACAAAACCGCTTGCCTTTTTTGTAGATTTGACTAATTCTAGCTACCCTACCCTTAAACTCAGCGTCCCACTTTATATACCCTGCCAGTGTAGGGGCTGTGCCCCTAGAAGGGAGAAATTTATCATAATCATCATAGGAAGGTTTAAACTACATCAAGAAATACCTATTCGTGCTTTATGTGACGGCAAGATTCAATGATTTCATGATTCAGACAGGCCTTTGTCTTTTATTTAATTTTTGCTGGACAAGATACAAAAAATGGTTGACTTAATTCTCTTAAGTGATTGACTTAATTAGCACAGGCAGTCTACCCTGAAACTCGAATGATGCTAAATACATCTATAGCATGCTAAAACCCACCATCATCATTGAATCAACATCAGTTTCTTCATCAGAGTCCTTCAAGTTCAAGAAGGATCTATTGTCATCAAGGTTTAAATTCTTAGCACCATCTTGATTGGGAAAATCACCCTCTTCTTCATCCAATACCATCCCATCATCGGCTTCATTGCTATATGAATCTTCTTCATCTGAATCATCAACAATCCAAGCAGCCTGCAGTATATAATAAAGCCTATTTATCACAACCATGCAAAGTACATACCTAGCTAATGAAGATAGGAGAATGAAAAGACAAGCTTTAAGATATATTGACGTTAACAGTATTGAATGCATACCTGGTATTCTGAAGTGCCTGGAGGAAGAGCCCTCTTTCTCAACCTTTTTTGTCTTTGATTTCTATCAGCCTCAGCCATTTCAGCCTCTGTTGGCCATGTCTGACAGACAAGAACCATGTTATCAATGGCGATTATGCCAAGGAAGTTTCATCATTTCACAATTAAGGGAAACTAAGCACAACTGAACATCATCCTTTAAGAGGAAGAGGGACAAGGGAACACACACTCATCAAGACACAAAACCTTCAGGAACTCAGCACTGCCACTATTAATTTCAATCTAAAAGCTGAAAGCTAAAACATAATAAAGCACCTAAGAACAAATGTAGAACTTAAAACTCGATCTCATATATATGTATAGGATTACATCGAAACAATAGGCTTGGCAACAAAGCTGATAATAATGGCGTAAAGTAAGAATCGACCAAACACCAAGTACAAAACATCATTTATCAGGTGCTGACTTGCAAGGTTACTAATCGACAGATCAATGGTTTGATATTTATGCAAGTTACCTGCTCTCCAGCAAGAGGATCGGGAACATTTTCGACAAGTAAAGGCTCTTGCTTTAAGGGATCGGAAGCCAACGAGCGAATTACCTGAAATAGCTCAAATAGAATAAAAATAAAATGGGCATATCAGACAGATAAAAATGTTAATGCCAAAAGTGAGGGCCAGTTGTCAACAAATTAAAATGTTATATGAACGATTGACAAAGAAAATACATTACATTAATCACCATTGCAGTTGTAAGACATTCAAAATAAATGACAAACATGCACAACTTATCGCATCTCACTTTTCCTACTTGCAGTAATTGCATAACAAGAAACTACATATACAACATAGCATCCCTTCCGTTTCGGCTTCCTCAATATGGGATACTTAGCTATTTAAATTTGGTTTTGTATCACATTTCTTTTGCCCAATGCATTACCAAGCTATAATCAACTTCCAGCTGTATAGCAGTCTCTTAAAAACTGGTATAATGAAATTAAGCATATACTATAGTCTATGTATGATTGAAATGATACTTACAAAAAAAAATGTATGATTGAAATGAAAAGACAACACCAGGCTATAGTATATGAAATTAAGCCTATACTATAGTATATGAATTGAGAAAGATGTGATAATTTAAAAAATAACCCATCCAATAGAGGCAGCATTGAGAAAGAAAAACAGATCTACTTCTAAAATAAGCCCCAGACTCAATTCAAAAAGCAGAAAAACAGATCTAATTCTAAAATAAGCCCAAGACTCAATTAAAAAAGCAACATCAACATCATGATTTAGCTACAACAGTCAAATTGTAGAACTCAAAGCTCCCTATATTTAATTAAATATTATGTATTATAAATGAATTAGAAAAATAAATAATTGTGACCATTGGTTTACAGAAAATAAAATCCAATTTATTTTGGGATAAGCATTAATAATAACACTAATTTCATATGGAAGATCTCTAGATAAAAGCTTCAGAATCTCTCTCTTGATCCTTTATCCTTACTATCTTCCACCCATAAGATAATTATCACACACAAACTTATCAAAAAAATGATAACATCATTAGGCACAATACCCTGCAAACGATCAAACTTAGTCTCTTGCTCCATTCATACACCCTCCTTATCTCTAGTATCATATCACAGTAGTAATAATGCATAACATAGACCCCCCAGTGACTAAGAAGATAAATCATGCTTAACCACATTACCCTTTTCTGCTTATGTCAAAGTAAAATTGCAATACCTCTGTATCATGCACTTCGTCTGAGTCCATGATGTCCCGCTCTTTTCTTGGATTTAGAGGAAATGGGTCCTTAAGAATTTCGATTCTACTCAAATGGTAATCCCCCGCACCAGAAATATGAACCTGAGGTGAACGGAAATAAGACGACCGCCTAAAAAAAGGAACCAGAGGTAAGCAAATGGTTGAACTAATACCAGCTGATTCACAGAGAGGCTATGAGCACGCAGGTAGCCCGTGATGATAAGGGTGCATTTCTCCATATTGCAATCATCAACCGCCATATCAACCTACAATGCGTCAACAAACACAAGAATCAATCATAAAAGAATGATATGAATCAAAGAACATAAATCTTTCTTCTAACTTCTTATTTGTCTTTCCTTTTTGATCGATGTGTGGTTACTCCTCAACAAAGAACAAATAATAAACCATCTAAGACAACTTTAGCCTTTTTTTGGTCCATATCGATGCTACCACTAACTGAAAAAAACTGTTAGTAAAACCATGTAGAAATAAATGAGCACCATTTGAGCCATGATGTAAGGTCGTTGATTTCGCCAGTGAGGGGCCATCAGCCTCTGCTCCTTGAAAAGCCACATAAACTGCAAAATAACACAACAGAGACAAGTTACAGACCAAGGGAAACAGTACGACAGAAATCGTGTGAAACATAATCTGATGCCATCTATTGCTTGTATTATTAGAACCTTGGCACCGATAACAGAAGCTCTAGGTAAATAATCTAGACAGCTACCTTGTGCAACTCATCCTTTGTATCTGCAGGGTAGAACTTACAGTCCTCAGGAAACTCTGAAGCAAGACTAGCCATACACATCTTCTTTGAATCATGTCTCCTTTTCAGCTCAGAAGGCAAGTCCTATGGGACAAAAAACAGAACCATTATTTTTTTACGTCAATTCATGGGGAAATAATTTTTAATTACAAAATTTTCAACACCATTCAGAGAATATTGACAAAAACATACACGAATGAACACAACGGTGCTTGGAAAACCAAGAGATCTAAACACAGAGAGGCACTGATTTCCAAATGAATCAATATAGCAAGAACTGCTTTCTTCACATGAAGAGCTTGCTGAGGCCACAAACGCAATCAGATCAGCTACCTATCATTCAAACAGGATTGATGAATTAAAGAAAAACGAAATGAAAATAGGGTACCAAAAAACCATAAAAGTACGAAAAACATTCAGGCACTGAACATAACCTTAGCCATTTCCATACATGATAGC
The DNA here is from genome assembly GCA_961763995.1 of Juglans cinerea. Lineage (NCBI taxonomy): Eukaryota > Viridiplantae > Streptophyta > Magnoliopsida > Fagales > Juglandaceae > Juglans > Juglans cinerea. Next base: position 27,805,755 of record CAUIVZ010000005.1, read on the forward strand.
AAATCCCCATGAGGTGCTTTCAAAACCTAGGACATATTACTTCGGTTAGATATTCTCAAATAACTTCATTCAGGTACGGCAGTCATGCTTTAACCTTTAACAGAAAATAATCAGGTCAACATTAAGTGGCACAAATTATCATCCTTCAAAAGGTCATAAGACAATATAACCATGGCAAAGTGTGAATTCTTGATCATGAAATACCTTGGTCTCAAGAGGAAACCATAAATTTAAGTTAAATGCATGAAAAAATTACGTACACAACTCCAAATATTATTACATGCATACAGCATCTGGGTAAAACTATACATCCAATCTACAATATAAACATCAAAACATTTTGGCAACAAAGATTATTTCTACTTAGATCTAATTAATATTTGCAATTAAAGACAACGCAACCAAAAGCTATTGAACAAAGCAAAGGGATCAAATTTAACAAACTAAGAAAACTTGAGTCTTTTTCTTGAAACAATAAACAACACATAATATACATGAAAGAGTTAACCAACTAATGGGAGCGGAAAAAAAAAATCTTGTTCAACACCTATCAACGAAAAGCAACCTTCTTCCAACATTTTCATGTACAAAATTTCTTACTGTTGTTCTCAGCTTATACTCAGAAGAAACAACTGTTGATGATGCAGCTCCAGGACCTTCTTGAGATAATAATGACAGAAGATCCCCAGCAAGAGAATCTACATTGACAGATGCAGAGAGCCCAAAAAGAACCTGTAATTGAAATTAATTTAGAACGGTGAAATAACTGAGAGCAAAGAACATTCTAAAAATGCAATCCAGCGCACAAAAAGAAGAGGTTAATAAAATTGAACACGAGAACGCTCTAAGTCATATATTACACCTATTAAAGCTTTAAAGTATCATGCAAATAAAAAACACTCACAATTATGCGGGGAGGGCTAGTGTTACCACTCGTTGCCCTTTTTTCTTTCAAGAGGGCAGCCTGCTTCTGCTCTCGTACCTGCAAAAGAGCATAAAATCTATAAAATATGGAGAGAGAGAGAGAGAGAGAGAGAGAGAGGGGGGGGGGGGGGAAATTAAAAGATCAGCTACCATTTTATTATGTTGAAGTCGACTAGCCCTAGCTCCCTTGGTAACATTTCGCTCTGATTTTGCGATCCTGCTCTTATCTAAATTAACAATAATTTATGTCAAATTTAAAAAAGCCGACAATGGTAGGAAACAGAAGCATGAATCGATCGAGTCTGAGAAAATTTAAGCAATCAACGGTGTTACGTTTGGTTAGCAAGAAAATTTCAGAGAGGATAAGTGTAAAAAAACCTTAAAAAGAAAATTTCCTCTCATGTGTGTCTTCCATATATAGCAAGAAAAATTTCTATCTCCCTCTCTTTCTAGGTTTGCGATCAACCAAATGGAGAGCAAAGGCAAAACGGATTAAACATAAGTTTAAAAAAGAAGACAGACCTTGGGAAGAGGTTTTGTGAAGGTTCCGAGAAGACTTGGAGGAGAAGCGGGACTTGTGGGCCTTGTTGACTTGAGCTCTAGATCCTCCCATGACAACTGCAAGAATCTCAACTCGCCTACCTCGCACGTAGAGAAACCCTAGTTATTCATTCGAGAAAGAGAAAAATCACCCTTAAGTCTCCATTAGAGAGAGCAAAATAGGTGGCAAGGGTTTTAGAGAGGTATATATTGTTTGCTTAACTTCGGCTCAGAAATCAGGTGGATCCGTGACTACAATGTAGCTAGGATGAATTCAGTTCGGTCCGGTCGGTTCAGAGGGGGTTTTATGGACAGGATCGCCGGACCGGACCCCTTCAGTCCAGGGTTTTCCCACCCTGGACCGGACTGAACAGTCTATGGGACTGGACCAGACCGGTCCCTTTCGGTCCAGACCATGCCCAAAATGGGCCAATCCTAACTCTTGTGTTTTTCAACCCAGTACCAAATTGTTTTCGGCCCACTAACATTTTATCCAATTTTAAGCTAAAAAATACCAAAAAAGAACTTGAAAGGAAAAAAATAGTAATGATAAAGGAAAATAGTCTATATAAAAAAAAATAGATATAAAGAAATTTTAAAAAATCCCTAATCAAGAATCATCCAAATTTCAAACTCCGAATAAAAAAAGGAAAGCAAAAAAAAATAAAATAAAGACAACTCGCTATAACAAAATCTCTAACTCTCCAAGTCTCCAACTCCAAGAGTCTAAATAAAAGAAAAAAAAAGTTGAAAAACCAAAAAAAGTAAAGTAAATGACACAAAAGTTATTACAATTTACAATCCAAGACTTCTAGCCATTACCCACTTACTAATAAAGTGATATTACAAATTAAAAATCACATAATAATAACTAATAACTAATGTCACATGGTTCCATTTCCCAGTAATTAATGTACTAAGTTCTGTCAGAAGAACACCACACCATAGAGGAATACTGAAGAGAATATTCAATGCAAAGGCTGTACCAATGACTTGAAATAGGAAGAAGCAAAGTCAGAATAACATGTACATCTATAAAGTCTACCAATGCAAGCTGTATAGTTTTTCTTCTTCTTCCCAGGTTGATATAGTATGCTCTACATGAAGCAAATTTTAAAAAAAACAAAAAACAAAAAAAAACTTAATGGCATGCCGTCCTTTTTTACCAGGTATCTATTATCTAAGTTGGATTATGATTTTAATTAATTACTTCATTCATGATCACCATACATATAGTTTCAAATTCGTAGGGATTCATATAGACTTAATAATTTAGTACACTACTTAAAGCCAGTGGAGTTGCTGCAAATAGGTCGAACATGACTTCATATTATTGAAAAGAAATACTTAAAGCCAGCTGGGGGACAAAAATACATATCTGGACTAAGTTCTACTACACTCAATAATACCAAGCTACCCACGAAACAAGAGACATAGGCATCTAATGCAAAACAACCAACATAGCCGCTTTGAGCAGCGAGGTGAACCTGCAAAAGTGAGGCAATTTTACTACCCAATTTAACCCCCACCAATTACCAAAAACAATGGATGCTGGTTAGATTAACAAAGTACTATATATATATATATATATATATATATATATGTGTGCTGGCATATTTAATTTATTCAAAACTTCGTGCAAGAATCATATGGTGATCATGAAGATCAGGTGACGTTCTGATCAGAGAAACCACACCCATTCTAAAGCTGCCTCTAATAAATTCATCCCACAATATATATATATATATAACAGAAAAACAAAGGAAAATGAGAATCTGAAGAATTTATCTATGAATATACCAAACGGGGAAACCATACCTTAGGGGAGGGGATGGAGACTCGGAGAGGGCAGGGCAGAGCAGGGGCTACGAGTCTGCGATGGAGGGGCTGGAGACTCAGAGAGGGCAGGGGCTGTGACGGAGGGGCTGGAGAGGGGAGGGGATGCGACTATGTAACACGGCTGCCGCCGACCGCTTGGCCAGGGAGGAGTGACGGCGACGGCAGTGTAGAGAAAGGGGCAGACGGCTCGGGAACCCTAATGTACGTGGGGAGGAAATCTAAACCCAAGTGTTCTGAAGTGAAGTGTTAAGGAAGCGGTGTTCGAAGTGCATGACCAACGACAATTTGACTGAAGGAGAAGGGCTAGGCTCGTCGTGGGCTTAAGTGATTTCTCACTGGGCTGTGTTACTCAAGGATGTATTTCTTTTTGTTGTTATTTCCTTATCAGTTATAATCCATGAAGCCCAGTACAAGGCATGGCCTTTTATCATGTGTAGGGTTTCAGCTTTATAGAGCCGTTAGGTGTCTCTAGTTTTTATACAAAACTGATGAATATTTGAATTTACTCTTCCCTACTTCTCTTTCTCAACCCTGTCTGAAAAAGCATCCCTCAAGGAAGGCTTTTTCCAGCGTGTTTCAGACAGAGTGTTAGGAGGCTTCCAAGTGGGGATCAACGGAAGTGAAAGGAGGGAGCTTGAGGGTCTGTTGGGGGGTGACAGAACAGAAGGAAGTAGAAGAATGCAGAAGAAAGGAAGAGCGTCGAGGGATTAGGGCTTTATCAATAGCCAACAATATCGTTTAGTAAAGAAGAGGGAAACGGCGTCGCTTGCTTTAGGAGAGGAACGGCAACATTTTGTTCACTTCACTAAACGGCACAGTTTTAATAAAGTAGTAATGTAGTGTTTTTCAAGTATTAAAACGATTTAGTTTTATATTCAGTCCGTTATAGCACAAGGTTATTCTAGTAATTTCCTTTAAATCTGTTAAAACCCATGCCTGAATGGTGGGGAGGACATTCTGGAATATTTCTAAACTGTCTATTATCTTTTCATGGAGGAATTAGATAGCCTCAAACTCACCCCTACGTATGAATATTAGCCCATTGCTATCATGCATCTTGTGTTTTGTCAAAACGACGTTTTGTCAATGGCAAAACGACGTCGTTTTGATAACTGTAGTATTTTTTTAATTTAGGTATAAATAATTATATGTATATTATATATACGGGGGCGGGGCGGGGGTTGAGGCCATCCTGCCCCTGCCCCAGATGGGGGCGCCAGATGTAGATGGGGGTACTCGCCCCCCGCATCTAGCAAACAGGGGATCGCATCAAGTAATTTTTGTGATTATACAGGTGCTGAATTTTAGACTCAATGGAGAAGACTGGAACTCTTATAATATATTAATATATACTACTATTATATATTATACTATTATATTGTTACTACTACATATATATATATATATATTATAGTGATATAGTGATACTAAATACTAATACTATATGTTATATATTGTGGAATATAATAATACATTGATACTAAATTATTACTAATATTATATATTATACTAATACTGATATTAATACTATATATAGTTATAGTGATTAGTATAATTATATTATAGCATTAGTGATTAGTATAACTATATATTAATATTTGTTATAGTAATTTTAATTTATAACTATATAATAGTATTATTATAACTATCTTACTGATAATATTAGTATACTAATAGTAATAGTATTACTATTACTATATCACTATAGTATCATATAGTGATTTATATAGTTATTTATATATAGACTTAAAGTGGATTACTAATAGTATTAGTATTAGACCATAAAATGTAATTAATATACTAATGTATTTATAAAAAATGAATATGTTGATAATTTATTAGGCCATTAAATGTAATTAATATATATATTTTATATTAATAACATATGATCAAACAAATATTCGTGTTTAAAATTAAGATTTTATGTTATAAATTAAAATATAAAATTATTTCATATAAAATTATATATATTATATATAAAAATTATATATAATATTAAAAATTAAAACCGGTTTGGTCCGGTTCGGTGCCGGAAAACCTAAAACTGGAACTGGACCTGTTTTAACCAGTTTTCAAAATGGTAGAATGGATCCCGGACAGGACCAACTAGTGTGGTCCGGTTTGAGCCGGTTCTCCAGTTTATTTTTTTAGCCCTAGAGACAAGCCTTCTTATTACACATCCAACCATATAAATAGAAGTCAAAAGACATGCCTAAGGTAGGGTCTAAACTGTTTCAAATTTCAAATATTTTCCACACTTTACACTAACTTAGGCATAAGAGGTGTCTCCCACCACACCGAGCCACTATCATCTTATTGTTGTAGGCTATTGGAAGTCGTTAAGTAGAGATACGAAACACATCCATAACAGCATACATGTCACCTGAGTGCAAATATATTGTTGTATTGTAGTTGGGCAGATAACATGAAGGAATGATGGTAAAGTCTTCTTTACTAGTATACAAGCATGTTCTTAAATGGACGAGCAAAAGGGATTGTAAAAAATGAATAGACAATCTCATATCATCTCATAATTACAATTTTCATAAATTCCTACATATGTTAAACAATTCAACTTTTTTAAATCCTAAAACATTAATAATATTAAATAATAATATTTTAACAATATTTTATTCAATTTTAATATAAAACTATTTCATCTCATCTCACTATCCAAATCGCACCTAATAAAAATTTTAACTTATTTTTTTTACTTAAAACAATATTGTCTATTATTTTTTAAACAAAAATTTTAACACGACGTAAACCAAATCCTAACAAAAATAGTGGTACAAGTCTCATTCTTCATTGATTGGATGGTCAATCTACTTTGACTAATTTTCACTACCCAACAGCACCTAAATTTTAGGGTGCGTTTGGATGTTGAAGTGAGTTGAGTTGATAAAATATTGTTAGAATATTAATTATTATTATTATTATTATTATTTTGAGATTTGAAAAAGTTGAATTGTTTATTATATTTTGTGTTGGGATTTAAAAAAGTTGCAATGATGAGTTGAAATGAGTTGAGAGGAGTTTTAGTTCCAAACGAAGCCGCAATTTGGATAGTAAGATGAGATGAAATAATTTTAAATAAAAGTTAAAAATTGAATAAAATTTTATAAGAATATTATTTTTAATATTATTATTATTTTGAGGTTTGAAAAAATTAAATTTTTTATTATATTTTATGTAAAAATTGTAATAATGAGATAGATGGATTGAAAGTGTTTCTCAATCTAAATGGGGATCCATTGAGCTAATTGCGCCCAATGTCACTTCAATTTTTTTTTTTTTTTTTAATAATTGTGGCCTCTGTTTCTAGCAAGAGAATAGAACTGTCGATGCAATAATTTGATAATAATCCTAATTATTTTTTCCGAAAAAAAAAATCTTCATGTCAAGTGAAATCAAGAGTACTCATTTAATACAAAATGTGGAATAAAATAGGAATGAAAATTCTCCATTTCAAGTGAACCCCATGACAGAAAGGATACTTATCTTTTTAAATGAGGTGCCTTACAAACTAAACAATTAATTATAGTTAAAAGAATATTTGTATTGTCTATAGACTGCACTAACATACAACAATCTCTGCTTGCCTTTCACCAACGTAAAAATGTCAGAGGGGAATGGCAGGAATAACTGGTCTATTGTACTTGCTTTTGGAAATTCTGGAACAGAACATGAACAATAACAATACCGAGGATAACAAGAAGAGCCTGAAATACGTTCTAATCTCTTGCATTCCAAGCTCAAGCACTTCCATCTTCTTCCCATATCTGCTGCTCCTCTCCATCAAGTAACCATCAAGATAGTCATCAATGGAAACCCACTTGTCCAAAGTGGACACAGGCACCTTTGAATGGACTTCACCAAGTTGGTGTGGACCCAAATTGAAAATTGTGAAAAAAGCAGCAGACCAGTCGTTGAGAACTCTCTGAAGCCCAGAAAGAAGACATAGTTAGAGAAGTATGAACCTATTAATCTCATTCTTAATTAAATCATAATTCTGTTCAAGAAACGTGAAAAATAACAGGGGGGAAAAGGAAGAAGTTGGATAATCAAAAGCAACGAAAAGGGCATGGATCAATCCATACTAACATACATTGAAGGTAGAGAGGTCAGTGGGATTGAACATTTTGAAGCAGTCTTTAGATGAGGCTTCTTGATCTCCATATATCTGTCGGGCAATGCAAAAAGATAAAGAAGTGAATGAGTTTTAAATTGTAGCAAGCAATTACAGTATGAGAGTTCTGGTTTCACAAACCTCAAATGTAAAAGCCATGGGCACCTTTACAACGTCATACATGAAATCTGTTGCTGTCCCATGTGCCAAATACCTAAAATTAAAGAAAAGTTCAAACTTGTGGAAAGATGTTATAAACATGTCAGAGATGGTAGACTTTCAGCCCTTTAGACATGGTGAATATGGGCACTCTCACGTACAAGTGCCAGTACCTAAATTTAAGCAAACAATAAACTAGTAGAAAAAATCCCAGTGGAATGTTAAAATCTGTCCTCCCAATTGGCTCCTCTAGACTTGCTGAATATTGGCACTATATTGCGTAAAGACCACGCAGTCTACATTTGATACAAGGATAGAAGATAAATTGTTTCTGCCATCCTTATAGCCAGATTCTTGATTTGCTCTATATATAATGTCATTGTCTTAGACAGCTTTGAGGTGATTTTGATATATGTGGGCATCCATTCTCCTCTAACTGATGGAATGTTTTCACGACAATCATTGCTTTCAACTACAGGTAATACTAACCCAACAGAGCCTCCTCCAGATCCAATCATGCAACGCTTTTGGCAATGAAGATAGTTCACCTCTTCAAGTAACAACTTCATCTGGTGTGATGGAGGTCCATCAGGTGTAGTGTTTTTATGGTCATATGGCATAAAGAGAGCCTGCACAAACAAGCAACTTAGGCAGTCAGCCAGTGCAGAGTATATTATGAACAGAACCAAAAAGGTAACTGAAAAGGAAAAAGAAAACAGTTACATAATACTCGAGCATTTCATATCAATTTATAGAAACCCGGGAGTGTTTTGAGTTCCCCTATAAGAAGCATTGACAATTTACATTTCTTCTGATTCAATAAAACAACCACACCAGCAAAAAGGCAAAATGCTGAAAAACTCCTTCATCTAAGTAATCGTTTCTTTTAAACGCCCAAGGATTGACTTATTTCTGCACTATCACATAAACGCGCCATCTATCCAATGTAAAGACAATAGTTTTCATCTTTCCTAAATCAATTTTTAACACATTGTGAAACATGCCATACCTGAAAGGAGCATAGGAAAACCAAGCCACTCCTTTCTGGATCAACACTGAACATTGTTTTTTAAAATTTGACACTGAACATTAATTTAAGGCTAATAAGTTTAGAAACATTGATATGGGGATGAAAGAGAAGATCATAAGGGTATTTTTTGCGTATACTTTTCCTGGACAATGATTTTCTCTAGAAAGATCAAAAAGGCGCGATAGACTTTGGGTAGGAGTGTCATAAAGACGAGCAGGGACAAGTCAAGCACTTAATCATTGTTTTGAATCCAGGTTCATAAACTTAGATCAAGCTAGAATCAATATTGCTATCAGCCCAATCACAACTAGCCGTATTTTTTGACAGGTCACAACCATTTGAATATCGCTCATGTATATTTGACAAAGCACAAGCCAGGTAAAAAGCAAATAAAAGCACGTCTATCATCATAACCAAGCCGATTTCAATCTCAACCAGCTCTTACATGAAATGGCTCCTGATTCACATAATAACAACCAGCTCTTTGCCCTTGGACATGAGCCAGTATCTTAGCACACACAATATGGCTTGACAGGATAGTAAACGAAGGCCAAAGAAACCATTTCTCTAGCAAGCTAGAGTAGTTTATGAGCCACTAAAGAAAACATCAAACATAATCTTTAAGAGCTCTTTTGCTTTGCTTTGAAGCTATGTTGGGATTGAGAATCAACTTAACCAAATCTGAAATAGTTCCGGTGGGCTCAGTGTCAAATATTTCTGATCTGGCTAATATTTTGGGGTGTAAAATATCGTCGCTGCCTTTGACGTATCTTGTTCTCCCCCTGGGTGCCTCTCATAAAGCTGTCTCGATTTGGGAAGGAGTGATTGAGAAGATTGAGAGGAGATTAGCCAGCTGGAAAAAATTATATTTTTCTAAAGGGGGTAGATCACTTTAATCAAGAGTACGCTGAGCAATCTTCCAACATATTTCCTTTCTCTCTTCCCTTTACCGGCTGGGGTTTCTTTGAAAATTGAAAAGATCTATAGGAATTTCTTGTGGGGAGGTAAAGGGGAGGAAAAGATATTTCATTTGATGAGTTGGGATAAGGTTTGTCAACCGATTTCAAAGGGGGGTTGGGTGTGCATAACTTGAGGCTTTTTAATAAAGCTCTTTGTGGGAAATGGTTATGGAGATACCATTTTGAAAGAGATGCTTTATGGCAACAAGTGATAGAAGCCAAATACGGGGATATGTGGGTAGTTGGTGTTCAAATGAAGTAAAAGGAGCTTATGGGATGGGATTATGGAAGTCTATTCGTATGGGCTGGGGGGAGTTCGTTAAACATGTCAAATACAAGGTGGGGGATGGTTCAAGAATTCTTTTTTGGCACGATTATTGGTGTGGAGAGTTAACTTTCAAGAATAAATTTCCTTCCCTATTTCAGATTGCAAGGCTTCAAGATGCATCTGTGGCTGATTCCCTCTCTTTTCTGAATAATAGCATACGGTGGCCTGTTGACTTTGTGAGAAATGTAAATGATTGGGAAGTCACGGTAATTTCAGATTTTCTCAGCAGATTATACGAGCTGAAGATTGTACAAGGAAGTGTAGACAGTTTGTCGTGGATTCATGAACGAAATTCCAGATTCTCAGTCCATTCCTACTACCATGTATTAACCTGCCAAGGTGTATGCGATTTCCCCTGGAAAAGTATTTGGAAAGTTAAAGTGCCGAATAAGGTAGCTTTCTTCTGTTGGCTTGTGTCTTATGATAAAATTCTGACTATAGAAAATCTACAGAAGGTGGGATTTGTATTGTTGATTGGTGTTACATGTGCAAGAAAGATGGTGAATCGGTTAATCACTTGTTTCTCCATTGTGAGGTGGCTAAAAGTTTGTGGAATGTCATTTTTGGAAGGCTGGGTATTTCATGGGTGATGCCAAAGCAGGTTGTTAATTTACTTGCTGGATGGAAGTATGCTGGGCGGAGTCTATCTATTACAGCAATTTGGAAAATGATCCCTTCATGTTTGATGTGGTGTCTTTGGCTAGAAAGGAACGGGAGATGTTTTGAAGACAAAGAACGATCGATGGAAGAATTTAGGGAATTTTTCTTTAAAACTCTACGTCTATGGGTTAAGGCCATTGTAATGAACGATGATAAATTGTTAAGAGTTTTTCTAGTTTTTTCTTTCCTTTTAGTCGCTGTATGCAGGTATTTTCTCTTGTACACTCCCTGTGTACTCGGGCTATGCCTATTTATGGTAATAAATCTCTTATTAATTATCAAAAAAATAATAATCTTTTTTTTCCTTGAAAGGTGGTGCAGCTCAATGAAATGACAAAATTAACAGGAAAACTCAGACATGAATAGTTTCTAATTCGTTCGAGTGCAAGATCCTGGACTTTTAACATAATAGGCTTGGGTAGACTGATGATATTCATAAGACCTTTCGAGGCAAATGACATGGGCAGTCAACAACAGATAATACTAACAGTACAACTTACCTCCATTCCAGAGTGTACATTAATCCATACATGTGGGTCAAAAGATAAGGCAAGTTTCCGCATAATTTGAGTTTCAGGCTCGCTAAAGGGAGCAGTTCCAGGATTTTCCTCATATGGATCATAATCCTGAAATTAGTGAACAGCAACAACATGAAAGACTATCACAGAATAGCAAAACATAGAATTGGACAGTTGAATACTTGGGTGCTACACGCAAGTGCAAACACACACACACACACACACACACACAGGATGCAGATGCAGACATGATTAAACCTAAAGCCTCCTCCAACAGTGTAAAGTGTTCCGTAATCAATTTTGAACAGGGAAAACACCTCAGCATAATTACCAAATTAATGCATCATTACCGACAAGTTCAAAAGATATATGCATACATACAACACAATAAGGGGCACCCAGCATAATTTATACTGCAGGATTCAAGGGTAAAAGTGGTAGGAATGATAAACCTTTTCCTTTTTGCCCCAATCTACACTCCAATTTCGGTTGAGATCAACTCCTCTCCCTGCAACAAAAAATGCAAATTTAAGCATGTCAATGCCATCCCAAGTGGTCATCTAACTCTTGAATCAAGAAAAATTCAAGTGCATGACCATTTTTCCTCTCACAAAGATCTCCTGCTTCAACAAGCCTGCGGCCATTCAAATTTTCCATTGGCACCACCTGAGGTATCATAAGATATCAGTATCCCAAAATGTAAGTCCACGCAGCACTTTCCACACAGCACTTCCCTTAAAATGGCAAAGAAAGTAACATATATGATATATTAAATTTTTTCTATACTCACATAAGTCCTTTAATCACTACCAGCTCGGGGACATCCATCCTACTGAATACAATTTTAAGATATTCTGAAAACCTTACCCTAAAGTTCTCAATGGTCAACCAATTATCAATAAATTATTTAATGTCTGAGAATTAAGCACACAAACATAAGCCACATGTGAGGATATATTATTTGTGAGCATGTTACGTTGAGACTTATCTTTTGGTACTAGCATCACTTTCAAAAGAACAATCTATTGATGCTAGCGTTGAAAGCTATCCAGCTCACTCAGTGAGTTTGATTGCTACAAATTCACTTGGTCACCTTGTATTAGACACTGTCTTGGTTCAAAGGGTAGTAACTTGCTCATGCATACAAATAAAATTCCAACGCATAAACAATTCGATTTACTCGGTAGAAGAAAAATGCAGCTACAGCAAACTGTTCCAGAAATTAATTAGAGTTACCTTTATGACAAGCTTGTCAAGGGTACTGTTCAGCGAAGCTGGATCCATGTTGGGTAGAAACTGCTCTTCACTTAAGATTGACAAAATCCGGTAAGCAAGTTCAGATGTAATGAGTTCCCTTCCATGCTGGCCAAAACTCTGGAAGACAATGAATTATCTGTCAAAAACACCAGAAATTACCAATCTGAGATAATCTATCCACTACACATTGAATATAAGATTTCCAAAGTACATCGTTTTGCTTCTTAGAGCGGTACTCTAACCTTAAAACTGTGAAAATTAAGGCCTAACAAGCAACTGCTTAGTTAAAATATTGTTAAAATGCACCATAAGCGATCCAAGACAGGCAATTGCAAAGAAAACTTACAAGAAGGATCCGAAACTTTGACCTGTCATCATATTCTCCCCCTCCCTTGCAATATGTAACCACCGAGATCTCTGCCCGATAGCCTTTATTTCTAGATTTAATTGTTTCCATCTGTTAAACACATTACCAATCATTTATTTTACCCATAAAAAAAACACATTACCAATCAGAAGCCAAAGATCAAGCGTGATGTTTTATTCAGATGAATCATGGGCAACCTACAGTTAGTTTGCCAGGGTGACGATGGACCAAAGCCTTTATCTGCTCCATCAAATCGCCACTACAAACGTCGAAAGAAAAAACATACAAAAGGAAAAATCATCATCATATTTGTATTATCTCAAACGTCAAGCTCACAAAAGATGGCCTTAGTCTACCGATAAACCGGATAAGAATGGGTAAGAAGGCCTTCAATTCCTAACCCACGTAGTATATTTTTTGTATTTTATGGAGACAAATACTCTAGTTAGGTCATCGGAATATAAATAAAAATTCCAAGAATTGAGGGTTTCAGCTCCTACAATTTCAAAACAAATAAACGGAACTTTCGAAATAACTGAGACACCGATTAAAATTTTATAAATTCAACACAAAAAAAAAAAGAAAAAGAAAAAAGAGAGAGAGATCTTGATATGTAAAACCATGTTAGCTTTACTACACATTCCAGGATTCAAACAAAAATAAGAAATTTCATCGAATCCAGAACACATTCAACAAAGCCCGTTCTTTTGATCCAAGAAACGAAGAACGAAAACAGATAATTCCGGCGTATAGAACTTGTCCCAGTAGAGAGAGAGAGAGAGAGAGAGATTAAAACAGGGTTTCAAAATGAATTACCTGAAATGGTAGAGATCGCGGTTGATGGGCATCGATGACGTCGGCGTGAGACTTTGGTTCCTATTGGCGACGACCAAGAAAACCGCATCTTGCAGGAAAGCAAAGAAGCAGAAGCTGATTGATAAAGAGGATGAGAGAGACAGAAGACGACGACCCATGCCAACGGAAACCGCAAAAGAATAAGAAGAGAAGGAAGCTTTCGTTGTGTTTTCATTTCATTTCTATTCCCACCAGTCTCTGGTATTTCTCATCCATGTTTGGAGCTGTAAAAAAACAAAAAACAAATAAAATTGAACAACTTGCAAGCAACGACTCTGGTTCCGGACGATGAAAAGTTGGAGAGAGAATGTGTGGATTAGTCAGTTGACTAAATACTTTCTCCACGTTCAACGGGAAACCAGGTTTTGAATTATTGGGTTTTTTCTGTTTTATTTTTTCAATTTTGCACATCATCGGACGGTGGAACAACGCGTTCGATCTCATCGAGCATGTCCAGCCTGAATTCTGAATGCGCTGCTCTGACGCATACCTCTTCGGCATGTGGTGTTTTATTCATAATCCAAAATTTTTAGGACCGTTGATATTAATTTGATTCATAGCTTTGTTGCTCTGACGCATGCATCATATTTATTTTCATTTTTTTTATTTTATTCTTCTTAAACTAATTAAATTATTCTGCTCATCATTCATATACTACACATTCGATAAGAAAAAAAAATTAAAAAATTAAAAAAAAATTATGTGTAATGTGTGGTGTGATGATGATGAGTAGAATTTTTCTTTGATTAAACATTTAATTCTCAAAATCATAATATTTTATTACGTTTCTGAATTTGACATTCACAACGGTCCACTCTATCGATACTAACCCGTCAACGTTAGTTTTTTCTCTTTTGGTGGCTTCACTTTACAGTATTCAATAACTTAACATCAAGCACATACATAATATCAAGATATTTTAATCTAATCTATCGGTTGTCCCCTCTGTGATTTGAACCCGTGACGTAATACCTAATATCAATTATTAAAGATCTAATGAGGACAAATTGTTGAATATTAATTTGATTAAATTTTTAACCATCCTGATCATAACATGATGTGGGGGTCTGTTTTTAATTCAACCAAATGTACGATGAGTATGGTGTGTTCATCGAATCGCGTCGGAAATCTATGAAACAAGAAGAAAACAAAAACGGATTACGAAAGGGAAATAAACGACGACTTGGATCGATGAAATCTATATCATGTTTAATTAAAACTTAGCGACATCAAGATGTTTGGTTCTTAGATCTTACCATCAAATTGTAACATTTGTTTGACAAAATTACATACTCAATCATTGTTAGAACTAAGATTGATGGTTTATTTATAGATAGGCTAAAATCTTTTAATCCACCCACTATTTTCTTTTATTTTGACGATTCCACCAACTATTTCCTATTAATTAACTTTGCTTCTTTCTATTATAAGGGATAATATTTGATGATGAAGATTTATTAGATGATTTTAAAATATAGATGGCTTGGTACTCATGATCATTAATTTACCGAGATAAGGGAAAAAAAAAAACATCATCTTCATATCAGCTAGAACTGTTCTCATGGATCAGCAACCGATCGAGTGATCAACCACTAGAGGACTGGGATCCAAGGAAGCAAATGTCAGAAGCTCCGGATTAGATTCGAATCTAGCCATGTCTGGCTCATCTAAGGTCACCCATGCTTCTATCCCATCTCCCAATCGTGTGTCAACCAAAATGATCAGATTCATGAACACTGTGCCACTTGAACCAATGCTGCTCACCCATATTGGCTTTCCCCACCCAAAATCAGCTTCATAGAATCCAAACTTACACCAACTGCTAAACCCAACGTAGTCCGCTTCATCTTGGGAGCCTAGCTTTCCAATGCCTCTCAGAGTCTCACACATGACGGAATTCCTCTCTTCACCTTGCATTTTCTGAACAAAATCTCCATCAATTCTTGATATTGCACCCCGTAGCTCACCCACCAAGCCCTCCAAGCTTGCCTCATCTGTGTCCATGCAGCGAGCAGCCGCTATCCAGAGGAGATTTCCCATAGTATGCTCCGACAATGGGGGTGTCATTCTCCTACGCAAATTCACTAAATGTGTCATTAGAGAAGGCTTTTGGGAACCATTGTCTTGCCTAGAGGCAGCCATGGCATGCTTCCATATGAAAGCTGAAACCACCTCCAAACGCGAGGGTTGTTTCACGTATGAGCTGGTTACTTGTGCCTTAAGGGTGGCTGTAGCCGAGTCAGGAAACACAAATCTCCTTGTCACGCTCTTTCCTTTTCTGAACAAGGAACCCCACATAGCCATCGATGAATCTCTAAGCCACAGATCACTTGCGGGGAAGAGAGAACTCGAGTCAAAGTTGGGGAATACTGCTGCAATGTTAGATTTAAATCCACTGGCTGTTGTAGTCCATGCCTTGATAAAGGTGCTCAAAGCAGCGCCATCTACGATCTTGTGCGAAATGCACAAACCAATGGCAATGCCACCGCACTTGAAGATGTTCGCTTGAATATTTGTCACGAAAGTTCCCGCAGCTGATTCTTTCAAAATGAGTTCGCATGGAAGGAACTTGTGTATAAGCAGGAGGTCAGGTTGCCTGAGAAATTCAGAGAGACAAAAGTTGAGATGGGCTTCCACAAAATAAGCCCCTTCATCATTACATTCAATGTAGAGATCGTCTTTGATCTGTCCGGCCAGTGGATAGAAACGAGTTAAGGTCTCCGACAAAGATTTCTTCAGCAATTCTAACCTCTGGGGGATAGTCATGTTATGGCTTGCACAGTGATCATCATGATTAGGATAGAAGAGGACGATTGGTGCATAGGGAACAGGAAGAAGCTGATCCAGAAGGGAAAGCTTAAAACTTCTGAGGTGAGGTGGTGTTGGAAAAGATGGTTTGATGTGTTCCTCAGAGACGATTTCAACCTCCATTTTCACTGTTTTTTTTAGCTGTTTCAAGTTGATCAGGGCAATAGATCCCGGCCTAGTTCATTTATATGCGAGGGAGGCAAATGTGGGTACAACTACAAACCGTAATTAAAAGGACAGTACCGCTGGCGGAGATGGAAAGTCAACTAATGGATAAGATAGATTTAATCGATCAGCTTCTCTATTGGATAAGATGGATAAGGTAGTGGTTGGTCTTGGTATAAAGTTATTTTTTACAAGATATCATGTTTGACATGATTTGAGAATTTTAAGTTTTGTTTTAATATTTTAAATATTATATTTTAATATTATTATTGTTTTAAAATTTAAAAAAGTTGAATTGAGATTTAAAAAAATTGAATTGTTTATTATATTTTATATGAAAATTAAAAAAAAAATATAATGATAAGATGAAAATTTTATATCTCATTCCATTCCAAACCTGCCCTTGAATCAAACCCAATTCCTTATAATTAGCCGATCGCTTATTAATTCTAGGTCTCCTAATCTGTACGTTTTTATACAGCTAATAAAATAAAGACATACTTAATAATAAAATATTTTACAACGAATTTTATAATTAATCTACGTACCTATATAATCATTTCTTCATTAAAAAATAATTTTTAATTTTATAAAACTAACTTCCATTGTAACATTTAAAGTTTTATATAAAAATAAGTTTACCATTTTCTATCATTATATATTAATGTTAGACATAGGAGTGTGCGCTACAGTGAGGAAAGACCGCCATGTGATGACCAAAACAATATTCAAACTAATTAAATGTATGGTTCGGAGATCATAGAATAATACAAGGAGTCATCATGGCTGCAGGCGGTGAACCAGCTTTAACCAACGAGGACTCTCTTGCGAGAGGTTTACGTCAATAAAATAGGAAAAAATCTACACAATCTCCCCAACTTCTACGCACTACACATTTTTTAATTTTATTATTTTTTTCTTCCATCAAATATTTAATATATGAATAATGAATAGAAAAATTAAATTATTTTAAAAAGAATAAACTCAAAAAAATTTAAATAAAATTATTAAAAATTTTAAAAAATGTGGTGTGTAGAGGTTGGGAGGTTGTGTAGCATTGCTCATAAAATAGATTCCATCAGGTTGATCAGGTTGTTTCTCTAATCGCATGTAGCAGTGTAAATGTTGCAGGCACCATTAAAAATATTGCATCATCAGAAATACTCTAACTACAAAAAGATTACATAAAAATAATTTCACAAATTGATATAGTTTGACGCGGTTCGTCAGATTATAAAGTTATTTTTATTGTAAAATAGATCTAATAGATCATATAAAATCACATTATTTTATATAATTATTTTTACATAATTCGTGTATAGATGTAGCAGTACTGATCAAATAAATAACAACATTAAAGAAAAAAGAAAAATTAATTGTAAGATTCTTCTTGAACTAGCTTTTGTGGACTAGCATTCGAGGAAACGAATATTTATTCCTAAGGTGCATCTCCTAACTTGAATTTGGGCCATTCTGTGGGAGTCCTTTTCCCACTCGATCGTCACTCTTTTCCATTTTTAAGATAGCAAAGTTTGAAGTTAGACTTGTGTCACAATGGAGAAACTTGGATGCATGATTGCCTCAACCTCTACGCCCTAAAAGATTTCATCACCATTTGGATAAGAACTAATTAATTAAGAGGCATGACAACAATCTTTTTGTTTGATACCAAATTTCATACTAAAATACTGAGATATGGATTAATAGCTCGAACAATACAAACATATTTAGCCGACCTAATAGCTAGAAACCCATTAAAATATCACACCTATTCCATATATATATACATATATATATATATACATATATACATATATATATATATATATATCTCTGACGCCATAGACATAGGAAGCTCCGGCACTAAACTAGCTCCTACTGCATGGTTTTGTTGCGACAAATGCCGCCTGATCCACAGTTTGTCCAAATCGTCAATCATTATCAAGCTCATCACCTATCTAATAATTAGCAAAAGTAAACATAAAATAAAATCGAGAAAGCTCATCACATGCATGCATTCATCAGCTTGCAAGGCGCGCAGTATAGAATTCAGTACTGCTTACCTTACTTAAGATGTGGACTATTAGTCCATTGTCACCCCCCCCCCCCCTTTTTTTTTTCCTTTTAACTACTAGAAGCACTGTAATAGTACCTTTTTTTGGACCATCTCACTCCACTCTTGATGTGTACTTCTGGTTTTTAGTTTAATCCAACTTGTCTAAAAATAAAAATAGCAATGGACAAAGTGAAAAAAATGGCCGTCCTCTCATGGCCCTGCGATTGGATGGTCTAGCCCAAGGCTGGGAGTCATCGGGCTCGAGTAGTCTCAGTCCACCCAATGGACTCTACATGAGCGGGATCACCTTTTAAGCATGAGTGCCGTATTAATCCTTAAATCCTGCATGGCATGATCCTTTACAAATATCTTATAAAGACAATTTAAAACCAAAAAAAGCAGAAGAAGCTAATATTGAGAATTTGAAACTAGCAATATGCATATGCAACCAATATTATTTATTTTTTCCATAGCAAGCGAATTTCGGTGTTGAAGATGTTACAAAGTGATGCTAACTCCTTGGATAATGATGATGATTAACCATAGAAAGGAAACGGGTGCTTATTACATTTTGCTGAAACTCTTGTTTGTAAGGCTTCCCATGGCCTTCGCCTTTTCCCTTAAAACAAATTTCTGTGCCTTCCCAGTTGAAGTCTTTGGCAGATCCTCAAAAACAACAGTTCGAGGAGCCATATAATGGGGCAAGTGTTCCCTACAAAACTTAATGATCTCCTCTGCACTGACACTGTACCCATCTTTCAACTTCACAAATGCACATGGTGTCTCCCCCCAGTAGTCGTCGGGTCTTCCCACAACAGCTGCCTCAAGAACCGCTGGGTGACCAAAAATCACTGATTCCACCTCAATTGTGCTAATGTTTTCACCCCCAGATATGATGATGTCTTTAGACCGGTCTTTTAGTTCTATGTAGCCATCAGGGTGTTTCACCCCCAAGTCCCCACTCCGAAACCATCCGCCATTAAATGCATCCTGTGTTGCTTTCGAGTCCTTCAAATACCCATTCATCACAGTGTTGCCTCTGAACATAACCTCACCCATGGTTTTTGCATCAGGGGGTACACTCTTCATGGTGACAGGATCTTTAATGTCAATTTCCTCAAGGCCAAGATGGTGCAATCCCTGACGGGCCTTGATCTTTGCCTGCGCCCCTCGAGGAAGGGAATTCCATTCTGGTTTCCAAGTGCAAACTGTCCCAGGACCGTAAGTTTCTGTTAATCCATACGCGTGAGTCACATTAAATCCTAGTTCTTCCATCTTGAATAGCACGTGAGAGGGTGGTGGTGCACCACCTGTCATCACCGCTACCTTGCCTGGAAGTGGCCCGAGCTCGCTAGCTGTTGCATTTATTATCATGTTCAGGACTGTGGGTGCACCACCAAAGTGGGTCACCTTGTGCCTAGAAATATTTTCGAAGATTCCTCTTGCAGTGACATTCCTTTGGCAGACGTTTGTGCCACCCTGAGCAGCAACAGCCCAAGTGAGGCACCACCCATTGCAGTGAAACATTGGGACGCACCATAAGTATACAGGCATTGAACCCATCTCATTGAGAAGTGCTGCTGCAAGTGAATTGAGATAGGCACCTCTGTGACTAAAAATCACACCTTTTGGGCTTGATGTAGTGCCTGAAGTGTAATTGAGAGAGATTGGATCCCATTCATCATTTGGCCGTCTGACCTCAAAATCGGGTCTTCCTGTTGCTAAAAAACCCTCATATTCCAGGTTTCTGGACCTGGAAATGGCATTGCCGATGTTAGCAGATGGCGGATCAGACTCTGGAATTAAGACCAGAAGGGGCAGCTGGGTCCTTGTCTTGGATAGAATATCAATCGCTCCCTGAGCAATATGAAGAAACTCGTAGTCCACAAAAATGAGTTTGGCCTCTGAATGTCTAAGTAATGTTGATACCATTGCTGAATCATGTCGTACGTTTAGTGTACAAAGTACTGCACCAGCCATTGGGACACCAAAATGTAACTCATACATTGCAGGAATATTTGGGGCCATTGCAGCGACCTGCGCAAACGCTTAAAAGTTCATTGGCAACACAAATGAAGATTAAGGATGTTGTGGTACTGTGGGCTAAAACGATTAGGAGAGCAATTTCATGCTTCCAAGATAGAGAGCTATAGTTATTAAAAAAAGAAGAAGATAGAGAGCTATAGTTAATACTTCAATAGATTTGTATAGCTTAAGCACCATGAAAAGGTCTGATGTACGGGGAAAAGAAGTAAATAAGAAGTAAACTGAGCACGATTTTTTAAAAGAAATGATAAAGAAACCCAGGCCTTAAAATGCATTACATCTTGAAGCAGGAAGTGCTGGTTAAAACAAGACTTATTCCATGTGCCTCTTGGTCCGTCACACATTAGGTAGACAAGTATCAGGCTGCAAACTATATAGATTCAAAGAGTCCTAGGCTCTCTGTACATTCCCAAGTCGATGGTCCCACAATTCAACTTCAGGATGTTCTTTTTTGAAAGCAAAGGAATAAAGTTTTGTCTTTCTAATCACCCTTTATAGATGTAAAATTTGAAATGCTCTTTACCTTGTCTGGAGCGAATTTAGATCCATCATTGGCAAATTACCCTTTATAGATGTAAAGGTAGAATAGAAGGGTAAATCATAGACAAACCAAAGAAGGGAATTCTCCAACTCCCTCTAAAGTGAATTTTCATTTAGCAATGTAACAAATCCTGAAACTGAAGAATGAGTTAAAAGCAACGATTCCAACACGATTAAAGTTAATCAAATCATACCTAGTGATTAGGTTGTTTGGAAGATGGGATGGTCTCATCTCATCTCATCTCATTTCCTTCCTAAACATATCTCAAATACAAATACTTTTCAATTTCAAATCTTTAATTTTTTCATCTAATTATTACCAAATCATTACAGTTTTTTCAAATTTAAAAAAAGAAATTATATTATAACAATATTTTTAACTTTATAATATTTTTATTTTAACTTTATCTCTCTAATTTCCCAAAACCCCATAAAATATCGTAACTCAAACTATTTCACTACTATTCACAAATCATTTCACTTCTATTCATAAATTTCTCACCTCTTCTCGTTTCCTAAGCATTAACTAAGGTTAAAAAAAGTAATCCAAAAAACCAAAAAGATGACATGCTTTTTTTCAGTAAGTGGGAGCCAACTATAGATAGATCGGTACCCAAAAGATAGATTCGAATGGTTGCTAATGTTGCATTAATTTAATATTATTGTTGCTACTTGAAACTGGCTCAACAGATATAAAATAATGAAAACATAAATAGAAAATAGTAAAAAAAAAAAAAAAGGTGATCTATAGTCTATACCATCGACAAAAATGATAGGGGGCACAGAGCAACATCTGCAAAGAAAGAGTCAGTGTAAGTAGGAGAAAACCAGCAGCAGAATGTTCAAGGAAAACTTGAAAACCGGTATCAGGATAACTACATAGCCACATAATCCGGTGAAAACAAACAAACAAACACCGAATGATCGCAGAAACAAAAGATCGACCCAGAAATAACAACTTAAAAAATGACAGAGAGTAGTCAAATGGCACATAATTAAAGATAGAACTGAGAAATTGAAAGGAGAAAAACAAAAAACAGAGAGAAAAACGATAGATTGATACAAGTTTCTTTCAATACTTTACCACATCTCCGCTAGAAATTCCCAGCTGGGCTATAGCAGAAGCGAGTCTGGTGCACCGTTCAAGCGTCTCTCTCCAGGTGTACCGGACATCACCGTACACAACAGAAAGTCTGTCTCTGTAGACCATCGCAGAGCGCTCCAAGAAGCTGATTGGAGTGAGAGGGACGTAGTTCGCGGAGCACCGGATCGCACCCTCCATGGATTTCGGCAGCGTCTTTGCCACACGTCGTCGGTATATCTACACGGAAGGACGGACGGAAGTCTTTGTGATTTTGGTTTGGGGGAATAATTATAGGGAAATGCTTGGAACAGGCGGGAGCCGCATTGTAGTTTTTTTTTCCCTCAATCCAGCACGTTAAGTGTGTTTGAGTGTGAAGAGAATTTTTCATAATTATAAAGAATTATAGGGTTGGGCCCAATGCTTTTGTGAGCTTGGATAGCGAATGTCTTTTGCTTAATTTTATTGTATTTATTAAGAATAAATCTACTTACAACCGGTTTGAGGAACCGACGCGAAACCGTGTCCTACATGGCACGTTTGGAAACGGCGTCGTTTGAAATTTAAAATCAAGTCCCGAGCTTGAAATCAAGTCTCAAGCCCCTTGCATATTTCACTTTCACATTTCACATTTCACCTTCACTTTCTTCCCTGCCCTCTTCTCCCCTTTCCCATCGTCTTCCCCAGGAAGTTCACCAGAGCCACAAACCCACTTGGTCTTCTCCACCAAAACCATATAACTCTTCTATATGGGAGCTATCGGGAAACAAACTTCTTTAAAAATTACAGCTTTTGCGTTTTGAGTTTGGTTTCTCTTCATTTCTCCTTATTTTATCAAAATAATTTCCCTCGAAATATTTCTGCAATATATATGTTTTTTGGGCCATGACTAAAGAGTCCTAATTGAACCCAATATTTTCTCAACCCCATTAGACACCTCTGTTGGTTTATGACAGCATTAGCCATGAGCAACATATGCAAACTCTGTTTCATAGAGTAGTTACCTGTAGACCCCATGAGCCATAACTTAGATAGGAAACTGGATAGAGCCAAAATGGCTTCGAAAGATCAGACAATAAGCGGAAGAAACCAGCAGCTTTTCTATCTCACAATCCTAAATTTTCCCGGCAACCAGTCAGATCTTGAAGGAAAGAATACACTAAAGGAAATTTACCAGTTCCACCATCGCCAACAATTAAAAGCTTGAAGCTTGGATAATCGATGGTCTGCTGGTTTGGCAAAGCTTGAAACGCAAAAGCAAAAGATCAAATACTCCAGTTAATGCAGAATCAAAATGGCAAACAACTGCAACATGAAACGAAGAAGAAAATCAAAGAAAAGAAAAGGAATATTTTTTGAGAAATTACGAAAGCAGAGCTAGTATTGACATCTGATTCCGATTCCTTTTTCTTACTTTTTCGATTACAAAAAAGGGACGATACTAGCTCTTAGACAGTTCTTGGTTAAGAGACTTACTTTTTCTTCTTCTTCTTTCTTTCTTTCTTTCTTTTTTTTTTTTTTCCAACTGACGTGATAGTGCCACGTCATCCGGTTCCGCGCCGGTTCCGCACCAGCGGTTGTATATAGCAGAATTGATTTATTAAATTGGTTAGGGTTGTTTAAGTCCAATTGCTCATATTTTCACTTGTGTTTAATTATGGTTAGTTTGAGCTTAAAATGCCCATGGCCTTTTCTTGGCTTTCCGTAAGGTCTTCATGGGAGTATATATATATATATATATATATATATATATATATATATATATATATAATTTTGATTGTTTTCCTAATTTATCTTTGGCTTTGACTGATAAGCATATTTTAAAATGCTTGATTTTGAATGTACTGACTTCAGGATATCAGATGCTTGAAGGAAGTAAACCTCTTGCTTTAATTTTCAGGGTTTATTATCGTCTTTTAAGAACGAATTTAGATCCTAAGTTTGCCTCAGTTTATACTTCCTTCACCTTGCACCTACTCAGGTACCGCCTACCTTGCTCTTTCATTTTGACCTTTCTACATCCTCTCAGGTTACATCTGCTTTTTATACTGCACAGGGTGCTGGGTCTTCTAAAGATCAAAACGTAAATGATGAAGCAGACAAGGAAGATAACTCTTCTATGTCTCCAACAGCTTCAGATGCGCAAGCCCCTATTGCTCCTGCACCTATTCATCACAGTTTAAATGTTTTGAATAGACCTTTTGAAATTGATTTACCTTCTCTTTTAAAAGATTTTGCTGCTCCAGAAAACAAGCAAAGGCGTAAAGCTTACCTTGCAAAGTTTTCTGATCCAGAGAAACAACGTGTCAAACGCAAATGGAAAGAAGAAATGAATAGGCTCCAAAGGCATATTTCTCTTATTGACTTTGCTGAGAACACCTATGTTTCTAAAAATACTTTAAATGTTGTTAAAAATGATTTTGTCAAGGAAGATGGAAGTACAGTGGTCCAGGCCACTCATCCTCCATTAGAGACTGTTTTAATTCCTTTTAAAGGTACTCAGGTACCTGCTACTCCTTTTAAAGTAGCTCAATCCAGTTCAAAAGATCCTGAAAATGACAAGATTCTTTCTGAAGCAAAAAAGATTATTTTTCAAAATAATTTTACGAATCTTGCTCTTCACACGATTGGAGAACAACTTGATCGGATTGAAGAAAAGGTTGAAAAACCTGTTTTCACTTCAAATCCAGTTTTCAAAAACGAATATCCTGCTAATATCTCTAAAGATCAAGCAAGGAAAAAGATTGAAAAACCTTTGATTATCTTACCAGAAGCACGGTCTAAAATAGATTTTCAAAATACTCAGACCAAAACTCTGGATAAAATAGATCAAATGCTTGCTGATCTAAAGAAAGAACAACCTTCAACCAGTACTCTTAACAGTAATGGTAATGAGGTAGGTTCTACAGAAAATTCGGAAGAATCATCTAGCGATGAATCCTCTGAAGATCAGGATATCGATTTAATTCAAAAGAATTTTCAAGATTTGGAGATTGCCAAACTTTCTTCAAAAGGACCCAAACCAATGAGTCTGACGAAGAATTGGTATTCCAGGCCTACTCCACCTGATATTCAATTTGAAGAAAAAGTTTTTCAAAACCAATCTTCTTATTCTGCTGACAAAGTTTACGAATGGAATATTGATGGTTTCTCTGAACAAGAGATCATTAATACCATGAGTAAGATGTCTATGGTTGCAAATGCTTATGTCAACAATAACGTTAGACAACCAGACATAGTCAGGATTTTAACCCAGGGTTTTACTGGTGTTTTGAGAAATTGGTGGGATAAGTACCTCACCAATGATACTAGGGAAACCATCCAACATGCGGTAAAACGCAAAGAAGATGGAACACCCATTTTTGATGAAGCTATCGGGATGGCACATCCTGATGGTGTTAACACTTTGATTTACACTATTTTGAAACACTTTATTGGTACACCATCAGATATAACTAGTCGCATCAGTGACCAGTTAAATAATCTAAGATGTCATCAGATGTCTGATTATAGATGGTACCAAGATGTTTTTATTTCTAGAGTAATGCTTCGCGATGATAGCCAGAAGCCTTACTGGAAAGAGAAATTCATTGATGGATTACCTCGACTATTTGCTTATAAAGTCAAGGAAGAACTTACAGATGCCTCTGGGCTTCTTAACTATGAAAGTTACACTTATGGTGATATTTTCAGTATTGTTAAGAAACTCGGCATTAGTATGTGTCATGATCAAAAAATGCTTCGTGAACAGATGAGAAATAGTAAGAAGGCCAAATACGAAATGGGCACTTTCTGTGAACAATTCGGTCTTCCTAGTATTGCTCCATCTAAAAGAAAGCACAAAATTGTTAAACCTCATGGTGGTTTCAGGAGAAAACCCCGTGATGAATTTTATAAAAAATCATACAAAAAACCTTTTTCCAAACCATTTTCCAGAAAAAAGGATTCAAAAGATGTTTCCACAGGAAAATATTTTTTATGTGGCAAATCTGGGCACTTTGCTGATAAATGTCCCAAGAAAGCCAAGACTTTTAAAAAGAAAATTAGCCAGATGGATATTAATCACCATGATAAAGAAGAACTATTTCGACTCCTAGAAATAGAATCGTCTTCATCATCGGAGATGCTGGAGTACAGTTCTAGTGATTCAGATTATCACTCTGAACCGACAACTCCTAATCCTTTTAATTTAAAACTAGGTTGCAATTGCAATTCTACTTGTTGCAAGCCTCCAGATAAAACAATCAATGTCTTATCTAAGGCCGAAGAACAAGAGAACCTCTTGCTAACCTTGATTTCACAAATTACTAATCCTGAGCTCAAAGAAGAATACCTTCTTAAGCTAAAGAAGATGATGGTTCGCCAAGATCCAGAGACTTCAAACCAAAGGATTAATTTTCAAGAAACCTTGGAAAGATTTCAAAAGAAAAAACTCAAGGATATTTCTGTTTCTGATTTACAATTTGAAATAAATTCTGTCAAAAAAGACATGGCGGATCTCAAATCTGAAATAAGCAACCTCAGATCTGAGAACGAAGTTTTAAGACAAGAATTTTTATTAATCAAGATTGACAAACAACTTGATCAAGATATTCCTTCTGACAATGAGCAGACCGAGGCTGGTTCCAGTCAACAGGATCTTCCTGCCGACAACCAGATCTGTTTAATTCGTCATACCATTCCTCCTAAATGGTTTACACGTGTTAATATTATTGTTGCTCATGATTTTCAATTTTCTGTCATTGCTATGATTGATTCCGGGTCAGACTTGAATTGCATTCAAGAAAGACTCATTCCTAGCAAATATTTCGAAAAATCTAAAGAAAAATTATTCTCGGCAAATGGCTCAAAGATGACCATTAATTATGAGCTCAATAATGCTCATGTTTGCCAGGATAACATTTGTTTTCGGATTCCCTCTGTTTTAGTCAAAAACATGTCTAATAAAGTGATTTTGGGAATCCCTTTTATTTCCTCTTTATACCCCTTCATGACCGAGAAAGACGGTATCACTACCGATCCTTTTGGTCAAAAGGTTAAATTTCATTTTGCCTCTCGTTTTGAAATTGATACGGATAAGAG
Source organism: Juglans cinerea (assembly GCA_961763995.1). Lineage (NCBI taxonomy): Eukaryota > Viridiplantae > Streptophyta > Magnoliopsida > Fagales > Juglandaceae > Juglans > Juglans cinerea. The sequence goes on from CAUIVZ010000005.1 coordinate 27,833,098, forward strand.
CAAGAAATCTTTGTTTTTAGCCAAACAAAAACATTTGAATTTCCTCCAACAGGAAATCAAATACAAAAAGATTTCTGAACAATTATCCTCTCCCATTTTACTTTAAAAAATTGATGCTTTTAACAAACGTTTGCTAACGGATGTTTGTTCTGATTTACCCAATGCTTTTTGGTATAGGAAGAAACACATAGTTTCTCTCCCATACATTAAGGATTTCAATGAAACCAATATTCCCACAAAAGCCACCTCTGTTCAAATGAACAGGAAGACTTTGGAGTATTGTAAAAAGGAGATTCAAGATCTTCTGAAAAAAGGCATTATCAGAGACAGCAAGTCCCCTTGGTCCTGTCCTGCATTTTATGTCCAAAAAAGTGCTGAGCTAGAACGTGGAACCCCTCGTCTAGTTATTAATTACAAACCCTTGAATAAAGTCTTAGAGTGGATTAGGTACCCTATTCCCAATAAGAATGACTTAATTCATAGGTTGAGTGATGCTGTGGTCTTCTCCAAATTTGACCTTAAGTCCGGTTTTTGGCAAATCCAAATAGCCGAGTCAGATAGGTATAAGACTGCTTTTGTAACCCCATTTGGTCATTTCGAGTGGAACGTGATGCCTTTCGGCCTTAAGAACGCTCCCAGTGAATTCCAGAATATCATGAACGACATTTTCAATTCGTTCTCCCTTTTTACCATTGTCTATATAGATGATGTTCTTGTTTTTTCAAAATCTATTGATGAACATTGGAAACACTTGCAATCGTTTCTTGACATCATTAGGTTCAATGGTCTTGTTGTTTCGGCAACAAAAATTAAATTGTTTCAAACCAAGATTAGATTCCTTGGTTATGACATCTCTGAAGGCAAAATCAGGCCCATCCAAAGAGCCATAGAATTTGCTGACAAATTTCCTGATGTCATTCTAGATAAAAAACAATTGCAGAGGTTCTTAGGATCTCTCAATTATGTCTCTGATTTCTACAAGGATATGAGGAAACAATGTCGTCCTTTGTTCAAACGACTCCTTTCCAATCCTCCTCCTTGGACAGAAATCCATACAAACTTAGTAAGGAAAATCAAAGCACATGTCAAAACTCTTCCGTGCCTTGGTATCCCTACTTCTGATTCTTTCAAAATTGTCCAAACAGATGCCTCAGACATCGGTTATGGTGGCATTCTGAAACAACGTGTTTCACCAGGTTCTTCTGAACAAATTGTTCGTTTCCATTCTGGAACCTGGAATTCTGCACAAGAAAAATATAGTACTATTAAGAAAGAAATCTTAGCTATAGTACTATGTATTTCAAAATTTCAATCTGACCTTTTAAACCAAAAATTTTTGGTCAGGATTGACTGCATGAGTGCTAAATTTGTTTTAGAAAAGGATGTAAAAAACATTGCATCAAAACATATTTTTGCACGGTGACAAGCGATTTTAAGTGTTTTTGATTTTGACATTGAATATATCAAAGGCACACAAAATTCCATCCCTGATTTTCTTACCCGTGAATTCTTGCAGAAAACCCATCATGGCCAGCAAGAAGAAAGGCAAAGACAAGAAAGTCCATCCACCACCACCAATACCCAGTATAAAACTCATCAAGAATGAGTCTAGACCAACCACTGCTACAAGTGCTGTATCTACAGCACTCGATATTGCGAACAGGTTCCAGCCACTTGGCAAACCTGCTCAACCACAGACTTTCTCGTCTGCGGTCACTACTACTTTTGACCTATATGCGAAAGCAATTGAGTCAAAAAACAAAAATATTGTTACTCCTCAGTTTTTCCTCCCAAAAGGAAAATCTGAATATATATATATATATATATCCAATACAGCGGAATGAAGGAGCGATAAGCTACTGAAAATGAAGAAATTAAGAGTATGCACAATTAAAGGCAGGCGGTAGAACCGACCATATGCATGGATGCGATGCAAAATAAGATAAACAAAGAAATAAACATAGCATAAATTTTATTATAAAATTTATGGCACAAGATAGAAGGTAGAGCGGTATTTGCTCTTGATTGTAGAGAAGGTAAATCAATTTCAAAAGGTTTATTCAAAACATTTAAACTGTGATGAACAGGTGCAGGTGCAATAGGGGCTTGCATATCTGAAGCTGTTGGAGACATAGAAGAGTTATCTTCTTTGTCTGCTTCATCATTTACGTTTTGGTCTTTGGAAGATCCAGCACCCTGTGCAGTATAAAAAGCAGAAGTAACCTGAGAGGATGTGGATAATCCTTTCAGTTTCAAAGCAGGTTTAACAGGTTGAACTGTTCGTACAGAATTTTCAAGAAATTGATTAAGTTTAGAATCATCCCTTGGATTGTTCTGAACAATATCAATAAAATTAGATCTGGAGCCAGCAAAAGAATTTCTTCTTTTACTCAAGGCTTCAGGTTTATTAAAAGAAATTTTAACAGTTCCACTTAAATATTGTTGGATGATGTCAACACCAGCATCCTGGACAATATTTCTTGGAGGTTTCGGAATCTCATCTTCCAAAATCCATTCATTAGGAAGGGTTATATCTTCCCAATAAATTCTTTTTGGAATATTTATATCAACATCTGAAGAACTACTCTGGATCAGAAGAGTATGTTTTCCAGAAGGTTTTACAATAGCTTTGGGATCTAAATTCGTTCTTAAAAGACGATAATAAACCCTGAAAATTAAAGCAAGAGGTTTACTTCCTTCAAGCATCTGATATCCTGAAGTTAGTATATTCAAAATCAAGCATTTTAAAATATGGTCATCAGTTAAAGCCAGAGTTAAATTAGGAAAATAATCAAAATGAACAGGTCCTTCCGAAAGGGAGGATTGAATCATTCCGAGAATGCTATCCTCAAATTTGAGGAATCGGCCATCTCGTAAACAAAAAAGAACAGAGGCGTTGATGCCTAACCTTGTTAGAGGTTTAGCAACTTGAACAGACGCTATATGTATATACTTGTATCCCTCTAGAATGTATTTTTTAATGTCACGATCTTTAAAGAGATGACATTTTTCATGGGATGCAGATATACTATATGTTTGTTCGACTATCCGAACATTCAAAGATTTTAAAAAAGTCTTTTTTAACCAAGTGGTTGAATAAAGAGAATTTGGATCAATCTCTGGGATCTTCCACGATCTCAGAGCAGGAGATAGCTCTTCTCCGAAAGAGCAATCTTCTTCATTAACAATATCAGTAGGCACAGCCGACCTGGAACTAACTGAGGAACTAGTCCTCCCCCACATTTTCTTTTGTCTGTCCTCCATCTATAAGGTGGACATTATTTTCCTTTCCTGGGAACTTACCATTTGAGAGGTTACCCCAACTGAACCACCAACTGCCCAACACGCCAACCTTGGCTTCTCAAGGGACTTACCTAGGTTCAACTAAGCTACTCTGACCCGATCCTGAACACAGGGTAAGAGAAACAAGTTCGCACCGGATAGAAAGAAAACAAACAAGAGAGAATGTAAAGGAAAATAATTCAATCAGATTAGATACCAGAATGGCTCTGATACCAATACAGCGGAATGAAGGAGCGATAAGCTACTGAAAATGAAGAAATTAAGAGTATGCACAATTAAAGGCAGGCGGTAGAACCGACCATATGCATGGATGCGATGCAAAATAAGATAAACAAAGAAATAAACATAGCATAAATTTTATTATAAAATTTATGGCACAAGATAGAAGGTAGAGCGGTATTTGCTCTTGATTGTAGAGAAGGTTTAGAAGGCAGAGGCTTACAAAGTTCTCTGAGCTTGGTAATGAAACTTCTGCCTAAAAATGAAATGAGGTTCCCCTTTTATAGAATAAGGAGTTCCTGTTTACAAAAGGTCCCGTGAGCACAGCTGTCAGTTACTGTGTAATCACGAGTAGGTCCGTGAGTGAACATCGTTAGTACTGTTTAACCACGGATGTCATCATTGTGTCTGGCGGCAGATGCTGCTTTCGGCACAAAATGACAAATCTGTAAAGGAGACCGGTCAGTGGGTCTTCTTTGAACTCAAGTAGTGGTCTGGACAAAAGGAGCCTGTCAGTGGGTCTTCTTTTGTCTGTTCTTTAGCAATTATTCTTCTTCTGAGTAGAACCCAGAGTTACCGAAGACATTGTTGTATGAAGCCTCTGATGCAGTGTCTGAATCTTCATCTTCAGATTTGCTATGAGACTTTGATAGTGATTCTTTGAGTATGTTGATTAAATCATTCTTTTTAAGTCCATCAAAGATATCAGTTTTCTTTTTAGACTTAGAGGATTTTGAGGATGAACTGTCCTTTACCCCCCGGATTTTGTTGGAGAAGTAGGGGCCTGAATTAGAGGATATTCAGGAGCATTGGATGGTCCAGCCATGATCTTTGGAAATTCTGTTTTATTCTGCAGGTTGGGTGCAGTAGTTGGAAAGTCCTTGATCATTAAATCAACAATTTTTTCTGTATTGGCGAATTTATCCCACCATTTTGTGAAATAAACTCGTGTCATAACATCACCTTGCTTTTCGTAATTCCATTTAAAGATCCACGGGAGGTGGTATCTTTGACAGAAGTGCAAAGTTTGATGGAATTTTTTGGAGTGTTGATCCAAAGTTGGACCAACGATATTAGCAAAATGTTGGTAAGCTTGAAAAAGCTGACCAGGAAGATTCTCGGGAATTAATCCATATTGGTTCCACCATTGAAGGAACCATAAAGGAAAGCTTCATTTGAATTTTGAGTCAAATCTTATGAACCAAGAGTGGTCCATATTTGGGGTCTGGAAAAACATGAAGCGTTTCCAGGAATCAATATAATCAAAATAAGAGAAATCAGTGTCTGAAGAAGCGAGTCTTTTGGTGGTAGATGGGTTTGATCCCCATTCTGTCTGAGTAATGACTCGGTGAATATAGGCACTGTGAAAAATCAGTTTATTGGTGTCAACCTTGTCATAAATAGGTTTGATCACCAAGGAATTGGTGTGAATGAGAATACTGGAATAAAATTGGAGATTCTTGGAGGAATCTTCTGGAATCCAGTGAAAAAGAGGAGGAAAATAAGAAGAAGAAATTTTGAATACATCTGTATATATCGTGCTATTGGGCTCGATATGAAACAGATAGGAGGAAAAATTCTTTTTCAAATATTCAGATTTTCCTTTTGGGAGGAAAAACTGAGAGGTAACAATATTTTTGTTTTTTGACTCAATTGCTTTTGCATATGGGTCAAAAGTAGTAGTAACCGCAGACGAGAAAGTCTGTGGCTGAACAGGTTTGCCAAGTGGCTGGAACCTATTTGCAATATCAAGTGCTGTAGATACAGCACCTGTAACAGTGGATGATCCAGACTCATTCTTGATGAGTTTTATACTGGGTATTGGTGGTGGTGGATGAACCTTTTTCTCTTTTCCTTTCTTCTTGCTGGCCATGATGGGGTTTCTGCAAGAATTCACGGGTAAGAAAATCAGGGATGGAATTTTGTGTGCCTTTGATGTATTCAATATCAAAATCAAAAACGCTTAAAATAGCTTGCCATCGTGCAAAAATGTGTTTTGATGCAATGTTTTTAACATCTTTTTCTAAAACAAATTTAGCACTCATACAGTCAATTCTGACCAAAAATTTTTGGTTTAAAAGGTCAGATTGAAATTTTGAAATACATAGTACTATAGCTAAGATTTCTTTTTTAATAGTACTATATTTTTCTTGTGCAGAGTTCCAGGTTCCAGAATGGAAACGAACAATTTGTTCAGAAGAACCTGGTGAAACACATTGTTTCAGAATGCCACCATAACCAATGTCTGAGGCATCTGTTTGAACAATTTTAAAGGAATCAGATGTAGGGATACCAAGGCACGGAAGAGTTTTGACATGTGCTTTGGTTTTCCTTACTAAGTTTGTATGGATTTCTGTCCAAGGAGGAGGATTAGAAAGGAGTCGTTTGAACAAAGGACGACATTGTTTCCTCATATCCTTGTAGAAATCAGAGACATAATTGAAAGATCCTAAGAACCTCTGCAATTGTTTTTTATCCAAAATGACATCAGGAAATTTGTCAACAAATTCGATGGCTCTTTGGATGGGCCTGATTTTGCCTTCAGAGATGTCATAACCAAGGAATCTAATTTTGGTTTGAAACAATTTAATTTTTGTTGCCGAAACAACAAGACCATTGAATCTAATGATGTCAAGGAACGATTGCAAGTGTTTCCAATGTTCATCAATAGATTTAGAAAAAACAAGAACATCGTCTATATAGACAATGGTAAAAAGGGAGAACGAATTGAAAATATCGTTCATAATATTTTGGAATTCACTGGGAGCGTTTTTAAGGCCGAAATGCATCACGTTCCACTCGAAATGACCAAATGGGGTTACAAAAGCAGTCTTATACCTATCTGACTCGGCTATTTGGATTTGCCAAAAACCGGACTTAAGGTCAAATTTGGAGAAGACCACAGCATCACTCAACCTATGAATTAAGTCATTCTTATTGAGAATGGGATACCTAATCCACTCTAAGACTTTATTCAAGGGTTTGTAATTGATAACTAGACGAGGGGTTCCACGTTCTAGTTCAGCACTCTTCTGGACGTAAAAAGCAGGACAGAACCAAGGGGACTTGCTGTCTCTGATAATGCCTTTATTCAGAAGATCTTGTATCTCCTTTTTACAATACTCCAAAGTCTTTCTGTTCATTTGAACAGAGGTGGCTTTTGTGGGAATATTGGTTTCATTAAAATCTTTAATGTATGGGAGAGAAACTATGTGTTTCTTCCTATACCAAAAAGCATTGGGTAAATCAGAACAAACATCCGTTATCAAACGTTTGTTAAAAGCATCAATTTTTGAAAGTAAAATGGAAGAGGATAATTGTTCAGAAATCTTTTTGTATTTGATCTCCTGTTGGAGGAAATTCAAATGTTTTTGTTTGGCTAAAAACAAAGATTTCTTGCTCTTATCCGTATCAATCTCAAAACGAGAAGCAAAATGAAATTTAACCTTTTGACCAAAAGGATCGGTAGTGATACCATCTTTCTCAGTCATGAAGGGATATAAAGAAGAGATAAAAGGAATTTCCAAAATCACTTTGTCAGACATGTTTTTGACTAAAACAGAGGGAATTCGAAAACAAATATTATCCTGGCAAACATGAGCATTATTGAGCTCATAATTAATGGTCATCTTTGAGCCATTTGCCGAGAATAATCTTTCGGTAGATTTTTCAAAATATTTGCTAGGAATGAGTCCTTCTTGAATGCAATTCAAGTCTGATCCGGAATCAATCATAGCAATGACAGAAAATTGAAAATCATGTGCAACAACAATATTAACACGTGTAAACCATTTAGGAGGAATGATATGACGAATTAAACAGATCTGGTTGTCGGCAGGAAGATCCTGTTGACTGGAACCAGCCTCGGTCTGCTCATTGTCAGAAGGAATATCTTGATCAAGTTGTTTGTCGATCTTGATTAATAAAAATTCTTGTCTTAAAACTTCGTTATCAGATCTGAGGTTATTTATTTCAGATTTGAGATCTGCAATTTCTTTTTTGACAGAATTTATTTCAAATTGTAAATCAGAAACAGAAATATCTTTGGGTTTCTTCTTTTGAAATCTTTCCAAGGTTTCTTGAAAATTAATCCTTTGGTTGGAAGTTTCTGGATCTTGACGAACCATCATCTTCTTTAGCTTAAGAAAGTATTCTTCTTTGAGCTCAGGATTAGTAATTTGTGAAATCAAGGTTAACAAGAGGTTCTCTTGTTCTTCAGCCTTAGATAAGACATTAATTGTTTTATCTGGCGGCTTACAACAAGTAGAATTGCAATTGCTACCTAGTTTTAAATCAGAAGGATTAGGAGTTGCAGTTTCAGAGTGATAATCTGAATCACTAGAGCTGTACTCAAGTGTCTCCGATGATGAAGACGATTCTATTTCTAGGAGTCGAAATAGTTCTTCTTTATCATGGTGATTGATATCCATCTGGTTGATCTACTTTTTAAAAGTCTTGGCTTTCTTGGGACATATATAAGCAAAATGCCCAGTCTTGCCACATAAAAAACATTTTCCTGTAGAAATATACTTTGATTCCTTTTTTCTGGAAAATGGTTTGGAAAAGGGTTTTTTATAAGATTTTTTATAAAATTCATCACGGGGCTTTCTCCTGAAACCACCATGAGGTTTGACAATTTTGTGCTTTCTTCTAGATGGAGCAATACTAGGAAGACCGAATTGTTCACAGAATGTGCCCATTTCGTATTTGGCCTTCTTACTATTTCTCATCTGTTCTCGAAGCATTTTCTTATCATGACACATACTAATGCCGAGTTTCTTAACAATACTGAAAATATCACCATAAGTGTAACTTTCATAGTTAAGAAGCCTAGAGGCATCTGTAAGTTCTTCTTTGACTTTATAAGCAAATAGTCGAGGTAATCCATCAATAAATTTCTCCTTCCAGTAAGGCTTCTGGCTATCATCACGAAGCATTACTCTGGAAATAAAAACATCTTGGTACCATCTATAATCAGACATCTGATGACATTTCAGATTATTCAACTGGTCACTGATGCGACTAGTTATATCGGATGGTGTTCCAATAAAATGTTTTAAAATAGTATAGATCAAAGTATTAACACCATCAGGATGTGCCATCCCGACAGTTTCATAAAAAATGGGTGTTCCATCTTCTTTGCGTTTTACCGCATGTTGGATGGTTTCCCTTGTATCATTGGTGAGGTACTTATTCCACCAATTTCTCAAAACACCAGTAAAACCTTGGGTTAAAATCTTGACTATGTCTGGCTGTCTAATGTTATTGTTGACATAAGCATTTGCAACCATAGACATCTTACTCATGGTATTAATGATTTCTTGCTCAGAGAAACCATCAATATTCCATTCGTAAACTTTGTCAGCAGAATAGGAAGATTGGTTTTGAAAAACTTTTTCTTCAAATTGTATATCAGGTGGAGTAGGCCTGGAATACCAATTCTTCGTCAGACTCATTGGTTTGGGTCCTTTTGAAGAAAATCTGGCAATCTCCAAATCTTGAAAATTCTTTTGAATTAAATCAATATCCTTATCTTCAGAAGACTCATCGCTAGATGATTCTTCCGAATTCTCAGTAAAACCTACTTCATTACCATTACTGTTAAGAGTACTGGTTGAATGTTGGTCTTTCTTTAGATCAGCAAGCATTTGATCTATTTTATCCAGAGTTTTGGCCTGTGTATTTTGAAAATCTATTTTAGACCGTGCTTCTGGTAAAATAATCAAAGGTTTTTCAATCATTTTCTTTACTTGATCTTTAGAGATATTTACAGGATATTCATTTTTGAAAACTGGATTTGAAGTGAATACAGGTTTTTCAACCTTTTCTTCAATCCGATCTAGTTGTTCTCCGATCGTATGAAGAGCAAGATTCGTAAAATTATTTTGGAAAATAATCTTTTTTGCTTCTGTCAGAATCTTGTCCTTGTCCGGATCTTTTGAACTGGTTTGAGCAACTTTAAAAGGAGTAGCAGGTACCTGGGTACCTTTAAAAGGAATTAAGACAGTCTCTAATGGAGGATGAGTGGCCTGGACCACTGTATTTCCATCTTCCTTGACAAAATCATTCTTAACAACATTTAAAGTACTTTTAGAAACATAAGTGTTTTCAGCAAAATCAAGAAGAGAAATATGCCTCTGGAGCCTATTCATTTCTTCTTTCCATTTGCGTTTAACACGTTGTTTCTCTGGATAGCATTCTCGGAATGATTCAATCCTCCCTTTCGGAAGGACCTGTTCATTTTGATTGTTTTCCTAATTTAACTCTGGCTTTAACTGATGACCATATTTTAAAATGCTTGATTTTGGATATACTAACTTCAGGATATCAGATGCTTGAAGGAAGTAAACCTCTTGCTTTAATTTTCAGGGTTTATTATCGTCTTTTAAGAACGAATTTAGATCCCAAAGCTATTGTAAAACCTTCTGGAAAACATACTCTTCTGATCCAGAGTAGTTCTTCAGATGTTGATATAAATATTCCAAAAAGAATTTATTGGGAAGATATAACCCTTCCTAATGAATGGATTTTGGAAGATGAGATTCCGAAACCTCCAAGAAATATTGTCCAGGATGCTGGTGTTGACATCATCCAACAATATTTAAGTGGAACTGTTAAAATTTCTTTTAATAAACCTGAAGCCTTGAGTAAAAGAAGAAATTCTTTTGCTGGCTCCAGATCTAATTTTATTGATACTGTTCAGAACAATCCAAGGGATGATTCTAAACTTAATCAATTTCTTGAAGATTCTGTACGAACAGTTCAACCTGTTAAACCTGCTTTGAAACTGAAAGGATTATCCACATCCTCTCAGGTTACTTCTGCTTTTTATACTGCACAGGGTGCTGGATCTTCCAAAGACCAAAACGTAAATGATGAAGCAGACAAAGAAGATAACTCTTCTATGTCTCCAACAGCTTCAGATATGCAAGCCCCTATTGCACCTGCACCTGTTCATCACAGTTTAAATGTTTTGAATAAACCTTTTGAAATTGATTTACCTTCTCTTTTAAAAGATTTTGCTGCACCAGAAAACAAGCAAAGGCGTAAAACCTACCTTGCAAAGTTTTCTGATCCAGAGAAACAACGTGTTAAACGCAAATGGAAAGAAGAAATGAATAGGCTCCAGAGGCATATTTCTCTTCTTGATTTTGCTGAAAACACTTATGTTTCTAAAAATACTTTAAATGTTGTTAAGAATGATTTTGTCAAGGAAGATGGAAATACAGTGGTCCAGGCCACTCATCCTCCATTAGAGACTGTCTTAATTCCTTTTAAAGGTACCCAGGTACCTGCTACTCCTTTTAAAGTTGCTCAAACCAGTTCAAAAGATCCGGACAAGGACAAGATTCTGACAGAAGCAAAAAAGATTATTTTCCAAAATAATTTTACGAATCTTGCTCTTCATACGATCGGAGAACAACTAGATCGGATTGAAGAAAAGGTTGAAAAACCTGTATTCACTTCAAATCCAGTTTTCAAAAATGAATATCCTGTAAATATCTCTAAAGATCAAGTAAAGAAAATGATTGAAAAACCTTTGATTATTTTACCAGAAGCACGGTCTAAAATAGATTTTCAAAATACACAGGTCAAAACTCTGGATAAAATAGATCAAATGCTTGCTGATCTAAAGAAAGACCAACCTTCAACCAGTACTCTTAACAGTAATGGTAATGAAGTAGGTTTTACTGAGAATTCGGAAGAATCATCTAGCGATGAGTCTTCTGAAGATAAGGATATTGATTTAATTCAAAAGAATTTTCAAAATTTGGAGATTGCCAGATTTTCTTCAAAAGGACCCAAACCAATGAGTCTAACGAAGAATTGGTATTCCAGGCCTACTCCACCTGATATACAATTTGAAGAAAAAGTTTTTCAAAACCAATCTTCCTATTCTGCTGACAAAGTTTACGAATGGAATATTGATGGTTTCTCTGAGCAAGAAATCATTAATACCATGAGTAAGATGTCTATGGTTGCAAATGCTTATGTCAACAATAACATTAGACAGCCAGACATAGTCAAGATTTTAACCCAAGGTTTTACTGGTGTTTTGAGAAATTGGTGGGATAAGTACCTCACCAATGATACAAGGGAAACCATCCTACATGCGGTAAAACGCAAAGAAGATGGAACACCCATTTTTGATGAAACTGTCGGGATGGCACATCCTGATGGTGTTAATACTTTGATCTATACTATTTTAAAACATTTTATTGGAACACCATCCGATATAACTAGTCGCATCAGTGACCAGTTGAATAATCTGAAATGTCATCAGATGTCTGATTATAGATGGTACCAAGATGTTTTTATTTCCAGAGTAATGCTTCGTGATGATAGCCAGAATCCTTACTGGAAGGAGAAATTTATTGATGGATTACCTCGACTATTTGCTTATAAAGTCAAAGAAGAACTTACAGATGCCTCTGGGCTTCTTAACTATGAAAGTTACACTTATGGTGATATTTTCAGTATTGTTAAGAAACTCGGCATTAGTATGTGTCATGATCAAAAAATGCTTCGAGAACAGATGAGAAATAGTAAGAAGGCCAAATACGAAATGGGCACATTCTGTGAACAATTCGGTCTTCCTAGTATTGCTCCATTTAGAAGAAAGCACAAAATTGTCAAACCTCATGGTGGTTTCAGGAGAAAGCCCGTGATGAATTTTATAAAAAATCTTATAAAAAACCCTTTTCCAAACCATTTTTCAGAAAAAAGGAATCAAAGGATATTTCTACAGGAAAATGTTTTTTATGTGGCAAGACTGGGCATTTTGCTGATAAATGTCCCAAGAAAGCCAAGACTTTTAAAAAGAAGATCAACCAGATGGATATCAATCACCATGATAAAGAAGAACTATTTCGACTCCTAGAAATAGAATCGTCTTCATCATCGGAGACACTTGAGTACAGCTCTAGTGATTCAGATTATCACTCTGAAACTGCAACTCCTAATCCTTCTGATTTAAAACTAGGTAGCAATTGCAATTCTACTTGTTGTAAGCCGCCAGATAAAACAATTAATGTCTTATCTAAGGCTGAAGAACAAGAGAACCTCTTGTTAATCTTGATTTCACAAATTACTAATCCTGAGCTCAAAGAAGAATACCTTCTTAAGCTAAAGAAGATGATGGTTCGTCAAGATCCAGAAACTTCCAACCAAAGGATTAATTTTCAAGAAACCTTGGAAAGATTTCAAAAGAAGAAACCCAAGGATATTTCTGTTTCTGATTTACAATTTGAAATAAATTCTGTCAAAAAAGAAATTGCAGATCTCAAATCTGAAATAAATAACCTCAGATCTGAGAACGAAGTTTTAAGACAAGAATTTTTATTAATCAAGATCGACAAACAACTTGATCAAGATATTCCTTCTGACAATGAGCAGACCGAGGCTGGTTCCAGTCAACAGGATCTTCCTGCCGACAACCAGATCTGTTTAATTCGTCATACCATTCCTCCTAAATGGTTTACACGTGTTAATATTGTTGTTGCACATGATTTTCAATTTTCTGTCATTGCTATGATTGATTCTGGATCAGACTTGAATTGCATTCAAGAAGGACTCATTCCTAGCAAATATTTTGAAAAATCTACCGAAAGATTATTCTCGGCAAATGGCTCAAAGATGACCATTAATTATGAGCTCAATAATGCTCATGTTTGCCAGGATAATATTTGTTTTTGAATTCCCTCTGTTTTAGTCAAAAACATGTCTGACAAAGTGATTTTGAGAATTCCTTTTATCTCTTCTTTATATCCCTTCATGACTGAGAAAGATGGTATCACTACCGATCCTTTTGGTCAAAATGTTAAATTTTATTTTGCTTCTCGTTTTGAGATTGATACGGATAAGAGCAAGAAATCTTTGTTTTTAGCCAAACAAAAACATTTGAATTTCCTCCAACAGGAGATCAAATACAAAAAGATTTCTGAACAATTATCCTCTTCCATTTTACTTTCAAAAATTGATGCTTTTAACAAACGTTTGATAACGGATGTTTGTTCTGATTTACCCAATGCTTTTTGGTATAGGAAGAAACACATAGTTTCTCTCCCATACATTAAAGATTTTAATGAAACCAATATTCCCACAAAAGCCACCTCTGTTCAAATGAACAGAAAGACTTTGGAGTATTGTAAAAAGGAGATACAAGATCTTCTGAATAAAGGCATTATCAGAGACAGCAAGTCCCCTTGGTTCTGTCCTGCTTTTTACGTCCAGAAGAGTGCTGAACTAGAACGTGGAACCCCTCGTCTAGTTATCAATTACAAACCCTTGAATAAAGTCTTAGAGTGGATTAGGTATCCCATTCCCAATAAGAATGACTTAATTCATAGGTTGAGTGATGCTGTGGTCTTCTCCAAATTTGACCTTAAGTTCAGTTTTTGGCAAATCCAAATAGCCGAGTCAGATAGGTATAAGACTGCTTTTGTAACCCCATTTGGTCATTTCGAGTGGAACGTGATGCCTTTCGGCCTTAAAAATGCTCCCAGTGAATTCCAAAATATTATGAACGATATTTTCAATTCGTTCTCCCTTTTTACCATTGTCTATATAGACGATGTTCTTGTTTTTTCTAAATCTATTGATGAACATTGGAAACACTTGCAATCGTTCCTTGACATCATTAGATTCAATGGTCTTGTTGTTTCGGCAACAAAAATTAAATTGTTTCAAACCAAAATTAGATTCCTTGGTTATGACATCTCTGAAGGCAAAATCAGGCCCATCCAAAGAGCCATCGAATTTGCTGACAAATTTCCTGATGTCATTTTGGATAAAAAACAATTGCAGAGGTTCTTAGGATCTCTCAATTATGTCTCTGATTTCTACAAGGATATGAGGAAACAATGTCGTCCTTTGTTCAAACGACTCTTTTCTAATCCTCCTCCTTGGACAGAAATCCATACAAACTTAGTAAGGAAAACCAAAGCACATGTCAAAACTCTTCCGTGCCTTGGTATCCCTACTTCTGATTCCTTTAAAATTGTTCAAACAGATGCCTCAGACATTGGTTATGGTGGCATTCTGAAACAATGTGTTTCACCAGGTTCTTCTAAACAAATTGTTCGTTTCCATTCTGGAACCTGGAACTCTGCACAAGAAAAATATAGTACTATTAAAAAAGAAATCTTAGCTATAGTACTATGTATTTCAAAATTTCAATCTGACCTTTTAAACCAAAAATTTTTGGTCAGAATTGACTGCATGAGTGCTAAATTTGTTTTAGAAAAAGATGTTAAAAACATTGCATCAAAACACATTTTTGCACGATGGCAAGCTATTTTAAGCGTTTTTGATTTTGATATTGAATACATCAAAGGCACACAAAATTCCATCCCTGATTTTCTTACCCGTGAATTCTTGCAGAAACCTCATCATGGCCAGCAAGAAGAAAGGAAAAGAGAAAAAGGTTCATCCACCACCACCAATACCCAGTATAAAACTCATCAAGAATGAGTCTGGATCATCCACTGTTACAGGTGCTGTATCTACAGCACTTGATATTGCAAATAGGTTCCAGCCACTTGGCAAACCTGTTCAGCCACAGACTTTCTCGTCTGCGGTTACTACTACTTTTGACCCATATGCAAAAGCAATTGAGTCAAAAAACAAAAATATTGTTACCTCTCAGTTTTTCCTCCCAAAAGGAAAATCTGAATATTTGAAAAAGAATTTTTCCTCCTATCTGTTTCATATCGAGCCCAATAGCACGATATATACAGATGTATTCAAAATTTCTTCTTCTTATTTTCCTCCTCTTTTTCACTGGATTCCAGAAGATTCCTCCAAGAATCTCCAATTTTATTCCAGTATTCTCATTCACACCAATTCCTTGGTGATCAAACCTATTTATGACAAGGTTGACACCAATAAACTGATTTTTCACAGTGCCTATATTCACCGAGTCATTACTCAGACAGAATGGGGATCAAACCCATCTACCACCAAAAGACTCGCTTCTTCAGACACTGATTTCTCTTATTTTGATTATATTGATGCCTGGAAACGCTTCATGTTTTTCCAGACCCCAAATATGGACCACTCTTGGTTCATAAGATTTGACTCAAAATTCAAATGAAGCTTTCCTTTATGGTTCCTTCAATGGTGGAACCAATATGGATTAATTCCCGAGAATCTTCCTGGTCAGCTTTTTCAAGCTTACCAACATTTTGCTAATATCGTTGGTCCAACTTTGGATCAACACTCCAAAAAATTCCATCAAACTTTGCACTTCTGTCAAAGATACCACCTCCCGTGGATCTTTAAATGGAATTACGAAAAGCAAGGTGATGTTATGACACGAGTTTATTTCACAAAATGGTGGGATAAATTTGCCAATACAGAAAAAATTGTTGATTTAATGATCAAGGACTTTCCAACTACTGCAACCAACCTGCAGAATAAAACAGAATTTCCAAAGATCATAGCTGGACCATCCAATGCTCCTGAATATCCTCTAATTCAGGCCCCTACTTCTCCAACAAAATCCGGGGGGTAAAGGACAGTTCATCCTCAAAATCCTATAAGTCTAAAAAGAAAACTGATATCTTTGATGGACTTAAAAAGAAGGATTTAATCAACATACTCAAAGAATCACTATCAAAGTCTCATAGCAAATCTGAAGATGAAGATTCAGACACTGCATCAGAGGCTTCATACAGCAATGTCTTCGGTAACTCTGGGTTCTACTCAGAAGAAGAATAATTGCTAAAGAACAGACAAAAGAAGACCCACTGACAGGCTCCTTTTGTCCAGACCACTACTTGAGTTCAAAGAAGACCCACTGACCGGTCTCCTTTACAGATTTGTCGTTTTGTGCCGAAAGCAGCATCTGCCGCCAGACACAATGATGACATCCGTGGTTAAACAGTACTAACGCTGTTCACTCACGGACCTACTCGTGATTACACAGTAACTGACAGCTGTGCTCACGTGACCTTTTGTAAACAGGAACTCCTTATTCTATAAAAGGGGAACCTCATTTCATTTTTAGGCAGAAGTTTCATTACCAAGCTCAGAGAACTTTGTAAGCCTCTGCCTTCTAAACCTTCTCTACAATCAAGAGCAAATACCGCTCTACCTTCTATCTTGTGCCATAAATTTTATAATAAAATTTATGCTATGTTTATTTCTTTGTTTATCTTATTTTGCATCGCATCCATGCATATGGTCGGTTCTACCGCCTGCCTTTAATTGTGCATACTCTTAATTTCTTCATTTTCAGTAGCTTATCGCTCCTTCATTCCGCTGTATTGGTATATATATATATATATATATATTCAGCTAGATAGTGTAAGAAATTAATATGGAATGATATAGAAACTTCTTGTCTTTTTCTCTTTTTTTCATTTCCCTCTCATTTTCTTGGAGAAGCTCCCCTCGAAGAGAGCAAATCAGTGCCTTACTATTTTAATTTGTGAGGTGTGTTACAAATTGGTATCAGAGAGACACTGATCTATGTGCTATCAATCTTCTCATCATTACTCAAAATCAAGGAGCTGGTCGAACAATCACAACAACATTACGAAGTTATCCTGCAGACATTCAAAGATGTTAGGAACTATTTTGAAGATTTCATAAACAACTTCAATGAAGAGTTGACCTATTTGGAACGCCAAGTTTGTGTGTTGCAGGAAGATGAAGAACACGTAACGATGGGGGAAGAAAAAGGGGAAGTCAATCCCAACGAGATTCATTTTCTCCTTGTTCCAAAAAAAAGTCCTCAGTTCTTCTGTTTTCCCCTTTTCCAACAATGGTACCAAGCTTGTGAGCTTGGATAGCTAATGTTTTTTGCTTAGTTTTATTGTATTTATTAATATTGGTTAGGGTTGTTTAAGTCCAATTGCTCATATTTTCACTTGTGTTTAATTATGGTTAGTTTGAGCTTAAAATGCCCATGGCCTTTTCTTGGCTTTCCGTAAGGTCTTCATGGGATTCAGCTAGATAGTGTAAGAAATTAATATGGAATGATATAGAAACTTTTTGTCTTTTTCTCATTTTTTCATTTCCCTCTCATTTTCTTGGAGGAGCTCCCCTCGAAGAGAGCAAATCAGTGCCTTACTATTTTAATTTGTGAGGTGTGTTACAAATTGGTATCAGAGAGACACTGATCTATGTGCTATCAATCTTCTCATCATTACTCAAAATCAAGGAGCTGGTCAAACAATCACAATAACATTACGAAGTTATCCTGCAGACATTCAAAGATGTTAGGAACTATTTTGAAGATTTCATAAACAACTTCAATGAAGAGTTGACCTATTTGGAATGCCAAGTTTGTGTGTTGCAGGAAGATGAAGAACACGTAACGATGGGGGAAGAAAAAGGGGAAGTCAATCCCAACGAGATTCATTTTCTCCTTGTTCCAAAAAAAAGTCCTCAGTTCTTCTGTTTTCCCCTTTTCCAACAATGGTACCAAGCAATAATCAAACCATAGCTGGAAACAGCGGGGACCTAGTGATTGAGACCATTTCAGCCCCAACGACAATGATGGTGACGTTCTTGATTTCCTATGCACCAGATGGGAGTTTGACCCAGGTGGTGTTCATTTTCCTTATCACTGCTCCTCATCTCCTCAAACAATTTTCTAGCCGATGAGAAGGGGAATCACTCAAATTCATTTCCTTTCTTATACTTTCTCAAGAAGCAAACACATATTTTTTAAGCTCTTCATTTATTTTCCCATGGTGTGCACCAAACATTCTCTCACCGTAGGAGCCAAGAATGCCCCTCTACATATTAAACCCCTCAAAACCTTCGTTCTCTCGCTATTTCCGCTAGGATTTCTCTTCCCCACAGATAAGTCCTATTCACCCATGGAGGACGAGGCAGTTCCGTTGGCTTTTCTATCACCTTCGTCGCCATTGTCGGCCCCGCTGTTGGGCCACTCGGTGATCCCCACAGTTAACAAGCTGTAGGACACCTTCGGACAGCTCAGGAGGTAGTCGACCATCGACCTCCCACAAGTCGTCGTGAAGCCGGACGAGATCTATGGTTGTGACATCCTTATTTGGGCCAACGAAGTTAGAGTACCTATGGAAAATATACTTTATGTTGATGGACCAAATATTGCATCAGAAATTGACGACAAGGAATATGCTAATACTCGAACTTGTGGAGCTGAGAAGTGGAGGAAACTTCTTGCAAAAATTTTCGAGGCAACCTCATTTTATTGTCTGGGACAGTAGTGACCTTGTCCCACATGAAGTCGTGGGTGGCCTGATGAAAGTCTATGCCATTGGAGGCTCTCAGCAAGCTTTGAGAGGACTGTATGGAGAATCTAATGTTGTCTTGGAGCTTCACATGAAAGAGGTAGTAATTAAGCTTCAGTTTCTTGACATTAGACTGGAAAGCTTCCTGAAGTGGGCATCAGACCTTGGAATCTCAGACTTGTCAGAATCCCTCCCTTGTGTCTGTCTGGGACATTCTCTCTCCCTCGCTTGCTTTCCTCTCGCTAGCAGTAGAGGTCAGGGTGTTGTGCATGATCTTACCTTTAGGAAGGGAGAGCTAATTCTCAAAGTTCCTAAATCCGCTTTGATGATGAGGGAAAGCCTACTGAAGGATGAAAAGCTCTTTGTTTCTATATTGACTGTTTGTTTGCTATATGAAATGGGTAAAGGAAAGAGTTCATGGTGGCTCCCTTATCTTATGCACTTGCCCCGCAGCTATGACATATTAGCAACTTTTGGTGAATTTGGGAAGCTCTGTGCTAACTCACAAATCTTGGTGGATCCATCTAAAGTATTTAGTGCATTCTTCGATGGGTCGGATGGGCTTTTTGGAGGAATGGATGATTTGGGAGGCATCAATTTCAACCTGAGAAACAAGCAAAACCAGGCTCTTGATATTCGGCATGACCTTTATATGAGCTTTGAGGAATCAATTTTTGGTGGGCAGCATGAAATAGAAGTTCCTTGTTCCGAGACATGTGATAAGTGTGATGGGACAGGAGCAAAATCTAATAGTTCCATTCAATCATGTTCTCAGTGTGGAGGTAGAAGAAGGGTAATGAAAAGTCGGGAAACGCCATTTGGAAACAAGTATCGGTTCTTTTCTTCTCTTTTGAAATTGCCGATGATATGGATTGTGTTGTTCTTCTCAGATGTGTTGCCATGGGAGGCTCCCACAAATCTTGAGAGGATTGTATGAAGGATTTGATCTTGCCTTCATGCTCCACATGGAAGAGGCCTTTCACCTTGCACCTCAGTTGTTTGTGGAAATGTCTGCGAAGGCTGGATGTGGTGGTTCAAGTGACTTTTGGTCCATTATAACAAATGGAGAATCTGGTTCTATAATAAGCTTTCTCCTTATTGCCAACAGGCTCTTGGTGCCTCACAAGAAATGGGTAGAAATTACCCCTCCGTTGTTCATGGAAATGTCAGTTAGGGGTTTTATGGGTTTGATCTTTTGGTATGTGGTGAGTGTCATCTTAGATGTTGATGTCACCTCAGCTAAGATGGTAAGGAAAAAATGAGAAGATTGCATTGCACACAGCTACCAGTGTCATTTTTTAAAGACTTGTAAAGAAGGGAATTTGAAGCGAAGACTAAATAGCACATTAAAGAATATGTTGATGATGGTTTGAGAACGCTTGTACTTACATACTATGAATTGGATGAAGAACAATACGAGGAGTTCAAGAGGTAATTTACTGAGGCCAAGAACTCAGTGAGTGCAGATCGTGAGGAAATGATTGAGGAAGTGGGAGAAAAGATTGAAAGGGATTTGGTTCTTCTCGGTGCTACTACTATTGAAGACAAACTTCAAAATGGGGTTCCTGAATGCATTGACAAGCTTGCACAGGCTGGAATTCAAATATGGGTTTTGACTGGAGATAAAATGAAGACTGCAATCAATATTGGCTTTGCTTGTAGTTTGCTTAGACAAGGAATGAAGCAAATTGTAATCAGCTCAGAGACACCAAAAATCAAAGCATTGGAGAAAGTTGGGGACAACTCTGCTGTTGCGGAATTTAAGGCAAAAGTTCTACACCATTTTGACCAAATGTCCTTCCAATACGTTGTTTCCTTCAATGCTATTTGTATGTGTCTTGCAGTAAATGGTGTAGAAGATGGAAATTTTGATTGGATCACTAATGATGAGCTGGAGTTAATAATTTCCAATTACAAAGGAGGCGTGGCAGCCAAACCGCACCTTGTGGACAAGGTGCTTTGAAAGGAAAGAGTTTGTCACACGTGGTCAGTATATCTACAAGGAAGGATGGACTAAAGTCTTTGTGGGCTTTGGTTTGGGACAATAAAGAATTATAGGGTTCGACTCAATGGCTTCTATGGGCTTGAATGGCTAATGTCTTTTGCTTAATTTTATTGTATTTCTTAATATGGGCTAGGGTTGTGTTGGTTAAGCCCAATTGCTTATTTTCTCACTTATATTTAATTGTTGTTAGTTTGAACTTAAAAGGCCCATGGCCTTTTCTTGGCTTTCCATAAGGTCTTCATGGGAGTATATATATACTCAGCTAGATAGTGTAAGAAATTAATTAGAATGATATAGAAATTTCTTGTCTTTTTCTCGTTTTTTTCTTTTTTCCTCTCATTTTCTTGGAGGAGCTCCCATCGAAGAGATTAAATCAGTGTCTTACTATTTTAATTTGTGAGATGTGTTACAATCTTCATGCTGCAATGGGACATAACTTCTCAAGAGTATCAAGTGAATTATGTATAGGGCTGGGCTCCGACTCCGACGGAGTCGGAGTGCTCGTTTCCGACCTCCGACTCCGACAAGAGTCGGAGCCAAATTAGAGCTCCGAGTCCGACTTCGAACTGGAGTCGAAGTTCGACTCCGATCGGAGGTCGGAGCTCCGACCTCCTATCGGAGCTCCGACATAAGATCGGAACTCGACGTGCGCTCGACGTGGCGCTCGA
The DNA here is from genome assembly GCA_961763995.1 of Juglans cinerea. Taxonomy (NCBI): domain Eukaryota; kingdom Viridiplantae; phylum Streptophyta; class Magnoliopsida; order Fagales; family Juglandaceae; genus Juglans; species Juglans cinerea. The sequence continues at coordinate 27,854,520 of CAUIVZ010000005.1, forward strand.
GCGGAACTCTTCCAGAGAGGTTTGCTCGACTTCCGCTCGACATGTCGCTCGAGCCAATGTTCAATACAACGTGCGCTTGACTTGCGCTCGACATCTCGCTCGAGCGCAAGTGTTCAATAAAAAAAATTTCGGAGTCAGAATCGAAGCTTCTTGGAGCTCCGACTCTGACTCCGACTCCGACTTCGAATAGATATTCGGAGCTACTCCGAATTCCGATGTTGGAGTCGGAGTCGGAGCGGAAGTCGGACGGAGTCGGAATTTTTGGAATTTTGCACACCCCTAATTATGTAGAAGATTGAACATGTATAATTGACACTCACACAACACATTTCACGGCATATTTCACAATATATGTTGTAAAATAAGAGTATTTTAGTAAAATGATATTACTTTTACAAGTTAGTTTACCCAAATGAGTAATGATACCACACAATACATTTCACAATACATGTTGTAAAATAAGGATATTTTGATAAAATGATATTACTTTTACAAGTTAGTTTACAAAATAAACTTCATTTTAAAATATTGTTGTGTAAAATGTTATGAAAAGTTATGCGTATTTATTATTTTTCATATCGAAAACCCAGTTTGCATAGGCAAGTGGGTTACGCCGTTGGATTTTATGTTTCCCTTCATCGGGTCATGGCTAGTCATGAGACTCCTCGAGCACAGTTACACTGTCCGAGCAACAATGCGAGACCCAGGTTTGGTCTCGATTCCACCTTCAATTTTTGTTTTATTTTCTTTCACATTTGGTCCAAAAAAAAAAAAAGGAGGGAGAAAACGAAAAAAAAAATACTTTGCATTTGCGTTCCTAGACTCATTTGTCTCAATATGAATTTCTTTCTGGCAATGACGAAACTTGAGTCAATGACTCAATATCCCCTGCAAACCATTTAAACCAGAAAAAAAGAGCCATTTTTCTAACTAACATTTTCCTCATACTTTGTAAAAAATAAAAAATAACAGCAGCACAAAATTTGAACATTATTATTATTATTATTATTATTATTATTAATTAGTTAGATTTGAACATCAAAACTTAACATAACAATTCCCTCGGAAAGACTGAAACTTCTGCATTCCACAATAGTATTGTTAAAAACTTCTACAGGAGTCATATATACGGCGTTCACCAGGAGGCGAAGGACGATGTTGCCTTACGTTGGATGTCGAATTATCTGAGTAATCTCTGTTGTTATTTATGGGTTGTTGAGCTTGGAAGCCACACCCTGTTGAGGATGCTGTTGTTGATTTTAGCAGGATCTTGCAACAATTTTCGCATATCTCTCTCCCTCCCTCAGTCGATCACCATCTGTGAACTATTAAACAGAAGTAAATTAAACAGCCCCGTCAACTGTACATGTAAACCTTTAAAACAAGCAAAAAACTTATCCAAAAAAGTCAAACAAGGACAGTTAACAATCACCAAGAACTGAGACTCCACTTCAACCTTAGCAAAATGAAATCTACAACATAGGTTCAGGCTTCAACACCCCAGAAATATAGCACACAATTCAGAGCTATTATGAGTATCACTCCTTAGCTAGAGGGAAAAGTTTCCACTAATACTAGGCTAAGCATGGTCCTTTTCTTTTTGTACATTTTCCCAACTCACACACCAAGATGAATCGAAATCATGGCCTAGGTCCCCACCCATTACTTCTAGGAAAAGAAGATCTCATTTTGTTTCATGTGTCATGAAAGCAGTTCCAACATCAAGACCACCATAGTTGGGGGAGCTGGGAGAAGAGAAAGAGGGGCTACAAGGGAGAAATGATTTGCTAAAATTCACACCCCTAGTTGGTTCCATAAATCGCCTATGTGTCAAATCTTTATTGGAGTGTGTAAAATACAGATAAACATCATGTCTGGTTTGAAGATAAACTCGAATAGGAATTGTATAAAAGAGACCTAGATAGCGAGAAACCGGAAATCTTCACTCAAGTCAAGTTTGAGCCATAACTTAAATCTTAGCCCTACTAAGAAATTCAATGAATCTTTAGGCGGCTAATACGAATAATTTAAGGTAAATCAATGAATGTATTCGAACCCAATACTCAATACATGTCAAACTCCTTGAAAGTAAATAATGACTATTGAGTCACCTTGGTGGTTATAATTCGTCATGATTGGATTGTTGATGATGGTTGTCATAATGTAGTATATTGTGTAAGTGTGGATCAAATGTGGTCGTCATGGGCATATTGATCAAGAACCTGTTGGTACATGCAGTATGATTCTCATTCTGAACAAGATAAATGTTTTAGAAAGGAATCTAGTGTTAATAACATAATTCAATTATTCTTCCTATAATAAAAAACTCACAACAAATACACTAATTTTGATTTGTCATTTTGGACGAAGAACAACGCTTGCATGTTATGTAGTTCTAAAATTATAATCGATGCACACATATCACTTGATTCACGTATCTTGCATTTATTTATGAATCAACATGATCATCATCAAGCCCCCATTGCAGGACAACGACCAATCCTGGATGAGATCGAAATACCATTGTTTTTAGACCTTTATGGGACTAGGATCCAAGGATGCGAAAGCAAGGAGTTCCTTATTTTGTTCTAACATGGCTATATCTTCTTTGTCTAACCACACCCATGCTTCTATTCCACAGCCACATCTTGTGTCCATCAGCATTATCGTATTTGGAAACACCTGCTCCCTCTCATCACTTGAGTCAATACAACTTACCCACATTGGCTTTCCCCATCCAAAGTCAATATCGTAGAGACCAAAGTTACACCAACTTGTAAAACTAATGTAATCCATTTCACGATGGCTTGCTGCACTTGATAGTGTCCCTCCCATTGCATTTACTTGCTCGTAAAGCTTTGGAAACCCTCCATCACCTTGCAGATCTTTCACAAAGTCAGCATTGATTTTTGTTTTTGCTTCTCTGAGCTTCCTCACCATGTAAGCCAACTCCATATTCTCATCATCCATGCATAACACGCCTACTACCCAAATAAAGTTTCCCATAGATGATTCTGGGAATGGTGGAGCTACTGTTCGACGCAAATTCACTGCATGCGTATAAAAGGTTGGCTTCTCGATACCAGATTTAGTCTTGAAGGCAGCCATGATGCATTTTACTAGGAGAGTTGAGACTACCTCAACTCTTGTCGGGGTTAGGATGCTTGAGCTGGTTGCTTTAGCCTTAAGTGAGGCAATGACCGATGCATCAAACATAATTCTCCTTCCAGTACACCTACCGGATTTGAGAAGGGGCATGGTCAAAGCCATTAGAGTTGCTTCCATGGGGTATGCTTCGTTTTGTATGAAAATTGTTGGGGCATTAAAATTAGGACATATTACAGCTTCAGAAACCTCAAGAGTGGTGGTAGCCCAAGCTTTAAGAAAGGCACTAAAGGCAGTTCCATCAGCAATCATGTGACAAACAAGGACACCGATGGCAACACCACCGCATTCAAAGTTGTTCACTTGTATCTTAGCTACATGATCTCCCGCAGTTGCGCTGCTCCAACTGACACCTTGGGGAAGAAAGAGATGGAAAGTCCGGAGATTAGGCCGGTTGAGGCAGTCAACAAGACGACACCTTACATGTGTCTCTGAATAATAGACCCCCTCATCATTACAATCAATAGAAAGATTGTCTTTGATTTTTCCAGCCAAAGGGTAAAAGCGAGTCAAAGTCTCTGATAGAGATTGTTTTAGTAGTTGTGATCTCTGAGAGACAATATCAACATGGCCTGTGCTAATTTGATTGTTTGGATAGAAAATGATTGTGGGAATATAGATGGAAGATAGGAACTGGTCCAAGAGGGAGATCTTGTAGGTTTTCAGGTTAGGAGGTGTTGGAGAAGAGGGTTTGATGTAGTCTTTGGAAATAGTTTCGACCTCCATTTCCAGCATTTGCTTGAAGGAGATGTAAGTAGCTCACTCAGGCACAAGCCGATCGATAGCGGTAGCTAGCTAGTGTATAAATAACGTAACTAGGATGCCGAATTCATGCAAGAGAAGTTGCTTTTAGCTATATTATTGCCTTTAATATATATTCGAAGTCAACGATGGATTTTGGAGTGCACGATGTTGGATCCTTCAAGTTGATCTTAACCCAACTTGATATACATATATATTAATATTGCATGTGATACTACTGGCCAAATTTAATATCCATCAATCGTTGGATACTTAAAACTTCTAGAATTGCAGGATGAGAGAGATCAGAGAGAGGATACAACAAATCCCTATCTCATTAGGTTTATTTAATTGCCAAATAGCCTTTTAATAAAGTACTCTTATCAGCGATCGATCCTTCAAACACGCAAATAATAATTACATCTCTTTAATTATAAACTATTGATATCTAATTAACTTATCGTCTCCTCTCACGGTTTTCATACAATAATTATGATTAAGAAATAGCTTTAATTTCTTTAATATTTTATAATATATGTGCGACGATCATAGAGATCATTATAAGTTGTCGCGCGGTCATCACCCAACCAGATCTAGTTTACATGTTTGTTTGTTATATATATATATATATATATAATTAGCTGTTAAGCATCATGTGAATATTGCAAACTACATCGTTTTAATACTTGAAAAACACTACATTACTACTTTATTAAAACTGTGTCGTTTAGTGAAGTGAACAAAATGTTGCCGTTCGTCTCCTAAAGCAAGCGACGCCGTTTCCCTCTTCTTTACTAAACGATATTGTTGGCTATTGATGAAGCCCTAATCCCTTGACGCCCTTCCTTTCTTCTGCATTCTTCTACTTCCTTCTGTTCTGTCACCCCCCAACAGACCCTCAAGCTCCCTCCTTTCACTTCCGTTGATCCCCACTTGGAAGCCTCCTAACACTCCGTCTGTAACACGCTGGAAAAAGCCTTCCTTGAGGGATGCTTTTTCAGACAGGGTTGAGAAAGAGAAGTAGGGAAGAGTAAATTCAAATATTCATCAGTTTTGTATAAAAACTAGAGACACCTAACGGCTCTATAAAGCTGAAACCCTACACATGATAAAAGGCCATGCCTTGTACTGGGCTTCATGGATTACAACTGAAAAGGAAATAACAACAAAAAGAAATACATCCTTGAGTAACACGGCCGAGTGAGAAATCACTTAAGCCCACGACGAGCCTAGCCCTTCTCCTTCAGTCAAATTGTCGTTGGTCATGCACTTCGAACACCACTTCCTTAACACTTCACTTCAGAACACTTGGGTTTAGATTTCCTCCCCACGTACATTAGGGTTCCCGAGCCGTCTGCCCCTTTCTCTACACTGCCGTCGCCGTCACTCCTCCCTGGCCAAGCGGTCGGCGGCAGCCGTGTTACATAGTCGCATCCCCTCCCCTCTCCAGCCCCTCCGTCACGGCCCTTGCCCTCTCTGAGTCTCCAGCCCCTCCATCGCAGACTCGTAGCCCCTGCTCTACCCTGCCCTCTCCGAGTCTCCATCCCCTCCCCTAAGGTATGGTTTCCCCGTTTAGTATATTCGTAGATAAATTCTTCAGATTCTCATTTTCCTTTGTTTTTCTGTATATATATATATATATTGTGGGATGAATTTATTAGAGGCAGCTTTAGAATGGGTGTGGTTTCTCTGATCAGAACGTCACCTGATCTTCATGATCACCATATGATTCTTGCACGAAGTTTTGAATAAATTAAATATGCCAGCCATATATATATATATATATATATATATATATATATATAGTACTTTGTTAATCTAACCAGCATCCATTGTTTTTGGTAATTGGTGGGGGTTAAATTGGGCAGTAAAATTGCCTCACTTTTGCAGGTTCACCTCGCTGCTCAAAGCGGCTATGTTGGTTGTTTTGCATTAGATGCCTATGTCTCTTGTTTCGTGGGTAGCTTGGTATTATTGAGTGTAGTAGAACTTAGTCCAGATATGTATTTTTGTCCCCCAGCTGGCTTTAAGTATTTCTTTTCAATAATATGAAGTCATGTTCGACCTATTTGCAGCAACTCCACTGGCTTTAAGTAGTGTACTAAATTATTAAGTCTATATGAATCCCTACGAATCTGAAACTATATGTATGGTGATCATGAATGAAGTAATTAATTAAAATCATAATCCAACTTAGATAATAGATACCTGGTAAAAAAGGACGGCATGCCATTAAGTTTTTTTTTGTTTTGTTTTTTTTAAATTTGCTTCATGTAGAGCATACTATATCAACCTGGGAAGAAGAAGAAAAACTATACAGCTTGCATTGGTAGACTTTATAGATGTACATGTTATTCTGACTTTGCTTCTTCCTATTTCAAGTCATTGGTACAGCCTTTGCATTGAATATTCTCTTCATTATTCCTCTATGGTGTGGTGTTCTTCTGACAGAACTTAGTACATTGATTACTGAGAAATGGAACCATGTGACATTAGTTATTAGTTATTATTATGTGATTTTTAATTTGTAATATCACTTTATTAGTAGGTGGGTAATGGCTAGAAGCCTTGGATTGTAAATTGTAATAACTTTTGTGTCATTTACTTTACTTTTTTTGGTTTTTTAACTTTTTTTTTCTTTTATTTGGACTCTTGGAGTTGGAGACTTGGAGAAGAGTTTTTGTTATAGCGAGTTGTCTTTATTTTATTTTTTTTTGCTTTCCTTTTTTTATTCGGAGTTTGAAATTTGGATGATTCCTGATTAGGGATTTTTTAAAATTTCTTTATATCTATTTTTTTTTTATATAGACTATTTTCCTTTATCATTACTATTTTTTTCCTTTCAAGTTCTTTTTTGATATTTTTTAGATTAAAATTGGATAAAATGTTAGTGGGCCGAAAACAATTTGGTACTGGGTTGAAAAACACAAGAGTTAGGATTGGCCCATTTTGGGCATGGTCTGGATCGAAAGGGACCGGTCTGGTCCGGTCCCATGGACTGTTCAGTCCGGTCCAGGGTGGGAAAACCCTGGACTGAAGGGGTCCGGTCTGGCGATCCTGTCCATAAAACCCCCTGTGGACCGACCGGACCGAACTGAATTCACCCCTAGCTACATTGTAGTCACGGATCCACCTGATTTCTGAGCCGAAGTTAAGCAAACAATATATACCTCTCTAAAACCCTTGCCACCTATTTTGCTCTCTCTAATGGAGACTTAGGGTGATTTTTCTCTTTCTCGAATGAATAGCTAGGGTTTCTCTACGTGCGAGGTAGGCGAGTTGAGATTCTTGCAGTTGTCATGGGAGGATCTAGAGCTCAAGTCAACAAGGCCCACAAGTCCCGCTTCTCCTCCAAGTCTTCTCGGAACCTTCACAAAACCTCTTCCCAAGGTCTGTCTTCTTTTTTAAACTTATGTTTAATCCGTTTTGCCTTTGCTCTCCATTTGGTTGATCGCAAACCTAGAAAGAGAGGGAGATAGAAATTTTTCTTGCTATATATGGAAGACACACATGAGAGGAAATTTTCGTTTTAAGGTTTTTTTACACTTATCCTCTCTGAAATTTTCTTGCTAACCAAACGTAACACCGTTGATTGCTTAAATTTTCTCAGACTCGATCGATTCATGCTTCTGTTTCCTACCATTGTCGGCTTTTTTAAATTTGACATAAATTATTGTTAATTTAGATAAGAGCAGGATCGCAAAATCAGAGCGAAATGTTACCAAGGGAGCTAGGGCTAGTCGACTTCAACATAATAAAATGGTAGCTGATCTTTTAATTCCCCCCCCCCCCCCCTCTCTCTCTCTCTCTCTCTCCATATTTTATAGATTTTATGCTCTTTTGCAGGTACGAGAGCAGAAGCAGGCTGCCCTCTTGAAAGAAAAAAGGGCAACAAGTGGTAACACTAGCCCTCCCCGCGTAATTGTGAGTGTTTTTTATTTGCATGATACTTTAAAGCTTTAATAGGTGTAATATATGACTTAGAGCGTTCTCGTGTTCAATTTTATTAACCTCTTCTTTTTGTGCGCTGGATTGCATTTTTAGAATGTTCTTTGCTCTCAGTTATTTCACCGTTCTAAATTAATTTCAATTACAGGTTCTTTTTGGGCTCTCTGCATCTGTCAATGTAGATTCTCTTGCTGGGGATCTTCTGTCATTATTATCTCAAGAAGGTCCTGGAGCTGCATCATCAACAGTTGTTTCTTCTGAGTATAAGCTGAGAACAACAGTAAGAAATTTTGTACATGAAAATGTTGGAAGAAGGTTGCTTTTCGTTGATAGGTGTTGAACAAGATTTTTTTTTTCCGCTCCCATTAGTTGGTTAACTCTTTCATGTATTATGTGTTGTTTATTGTTTCAAGAAAAAGACTCAAGTTTTCTTAGTTTGTTAAATTTGATCCCTTTGCTTTGTTCAATAGCTTTTGGTTGCGTTGTCTTTAATTGCAAATATTAATTAGATCTAAGTAGAAATAATCTTTGTTGCCAAAATGTTTTGATGTTTATATTGTAGATTGGATGTATAGTTTTACCCAGATGCTGTATGCATGTAATAATATTTGGAGTTGTGTACGTAATTTTTTCATGCATTTAACTTAAATTTATGGTTTCCTCTTGAGACCAAGGTATTTCATGATCAAGAATTTACACTTTGCCATGGTTATATTGTCTTATGACCTTTTGAAGGATGATAATTTGTGCCACTTAATGTTGACCTGATTATTTTCTGTTAAAGGTTAAAGCATGACTGCCGTACCTGAATGAAGTTATTTGAGAATATCTAACCGAAGTAATATGTCCTAGGTTTTGAAAGCACCTCATGGGGATTTGCTATCATGTATGGAAATGGCTAAGGTATGTTCAGTGCCTGAATGTTTTTCGTACTTTTATGGTTTTTTGGTACCCTATTTTCATTTCGTTTTTCTTTAATTCATCAATCCTGTTTGAATGATAGGTAGCTGATCTGATTGCGTTTGTGGCCTCAGCAAGCTCTTCATGTGAAGAAAGCAGTTCTTGCTATATTGATTCATTTGGAAATCAGTGCCTCTCTGTGTTTAGATCTCTTGGTTTTCCAAGCACCGTTGTGTTCATTCGTGTATGTTTTTGTCAATATTCTCTGAATGGTGTTGAAAATTTTGTAATTAAAAATTATTTCCCCATGAATTGACGTAAAAAAATAATGGTTCTGTTTTTTGTCCCATAGGACTTGCCTTCTGAGCTGAAAAGGAGACATGATTCAAAGAAGATGTGTATGGCTAGTCTTGCTTCAGAGTTTCCTGAGGACTGTAAGTTCTACCCTGCAGATACAAAGGATGAGTTGCACAAGGTAGCTGTCTAGATTATTTACCTAGAGCTTCTGTTATCGGTGCCAAGGTTCTAATAATACAAGCAATAGATGGCATCAGATTATGTTTCACACGATTTCTGTCGTACTGTTTCCCTTGGTCTGTAACTTGTCTCTGTTGTGTTATTTTGCAGTTTATGTGGCTTTTCAAGGAGCAGAGGCTGATGGCCCCTCACTGGCGAGATCAACGACCTTACATCATGGCTCAAATGGTGCTCATTTATTTCTACATGGTTTTACTAACAGTTTTTTTCAGTTAGTGGTAGCATCGATATGGACCAAAAAAAGGCTAAAGTTGTCTTAGATGGTTTAGTATTTGTTCTTTGTTGAGGAGTAACCACACATCGATCAAAAAGGAAAGAAAAATAAGAAGTTAGAAGAAAGATTTATGTTCTTTGATTCATATCATTCTTTTATGATTGATTCTTGTGTTTGTTGACGCATTGTAGGTTGATATGGCGGTTGATGATTGCAATATGGAGAAATGCACCCTTATCATCACGGGCTACCTGCGTGCTCATAGCCTCTCTGTGAATCAGCTGGTATTAGTTCAACCATTTGCTTACCTCTGGTTCCTTTTTTTAGGCGGTCGTCTTATTTCCGTTCACCTCAGGTTCATATTTCTGGTGCGGGGGATTACCAGTTGAGTAGAATCGAAATTCTTAAGGACCCATTTCCTCTAAATCCAAGAAAAGAGCGGGACATCATGGACTCAGACGAAGTGCATGATACAGAGGTATTGCAATTTTACTTTGACATAAGCAGAAAAGGGTAATGTGGTTAAGCATGATTTATCTTCTTAGTCACTGGGGGGTCTATGTTATGCATTATTACTACTGTGATATGATACTAGAGATAAGGAGGGTGTATGAATGGAGCAAGAGACTAAGTTTGATCGTTTGCAGGGTATTGTGCCTAATGATGTTATCATTTTTTTGATAAGTTTGTGTGTGATAATTATCTTATGGGTGGAAGATAGTAAGGATAAAGGATCAAGAGAGAGATTCTGAAGCTTTTATCTAGAGATCTTCCATATGAAATTAGTGTTATTATTAATGCTTATCCCAAAATAAATTGGATTTTATTTTCTGTAAACCAATGGTCACAATTATTTATTTTTCTAATTCATTTATAATACATAATATTTAATTAAATATAGGGAGCTTTGAGTTCTACAATTTGACTGTTGTAGCTAAATCATGATGTTGATGTTGCTTTTTTAATTGAGTCTTGGGCTTATTTTAGAATTAGATCTGTTTTTCTGCTTTTTGAATTGAGTCTGGGGCTTATTTTAGAAGTAGATCTGTTTTTCTTTCTCAATGCTGCCTCTATTGGATGGGTTATTTTTTAAATTATCACATCTTTCTCAATTCATATACTATAGTATAGGCTTAATTTCATATACTATAGCCTGGTGTTGTCTTTTCATTTCAATCATACATTTTTTTTTGTAAGTATCATTTCAATCATACATAGACTATAGTATATGCTTAATTTCATTATACCAGTTTTTAAGAGACTGCTATACAGCTGGAAGTTGATTATAGCTTGGTAATGCATTGGGCAAAAGAAATGTGATACAAAACCAAATTTAAATAGCTAAGTATCCCATATTGAGGAAGCCGAAACGGAAGGGATGCTATGTTGTATATGTAGTTTCTTGTTATGCAATTACTGCAAGTAGGAAAAGTGAGATGCGATAAGTTGTGCATGTTTGTCATTTATTTTGAATGTCTTACAACTGCAATGGTGATTAATGTAATGTATTTTCTTTGTCAATCGTTCATATAACATTTTAATTTGTTGACAACTGGCCCTCACTTTTGGCATTAACATTTTTATCTGTCTGATATGCCCATTTTATTTTTATTCTATTTGAGCTATTTCAGGTAATTCGCTCGTTGGCTTCCGATCCCTTAAAGCAAGAGCCTTTACTTGTCGAAAATGTTCCCGATCCTCTTGCTGGAGAGCAGGTAACTTGCATAAATATCAAACCATTGATCTGTCGATTAGTAACCTTGCAAGTCAGCACCTGATAAACGATGTTTTGTACTTGGTGTTTGGTCGATTCTTACTTTACGCCATTATTATCAGCTTTGTTGCCAAGCCTATTGTTTCGATGTAATCCTATACATATATATGAGATCGAGTTTTAAGTTCTACATTTGTTCTTAGGTGCTTTATTATGTTTTAGCTTTCAGCTTTTAGATTGAAATTAATAGTGGCAGTGCTGAGTTCCTGAAGGTTTTGTGTCTTGATGAGTGTGTGTTCCCTTGCCCCTCTTCCTCTTAAAGGATGATGTTCAGTTGTGCTTAGTTTCCCTTAATTGTGAAATGATGAAACTTCCTTGGCATAATCGCCATTGATAACATGGTTCTTGTCTGTCAGACATGGCCAACAGAGGCTGAAATGGCTGAGGCTGATAGAAATCAAAGACAAAAAAGGTTGAGAAAGAGGGCTCTTCCTCCAGGCACTTCAGAATACCAGGTATGCATTCAATACTGTTAACGTCAATATATCTGAAAGCTTGTCTTTTCATTCTCCTATCTTCATTAGCTAGGTATGTACTTTGCATGGTTGTGATAAATAGGCTTTATTATATACTGCAGGCTGCTTGGATTGTTGATGATTCAGATGAAGAAGATTCATATAGCAATGAAGCCGATGATGGGATGGTATTGGATGAAGAAGAGGGTGATTTTCCCAATCAAGATGGTGCTAAGAATTTAAACCTTGATGACAATAGATCCTTCTTGAACTTGAAGGACTCTGATGAAGAAACTGATGTTGATTCAATGATGATGGTGGGTTTTAGCATGCTATAGATGTATTTAGCATCATTCGAGTTTCAGGGTAGACTGCCTGTGCTAATTAAGTCAATCACTTTAAGAGAATTAAGTCAACCATTTTTTGTATCTTGTCCAGCAAAAATTAAATAAAAGACAAAGGCCTGTCTGAATCATGAAATCATTGAATCTTGCCGTCACATAAAGCACGAATAGGTATTTCTTGATGTAGTTTAAACCTTCCTATGATGATTATGATAAATTTGTCCCTTCTAGGGGCACAGCCCCTACACTGGCAGGGTATATAAAGTGGGACGCTGAGTTTAAGGGTAGGGTAGCTAGAATTAGTCAAATCTACAAAAAAGGCAAGCGGTATTGTTGTGGACCATGTTACCCATCAAAAAAATTGTTGTGGACCGTCGTAGTCCACATTACTTTATGTAATGTAAAACTTCCTACAACAATCATAAATTTTTTATTGAAAATATTTATCAAAGAAATAAATTACTTATCAATAAATAAATAAGTTATTGAATGTGCTCAACCTGTCAAATGCTCTCTTTTGTGATGCAGGATGGCGAGAACTTGACAAGAGAACAGATAGAGGATGAGATTCAAAGGATTAAAAATGCACATGCCGAAGATGAGGGTAGATCTTTCTCCTGACCATGAAACCTTAAAATCATTAGTGGTCAATTCTCACCCTATGGCAACAGTCGATAGGGTCCAAATGCTAAGTGATTGGATTACTTTTGGAAAGTGAATTTTCCAACTTATCTTCAGCCCCTGCCCCCTTCCCCCCCCCCCCCCCCCCCTCTCTATTCTTCTCTTTTCGAAAAAGAAGAAGATAATTATGTTGTCATTGTCATTCTTTAGGTAATAAACCCCTAGACAAACATAAAAATAAAGGAAGAAACAAAGAGATAAGGCGAAGCAAAAATAAAGATGAGAAGGAAATTAGGGGTTAATATAGTCGTGTCACTCACTGTTGCAAAGCAATGGACTAATATGCACTCCTATAAACACGTCTAGCGTAGGATGGTTGTGGACTTGCTTAAGGTGAATGAGATATTAGTGTACTGGATAATTGAAACAAACTTCCTTTGACATTACCTTGTTCTAGTTTCTGATATGTCATTTTTTTTTCAATTATTTGTTATCTTTCAGAATATCCTGATGAAGTGGATACACCATTAGATATTCCAGCTAGAAAACGCTTCGCAAAGTATAGAGGCCTCAAGTCCTTTAGGACTTCTTCCTGGGACCCAAAAGTAAAATTCTTGTTCTTCTTTGAAATCTACATCATCTTTGAATATCAAGAGCTCCCCTAAAGTTCTTTTGAATGAAATCAGGAATCTCTACCTCCAGAATATGCCAGAATTTTTGCATTTGATAATTTTGCAAGAACACAAAGACATGTTCTTGCTAATGCTTTAGATATGGAGCAAGGGAACAGGGATGACTGTGTACCAGCTAGCTCATATGTAAGGCTGCATATAAAGGACATACCAAATGCTGTTGCTTGCAAATTATGCTTGCTAGGAAAGACAGTGCCTGTTGTAGCAAGTGGTCTCTTGCAGCATGAGTCCAAGATGTCTGTCCTCCACTTCAGGTATCTTCTATTTAGCTGTCTCCTTTCTCCTTTCTCTGTTTCTGGATTCGTGCTCCGCTTTGTGATGGTTTCATGAGTCTTCTATGTTTTGCAGCATAAAGAAACATGACACATACAGTGCTCCTATTAAAGCCAAAGAGGAACTTGTCTTCCATGTTGGTTTTCGCCAATTTGTTGCCAGGTAGTGTTTTATAATCCTGTTCATTCTAGCATATATTGATTGCCAGTTTTGAGGTCATTTCCTGTTGCTGTGCAGGCCTATATTTTCTACTGACAACATTAATTCAGACAAGCACAAGATGGAACGTTTTCTTCATGCAGGGCGTTTTTGTTTGGCGTCTATTTATGCCCCAATTTCTTTTCCTTCTCTTCCCTTAATAGTTCTGAAGAGCACAGAAGCTGGTTCTGCACCTTCTGTTGCTGCTGTTGGTTCTCTTAGAAGCATTGACCCAAACAAGATAATACTGAAGAAGATTATTTTAACTGGGTATGATCTATTCTTTACTCTTTCTCGAGCTCACAGTTTTGTTGTTAGGCTTCCCCTTCCAGGAAACTATAGCACACCTACGTTGGTAACACTGGCTAGACTCTAGAGAATGTTCTATAACAACAATACATCTATCGCATTCATATTGATGGCCCCCACTTTTTTTCAACATTACTCTGAACTTTCTTTTCTTTTTCTTTTTCTAGTATATACTCTGCATATGTGCAAAGGTGCAGAAAAGACCCTAACTCTGCTTTATCAATAGGTTCATGATTAATCAAATATGATGTACATTTGCACGAGAAAATTACAAACGCAATACCCTAGTAGTGCGATTAATATAACTCATGCACTCTGGTTTTGGTTTGGACATATGGTGATGAGATTGACTGTGTTTTTTTCAATAAACTGATCTTTATATTTACACAAATGCTGTAACTTTTTAAAATTTTTGCATGTAGCTAACATTGTGCCGGGCATTTTATTTCTCCTGGTTTCGTTTTATCTTGTCTTCTTACTTCTAAATATTTGTGGTTTATCAAAGCAGTTTATGAAATGTATTTTGGGTGAATTTCACGGTACAAATTTAACGGTTTATAGATGTTCTTATTTAAAGCTTAAGCTGTTTCTGATGCAGTTACCCACAAAGAGTATCAAAATTAAAAGCTACTGTAAGATATATGTTTCATCACCCAGAGGATGTTAGATGGTTCAAGGTAAAAGAATCTCATTGCAAGTATTTATCATTTTAGCTCTTTCTTTGAGGTAGAAGTTTTGGAGTCTCAGTCTACATTCGTCATGATTGGATTGTTGATGATGAATGTCATTATTGCAGCCTGTGGAAGTGTGGACCAAATGTGGTCGTCGTGGGCGTATTAAAGAACCTGTTGGTACACATGGTATGTTGCTCATTCTGAACAAGATAAATCTTTTAGAAAGGAATCTATCCTAAACTCACTATGGTTGATATGTTGCAGAGTTAAGGCTGCTGCTTGCATATGCAGCATGACATGGTGTGCATGAGACTGTTGTACTAATTCTCTTCTCGTTTTTTTTTTACCCTTCCCTTCAGGGGCTATGAAGTGTGTTTTCAATGGCGGCCTTCAGCAACATGACACAGTGTGCATGAGCTTGTATAAGCGTGCATATCCCAAGTGGCCAGACCGTTGCTTCCCAATTCTTGATGCTTGATCAACCGTGGCTGTGGCTCAATACTGTATGGTTGACGGCGGAAAGCCAAGCTGGTGATGGGAATGAAGCTCTGGTTCAGATTGTCAATACTAACTTATGTCTTTAGGCAAGCTACATGCTGTTGAGGACATGTCACATGTGGGGTTCTTTTTTTTTTCATCCGACTTTCTGTGTTATTATTTTTTTTCTTTACCTTCAACATGTATTCTTTGATATCATATGGTAGTAGACAACTTAAAATTTATAGCGAAAAGGTTGCTTCTAAAAGAATTACAGCCTGAGAGAGAGAGAGAGAGAGAGAGAGAGAGAGAGAGAGAGAGAGAGAGGTGTTTGCTGCCTTTTGTTTGGCTGGTTCATTATTTCGTATACTGCTAATTTTAATTCAACCAGCTCTGTTGGACTGTTGCCTTTGATTGGCAACTTTACTCATCTTTCGAGTGTGTTTTCTTTCTCCGTACTATTAGCCTGATTGACCTTTCCTAGTTTCAACAAACACATCCGTACTTTCCTGTCTTTTGTCATATGGTCGTGCAAGTTTCTCAAGTATCTCTCATCACGTGGCATGGCATGTATCTGTTATCTAATTATGTTGTCCTGGCATTTTACCTCTCTCTTGGATTTGCTCTTTTTTTCAAAAAGAAAAAATCATTGGTTAATAGGCATGTCGTATCAAATTGAAATGAGTGTAATATATAGGCTTGATCTTCTATTCCACCTATGGATCTGGTGGTCCATCAGCATGATAACATTGGGGAACACCTGCTCCCTATCATCACTTGAATAAAGGTAGCTTACCTATATCGGCTTTCCCCGTCCAAAATCAATAACATAGAGACAAGTTACACCAACGGGTAAAATTAATATAAGATATATGTTTAAGCTGTTTCTGATGTTGCCCACAAAAATTATCAAAACTAAAAGCTATTGTACATGCGTACATATATGCATGTATATGTTTCACAACCCTGAGGATGTGAGATGGTTCAAGGGAAAATAATCTCTTTGCAAGTCTTTATTTTTTAGCTCTTTTTTCGAGGTTCAGGTTTTGGAATCTTTGTTCTACATGATTTTTCAAAAAGAAAATAAAAAATGTATGAGTTGGAGGTAGCTTTTCTATCGAGCGTAACTATAGTAGTACTCTACCTGAATAGAAACTGGATAAGAGTGACTTAGATGGCAAGAAATTGGAGATGCTCACTCAAGAGACTTTGAGCCATAACTTAGATTTTAGCCCTAGTAGAGAATTCAATGAATTTTTATGCTGCTAATACCAATAATTTAAAGTAAATTTATATATAGATTCAAGCCAGTACTTATTACATGTCAAACTATTTGAAAGTAACTCAAGGACCATTGAGTCACAACCCTTGGTGGTTATATTAGTCATGATTGGATTGTTGATGATGATGTCATACTGTTGGGTTGTATATGGAGACTAGTATGTGAGCAAGAAATCTAGAAATAGAGTTTACTCGACTTTGCGTGACCTGGCACTCAAGCAAAGCTCAACCCGTGAGTTTGCTTGAGTCTCGCACGACAGTGGACTCGAACAGACTCGAGCGAGACACAAACCCTAGTGTTCGCTCGAGCCACGCTCGACACCCCACTCCAGCCAATGTTCATTGGCTGTTCACTCGAGGCACGGTCAACATGCCGCTCGAGTGAATAACATATTTTTCCCAGGTTAGGGTTTTCAGTCTCGTTTCTATATATATATGTGTGATATTTTGACTTATTTGATACGATTTTCAACATACTTTGAGAGAGAACAATTGTCAAGTGAGTGCATATTATGTAAAAGAGCAAAAAGCTTTAGAGAGTGTGAGTTGAGATTGAGTGATTGTAATCTCTCCTCTGGTTAATAAGATTTTTGCGGCTACGTGGACGTTGGCAATTTGCCGAACCACGTATATTGAGTGTTGTGTGCTTGATCGTGCTTGCTTTTACTTTGTTTGTCATCGTTGGTGCGTGTTTTGCCCAACAACTGGTATCAGAGCCAAGGTTGGATCTGAAGGAGAACGATGGCTGAAGACAAAGTGAATGCACCCGAGATCGTGAAGTTCGACGACACTGATTTTGGGTACTAGAAGATGCAGATCAATGATTATCTCTATGGGAAGAAGCTCCATCTTCCACTGTTGGGAAAGAAGCAGAAGAGTATGGATGATGCTGAGTGGACCTTGTTAGATCGACAGGTTCTGGGGATTATTCGGCTGACCTTGTCCAAGACAGTGGCACACAATTTCAGTAAGGAGATAACCACAACGGATCTCATGGCGGCTTTGTTAGGTATGTAAGAAAAGCCGCCGTCGAGTAATAAAGTGCACTTGGTGAAGAAATTGTTCAATCTGAAGATGTCGGAATGTATGTTTGTGGCCCAACACCTGAATGAATTCAATACAACTACAAATCAACTATCTTCTCTAGAGATTGAGTTTGATGACGAGATCAGAGTGTTGATTCTGTTGACATCACTGCCAAATAGTTGGGAGGCCATGAGAATGACTATGAGTAGTTCAGCCGACAAGATGAAACTGAACTACGACGACGTACGTGACATGATCTTTGCTGAAGAGGTACGTAGAAAAGACTCAGGTGAGTTTTCAGGTTCAGGATCGGCCCTGAATGTTGACAATTGAGGTAGAGGACATGACAGGTCAAGCTCCAATAGCAGGGGAAGAGCAAGACGAGATCTGGGCAGTAAATCATGTGCTGGAGTTGTGGCAAACCGGGCCACATCAAAAGAAACTGCAAGAATCAAGAAAGTGTTGAGGATGATGCTATGAATTTAGTGGCTGGAGAAATACATGATGCCCTAACTCTTGTAGTGCACAGTCTGATTCATGATTGGCGTTAAGACTCATGGGCTTCATTCCATAACACCTCATATCGAGAGATCATGCAAAACTATGTTACTAATGATCTTGGGAAGATGTACGCGCGGCTGGTGGAGAGTCACTGGACGTAGTGAGAGTTGGTGATGTGCCCATCACACTTTCAAACAAGGGCGTGTGGACTTTATAACAAGCCAAACATGTTCCAAATCTGAAGAAAAACCTGATCTCTGTGAGACAGCTTGATGACAACGGTTATTCAGTAGCGTTCTCTGGAGGAGTTTGGAAGATCACTAAGGGTGCGTTAGTCTTAACGTATGGTAAGAGATCTAATTTTTTATATTTAACATCAGGGTCCAGTGATGTGAAGAGAAATACAAGAGTGCACAAAGGCATGCTTGATTGCGTGAAACATATGATGAAGTCAAAGGGAGTCAGTTTTGTCATTCCTCATGTAAGCCTGGGAAAGTTGGCTAAGGTTGCCAAGATTGGTTCAAGACTGGATATTCTTTGTGCTCATGTACGTGGAAGACTGAAGTTGAGCTCGACTTCAGTGCGTCTTCAGGCTTGAAGATGGGAGCTGTGAGCTACAGAGATGATAGGACTTGACTGTAAATAGTGGCTGGGATGTGGAGACCTGGTCTCCAAGTGAGAGATTGTTGGGTTGCATGTGAAGACTGATCTGTGAGCAAGAAATTGAGAAAGAAAGAGTTTGCTTGACTTCGCGCGCCTAGCGCTCGAGCAAAACTCAACACTTGAGTTTCTTCGAGGTGCACTTGACAGTGGGCTCAAGCAAAACTCAACTTGTGAGTTAGCTCAAGTCTCACACAATAGTGGGCTCGAGCAAAACACAAACCCAAGTGTTCGCTCGAGGCATGCTCGACACCCTGCTCGAGTCAATGTTCATTGGATGTTCGTTTAAGGTGCGCTCTATACACCGCTTGAGCGAATGATGCATTTTTGCCAGTTTAGAGTTTACAGTGTTGTTTCTATATATGTGTGATATTTTGACTTATTGGATACGGTTTTCAACATACTTTGAGAGAGAACAATTGTCCAGTGAGTGCATATTGTGTAAGAGAGCAAAAAGTCCTAGAGAGTGTGAGTTGAGATTGAGTGATTGTAATCTCCTCTGATTAATAAGATTTCTGTAAATCTGTGGATGTAAACAATTTGTTGAACCACGTATATTGTGTGTCGTGTGCTTGATCGTGCTTGCTTTTACTTTGTTTGCCATCATTGATGTGTGTTTTACACAACAAGTATATTGTGGAAGTGTGGACCAAATGTGGTCATCATGGGCATATTGATCAAGAACCTATTGGTACACGCGGTATGGTTCTCAATCTAAACAAGAAAAATGTTTTAGAAAGGTTAGAAAGGAATCTAGTGTTAATAACATAATTGAATTATTCTTCCTATAATAACAAACTCACAACAAATACACTAATTTTGATTAATTGTCATTTTGGACGAAGAACAACGCTTGCATGTTATGTAGTTCTAAAATTATAATCGATGCACACATATCACTTGATTCACGTATCTTGCATTTATTTATGAATCAACATGATCATCATCAAGCCCCCATCGCAGGACAACGACCAATCCTGGATGAGATCGAAATACCATTGTTTTTAGACCTTTATGGGACTAGGATCCAAGGATGCGAAAGCAAGGAGTTCCTTATTTTGTTCTAACATGGCTATATCTTCTTTGTCTAACCACACCCATGCTTCTATTCCACAGCCACATCTTGTGTCCATCAGCATTATCGTATTTGGAAACACCTGCTCCCTCTCATCACTTGAGTCAATACAACTTACCCACATTGGCTTTCCCCATCCAAAGTCAATATCGTAGAGACCAAAGTTACACCAACTTGTAAAACTAATGTAATCCATTCCACGATGGCTTGCTGCACTTGATAGTGTCCCTCCCATTGCATTTACTTGCTCGTAAAGCTTTGGAAACCCTCCATCACCTTGCAGATCTTTCACAAAGTCAGCATTGATTTTTGTTTTTGCTTCTCTGAGCTTCCTCACCATGTAAGCCAACTCCATATTCTCATCATCCATGCATAACACGCCTACTACCCAAATAAAGTTTCCCATAGATGATTCTGGGAATGGTGGAGCTGCTGTTCGACGCAAATTCACTGCATGCGTATAAAAGGTTGGCTTCTCGATACCAGATTTAGTCTTGAAGGCAGCCATGATGCATTTTACTAGGAGAGTTGAGACTACCTCAACTCCTGTCGGGGTTAGGATGCTTGAGCTGGTTGCTTTAGCCTTAAGTGAGGCAATGACCGATGCATCAAACATAATTCTCCTTCCAGTACACCTACCGGATTTGAGAAGGGGCATGGTCAAAGCCATTAGAGTTGCTTCCATGGGGTATGCTTCGTTTTGTATGAAAATTGTTGGGGCATTAAAATTAGGACATATTACAACTTCAGAAACCTCAAGAGTGGTGGCAGCCCAAGCTTTAAGAAAGGCACTAAAGGCAGTTCCATCAGCAATCATGTGACAAACAAGGACACCGATGGCAACACCACCGCATTCAAAGTTGTTCACTTGTATCTTAGCTACATGATCTCCCGCAGTTGCGCTGCTCCAACTGACACCTTGGGGAAGAAAGAGATGGAAAGTCCGGAGATTAGGCCGGTTGAGGCAGTCAACAAGACGACACCTTACATGTGTCTCTGAATAATAGACCCCCTCATCATTACAATCAATAGAAAGATTGTCTTTGATTTTTCCAGCCAAAGGGTAAAAGCGAGTCAAAGTCTCTGATAGAGATTGTTTTAGTAGTTGTGATCTCTGAGAGACAATATCAGCATGGCCTGTGCTAATTTGATTGTTTGGATAGAAAATGATTGTGGGAATATAGATGGAAGATAGGAACTGGTCCAAGAGGGAGATCTTGTAGGTTTTCAGGTTAGGAGGTGTTGGAGAAGAGGGTTTGATGTAGTCTTTGGAAATAGTTTCGACCTCCATTTCCAGCATTTGCTTGAAGGAGATGTAAGTAGCTCACTCAGGCACAAGCCGATCGATAGCGGTAGCTAGCTAGTGTATAAATAACGTAACTAGGATGCCGAATTCATGCAAGAGAAGTTGCTTTTAGCTATATTATTGCCTTTAATATATATTCGAAGTCAACGATGGATTTTGGAGTGCACGATGTTGGATCCTTCAAGTTGATCTTAACCCAACTTGATATACATATATATTAATATTGCATGTGATACTACTGGCCAAATTTAATATCCATCAATCGTTGGATACTTAAAACTTCTAGAATTGCAGGATGAGAGAGATCAGAGAGAGGATACAACAAATCCCTATCTCATTAGGTTTATTTAATTGCCAAATAGCCTTTTAATAAAGTACTCTTATCAGCGATCGATCCTTCAAACACGCAAATAATAATTACATCTCTTTAATTATAAACTATTGATATCTAATTAACTTATCGTCTCCTCTCACGGTTTTCATACAATAATTATGATTAAGAAATAGCTTTAATTTCTTTAATATTTTATAATACATGTGCGACGATCATAGAGATCATTATAAGTTGTCGGTCATCACCCAACCAGATCTAGTTTACATGTTTGTTTGTATATATATATATATATATATATAATTAGCTGTTAAGCATCATGTGAATATTGCAAACTTCACTTCATTAATCAACGCAATTTTTTATTATTATTATTTTTTACCATAATCTATAAAATAATAATATATTAAAATATAATAAAATGATTATAATAATAAAATGAATAATATTTTACTTCAAACACGCAATCTTTCATGCACGAATCGAGAGGCCAAATAAAATGTCAATAATGTTTATATATAATGATATGTCATCCAGCTTGCTGTACATATACATATATATATATATATATATATATATATATGACATCAGGAGATTTCTCAGCAAATTCGATGACTCTTTCTATGGGCCTTTTTTTCTCCTTCAGAGATGTTCATATCCTAGAAATCTAATCTTGGTTTGAAATAATTTAATTTTTTTATGCTGAAACAACAAGACCAAGTTGAATCTATATGATGTCAAGATAACAGATTTCATATATTCCAATGTTCATCATATATATATTATATAATATATATAATAACATCGTCTATATAGACAATGGTAAAAAGGGAGAACGAATTGAATATACATATATATGTATATATATATATATATACACTAGTAAAGGATCAAACACGTGTTTTTTTTTTTCAAGTTAGGGTTTTTTTTTTTTTGCATCTCTTCTTATGAATCTGTACATTAATAAATGGATGTTGGTTTTTGTTATGCTAGGAATTTATTTTGTCAGATGCACATTTATTTCTATTTAGTTCTCTAGCTTCAAATACTATGTCATCTATTTATTTATTTATTTATTTTCGCACTACAAATTTTTTCTGACATGTATGAGTAAGTATTATTTGATGAATGCATAGAAATTATTAGAAGCAAAGAATTCGGAAATATCAAACGCGATAAATGTTTGAAGTCTGAGATCTTAATATTATTTCTTTGTCATGTGGAGATTTATTTGTTTGTGAGATATTGAAATTATGTAAAACATTTGTGCTTGTAAAAGTTTTGTTTTTTTTTTTTTTTGTGCTTTTGTAAATCTATGGATCTGTTATTTAGTCATTACATTTGTTATTATCTCAAATCTAAATTCCCAGATGTTTGAAGTCTGAGATGCGGAGATTTATTTGTTTTTGAGATATATGTCTATGGTCTTAAATTTGAAATCTTAGATGTTTGAAGTATAGAAGTTTGGATTTTTTTAGATATTTGAAATTTGACATGCTAATATTTTTTCTTTATGAGATTTGGAAATTTAGTTGTTTGTGACATATTGAAATTATGTAGAACATGTACGATTGTAAAAGTTTTGGACTCTAATTTTGTTTTCCAACTTTTTATTGATCTTTCTTTCTTTCTTTCTTTCTTTTGCATGTTTTTTTTTCTTCTTCCATCGTGCATTTGTAAATATAAATGACCATATGTTTTTCATTTCCAACAGATTTGAGTTGGGCTGTGTAATTTTTGTGAAGTGGATTTACTTGTTTATTTGTTAATTTTTTTTGGGCTTTCATTTTTCATGTTAGTGGTTTTTCGTATATCTTGCATGTGTAGGTAAATGAACACATGTTAATCATTTCCCACAGATCTTAGGAGATGTATATAGATGTAGTTCATGTGTGTTTTTTTCTTTTTGTGTAGATAAATTTATTACATTAATTATTATCTGCAATATAAATTCTCATATGTTTTAGGGGCGACATGTAATATGTTGGCATTTATTTCTTTCTGACATGTTTAAATTATGTAGAACATGTGCATCTTTGGAAGTTGTTTTTTTTAGTGTTGTAAATCCCTGGGGGGGGGGGTTATTTATTAATAAGTGAAGTTAAATTTTTTTAGATCTATGTACAACAAACAACTCTTCAAACATCTCAGAATGTATACATTTATTTATTAGAGTTGTTGTTATCTGAAAGCAAATTTCTGAGATGTGTAAATAAATCCGTATTTTTTCAGGCTCATGTAGAAAGTAGGTGTGTTTTAGACTTATCTATGCACACTTGTACATAGATATGTTTCAGATCTATTTACACTTGTTATTACACTTTGTTTTTTTTTTTTTACCTGGGTTTTTTGTTTTTGTTTATATGCATGTCCATGTACTATTCCATATAAACTTAGCAGAGTTCGCATTTAAGTTTAAGTATGAAACCACAGAAAGGTCTATATTCCATCAAAACATGTAGAAAGATATTTTTGTTAGCTTTATGTTTTTCTGTTAATGAAGTATTTTTTTCCAAGTGATTTTATTTTGTTTGACCAATATGTGTTGTATAGAATCTGGCATGTTTATTTTTCTATAAATTTGAACAGATCTTCACATGTTTGATATTGGTTTGTTTGTTTTTTCATCTAAGTTCACATGTTCGATCTTCTTTGTTTGTTTTTTCATCAATTGTGAATCTGTATATGAATGAATACATGTTAATTTGCGGTGAAAGCGGTGTCAAGGAAATCGAAGAGTGTAAAGAAATATAAATAAATTCAAAATCTGATGAAGATAACAAAAAAGTAAGCGGTGAGGCGGTGGGAAACATGCTAGAGGAATCCAGAATCCGATAAACAGAAAGACAAAAAAAATTGAGAAACCCATCGAAAACAGGAGAACAAAAAATCGTCCAAAAATACCAGAAAATGGTTAGATAAGACAAATAAAAAATGTAAAATATTAATAAAATGTAGTAAGATTAATACTGTGAAGCGGTGGAAAAGTAGAAAGCCGTGGATACTGAGGAAGAATTCTAGAAAGATGTGGAAAAGAGGAGCAAAAAGAAAGCAGGAGACCGTAAATTCAGTAAAGCAGAAATATACATTAGGGATACGGAAGAGAAAAAAATGTAAAAGCAGGGGCAAAAAGGGAAAATAAATTTAAAAACAAGGACAAATTCCGAAGATATATAAATTGAAGGACATAACCGTGAAAAGAATATAAAAACAGGGGTAAAATCGAAATAAAAATTATACAGCTGCTGCCTGCTTATTGACGCTTATTGTATATAAGATATAAACACACACAAACACACTAGGAAAGCACACCTACACGTGTGTCCAGTTTTTTACATAATTTTTTGTTTTCTAAACAAAGAAATTACATATTGATGTTTAAATATATGTGTTTACACATCAAGAAAAAAAAATAAGAAATCACATATTAGTGTGTGGTGTGGAGATGATGAATAGAATTTCTTTAAAAAAAATTATTTTAAATCTAATATCTTTATTTTAAATCTAGCCAATGATTTTTAAATTGAGTCAAGTATTCTAAAATCTTCTAAGTATTTTACCAAAATCATTTTAAATGAGGTATTTGTATTGTTATTGAACAAAGACTAATTTTCAAGTAAACTTTTTTATATTTTGGAGTTCCAAAAATAATATAGTTTTAAAAAATTAATTTATTTAAATGGTTTTATTATTTTAAGAATATTATTTAATATTCACTAATTTATTTGGCCCAAAACATGCCATTAAATACCATTCGAAAACGGCCTAAGCATGCGAAAATGGTGCTCGTATCCATTAAACCACAAACCGCCATTTTCCCAGAAAATGGCCTAACATATTCATTTATCAATCATTGTAGGCAAGAATCGCAGGCGGGATTACCACAATCCCTGCTTACCACCATTCCTACCGCTAACATTGTAGGCGGGACTTACCACCATCCCTACTGCTTGCACAGTAGGTGGGAATCACATGCAGGACTTACCACCATCCTTACTTACCACTATTCCTACTGCTAATATTGTAGGCGGGAATCACGGGCGGGATTTACCACCATCTTCATCGTTTACACTGTAGGCGGGAATCACAAGCGGGACTTACCACCATCCCTACTGCTTACACTGTAGGCGGGGAATCACAGGCGAGACTTACCATCATCCATACTGCGTGCACCGTAGGCGGAAATCACAGGCGAGACTTTACCACCGCCCCTGCTTACCATCATCCCTACAATTCATTTTCCTTTCTCTTATTCCTTTCAATCTATTTATTTCAAGCATGCCCAAAAATCATCTCTCACATGAAAACTGAAAACCAAGTTTTCATTCACGACACATGAGCATGCATGAAATGATGCAATAAATGCCATGATGCCAAACACAACATAAATGCATGCAATCATAATTCAATTAAATAAACACCACATCCTCACATCTAACTGACTCCCATATTCATCGGACTCAAAGTCTGGCACAACCAACCAGACTGCAAAAAACTTGTTAGTGTAAAAATATATTCAAATCTCATAAAATTCTTTAAAAACTTACTTACATGATGAAATATAATTTTCGAATGATCAAGGAGGTGCAAGAGGTGGCGACACAACAACGTAACAGTGTATTTTGGACTATGGTTGTGGGTCTCAAAAGGCCAAATTTTGAATAGGAACAAACTAAGACTTGGGATGGCTAGGGAAGAGTTTAGAGGTGTTGGTGAAGCAAATGATGGTGGTGGTTGGCAGCGGATGGCAGCGTGGGCGGCGGTTGGAGGCCAAAATACCCAAATCGAAAAATGAGCTAGAGGGGCTTCAACGGTAGTGGATCGGAGCTGAGGATGGGTGGTTTAGGTGGTTGGAGGGCCGATGGTGGTGTGGTGAAGAGATGGTGGCCAACGACGGCGCTGGAACGAAAAAGGGCCGCGGCTTGGAATCTCTCGTGGTGGTTAACGACTGCACAAGAGGGACTGAGATTGGAATGGGAGAGACGCCGACCGGAGGGGAAGAGAATGGGCAAGTTGGTATTGGCCACGCCGGTGTGCGGCAGAGCACTGGAGGGGACAAAGAAATGGACAGGGGAGAAGGGGCTCGCGCGCGGGAGAAAGAAGCTCTGGGGCAAAAACGTACAAATATAGCTAGGCAGAACGGAAATTTGGGAATATAAACAGTGGCAAAATGAGAAGAAAAATTATTAGACTAAAATATTGTTCATACTTCATTTGTACTTATATATATAGTAGATACATAAATCACTCTGCTTGCTGTATATTAATTTATTTCCCTGAGAGGTGGCTCCCTGATCTGCAGATCACTGCAGTCAATCGCGGGATCGTTACACAAATCGATCCAAACTCATGAGCCCAAAGTTTATGGCTTTGTGCTAAATATATAATTAATAGTTTATTTTTTTTAATTATTATTATTATTATTATTTAACCATCATTCGAAATACAGTACTTTTGTCGGATTTATATCCTCGATTGAAGTCGGTGCATGCTTTCATTTTCTTTCTTTTGTTTTTGGAAACTATATATATATATATATTTACACAATTCATGAAATAGTACTATTTGTGCCTCAAACAACCAAAACTGATAGTTTTGAATTTACCTGATCATACAATTGCGACAATCTTAATTGATGGTGAAAATTACTAAAATTTGACTCGGTGCAAATTGCAAAAAGAGAAAAAGTAGTAATTAATTAATTAGGGGTATAAATTTAATATAATCTTTTTCCATTTGTCTCAGGTAACTTTTAATTGTAATTTGCACCCAAGCTATATTAATGTAATAAGATCATTAGGAACCAGCTAGCAAAGATTCCCTCATGATCATCATGAGATTAGGTCACATTAAGCTAGCTAGGCTAGCTAACGCCTATAATTTGAGATCAGTTCAATATATAATATTTGTGCTGCCCATTAATTCATAGAGCATGAGCCGCCCATTAATTCTTCATTGGTGGCAAAAAAAAAAAAAATATAGTCATAATTTAGTTTGTTGATAATTACCATAATGCTATATATGTATAACAAGGAGATCATCAATGGTGTATATATATATATATATATATATATATATATATATATATATGAAAAATGCTAAATATACCTAAAAAAATTTATAAAAAACTTACTTCTACACATGTCACTTATATATATAATATTTTTCATCACTCAATCTGAACATAATCTGATCAACACGGCCAAGCCCACACACAACAAGAAAAAAGAATATTTGTGACGGATTATTTATGACGAGAATAACTATTTGCGATGAAAACAGACTCATTTTGATAAAAAATAATCATTTTTGTAAAAAATAATTGGTCGCAAATAAACAATTTTTTTATAGTGGTACATGACATGATATGACATCGTGACAATTATCATAAGAAATACCATTAATAATTGTCTAGTAGTTTATAATGGGACTAGGATCTAGAGAAGCAAAAGCAAGGAGTTCCTTGTCTTCTCCTAAAATGGCCATTTCTTCTTTATCCAACCGCACCCACGCTTCTATTCCACCTGCTGATCTTGTGTCCATCAAATTTATCATATTTAGGAACACATGCTCTGCATCGCTTCTTGTTGAACCTACAAAGCTTGCCCACTTCGGCTTTCCCCACCCAAAATCAATGTCGTAGATCCCAAAGTTGCACCAGCTGGAAACCCCAATAAAATCCATTCCACAAGGACGTGCCACATCTGAGAACTCTCCAGTCTTTGCTTTCACAAGTTCACAAGCCGTGAGAAACCCTCCATCACCATCTTGTATGCTTTTCACGAAATCACCATCGATTTTCATGATTGCTTGTCTGAGTTTGCTTACCAGTTGAGGTATCTCCGGCTCCTTATCACTGCATAATGCGTCTGCTATCCAGAACAAATTTCCTGCTAAGAATTGTGTGAGTGCCAGTGGTGAACTCACTCTTCGGCGAAAATTCACCGCGTGGAGAATCAAAGCTGGCCTCTCAACACCGGATTTGGCCCTGAAGGCAGCCATGATGCATTTCCATAGGAATGCGGACACAACCTCAACTCTTGTTGGGTTTTGCACGCTTGAGCTAGTTGCTTTGGCCTTAAGTGAGGCAATGGCCGAAGCATCAAACACTAATCTCTTTAAAGTAGATTTGCCCGATTTGAAGAAAGGCCCGAACAAAGCCGTCACTTTTGCTTCTTTAGGGTATGCGTTGTTTTGTACGAAGATTGATGGGGCAACATCAAATTTAGGATATACAGCTAATTCACATGCTGCCTTTCGAGCAGTGGCAGCCCAATCTTTGAGAAAGACACTCAGGGTAGTTCCATCAGCAATCACGTGGCAAACATAGACACCAATGGCAACACCACCGCATGCAAAGCTCGTCACTTGTATCGTAACAACACGATCCCCTGCAGAGGGCACTTTCGAAATGGTATATTCGAGGATGAGTTCTTGGAAAGACAGAAGATCAGGCTGATGAAGGCACTCCTCAAGACGACTCTGTACACGGGCTTCTGAATAATAAACACCCTCGTCATTGCAATCAAGGGAGAGGTTGTCTTTGATTTTTCCAGCAAATGGGTAAAAGCGGGTGAAGGTTTCTGATAGGGATTGCTTTAGAAGTTGTGATCTTTTAGAGACAATATCAGCAACATCGTAGCTGCCTGCGCTGTGATTCATGGGATAGAAGAGGATTAGGGGGATATAGGAGGAAGGACTGAACTGGTCCAAGAAGGACAACTTATGGATTCTCAGGTTAGGGGGTGTCGGAGAGGAGGGTTTGACGCAAGTTTTGGAAACAATTTCGACCTCCATTTTCAGCTTTCCTTCTTGAATTGGAGATTTGGAAGCTCAGTACGAACAATGAGCGGAAGAATCTAAAGATCAAGAGCGTGTTGACCAGAGATGGAGTAGCGCCGAAACCATCAATAATGTCGTATAATGTGATTATATTGTCGGAAGTTTCGTATGATAACCTCTCATTGGTCCTAGCCCAACGACAAGCTATGCAGAACTGATGCATTTTATATTAAATAATATAAAATAATAATGCCATTCCAATATTCAAAGGTCAACATTTCGTAATAATTCATAATGCTACCAATGTTTCCATGTGATGCCAGCGACCAAATTTATAATGTTTCGATCAATGGAACATTAAGGGGAAAAATTGGAAATTGCATTTTCCACCTAACACGTTTTTCATCTAATTACATTTAAAATAATCCACATCAATACATTGCTATTCAATTACAAACAAATAACGGTTTGGTGGAATTACCACAATCCGAACATTTAAAGGGAGGTTTGGATAGTGAATTGAGTTGAAATGAGATGAGAGTTGAAAGTTGAATAAAATATTATTAAAATATTATTTTTATTTTTGAAACTTGAAAAAGTTGAATTGTTTATCATATTTTATTTAAAAACTTGAGAAAATTGTAATGATAAGATAAAATGAGTTGGGATGATTTTTGGATCCAAACAAGACCAATCTTATCGAACACCCCATTATTGTAATTTCTTTATGGTTTGAGATTGCAATGTGTCCATATTGAGATAGTTTGACATGCAGTGTTTAAAACGCATATTAATCAGAAGGTGAAAAACACATTAAATAAACATATTCAAATGGAGGAAGTACTCTTCCCTATTTATAAATTATTGATATTGATCTCTCCTCTAAAGTTTGTCGAGTGTCATACCCATCAAAACAAGTTTGGTAGGTATCATACTGATCTCTCCTTTTTAACCCCATAATTAATAAATTATTGTTGAGAGTTGCTTTTAAAAATTAAAATACATTGTTGACAAGAATTTTGGTGCAAACTGATGACTGATCATAAAGAAGTTGTGATTCATCTAACCATAATAGTCGGTTGCAGCGTCAATATTCATGCAACTTATTAATTTCAATGGCATTATGCATTAGCAATATTATTATCAAAGTTTCCTGAGACTAATGCCGTATCCTTTCGGCAATTGAAGGATAGGTAGAGAGAGAGAGGTGGCCTAAGCCCAAGGGCAGATGTGGGAAGGATACGAGTTACTTCCAACAGCAGGGGTAGTTCAAAAATCAAGCCCAGAAAAGAGCTGCATGTCCATTGTTTTCAAAATATAAATAACATCCTTAAAAACAATCCCAAGAATTCTAAGACCTCTTGGTAGTTGTAAAAATAATTAGTGTTTGGTACAAAATACAGAAGCAAGATACAAAGGGATCTGTCTAAAAATATATCTTAGTTTCGACAATTAATGTCATCAATAATTTTCAACTACTCCAGTGGCAAGTGAATATTTTTGCCTTCCTAACCAATTAGTGGATCATCCACGGATTGAGATTTCAGCATCGTTTTCAAATATAGTAGTTCCAGTGAACGAAAAGAACACTGTTCTGACATCACCATAACTAACGTTCTTTGCAATTCGATCCTTGGTGCTTTAAATATTTTCTCCAGGAGGTAGTTCCGCAAGCTTTGGGGGAGTCCCAAGCACTCGTTCCATGTCAAAACGGACTTCAATGTTCCGAATGCTGTACCCAACCACCATTAGCCAATAAATAAGCTTGGCAAGTTCCGGCGCACTAGTCTCCGTCACACTTGTCTGTTATAATTAACACACAGTTCAAGGTTAATCGATCAATATCCCAAATCACAATCCCAAAGAGAACCTGGCCACAATCTATGATATCATAAGTTGAAGATCTACACAAGCAATTTTTATATCATTACGGCAAATTGAA
The DNA here is from genome assembly GCA_961763995.1 of Juglans cinerea. NCBI lineage: Eukaryota > Viridiplantae > Streptophyta > Magnoliopsida > Fagales > Juglandaceae > Juglans > Juglans cinerea. The sequence continues at coordinate 27,885,746 of CAUIVZ010000005.1, forward strand.
TTCAGCCAAAAGATGTGACTAGCAAATTCATCAATACAATAGCTTTGAGTTCATGATTGGGATAGAGTACCCAACCAATTTTGACATTATATTACCTTCACAGTTAGATCCCACTGTTGTTTAGCATATCAAGCATGGAAATGTTCAATTCAAATAAGCGGTAAGAGTCACAGAGCTTAATACCACTGCATTTATAAGAAAGTCCTAGAAAGGAATTGGAAAACCTCTATGGATATCACCAGACAATAGGTGCATTTTCAATTACAATTTCTAATCAAGCACTTGTCATACAAAGATTACTATCCCTTCTTTGAAACTAAACAATATCACACCCTAACTAATTTCAAGATCAGTAAAAGAAAACGGTCTTATTAAGCAAGAAAACCTTTTCAGTAGTTATAAGGAGTTCCGCAAATTTGTTAGTTACAAGAAGGATCAACTGGAATTTTAACCATGTTATAAAATATAAAGATTGTATCAAACAGAGAGCTAAAGTAGGAGCCAGTTGTAAATATTGAATCAATCAGAGAGGTAAAGAAGGAAAAAGGATCTCAATATAAAAGGAAAAACCTTCATTTGGTTGGGATCTGAAACAGCCATAAGGCGCTTTATGAATGTATTCATCGCGAGGACAACATCCTCTCCAGCACTACTCGTCAAATCCTGCAAAATTTTTAGTGTAAACAGAGGTTCAAAGGAGGATCATTAACACATTATAAACTACCATCCAAGGGAGCAGCAGGTATTCTTACCTTCAGATTTTGGGGCTCAAGAGATTTGAGATATTCCAACAATTCATTCTGCCCATTTGCCGACTTTCTGCCAACTTGACGATTCAGTTCCTCAATCTCAGCTTCAAGCAATTCTATGTACTTTATAGCATCAATTCTCTCAGGACCAGAGACATTATTCCACCTAATAACTTCACCTGACAAATTCTTCTGTGTACCAGGGGCATAATCTGGCACATCCTGTAACAGTCATAGAATCATGTCAAATAACGTGCTAACCAAAGCTGATGCTAGGATCTATCAACACGTGAGAAAACATTTACTTGCAAATATAGAAAACAGCATCTCAAAATAATGGTATCCCAAAATAGAATTAGTACTGTCAATAAGATTTCAGACAGAAATAGACAGACTTGATAACGTGTCTGATGAATGAAAGAGACAACTCTATTCAGCAAAGCAAATAAGAGAATAGCATCTCCAAGAAAATCACTAGAATGTCAAGACGCTGCACAACCACTTATCTATGTGGTGACTTGGGTAAGAATAGTTCAGTCCTCATTTCTTACAAAAAAAATTTTATGAGTAACAGATTATATTAATAAGAATAGGCATAGCCCAAGTACACAAGAGGTATACAAGGCCAACCAGGCTCAACGTTCAATTGGGAGCCAGCCGAGAAACCATTTCTTTATAGCAGGGAAAAGAAGAAGGAAAAGCTGATGTTATGTCAACCATGTTCTTTTGGGTGCAAGCTTGTTGTATTTCACAAACAGAGACAGAATATCAACCGAGAAAACTTGCAAGGCCCTTCATGCATTGAGGAAAAAAACAGCTGGGAAAACTAGTTTCATGAGTTTACTTAGAAAAAAAAAATCTTATAAGAGGAAGAACACTATACCTTCACATAGAACAATTATGCCACCCACATAAGAGAGTTTTCCACCTTGTATAATTACATTCACTTAGAATGGAAAACAAAAAAGATAACAATAAAAGAAGATTCAAAAAGATAAATTCCTTGCATGGTTAATGAAATAAAAGAAGATTCAAAAAGATAAATTCCTTGCATGGTTAATGATTTAAAAAAAGTAGTCTGCTCACTATGTAACATCATCAACTTCACCTAATGGACACTGTGCAGAGAATTACGAATGCTTACAACCAAAAATAAGATCCAAGGGCTTCATAACTGAATTTTCAATCAAATTATCATGCAATTTCAATGTTCCTCTTCAAAAGTGGCAACACTACAAAATTAGTTTATTCAAGACACGAGGACTAGGATGGAAAAGAAGTGACCTTTTTGTCTTGAACTTCGGGAAGAGCAACCTGCTCCAAGCTTTGTTGCAGTTCCAATCGGTATTGTGCATTCTTAAACATATATCCAGTCATCATGACACTGTACATTAGTTGCGCAAGGTTTTCAGCAACCTGAAAGAAAGCCAAGTGATCTAACTAAAAATACATAAAGAAATTGCACATAAAATGTATGATGCCTAAAGTGGGATAAGATCGTAAGAATGTGAAGCAACACTAATGAAGTAATCAAACCAGCTTAAAAATCATAATGGTAATTCTCAGAGAGAGTCAATCCCACAGGGTCAACAAAGTTCTTGCAGCAGTTTACATATCAAAAGTAATTACACTTACAGAGGTGACTGTAACTGCAAAAAATTGTGGTGGAAGTGTTCCAATCATATTTGTCACTGTTTGGCGCATTGCATCAACTACCTGAAGGGTAAGCATGAAAAAAAAAATCATTTCCACTATATCAAATGGCCATGGAAAAACGAAAGCCTCCTAGTAACCCTACAGCACCATTATTATGTTCATATGAAGGATATGGTACCTGCTGGGGTGCTCTCTTTACAAACAACTCCATAAATTCAGGCTGCACATTTTTTACATACTCCAATAGGATGTCTCTCCGGGTTTTTGGCTGTGTATTTCAAAAAAGTGTAGCAAAATCAATCAACCATAACTGCTGCAAAGCAAGTGCAAAGTTTTCAAATTAAGAGCATCAAATTTGCCAAACAACACTAATAAAACTCGTGCACAGCATTTTGAAGCCGAAGGTTAAGCACTTCCCGTTTGAATGACTAAGGCTGTTACGCATCACATTTAGCATGATTTTTAACCACCATAAACGGCGTATCATCAAATACCTGGCCCAAGCCAGTAATAATGGAACTAAGTTGTGTAACCAACCATCCAATGGTGACCTAGCAACACTAAGGAAGGACCCGCGACTAAATGAGAGATTTTTCTCTGGTTCCAAGTCCAGATACTGCTAGCATCCCGCAGCACCTCTAGGGACACTCTCTACCATAATATTTACAGACCATAACCTCTTTTGTTCAGTTAATCGTGTAACTTATTTAAGTTAATTTCATTCGCTGTGTATTTTGATTATATACAAGTAAATACAAAATATTATCACAGCCCTTAATCAATGAAAATAAAACCTGATTAGGCACTTGTGAACAATTTCTCATCATGCCCCTCTTCACTGTTTTTCTGTATAAATATCATTCACTAATAACCACATTATCCAATCCATAAAAATTAACAGTAATCTTCCATACCGGAAAAAAAGAACAACCAAAAAAGGAGTCTCGGCTAACGAATATACAAATGTACGTCTAATGAGACAGACAGAGAGAGAGACCAAAGAGCCATTGGGGGGCTTGGAGTCGCTGGAGGCATTGGAAGTGTCGTTCTTGGAAGAATCATAAGCGTGAATCCTCAAAGCGAGTCTCCTGCATCCTCTGTACTTAGTCCCTATCGGGAAGCAAATTGAAGAGCAGGAACGAGGCAAGAAATATGAAGCAGAAAACGAAGGAGAAGAAGAAAAAGAAGAAGCAGCTTGAGGTAGAAAGGAGGGTTTCACCGTTAACGAATACATCTTTTGAGCAATCTAATAAAATTCCTAATTTTCTCTTCCTTACTTAAAAAACCCTAGTTCTTCTGTATCGTCGCCATTAATAAGAGCGCAGAGAAAGCGAGCGAATGAGTGAGTGTGAGTGAAAGTACAGGGTTTTCTCGTGCGGAATCGCTACCCAGATGAGGGGTTTGCACGTGTGAGAATTCCAGGAGATCCACCGTAAGAAGGTAGGGTGCTTCGTAGACGATATGATATTTTCTAGGATTGAGGAGTCGCGAGAACCGCAGGATTTGTCGATCAGCGTGGTCCGTCCGATGCTCACACGTCACCATTATTTTTTTGAGAAATTCTATCTATAATCCCATGAGAGATGTGCAAACCCTTTATTAAATGAGAAAAAACATCATTTTAATATGTATATTTTATAATTTTAAAAACTTATAAAAATAAAATTACCTAAATTTACATTATAGTCGTAACATTGGCCTGATTTTTTCTTTTCTTCAATTTTTTCCTCTCTTTATATGCAAAGAAGGAATTAGTTTAGCACTGTGTCGACTCCTGTTGCAGTTTTATAGCCAAAAAGCTGATAGAGTTTTGTGTTCAAAACTCAAATTGGAGTAACGAAACATTTAGAAAAAGTCTAAAGGAAGGCACGAGTTGGGCTTGTCCGCGGATGACATCCAACGTGGAGAGAAATGCACCGTTTTATTTACTTCAAAATGGTCGTTTCAAGACTTTTGAAATCCGTTCTTGTTCTTCCTGCTTGACGTCTCTCCACGAACCTGAACCTTAACCCTAACGTTTCTCTACCCCTACTCGACTTGATCTCTCTTCTTCTTCCTGTTCGGTTTCTTTGTGCAAATCGATTTCTTCCCTCTCGACGTGGTTCTTCTTCTTCTCTGTGCGAATCGATCACTGGTTCCCAACCCAGATTTCTCTCATTGTGCGAATCGATTTGTGGTTTCTCTCCTCCCAGGTATGAGCTGTTAAAATTCACTAGATAATTTTTCTTTTACATGCATTATTATTCACTAAAGAATGACTTGTGATCATTAAAGTTTTCTGGGTAATTGATTAGTTTTTGAAGGATTCTTTGTACCTGTAATTAGAACCAATCCAAAGAAGTCATGAATCCCCATTCATCAATGGAAGAAAGTGCAGGAATTTTTCTTTTTCATGTATTATTATTCACAAGAAAATGACTTGTGATCATTAAAATTTTCTGGATAGTTGATTAGTTTTTTAAGGATTTTTTGTACATGTAATTAGAGCCAATCCAAATAAATGAAGAAGCATGAAAGTTGAACCCAACTCCGTTATCTAGTGTGCCTTGTTGGGTGGGTGTAAGCTTCATAGGAACTTGGATATGAGAGAGAGGAAGAAATCTTATGAAACTTTCTATAGCACTACGTCGAAGAAGCCACTGAAATTGGATTTTTCGCCTTCGTTGCCTGGATATCGTTGCCCGGATAGATCACTGTCGCCTGAATGAATGCAAAATAATTTCTTCCCGCTTTGAGATATTTTCTTCATTTTCAGCATTTTTGTCTTCTTCTTTTTATTTAATAATATAATTGTTGATTGCCACGTCAATGTTGTTCGCGGGCAGGCACAGATTTGTGCATGTCTGTAGAACTACTCAAACATTTATATTTTTTTATAATTATTTTATAATTCATTTTCAAACAATCAATACAATCATATCACTCCGTTAAAAATAAATGTGAATATTATAAAATTACCCTTTATTTTATGTAAAATTTTAAAATAATTGCAAAATAGTTATAAGTAGATCATTTTCCTTTTTCTTGACATGCTCTCAAGCCCAGTTCAAATAAGAATTTAACAAAATTCTCGTATTTATTATTAGATGAACATGGTTGTAGAATTAGCTTCTTTTGTGTAATGTTTGTCAATTATGACACCAATTCAAATTTTTGGTGGTTTATCACGCGCATCTAATATTATCACCATCAGTAATACAACATCAACACACGTCAATTTTATCTTTAATTTGTAATTGATGTTTGAGATAATAACTTTCTATTTTTATCTGTTAACTTTACTACATTTGAAACAATTGAATTACTGCAAGTCTTCTCTTCACATGCACTTAAGAATAATGGCACAAGGGATCATAGTAAGAAATATGAATAGTTCTTCTGTATACAAGCAAGAAATATGAATAGTTCTTCTGTATACAAGCAATTTTGCACAAGAATTTGACGTGGCACGTCAATACTTATTTTATTAAAAAAAAAGAAGATAAAAACACGAAGAAGAAAGAAAAAGACTGTTTCTATGAGAAATTTGTGTGCAAACTTCAACCCAGATCCAATCGACTTGCAAGAGGTGTTTCTTTGTTCCTTTATTTCAGTGTGCAAATTGCAAACCCAGCTCCAACTAACGCGTTAGATCCTTCACGGAGAAGAAAGAAGACAAGGTTCCTTGTTCGCGACCTACCTCCTCATCAGATCTGAAGGTCAACTGCACTCCTCTGCAGCTCCGCCACCACTCTGCATCGTCTCTGGTTCTAGCTTTTGTATTTGTAATAATGAAGCAATAGATGGAGTGTCCTTGTATAGAACAAAAGTAATCAAAACCAATTCTCTAGCCACGCTCAATTGTAAAGGTAGAACAATTCCAAAAGTAGACACAAACACACATTATCTCTATATAATGTGTTTGGTTTGAAGAGAGAAAGTTGAGGGAGGGATTCTAAAGGTGAAAAGCCAAACCCCATCACCACCACGACCGCCATGATTCCTCTCAATTACTTTCCCTGCATTTCACATCTCATATTTATCAGTACCTTTTAGTCGTATTTTGATTTTGTGGCTTAATTTTCATCAATATAATGAAATTTCATATCGTCTTTATTTATTTCAATGTTTGAGTAGTGAGTGGGGCTTTGCAGTGGAATTAGGGCTGCAACTCGGCTCGATATAACCAGGTTTGTGCCCAACCCGACCCGAGCGCAACCATTTAAGGAGCCAAACCGACCCGACAAAATAAAGTCGGGTCAAACCCATACGACCTGAGGAAAAAAAAAATCTGCTTCTGCACGTCGATATACAAAATCTCTCTTTCATACGAAATCTCTCCATGATCTGAATCTCAGATCTACAATCATCCTCAAATTCAAGAAAGACCCAAAAAATACTTGCAAAACGAAAGCAACCACTTGTTGTTTTTCCTCTCTCTATGTTGCCCACTCTTCCTCTGTGATTGCCGACACTGGCCACCACCTCATCCCACGAAAACACAGCCGCAAGTCACGTCTCAGACCGATGACTTCTACGCCGCACCACCACGCGCCGCGCGTTGCGTCTCTATGCTCTGTGCCCAACGCCAGATTCCGTCGCTCCTTCACTTTGCAGTGGCTCTGTTTATTCCAATCGGAGCAAATACTTCGTTCAATACTCCTGGTGGGCGATCGATGCACTAGAATGATGGTTGTAGAATAACTTTATAAAAATCCTTCGCAATCAGCAACCCTTTCTGGTTTCTGAAATTTGCATATGACTCAGGACTTTGGGCTGCTAGGGTTGGAGAACTGAAAGATAAGTATGATTTTCGAACGGGTTGAAACCAAAATATAAAACCGTTGATAGCAGAGGGGGTCTTTGCATATGGGCTTGTTATTGTTCTTCTTGTTGGAAAATGGTTTTGGGGTTAGTGGAAGCAGCTGCTTCAGAAATGGTTGCCACCATTATAGGGCTATTTTGTAAAGTTTTTTTCCTCTCACTCTCACCCCAAATCTCTCACATTGCCTCTGTAAGAAAGGGTTTCGATTTCAATCCCCCCAAGCCCCACTGTTTCTCATGGCCAAGACCGAACCCACAAATAGAGATCAGGGATTTTTGGAATAGACTAAAACGGAGAAATGAGTTTGTCTAAAACGGAGACCAAAGGATAACAAAGAAGAAGACAATAATATTCAAGGAAGGTTGCGATGCCATCTCGCTGGCTTGCTCCGTAGATCCAAAACCAAGTCATGCGGAAGGGGAACAGAGCATGAATAGGGAAGGAGAAGACGCAGGGTCTAGGGTTCATGTAGAAGTGAAAGAGAAGTTAAATAGACGGGTTGCAAATTATGGCCCGACATTCATCAGATCCGACAGTATCGAAACCGACTATTGGTTTCAACCCAACTTTATCAAGTTGGATCCAATCTTGTCGGACGGGTTAATCGGCCAATCGGACTTTTTGCACAGCCCTAAGTGGAATAGATTTTGTAAAATAACGATGTGGGATGAGATGGAAGAGCAGGTAAGAGAAGTGGGGCTTATCACGAAAATTTCTCTCCCGCTTGCGTTTTATTGATATTGATATGCTCCGTTTTATTTTTGAACTGGCGTTGGGTTCGTCCGCAAGGCGTCCGCAAAATGGAATGAGTATAGACTCTTTGAAATATGAATGCTGAGGGAAGTTACTGTATGGCAAAGTGTAAGAGCACTCCTAATGAATGCTCTATAATACATTTTTCTTTAAAATATAAAGGAATTCTCTTAAAAGTATCCTCCAATGGATCTTGTATTTCATCCTTCATTTTACATTCTGCTACAGTAGTATGCTAGATGTGGAGGGAACTATTTATCCTTGTAAACATTTTAAATTAGTTTCTCTCTCCTGTTGTTTGATCTTACCCATCTTCTTTGCTAGGCACCAAAGAAAAAATTGAAGTTGAATTAATCTCTTCTTTTCATTATATAATTTTTTTTTAATTTTTATTTTGGTTTAGTTTATAAATTTAGATTAATTTAAAATATAACATAATTCTATGATATTGTATATGGAAAATATTGTAAATATCAAAAGATCTAAGGATATTATTGATAGGTAGAGAAAATATTTGAAATGAATAAAGAAATATAAAAAAATATAATATTTAAATGATATGAAGAAAAAAGAGATAAATTGATGTATGGTATATTGTAAAAATTAATATGTAAAATAAAAAAAAGTAAATTTTGATAATATATTTTAAAAGATAAGATGAATGATCTATTGAAAGTACTATAAGGTACTGATAACAATTCCTTGGTTGGTTGGTAACATTTCACCATCTGTCATTAAACGACCATAACTTGTTTTATGCAACCAACTGTGACAAAGTCACGATCGAGTAATCCATTATGGCGTAACAAGTAACAACTCCAATTTTGAAAGCCAGTGGACCTCCGAATCCATACAAAATAACTCGAGTTATTGTACCTTTCCTGTCGGGTCTGCCCCCCACATCAATCGATTGGTAGCTTGAGCCTTGACCCTTGCATTCCGCAATTCGAATTTGATTCGTAAAATTTTAATGTAATTTGTTTTATAAAATTTTATCGCGTAAACTAAATGTATTAGTTTTTTTAATTATAAAAGAAGCGTATCAAAGTAAGAAAACCACAAATTGAAAATAGAGAAAGGAAGGGAAGCAGTTTGTTTTAGAAAAAAAAATGTTAAAGATTAATACTAGATATAGTCATCGATTGTACATTTTTTTTTAAAATAGAGTCTATAATTAAAAAATTAATTTTAAAAATAATTTACTCATATTTATTCACTTTTGTAAAAAATAATATACATCACTTACATACTCCTACAAATATCATTTCTCGTCCGCTATATAATTTCTCGTCCGCTATATAATGCGAAGCACGTCCTTAATTACATCATGCTACATTAAAAGAGACATGAAATAAAACAAACACTGCATGAAAATAAATGCAAATTCATACAGAAGTGCTTTAATTGACCAAACTTGGCTGTATAACGAGGAACCCAGCACTAGGTGACTAAGAGTAATGTTAAATACAAGTTTTAAATAGATAAGTTTTATATAAATTTTTTTTAAAATAATGGGTCTCACTAATAAATAATTATTTTTTTTATATTTTTTTAAAGTGAAGTCTATTTTTTTACAATGACTTATATGAAATTTATCTATTTGAGATTTATACAAATCATTTCTCGGTGACTAATGAAGTGTTGCGTCTTCGATGATTACGCTTATACTTTGCTTATTAAAGCGGCACACGAACGTTAACATTTGAGTAACACACACATAAGGGAGCTTTGTCGTCCACAAGCTAAACCTAACCTTTTTCCTTCTTTTGCGTGGCATGTCTGCAATTTATAAGTTTGATGCAATCTCTTTAAAAAAATCTGGGACTCGTCGTAAAAATGTTAATTTTTTTTCTTTTAAAAAAATATATCATTTTTATACGGCAAGTTTTGAACTTGCACAAGTTATTTTTCAATAATTATCCAACTCCCTATTCTAATTCCTAATAACTAACAAAAAAGGGTCTCAACTTTGGCTCGTTTGGATAGGAATATAAGATAAGATGAGATGATTTTAAATGAGTTAAATAAAATACTGTTAGAATATTATTTTTTAATATTATTATTGTTTTGAGATTTAAAAAAATTGAATTGTCTATTATATTTTGTATGAAAATTTGAAAAAATTGTAACGATAAAATGAAATGAGATAGGATGAGATGGTTCCTGTATCCAAACCAACTTGGACAGTTTTTGCTTTTCCTCTAAGTTTGTTGTTAATGTAGATTAAACATAATTATGAAACCTTATTTTTTATGGATTGATCTAAATTAAGGAAAATATCAAATTAGGAAATTAAAGAAGAAATCTGAAAAAAAATTCAATAATTTCATTAAAAATTAGGGGTGAAAATCGATGGGATCGGCGCAGTTTCGGTGTCAAACCAACGCCGCACCGACATCGTTGGGTGATACTCAGAATCGGTCGAAACCGATCGATTGGAGGAGAGAAAATCGATAGTCTCGGTCTCGAAATGCATCGGTGTAGTTTTTCGGTCTGTTGTCGACGTCTCTATGACGGAGGAAGGAAGTCGCGTCGTCTGCCATGAGAGTGGGAAGAAGAGTTGCAGAGGAGTACTGAGGAAGAAGAAGAACAAGGAGGAGGAGGTGTTTATCAATCCCATTTTGAAACGGTATTGTTCCATTAATTTTTTTTTTTGTTTCCAAGCCTTAAAATGATGCCCTTTTACTCATTTAAGTGAAACAACGTCGTTTTTGTACAAATATATATTAAAAAAATGATGTCGGCCAGTTCAACAATTTATCCGTAATTCGAATCGACGTCGAACCGGTTGACATCGGTTTTGATGAAATATTGTTGCTCACCGACCAGTGCCCTACTCCGCCGGCCGGTTTTGCCCTATTAAAAACAGTCCATCAAACTCGGTTGCAGTGTACACTGTAAAACTCACACCGGAATAGATCTTGCTGTCCAATTTTGACAGTTTTATTTAGGTTCAACATTAGAAGACTGTTAGTTTAAAAAAAAAAAAAAAATTAGAAGACTGTTGGTCGGTTAAAAATAATCATCGACTACTTTTTTTAATAGAAAAACCGAGCTGTAAGGCACATGTCCTTTGACACCCAAATCAACTAGATAAACATGACTATTCTCAGTCGGCGACCCAGCCAGCCTTGAAACGGACCAATCAAATTTAGACCAACCTACTAAAAAGTAGCGCTAAAATTTCTACAATTATTCATCATATACATATTATCGTCTCATTCTGATTTTTGGGACTTTAATAATTTTTTTTTTAACAAAAACTGATACAAGTTTGTCAGTCGATATTATTAAGATAGATGTAAAAGATTGGAATATTATTATTAAAAAATAATGAAATTCATAATTAAAAAAGAAGTTTATATACAATATTATTCATCATATAATTTTAAGTTATGCTATATACAGTCACTTTTACATACTATTTACGCATTTAACTGATATGATTGGCTAAAATAGTTATTAAAAAAGTGACGCAACCAATCATATTAGTAAAGTGCGTAAAAAATACGTAAAAATACTCCACATTAGATTTTCGTATAATTTATAGCAATTTTCTCTAAACTACTCAAACCTTAAACTTCACCAATGATCCTAATTCAGTTCAAAGCATAAATAGCCAATAATTTTACATCTTACAATGAGGATAGAAATACTATGCGTACTTAAATAAATAAGTAATAATAAATCATTAAATAAATGAAGATTTTTTAAGAAAGTAATATCGATAATTTTGGATTCACAATAGTAACGACGGTGCCTTGCACATGGTGAGAGTAGAGAAGGGGACAGGAGGTGGTGAGCGTTCGTTGGGTGGCATTCATAAATTTGGAGAATTCTACGCTACGGGCGAAAGCTGCAATTCTCTCCGAATGATTGCTGCCCATTGCGGAAACCACTCCCTTGTCGCTATCGCCATGTCTTTCTATGCTTTCTTTCTTTAGCACTGAGAACTTCCCGCGGGGTAGGGACTTCTTCAGGCACTTTCGGAGGCTTTTGCGCACAGGATTAGAGTTTATCCTATCGATTGAGATTTTGATCCGCTACTACACGTTTGTTTCGGGCATTCTTGCATTTCTTTAAGAGAAGAGAGAGAGTGTGAGAGACCGTGGTGCTCGGGGCTAAGCTCCTCCACAATCGCGAGCACCGGAGATAATGGCGTCTCAGAGACGTCGCCACCACTATTACCATCGCCTTCGCCTCCTCATTCCCTTCATCTCCGCTATTTCCGGTGCCCTTCTCATCCTATTCGCTCTCCTATCCTTTCTCGCTCCATCCCCAGTGGATTCCGAGCACCTACGCCACCGCTCTTTCGTACTCCTCTCTCTCTCTCTCTCTCTCTCACGCATTTTTCTCTGTCTCTATATACATATCTGTTTCTATTTTAATTATTTGTGATTCATTTCGAGTTGTATCCGTGTGCAGCTTAACGTACCAGAGGACGATGCGGTTGGAATTTCGGCATCTCGTGTTCCGGTTAGGGCTTTTGGATCCCGAGAGAGTAATTTGAAATTTTCTTTTAGGTTTTCTTGGATTTATTGTATCTGCTTACCGTGATTTCTTGAATTTTGGCGATTAGAGCGGCGGGGGTAAATCGGATCGTCATATCTGGAGTTCCAGAAATTCCAAGTTCTACCATGGTTGCAGCAATGCTAGCAACAATTTTCCAAGTCCGTATAACGTTGCATCTTTTTATTTTCATCTTTTTCACTTAGAATATATTTAATTTAAGTTTCTTGATCCGGTTATGCTTTTGGAAGTTATTTGATTGGTTTTACGTATCCAAAAAGAAGTCATTTTATTGGTTTTCTACCTAGGGCTTGGGTCCAGATTATTCTAATCACCACCTGCTATTCACTGCCTAGTTTTGTTTCTGAGGTTTCTGATTTTGTATTTTGGATTGGCTTTTGCAGAATGATAGTTTTCTACTGTGATTATTTTGATTTCAAACTGTCTTATTTTATTTCAGAGGCTGAAGCTATTACACATCCCAATCGATTTTTGGCAATAGCAACCAGTGGAGGTTTGAATCAACAAAGAACTGGGGTAATTTTCTGGACTTGTATCTTATACAGTAGTTGTAAGTAAAGGTTCTGCACCAAGTTTCATTTGATGGAATGAATGTTTGCCAGGTTAAATTTTTTTTTTAAGAAAGCTAAAAACTTTTACCAGGAGTCAACAATGTTTTGTTTTTATTATAGGTCTCAATAATGTTGAACATATGTGCATATCTTTGAATTATTTATTGCTGGAAGCAAACATGCTAGCGATAACTAGCATGTGAAAATAATGAAATTGTTTGGACGATTACTGGTTATTTAGCAAACAAATAATGCGCAATTACATAATTAAATGTATACCTCACACACCTACAATATACTCTTTATTTTTTCATCAAAGTAGGGAATGCCTCACGCGTTTGAGACTATATTATCCAACAAGAGTAGTTTGTGACCCTTCTCTTTTTGAGTTCATGAGAGTTGGTTGAGTAATTATAGTCGGTATCATGCATAGTGGATTTGGGTTGATGTTACTCATGGATAAGAATGAAGTAGACTAACCGCGTCAAATCTAGTTGTCTTGTTTGGATGTTTCTGTTTAATTGTCAATATACTTTGTTTCTGCCAGTCTGAATTTGATATTGGTAATAAAGCTTCTGCTGGTACAACAATCCCTGAAGTACCTACTAGTTTCCATTCAAGATAGTAATGACAATTTAAAGATGTAGAGTAGGTTTTTGAATGGTGTCAATTAAAGAAACTTAGTGTGGTTGTGTCATTCTGGCATTTTTTGGGGGGCTCTTCTTAGAGAGAAATATGCCGCCGTATTGTTTACTTTATCGGTTGGTATCCTCGTTTTGCTTAATCTGGGTGTAGAGTTATGGTGAAGCATGCTGGGTTGCTTAGTCTCTTAGTTGTTTCACTGCACTGATGTTGCCTGTAGTATTGGGATCCATCAAACCCTTGGTTTTATGTATTTTGTGACTAAAATGTTCAAACCAATGTTTCTGCTTCATTACTAATATTTGAATAGTATTCTTACTTTCATACAAACCTTAGAAGATCTACCTTTGACAGATTACTGATGCTGTTGTTGCTGCCCGTATATTAAATGCTACTCTTGTTGTTCCAAAGCTGGATCAAAAGTCTTTCTGGAAGGATTCCAGGTTGGCAATGCTTTGCAATTTGGATTTTGCTAATACATCTATTTGTCCAGATTGGCAAAAGGGGTGAACATCTAGTTACATATAATTCTTTTGTTACTTATAAAAATTACATTCAATTCTTTTATTGTGATGTAACAAATTTCTTACTTTGTTTTTGCAGTAACTTTTCAGAGATCTTTGATGTTGATTGGTTTGTATCGTTTCTGTCAAAAGACGTTAAAATTATTCGACAACTACCTAGGAAGAGAGGGAAACTTATGACTCCATACACCATGCGTGTGCCAAGGAAGTGCAGTGAAAGATGTTATCAAAATCGTGTTTTGCCCATTCTCTCGAAAAAGCATGTAAGTTTTCATTTCTCTTACACTTCATTTCTCTTACACTTCTCTAATTGCTTATATATGGTATAACCTTTTCAATTCCCGTCTTTTCTTTTGTTTTTTTTTTTTTGGGGGGGGGGGGGGGGGGGTGTTCAGAACAATCCTCTTTTAGATTGAAGAATTATGATTCTGCTTTTGTTGATCTGTATACTATTGTTCACACGATTGATATTCATAACTTCGAAGCCATGATGTGCATGGTGTGACCGAACTTCTGCCTTGACAGGGCGGATAGATTTGTAGACTGATACTTTCAATCCTTTCTTTCTTGTTTTGGGTGGTTTCCATGTGAAGATGGCTAAGCTCAAACTCCAAAGGCAAGGCACCTGGTTGAATTTTCCAATTAAAATGACAATGAAGATTTAAGTATTGTCCCACTTTACTTATAAAAAAAAAATGTTGTCCCACTTCATTTTCAAGGTGCCAATGAAGCTAAGTATATCAAGCTTCGTTCACACCATGCACATCATGGCTTCGAAGTTATGAATATCAATCGTGTGAACAATAGTATACAGATCAACAAAAGCAGAATCATAATTCTTCAATTCAAAAGAGGATTGTTCTGAACACCCGCCCCCCCCCCCCCCCCCCAAAAAAAAAAAAAAAAAGACGTGTAGAATTTTGAAATGCATCTGAGTCTCTTTTATTTACAAGATTTTTAATTTCAAACTCTTAATTGGTGTTTTTATATTTTGTGACTTGACGCTATAAATTTGAGAGTACATGTCTATTTTAATATGCTCAAGAAATATGTTAATTCCTATATCAGATAGAAAACACCCTTGTTTTGAGCATTTGACATTTCCTACTGTTGATTCTGTGTGGTATGGATTAAACCTCACCTTGAATAGATATCTCAAGTTATTCCCATAAAGGACACTTACTGGTCTTTATTACAGGCTGTTCAGCTTACCAAGTTTGATTACAGACTTGCAAACAAGTTGGCCACAGATTTGCAGAAGTTGAGATGCAGAGTTAACTACCATGCTTTAAGATTTACTGATACAATACTTGATATGGGTAAAAAATTGGTTCATCGGATGAGGATGAAAAGCAAGCATTACATCGCATTGCACCTGAGGTAGTCTTTCTTTGAACTTCTATATCTCTGACGATCACTATGGTGATTAGAGAAATGAATTATTTTTTCCATTTGTAGCATTCAATATTATCTTGCTTTGTTCTCATATCTTTTTGATTTGTTTCATTCAATATAATCTTGCTTTGTTCTCATATGTTTCCTGCCTCATTTTGATCAAGCCCATTGAACAAGTACATTTTGAACCTGTGTTCAAACGTTTAGGTTGATGATCACTGCCTGATGATGAAATAGATTGTCATTTGTAGACACCCAGGTGCTTCTTCATATGTTTTGCTCTTGGACATATGTACATTGTATGCACAAACATGTGTACAATGTTCAAGTTGACATTCTTGAGGATTATTCCTCTATTTCCTTTGAGCTTGGATTGAAAAAATAACAACAATTAACAAACAAAAGCATGGGCATTTAATCGTATTCGTGTGATTAATATTTTGAGGGCTTTTGAGCAATTTGGAATTCTAGAAGCAGGCCATCAGGCTGAATTCTTGATTGATCATGGCCGTGTCTGCATTCTATAGAGAATTAATGCCCATTGCATTATTTTCATTATAATGGACAAGCAATGTCTTTTACACCGTCAGATATTTTTTTATACAACCAGATTTTTCTTGTTTGCAGGTTTGAACCTGATATGCTTGCATTCTCAGGATGTTATTATGGTGGTGGAGAAAAAGAAAGGAAAGAACTGGCTGCAATACGAAGGAGGTGGAAAACTTTACACGTGAGTCTCAACTATTCTAAACTAGAATTTCTCTTATATAAGCCTGATTTTCCATGTTTTGAGATACAAAAATGAAAAACTGAAAATCAATATTCGGGTGCGTGCATCTGATCTGTAACTAGAAAAGGGCATGCTTGGGTAACACCAAAATTCCCAAAATTTCTCACGACTTCATTCCCAAACATCACTCAAACACAAAGTACTTCTCCATTTTAAATTTTTAACTTTTCATGTAATCATTACCTAATTATTACTCAAACACAAAAATCAATACAACTTTAACAAACTTCCAAACAAAAATAATATTAAAAAATTATATTCAAACAACTTTTTAACTTTATCTATTCACTTTCACAAACCCCAATACAATACTTATTTGAAAAAACATTTTTATTCAACTTTTTTTTCTCTCATTTCCCAAAACCTAATAAAATATCTCCCAAAACCTAATAAAATATCTCCACGCAAACCATTTCACTACTATTCACAAAATTATGAGATACTTTAAGCATCCAAACATGCTCTTAAACTTTAGAGGTGGAAAGGGGTGAGGTTATATTTATGTGAAAAGAGAATTATAGATGTGTTGGAGGCCATATTTTTCAGCAGCCTTTCCTACATAGGAAAATGTGCATGCATGTCCTTTTAAGATGGAATGAAGATGGTTTGATGGTGTTTCCCTAAATATCTTTTGCAACTGGTATGCATTGTTGAATTTGCTTTGGCTCCTACTACCATGGATTTCTAGAGTTTATGAAGCATGTGTGGGGCTTTTTTGGATTGACTTGCAGATCAGCAATCCTGAGAAGGAAAGGAGGCATGGAAAATGCCCGCTCACGCCAGAAGAAGTAGGCCTGATGCTAAGAGCTTTGGGATATGGCAGTGATGTCCATATTTATGTGGCATCTGGGGAAGTATATGGAGGGGAAGAGACATTGGCACCCCTGAAAGCACTTTTCCCCAATTTTTATTCAAAAGAAACTATAGCCTCCAAGGAGGAGTTGGAACCATTTGCTTCATTTTCTTCTCGCATGGCTGCACTTGACTTCATAGTGTGTGATGAAAGTGATGTATTTGTTACCAACAACAACGGTAATATGGCTAGAATATTAGCTGGAAGAAGGTGTGCTTTCTTTCTTTTCATTTTCCACCCTTTATTCTATTTCTTTTTTCTTTGTGGGCCCCTCTTTCCTATTTCTTGTTTTAGACTACCTGCTAACTTTTAAGTGTTTCCTTATAATAATAATAATAATTTTACTTATTTGCCTACTTGCAGGAGATATTTTGGACACAAACCCACCATTCGTCCAAATGCTAAAAAGTTATATCGGTTGTTCTTGACCAGAAGTAACATGACTTGGGATGTGTTTGCTTCTAGAGTTCGTACTTTTCAAAGAGGTTTTATGGGGGAGCCAAATGAAGTGAGGCCGGGCAGGGGTGAGTTTCATGAGAACCCATCTACATGTGTATGTGAAGATTCCGATGCCAAGGCGAAGAGAGATTCCGGGCCTAGAAAATTAGGCAAGGGTTATAATCCCACCAGAAAAGATGCAGTTATTGATGATCAAAATGTTGACGATGAGCCAGAATGGCTTGACATGGATGATGATGAAGATCAGAATGACCCCCTAGAAAGAGGTCTGTTCAATGGAACTGGTTTGGATTATGATGGAGCAACCTCTGATGAACCTGAGTTAGAAGAGATTCTTTCTGACTAACAAAGCTGTTGGTAACAGATTCTTGTATAACAAAATTGCCCCCCCCTGGCGTCCCCCCCATCAACAGTTTTCATATCTGACCAAAGGTGCATAAAGGCCATCCTGTACATAATTAAACCACTGGCAAAGAGAAAAGTGCTGGCCCACCTTTGTGACCAGCGCCAAATGTAGGGTTCATGACAGTGAGCCCGTATATAAAAAAGTTTGCCTTCAGGAGCACCCTATACTTAACTCTTGGGTGGATGGATCTCTAGCGTTGAAGATGGAGACGTACGTGAGCCTAAAAAAAAAAGGGTGGTGGGGGGGGGGGGGTAGGCGGCATATGAGGCAGATGTGAGAGGTGGGGAGAATGGGGACTGGACTGAAGTTACTTTTTGAGGTTTTGCTAGACAGACCAATCTATTGAACTGCTTATTGCTTTTACCACGAAATCGTTGTGTATGCAGCTCTTTTCACTCCCAAAAAGATAACAGTTGATGTTATTTCGGGTCCTCTTTTTCTTTTTTGGTCTTATATCTTCTCGGGTGATGGAAAATTTCCTTTGCCTCCTGCTCATGTCAACCCATGACGTTGGATTCGTGTAATTCGACTGATTTATGTTAGAAACACATCAGCAGATAGCAACAGTGATATACGACGGCTGTAAACTAACTGAGAAATTACTGGTTTAGAGTTCGAATATATCTGACTAGTGTTTAGGTCCACAGCTGTCAGTATTTATCAATGTTTCTTGTTGTGACCGAGAAATGCTCAGATCCACTTTATATTTACACTTCAATTACGTTTTCTTCCACTCCAGTACTCATTGGCTGTGTTCGGTCGCTGTTAGTTCAACGAGGGACACAAGTAATATAACATCCAGAAGAAAGTAATATTGGCAATAAAACTTGGTGAGTGCGGGAGGAACACAAGTAGGAGCAGAGAGCATAGTTACGCAGTCTTTGTTCAAGTGGCCTGCCTTCCTATAAAGGGCAGTTCCTGCGATGAATGTCTGTTCAAATAAAATGTTAGATACTGGTGTAGGGTGTGCATACCCTCCACATCTTCTTTGAAAAAAATTAAGACCCACAATGAAAAAGTAAGATTTTTCATATGGGACTCGCTTTTTTTAAAGGATCTGCGCGTGTAATTTGCACACCCTTGGAGAGGAATGCCAAACGGGCTAAAACTAAAAGCACTTTGAGGACCAAAACAGGAAGACGTTTCAGTCCCAAGATCCATCGCAATCCAAAAATGGGTGTCCAGATACTTAACATGAAATTGAAACAACCACATTGATACCAAATAAGAATGTATCTTTCTTATTATGGTGTAATCCCAAGCAAATCAATTTTGTCCAAAACGTAACCAGGGTCTGACATTGAATACATGGAAGCATTAACAATAAAAAAAAAGAATGAATTAATTGAAAGATCAATTCACAATATTCTGTTATAAGAGTTTCAGCCAATCTAGACCACCTAATTAAGTTATGAGCTAAAAAATCAGCTCGAAGGAGGAGACTCTTCTGGTGTGTCATCAGGTGGAGGCGGTGGAGATGACCCAAAGTCTAGATTTGGGTAGACACCAGGTGGCCGCTCCCGAGGTTTAATTGAAAGTAACTGAGTTGAGTCACCCACAACATCTGCCCAACCGTAATGAGGTTCAGCCCTTCATCAAAAGTGACACCTCATCAAATTTAAATTTAAATTAAAGCAACTTTTTCTAGGAATATCACATTCCTCCGGAAACTAGGAAAAAAAACACCTGCATCTTCATTTCATCCTCAAAAGTCCGTTAGTTACTTGCATTTAACTCGCTACAATCCATAAAACAGCCTAACTTTGATGGTCAAGATAAAAAAGTATGCTTACTCATAATAGGTTTCCTCGTCCACGACAATATCCCAGCTTTCACCTGTTGTGCTCTTCCCGTATTTATGCACTTTACTGATATAGAAAAATGCCATATTAGTATCCATACAGCATGCAAAAGACAACCATACACAAGTCACAAAGGACTTCTAATCTTTAACTTCACAAATGCATGCAAGGAAAAAGAAGTGAGATCTAGCTATTAAATTCAGACGCAGTTAATTTTGAGAATGATCTAAATATGGCTTATGGCTCTATGCAAAAATCAAATCATGAGAGGAGCTTTGCTTGATTCATAAAATGGCTTAATAGCTTGATGTCCATACCCATTTCCGAAGTGTTCTTCCCCCCATGTTCTTGACCAACCTGAACAAGAAAATAAAATTATGATGAATTCTTGCATGAACTATACCATCATGGGTTACACAAGAATAACCAAAAATGAACATCTCGATTACTGGGCAAGAAATAACTTATATCGAATCCTAGGCAATATAGAACTGATGCCTCCTTCACTCCTGTCTTTCAGACCATGAAGAATCCTGCATTTATTTTTATTCATGTTTCCTAAGGGTAGACAATGGAGCACATTACTTGTATCATGTTCAATATTTGTCCCTTTTTTGTGCACCAGTATCATGTTCCTAAGAATATTTATACCCCTGAAGTAAGCCAGTTGAGCATATTATTTGTGCTTTGAGAAAAAGACCTGCTTGCACCTACATATGTGGCCTAGGAAGAAAAATGAAACATGTACAAAATTTCAAGGAATCAACAGAATGATTTCAGTTGCTGCACAAGAAATTCTAAAATAACATAAAAGAGAATTTCAAAGAATATGTTGAATGGCACAAAAAAACAATAAAGGATAAAGGGGTAACAGGCAGATAAGATATGTGACATAAACATTGGCACTCCAGAATTCAAGTACTTGACATACGTTCACCACTGGGAGATAAATGCCATGTCTCCCCTTGCCGTGAACCTATTCCAGCAAAGAACTTCTCTTCCCACTTGTCTCCCCATTTGGTACCAAGTTCAGTCTCAGCCCATTTATCTGTCCTGAGAAGTGTAACAGTTTGAGAAAGAGAGAGAATCAACTGGGAAGCTCTAATTAAACCCACAAACAGATGGAGAAAAAGCTGAACTTCATGTAATTCATCAACTCTTTCAAATCATGGTTTGAATAAGTAGATGGAAAATACAACTTATCCCTCAACTAATTAATCTGAAAGAGGTTTACACATAAGTTCTTTCATAGTCCCCCCTAAAATGCCTACCATTTCTATCATTTCTTCCAGTTGTACATAATTTTCATTCATATATTATTAAACAAGAGAGGCAATTAATTTGCTGCCAACTTATGGTGGCTTCACACATCTATCACTACAGAGACTTGTTGCTGCATCTGCTGTGCCACATTTTTTCTGAAATTTGAAATCCAGGAACTTCCTAATATAATTTCTTTCTCTTTATTGTTTCTTTTATTTCCATATGTACCTCTGTATTATAAAAGAATCTTATATGTAGGTAATGAAAGGAAACGTCTATGTTTAGTCCTGCATGGGCAAATAAATGAACACATGAAGTTCACATTTTTCCAGAGAAGAAGGAATTTCCACAAAACACATTTAAGTTCAAAGTGATATGAAAAGATGGTTAAAAAACCATTTGAGAACAGATCCTCTTCCTTCATAATGCTCTCCCCACTTCTCCCACCATGATTGTTCGTTCAGTCTACCGTATTTATGTGCCCCTTTCTCAGTCCAGCCTTTAGCATCATATTTCTCCCACCTATATTCAGATTAGATGTGTCATCAATATATTATGAATGTAAGATGCTTCATTGTTGTTTAAATGCATAACTGATTCATACAACATGCCATTATTTTGCTGTAAATACATACTTATAAAAAAAATTATTTTGCTGTAAATACATTGGCTTACCACTTCTCATACCATCCAGCATTTTCGGTGCCAGATTTTGCTTGTTTCTGTGCACTCCTCTCTATCCTTGCAAGATTACTGCAATGTCAAAATCCAGAGTAATTACTCATCCTATTTACTGATGTGGGAGGAACAGGAGCATGACTATGTTTTTAGTGTTCAATATTAAAAAAAAAAAACTGTCAATTTTTTTTCGAGGGCAGGAAGACAGTTAATGAAGACCTCCATTCATCTTGATGAAGATTTTCCTGCCATGTTTCCCACCATGAATCCCCTTCAGCATTTCTACCAGATTTTTCCACACCTATGAGAAAATATATAGAATTGAATGAATGCACCTATAGTAGAGTAACACTCAAATCAAATATCCAAAAGATTGAAAATGGAAATTAAAATCCAAATGATACGCAAATAGTACTTAATTCACATGGTATGTTGGGAACAGTCAACCATTGCATGTCCAAAGACAATAGCTAAATTTTTCATGGTGGTGAAAAGTTAAGAAATATGAATGGACAGGAATCAAATATGTGCTAAAGTCATTTAATTCAGCCAGACAATTAAAATCTTATTGAGACACAACTTCCATTGAAAAGAACGCATATTGTCATTGTATGCCATTTGAATTTCTAAGGAGATTGGTGGTTATGTCTTTCATACGGACAAGAAACATGGAATGGACAATTTGTTAGATATACGTCTCTAATAGAAACTATGTTTGTTTATGTGGCAATATCAACCATTGGAAAAATCCAGATGCTTATTTAATTTCAAGCTATGCAAGCATGAATTATAAACATCATCTACATGCCTGTCTATTAAAGACTAGAGACTACCTATCCCATTCAAAACTATGAGAAATGAGGGGATGTGGCAATGGAAAAGTATCAACAGAAATAGCAGTACAGATGTTGAAAGGTGCGAACTTTCACTTTATTACTATCAGGGCTGAGCTCCAATTTGAGTTATAACTTATCATTCCAACTTAATAGCCATTAGATGAACTCATCCAAGACTCATGCTAGACTATAAAAAAATACCAAAATACTTTCTATTGATCCATGGTAATAACCAGCTGGTCTAGTAAAGAGAGGGTCAGCAAGTACCTAGCTCTTTGTATCCGCTCCAGTCACTTTTCTCCCACCACTGTCAATGAGATCAATAAATCCAATTAAATGCATCCACCTGGGATGATACTAAATGGGGTTATGAAAAAATGTAATCTGTTACTCAAAGTGGATGATTAAACATAGATTTGACAATTATGAAAAGCGAGAGCTCGCTCAAAATGAACTCGAAAGGTGTGGAATAACTTTAAAGCAAGAAAAAATGTTACAGGTATTTTGCTCCAGTAACTCAAATGCATTTGGATAAAAACAACATATAAATCTAGTAGACAAAGATGATTCAAGTCAACGGAGAGACATAGTATTAGTTAAAATATTCTAGTCATATCAATTTTTTTCAACTTTTAAAGCATGAAAAAATGATAAAACTTCACCGTACACTTGAAATATCATACTATTTGTCATAGATAATGGGCTAGCAATACAAGTAGACATCAATTACAACTGTTTGTGAAATTTTGGTCCCTTAATGACAACATTCATACATGGCTATATGCTACAGCATGAGTAATTTGGGATTACAGCATCCATAAGTTGTGAAGGCTCCAACGATAACAAAAAAATAAAATGATGCGATGGCCATGATAAAGCTTACTCATTGCTCTTGTCAGATAAACTATGGTAATCCAGGATGTTCAACAAAACTGTTTTTCAAATTTGGTTTGGTTTGAATATGCATTAATCACATAAGACTCCCTTTTTGCCAGTTTTTAGGGAAGTATTCTCCAATGTATTTTATCCTGATTAGGTATAAAGCCAAGGTAACAAAAAGCAACCTTTTTCCCGAGCTATCAATCTGCACCTATCACCTCCACTGATAAATTATTTTTGCAAATTAGATGACCATTGCTTAAAAGGAAATGTTTACACCTTGAGATTCCAAAAGGGCTTATAGCTTTCAACTGAAATAAAGAATGTAATATGCAATAGACTAGCAGCTCATTCCCTTTAAGTTTTTATTTCATCCTCCCCTCATTATAAGTAGCTGTTTATTAACCGTTCTTACCAGATTTAGTTGATACTTGACAACATAATCAACAGTATGTCAAAGGATAGAAACTTGTGAGGCAGCTTCAGTCATTATGCTCTCAAAGTATCCAAGTAGTAAGCCTCAGAAACTTACGATAAGTAAGTGCATGAAGCTTCTTTGGTAGCACTTTCATCAATATAAGTACATTTGAAAGTAATTGTAAAGATGGATTAAGATGTCAATTGCACAAATTACTTCACAGAGAATTGCTTCCATTTAGCTTCACTCCAATACAACACTCTCATACATGAAATATCATCAATGATGGAACGATTTTATACCGTTTCTTTCCATTGCGAGGAACCATCGTATGACTGACCACCCATCCTTGTCCACCTACATCTGTACCCATTTTCTCCCAAGTCTTCCCCGCTTTCCCGATACCATGTACTTCCATCTTCATTAGTGCCCGACTCAATAACATTCTCATTCAGTAAGCTAATGCCCCAGTCCTTCTCATTTGCAATGCCGGTGTCTACAGTGAAGGAACAAATTACGAACACAGCACTTGTTTATCAGGCATGCTATTTAAAGATGCCATCAATCAATTGTTAGCATAGATGGAATTTCTTTGTTGATTTTCTTGGTTATCTTCCATTTTTACCTTGACGAATGTAAATGCATTGTAAATTACCTCTTTTCGGAGGAGTGTCACGGGATTGCGGTCCGGAATTTCCCGGAGTACAGCGAGGATAGAACTTTTTTTCTTGTTTTGAAACAGTGTGCCATCTGCAGCAAAATTGTAATGCAACAACTTATCAAAATGAATGGATAAGCACAAGCAATCTACCAAAGGCAATCAAGACCGTGTTAGGAAAAAGGAAGAGTTGAAAAGGTTGAAGAAACTACTAAACAAGACTCTAATATGCAACGGTCACTTTTTAAAATACAGTATTCACCAAAAAGTTGAATTATTGTCTTAGTTTATCAAATTCCAAATTCCACAGCCAAAGGATTGAACGACAGTGTTGTATATCGTCCATATAAAAGAAGATGATAGGGACCTACTGAGAAGAAGCGAAGGGCACTGCAGGGGAGGCTTGGGTACGGACTCTGTGAGGGATTTTCTTGGGATCCAAGCGCCATTCCTCGGTCTTCTCCACGCGCTTTCCGGACCCGGTCGTTCTTCGGATGGGGACCGCGGGGTCGGAGCAGCAGCAGCCGATTCGACCCACTATTAAGACTCGGTCACGCGCCCTTCTGCTCCAACGCTTACCCAAATCCAAGCCTAGAATACGCGTCGGTGGAAAACTATCTCCGAAGAGTCGGCGCCCTCTTCCGAGCTTGAAATCGAAGTGAGCCGAGAGGCGTCCTGAACTCACCGCCATCAATTAAGAGAATGCCATTCAAGGAAGGAAGGAAGGAAAGGTAAAAAGCCCTAGGGAGAACAGGCTCGTAGTATTGTTGGAAGTCAGTATTGAGTGTTGTTACAGTGTGCAGAAGAAGGAGACCTCTGTTTTCTACCTTCTAATTTATAATTGGGTAATTATGGAAGATAGAACAAGGGACCAATGGGAAGTAGAGAAGAGCCTTTCGGGCGAATCTTTGTGCTGCGAATTTGACGGTGAGGAATAATTGAACTTTGAGTTTGAAGAGCGAAGGGAAAGAGAAGAGAGAGAGAGAGAGAGATCGAGATCGGAGAGAGGGGTGCTTTCCTATTGGAAATGCCTGCGAATCCCGGGGGGAATTTAATCACACACGTGAGCAGGATGGCCGGGACCCACTTCGAAATTTGTATCCGTTATGCCTCTTTGGCCCTGCCACGTGTCTATATTTGCACCGTCACTTCTCTCCTTGCTGCGTTGGATGAAACACTGTTAGGAACAGTCCCATCCACTCTTTACAAAACGACAGACATAGAAAGAGTTCCCAATTTTTTTTTTCAAAAAAGCAACTTGGCCTTATCAAAAGAAAAAAGAAGATATATTTCCTTTTTTTTTTTTTCATGTTCGTTATTCCTAATTTCCTATTGAAATCTCCTTAACGAGGGGGAAAAAAAAATTAAAAATGGATAGATTTTTCTCCTTTATTTTCTTTAATTGAGGGTACATGGTAGTTGGAATGGATATTTAGAGTATCCGAGGAATAATCTTATGTGTTGGAGGGCCCAAGTCTAAGGCTTCAAGAATCGAGATTGATCTGTAAGCCCAGAAATTAAACCTACGGACACGTGATGGATAATATAGATAATAGATAACACCTCCGATGGATTAGGAAAGCTATCCTACCAATTAATTCGAAGGTTATCCAAGATAAACTTTGAAGCTAGTCGTTATCAACACCTTCATACTCCTATAAATAACACCTAAAGGTAACGTATTTGTCATTCATTCATATACTTATATTGAGACCACTTCTCTCTAACTTAGGCATCGGAGTTCCGCCAGGCACCCCGTGCAGCCATCTCATCTATTACAAATCATCCGTGCAGTTGGTGGTGTGAAATACGTCCTTAATAGCGGCGCCCTTCGTGGGATCTCTAAATACTTCAACGTGACTTTCACATGCCAACTACTATGCGATCTCAAGCAACCCGTGACTAAGAGATGAATACGACAGACATAGAAGCGAGGTGGGCAAAAGATGAAGAAAAGTTGAAAAAGTTGACGGCAGTGGTTGAGTAGCTGCGAAAGGAGAACGAAGAGCTAAAACGACAGAATGTTGCTACACTACCTGTCCACAACGGACAAATAGAATGAGATGCACATAGCGCAGGAGGCATGAACGCCAAGGAGTTAGAAAATAAGAGATTATAAGACAAGATGTGTAGTCTCGTAGATAAATACGAGGAGATGGCAAGAAAAATGGGAGGACCTTCCTCCGTAGAGCAGTTGTTGAATCGGATTGATCTTCCCTATAGCGATGAAGTGATGGCAGTACCACTCCCGTCTAAATTCAAAGTTTTCCAGATCGACATATATGACAGATCCCGGGATCTTGTAGATCGCTTGGAGAATTTTAAAACACACATGACTCTCCACGGCTTCCCAGGAGAGGTAGCTTGTCGTGCTTTCCATTAAAAGGAATAGCACAAGACTAGTTTGCAATTTTACGACCAGAATCTATTAATAGTTTTGAAGAGTTGGTCAAGCAATTCTTAACACAATTCATGGCTAGTAGGAGACGTCAATGGCCCGCCGCTTATCTTCTCACCATTAAATAAAGGGAAAATGAGAGTTTGAAAGCATATTTGATCCGATTCAACAAGGAGAAATTGACTACAGACGATTAGGATGAGAAGATCACACTAGCCACCCTTCTGGGAGTTATATGGCCCTGGAGTCCATTCTGAGGGAATTCATGGATAATGCTAATGATTATGTTAACGCAGAGGACACGTTACAAGCCATCTTAGAACCCAGGAAGCAAGAGGTGAAGTCAGAAACCAAGAACAATGCAAGAGACAAGGAATACAGGGTCAAGTCATTAAGATGGGCAACAAGAAAGGTACCCCACCTAGTGAGCCCAAGGGCCTCGCCTCATCTACAACAATCTAAGTGTACAAGAAAATGCGGAAACCACAAGGAAAGAAGAGCGTCCATCCACAATGGGCCAATGCTATTGCAAATACTACCAATCGGATACCCATTGGACAGGAGACTGCTCAACCATGAAGAAAAGAGTAGCCAGATTGGCGGGAAGTGGGGAACTCGAACGAATATTGGTCGAGCACATCAAACCAAGGAGAGAAGAAGGACGGGGGCATGAGCCCATACGGAGCAGTAGCCCAAAAAGGTAGAGACAAGAAAGGGAACAGAGACATGATGCCCCCCGCCAATCTCATGACCAAGACCAAGCTCCCTTAGGAGAAATCTGCACCATAGCAAAAGGATTTGCAGGCAGGGACGTGACGACATCCAGTCAAAAGGCTCACGCCCGTAAAGCAAGGTACCACGAGGTGTACATGGCGGATAAACCATCCAAACAGCCCATACTAGGTACCACGCCTACCATCTCTTTTGGAGATAAAGACTGTCAAAAGGTTCTGTATCCCCATGATGACGCCTTGGTAGTCACCTTGTTAATCGCAAACTACACGGCCAGGCAGATCCTAATCGACAATGGGATGCCTTCACCAAAATGGGCATTAGCCCCAATAGGCTACACTCGTTACCTACCCCCTAAAGGGATTCTCTAGCGAGACTGTTCAACCAATGGGCGCCATCGCACTACCAGTCACAATCGGCCAAGGGTCACCCATGGTTACGACAATGATTAACTTCTTGGTATTTAAAGCACTATCATTCGACAACGCCATATTGGGATGCCCAACTTGGAATAACTTGAATGTTGTCACTTCTGCCCAATGTTTTTAATTTCGTATCGTACCGGCCGGTATGGCCGAAATTTATCGTACCGGCCCAGTGGCCGATACAGGTATCATATGTGTTTCGTATCGGCCCAAATACCGGCCTATATTTCGGTCTGTACCGGCCTGCATTTCGGCCTTTACTTTTTTTTTTCATTTTTTCAAACTACAAACTTATTTTTTGACTCCAAATTCAAATTAGACTATTTATAATTTATATATATAGGTACTTATATATAATTTATTCGTATATAGACTATTATCTTGGAATATAATTTTTATATATAATTTATTCATATATCGACTATCCCGAAACGGTACTAGTACCGAAATATTTCGTTCCAGTGCCTTAACCGGTACGCCATCCGGTACGGTATTCAAAACATTGCTTCTACCTACCACCTAAAAATAAAGTTCCCAATGGAGACAGGCATCGACGAGGTTCGAGGAGAGCAAATCCTGGCACGAGAATGCTACGTGCAGGAACTCAGAGCAGGGGCGCCATGTGTATGTGGCCCGAAAAGTTTGGAAGGAAAGTCGCCACCCCCACTGTTGATCGTAGCTAGCCAAGAAATGGAAGTAAGGGATGAGAACAATCTGATGAAGGCAGAGGCAAACGAGCCTCTAGAGATAGTAGCCCTACACCCAGATCGGTTGAACGCCACGACATGGGTGGGAATAAGGCTCCCCCCGAATATAAGGAGGCGTTAAAATAACTGCCGATTGAACACAGAGACATCTTCGCCTAGAGTCATGAAGATATGCCAGGAATTGATAATGTCATCATAGAGGCTATGTGTTGATCCAGTGGCAAATAAGATATGCCAAAAAAAAAGAACATTCGGCACAGAGAACTGCACATTCATAGCTGAGGAGATAGATCGCCTCTTGGCTGTAGGGTTTATAAGAGAAACATACTATCCGGAGTGGCTCTCCAACGTGGTGTTAGTCATGAAAGCTAACGAGAAATGAAGGATGTGTGTGGATTTCACAGACCTGAATAAAGCCTACTCCAAGGGCAGCTTCCCTTTGCCAAAGATCGATATTATCGTTGACGCCACAACGGGACACTGGGTGCTGAGTTTTATGGACACATATTCAGGATACAATCAGATCCGCGTGAACTAGTCAGATAAAGAGAAGACGACATTTATCATCAATAGAGGTCTTTATTGCTACCGAGTGATACCCTTTGGGCTGAAGAATGCCGGGGCGACTTACCAAAGGTTGGTCAATCTGATATTTAAACAACAGATCGGGAAGACTATGGAGGTATACGTCGACGACTTGTTGGTGAAAAGTAAGGAACCCGCCCAACACCTAGCAGACCTAAGAGAATCTTTCGTTGTGCTTCGTAAGTATAAGATGAAATTAAACCTGGCAAAGTGTGCTTTCGGGATAGATTCGGAAAAATGTTTGGGCTTTATTGTCTCTGAAAAAGGCATCGAGGCAAACGCTGAAAATATTGGCGCCATCTTGAACATGAAGCCGCCTTAGAACATCAATGACGCCCAAAGGTTGGCGGGTGAAGTGGCAGCCTTGAATAGGTTTGTGTCAAGATTCACGGACAAATGCCTTCCATTTTTTAAGGTTCTACAAAAGGTATACCCATAGAATCAAAAATGCAAACCGGCTTTCCAAGAGTTGAAGCAGTATTTATCTAACCCACATATGCTAAAGCAGCCTAATTAAGGGGACACCTTATACGTATACCTGGCAGTATCCCCCCGCGCCGTTTCTGCAATCCTAGTCAAGGAAGAAGAAGCAATAAAAGCGCCAATGTATTACACGAGCAGTGCATTAAGAGGCCCTACAACCCAAAGTTTTGAATACCGTACCGGAAGTCGTACCGGTCAAGGCACTGGAACGAAATATTTCGGTACCGGTACCGTTTCGTGTACCGTTTCGGGATAATATTTCGGTCCCGATACCGTTTCGGTACCGGTACCGTTTTGTGTACCGTTTCGGAATAATTTATACCTGAATAAATTATATATATACAAGCATTAACTGTATTCCAAAATAACAACAGAATAAGTCATAAACTCAATAATTCTCAATACAAGTCTTAAGTTTTAAGTTACAACTAACATAAAGTTATAAACATCAATATTATCATGATAAAGTCATTAATGTCATCACGTCATCAAAGATACTCATCCTCATCAAAAAGACAATAAGGATCAGGATTCGACATGTTAATCAAAATATTTTCATCAACGTCATCACCGTCATCAACATCAATACGAACATTATCATTGTCTTCCTCATTTAGTGAGGCTAATGGCTCATCAATATTTGCCCAATCCAAATCTTCTCCATCAAGAAGCTCAGATTCTTCACCCACCCATTCTTCCATCAAATCAATGCTTTCAAGATTGATTGGATTTAAAGCATCTCTTCCCTTTTTTATGCTCCTGTAAAAATAAAATCAAACATAAGTGAAAATATTATATATTTTTCAAGAGTGAAAACATTAGTATTAAAAAAATTTACCTCTCTCTCAGCTTCAAGTTATAACGAACAAATACTAAGTCATTCAAACGTTTATGCACTAATCTATTTCTCTTCTTCGAATGAATAAAATCAAATGTGCTCCAGTTTCTCTCACATCCAGTTGCACTACAACATTGACTTAGTACTCGAACAACAAACCTTTGAAGCGTTGGAACCTCGCAACCAAATTGGGTCCACCATGCAACTATAACAATAATGCAATTATAAATTATTAATCAGTAAAAATAAAATAAGATAAAATTTAAAGTACAAAGTCACATTATTTAACAAATGATATTGATAAATGATAATACCTGGATTAATCTTATCACGCTGGCGGATTGCTAAAGAATGTCCAAACTCACCTATTGCATTCTTATACAAGTCAAGTTCTGCAATGATCTTATCTTGATTATCGGGATCAAGTTCCATCTTCATAACACAAATGTTGAAGCCTCTTACAACATCATTTTTATTTTTAAAATTGGGGCTATAGTAAATTCCAGGATTAAGAAAACAACCCGCCGCATGTAATGGACTGTGAAGCTGCCTATCCCATCTTGAATCAATGATCCTGGTGAATGGACTGAATAAACTAACTTTATTATTGCATCTTGCTTTTATGTTCTATTTGGCTCTTTCCATTGCATCATACAAGTATCCCATTGCAGGTTTCTCATCCCCGTCAACAAGTCGTAGAACACGAACCAAAGGCTCACTAACTCTGACAATAAATTGACATTGAGCCCAAAACGCTTTATCTTCTAAAACGATCTCAGCTATCTCCTTCCCTATGTTACACTTAGAATGACTTGATGCAATCCATTTATCACAAGTAAACATTTGTCTGAGTTCTTTCTTAAACAATAGCAAACATTGGATACTTAAAAAATTTGTCGTAAATCTAGTAATTGCAGGACGACACAAATCATGACCTTTGGTAAAGTCTTTTCTCATCAATGCCAAAACCCAACCATGGTTATAGATAAACTTTATTATCTTTTTTGCCTTTTTTATAGCATCATCAATAAGGGGAAAACATCTTGGATCAGAAAAATTCTCCAACATTAAGTCTATGCAATGAGCTGCACATGGGGACCAGTAGAAAGAGCCATACTTCTGTTGTAACTTTTTTCCTGCAGCTTTATAACTTGCATCATTGTCCGTTATGAACTGCACAAGATTCTCAGCTCCAATTTCTTGAACAACCTCATCAAAGATATTAAACAATGTTTCAGCATCTTTTCTAAGGCCAGATGTATCAACAGACTTCAAAAACATTGTACCTTTCGGACAATAAACTAGAAAGTTGATTATTGATTGTTGCTTCTGGTTTGTCCAACCATCTGCCATTAGTGAACAACCGGTCTCATTCCAAACCTTCTTAATTTGTTGTAAATAATCTTGAACCTCATCTACAGCCATCTTTAACAAATTTCCTCTCAACTCATATAAAGATGGGCCCTTAAATCCTGGCCCGATGGCAGTCATGGCATCGATAGCTGGTTGATAAAACTTGGATTGAGCTGCATTGAAAGGCAGATTAGCATCATACCACCAACGTGCTACAGCCATCTTTGCTTTTACAATCATCTCATTTGAAGACATAGAACTCTTAATTGAAGGTTGGGCCCCAGGAGTTGTTCTGGGAGCAAAAAATCTACTCATTCCCCCAACTGACTTTCCAGTTCCAGATTCTTTCGACTTCCCCTTACCTTTTGAAAGCTGAGATTGTCCCTCTATACTATTACTATCATCAATATCATCAGATGTTAAATCTATATCGCCTCCAATCTCTGAACTTATTTTTCTTTTCTTCTCTTTACTTTTTTTCATTTCATTAAGCAACTCATTCATTTGCCATTTTACATCTTCAGTGACCTTTTTACATGCTTCTACATCGCCTGGAATCCCAGCTAGATGATACTTCAACCGAGTGATCCCGCCACCTCTAATTACTTTATTACAATATAAACATTCGGTATTATTTCTTGCCCCTGGCACTACAAGTGCATGGGCCCAAGCTGGATCTTCTGATCTTACAGGAGCAAGTGCTGGAGTTGAACTTGAAGTCATACTACCGGTTGATTGACAACTAGACATTTATAACTATTAAAATATAAAACATTAACACTTATAAGTAAGCCATTAAGAAGAAACTCATCAAATCTAAACTATAAACAAACATCTATAAAATATATAAACAAACATCTATAAAAATATAATCTATCAAAATATAAACAATAAACAAACATCTATCAAAATATAATCTATAAAAATATAAACAAACATCTATCAAACATCTATAAAAATATAATCTAAAACATTTATAAAAATACAAACAAACACTATAACAACATAATCTAAAACATCTACAAAAATATAATCTATAAAAATATAAACAAACATCTATAAAAACATAATCTATAAAAATATAAACAAACATCTATAAAATCATAATCTATAAAAATATAAACAAACATCTATAAAACATCTATAAAAATATAATCTAAAACATCTATAAAAACAAACAATATAACAATATAATCTAAAACATCTACAAACATATAATCTAAAACATCTATAAAAATACAATTATGATTTATTTATAAAAAAAGTAACAAAAAAAATCAAACTAAGTAATAAACAAAAAAAATAGTAAAATACCGAGATGAGGCGGTGGTCGGCGACGTGACGGAGGGCGGTGGACGCTGGAAGCTGGCTGGCCGTCTGCGGTTTGGGACTCGGGTGCTGGCGGCGTGGCGCTGGAGGCTGCAGCTGCTGAAGAGTGAAAAGTGAAAACTGAAAACCGAAAGAAAATAAAACAAAAGAGAAACGCGTGAAGCAGAAGGAGTGAAGCAGAAGGACGCCTTAGGTTTTAATTTTGAGGTGCAATTCCAACTTTGCCCCTAATTATTTGCCATAATTTCGAAACTGCCATCAGTTTTAAAACCCGAGTCACTAACCCGGCCGAAATGTGTACCGGCCGAAATTTCTATTTCGGCCGAAACATCAAATACCGGCCGGTACCAGCCGGTACACCCGGTTTTTAAACCGGTACGGAATGGTAGATTTTCGGTACCGGCCGACTGGCCGGTACGGCATGTACCGGCCGTACCGGCCGGTACGGAACGGTACCAAAAACAGTGCTACAACCCCATTATTTAGCCACAAAAGTCGAGTACAAAGACTCACGGTGTAATCAAAAGGCGTGAAGGTCAAAAGGCTCAACAACCCCTTAACTTAGCCACCAAAATCGAGTCCAAAGACTCGCGGTGCAGCCAATGGGCGTGGAAATCAAGAGTCCCCACGACTCCTTTTACTTAGCCACCAAAGTCGAGTGGTGCAGCCAACGGACCTGAAGGTCAAGAGTCCCTACGACCCATTTTACTTAGCCACCAAAGTAGTTCAAAGACTCGCAGTGCAGCCAACGGGAGTGGAGGACATTTCGGGCGTGCAGGTCAAGATTCCCCACGTCCCATTTTACTTAGCCACCAAAGTCAAGTCCAAAGACTCGCGGTGCAGCCAATCGGCGTGGAGATCAAGAGGCCCCATGACCCCCTTACTTAGCCACCAAAGTTGAGTCCAAAGACTCGCGGTGCGGCCAATGGGCATGGAGGTCAAGAGACCCCACGACCCCCTTACTTAGTAACCAAAGTCAAGTCTAAAGACTCGCAGTGCAGCCAATGGGCATGGATATCAAGAGGCCCCACGACCCCTTTACTTAGCCACCAAAGTCGAGTCCAAAAACTCGCAGTGCAGCCAATGGGCGTGGAGATCAAGAGGCTCCACGACCTCTTTACTTAGTCACCAAAGTTGAGTCCAAAGACTCATAGTGCAACCAATGGGCGTGGAGGTCAAGAGACCCCACGACCCCGAGTCTTAAGACTCACGGTGCAGCCAAGAGCCTCCCGGGGGCGGGGTTGAAACCCTCCCCGCCCCGCACCATGCAGGTAGCACCCCTAATAAATTATATTCATCATGTTCACACACTATACACTATATTTTTTTCTTATCAAATGTGTGATATATAGATGACGAGTAGAAAGAATTCAATTAATTTAAGAAAAATAAAATCAAAATTTAAAAAAATAAAATAAAAAAATATGATATATAATATGTGAAAATGATAGCCAAGCTCGTAACTGAATGCCCACAAGAATAGTACGACACAACTCTGAAAATGGGACTGTTATTATCCCTGTTAGGGAAAGAAAGCATATGGCTATCCCCACCACGTTCACGTCCAAGTTGCATCACTGCCACCATTTCCTTGTTTGTCATTAGGTCTCACCACGTGTCAGGACCTTGATGTAGGATGACATGGCAGGGCACCAGTTGGCCATGCGCTTGTGGATAAGCTGAGTCTGAATGCGTGGGTGCTTACGCGTTAAGCGCCTAAAAGGTTCGTGGCAGGGGTATTCACGGTGACGGAGAGAGCCACAGGTCTCCAAATGACACAGCAAAGTTGCAAACTGACCCATTTCGATAGCGAGAGCAGACTCAATAAAGTTTGATCTTATTATAAATAAATAAATAAAGTTTGATGTAAATTTAACTAGATAATTTATTTTTATAAATTTAAATATCTATTTTTTAATAATATCAAATAACAAATTACCTAAATCTATCATTATTATATTAAAAATATTAATTTTGACATTTTTATTTATTTTAGTTTTAATTTTAATTTAAATATTTATTCATTATTAAAAAAGTACATATTCATTTTTTAACGTTCATATTATTCCTAACGGATATAATTTTTAAACGGTCTTTTTTTACAGCGGTCATATTTGTTCAACTAATATATTTTTGCATCGATCATATCTTTCTAACGGTCATATATTCACAACAGATATATTTTTTCTATAATATTTTTACACAAGAGGAATAACAAGTAGCGAGAAGAGAATTATTTATAGTGAAAGTAATATTTGGTCAATCCAAGAGGCTACCAGATTTGGCTAGTGAATAAATCTTAGGCTAAAATTAATATTTATTTATTAAGTCTATTATAGTAAATTTTTGTGCAACCTAGTTAAAAGTTGAGTCTACTATTAGTGCTCTTTGATGAGATGAAATGATTTTATATAGAAATTAAATAAAATATTGTTAAAATATTATTTTTTAATATTATTATTATTTTAAAATTTAGAAAAGATGAATTATTTATTATATTTTATATAAATATTTTAAAAAAATTATAACGATAAGATAAAATAAAACGGCTGAAACAGAAGAAAAGACTCGGGGATGTGTGGGTGACAGGGTGTGCCGTTGGAGGAGGAAACACGACCGACCACCTTCTGCGTGACTCACGTCCCTCTGAGTTTGGATAAGCTTAAAATGTCACTCTCGTACAACAAAATTTCTACGCAACAAATCAATTTCAGATTATGATGGCCCATTTTTTCTTCGCGATTGTTATAGCATTTGTTATAGCCATCACTTGAATTCTTTGTCAAAGAAAAAAAAAGCAGTGGTTGAGCTTATTGAATGCAAGAATACTACAAAAAAAAATTATATGAAATTAAAGTTAAAATTCCATGAAAGTACATGATAATCAAATCTGCCTTGAGATACACGCGAAAAAAGTCTGTAAGCATTGGATCTATCTTCATAATATCAGCTTGTTTATAGGACACTACTCACTGCACGAATAGCCTCTCAGGCTGCATTAAGATCAATCAGTACAACACACCCAAACCCGAAATTAGGTTCTTCTCCTTTCTGGTGTCCGTCTGTTAACATCAGGGAGACCAACATAAGAGGGAATGCACACAGATATTGGCCAGCACCAGTACTGTGTCGACCAGTTGTGGCAATGGGCGATACGTGTCAAAGCATCATTTTTTTGAGAGAAGAGGCTTCACTGTTTCCACAACCACCTGTTTTGCATGAAACGAAAGAATCAAATTTATGAGTTATGGACTAATTTCAAATGGGTTTTTTCTGCATTTATTGCACGCATCAATGCCTGTTCACACAGTTCTAACAGAATCCCACGCTAGCAATCCCAATGGAAAACACATCACACTATTACAGGATCGTATAGGAAGCCATGAATGACAAAAATGATAAAGCCTTAAACTTCATGTTCCTTCCCACTGTGCCACTGAGGAACAGAAGGGCAAAACAAATTGATGAGTGGTCCTGGCTATGGACGTCTTGAAGCTTTAACAAGCAATAATAAGATGTATAAGGCTATGCAGCAAAGCAAGTCTTTAGTTCTAATTCTTTCCCCCCAAAAATACTAATTAGTACTTCGATTACTTTCTATAACAGATTACTACTGTTCTTACCCTTCCATCATAGGATAATGACGCAAAGATCCAAGGCTCACGAGAGCTCCAAGCAATGCCTTCAAGTCAAGTGATAACAAGTCAGCTTCACTGTAAAGATGAAATACATAGAAAACCAAGCATTGCAAACTCGCAGCAGTTACCATAAACACTATCTTCATAGTCACTGTATGAACTAAGTAATGGATCAATCCGACGAGTTGGTGAATCAAGCAAGCTGCAAAAAACAAGGAAAAAAGTTAAATTATTAAATAATACTAATAATAATTTTAAAAAATGAACAGCTGAGACAAGCAAACAACCTTTCTGTTGTAAACTCATCACTGGTAGATGGAGAAGCCAACCACAAGTTGACAGTTGAGTCCGTACCAGCACTCTGCAATAGGATACATTTTATCAGGAAAAAAATGTCAATAATTATGGTTCCAAAGAAAACCTGAAACATCATGTTTGGTTTCATTGATGCAGTGAGTCATTCTTTCAGTCATCGCCCATATATTTAGGTGTGGTTTGGATAGTGAGATGAGATGAGATGGTTTTAGATGAAAGTTGAATAAAATATTGCTAAAATATTATTTTTTAATATTATTATTATTGTTTTGAGATTTGAAAAAATTAAATTATTTATTATATTTTGTGAGAGAATTTGAGAAAGTTGTAATGATATGATGAGATGAGATGAGATGAAATGAAACACTTTCACCATCCAAACGAGATTTTAAAATGTTTGGAAGGCATGCATATACAGTGCAGATGAGGTCGCATGGGGTACGCTTACGTCTAAAACTCTTCTAAGCCAAAATAAAACATTTAAAGATCAATGCAAAAGGTATGCCATGATTTACTTTTTGAATTCAGACAAAGGCTTTAATATGTGTCTGAATGTTTTTGTGTATGTGTGTGTATTTGTCCAGGGTTCAGAGAGAATACCAAAATCAGCCTGTCTTGCTCAGGGTTACACTTGACAGCCCATGTCCTGGTGACACATTTTTAAACAGGTCAAATTAGGCAGCTGAAAGTATGAAAATCTATAATAATAATAATAAAATGTGTTGTATATGTGGCCACGTGTGTGTTTATGAACAATATGGCCAACTTAAAAACACCTAAAAGTGCACAAAGATAGTAACACAACCCTTTCAGATGCATGTACACAATAGGGTTCATCTTGCAGTAACATAGTTATCAATAATCACAACTTCTTCTTCTTCTTCTTCTTCTTCTTTTTTTTAATTTATTTTTTTTTAATTTTTATGTCGGGGAACCTCTCCAAGGCAGGGCCCTTCGGATCCACCCCTGTAGAGTAAACCCCGGTCCCGTGCTCAATAATCACAACTGCAACTGTACTTGATATATATACCAGTGTGCATGTCCAGGAAGCTCTTGGATAGGAACCTTTGGCTTTCTAAGATCCCATATGTGTATCCCAGATTCATCCTCTGCAGTGACCTGTTGGTAACGATAAACTATTTATTATGCTAACACCCATTAGAATCACTAAAACTGTTTTTCATGCCACAGGAAGCAATGCGAAGAAATTATCTATGTATTGCATTTATTTTTGACAAGTAATCTATGTATTCAATTCTATAAAACAGATGCATGTATATGTGTGTAGACACACCCTCTAGATGCCAATTTATGCACCACTATCAGAGTGACATTTTAGAAACTGTGAGATGAGACACATTTCTATCTTTAAAAGGATTATACAATGACCATGCTTAATGCAAAAGTTACATTCTTACAAGTATATGCTTCTTCTTAGGGTTGTAATCTATGTTGCGGATATGTGCACGCTCAATTGAATTTGTCTTCCTGCAATTAAATAATACAATCATTAGCTGCATTGATATTTTGTGTGACAAACTTATACCATATCAAATTAGTGGTTCCATAATATCTTTCCTCACTTATGAAAATCAGAAAGTTATTCTAAATCATGCTAGCTAATCTACTGAAATGTTGTAAATTTGAAAAAGGAAAATCAAAATATAACCACTCAAGGACACATGATTGTTGACCTATTCAAGAAAATAAGCACTTTTCCATAACAGGAGGAAAACAGAACATCAAGGTTGTTCACAGCTTCAAATGAAGAAAATGGGTGGGCTGATAAGCCTAGGAACATTTGACAACTTCAAACAAAAACTGACCTACAGGAAAACTTTACATATATGGGTCATAACCAATAACTAAATGCAATAATAGATTGGGAAAACGCAACATACTTCATTGTCCGTAGATCCCAAAATTGGGTGGCAGATTCAGAAATGGCAGCAACAGCATTCATGTCATGTGGATCCCATGCTCCTCCAGATAAGTTATGCAGCATACCGGCTGACTCTTGTGATTGTACCTGGTTTGTGCAACCAGAACTTAATGAGAATCAGCACAAGAATTTAAAGAGTATAATGGTCAGACTATGCAGCTACTCCATAAAGCAACTATAGATTCACGGAACTCTATTTCTATCCCACCACGTGTGATCAGTCATCCGTGTGTAATCACTTAATTGAACTTCTGTCAGTAAGTAGTGGCATGTGGTCTGTTGAACACAACGTGTTAGCTACTGGCGTTCATGAGGCAGACTTTTTAAATTCTGGGGACCAAATTGGAACTTATTGTAAGTCTCAGTGAAGAGAATAGGTATTTGCCCCGAATCTATAATGCCTTCGGAAGAGAGACAAGAAACTTTGCTACACTTCAATTTTGCCACAATTACAATTAATGAACATGGGATCACTCCACAAATTTCACTATGAACTATACCTGCGCAACTTTTTTTGAACAATCTAAGCTCCACAAGAAAAGAGTTTCCTCATCAATGCTGATCAGCTTATCATTCCTTCCAGAGGGCCACCAAAGAACACTGAAGGTTTATACATACAACTCGAGTGAGCAGATGAATCACATGTAGCGATAAAAAACTTACAGAAAGTTAAAACTCAAAAATGGGTTCCTTATTCATCAAAACAAAAAGCATAAAGTTGACTGCAAAAAAATCAAAATCAAACACCACGCCATCACCACAAGTGATCCAGACAGTGGTGATGAGCTACTTGATCCCAAAAGCAAAAAATAGAAAAATAGATCTTCCTTTTAGCGCGGTATGTGATTTAGCACATTAAAAATAAACATTGAGTATAAATATTAAGACGTTTTGTAGCACCAGTCATATGCTGCATGGTATAGAGTACTCAGTCATATGCCGCATGGTATGATACGGAAAAGGAGAGAAAAATGTTCATCATAATGCATTTAGGACAGTATTTCCCTAGAAAAAAAGAAATGAAAGACCAGGATAAACAAACTTACCATTTAATCTTACCAACGTGCACATCAAGTGAGGTAATCCGTTCCAATTGAGGGGAGTTTAGCTCTCCATACAATTCAGGAATCTGCCATATTGCTGCTCCATATGCTTCACCTTCAAGAACAAACAGATTATATATAACTATAGCTTTGAGCCACTGGAGTAACTTGGAAACAAAAACAGATATAAAGAATGAACAAAAAAATAAAAAAACAAGTTCATTATAGAGTAGAGTTTCGAAGGAAAAACGAGTAAAAGAACCAAAAAGATGCTAAGGAGATCGTGCTCTCTGAAGAAAGTTGGTAATCAGTGACCTGATGAGAAAATGGAGATTAGCTCAGTTTCAGCGGCCATGGCGTGAGAGACAGTGGGAGGGAAGAGACAAGAATTTGGTATTCTATAAGGAGATTGAATCGCATATACAGAGTAGCCTCAAATATGTTTCAGCTAAAACAGTAAGAAAAATCGTTAAAAAGGAATGTTCGTATTCTAATCTTCCAGTGCTCCCCATCTAAGCTGAATAATG
The DNA here is from genome assembly GCA_961763995.1 of Juglans cinerea. Taxonomy (NCBI): domain Eukaryota; kingdom Viridiplantae; phylum Streptophyta; class Magnoliopsida; order Fagales; family Juglandaceae; genus Juglans; species Juglans cinerea. The sequence goes on from CAUIVZ010000005.1 coordinate 27,926,707, forward strand.
GTCAAAATCAGGGAAGCACTATGAACATACCGGCAAGCACTCAGAGTTTTGATCAGAACTTGTAATTATTTACTCTCTGCAGTGTTTAGAGGCATATAAACTCCTAAACCCAATACATATCCATATCATAAAGTAAAACCATTGCTAGGAACTCATTGAAAAGAAGCAAAGATCATCCAACTATCATTCACATTTGCATTTTAAGTAAAAGGAATACAGCCTAATCAAAAATTGAAAATTGAAATATAAAAATAAGTAAACAGTCAATTACCAGTAGAGTAGACGGTGGAGAAGATCCGTTGATCGAAGGGGCAGGAAGCGAGGTCCCAGATCTCGTTGGGGTGCGAAAACAAACCCTCACATATGAGCTCGTTTCCACCTGAAGAAAGCCGAATCAAATGCACCTGAAAGAGTTGACTTCCACGAAATCAAGAGCGACACAATTTAAAAAAAAAAATCAGGGAAGAAATTAATAAGGATTAGTGTAAATATCGACCTCGTTTTCTTCTTTGAGACTGAGAGTGCCGGTGAGGAAGCTAGTGTGATCTGTGTCTGCTTTCACATCCGAAATGCATCTAGCCTGGACATTAATGGAAGATTCACCATCCAAACTAGGGTTTAGAAAAATTGAAGACCTTGAGTTGACGCCTAGGGTAGAAAGCAGAAGAAGAAAAAGAAAATGTGCCGATTAGGGATAGGGAATTGTAACCTGATATTTCAGACCATATCCAATGCCTGATGATGCTCCTTGCATTTGTGCACCGCCTAATGCTGGGATGTGGGATCTAGGAGGACGCGTTCATCTACCTAATGTCTTCCGAGTTTTTGCTAGAATACGCCTCCCTGGTATCTCAGTTTAACGGTCGCAGTCCCCCTGGTGCATCTTGGGTTCGATTTGAAGCGGTGGACGATACCCGCCATCGAACCGTCATCCCAACCCGGAACCCGGAACCCGGAATCCTTGTCGCAATGAAATAAGAGAAATATTTTTAAATTCATAAAAATAAATTTACAGATGGATATAATTTGACGTTATATGTTAAATTATAAAAAAAAAATTATTGTAAAGTAATCACATATCATGAGAAATTACAACAGCTTATAATTTTACATTTATGATATCTATTTGTAGAGGTAGTATTTTTTATAAAAATAAATATAGATATTATATACTTTTTTAAATTCAACCCTCTCGAGATTGAAAGATAAGTGTCAAATCTATAAAAAAAAATGAGGACTGTTACATCCACAAATGAATTACATAAAAACAATCCTACAAACTGATGTGGCTTCATCTGATCCGTTTGATCTACTTTATAATAAAAGAAATTTTACAATCTAACGAATCATATCCAATGTTTTGAATACCGTATCGGAAGTCGTAACGGTCAAGGCACTGGAACGAAATATTGCGATACCGGTACTGTTTCGTGTACCGTTTCAGAATAGTCGATATATGAATAAATTATATATATAAATATATATAAATTATATTCCAAAATAATAGTCTATATATGAATAAATTATATATAAATACATATATATAAATTATAAATAGCCTAGTCTGAATTGGGGGTCAAAAAATAAATTTGTAGTTTGAAAAAAAAAATGGAAGGCTGAAATATCAGCCGGTACCGACCGATATTAGCCGAAATATAGGCCGGTACAGGCCGAAATTGAGGTATCAACCGGTATTTGGGCCAGTACGAAACGTATGGGGTACCTACGGAAAATTTCGACCGTACTGGCCGGTACGGTACAAAATTTAAAACAGTGATCACATCAAACCATGTCAGTTTGTAGAATTGCTTTTGTGTAATCACTTTGTGATTAGAGTATTTTCCAAAAAAAATTATCACGTTCACTTGATATGATACGTCACATTTATTTTATAATAAAAATAATTTTTTCGAATTAATGAATTATCAAACTATAAATATTTGTTATTTTATATTTATGAGATTTTTTATCTTTTGCAAAAAAATATGTGAATTTGTAATTCTTTTCAACTACATGAACATATTTACCAAAATAAAAATTTTATTTATCATCTTATATACTAAACATCAATATGTGATTTATCATTTTTATTATTATATTTAAATACACATACGTAATTAGAGAGGAAGAATGAGTTCTGCCTCTGAATGAAGTAATGTTCTCCTTTTATAGCACAAGGAGTTCATGTTTACAATTATTAAAGTGAAACAGTAAAGTAAATCCGTGAGTGAACAATAGGGACTGTTTAAGCACGGGGCATAGGTATCATCATTATGTCGTCCAGCTGCCTCTGTGGGCTGCTGCTTTCGGCATGTGATGACAAAATAGCATGATGGTCGTCTTTATGTATTTTCAGCTGTCTCTGTGAGCTGTTGCTTTCGGCATATGGCGACAATAACAATATTTCTAAAGAGAGACTGATCAGTCTTCTTTGAACTCAAGTAGTAGTCAGTCATCAGATAATTTTGGAGTATCCTCTGAATCATGACCAAACACATTACTGTATGAAGCTTCTGATGATGCTTCTGAACTCTTCTCTTCTTCAGAATCATTACTCAGGGACTTCGTGTAACGCCCGTCCTTATGGTGGGACTTTTTCCAAAATATTTTTATAAAAGGACGACGGGAATTACCGTCCTATTTAAAACTTTTTACTTGCATACCAGGGTGCGAGACTCCACGTTTATAGATTAAAATGTACTTTGATAATAAAAGAGGTTTATAGCGAAAAACATGAATCTTATAATAAAAGGTCTTTCGTACGTTTAAAACTCATGCCTAGACTTCCATGCTCTTCCCCATGGGCCGTATCCGTCCTGATTATGCAGTTCCTGTGGGGGAGGGACATGCATAAAAACTAAAATGAGTCGAAGACTCGTAAGTATTACTTCATACCGTTAAAATATAGCAACATAGGTTTTCATTCATACATTCATCACTCGTACATACTATTACGTGCGTGCATACATGTCATACGTGCGTTCTTTTGAAAACGTCACTAGACGGTGGCTTTTCTTTCAAAAGACTTTCCTTTCTTTAAAACGTGTCCCCCATCAGTGCCTTCATTTCTTAAAGATTCGTGCATTTGTGCGTTCGTACATACATGCATACATCCATTCGTTCTTATCACTTTCATAGGTCAATACACACTATTACGCCCCGTGTGTTTGGGGTTAGCGGTCTTCCTTTGGACCCGGATTCCGCCCGTGGCCACAGGTTCGGAATCCCTTTCATAGGGGGCAGCACTGGGTGCACTTCCAGTACTACTTACCCGGCATTGCAATCTGCTCATTCATTGGTACCCTTTCATTCATTCATGTGGCCGTTATGTATCTTCATACATTCATGCTTTCATTTCTTTCTTTTCATTCATGCATGCGTTTGTTCATGTCAGCTAGAAAGAGCTGGAGCTTTCTTTCAGTTCATTCTTTCATTCATCGGTCCTTTCTTTTCATGAGAAAACATTTCTTTTCATGAGAAAACATCGTTTGAGGCGTAAGCCCGAAAATCATCTTTTCGTCTTTCAGTTCATTTCAGTTCCATCATTTCTTTAACAGTTCGTTCGTGAAAAACTTCATTTGAGAACATACATGGGCTTAAAAGTCGGCTTTCATGGCATCCCATAAGCGTCACCTTTGAACGTCGTCTCTCATGGCATCCACGAGAGTCACCTCGTGGCGCACATGAGAGCCTCGGTTCGTAGGATCCACAAAAGCATCTGTTGTCATGCCCTTTATGCATCTTCATCAGTTTATGGATTTTTCTTAGAAAATACAAACAATAGATACAGCGTATAGTCATCCATTCACATGCGTACAATTAATACTTTGGTTGCGTAAAAAGGGGCTGCCAAGGAGGGGCCGTACATACTTGTACATTTGAACACTTATCATTTTCTTCCTTAAAGCATCTTTCGTTTCTTTTTGTAAGCATCTTAAAGGAAAAACGTTTATTGTATATTTGAAAAGTCTAGAAGAGTATGAACGTAACACTTACTTGGACTCCATGCTACTTGCATGTCATGCAGTCCATTCATGCTTGTCAGATGGCAACCTACATGCATACACATAACCTTAACATCATTCCCTATCTAGTACATAAGCAACTTGAACTATAAATAGAACTACGCTATACTTGGAACACTCTCCTTCTATCCCATGCACTTACGTGCCCTTTACTATGTTAAGACCTTCGGGGACCTATTACGGTCACCCCATCTTCCAACTCATGTCTTGCCTCGAGTGCTCATCCACTAAAGTGAACTCATGATTCACCTTAGGATTAAGACACTAAGGCCTCTGTCTCATTCTTCTCATTAACCTCATTCCGACACATGACTCAGATCAACTAAGTCACGCATCCCGTCCTTAGACAGTACACTCGTCACTATCTTCATGCACCTTAGCCCATACTAATCCTCATTCCCATCCAGACAAGCCACACGGCTCTAAGCCAACTCTGAGACTTAAGCACCGTGTAACTATACTCATGATAGATTACCCATTATATATGGTGAATCCGTCCAGCACATGTGTCTAACCAGATTACACATGTACTCTACCCCTTATCACCTAAGATCAACATATATAACACGTTGATCACCAGCTTCGAGGGACAAGGGCCATACTCCGATACCAACCTTCTCTTAATCCGGCTAGCATGACTCTTCAAGCTACCCGTCCCTTTGACAGTTCATCCCAACACTTAACACGACAAGACTCCAATTATAACCATGTCTTATGCCACGTCATACAACTCGAGGCTATTCCCAAGCTACACCGTGACCTTGTCGCGTTACCCGACACTCTGGTACATAAATTCCTAACTCATCATGAGTACGATTCCTTACGTACTCCCGACACAACGTGACATTTTGTCACGTTCCCATTACGCCATTCATACCCTATCACTTCACCACATGGCAAACACGACTGTCAGTAATCACGTCACTTCGTGACGTTGCCCAGTCATGCTTCCGCTGCGTACTCTTACACTTGTTTCACTACTTCACCCATCACAAGCACGACTGTCAGTAGTCATGTCACTTCGTGACATTCCTCAGTCATGTTTTTGTTGCGCACTCTTGTACTTGTTCCGCTACTTTGTGCATACTCCTAGCCATAAGTCCATCACGATGACACTTGCCACCTCAGACTACAGGCTATGTCATAACTACTTCGAGACATTGTTCCACAGTTCCCGACACTATCCATCACGTTCCACGCCCATCAATCATATAACCATCCTTATCTCTACGACACGCCACACGGAGTGTCGCTGCCACGTGGAGTACACTCCACGTATACTCCCTTCATATATACCATGCCACATCACTACTATGGCATATTCGCCATATGGTACATCACTATATCACATGAAGTACACTCCTTGTGTACTCCATCCACATGCATTACGTCACATCACCATTAGGGCATATCCGCAACATGGTGCATCATCCCACTACATGGAATACACTCTGCGTATACTCCATGCACGTTACACCACATCACCACTATGGCATACACGTCATATGGTGCATCTCACCATCACATGGAGTACATTCAACTTGTACTCCCCACATATACAACACGCCACATCACCATTATGGCATATCCGCCACATGGTGTATTACTCCATCACATGGAGTACCTTCCACATGTACTCCCCACATATACAACACGCCACATCACCATTATGGCATATCCGCCACATGGTGTATTACTCTATCACATGGAGTACTTCCACATGTACTCCCCATATATACAACACGCCGCATCACCATTATAGCATATCCGCCACATAGTGTATTACTCCATCACATGGAGTACACTCCATGTGTACTCTCATTACACACTACATCACCATTATGGCATATTCGCCATATGATGCATCGTCCACCACATAGAGTACACTCTACGTATACTCCTTATACACGCACTACGCCACTGAGTACACTCCATTCGTACTCATCCCGTTCCACAGTACACCAGGAGGGTATATTTTACATATACTCTCCTTATCTCACATTACGCCACACACAAAGTACACCCAGCGTGTACTATTCTCATTCCATCTGCCACGTCACCAATACAACGCATACTCCACAACCACACTACACGGCACAGTCCACAACACTTCACAGCACACTTTCCAATTATGCCCAACACTTCACAGCGCACTACACGACACAATGCACCTCCATACTACTCAGACAAACCCAACACTTCACTACACAAAATGCCCAACACTTCATCACACAGCACCACATCACAATACCACAACTCCATTAATACTAATAGCACAGTCTACAACCTAGTCAACTAATCAATATCTAACATAATTAACGAGAGATAGAGGGTTATACCATCGACGGGATAACCCGTGCGTTGCTCATTGATCGTCATAGCCGATGATGTCGGAAGAGTCGTACGTGGTGGCTAACTCATGTACGGTGACTGTTTAGGCGTTTGGATAGCTAGGTGTGGTTTTGGAAGGGCTCGTGATGGCCTTGTGATGGCGGTGAGGGGCATAACACGGCGGCTCTAGCAATGTGGAGTGGCGGTCAATCACGCGTAGTGACTGTCCATCATGTGCAGTGGTTACCCACCACATAAAGTGGTGGCTTGGACTTAGGGCTCGGCTAAGGGAGGTGCGGTGGATCTCGTGGTGGCGTCGAGGTGGCGCCACGGTGGCTCACGGTGGCGAATCTGGCCATACCGTGGGGGAGAAGCCGTGGGAGAGTGAGAGAGAGTGTGCTTTCGTGGGTGGCAGATCGGGGCCATGGGTGGTTGGCTTGGCTTGGTGGCAGCCTGAGGAGGCTGATGACGGTGGTTACCCGCCATGGGTGGCGGTGCACGGCGGTGCAAGTGCATGAAATTCGTGCGTGCGTGAGGGAGAAACCCGTGTGGTGGAGAGAGGCTATAGGCCTCGAGTCACGTGGAGGAGGAAGAGGGAGGTCCATGGTGGTGCTGGGTGGCCGTGGGTGCCGCGTACGGCCGCGCACGGTGAAGCCGTGCGTGGGTCTCCTTGTGCGTGCGTGTGTGCGACGGAGGGAAGGTGGTTGCATGGGAGGTGCCAAGTTCGCTGGGGAGTGGTGGCCGGTGGCAGAGGAAGCTGCCGAGGGAGTGGTGGCATCGTTGGGCGGCGCACGGCGGTGCTACGCGCACCAAGCCCATTCGGGCTGTGTACTTCCGAAATGGAGAAAGGGGGAGCGTGAGAGAGAGGGGCTGGCATGGATGGACTCGCCGGAGGGAGAGGAGGCCAATGGTGCTGGCGGTGAGGGCTGGCGACGCACGGCGGTGCCGGGCTATGCGTTGGAAGCTTCGGCATGGAGGGAGGCACATTGCGTATCACGTACGCCGAAGGAGAGAGGGAGGAGAGAGAGAGGGGGCTGCGGGAAATGAGGTAGAAAGAGAGGGGGTCTGGGTATTTAACCCAGTCCCTTCGTCTGGAGATCCACGTAACGATCTAACGACGAGGGATTAAAACACTAATTTAAAATATATTAACTATTAACTTAATTAAAAGCACTTAGAGGAATTAAGGTAAATATTATTTTAAACTAACTTTAGTTTATAAAATAATATTCTTCATCATTAATAAAATGATGAAGTCTCACTTAACATATTTAAAAGGGTTAAACCATTTAATTTAATAAAAGTTATCAACATACTTTAAATCTCATAATATCTTAAATAATTGAAATCATTTTAATAATAATATTAAAATGATTCCCGGCAATTATAATATTTTTTGAGCTCTTCAAGAATATTATGATTGTCGTATTTAAGATCAAATCTTAATTCAATGACACTCGAAATACTCCTTATAAATATTTTCAGCATATTTAAAACACTGGGCGTGCCCTAGAAGTCACATGATATCTTTCGAGATACGCCATCATGGTTCGACACGCATAACGTGGCTCGCAGTCGCTAGTGAGAAAGGCAGATGATCACATAATCTCTGCCTTCGGGATTTGCTTACGTCATAAAGACGAAACATACGTCAGAAAGAATAAGTGTACGTAAGAAGGAAGAAGCAGGGTATCACACTTTGACAGTTTTTTTCTAATATTTTGATTAAATCTTTTTTATTAAGTCTATCAAAAATATCTGTGTTCTTTTTAGACTTTGAGGATTTTCTTGAGGATAAGCTATGTCTTTTCCTCGTTGTGAAGCTGTTGGTGAATTAAGAGCCTAGATTAATGGATACCCAGGAGCAGTTGAACCGGCTGTGATGGCTGGAAATTCTTCTTTGTCCTGCAAGTCAGGTGCAGCTTGAGGAAAATCCTTGATCATTCTATCAATAGTGTTTTGCACATATGAAAACTTATTCCACCACTTAGTGAAGTAAGAACAGGTCATAATATCTGCATTCCTTTCATAACTCCATCTAAAAATCTAGGACAATTTGTAGGATTTGCAAAAATGGAGAGAGTAAGGAAATTTGGCTAAATGTCGGTCTAATTTGGGACCAACAATCATGGTATAATGTTTAAATATGTGTATTTAAATATAATAATAAAAATGACAAATGACATATTAATATGTGATGTAAAAATGATAAATAGCATTTCTCATAGCAAAATAAACTACATCATCTTTGTAACGTATTCTTAATGTCATATTTTAAAACCTTAACACTAATGTTAAAAAGAAACAATAATTGATATAAAGACAAAAATAACCCACCCCTTCATGCATAGAGTGATGGAAGGAGAAACTCCTCTCCCGCAAGCTGCTCAATTTCATGAAGAAAATAACTTATAACCGGTGTCTCCTATAAGGGCTTATTATCGGAGACCAATGGGGACATGCCACGTAAGGAGTTGATGAAAACACCGGCCTCTCAACGTTGCAGGGGATCATTTGTGCATATCCCACCCCCTCTTTATGCTCTCTCTCTCTCCCCCTCTCTCCCCCTTCCCTCTCCTTTACGAAATCCCCAACCCGAAATCTCCTCTCTCTCTCTCTCTCTCCTTCCCTCTTTCTCCGTCAAGACCTCAATATCTAGGTAGTTCGATTCACGTCAAGGGGGAGTGATAACTCAAGAGGATCCAAGCTGATACTGCAAAGGCTACATACAACTGGGATTTTTCCCAACTTCTCAACCCATTTGATGTCTAAAGACAGTAACATCCAAGCCTTTCACTTTTGTATTTAATTAAATTTTGGGTCCCATCACTGATATATGCATCTTTTGACTATAGATGCATTCAAATCCCATAAAAATAAAATAAAACAGAAAAGAGAGAAAAATAAACTAAAAAAAAAAAAAAAGACTACGTTAAAAGAAAAGACTTCAGGTGTTTCTTTTTCTTCACCAAGTTTCTAGCTTTCGCTTGACATCCTTTTTCTGCAACCAAACACAGGCATTTTGGGAGTAATTGTTTGTATCAATGGCTTACTTTAATAGAATATTCAAATCTCAACCTCTTGCTCCTCATGGGTACGGTGAGTCATATGAGCGCTGGGGTTTCCCACCAGGAACACATGTGGAACGCATCCGGCTGCTTATTTTTCTCTTCAAGAACCCCAATGACCCACTAAGAATTGGTGAGTGTTTTTCTTCTATTTCACTGGTGTCTGAATGGCCTTAGGTAGGATTAGAAAACGTTAGAAGATGAAAGCCGAAAGGAAAGTCTTTGATTAATATCTCAAACTTCTTTGCTGGGTTTGAGTTTCAGTCTAGGAAATTCTAGGGTCATTGAGCTTTGTATGAGCACGATATATTTGCATTTGTTTCAATTTCTTTTTTGATTTTTTTGGGTGTTAATTAGATTTCCAAATGAGTTTGTGTAATTCCAAAAATTCTCAAATGAGAGAGAGAGAGAGAGAGAGAGAGAGAGATTTCAGCAAATGGAAGGTTCGGGAGAGAGAGCAGAGAGAGGGGGTGGGGTATGCACAAAAAAATCCCTTGCAGCGCTGAGAGGCTGGTGTCTTCATCAGCCCCTTACGTGGCATGTCCCCATTGGTCTTCGATAATAAGCTCTTGTAGGAGACACCGGCCTCAAGCGTTTTTGTTTCACGAAACCCACGAAAATCCATCCTACCCCTCACAGAGTCTTGGGATGTAATTCGTCTTATTTTGAAATCGATACGTAGCAATTTTGAAAATTTAAGAATCGATACAAATTGATTCATTAATGAAATCGAAATTTTTGATTTTTTCAATTTATGTCCTATCCGGTTTAATTTTTTCGATTTACAGTTTACACATGTGACACTACATAAGTTAGTCAAATGTATAAAAATGTATTTATCAAAAAGAACATATGTATTTTAATTTAGTATGCAAAAAATGTATTTATTATTTTTGGCATAATAGGTTTACATATGTTTATATATATATATATATAAATAACTTCATATTAATGTTCATACTTAAGATTAAGATTTCATGTTATAAGATTAAAAATTTTATGTTATATCAAATGTTATATTAAAAATTATAAGATTCATTTGATGTTATATAAGATGTTATATTAAAATTTTATAATATTAATTTTATGTTATATCAAATGTTCTATTAATAGACATGAATAGTAAGATTAATTTTTCATGTTATATTAATTAGTAATTTAGTATGTAATATATATAATATAATATAAAAAATTATATGAAAAACTATTTTATATATAATATAAAAAAATTTAAAAATACATATATATATATATACCGATATGATTTTGTTCAAATCGATTTTTAAATTATGAAAATTGCTATCGAACCGGTTTCGGTTCTTAAGAACGGGTACCAAACTAGACCGGTTACAGATCAGACCAAATCTATTGGTTCAATCCAATGGTGGAAGTGGCTCATGGAGTAGGGAGTTGTTTTTAATCAATATGACAATATTCATATACATGCGATTTTTTTTTTAAAAAAAAAAGATGTCTATTGTTGTAAAGTTAGGGTGTCAAAAGTTTCGACCTCGCAAGCTGGTATATTGCTTGAAAAGCTACCGGATAGACAGCCATGAGCTATCGGTGTTTGTGGTTTGAACCAATAAATTATGGGATTAGAATGATTAGATCTTTCCATTTGGTCTATTTATTTATTTATTTATATTTTCATTGTGCAAATTGTTTGGTGGGGTATGTTGAGACTTTTACTGAACCAAGAGGGGAAACAAATGATCACGGTCTTTGAAAGCGATCTTTTAGTTAGGATATTGCTGTTGCTCAAAGATAAAGAAATAAAGATGCCGAGGAAAATGGCCAGTTGGAGGACGAGAGAAGGGAATAAAGTTCACGAAACTCTCGGTTGAAGCTTCTACCTATTTTAAGTGATTGTTTTATAAATTAAGGATAAATCTGTACTTTAAACGACTTTATTTTTCTCTTTCAAATTATATTTTATAAATACAAATAAATTCATCACCATTTCTATATCAATAATAAGATACTGATATCTTTCTATATCAACACAAGATTGTTTCATTTATTTTTTTTAATTCTATATTTTTCTTTTCATTTTTTCTCTCTTTTGTAATATAAAAATGATAGTTGTAATCGTGAATGTATAAGCGTCGTGTAATCACTTTGAAAAAAATAAATAAATACGAGACTCGCATGAAAAAAAAATTAATTTTTTAATAATAAACTCTATTTCTTTTAAAAATGACTACACGATACTTAACACTTCACAATTTTAAGTAGCATTACTCAAAAATTAATAATAAATAAGAGAATTAAGAATTTCATATCTACCTTTGGCTAAAGAGTAAAGATCATATCAACCAACGTTATGACATAACTGCTTCACACGTACTTTGTCCAGCAAATCGGTAACTGAGGCGCGATTCCAAACCCACCGCAGGCCTAAGGCCTAAGGCCTAAGGCCTATATTATTAGTACATTTTACTCTATCGAAACGCATTGGACTTTCTAAATTCCGAAAGCGCCCCTTGAAACTTCAATATTCCAGCTCAACTTTTTGAAACCTCCTCACGCCAAAAAGGTTGTGCCAGTGTCATCTTCCTTCTGCCGCATGGTTCTTGAGTTTCTCTCTCCATCTCTCTCTCTCTCTCTATGGGAGAACCTAAGATCGGGAGTAGTAGTAGTTGAGAGGTGATAAGAACCGATTTCAAAATCACCATGCAATTTTCTCGATGGATTTCGGATCTCGATTGGCGTCTTGTTTTGCTGATCATCCCTCCCCTCTTTCTCCTCGTGTTTATCTCTCTCTCCCCCAACACCACCAACCCCCTTTCCTCTTTCGATCCTCTTCGGTCTTTTCTTCTCGGTCATACATTCGAGCAGCCAGCAAACGTCACTTTCAATTCGTCGCAGCCGCCGCCTCTGACTACACGGGTGGTGCTGAACGGGAGCGAGTCCGAGGAGGCTCGGTGGAGAAGGAGGAAGGATGAATTGGATCGGTCGAGAATGGCGGTGTGTTTGGTTGGAGGGGCCAGGAGGTTCGAGCTCACCGGACCATCTATAGTGGAGAAGATTCTGGAGGAGTATCCGAATTCGGATCTTTTTCTGCACAGCCCGTTGGATCAGAACTCGTACAAGTTCTCACTGCTGAAGACCGTGCCAAGACTCGCCTCCGTCCGAATCTTCGAGCCCAAACCCCTGCCGCAGACTGATTCGCAGCTCCGAGTCCTCACGGCGGCGAACTCGCCAAGCGGCATCCAGGTTTGTCTGTTTCTTTTTCTTACTTCCATTTTTTTCTCGATTTTCAATTTCGTTTTAATTAAAGCATAGATATCTGATTTGACGAAGACAGAAGAAATAAACAAATAAACAATGAGTTATGGTATATTCGTAAACCAGTCCTCAACCGTTCCCTACATCACATGAATTCCGTGTCGCCATTTTTAATTTGTTTCTCAATTCTTTAATATTATCTAAGCGAGCACGGAGATCGTGAGATGGCGTGCGTACCGATATTCTCCATCTCAAGAATTCCGTGTTCGGTTTTGTTAATGCTCAAGTCTAAACCCCGGCCCGTTGTTCAACTGAAAAGAAAGGTTGTTTAAAAAAAAAAACAAACAAAAACTAAAAAGAAAGGTTAAAATAGTATAACAATGCGTACATGCGTGAGGGTAGTAGATCCAACATGTTGATTACCAAGTCACGCGCCACCTTTCCTGTATATATGATTATTATATGAATGTGAAAGTTGCAAGAAAGAACCCCCTCCCCCTCTTTGTATCCTTCACGTACGAATTACGAATCTTCCGTATTTTCATTTTCTGTCTCTTGCAGGGTCTCTTGCAATACTTCAACCTAGTCGAGGGCTGCCTCACCATGATCAGTGAGTACCAAGAGCAGAAAAACTTCACGTACGATTGGATCGTCCGAACACGAGTTGACGGCTACTGGAACGCCCCGCTCCACCCCAGAAACTTCGTGCGGGGCAAGTACTTGGTCCCTCCCGGGTCCACCTACGGTGGGCTCAACGACCGGCTTGGAATTGGCGACCTCAACACCTCCACCGTCGCTCTCTCCCGCCTTTCCCTCATCCCCAAGCTCGAATCTGCTGGGTTCACCCAGCTAAACTCGGAGACCGCGTTCAGGGCGCAGCTCACCACCCAGGGGGTCCCTTACCTTACCTATCGCCTCCCCTTCTGCGTCGTAACGGACCGGAAATACTCTTTCCCCCCCAGCCATTACGGCGTTCCCGTTGCCGCGCTGTCGAGCTCGGGGCCGCTGAGTGGGGCTAAATGTAGGCCGTGCACGCCGGTGTGCCGAGATAAGTGCGTGGCTGAGGTGATGCCGTCTCTCTATCGATGGTGGAGCTGGACCGATTGGGGCAACGGGACGCTTGAGCTTTGCGATGCTCACGGGGAATGGGAGAAAGGGTGGCAAAGAATATTTGACCAAGTCGCTGGGAAGAAACTCGCCTCGGCCCGAAAGCGAATACGGAATTTGAAGGTTCGGGAATGTATTGACGATTTCAACGAAATGAAGAGGATGAGAACCGGGACATGGGAAGCTCCGCCGGCGGAAGAGATTTGTAGACTGGGGCTGGCGGCGCCCAACAACTGACTTTTTTTTCTTCCGGACGGTTAGATTGTAAAAAGAGAGGAACTGAGAGGGCGTTATCGGTTTTTTACGCAATTTTTATTACATACATAGCGATTAGAGGCGCATTTGTTAATGATTGATGTAGTGGAGTTAGATGGTGCAAACATTATGATGATTTGAACAGGAGTAATTATGCTTAACAGATAATGCTTAAGAGATGAAGTGAGCCATGATCACTTGTCAAAACGTGGTCGTTAAATGCCTCCTATGGAATCATTGAAAAATGGGGCCTACAGGCTACTTCCCACGGGGGAGGTTGTTTGTCAATGAGTTTCTAAGGGCAGGTTTGTCGATGAGTAGTATTAAAGGAAAAATCTAGTTGTAAGCGATTCTGCGCACTAATACGCGCATCCATTTAATATAATTGGTCAGAAAGTAGACTTTATTGAAAACAGTGCTAATTTAAATTTAGAATATGAAGACAAGAATATTAGTACGCAGATTAGTATGCAAACTTGCTTGTACATAACAAAACTTGGTATTAAATTATGGAGATTCATGCACACAGAGTGTTTGACAAAAGTCCCAAAAGAAACCTCAAGGTCGTATGCCTTAGCTTTCTCATTCATTCTGAGTGTATTTACAAACAATATATATAGACAAATATTTCCTCAACCTATCCTATGGATTTATGACACATGTTCCTTTACAAGAATATTCTTTGTTGCTCAGTATTCTGTGCTCATCCGTAACTGCGTTGGTGGTCCTGCTGCAGTGCTCCTTGTTGTCCTTGCTCTGTTTTGTTGTGGTCCATGCTTGTGCTCTGTTCTACTATGGTCCATACTTGTGTAGTGGAGTGTCGTGCTTGTGTAGTGGAGTGCTGCTGTGAGTGATCAATTTCCTCAACAGCCCCCCGCGCTTCAAGTGGCACTGGGTGAAGAGTGAGGCTTGAAAGCATAAATTGAAAACGTGCAGTAGACAAAGGCTTGGTTAAGATATCTGCTAGCTGATCTCTGCTAGATAGAAATGAGATTGTAAGGGTCTTGGCTGCAACTCTATCCCTTACAAAGTGATAATCTAATTCTACATGTTTAGTACGAGCATGTAGAATTGGATTTACAGTTAAATAAGTTGCTCCCAAATTGTCACACCACAGTTTTGGTGGATCTTTCAAAAAAATTCTTAGTTCCCATAAAAGTGATTGAATCCATAATACTTTACAAGTGGTATTAGCAACAATTTTATATTTAGCCTCAGTCGAAGAACGAGCAATAGTAGGCTGCTTTTTGGAGCCCCAAGACATCAAATTAGAACCAAGAAACACACAAAATCCTCCAGTGGATTTTCTATCATCCGGGCATCCTGCCCAATCAGCATCAGAATAGGCAGAGATATTGCAAGGAGAAGTTTTAGATAAAAACAAACCAAGATGAGAAGTGAGCCTAAGATACCTAAGTATCCTTTTGACGGCTTGCCAATGTGAATTTGTTGGATTATGCATGTATTGACAAACTTTATTGACAGCGAAGGATATGTCCGGGCGAGTAAAAGATAAATATTGAAGACTTCCTACTACACTCCTATAAGTGAGAGGATCTTCAAATGAGGAACTGTCAAAGGCTGAAAGTTTAGTGGTGGCAGAGATTGGAGTTGAAATGGGTTTTGCATTTTGCATATTTGTTCTTTGTAACAGGTCCAAGATATATTTAGATTAACTAAGAAAAAGACCTTGACTGTTTTGACAGATTTCAATGCCTAGGAAATCGTGTAATTGACCAAGGTGTTTGACAGGAAAAAAAGTACCTAGAGCATAAATGAATTCTGAAATTAAGCTGGAATCTGAACCCATAACAATGATGTCATCCACATAAATAAGAACAAACATGACATGAGAATTATTTCTATACACAAACAATGATGTATCAGATTTTGACTCTTGAAAACCCAAAGAAAACAATTTGTTGCTGAGTTTTGAGAACCAGGCTCTAGGAGCCTGTTTAAGACCATAAATGGCCTTTCTCAGCTTACACACTTATGAGGGATACTCAGGATGCACAAACCCAGTGGGTTGTTGCATATACACAGTTTCTTTGAGATCACCATGTAGAAAGGCGTTTTGTATGTCCAACTGCTGCAGAGACCGATTTGATGAAACAACCAATGAAAGAATGATGCGAATTGTAGTGGGTTTAACCACAGGGTAGAAGGTCTCGACATAGTCAACCCCGGGTTGTTGATGAAAACCCTTGGCTACTAGACGAGCCTTTCTCCTTTCTAGAGTTTCATCAGCCTTCCTCTTTGTTTTGAGTATCCATTTAGGACCCAAGACATTGTAAGAGACAGATGGAGGAACCAAGTCTCACGTATGGTTATGTAATAATGTATGAAATTCAGTTTGCATAGCCAAACGCCACTTAGTAAATTTTATGGCATCGGTGTAAGATGTGGGTTCCTCAGGAACAGATGTGTGTGTAGAGGTGGTGAGAGACATAGATTGATTTCTAGGAGGCCACGGTACCCTGCCATCCATACGAAGGAGAGGTTTACGAATGTTTACCGTGCTTCGAGTGATCATGGGATGCTGCGAGTGAGAAAAAGGCTCAATGATGGCTGGAGGCTCAGTTGAGGCGACGGGAATTGCAGGAGCAGTGGGCGGCGCCGAATCGCAAGATTCATGAGGTGAGGGAGAAGGTTCGTGTGCCCTAGACAATAGAGGAGATTGAGAAGGGCTCGGGTTAGATGAGGTTATTGGGTTGGAGTGAGATGGGCCATGATCTGTTATGTGTAAATCGGATTGAGTAGTGTCCGAGTGTATGGAGTGGACAACTGAAGGTGGACTAGTGGGCTCGTTGGACTAACGGGAGGAAAAAATGACATAGTTGGGAGATGAAATGTTGGGGAGTCCGTAGCTTTCATGGAGCTCGAACTTGATTGATTTGCAAAAGGGAAATGACTTTCATTGAATAAAATATCCCTAGAAATATAGGTCCGGCCCGTTAATGGATCAAGACAGAAATAGCCCTTGTGATCAGGACTGTAACCCATAAAGACACACAGTTTGGATTGAAGATCCATTTTGTGTTTATTAAATGGTCGTAAGTTGGACCAACATGCAGACCCAAAGACACGAAGAAATTTATAATCAGGAATTTTATTAAATAAGACTTGATACGGTGACTTATTTTGTAAAACTGGAGTAGGCATCCAATTAATTAAATAAACCGAGGTTTGGAAAGCCTCGGACCAGTATTTAAAAGGCATTGAAGCTTGCGCTAAAAGAGAAAGTCTCGTTTCAACTATGTGCCTTTGACGTCGCTCAATTGTCCCATTCTGAGCATGAGAGTAGGGGCAAGTGAGGCGATGTATAATTCCATGAGTATAAAGAATTTTTTTTAAGAGGTCTAAATTCACCTCCAAAATCAAATTGATCAACTTTGATTTTAGTTGAAAAATAATTGTTAACAAATTGCATAAAAGCAAGAAAAATAGCTGACACATCCGATTTGGACTGAATGGGAAACAACCACATATATTTGGTATTGTCATCTATGATAGCAAAATAAAACTTACAACCATTTAAGGATAACATTGGGGCCGAACCCCATACATTTAGAAACATTAAATCAAACGGTTGCTTTGACTTAGAAGAAAACAAAGGGTGAGGGAGAGAGAGTGAGACTTGGACTGGAAGCATGCCGAGCATGGCTGCATTTTTTTGTTGGAATTGACAGGAAGTTGAAAACACCTAAGTGTGAGATTGGTGATGCGAGAGGAAGGATGACCAAGACGAGTATGTCAGTGATCAGTGGATGTGCGCTCACCAATATTTGCTTGAAAAGGAATGGAAGAAGACATGGAGTCTGCATCAAGGACATACAAGCCGTCTTTAACGATGTCTCGAAGTAGAACCACCTTGGTGTGAGAATCCTTCACAAGAAAAGAAGTTGAATGAAATTCAAAATATACATTATTATCTTCACAAAACTGACGTACATAAAATAAATTTTTAGTTAGAGAGGGAACATGTAAAAGTTGAGAGAGTAAGAAGTTGCCAGAATTAGTATGGAGGTTGGCGGATCCAATGTGCTGAATGGGCATGGTAGTGCCATCTCCAATGCTAACTTGATCGGAGCCCTGATATGATATAAAGTCCATATTCAGATTTGTGAGATCTGGTGTAAAATGTGATGTAGCAGCAGTGTCTGGAAACCATGATTGAATATGAGCAGATGGTGGGGGTAGTTGTGGTTATATTTGCTGAGAAAGAGGTGGGAGCTGCTTGATAACTATGATCAAAACGAAAATAACAGCTGAGAGCCAAGTGCCCTGGTTTGTGACAGACTTGGCACAAGGGACCACGTCTCTGAGAAAAGGATGAAAAACCACGACCATGACCACGTCTCCCCCTAAAATTACGACCTCCTCTGCCATGATGTGAAGGAGTATAAGTAGATGGAGATGGGGCAGAGGATTTAGTAGTGGTAACATGAGCTGTGAGATGATTTGCACTGAGAAGAGTAGTTGTTTGGTGAGCTAAACGTGACTCATGGTTAAGGAGGTAGCTGTATATCTGATGAGGAGAAAGAGGATCAGCTCGTGTGGTCAGAGATGTCACTAGAGAGTCATAATCAGTGCCAAGTCCAGCAAGTAAATACACTGAGAACTCAGAATCTGAAAGGGGTTGACCAGCAGCGCCCATGGAGGCTGCTAACGTTTTTGCTTTGTGAAAATAGGAGGAGATAGACTCCAAACCTTTTTTTAACGTTGCAAGTTGATATTGTGTTTCCATAATATGAGCACTAGACTGTGCTGCAAACAGACTATGAAGGAGAGACCAGACTTCACTTGAAGTGGAGCAATCCAATACCTGAGCTAGAACTTGCTTGGTCAGGGAAGAGTTTAACGCAGAGTATGATCTGGTCAGTCAACACCCATTTGACATATTCTGAATTTTCAACTCCATCAACAACAGGGGGAGGCATATCACACGGGCCTTCCACATGATGAAAGAGTTGATGACCTTTGAGGAAAGGCACCATTTGAGCCTTCCACAAGAGGTAATTATCAATAGATAATTTTATGTTGATAAAATGGTTTGCTGAGTTAAGAATATTAGGATTAATGGTGATGGGTTGCCTGGTGATGGAAGAGACATCAGAAGACTCGGAACCAGCCATAGAGAAGATGGGTGAGTAATTAACGATTTTCATATACCATAGAAAAGGGAGAAGGAAACAAAAGAGAAAGACGTAGACGCGAGTCAACTGGCTCTAATTACCATATTAAATTATGGAGAATCATGCATACAGAGTGTTTGACAAAAGTTCCAAAGGAAACCTCAAGGTCGTATGCCTCAGCTTTCTCATTCATTCTGAGTGTATTTACAAACAATATATATAGACAAATATTTCCTCAACCTATCCTATGGATTTATGACACCTGTCCCTTTACAAGAATATTCTTTGTTGTTCAGTATTCTGTGCTCATCCGTAACTACCTTGGTGGTCCTGCTGCAGTGCTCCTTGTTGTCATTGCTTTGTTCTGCTGTGGTCCATGCTTGTGCTATGTTCTGCTGTGGTCCATGCTTGTGTAGTGGAGTGCCGTGCTTGTATAGTGGAGTGCTATGCTTGTGTAGTGGAGTGCTGCTGTGAGTGATCAATTTCCTCAACAAGTGGGGATCTCTATCATTTCGCTTTAAAACTACTCGTTCGTTATTAGTTTAGGATGAGCCATCAATGCCATACAATACAACGTTGGTCCCGAAAAATAAAGAATAATCAGCTTTGTTTTCAGAGATGAGATGGGATGAGTTGAGTTGAGTTAAATTTAAATATAAAAGTCGAATAAAATATTATTAAAATATATATTTTTAATATTATTTTTATTTTGAGATTTGAAAAAGTTGAATTGTTTGTTTTATTTTATATGAAAATTTAGAAAAATTATAATGATATGATAAGTTGAGAGGAGTTGTGAAAACAAACGAGACAGTCATCTGACCGAATTAAAATGGAATTAAGTTATGGGTCTTATCAAGTCGGATCAACACCACTTCCCACCATGCTCTTCCCTTGTGTTCTCAACCTGCGTTTGAAATCTAATGAGTAACTTGCTGAGAATGTTCGATTATTTTTAGTTATCAATTTCTTTATTAGTATTTTTAAGAACAGCTTGAATCATCACTGTCAGTGAAATTTGCTTATAAAAATTATTTCTTTTTGGGTAAAGAGATGAATATAAGAATAGAAAAACGCTTGTTGCAAGCGCTTGGTGCAAACGGCTTGCAAACGTGGCTGACGTGGAGACACTTGATGAGAGAGAGACCAAGCTGATGAGAGAGACTGTGCTGATGAGAGGGAGAGACCGAGCTGCTGGAGCTGGTGAGAGAGAAACACCGAGCTGATGAGAGAGAGAGAGCTGATGAGAGGAAGAATTCATTTTAAACCTGACGTGGCGTGGACGACTGCACACCAGTTGTATCTAACGACTGCACACCAGTTGTATCTAACGACTGCACACCAGTTGTATCTAAATACTGTATATAGAAGAACTGATAAGAATAACACCTAGGGTTGTTACCCACCCTATATGGTTGGGTAGCCACCAGTTCTGCACCCCGTTCTTGGATGGGGTGACTAACTTGTTCCTCTAGCACTCCATTCTCGCCCATATCCCTGACCATCTGTTTCGTTTTGGGGCGGGTGGATTATCGCCACCATCGTCCAACCCAATTCGCCACATTGTCCGATCATTTGGTCCAACAACATACTTTTCACAAAAAAACCACACAAAATTATAAATGCATCTATAGAATAGCACAAAACAAAAAAAGAAATATCAGATTTGTGCACATAAAAACACAAATCCACAATCGTGACCGTAACCCACAATTGTGGCACATAAAACTCTACAGATCCATGATCGCGACTGTAAGTCATAAAACTTGCAAACCCGCGGCAATGATCGTTAGTCATAAAACTCGCAGACTCACGGATTCGGCTATCGGTCATAAAACTCGTAGACCTATAGTCGTAGATGTGGGTTTTAACTTATAGATCCATAACAGCGATTGTGATCTTACATCGAAGAGACCCACCACAAAGTTGTGGTGGTACCACCATAGACTGCAGCTTGGCCGTAGGTGGAGAAGAAGTAAGCAAGAAGGAGGAGGAGGAAAAGAAGAAAAAAATTGGAGGATAAAAGAAAGGAGAGACAAGAGAGGGCGTGAACCCTGAAATGAAGGGAAAGAAGAGAAGGGGGAGAGAATAGAGGACATCGACTTGGAGGCTTGGAGGAGAAAATGAGAAGATTTGACACGATAATCTTAACGGGTTGTTTTTGGATTGACCCATATAGTATAATATATATTATGCTTTAACACAACACGAACACGACCTGTTAAGACGATTTAAAACCCCTAGTCAGATGAATTAAAATGGTTTGTATAATCAAACTTGCCTTAATTAATGAATGGTAATATTAACTTCCATCTCCTCCCAGTCTCCCGTAAGGCTCACAAATGGTATGTGATTATCAGTACGTAGGAATGAATACTAATATTATTCAAGTTTGTTTGGTAGCAAGGAAATAGGATTGAAAGGGTGAAAGAGGATACAGGAACAAAATGAACTCGATATAAAACATGAAACATGCAATACTAATTGAGATTTGTTTGTCAATTTGGAGGCTTTATAGCGAGAAAGCATGTATGCAAGATCACGTTACACGCGTTTAATGAAATTACTAGAGACAACAAACTGGATCAGTACAAACTACAACACGTACTTCGAATGAAAAAGAAAAAAAGAAGAAAACAGAAAACCAATAATTATCAGATTACTGGATGTAAGATTGGCCGGTGATATCAACATCTCGGTCACCGGTTGAAGGAGGAGGAGTGTGCTTGGGTTTGGTGGTGGCCTCGACAGGACCATCGGCACTCTGGGTTTCACTCGCAGGTGGCTTTGTCGGTTTGATCTGCGCTTGCCCAGCCTCAGTGCCGTACATTCCTCCGCCGTAGGCATCATGGGTTACAGGCTTCATCGGCGTGATGTTGGGCGCTTGATTCTGGCGTGATGTTGGGCGCTTGATTCTGCTTAAACGAATAACACGTGGTGTCTTCATGTTGCGTGGCAATTTCAGAGGCTGCCACTCCGGGTCATTCGTGGCATGATCATCCCAGCTTTTGTGCCTTCGTAAGCCTGTACGCAGTTGGGCTTGGATGTTCATGCAGGACGATGGGCTATTTGCCTTGAGCCCATGGTGTCTTTTTCTCTTGCACAGATTTGAAACCACTTTGTGGATGTTCTATGTTCTCGAGGCTCTGTGCTTTGGGCAAGATAAATGACGAGGCTTTGAAAAGTTAATGATCTCAGACCATCATCATGGTGCGATGCGTTCAAAAGTTAGAATTCTAAAGTCAATCACTACTCTTCTCTCTCTCTCTCTCTCTTTTTAATCGTGAGTTTTGAACTTCAGACTTCTATTTTAGAGGTTGGAGGTTATGTTAGAGGTTGCTTGCTCAATGCTACTACTTTTAATCATCATTTAATCGTTATTTTTCTTGTTCACGCTCCCAACCTAGCTAGTTAATCTTCTTCGAATTACCAACGTAATAAATTTCAAGTTCAAAGAGATTTGGCAAAATATTGGCACATTATTATTGACCCAAATAATAATAGATTAATTTTCAAGAGAGATAGACGTATCACGTGAGTTCTATAATATTTAATTATGTCCGTGAAAGATTTTAAATTTTAAATGAACATTATGTTGTATTTATCTCTCTTTGTATTAAATAATTTGAGTTTATTGGACTCCCGAATCAACAAATTGAGTGAACCTAAGCAAATAAACTTGTAGTTCCAAATTAAAGGTTAAAAGCTTTTCATAGTTTGACTAAACACCTTACATGAATTAATCCTAACAAGACTGGCGCAATGCATCCTCAAGTTATTTAAAATCAATGAACAACATCCTCATCTAATTATCACCAGTAAATTGATTGAAATATGGATAGAGAAATGATAGTTGTAGTCGTGAGTGTGCAAGCGTTGCGCAATCATTTTAGAAAAAAATGAATAAATACGAGATCCACATGAAAAAAAATTAATTTTTTAATAATAAATTTTATTTTTTTTCAAAGTGACTACACAACGTTTACGCATTTCACAATTATATATATTGGATTCATATTCAATGTCTCACAATAGGTTTAACCACTTAATCAGAATGAAGTTTCATGTTGAGAGTGTAATATATTATTATTATTATTGCTTGATTGACGTGTAAACTGTAAAATATATGTCTATTAATTGGAAGGGGGGAAAATGATAAAAATGTGACACATTCTGATAACATCTAATCAATCTGCACGTGGGATGAGTCAATGCCATGCAGCCAATGTGCATAAAAAGGCATGTTTTCTTCCTCTGCAAAAACAGAATAATTCGAACGTGAAGACCTTAAAATCAGCTCATGCTTTCATGCATTCTAACTACCACCGTGACTGACTTCAATGTCAAAATGAAGAAGGAATCCCCGTGACTTCAATTTCTCTCAGTCTTATCTCAAGGGCGGACAGCTTATTCAAGCCCAACCTGTCATGTCCGGTCCCTAACTTTAATTAATTTGTTGAATTCCACAACCAGGGGAGCTCGCTCGCTCATGGTCAACTGATTGATAAATGCTCGAGATCCAAAAAAATGTCTCGAATGAGACTATTTTTTTTTTAAATCGAATGATTAAAAATAAACAAAAATATTTTTTTAATAATATTATGAATTTTTTTATTTTTTTAATAATATTTATAATAATTAAAAAAATACATGAAATAAAAGAAATAATAAAAAAAAAAATTTACCCATTCGAAATATTTTCAAACTACATCTCTCGAGATGTAGCACTGCTCATTTGGGATTGGATGGTTAAGGGTAGGTTTGGGAGGGATGAGAATTAGTTTTAATGTTTATATTATATAGTATTATTTTGATTTGAAAAGACATATTTGAAAAAGGCATTATATTTTATATATTTAAGGTGTAATGATTGAAAAAAACACCTCCCCCACCCACCCACCTTTTATATAATTTTAAAAAATAGCAACATTTCCTCAAAAAAATTAAATTAAAATAAAACAATTAACTCCAATAATATACAATAATAATTATTTTTTTTAGTAAACAATTGATCATGATCTTATGGAATATGAAAATTTGTCTTAAACAGTTAAAAAAAAATTGGTGTCACCAATTTTCTAGACCAGAGAATTAAATAAAAAAAATATATATATATATATATATAATTATACAATTAACAATATAAATAAATATATTATTAATACTTGTTAATATTCTATAATTAATAATATTTTATATATATCTTCATCTAACCTATCACTATTAACTAAAATTTTAAATATGTTATTAACACTTGTTAATTTCTATGAATTAACTAATATATCTATCTAGTATAAATTAATTATAATTTTTTCTTATCATGATCATATAAAATAATGATCATAATTCATTAATGTCCTTAATTTAATTTTATTTTCTGAGTATTAAATTTTAATATTTTTGTTTGTTTACATTGACCTGCAAACATTGTTAATTATAGGTTTAATTTCCTTATTATTAGAGATCTTAAAAAATAAAATTTCCCATCTTAATTAATCTTAATTTGTGAGCTTTATTATGTAGATTCACACAAGTATGCATAATTCCTAAATTTAATAATTGTTGAATTATCATTTTTGTATCTTGAACTTAATTAGAATTAAATTTGTTTTGTAATTAACACGATGCAACGTTATATAAATTAATGGAAACAGAAATATATAAAAAAATAGTACATTTAAATTAAATAAAACTATATATACTATATAACTTTTTATAAAAATTATATATCTTATAATTATTCAGGCCCCAAAGATGAGATCGATTCCGGTCCAGCAGTACTGCATATGGATTAACGCATGCTTCTACATTAATAATCACTATAAAAAAGGAGGGTGAAATCATTTTATACAGTTTGAAACTTTGAATGATACAAATCTTCTTCGACTTGGAGTTTAACATAAACATGCCACTAACACGGATTTAAAAAATATTCAGATTATGCACCACATGAGATCTCCCCGGGATACTTGGGGTTCCATGTAATGTTCTTAAAATCCCAAGTTTCATCGTGTGATGTTGATAAGTTCCAAATTCCAATGTGATCTTCTTCGAGTTTGTAATTGCGATAATTAAGAAACAGGCGAAACATTATATATAATTAGCAGGATTGCACAACCCATGCATGCACAGGCCGATTATCGATACGCGTTGACAGAGTACACCCATGCAATGCGCTGTTACGTACTGCAGATCATCAGAGATTCAGAGCTAGCAGCAGTATTACTAGTTCTACTATTATAGTGACAGCTAGAAGCCCCTGATATTGCATGTTCTATGATTATATACTTAGGAATACAAATATCAGAATGAGTTGGCCTCCTACAAAAAATCTTTAATTTTGGAAGCTGGAAATTATGTTTTTAATATATTATAGGTTGATATATATATATATATATATATATATATATCTTGCTTTTACTAATTTAGATGATGATCAAGACCTTGCACCAAAATTAACTTTGGTTAATCTAGGTGTCATTAAACGCATATTTAAAAGATAATATATTATATATAAGTTCTATTATAAAGTATATATATGTATTGGAAAATATATTATATACCATCTTTTTTGTTACCATCCTCTAACGTGATATTAAATAATTGTAAAATTATTTATTATCTAATCATCGGATACCAAATAAGAAAATGGTAAAGGAACGATAATTAAGAGAATCATGCATAGAATTTTTCATATGTATTTTGAATAAGATGTCTCTTATCATTCACTAGGAGTTGCTAATTTCATACCGAATATTGCATGCTCTTTCCTCTCTCAACTTGAATTAGAATGCTTTTGGGTAAACGAATTTGATCGTACAGCTCTAATACAAAGAATTAAAAATCTAAACATATGTAAAAAAAAAAATATTCAACACTTCAAGAAAATATATGATCCCGATCTGAAAAAAACTATATAGATGTTGGGATGATTTTTTTTTTAAATTTTTTATACGAGTGTGTCACACCCAATGATCAATACACATATATATACGAATTCTGACAAGTCTTAAGTCCAAGCTGCCTACGTACATGTTTCTGTCAGTTGGACCTTGTGCCCACACCCAATGTTCAGAAGTAACAAGTTGCCCCAACAGTCAAGCGAAGCCAGCGTGTCAAACCCACGTGGTGTCCCCCTCATTATACTACACGCCCCCTACTCCCACTTGATCTGCCCGAACAGCCTGGATTTATTCGCGGATCCAGCCCCCCCTCCCACGCCACGCCTCCTCCTCTCCCCCCTCGTGCGCCTTAGTTGTACGCGTCCACCTTTTATATATATACAACTCTCTCTTTATCTTTTCCTCCACGCCATACGCAACTGTTGCAGAAAATTTTCGAGAAACTGTATTTTAGCTTTGTAAAGGAGAGAAAATGGTTGGCCGTTTTAGACGCTCTCTTTCGTTCCCTAACAAAATCAATCCCAACCGTCCTGTGGCTAAACCGCCCATTTCTTACCACATCAGGTCCGTCAGTCTTCCATGCAGATCCCACCCCCTGATCTCCCAGCTTAAGGATGAGATCACCGAGCTCAAATCATGGGTTTCCAAGCCGGACTCCCGAACTTCGTCTTGGCTGTGCGACGGATTGAGTCGTCTCAAGAACGTCCATGACTACCTCGACGACATTCTTCAGCTCCCTCAGACACAGGAAACACTACGACAACGTTGTCAATCCCTGTGGGTTGAGAAACTCTTAGAAGATTTTCTTCGATTTGTCGATGTATATGGAATCTTCCGGACGTCGGTTTTGGCTTTGAAAGAGGTGCAATCTGCGGCGCAGGTGGCAATGAGGAAGAGAGACGAATCGAAGGTTGTTTCGTACGTAAAATCTAGAAAGCAAATGGCCAAGGAAATGGGAAAGCTTGTCTCCGCCGTACGGAATGTCAGGGTTCCAGCAAGATCGGAGCCCGTATCGGTGGGAGACGCAGATCTAATTGGTGTCATCGGAGATGTGATTGAGGCGACCGTGACGGTTTCGGTTGCGCTTTTTAATGGAATATCGGCGTCGTTTACGTCGAGGAAATCGTCGTGGATGGGGCTGGGGTTATACAAGAAGGCGAAAAAAACCAAGGTGGAGGAGGGTATTGCAGAATTTCAACAAGTTGGGGTGGAGAGCTTGTGGGGTTTGAGAATTAAGAAGGCAGGAGATCAGGAGGTGAGGATGGCATTGAAGAAAATGCAGGATATGGAGGTCTGTATTGGTGATATTGAAAATGGTAGCGAGATAGTGTTTAGGAGTTTGATCAACGCAAGGGTTTCACTACTCAACGCTCTCACTCAATAACAGTAGATGTAATTAATTAAATATTAGGATCCATGCATCTTGATGAACAGAGAGATTGAAATGAATATAATTGGTGTACAGTTCAAGTTTCCTGTAAATCATTTGATACATGATGAGTTGCATGCACTAGATTAATGAGTACCGTGTTCCTTGCTTTATTTTTCAACCCAAGTTAGAAAAGCAAAAAAAAAATAAAATAAAGAAGGACGTTGTGAAGGGTTTGCAAATTCAGGAGTCGGGAGAGATTGTAGTGCGCGCAGCATATAAACATGAACAACACTTACAAAGAATGATGATTCCTTGGTCATGATTCATGAACACTAGCTTGTTGCTCCAGGTAATATACGCAGCCGCCGCAACGAAAAATAAACATTTGTGATGGATTATTTAAGGTGATAACGAATATTTTCGATAAAAGTATATTTATTTTGATAAAAATTAATCATTTTCGTTAAAAAGAATTGATCACAAATAAACAATTTTATTATAATTAGCCTTATAAATTGGAATTTTTCATTTAAGAAAGCTTCTGCCTATTATAATTTGGCCGTTGCTACCTTTATAAATTTCGGAGTAGTTAGCTGTGCAAAAAGTGGATTCTGTACGTACCGGCATTAACGGCCAATTTGATTAGCTAGCTCCGAGCCTTAGCATGTTTAATTTGCTCTCCCTTGTGAAAAAGTAAAACAAAGAATAAAGAGAGAAAAAAGGTGGTCCCAGCTCGATACTATCTTATGCCTACCATGTTCTCTGCATGCACTCCAATCTCCATTATTTACGAAATGATTGAATCTTTTCTTCTTCTTTTTTGAACAATAATGAAAATAATCGAACTTTATTATTATTACTGTTGATCATAAGACCGCCCGCCTTCTCCTCCTGAGTCGTATAATGGGCTTGGTCATCAGGCCTGTTTTAAATTCTAGAAAGAAAAGCATCTGACTGGGCTTTCCAGTCAGTTTTGGGCTGAGCTGAAGGCCTTTTGTTCGGCCATGCTCAGTAAGGTTAATCTAGCTAGTTTTTGGACCAATATTTTTCTTATCAATTTAATCAATTATTTATTTTTGACTTTGCAAAATTGCTTCACGGGAGAAGTTGGTATTCTTTATAATAAATTTAAAAAACTCTAATTATAATATTAATTAGTCTGTTTAGAGTAATATATATGGCTTGGAATTTACAATATAAATCATTTGAATATTCTTATTTTTTATCAATATTTCTATTATATATATTGAGATTTTTGTTGCGGGGTGGTTGTTGATAAGCATCATGATAATCAGAAGGCCGTTGAAGTCATGAACAAGATGGACCACACGGTATAATCCTCAAAGCATCGCAAGTAGTCATGTCCCTCCCCTACGACCACATATATATATATAATGTATAATATTAGAGAGTCTACCTTTTGGCACTTCTGCTGACACATGTTCTTATACAATATTTATCAACATCTATAGTTTCAATGCTCGTGACACTCAGTAGTACTGCTTGGTACATGCACGTCATGAGCATGTGCTCCGAAATGTTCTTTTTGTACTCATCTCGTGTTCCTTGATCTGTGATTGATTCTCCAAGAAATTGAAGCAAAGACATTAGTTTTGAATCTGGTTGTTGGCTTGAGTAGTAGATCCAGTATTCACGGCGAAACAGCCATATTAATTGTGGAGCCTAAATCATGATATTTGAGGTAAAATTCCGGTTGCATGAAACAACATAATCATTCATTTTTTTCATGGTTGTCCTGTCGAAATTCAAAAATCGTCTCCACTCCTGAGTCCAGACAAAACTTTAGCAACTTTAGCCGGTCAATCAATACCCGCAAAAGGGCACTACTGGCTAAATAACACGCGAAAGCAATTAACCGATCGAGCCCGTATTTAAAGCTCTGCAAGGACGGTTTTGGGCTTCTCTCATTGGTTCTACCTTTTACAAATGCATCTTTCTTCCAACCAATGATTTTAGATTTCCATTTCTACTCTACAGGTGCAGTGCTTTGGGCCAGTAACTTCAAAATCTTCACTTCCTAGCACCACATGTGGGGGACCGTTCAGTGCCCTGTCTTTATCTCTATCCGTAGGAGAAAAGGCAAAAATTATTAAATAATGCTTTACAGCACTCACAAATCACAATAGGTTTTGTAAAACTCATTTTTATGTAAAATTTAAAGAAAAGTAACTTGAAACTACCTTCAACGGATCCTTTATTTTTAAATGTATTTTACATTTTACTACCGTGTTCAGTTAAATGTAGAGTCAAAAATATTTTATTTATTTATTGTCTTTTCATGTACTTTATCTCTCACAATAGTTTCTCTCTTTATACTTTTTTTCCAATAAACTATTAAATAATATAATATAAAAAAAATAGATAAACTGCTGTATGATATATTGTAAAAGTTAATATGTAAAATAGAAAAAGTAAGTTTTAGTCATGTATTTTAAAGGATAAGATACATAAACAATTGGGAGTGCTCTGGCTCATCTTTTTCACCTCTCAAAATTACTACTAATGTTTTTGTGGGGACAAAATAATGGCGCGGTTGAATAGTACCACTCGAAATTATTTGTACGGAATTTACAATTTTTTTAAAAGAAAATGAGAGTTATTTAAAAAATAATTTTTTAATAATAACTTTTTTCTAGGAATTGTGATATTCCTATCACTGATGGTGATTCATGAGTTTGACAATGGGCACCAGGTCTTGGGGTTGAATTGACCCATTGTCTTATGAACCATTAATGATCTCGTGGGATTGGAGTTAGGCTATGACTCAAGTTCGATTTGTAAGGAGAGCCTGTGGTTCTTACCGTCTAGACTCTTCTATCTGGCTTTTTAGTGGGTTGGGTGCTACTATGGTCACGTTCTGATAGAGAAATCATCTCTAACGCCCCCTCCAACCCTTTCCAAAAAAAAAAAAAAAAAATTGTTTTAAGAGGACCATGCCCCATACCTTCTGGAAAAAAGAATTGTGATATATACCTAGAAGAGGACCATGCCCCATAACTTCTGTTTTTTCTGCACTCAGCCTGCCCACACCTCAAAAACTAAAGAGCAAGTAGCAGTACAGACAAAAATACGTTGAGTTGTAATTCCACCCAAAACTCTCCTTTTGAGGTAACATCGGATTCAAATCCCCATCATGGACGTGGATCTTTGCTCAATCTTTCTTACATTGTCAAAGCACAACCTTTATAGAATTGCTTCTTCTCCTCAGAGTTGTTTTTTGTTTTGTTTTACCCCTAAACATAATGGTCCATTTGGTTAAAGTGATGAACATAATTGAGATGATATTTGACTTTATAAATCGTTTTTGGCATGTACTGAAATCAATGGATATAATGCTATCAATCGACAATAATAAAGCTTAAAACTTTAGCCCATCCATCATCCTCTCGCTTTTGGCAACCAAGTTTTACCGTTGGCTTGTCAAGTTCTCAAATATCATCAGATGTGGAGCGTTGCAATTATGCCTCAATCACATTTTTTAATCATGACTAATGTCATTTTTGTTTTCTAATTATTTTTCTTTTCTCGGAAACGTAGCATAGCCCGGTATGGTGGCGGTACCATGTCATGTCCGACTCGACTCCTTCACAGAATTATCTCGTTATTCAAAAATAATCACAGTGCATATTATTAAGACAATACGACGTATTTTTCGAAACTTTAAACTTTATCTAGATAGTTGTTAATTAAAGTCTCTTCACTTCATGCAATATATTTTGAATTTAAATTCATTTTTAATAGTAACCCTCAAGCTTCATCTTCTCCAATGTCTTTCTTCGTTATAAATGAGAATTATCCATAAAATTAACTAATGGTTATCAATAAAATTAGGATAGTGGACTCTTTTAAAAAAAAAAACAAATTATTTTTAATATTACAAAAATCACCCCAATCTTTTACAAAAGAGCGGTGTTATTCTGCCGCTCAGAGTGCACCGCTCTATGTTACCGCTAGTTCAAACTTTTAGTTTTATTTATTTTTATCATTTTAAAACATTTTTTAAAAATATAAAAAAATATTAATACACTAATAGTCACTTCCTTAACTATTAAGTAAAAAAAATTAAAATACATGAGGTGTCAAATTGAGGGGACAAAGTAACATTTTTCTTTACAAAATAGAGAGAGGAGAGAGATCATCTAACATTATTAATATTTTCAATACCCTTTAAGAATAGAGAGAGAAAATAAATTGAATTTTTCTAAATGTAAACCAATATGTAATGCACATCCGCCGTTGACACGACAATACTTGATTTGTAAGAGAATTCAATTTTAATTTTTTTTTTTTACAAATCTAAGTCTTGTTATGTCAATGGCCATAGTGTGCTTTATACACAAATTTTCAAATAAGATTTTTCAAAACAAATTATAGAAAAAAAAAGACAAGGAATAATTTTCATATGAAATTATAACACGAATAAAATAAAGAAATGCTAAACATATGAACATAATTATAATAATTTAATTTAATTTAATTAAAAAAATAACACAACTCGACAAATCTATTTTAATATTTACACAACCCGAATTTTTTTTTTTTTTTAAATTAATCTTTCATACAAACTTTTATATATCTAGAAAATATGTGAAATAAATGAAGGAGTGCTACTAATGAAAAGAAAAAGAAAAAGAAAACCATAGAGACGTTAATGCAAAAATAAGCCAATCCCGCCACTCTATTCCTCACGGTTCAAACTTAAAAAGTAGAAACAAATCCACCACTCTCCATTCTGGAATCTCAAGTCACGCAGCGTAAAATAAATGTGCAAATCATATCCGACAATTATTTCACATATCGTACAATATGGTATGTATTCTCAGCTTTCCCTGTTCTCTTCTCTTCTGTTCTGTTCTACTCTTCATATTCAGACCGTTATATATGCAAGACACGAATCCTGGAATCTCTCCCTCGTACCTCATAAACCCCTGGGGTTTCAAATACTTTTCTCCCTCACTCCGCTTAATTGCACGTGCCACACATGGGCTGCGGCGCCTCCAAGCTCGACGACCTACCGGCGGTGGCTTTATGCCGCGACCGCTGCAATTTCCTTGAGGAAGCATTACGCCTGAGCTACTCCCTCGCCGATGCCCACGTTGCGTACTTGCAGTCCCTTAACACGCTCGGCCCCACTCTCCACCGTTTCTTTACGCAGATCACTGAGCATTCCGATTCTGATCCGGTTCCTCAACCTTCAAAATCTTCTCCGCCTCATTGTATTTCCCTCTCCAGCTCGAAATCAGATTCGAAAGCAAATTCTCACCTCGAATTCCGTTCTGATTCCGAAGCTGATGACGCAGAGAAAGAAATAGACTACTTTAGCCGAATACACCACGACTTCCTGAGTCATCACCAAAGCTTAGCACCTTCGCCGCCGCCTGCGAGCAACTCGGCTTGGGATTTCTTGAATTTCTTCGACGCGTATGACCGATACGAACCGCTGTTCAATCACAAAGAGGAAGTCCCCGATTTCGAGCCCGAGCCGGTGAAGACGAAAACCGAGGAACACGTAAAATCCAACGAAGATGTGCCGAATTTGTCGGCCGAGAACAAAGTTGTTTCGGAGAAAGATCTGCCTGAGACTCCAACCGCCACACGCGGTGTCTCCGAAGCAATGAGAGAAATTCAGGTTCTGTTTGATAAAGCTTCAGATTCAGGCAATGAAGTTTTAAAGTTGCTAGAGGTCGGAATATTCCATTATCATCATAAAGTTGCCGTTAATCAAGGTATTTCTGACATTTCTGTTCCTTTCTTAAATTTATGAGTTTTTTTTTTTGGAAGTACATTTCTCATAAGATATGAGTTTGGTGGCTCTTTTTGAAGTAGCTTCATGCAAGGTTTTGCACGCGATAACTCCGTCTTTGCCACGAAGAAGCGTGGAAAAATTCTCTCCGTTGATTAAGAAGAATACTAGTTCTGATCATCGAGATATGGGCTTGGGTTCTGAGAACATTTCTTCTGTTTTGGAGAAGCTGTGCATGTGGGAGGAGAAGCTCTATACTGAAGTCAAGGTATGCAATTGATTGCCCAAAAAGCCGATCTGAATTATTTATGCAATGAAAAGTGTGAGAGCAGCTACTTTGGTACTATCTCATTCGTGCCAATAATCGTGGGTACCAATTACTGCTTGGCTACGTACTACCTTTTTTCTCAATTGATATTACCTTTTGAAACCTAGTTTGGCTGTATCCGGCCACGGATACGTGTGTGTTGGGTATATTTATATATTTAAATAGGCATATAGCAAGTCAGCCAAAAGATGTTCTACGTTCTATGTTCCGAGCATCTATGCTTCCTATGATGACGATCGAACGTGCAACTTATATGGCTTGTCTGCCTTTCAGATGATCATATGGATGTATCTTGAGTTGGAGGGACTAGGGAGTTTCACTCTGTGTGATATTATCAGTCATTTTGATCTCATGTTAAAATTCCTACCCCAACTCATTTCTTTGTGATTAACAATGCTGCTTGTGTTATTGAATGAAGGCCAAATCATGGCAAGGGGTACAGATGGTTTTGCAGTACTAGAGATGATTATTATTGGTCGTGGAATACATGAAGGTGCTCATTATCTTAGAGGTTTCTAAATATCATGGTTATTCACTTTTTATAAGTAATAGTTTGTCACAGTTTGTTTGCTGCATTCAATGATGTGCAAACAGGATAGTTTGTTTTTTTTTTTTTTTAAGTATGCAAACAGGATAATAGTTCTGCAACTTAAAATTCTGAGAACTATGTGATCATGACTTGGTACACTAAGAGGCCATTACCTGCAAATGTTAGAAAGAACCAATTGCGGTGGTATTCCCTATCACCAACCCCAACTATATTAATTGTCCTGCATTGTTGAAAACAACATTTTCATGGGGCATTAAGATTAATTCTCTTTCTTGGTAAGAATGAAGAATAGAAAAAAATTGTAAAGCAATCCTATTGAATTCAGAGACAAGTCATGACTATGATAACTGAGGATTAAGCATTGTAGTGACTTGGTTATGTTCATTGACCTTCCAGATCTTGTGAACAATTCGAGGATTTTTTTTTTTCATTCGGTTGGTAATTACCTACAGAAATACGATATGCTCGAATATGTTTCCCATTTGTTCCTACACTGGTTATTTTATGCCTGCCATCGTGCCTCCTTTGTGTTTGAGTGGTTAAGTTACTAATTGTAAGTCAAGATGGTATTTGTTATTTTGCAGGCTCTGGAAAAATTTCGTGCAATTCATGATAAGAAGTGCAGGGAGCTGAAACTTTTGACTAAAAAGGGTGCCGAGGCTTCTAAAGTTGACTCAGTTCAATATTTGATCAGGAGTTTATCTACCAATATGAGAATTTCAATTCAGGTTATTGATAGGACAGCAATTACAATAAACAGGATGAGGGATGAAGAGTTGTTGCAGCAGATCAATAAATTAATTCTTGTGTACGTGATTTTTCCAATTTCGCATGGGAATGTTTTTTAAATACCTCTGTAACTTTGTTTCCTGTGTTTGCACTGCATGTGATTCAGTGATAGTGGTGATTATCATCACAATATGGCTTGACTTTACCATTTGGTTAAGTTTTCTAGCTAATGATAGTTTTTGTGTAATAATTTTATCTGTGGTGTCTAATTGCCATCTAACTGTTATTTCAGGTTAGTTGGTATGTGGAAAGCCATGCTAGATTGCCACAGGTGTCAGTGCGAAGCAGTTGGAGGCGGCAAAATTCAAGATTGCATCAAATCCAATGGGAAGTTTAATTATGCTGATCTTGAAGCTGCCATGGAACTCAAATTTGAGCTTCAAAACTGGAACCTTTGCTTCTTTAATTGGATTGACATCCAAAATGCCCATACCAAGGCTTTAAATGGTTGGCTTTTGAGATGTGTGCATTATGAACCTGAAGAAACACTTAATGGTACAGTGCCCTTCTCCCCTGCTAAGATTGGTGCACCTCCTGTGTTTGTGATCTGTAACCGGTGGTCACAAGCCATGGATAAAGTCTCAGAGAAGGAAGTGATTGAAGCTATGCAGGGATTTTTCATGACCTTAAATCAACTTTTGGAACCGCATATTGTAGACATGCAGCTAAGGTCAGCTGCAGACAAGGGTGTGGAGAGAAAACTTAAAATTTTGGACAGGGAGGAGCAAAGGATACAAAAGATGGTGCAGGCTCGAGAAAAAAAGATGGGTCATGTCCTGCCTAGGCGAGAGATTGTGAATTCTAGCAGTCTGTTATCAGGTCTGAAAACGATTTTTGGGGCCATGGAGAGGTTTACAGCCAACTCTGTGGAAGCTTATGAGGAGCTTTGCCAACGCATTCAAGAAGACGGGCATGTCTGAGTGTTGTCTCGGTCCGTATATTTTTACAGATAAGGTGATATGTGATCATTCTTTCGTATGCATATCCATGGTATATCATGCTATATTCCAGCTTAATATATGACTATAGATATTTTAACTTCCTCTAGAGGAAATTTGTGTTACATTATGGATAGTGGATCCTGATTTTGTTCAGTGTTATCAATTGGTTTGGTGGGGAACTTAAACTTTCTTGTGCTTATCATTTCCATTCCCAAGTCAATGAGGCTTGATTCGATTGCCTTTTCATTCCTTTAACTTTAACTTGAGTTCGATATTTGACTTCCAATCCAATATCTTTGTATCTTCAGCCCTGGGGTAGAGCTCCCAAAGCTGCTGAGAAAGAAAGAAGCAAGTCATACATCCAATAAAATGGCATAATATAATTAGTTACTGATTGGAAAAGGAATGAGTGGTTTGATAATGTTTGACAATGACCTCCCCGAGTAGGGACTGTTGGGGCAGATGGTTGCTGGATCTTGACCTTTACCATTTTATACGTATTTATCTTAAGTGGAGAAACCAAATGGGGATGCTTAGAAACACACGCACATTCTGCCGTTTCTTCTCTCAGCCGTTTCTCTCTAGCGTGCCCATCGCCTCTCCCAAAAGATCTTTTCGTTCATTGGGGGGAGGGGGTTGATACTTTGGCTCCACCCACCTCCTCAGCCATTACCTTGATTTCCGTTTATCTATGTTTTTTTCTTTTTTGTTTTAGTTTTCCAGTAGCACCGTTTATCTTTGTTGATCTGTTGCTTTCCGGTGACCTAGGGTGGACACGTGTCCCTTTTTCAGCTTCTCCAAGTGCCGATTGTCAAACTGGTAGAAGAAATCTGTTTATCTGTGCAGTGCGTTCGCCTCACGCGCCACCGCGCCTTGAAGAGCACTCTGCCACCAAGTGCAATAGTTTCGGGATTTACGGCTTCGGATTTTTTAGATTCGACTGTTCTCTTCACTCCAGTTGTGGCGCGTGGTCTGCACGCGCCGCCATTGCCAGTAACGCCCCCTTGCTGACGATTCGACATAGTTTTCGGTTGCTACACTATGTTCCCGTTTTCCTTAACTAATGATCAAATAAAAGTGGATGTGACAATTCCTTCCAGCCAATCTAAACCAACACGTTGCAGCACACCCCTTTGTACTGTAGCTTCGAGCTGCAGTTTTATAGTCTGTTCATCAAACTATTTAAAAATCGTCATCAAGCGATCTCCTCTTGTGAGAATTGGGTGGGAGTCAATCTATTGGCTCTAATCAATCCAGTTGTTTTTTTTTTTAACCTTTTGTGTTGTAATGTGTGTTTGTTTTGAAAAGACTGTTAGATACTCCTACACCATTAAACTTATGTCTTATATCTGCTAATTTATCTATAAATGCTTTATTTGCCTAGGAAAAAAAGAAGAAACACACACGCACAGACGCCAAATGGGACTTTAGTGGCTGAGTAACAGCCAGTCAACATGACTCTTAAAAGAAAAGATGAGGGTTGTATATGTCAGCGAGAAATCCGTTTTCCTTGGTGTAAGCCTGGTTTTGCATTCAAATTGCACCAATTGGGAGTTGCATTCTGGCCTGAGATCCTGTGTACACGGAACATATGTTTTTAACAGTACTCTTCTTAATGAAAAGCTGATGTGTAATTTTTAAATAGAAAATCATTTAAATTATTCTACAGTCCGATGGAGATGATCGAATAAAAAATAGTATTGTTTCATTAAAAAAATTTAAAGACGCGTTAACTAGATTTGGATTGAGGTAAGAGATCCTGTCACTTTCTTGCCACTGTCGTGTTGAAGAGGATGTTTAATCGTCGGGTCGGTTTGATGAGTATCCACTTCTAAGGAATTTGACTTTTTAGGAGTAAGTTTAAATACATATTTTTTAAAATTTTAGTTTTTATAGTCTTTTTTTTTAAGTTTAGCTTAATATAAAAATAATTTTATCTCATTTTATCATTATAATTTTTTTAAATTTTTACATAAAATATAATAAATAATTCAATTTTTTTAAATTTAAAAATATTAAAATATAATAATTTAATCAACTTTTAACTTTCATTTAAAATTATCTTATCACTATGTCATTTCAATAACAAAACGGGTGACATAGACTCGTTTGCTTTACAAAAAAAAATCTAAAATTTTAAAAACTTCTTTTATCTAGTCTCATCTCATCGTTATAACTTTATCAAATTATCACATAAAATAAAATAAATAATTCAATTTTTTTAAATATCAAAATAAAAATAATATTAATATAAATATATTATAACAATATTTTATTTAATCTTTTAATTTTAATCTCAAACTTACCTCCTCTCCAAAAACAAACGATCCAAAAATAAGAGCAGAGCCAACGATTCAGCGGTCGCCAACAATGAATCATATTTAGGTGTAAAGAATATTGGAAAATTTTCAGGTCGCTATAAAAATTGCAGGTGAGAGAGAGAGAGAGAGAGAGCTCAGGGTCATTGGACAGCTGTACGTCACGAGGAAGCTCGCGTTTCGTTTACTACAAGCTACGAGTAATGCAGGATCTTTTTATTCTCAAACTTCATATACTATGGACTCTATCCACGGATTAAGAAATTACATCATTATTATCTCATTAAATAGAAGTTTACACTGAGAATTTAAGATTAAAATAAAATTTTAATAAACAAAACAAAGGAGTGACACGTGTTTTTGGGATATGAACGACAATATTTAATTACTAAATTGAAATCTAAAGCAATGTTTTGAATACCGTACCGGATGTCGTACCGATCAAGGCACTGGAACGAAATATTTCGGTACCGGTACCGTTTCGGGATAACGTTTCGGAATAGTCGATATATAAATAAATTATATATATAAATATATATCAAAATTATATTCCAAAATAATAGTCTATATATAAATAAATTATATATAAATACATATATATAAATTATAAATAGTCTAGTCTGAATTAGGAGTTAAAAAATAAGTTTGTAGTTTGAAAAAATCGAAAAAAAAAAACACACAGGCCACCGGCCGAAATACAGGCCGGTACAGGCCGAAATTTAGTCCGGTATGGCCGGTACGGCCGGTATTTTAACCGGTACGATACATATATAGTACCTGTACCGGCCGGACGGCCGAAACGAAAAATTTCAGCCGTACCGGCCGGTACAGTACGAAATTCAAAACAGTGATCTAAAGACTTGTTATAATATTCAATATTTTTAAATTAGGTTTATTTATTTATTTGGCAACTTACACAGTCTTTATTAAATCCAGAATACCTGTTTCAAGAGAAAATGTAGGAAATAGTAATAATGCTATCTATTACTACAAGCAAGTGTCGGAACTCGAATTTGTTCGTCTGGACACTGAATAGAAAATGAGCATTTTCTCGTTCAACTCGTGCTGCACACGCACCGCCGACAAGCACGCTGTTTTTTTTTTTTTTTTTTTTTTTCTTTTATTCAAAACTATCACGCATCATATTAAATATTAAAATAATATTTTATTTAATTTTCAACAAAACATCTCATTTTATTTTATGTAAATTGTATAATCAAACGAGTCCGCATACATTTTATCTTTATCAAATAAAAGAATAAAACATATATAAAGTCCACAACGGTGTGAAAAACATTTGAATCTTGAAAAATAAATAGTCTACATATAAAATATTTGTGCTTATCCATATTTGTATACATTTCTTGTTATATATATATATATATATAGACTATTTATATGAGTAATGCTACATACAGTCGTGTAATACGCAAATGCCGTGCAGTCACTTTGAAAAAGAGTGTGGTCTACTATTAAAAAATTAATTTCTTTTCATGTGGGTCACATATTTATTTACTTTTTTCAAAGCGACTGTACACTCACGACTGCAAATATTATTTCTCTATATATATATTCTTTTTTTGCGTTCTCATGTGATATTCTACGTTTAAAAAGCAAACGAACGACTTGTTTGTTTGTGAAGAATAACAACTAAATAAATAAATTATATTAAAAATAAAAAAAATTATGGAAATTAAGGGAACTAATATTATAAGATATTAAAAATCATGAAGAAAAATAATGATGCATGATGAGCTTTCACTTTATAGAAATTAATATAAAGAAGCGCTATTTATTATTATTTAATAAATATTAATTTTAAT
Organism: Juglans cinerea; assembly: GCA_961763995.1. Taxonomy (NCBI): domain Eukaryota; kingdom Viridiplantae; phylum Streptophyta; class Magnoliopsida; order Fagales; family Juglandaceae; genus Juglans; species Juglans cinerea. Next base: position 27,966,649 of record CAUIVZ010000005.1, read on the forward strand.
ATTTTTATTTATCTGCTGATCATAAAATGTTTTGCTAATAATATATATAGTTAATAATATATGTGTAGTAATTTTTGAGTTAGAAAAAAATAGAGACATATGGATAGAAAAGCAAGGACGAAAAAACCGCGAAATGAAAGAGGAGACGAGATTGGAGGACCAAAGTACCCTCAACGACACAAAAAGGACAGTTCAAGCAGAGAGGGAGAGAGAAGAAGTTTTGTCAGTGCAGCTAAAGGAAGAGAAAACACGCAAATGAAAAAGAAATAGAAAGCTGCACCTCCTCTTCTTCGCTCTTTAGATCTCTTCTCTGTAGTGATACACACACGGGTGGGTGGCTGGGTAGCCTGGGTTAACACTGAGCCAAAGGAATCTCTCTCTCTCTCTCTGTTATGGTTTTTGGCTAATAGCGAGGTGGAGGTGTTGAGGGACTGAGTCAACTCAGACCGAGATATGGGCTGTTGCGAATCCACCTTCTTGAAAGGTCCCCGTACGGAAGATAACAAGTACCACCGCCGTAACCACAATCACCTCCACAACCACAACCACAACCACAGCAACTACCACAACCTCCCTTCCGCTATTCCCCCACCCAACGGAACCGACTCTGGCGCTTCCGGAGCCATCTCCGCCGGTTACGGAGGCGTGCCGGGATTCTCGGAGTTCTCTCTGGCCGACCTGAGAGCCGCCACCAATAACTTCAGCTCCGACCACATCGTCTCCGAGAGCGGGGAGAAGGCCCCCAATGTCGTCTACAAGGGCCGCCTCCAGAGCCAGAACCAGAACCATCGCCGTTGGATCGCCGTCAAGAAGTTCACCAAGCAAGCTTGGCCTGACCCCAAGCAGTTCGCCGTAGTTACTCCTTTCCTTTATTGTCTTACCTTTCCCGTTGTACCGTTTTGCTCCTCATTTTTATTCTTCTTCGTAGGGTTTGCAATTTTGGAGTGTTTTGTTTCATTACTGTTGCGTTGTTGCTATTGATTTAATTTTAATTATAGGAGGAAGCTTTTGGGGTTGGGAAGCTAAGGCACAAAAGGCTTGCGAATCTAATTGGGTATTGCTGCGATGGCGATGAGAGGCTGCTTGTTGCGGAGTACATGCCCAACGATACCCTAGCCAAACATCTATTCCACTGTACGTTCCTGTAATTTTCTGGCTTCTAATTTGGCGAACTAATTATTTCCGTAAATAAATAATTTATGGAATTGTTTCTACTTGAATTCTTAGGCATAGTTGTTCTGGTAATATTAACTAATTTTGGACTGTCTGGTGGTTATTAGTATGATGAATCCTAAAGGACCAGTCTTTCAAGTGGATTTGATTTCCGTTGCATTTGAAAAAAAAAATTGCTCCCATAAAGCGAGTTGCTTTATTGCCTATACTTGAAGCTGCGGATATAATAGTAGTTATTTGAAGAACTCTTTTTCTAAGTCGGTGTGTAGAGCACACCTAATAAGATGCTTATATGGCATAATTTGATTTAGAAGAGAAGTTTTGAAATTTGATTCTTATAAATCAAATCTTACCATTTAAGTGATGTGTATAGTGTGCTCTACACATCTGCTTGAGAATAGAATAACTCGTAATTATTTATATACGCATGTTTGTATATCTTTATCTATCTGAAAAATATTTTAAGAAATTCAAATTGGTGAAAAACCCTTAAAACTGTGTAATGGACAAGGTCGTGCTCTCACGCCTTTCTTACTTGTGGTCATAATGCGAGGCTCACTCTATACTACCAGTCTGTTCACAGAAACTTCTTCTTTATCTTAGTAAATTCCTTCATTAATGAGTTGCCTGAAGTGTAATGCTTCATTTATCACTTGATTGGCAGGGGAGAATCAGACCATTGAGTGGGCCATGCGATTACGGGTTGCTTTGTACATTTCTGAGGCATTACATTATTGTAGTACCCAAGGCCGCCCACTATATCATGACTTGAACGCATACAGGGTTCTCTTTGACGAGGTGCAGTAGCAAATTTACTCTTGTTTCTGGCATCTATGACATTTTCTCTCGAGTTAAAGCGGTACTGTTGTGGATGGTTTTGGCAGAATGGTGATCCTCGGCTTTCATGTTTTGGCTTGATGAAAAACAGTATGGATGGAAAAAGTTACAGCACAAATCTTGCTTATACACCTCCAGAGTATCTGAGAAATGGTAGTTTCTAATCTTTGGTCTCATTATCTATTTTACTTGGTGATATCTTCCACACTAAATCCTGAGATCTTGTTATCTTTATTGTTCTCTAATACATAAAACCAGCTAGAACATCCTCATGCTTCCATAATCTTTTGTTTTGTGATGATTACTGCTAGTTTTTCTTTTCATATCAATGTATGACTTCTAAAGGATACTATTAATGTTTAGTTGTCATTGTCTGCTTGGTCTACTGAAACAAAGAGACCCTATAGTATCATCAAGAAACCTTGTAGAATATTTTAGAAAGTTACAGAGAATCTCCGCTTGCACGGATATGGCAGAGTTAAGCTGCACCTTCAGATAAAAGTATAAATTAGTTGATTACATTCAAGAGGGGGGGTTTGGAGCAGATCTATATAGGCAAGCCGGTAAAAAGGGCCATATATAGAGATCAAGTAAGAGAGTTTCCAAGCTCATAAAATCTCAGAAGATTCAGCTCTATATGACATGATGATTCACTAGATCCACCCAGTGTTACAGATTTTACAGTAATTAAAATTGCTTAACATGAAAGTGAATTTCAATTTCTTTTATCAATCTCAATTTGCTTCTCACCTTAACCTTTGTAGGCATATAGGTACAGCTAGAATTTTAGCATGGTATCTTTTTTTTTTTTTTTCTTTTTTTTTTAATATAGAAGGCATCGATTTGTCTTCCTACGATTTTTTGTTTAAATATTGTAATTGTGAGAAGATTGGAAACAAGGGCCTTGGTCTTCGGGGTATGCTCCCCTCAAGTCTTAGGTTCGAACCCTTAGGAGAGGTTTGGATAGTGGGTTGAGTTGAGATGAGAGTTGAATAAAATATCGTTAGAATATAATTTTTGTTTTGGAATTTGAAAAGGTTGAACTGTTTATTATATTTTGTTTGAAAATTTGGGAAAGTTGTAATGATTAGATTAGATGAGATGAGATGAGATGAATGAGATGGGTTGAGATGGTTATTGAATCCAAACAAGGCCTTAGGTGCAAATAATTTTTAGGAGCCATGTCCCCGACTTCCTATTGGTGAAAAGTCAATGATTAACTTGATCCATGTGATGTGGGTGCATTATACAGGTTTGGTGTTGAACTGAGTAAAAGACATGTTACGTTTGCACGGTCTCCGGGATTCCTCATTATAAAAAAAAAATATAGGAAAGATAACTTGAGCTGAGGTTGGTACATGAATATCGTGTGAAACTTACAATCTAAGTGGCCACGGAGTGTTGCTTGCCTTGACATATTTTAGATTGTCGTATATGTACTATTTACTTTTGTAGGGTTTGAAAGAGTTGTGATGCTTAACTGCTTTGTAGATGTTATCAATTTTTTTAGCAAGATGTTTATTTAGTGTTGAAATTGTTATTATTGGAATGTATGACACTACTTTTCGAGTAATGCTTCCTAAATGGAATACGTATATGTTATAGGAAGGGTGACTCCGGAAAGCGTTATCTTCAGCTTTGGGACTGTCCTCTTGGATCTTCTCAGTGGAAAGCACATCCCCCCAGGTCATGTAAGTATTTTACAATTTTGGATAGTGGATCTATCACTCATAGGTGTAATGTAGTGGTTCTGCCGATTCAGCTGTCCAATTTGAGGGCAGTGAAGTCCACAATGGAATTCCTCTTTAATAAGAAAGAGAAGAAAACAAGTACTCATTTTAAGGAACTTATTCTACGATATTGGAAATTTGTAGTTGGGAAGCTGCGTGCTTTCTCTATAGGCTTGTAGGATTTGTGTTGAGCATGACAGTATACTTTTGCTACCATTATTGAGCTGTGACTTAGCAATTATCTGTCATAAAATGGAATATACTGGATAATATCCTTTTTCATCTTTTTTTCTTGAGTGTGGCCTTTCCAATACGTTGTCTTTCTGGCTGTATTTGTGTTACATTTTTAGCTTCCAAAGAAGTCTGTTATGATTTATGTTGAAGAAGGCTTATGTCAGATAACAGATATCTCGTTATGTAATCCTATCCAAGAATTTGGAGAAATAACACCCCTGATAGTCACACCACTGATTTGTTACCTGCTAGTGTCAAGGAAGATCTTCACACGGTCATTTGAAATTTAACGTTTCTTTCTGATTTTTTTTGTTTAAAATTATTTTGGCATTGATTTTAATGAATATGTTTCTATTATGTATGCAGGCTCTTGATATGATACGGGGCAAAAACATTCTTCTTCTCATGGATTCACATTTGGAGGGTAACTTTTCAACTGAGGAGGCAACGGTGGTTTTTGATATTGCCTCACAATGCTTGCAGTATGAACCTAGGGAACGGCCGAATGCCAAAGACCTTGTTGCAACACTTGCCCCCCTACAAAATAAACCCGATGTAAAATCTGCTTTCATTGCTGTCTAGCTTTCTAATGCATGCATTAAGCTTTTATCATAAGAGTTCTTTTTTTTTTTTAACACGACCTATCAAATTTCTTCTTAAACGCTGTGGAAGCACAAGATCACTGCCTGTCATGCTATCGCAGTGCCCAATTATCCATTGTGCCACTGGTTGTCTGTTTTGCCAATTGATTCTTGGTTGGAGCTGTGTTTTTTTTTTTTAAGAGGACTAAGCCTAATAATTATTATTAAAAGGATCCTTACTTATGGCAGAGCAATAGTGTTGATACATCTCACTTATATCAAACATTCAGTTGCCTCTGGAAGCAAAATTTTTAGTTGTGGTTTTCTTGATGGTGATGAGTGCAGGAAAGAATTGATGGTTGCTTATCTCGTTTGATTTTATTTTTCCTTAATTTTTATAATGGATTTTATTGCATTCCTGATTGTGTACTAAAATCAACTTCCAGATATTTTTGTGGATGGATCCGTCCATAATGAAACAGTTTTGTGAACTTAAAATCTTATTTCAGGATGTGAGTTCTCTGCTTGTAGGTTCCATCTTATGTGATGCTGGGAATCCCAAAGCACGAGGATGCACCTCCTACGCCACAACACCCCCTTTCTCCAATGGGTGATGCCTGTTCAAGGATGGACCTCACAGCTATCCATCAGATCTTGGTCAGGACACACTACAAAGATGATGAAGGGTCCAATGAGGTAACTGAATTGTACAAGTTGCAAGCGTGCATAACTTTCATCTACTCTTATACTAACATCTCTTTCTTGATGTCGATTTGTTTAGTTGTCTTTCCAAGAATGGACCCAGCAAATGAGAGACATGCTGGAGGCAAGAAAGCGTGGGGACTTGGCATTTCGTGACAGAGATTTTAGATCTGCAATAGACTGTTATTCTCAGGTATGTTGATTGCAGTATTGAGATAAATAGCTCTCATAAATAAACTTCGTTTCATGCCATTATGTGGTGGGCCATCCATACTTCCCTGTTATTCACTTGTACAACAAGCAATAGAACTTTATTTAATAGTATCCCAGATTCCCATGCTATGATGTTAACATGGGAAGGATATATTTTATATATGTAGAATTTTAAGAAAATGTGGAACTTGATTGATACGGAGAACAGCATACGTCCACAGAGCTTGACGTAAAAATAAATGTGCTCCCCCCCTTCCGCCCCATTCTCTTCTTCTCCCTCGTACAAGCTAATGCCATTGATTCATTAGGGGTAAAGAAATAGAAAAGACATCCAGATTTCAACTAGTAAAGGAAAAAAACGAGGAGATAGAAAAGAAAACGTGAGAAATACTGTGATTTTGTTAATTTTATATTGGTTGTATGTGCAGTTCATAGACGTCGGAACCATGGTTTCTCCAACGGTGTATGCACGACGAAGTCTTTGCCATCTGATGTGCGATCAACCAGATGCCGCCCTCCGAGATGCAATGCAAGCACAATGTGTCTACCCTGATTGGTCGACAGCCTTCTACATGCAGGCAGTTGCACTTGCCAAGCTGGATATGCACAAGGATGCAGGTGATATGTTGAATGAAGCCGCAACACTCGAAGAAAAAAGGCAACGTGGTGGTAGAGGGTCTTGAGAATCAATGCGGAATTTATTCTTTCATATATTTGGTTTTCAATTAACTGTTGTTGTAACCAACATGTGATGTTTGTGTAATGGAAATTGGGAATGTGGTTTCTGTTTAAAAGTGTAAGATAGAGAGCGATGGATAGAGAGAGGAACTTGAGTGTTTTCCTATTTTTTTGAATTTATTGAAATAATTAATTAGTTCCTAACTTGTATATGGGTATATGAAATTTATAACACCAAGATTTTGACGCTTGAGCGGTGGGATCAAGCAACGTATAGTTCAGCTTTCCCATCAATGAAGAGACTCATGAACTCCTCCCCGTCGACAGTTTCTTTCTCGATGAGTAGCTGAGCAAGCTTGTGAAGTATGTCAATGTGGGTGGTCATGATATGTTTGGCCCTGGAATATGCCGTCTCTACCAGTTCCCTAACCTCTGCATCCACTACGTCAGCTGTTGCCATCGAGTAATCTTTCTGGGATGACATCTGCATTCATTATATGAATATATATCATCAGGCATTATTACTACTTTGGCAGCGTTTCCCAAGTCCAATCACAAGACATACCTGTTGACCCAAGAAGGGATTTCCACCAGGTCCACCAATGGCAACTTGTCCTATCTTTTTACTGAACCCAAATCTCTCCACCATCTGTCTTGCCACCCGCGATACTTGCATGAAGTCATTTGATGCTCCTGTGGTCACATTTTCCTGGCCAAAAATTACCTCTTCCGCAACTCTGCAATTGAAAACAAGAAAGAGAAGAAAGTTGTTTAACAAATTGGGTGCCCGTAGCCAACTAGTGCACTAAATAGAGGGGGAAAACATACTACAAATCCAAGCACTTGTTAACTATAGCAGAATTAGACCCAGAACGGCTCTAATGGTACTTGAATATAAAAGAATGATTAAAAAGAAAAAGAAAAAAGCAAGATAAGTTCTGCAGTGCTGGAAATAAGTTCATGCAACTAACCTTCCACCCAGGGCAACAGCCATCTGATTCTCCAGGTAGCTTCTACTGTAAAGTCCAGACTCCAGCCTCTCTTCACTTGGAGCAAAGAAGGTAAGGCCACCAGCTTGGCCACGAGGAATGATTGATATCTTGGCTACAGGATCATATTCAGGCATTAATGCACCAACTAGAGCATGCCCGGCCTCTGCAAGGTTTTTTGAGCGTATACATTGTTAGCCACCGAAAATCAAAGATTACAAAACTAGACAAAGCTGGAAACATCCTTATCTATACACATACCATGATAAGCCACTAGTTTCTTCTTCTCCTCTGACACTACAGCATTTTTCTTCTCTGGTCCAGCAATAATCCTCTCCAGTGCATCAGATATCTCATCTTTGCTGATTTCCTTGAGGTCACGCCTGGCCGCAAGAATAGCTGCTTCGTTCATCAGATTCTGCAAATCAGCCCCTGTAAAACCCGGGGTTCTTCTCGCTATCTTGTCAAAGTCCACATCCTTTCCGAGAGCCTTCCCCCTCGAGTGTACCTATCATACATGAAGGGTTCAAGTTTAAAAAATGGATTCAGTTCAACTCAATGATTGGAAAACTTCCTATTAAGCTTCTCAGTTTTGGACAACGGCAGTTGAATGAACCAAATTATACAATTATATTCCTAGATGAGAATTGGCCCTAGTAATATGTTGTTGAGCAGTGGAGTTTTTCCCCCTTTTTTCAGTGGCACAGAAGTCCAACATGCCGTTAACCGATCTTATTTTAGAGCAATGAACGAACAGCACTCTTGAAACAACATCTACTCGGATATCATTTATTTTATAAATATCAACATGAATTTATATTATTTTTGAATTGTATAACCTAGATTTAGACCTTGGAGTCTTGGACATCTTATTTACAGATAATACAGAAATGTGTTCAACTAACTCTGCAGGGTTTGTATGTATAGAGCTAATAATTACCTGAAGGATCTTAACTCTACCAGCAACATCAGGCCTGTCCACAGTGACCTGCCTGTCAAACCTCCCCGGCCTCAACAGCGCTGCGTCAAGTACGTCGGGCCGGTTTGTTGCCGCCAACACAATCACCCCCGAATTACCTGAAAACCCATCCATCTCCGTCAAGAGCTGGTTGATAGTTTGCTCCCTCTCATCATTCCCACCTCCAAGCCCCGCCCCTCTCTGCCTCCCCACCGCGTCAATCTCATCGATGAACACAATGCACGGCGCTTTCGACTTGGCTTTCTCGAACAAGTCCCTCACTCTCGAAGCCCCAACTCCCACAAACAATTCCACAAACTCCGAAGCGGCACACGAGAAGAATGGCACGCCTGCCTCGCCGGAGACTGCTCTTGCCAATAGGGTCTTCCCGGTACCAGGGGGTCCCACTAGCAAGCACCCTTTTGGGATTTTAGCTCCCAGGGCAGTATACTTATCTGGGTTTTTCAAGAAATCAACGACTTCTTGCAATTCAAGCTTCGCTTGGTCAGCTCCTGCTACATCGGCGAATGTAACGCCGGTTTCGGGGACCTCTTGGAACTTGGATTTCGATCTTCCAAAGTCCATTGGGCCACCCAGCCCACCTGGCCCACCGGGGCCGCCTTGGGCTCGGCGGAAGAGGAAGAACAGTCCAGCAAAAGCGATGATAGGGAACAGAAGATTACCAATAAAATTGAACAACCCGTTGCCCGAATCTCCCTCGGCGACTGAGATATCGACGCCGTTCATGGCCAAGATGTCGATGAGATCCGGGTCGTTAGGGACAGTTACAGTGGCTCGGCGGCCATCGACGGCGGTGAGCTGAAGAGCAGAGCCGTCTTTGCTGAATCTGACTCTCTCTACTTTGCCCTTCTTCACTGCGTTCAAGAATTCGCTGTATCGCCATTGGCCACCTTCTGGGAGGTCAGAGTTGTTCTGGGATTGGGGCTTTGGGGCTGTGAGGAGGAGGTTTTGTGAGAAAGGCGAGGAATTTGAGGGGCTAGATTTGGTGAGTTCGGCTTCGATTACTGGTGGGGGTTGAGGGGGTGTGGGGTTGTCAAGGGCTAGGGTAGCTTGTGGGGAAATAGTAGAGAAGATTAAGGCAGCTAAGGTGGCTTGGGACGAGAGAGAACTCAAAGGCACTGAATTGGTTTTTTTGTTGAGAATGCTCTGAGTGATTACAGGCTTTCTTTTGGAGAAGAGAGGCAAAGGAAGCGGTGATTTGGTGGTTTTCGGGGTTGGAGGAGAGAGCAAGATTTTAGACCCTAAGAAGTTCGAAGAGAGCAAAGGATTGGTAGTGGTGGTGGAAGCCATGGGTTTGATGAGATGGAAGTTTGTTCTGTGCTTTATCTCTATCCTGTGCGTCTCTAAACTTGCTTATATGTGCAGGTACAAAGGAATATCAATAGGGATGATGAAGGGGTAATTATAGCGTGTGGATTGTAGCCTCTTCTACGAATCGGACATGGGATTTTGTTGTTTTGTTCTTTTACTCGGGAGAGATTTTGGGGGATGAAAAGGGAAGCAACTTGCCCAAACACATGCCATAGATTTTGCTTGGTGCTTAGGTCCCGCCCACGTGGTCTGTATAAGAGCCAGTTATTTCTTGAATGATGATATTTATGTGTCTTAAACTTCTGTGCTTTCATTTTCTACTGTTTGAGCGATTGTATCAGTATGGATATATAGGCTGGCGTTATGCGGAGGAAGATGATGGTAATTTGCAAGTTCAAACTTCAAACGAAACGACCACTGAAAAGGATGTGAAAAGCAGAGGCGTTCGCTTTGCATTGATCACCGTGAAGTTTCTAGAGGCTGCAGATGTGTTTTATTTACTTGCGTGGGCCTGGCCCGCAGGTGTTCACACGGGCCTAAATATCGGTAATTCGCTCGGGAAAAATATTTATATTTGCCCCACACCGGCACACACTCAACGTGTGTTAAAAAAAAAAAAAAAAAAAGTGATGTGAAGTGTGTGCCGGTGTGGGGCAGATGTATAGCATTTCTCTTCGCTCGTCCTTTAATCGGATAGTTTCTGTTTTTGCTCAAATTATAACGAGTTTTCTTATTTTTTTTGGTCGAGAAATTCAGTTTCCCTCGTCGAATGATTTTAATAGTTCAAGGACAGTCTGCACATTATATACATCACACGAATTTTTTATATATTAGAATTTTAAAAAAAATGCTATTTATTTATTTATTTATTTTTAAAAGAATACCTTTAAGTCGGTCGGGCTGTCCAACCCCAAATATCAGCCCCAATAATAGCCCTCCACGTAAGTCCTCCAATTTACATTTCCTGCACCATCAAAAACTCCACAAAAAGCTTCCAAGTCCTCATCGTCTTCCAAATTTGGGATGAGATTTTTTTGGGTATTTTTGGATTATACCTTACAGAAGAAGAAAATTCAACCACTACCAATCTACCATCATATCACAATTGGCACCTCCATCTTTCATGCATGCAATGTGTATTTGGGGGTACCAGTCTTATCAACACCAACTGTATTAACCACCACCTGTCTATAACGGAAGGCTCCCCGGACAATTTGGAGATTAGCTGTACTCACTACGTACTTGTGCAGATGATCCGTGCATAGAACTATCAGATCTGATTCAGGGTTTTCCTGTCTTTATAGGCTTCTGTATTAAGAGATCTAAAGCATCTTAATTTCTGATGATCTTCAAACCCAGAAATCCGATACATGCATTCAGAATCTTATCTTTGTAGCTAGGTATATGGCACGCCCAAATCTTCATGCTCTTGGAGTTTTGCCCAACTCTTCCAACGGCCTTGTTCACTCACCCGGCTCCATTCGACGAGATCTTTTGCACCAACGACGAGAACAAAGGGTTCATAAGGTCTCGGAGGCATCTCTAAGGATGTTGGACGCGTATGGCACTGCTCAAGATGTTCTCTTACTCGTCAAAAAACAACTCAAAGATCTTCAATTTACGTTTAGTCGGGGGTCCATTGGCGAGCCGGAAATTGGCAACAGGATTGCAGCTTATAATCTCGGTAGAAAGACGTTGAAGATAGAAACATTGAATCGCTTGAATTCTTTAAAAGGCATGAAGATAAAAGGTCTGAGGAACAAGTGCATTAATCTGCACCTCTCATCAATAGATGACAACCTTAAAGGAGTTGTGAATGTGCTGAAGGAAGTGAGAATGACTGCTATTTCTATAATGGAGGTACTGTTGTCCCTCATTTCCATATCATGGCTAGATCACAAATCGGCTAAATGCTCGTTTGCTTCGAGGCTTGTTCGCCTTAATCGACATAGACTGAACAATATTTGCGATTTGATGGCGCTCCAGGATACGAATAAAAGACTGGAGGCCGTGGAGATTGCCATTGAAGATCTCGAAGCGGAGTTGGAGTGCATGTTTAGGCGTTTGATTCAGACAAGAGTTTCACTCCTCAACATTCTAACAAACTAGCTAGCTGAATGGATGCACGCAACAGTACTGGAAATCCCATCTGATCTCTTCATGTGTCAGTGGACATGCAAAGACAATCGACCAAAGACAACCTCAAGAGGCTATTAAACTGTGATCTGCTTCCGCAAAAGTTCAAATTTCGCGCACGTCCATTTTTGCATATATCGTCCTGTGATCGCTCACAGCCTAAATAAATCTTTGCAGGTATCCGGGCAGTTTATAACCACTTATTGGGCTTATATCTGACGAGTGATGTAGACAAGGGAAGGCGGCATTTTGTTTACCATGCGTAATCAGCTTTTCATTTATGGCCATCAGAGAGGTCGTTGTCCCACGTATGTGGATGCCTCATGTGCTAGCTTGTTTCAATATTCAAACGGTTGTTTCAATACCTAATTTATTTCCTGTATCCAAAATGCTTGTTTGAACCCAAGCTTTTCCATTTCTCTGATCTTATTCCCCTTCTTGTTTCTAATTAAAGAACCACGCAAACGATTGCAATTTGGGAGGTTCTTAACTTGCCTCGAAGTTTGAGGAGAAGATCATATCGGTGCCAGGAGGGAATAAATGTGCAATCTTATATTAGTTTTCATCCAAAATTGGTTGGAAAGGACGACGAACTACGTTACACTTCAGGTCGACGTTTCCAATGCAAGGCAGCGATGAAACATGTAGTTCTTGTAAAATATGTACAGACCAGAATATTTCTTTTGATCAGTACAGACTACAATATTAATACCAATCAAATGTTCATAAAATTGTTTTTTCGTGATCTTCTTCAAATCCACCAAGAGTCGTATTAATATTAGGCAAGCACAAAGGGAAAACCTTGGGAAGAGCCAAAAGCAATAAACCGCGAGATGAACTAAAATGAATTGATTCGCAAAAGAATAAGAAAAAAGGGAAATTCACGAAGGGCTATATGTATGCGAGACATTTGACATTATTTTGTGCAAGGAAAGAGTGCCATGGCTGGAATAAAGCATGAGAGCCACTGATGCTCCGAAATATATTACAAATAAAAAACCGAGTGATATCCATGCTAACAGACTAACATGCTCAATCGGAGTTTTCTGTTCATTACATCATGTTCACACAATCTTTTCTTCACAATCACTTTATTGAAACAGAAATAAACGAAGTTGAGATGGCATTTGTGCCAAGAACCCATCAACAAAACTCTTTGTCCTCTTCTTTCAGCTCCTCAGTGCCTACAGGTGATAAAACAAAAGCAAGTTCTGGTCAATTTATTTTGCATTTTACAAATTTTAAAATAGATATATATGTGAGAGAAGAGCTGGGTAACATTGCAACTCAAGCATCAGTAATAAAATGTATGCTTGTTGTACAACTAACTCTCTCTCTCTCTCCCCCCCCCCCCCCCCCCCCCCCCTTCCCTCATTTTGTGGAAGAAAGTACAGGTCTCTATATATCTCATTAATGGACTATGTTCTATAGATAATCTACCAATACCAATTTAGTATTATCTAATGAAGTTGAATTTCCACTTCACCTGCAACATACAAAAGAAATAATTCAAACATAATCTTTATTGGTCAGTGCCAAAAACCAGAAAGACATAAAAAAATGGTGTAATTATAGTTGATGAAATGACCAAGATAGACAGGAAAAATGCTGGCATTTTTAGAGTTTGATTGTTCTCATATAAAATGTTTCATGCTGATGTACTTTTCTGATATTGGTAGCTCGAAGATTGATTAAACGATACACCTCCCCCCCTCCCCCTCTTCCCCCTGAAAAAATAAAAATAAACACCACCTTTCCAAAAAGCAAAGCCCTATCTGTTCGCACAAAGCCACAGGCTACCATCTATAAGAGTACAAACCCAATTGGACTGACTAGTAACCCAACCTTCACCAAAATGATCAACACACTGAACACAATTGCAGTACATACAACAAGTCCTATGATTTTGGTTTAAGAACATTATTCAAAGCAGTTTGAATGGCAGTCTTTCCTGCGTATTGCACACATTTCCAAAAAGGAAGCAACATTAAAATTTAGTCTGTTGTCCAAACTATAAAGATCTGAAATTCTTATTTTCTGTTCACATCAGACAATCAAAGAAAAGAAATAAAACCCCCTCCTTTATTTTGTAAACATGTACTTGTAGCCAAGAGTCGATTAACTTAATTGATTGAACAAAAAAAAAAGAAATACAGCATTTTAAGATAACCAGTTATTAACTTATTACTATCTAAAAGCAAAGAGAGATAAAGGGTGCCTACTGGTCATGTCCGTGGCCATGAGAATGATCATCGTGGCCCTCCCAAGGATGCCGCCAACCCTAGGACAACAAGAATTTTTTTTTGGGGGGGGGGGGGGGGGGTGGAGTTAGAAATAGCAGATTATAAAGAAAAAGAGCTCAAAAACAGGAAATTTTGTGCGAAGTTGACTCTTACCAATACTACAGGACCATCTTGCTTGGCCCTATACAGCACCCAAAACCTGAAATATCAAATTGCAAAAAATTCATATACCCGACAGCAAATAAAAGAAACAACTAAAATAAAAAAAGAAGCTCCGAAAGACCCAAATTGCGCATTTTTTTCAATAAACAAGCTCAATCTATCCAGGTTATTAAAGAACTCAAAGTGATTGATATAGAAAACAAAACGAGGGTAATACTTGAAAAAGATAGATCTGAGGTACTGACTTCATATACAACCGAGTCGTCCACAGTGAAAACAAAATGAGGGTAACAATAATTGAAGAAAGATTGAGAAAAAGAAGAAGAAATACGGGTAAAGACTGACCACATGACAGCGCAGAGGCCCTTCCCGGTGAGGGTGTGCCAGCGCTTTGGTTGATGCACCGTGAAGCCCTTGTACGTCGTGCTCTCTCCATGGCCTCCCCCCATCTCTGAATCTCTCTCACTCGCCCTCTCTCTGAACAAGCCCTATAACAAATCGGAAATAATCGAATTCGTACCAAATTTCTTTTAAGTAAAGAATAAAATTAAGAAAACGAAAGACCAGCAAAATGACTAAAAGCTCCCTGCAGTCTTAGGATTGGTTTGAAAAAAAATCTTATTCACACTCTACTATTTATCACACACTCCATACACTAGTGTATTGAGTTTAAAAAATATATATATATATATATTTGAGTGCATGGTGTGTGGAGAGTGTAGGTAGATATGTAGAATTGCTCAAAATTTTTTATTAAATTTTGTGTAAAGATTCTAAAAATTTGTAATAATTATATAAGATAAGTTAAATAAATCTCGATAACTAAACCAGTCCTTTTAGTCCCTTCAGATGCAAATCTTACCGAAAATCAGAAATTTGGCCTAATAAAGGTCAAACTTCCTTCAATTTGTTTAGTAGTCCATTGAATATATGGGCAGCCCAAAGTTTTTCTCTTAGCAAACAATAATAATAATAATATACATTTCTTTTTTTTTTTTTTTTTTTTGCAAAAGAATGGGAGGGATTGTCAGTGTAGTTTCTATTTTGAGCGTGACTACCATCACTCGTTGCAGCATGTTTGATTTGAGCTATAGTTACTAAACTCGGGTGGAGCAGCCCATTACCGCAACCTCACCAAGGTGCCAGCTTGCAAAGACTCCAAAAACTTCAACTCACAAGTTTTATTAAGACAAGTTGTTTCGAACATGTGACTTCAGGTAAGAGAGAGAAGAATGATCCCCTAACTTTTGCCAACTAGACTACCCTTTATTTGCGATGGAGTGGTGTTAAGGCTGTAAATGAACCAGTCTGTTTGATAGTCCGCTCAATACTTGCTCAGTTAAGCTCGACTTGTGAAAGAAAAAACTCGCCCTTGACAATATACACCCACTCAATTTTTAAATGACACATATCTAACTAAATTCGACTCGACTTGTTAAACCCCACTCGTTTATGCTCTAGTTAACTCGATTCAACTCATTCATACATAGGGGTGTAATCAGTATGATTCGGTCTGATTTTGGACATATTTTAGAACCAAACTGGTATATATCAGTTTTAAGATTTAAAGAACCGATACCGCATCGGTTATATTTCTAAATTGTTTATCGGTTTTGGTCCAGTTCAATTCGATTTTTTCGGTATATTTTATATATAGTGTTAACGCCATGTTTCGTACGCATTTAGGCTTGGTTCCAACAACTTGGGTCTAGGCCTTTATACCTGCACAATCAAGCAAGCAAATGAGGGTTGAGAGGGCTCTGTGGTATCCAGGGAGCCTCTGATGCTTTTTAATCAATCTCCTTAGTAGTTTGTGCTCGAGTACGAGAGTTTAGAGAGTTTTTCTTACCCCTAGGAGGGAGTATATATACTTGGTGGTGTGGTCCCAAGTACCTGTCAATAGTAGCATGTTGGTGTCTCGAACGTGGCTTTGGCGGCGGACAATCTCCTGCCTTGTCAATCATGGTTGTCCTGCTTCATACTCGGATTGCACTGCTGTCCTCCCAGCTTTTTGTTAGAAAACAGGCGGGCCATGCCTGATCATGGCCACCCGGACGGGTCTATACCCCTTCTCGTGTTGGCGTGTTAACTTCGCTAGTCATTAAATGCAGCGTGCCTCTGCCCTGACGTGCTCTTCCTTGTCCTTCCTACCATCGATCATCTGGACGTGGTAGTGGCCATTTCTGACATTGGGTGCGAGGCTTGTCGGCATTAAATGCTCCAAGCCCCTCGGAGCTCCCACACTCTGTGTATATAGCTTTGCCTTTTTTCCCCTGGGCCTCTCGAGCCCGATCCATTATATCCTTTATCCTGGTTCTCCTATTGTTAGGTTGTCTCAAGGACCATCTCCATCCTGTGGGTGACCGAGAGTTTTGAGGTCCCACTGTGGGTTGGGTATTCTAAAGAGGGGCATGGGCTTTCTCAGAGAAAGGTCCTTGGCCGAGTTGGGCCACTCATGGGCCTGTCACATGGGCCCTGGGGAGGGAAAATCCCCTTACATATAACATATATAATATGCTATATATATATATTATAGTATATAATAATATAGTGATAATATATTGTAGTATATATAATTATATATATTAGATATAAAAATTACATATAATATAAAAAATCATATAAAAATATTTTATATAATATAAAAAATTAAAATTTATATTTATATGAACCGGTCCAATCCGGTGTTTGAAAAAGGAAAATTAGAACTGGACCGATTTCGACCGATTTTGAAAAAAATAGAACCGGTACTGAAGCAAACTCACTGATTCGATTCGGTTAAGTCCGATTTACTGGTTTACTGTTTTTTTTTCCAACCATATTCATACATTGATAAATGTGTGTATATATATATTGGTTAATAATATAAGCATAGCACATTTTATAATTAAATATATAGTATTTAACTTAATTACTTATGTCTGTATATTGAATATACTTTATAGCTATTTTATAATTTGTACAATAGTTAGTTGGTAAGATTTAATAATTTCATTTACTAGTATGTAGTAACTATATATGAAATATTGATATATACTATCATATTATCTATATGTATTGGTAATTTATGCAGACATATAATATATGGTTATAATGGATAAATATCAATTAGTTACATATTAATTATTTATAAATATTTACAATCTTCTAATTCAATAAAAATTCTACTTGTTAGCTGTAAAGATTCCATTAAATTAAGATTTTATTTATTTATTTATTTTTTAAAATTTTAAATTTTATTAAAAATTAACAAATAAACAACTCCGACTCGGCTCAGCTCAACTCGACTCATCGAGTCGAGATCAAACAAAGCTCAAATTTTTTGAGCCGAGTCAAGTCGAGCTCGGCAATCTAAATATCAACTCTGCTCGATTACAGTCCTAAAATATGGTGTAATTATTTCTGATTTTTTTTTTTACAAGTGATCAGCTGGGTAGGGAGATGTGAGATGAAATTGTTAGGTTAATAGTGAGCCCACAATGGTCAAAGGAAAGAGCCTTGCTAGATACAAGCGGTTTGGTCCACTAAACTGCGTACTGACGTTGACATGATTTTTTTAATTGAAAAGAAAAACAAAAGAAGGAAAATTTTGAGAGAAGAATAAGATCATCTATCTCACGAAAATTATTTCTGTCTTAATTCGCATCGTTTCATTAAACATATGCCTTACATGTTAGTATCGGTGCGCGGTTTGGTACGTGAACTCGCTTGCAAAAAGACTTTTCCTAAAAGAGATATAAAATTTTGAGTTCGCAAGGTATATGGTTCAAGAGATTAAATGCAAAGAATAAAATATATAGGCTGGAAATGACAACAAAAAGGGGCAAAAGAAGGTTAGTGAGGGCAAACAAGAGATAATTCCACTTTTAAATCTTAATTTTAATCTTCTTCTTGTTTCAAGTTCTTCTATTTTTCTCACCATAATAGATAGATGGATAGGGAACAAAAGCATGGTTCAAACTTCATATTATAGTGAGTTTCACACTTGGAACACGTAAACACAAACCATGCATAGTGCTGAAATGCTTGAACTACGTAAAATCTTTGTATCCCTTTTCTTCTCTGTCATTTAATTATTTATCAAGAACAAGACAAGAATGCACACTATTAACGATCTTCAAAAACAAAGTGTTAATGCCTAAAAATGGTATAATAGGTTGGGATGGGAGAAAGATTCATTCTCAGTCTGTTGAGATTGTTCGAGAATATACTTATTTACAGTCTTTTATGGTCTATCTTCCTCATTGTATAATGGAGATCTAGTTATTAGAGTCATTGCTGAGAGGTTGAAGAAGCCCAAGAAATTGAAGTCAGTCTCCCTCGAAAGTCATTTGGAAGCCCCCTTTATCCTCTATTCCCTTACTGCTTTATGTCTCATCTTCTATTTTTTACGTCACATGACTCATATATTCACTTTTTCTCCTGACACATTTTCCTTTCTCAACTCTTTGTCATCTCCTTCCTTCTTTCTTTCCACTTTCCTCTTTCTTGGTGAGTCCCCTCACGTTGGGCTGGGCTTGAGAACCCAGTATAGGTCTAAAATATTTTATCCCTTCCGCAAAGCATCGGTCATGTGACCAACTTTTAACTACCGCATTAAAAAAAATACACCAATATAAATGACTCGCTATGATCTAAAATGATAGATTATTATGTAGTTTGAGATCAAATAGTTGACAATGATACTCAAATAACTTGATCATTAATTGGGTCCGTAATTTGTGAATCAGCGTTAATATCTCGGTGGTGTAGGTTCATCATAATATGTTGTTTCACAATATGGGGCAATTTAAAACATGTAATTTTAAAATGGTCACATATAATAATACTTGGAAGTAGATATTCGATGCAATAATGAATACTTTCAATACATTACTAGTAGTGAAAGCAACTAACTAAGCAAGCATTACAATGACAGAAGAACGCTCCTATATATGTATACATATATATATATATTACAATGACAGAAGAACGCTCCTATATATGTATACATATATATATATATATATATGTATATATATGTAGTTATATGTATTTATATATGTTTGGGTGGCTCTACAGCCACCGGTGGGGGCTCCCAATAGTACATTTCATCTGTATTTTTTTGTTTTTGGTTTTCACATGTATTTTTTAATACTTTTAAATATATTTTTTAAAAAAATTCAAAACATTATTAAAAAATAATTCCTTAATCATTAAATAAAAAAATCCCAACGAAAAAGACTAGTATTTTCCCATATGTTTTGCTATTTTACTTATTATACTTGTATATAATTAGATCATTTCCATTTTAAATAAATAAATAAAAGAAATATTACAGACATAAATAAATTATATAGAAGTAAACTTACAAATTAATATATTTTTATATAATTTGTTAGATTTATTTTATAATAAAATTTATTTTATAATTTAATATATCACATCAAATCACATCAAAATTTATTTTTATATAATCTATATATGTTCAAAATATTTATTTAAAAAAATAATATATTCGTTAAAACCAAAAAGAGTAGCAAAGTGGCTTGATGCAGTGATTCTTTGTTTTGGAGAATCACATGTTCATAAAAGTAAGTTCATTAATTGTAAAGTTAATGACAGTTGACAGTTGCATATTCATTAATACATAGAGTCTTTGTTTTGGAGAGCTGGCTGTTGCATAAGACGCATATTCCGAGCCATGAGGGAGCAGTATATGATCATCATGATGACAATTTGAGCTTGGGAGATGAGGGGACTTCGACCGATAGGCAACTTATCTGGCCGTACAAGGAAAATGGAAAAGGCATACTTTTGGAGTAGATTCTACTGTAAATTGCCTTTTGCAGAGAAAAAGAGAAACATATTCAATTGTCTTTAGCCTAGTTCTTTTTGTTTTTCCCTCTAAAACCATGTCAAATTATTTTCTTGTTCTAAAAATTGTAGCAGGAGATTTAAATAAATAAAATGTAATAAAAAAGTACAATTTACACATCCCACTTTGTTGTCGAAACACATGTTCGACAACAAATATCAGACCTTTCACGGATCGCCCATCACTATAGTTCAAATCAAAACCTAGTTGGCTTATTTTAATGATGAGATGTATTTTGTTAAAAAATTGTTTGATAATAATAATTATTATTATTTATAATTTTGTAATGAATTCTTTATGACAATTGATCTGATCTGTTCTTTGGCATAATCGATTCGATTAACAGTTCGATTAACGGAGTTCTTAATCGAATTTTCGAGTTTAGAGTAAAAGAAATAAAAAAAAAAGAAATGATATTTGCAGTCGTAAGTGTGTAAGCGCCGTGCAGTCACTTTGAAAAAAATGAATAAATATATGATCTACATGAAAAGAAATTAATTTTTTAATAATAAACCCACTCTTTTTCAAAATGACTATATGGTATTTACGTATTCCACGATTATATGTAACATTACTCACAAAAATATTTTATTTATCATCTTTGCATATCATACACTACATATCACATATTGCACTTCTTTTTATTAAATATATAGTATATAGACAATGACTATAAAAATTTAATTAATTTAAAAAGAATAAAACTAAAATAATTAATAAAAAAATGTGATATGTGATACGGAACGATGAATAGAAAACTTTAAAAAATTAATTTCACAAAATTTATAATTATTTAAATTAATTATAACATATCTATCTCATCAGTAAACAGTAAATAGTCCACGTAGTCAATCTCGGAAAAATAACCTTTCGGCAGGCTGGTGCGTACAACGCATACCGCCAGCAAATCCAACGGCCACAATAACCCCATGGAAAGTCCTCCACCCAAGGCCAAGGGTACATCAATCGAGTCTATGGACAGCGTAAAACAAAGAACTAGTCAACTGAAAAGCTCAGCCAGCCTACACTCGAGCTGATAAACTCGGACACTCTCAGTGAGTCGGTGACGGTACATCGAGAGAGCAGCGGCGTCGTGTATCGATGGCGCAGAAGAGCAATCTGGTGATCGATCCCAAGAGCGGTTTCTGTAAATCGAACTCCGTCTTCTACAGCAAACGTAAGACCCCCGCACACCCACTTAACCATTCCCTGGATGTCACCACCTTCATCTCTTCCCGGGCCCACCAAGGCAAGATCGCCTTCGTCGATGCCTCCACCGGCCGCCACCTCACCTTCCCCGATCTCTGGCTTGCCGTCGATTCCGTTGCAACTTGTCTCTCCGAGATGGGCGTGAAGAAAGGCCAAGTCATCTTCCTCCTCTCTCCCAACTCCATCTTCTTCCCCGTTGTGTGTCTCGCCGTCATGTCCCTCGGCGCCGTAATAACCACCACCAACCCCCTCAATACGAACCGAGAAATCGCCAAGCAGATCACCGATTCGAAACCGGTCCTCGCTTTCACTACTCGCGAACTCGTTCCCAAACTTGCCGGGTCAAATCTCCGAATAGTACTACTGGACGAGCAGTCCATCCCCACTGTTCAGAATGCTAGAATTGTGGCCTCGTTGGAGGAAATGCTGAAGAAGCACCCAAGTGGGACCCGAGTCAGGGAACGAGTCAACCAGGACGACACGGCGACTCTGCTCTACTCGTCAGGCACCACCGGTGCGAGTAAAGGGGTGGTGGGTTCACATAAGAGCCTCATAGCAATGGTTCAAATCGTGCTCAGCCGCTTCAATTTGGACGAAGGAGACCATAGGTTCATCTGCACTGTCCCTATGTTTCACATCTACGGTCTAGCAGTGTTCGCGATGGCCCTACTGGCGTCAGGAACGACGGTGGTGATCCTCTCCAAGTACGAGATGCATGACATGCTCTCAGCGATCGAGAAGTACCGGGTAACATACCTCCCTCTCGTGCCGCCGATTCTAGTGGCGCTCGTGAACAGCGCTGATCAGATACGGACCAAGTACAATCTGAGCTCGCTGCAATCGGTTTTGTCCGGTGGAGCCCCGCTGAGCAAGGAGGTGATCGAGGGGTTCGTGGAGAGGTATCCAACGGTGACAATTCTTCAGGGGTACGGGTTGACGGAATCGTCAGGGGTGGGGGCGTCCACGGACTCATTGGAGGAGAGCAGGCGGTACGGAACGGCGGGGTTGTTGTCTTCAGGCATGGAGGCAAAGATTGTGAGCCCGGAGACCGGTGAAGCTCTGCCGGTAAACCGGCCCGGTGAGCTTTGGCTCAGAGGTCCCACCATCATGACAGGTACATTTTTATATTATTTTGCTGGTTTACGTTATCTTAATTTGTCAAAATAAATATGAATATCTTAAAATAATTGATATATTTATAATTAATAAATCGGAAAATGACTTTATTAGGCTTTCGCTCATGTGATATGTATGATCATTGATCAACTCGATCGGTGGGAATCGTGGGATCATGTTAACGTCCAGGGCTCGCGCACCTTAGCAGTAGCATTATTCTTCTATATACCTCTTCTTTTTATACGCAGTCACTTTTGTATATTCTTTTATACACTTTATTAATATAATTGACTGTATTATTTTTTTAAAATATAAAATAACTGTTTTAATCAATTACATTAGGCGTGTGCATAATAAATACATAAAAAATGACTTTACGAAACAGAACTCACTTAAAATAACGAGTGATAAATAAACAGTAAATATTTTTAAAGACAAAAATCATATTGGTCTGTGCATGATAACAAATGAATGTTGTCTTCATTTTTTTTTTTTTTCGTTACTCATTATTTATCTTAAGTTCTATTATTTAAATACAGTACTGTCATGTTTTTATTTATATTCCCGACCAACGATAAGCTCTTTGTTTCCTTGCATTCTTCATGCGACGGGTCTTGTATGGTTGATTTAGGGATGCTTTCGACACTTAGAGGATCTTTAAATTATGTTAATAACTTAATAGTAATGAACTGATTTGAGTTGAGATGTTTTGTTGAGTTTTGAAAAATGAGAGAGAAAAAATTGAATCAAAATATTATAAGGTTAAAAAATTGTTTGAATATAACTTTTAATATTATTTTTATTTTGAAGTTTGTAAAAGTTGTATTGATTTTTGTATTTGGATAATGCTTAGGTAATAATTAGATAAAAAAATTTAGGCCCCGTTTGGATTTAGAAAGTGTTTTATCTCATCTCATCTCATCATTACAACTTTTTCAAATTACCACACAAAATATAATAAACAATTCAAAAATTTCAAATCTCAATTCAACCTTTTCAAATCTTAAAATAATAATAATATTAAAAAATAATATTCTAACAATATTTTTTCAACTTTAATCTAAAATCATCACATCTCTGAATCGAAACTAGTCTTTAAAATTTGAAATTGAAAAGTGTTTTGAATTTAAGTGATGCTTGAGATTGAAATTATGAAAAATTTTGAGAATTTCATGTCTCATCACTGTGTCCAAAGGTCCCCTTATTCGTGTCAGCTTGGTCTCGAGTCTTGACCACCAATCCAAAGGTCCCCATATTCGTGTCAATTTAGACTTACCAAGTTCTCCTAAATAACTGAATTGTTAGCAAGCAAGCGCTGGTATTGTTTAAAATTGGAGAGCTGATCTCAGTAATAAGAGAGAGCAATGGAAACGAAAATGTCTGTTGTTTACATGAATATTTATAGGCTTCAAAGAGTCCTTATAGCTTCCAGTCTTAACTTCACTCATGATTTACTTCACACATAACTCCCAGTTTCATGAAGAATAAATCCCGTACGTGTAGCTCCCACTTGAAAGCACAAGACACAACTCTTCAAGAGAGATACTAGATTGGTAACTTACAAGGATATGAAAGATCGAGAGAAGCTATTGAAATTAAGTTCATTATTCAACAGCTATGCTTTACAATCGAGTGTATAGTAGTAGTGTCTGCCGTTGCTAGTGGTAAGTGATGGCTGCTTTTGTAGCTTGACTTGCGTCCTTCAGCATTGATGGTTCAGCATATTGATTAATATATATTTTCACTCGGTTTATTTTTCAAGCTGTCCGATTTTATGCAACTGCATTTGTGGTTTGCCTATCAGTACCCCTGTAATACTCTAATGGAAGATCCAAACCACATGGCCTATACTCTAAAAGGACTAGTCAATGATACCATTGGAGTCCCATTGGAACCTTATAAAGAGTAAAAATTTTTCCTTCCCAAACAATGTGAGATCTCATTCACTAACTACCCATATCCTTATCATATAGGGTATCACAATCTCCCCCCCTTAAATTCCCGACATCCTCGTCGGGCTTGTCCATTGTAGGTGGTACGGCTCAAGTCCCACATTTCTAGATGGAATTTGGCTCTGATACTATTTGTAACGCTCCAATGAAAGGGTCAAACCACATGACGTATACTCCAAAAAGACTAGTCAATGATACAATTGGAGCCCTATTAGAACTTTATAAAGAGTAATAACTTTTCCTTCACAAGCAATGTGTGATCTCATTCACCACCTATCCTTATTCTTATCATATGGGAGTATCACAACCCCTAGCCTGTCCCCCGGTGCTGGATTCCATCAAACAATTTAGACCTAGGTTTGCAAAGAGCCCATCTATTCTGATTTGTTCCGTAATATTGTTGCTTGTATTTGTTCCATATCCATGTCATAGTTGATGATAGAATGCCATGGCTCACATGAGTTTGACGTTGTCGGTGGAAATTTATTTTTGCTGAGTGATACGGGGAATGTTGTTGTTACAGGTTATTTCAGTAATGCAGAAGCAACAGCATCAACTCTTGATTCAGAGGGATGGTTGAAAACTGGAGATATCTGCTATATTGATGATGATGGGTTCATTTTTGTGGTTGATAGGTTGAAGGAGCTAATAAAATACAAGGGATATCAGGTGAGGCATTAATAATTAGGTTCTGGATCTTGGATCTGGCCTTCTTTTATATGACCTATGCCTTAAGAACACTATGCATGAGGAGGATGCTATATATATGAGAATGTAAACCAGCAACTGGATATTATCATGTTTGGAAAGATATTTTGAATCACATTATCATGAAAATCGTGTCTCAAGAAAAAAAATGCTAATTTCTCTCTCGACGTCTTAGGTCCCCCCAGCTGAACTAGAGGCCTTGTTACTTACTCATCCGGAGATCTCTGATGCTGCTGTTATACCGTAAGTCTTCTTCTCTAGAGGCAAAAGAGCTGGATTACTCGCTGTTATGCATCCTTGTTAATCTTATAGACAATCACAATACATTTAAGGGAAATGGGTTTTTAGAGAGCAATATGTGATTTACAAAAAAGGAAAAAGAGAGATCCTCTGTTTGATTTGTTTTGTTTTAGCTTTCCTGATAAGGAGGCTGGACAGTGCCCCATGGCATACGTGGTAAGAAAAGCTGGAAGCAATCTCTCTGACAGAGCAGTCATGGACTTTATAACGGGGCAGGTGAGCTGAAAATATTGACGCAAAAATATGAGTTGTGTTATTGAACAAAATCCTTTGTTAGTTCTGTGCTGACATACAGTTGTGTACACAGGTGGCTCCATACAAGAGAATCAGGAGAGTGGCATTTATAGATTCTATACCCAAGAATCCGTCCGGCAAGATTCTTAGGAAGGATCTAATACAGCTTGCAACCTCCAAACTCTGAATTGTTTGTTGTTTGCTTAATGGGACGGTTACAGTTGCATTTCTTCATTAACATAAAAAACCCATGTGTTTGTCCATTTTATGCTGGGATGAATGAATCGTAGTGCTTGTTATTTTGGTTTGAGAAATGCTTTAGTCACAAAAAGATTTCACAAAAATAAACTCACAAATTGACGTGGCTTGATGTGGTACGTCATATTGTAAAGTTATTTTTATTGTAAAGTAAATCTAATGCATCACATAAAGTTACGTCAATTTGTAAATTTACTTTTATAAAATCTGTTTGTGACTATAGTACTACTTGGTTGGTTTTGATAATTGAAGTTTATGCCTTTTGTTTTCTGTGATACGTAAACTTGGTTAAACATGGAAGCCATATCTACTTGGGCAGGACATTCTCTAACTTCCCAATCATTACCAAGTGGGAAAGTATACTCGTTCTGCTGATACGTAATGCAGAGGAATAACTCATGTAGTATTTAGGACAAACGAATTGTCCCAAATTATTTATAAATGGACAACAGTGTAACCTGGAAAGGTAAAAAAGCATGCGTTCAAGCGGTCATTGGAGAGTTCAGAACAGAGCGTGCTATACTTCTTTCTCTTCCGCCATTTCTCTATGATCTCACTTGGATTCTTAGAACTTCTCTTCGATTTTTATTATATCTGCTTTGATGGGTAGGTTGAAGGTCTAGATTGTTCCAGTTTGATAAGGTTGTCTGCGATTTATGAGTATTAATATATACACAACGCATTTCACAGCAATGTTATAAGAAAATGATATTTTTTGTAAAGTACTATTACTTTTATAAAATTTTTTACAAAATTATATTTCACTTAACACATTATTATGAAATATGTTTGTGTATAAATCATTTTCTGTGATTTACATAGTCAGTTGAGTGGATCGAGCAAAAAGGTTGAGTGTGACAAGTCTGAAGAAAGAAAGGTAATGGGAGGGGGGCATTGTGGTGCGATCGAGTGCCTCTAGTGGTGTAACGGACCTTTTCCTAGAGAAAAAGGCTACTTTGCCTTCCCATTTTGCCCACTCAATTTGACCGCTAGTCAAAATTTTCTTTTTTACTTAGTAATTAATAAAGTGTTTTTAAATGTATTGGTGTATTTTTTTTTATTTTTTAAAAATATTTAAATGTATTAAAAAAATGTGAAAAGAAAAAAAAAACGCTGGGCGGTACACCCAGCGGTAAGAGTCAGAGTAGCCCCACTCTTTCCTAGATATTAGGCAAGCAGTGTAAGCTACAAATGCTCTAATTTGTGGAGGCATGTAGAACTTTGGCAACAGTGAGGTCACGGAAAGATGTTTTGTTAAAAATATAATATAAATAATAAAATTTAATTCTTGTAATTAGTAGGGATTTCACATAATATCATAACATAGGTCTTCGAATCTTGACTATACACTTTATCTTATTAAATTAAATATTTTACATATTGGACTCACTAATTGAAGAAGAGTCTGATCCATACGTGAAGTAGAGTGTTAAGAATATAATATAAATAATAAAATCTCTTTTTTTCTTTTTAATTAGTTTAAACTTTCAAGATAAATAAATAGTGATTCCACGTATTTGTGGTCAATATTGTGGCCATTGGGCTTTTACAGGTATCATTGCCATTGGGCTCTGTCGGGGTCCCTTGCAAACTACATTACTTTCAGGACGCAGACCTTCCGTGATTGAGTATCAATTTATTATATTTTAATAAAAAGAATTAAAGATTTATTACTTCCAAAATTGAATTATTGATCATTTTAAATCGAATGGAATAGCTCAAGAAATCTAGGG
Organism: Juglans cinerea; assembly: GCA_961763995.1. Lineage (NCBI taxonomy): Eukaryota > Viridiplantae > Streptophyta > Magnoliopsida > Fagales > Juglandaceae > Juglans > Juglans cinerea. The sequence goes on from CAUIVZ010000005.1 coordinate 27,993,984, forward strand.
AGTATCTTCTAAGAGTAATGTTATACATATAACATATTGTATAACACAATGTATAATAATATTATAAAATGAGGATATTTGTATAAAATGATGTTATTTTTATAAGATATTTTATAAAAATATTTCTCATTTACAACATAATTATATAAAGTATTATAAAAAATATTATGTGTAAATTATTTTTCATCCTCTAATTCATTTCTGGGGTACTGAAGATCGAAACCGGGAAGTGTTGGTACAAGTACGGTGGTTTGTCGGTTTCAGTTCAAAACTATTGACAGTCAGTCAGCCACCTGTAGTCTATCATACTATGATTGAGTGATATTATAAGTACATGTACCAAACTGTTCGAAATTAGAACTGCCTGCATTCATCACCCAGTACGAAAAAGTCCAGAAAATTGCCGCTTGTATGCTTGGAATGGCTTCACCGGTAGTATTTTCTTGCACGTGCATTCCCATCTGACGTAGCCCAAGACGACAATAGAGAGTATTTTTTGGGGATATCTTCTGATTTTTTAGCATGTTCTTTATTTGTTGTTGATCTTACCTCTTTTAGCTACTGAGGTGATCTTCTAGTGATGATTAAACAGTTCTTGTCCAAGTAGTAACTCTACTACTGGACATATATATCATGAAGATAATATAATTAATTCCTTTTTTTTTTTTTATATATATATATCGATTTTGTTATAATATTGGACCAACATATTATCTAATTTCCCAGTTGGAAAGAAGACTTTCACAGGTATTTGTAGTACAATTCACAGAACTACTTATCCTACCGATCGATAATTAAATCTACCACATGCATGCATGCGACACAGTTACAATCCGTGATAATTGAAGTTTGAACTCCTTAATTTGTTAGCATTAATTGCGGCAAGCAAAGTCCTAGCTAGCTAGGCTACCGATTTTCCACGACCTTATAAGAAAATTAATGATCAAGGAGAGGGATGGGTTTATTGATCAGTTACGACTGATCATCACATAATCCAATCTTTTGGCTCTCATGAATTTAGACGTTCTTTCAAAATAATGATCAAGTCCACTTTATTGCTACTTCACGTGCATTTTCTCCTGTTTGCATGCTGAGAGATTCAGGATTCAAACCTGCATGCATTTAGTTAATTAATTGGTAACTCCATATGGACAAGCTAGCTTTAAATTCCAAGTTTGGAAGATCATGCGACTTTATCAATGGCTAGGAACTTTGGCATCAATAACCTATTTAATTTGCTTGAGCAGCTAGGATCGATATCACTTGTGGTGAAGCCAACATGTTCTATTAATATATGTCATGTCCAACTTGGTCCCCACCAGAGAGTTATTGATCGTGAATCGTCGATAAGATCCAAAACAAGCCCACTTCCAAAACCATGTCTTCTATCCAATCAGCACATGGTTTTGGTTGAAACACAAAGTACTTCACATTCAACCAAACTCAGGTTAAGTTCCCGTGCCAGTCTGAGTCTACTCATGAATCATAACCCTATACTGATATATATATATATATATACCCTAGTCCTAGACGTTGTTATTTGTAGCTTGTCTATCGCCAATCTTGAAGAAAGAAAAAAGAGAAACCGCCATGATCAGCTTGAAAAAACTCATTGACATGGCAAGGAAGTGGAAGAAAATGGCTGGCATTGGGAGGAGAATGATCTCACTCCCAATAATCCGCCATAGGGTGGCTGATAAGGGTCACTTCGTAGTATACACGACAGATAAGAAAAGGTTTGTGGTGCCTTTGGTTTATTTGCGCAGCAGAATCTTTAAAGAGCTATTTAGGATGTCTGAGGAAGAGTTTGGGCTGCCAAAGGACGGGCCAATCACGTTGCCATGCGATGCGGCCTTCTTGGAGTACGCCGTGTTGGTTGTTCAAAGGAGTGTCTCTGCAGAGCTAGAGAAGGCATTGCTGGTGTCGATATCCTCTTTGCAGTGCTCGGCAACTGCAGAAGAGTTGAGTTATTATCGTCAAATATTTATCCACGGCTTCTGATCGATCATGCATGCAGCATGCATGCATTCATCTCGCATTTATATATACATGATCAAGATAACTTTTTACGACCACATTAACATTGAAGATTACATTTTGCTTTCCCCTGTTAATACAACCTTGATTTAATAAAGATCTTGTACTTTTTTGTTGTGAAAGATGGAGAGTTTAATCCTTCTTGTTTGTTTATAAATTGGGTCTCTTTTTGGTGGACGAATTTCATTGAGTGGTGAACTCATCTATCCTTTAGTGTTGATGTGTGTCAACTTCTTAAATCTCAAACACTATCGGCCGACATGTCATGAGAGTTGTGACATCGTGGACGGTGGACGTGATCAAACTTGCTTTTAAACGAAAATAACAAGAAGAAAGAAAAAAAACGAAAACGGAAAAAGACATTGGGCGTGTTTTTGTAAGCTGAAACGGGGCCCATTTGCAACCGTATAGTTTCATACGTGCCTCTTGCCTATAAGTACTGAGGCACAAGGGTGGCCACATCCGATCGGTTCTTCTTTTTCGTACGAGTAACAGTCTTTTTATAACAAAAAAATGAATTTCACTATAAAAGCTATAAAAAAACTAATTCTATTTTATTAGAATTTACATTTTTTATAAAAGATTTGCGTGGAATTTATCTATCTAAAAATTATATATAATATTATTTTTTGAGAAATACTTTAACCACAAAAGGATTAAACAAAAGTAATCCCACAAATTACGTGACTAAATGTGATTTGTAAGATCGTAAAATTACTTTTATTACAAATTAGATCTAACGGATCATATCAAAATATGTCAATTTCTAAGATTATTTTTGTGCAACCCACTTCTCTTACTCTTTTCCTATTTTTGCAAAACTTAAGAGCCCTTTAGTTCCACGAGACATATCCAATTTATACTACAAGAAAAAAGGGTTTTTCCAGCGCTCAAAATCGACGATTTTGAGTTGGTATCATACTATTGGCTAGCTTTCAGAAGTGTTGGGGGGTTCTTCTAAGTCATTAGCTTTTTCCAAACGGTGTATATTTATACCAAATGGAAGCAATATATATATATATATATATATATATATATATATATATATGTGTGTGTGTTATTGTGAAGTACTCCATGCAGTCATGCATCACGTTCAATATATATGGTTTTATGAATATTAATTACCAACCATTATTCATCTTGAGTTTAAAGTATCGAGTAGTCTTACATTGTACTTTTACAAATATTCTGTTCTCTATTAATTGAAAAACTAATGTTCTCCTAATGGTTCACTAATAGCTAGCAAGGACATCAAAAGAGGAATAAGTTGGGGAATACGTAATGTTCTGAGTCAGAAGCAGCCATAATTGATACCACTCATTCAAACTTTTAGACTATATATATTTATGTGCGATTGCACTCATAGACAAGGAAGGAACTGAGCCAATTAATTAGAAATATCACGTATACCCTATTTGTTATCACTTAAAGGCTTTTTTTCTTGTAGATCTTCCCTCTTTGTAAGACCAAAGTGGCCACTTTGGTCTGATTAATCTAGAAATTAATTAGATATATATATATATATAACAAATAATTTATTAAATCACATCTTAATTATAGAGTCTACACTAGGGTCTTCATCATGGCTTGCATTAGGACTGCATGCACTCAAACCAGTAAAAAGAGTTTTTTCCAGCACACAAGAGGTACATGCAGTCTGTTGTGGGTAAAGGAGGGTTTTTCTATATACATTTGGGCAGCAAAGTTTGCCCAAGATGATTAATGTCAAGGCAGGCCCTAGCTAGCACAAATCCAATTTCAAGAGCACAGTAAAATGAATTGAATATTTTCAGTCTATGAAGACTACATTTTCATCAGTTCATGAGAGCTCCAATCTTGCTCAAAAATGAACCAAATTCGTGCAGGGTCATGCTTGGGGATCACTCTCTCTTAGTGACTGCAATAGGGGATAGTCCCAGAAGTCATACAGATTTCCTTCGTCTTGCCTAAACACTAATGAATTAATTTCCATTCTGTGTTATGAGAACAGGACCATCTCCAAAAACAAGTAGGACTATAAACTTGAGATTATCTATAATTTAGTAACAACTAAAAACAAATTTAGTATAAGATGTATTGGCAAAATAGTAATTTTTTACTGGGTCATTCAATGTTCGAGCCACGGACATGAGTTCTATGAAACACAAAATGCATGTATACCCTACAATAATTCGTGAAACAAGCGGTAGATTTCACAACTGGACAGATAGAAATTAAACAAGTGCAACAAGAAAATCCCTAATTTTGTAAAGAAACACGCGCGCAAAATCGATTCATTACCAAACTAGTTTTGAGTTGCAGCCATACCTGAGGTGATGGAAGGACCCATACTGTCCCTCAACTGAATCTCGACGAGCCTCAGTTGAAAGCCATTGAATCCCCAAATCCCACAGGTTCAATAGAGACGAATTGCACGGCTTCCTTTCAGCTTCGGGGATTCTGTCTAGCCAGAGTAGCTTCCGCGGGAGGAGGATTGTGGTAAAGGACAAACCTTTGGGTGCTCGGGCGAAAATGGAGATGAAATCGTTCGGGGGACGTGGGTGGAGTAGCAGCTGATCTCTCGGAAAGGGAAATGGAGACGAAATATTGGGGAAGAACAGAGAGAAGTGGAGGGGGAAAGAAATCGGGGGGGAAAAAGAAAATTATTTTAAGGGATTCGCGCCAGAGCGTAGTTATGGCGAAACTGGAGCGTTGCAACAGTTTTTTAGACATATCGGCGAAATAAATCGCTGCTAAAAAGCTTTATATCGCCGCAACTAGTTAAAGTAACCCAAAGAATCAGGTTTCTCAACGGTTTTCAGCGGCGGTAAAAAAATCGACGCAAAAAATCCTCTATTCCGGCGTATCCTTTTGCAACACTATAAAAATCGCCGGTAAAACCCTTTTTTCTTGTAGCGTTAGTTGAGATAGCCAAAATTCTCTACTCGATTTATAATCCTTGCTCATGAAAAGAAAAGAAAGAAACCGCCATCTATAAATTTCAAAGAGATTATTCTAGTATGGAAAATGATAATATATATATATATATATAGACACATATATGCAAGAATCATATGAATCTATTTTGTCAAAAGATTTTTTTTTTAATCATCTCAACTTGACCTAACAAACTAGATGAATCATGTCACTCTAACCATCTGGTCTAATACTGAAATTCATTCCCTCTATCATCCCAGAGGTGTTATTTTCTCTCTACCAAAAGACTCAACCATTCCAGCCTCTCTGCCAAGAGGGGGGTGGAGCTTTGGCTCCTCCCTCTCTCCCCTTGTTTGGCCTACATTGAAACTGTCCATAGATTTTTTTTTTCGATTTTCTTTAGTTTTTCGTTCATAGCACCAAAATGTGTTGATTTGCTACCTACCGGTTTCTTACGACCGCCACGCGCCCCACCATCAGATTCTCTCGCCGTCGATCTGTCGAGTGGTAGAAGAAAAGCAACCAAAAGAGTGGCACGTGCGTCTCACGCGCCGCCGCGCCATAGGGAGTTTGATACCATCACGCGCAGCACCATTAGGACTAGTGGCTTCAGATCTCTCAAATCCGACCTTTACCTTCTTTCCAAGAGTGATGCATGAGCTACACATGCCTCCATAACTAGTGACGGTCATTTGCTAGCAAATCGACTCATCTTCCGGTTGCTACTTTCCTATGTTCCCGTTTTCCTTAACCAAGGATCAAGATGAAGTGGTCGTGAAAGTCTCATTTAGCTAGTCCGGACCAACAAAATGTAGCACACAACAATCCACTACGACTTATAATCGTAGTGTTATAGTCTGATTATCAAACTATGCTAAAACCGCTTCAAGTGACTTCCCATTTGCAAGAAATGGATGTGAGTCAAATTTTTTGCTCCAAATCCCTCTTTTTTATTTTTCTTGTGTTGCTTTTATTTGATTTGAGATGATTGTTGGGGGCTTCCACCCCATTGTATCTAGCATCTTGTAACAACTTAATTTATCTATGAAATGCTTGCTTAGAAAAAAAAAAATCACATCACTCTTATTCAATCTTGTCTTGCTTAAAAATAATGTAATAGAATCTTTTCAAGTTAGGATTGAAATCACCCTAATCTGAATGAAGCTGCACAAATTTGGATATTCTCACTCCAATTGGATTCTTTGCTCCTTTCTGATTGATATTTATTTCGTTGATGAAAATTAAACTTAGAGAATGATTGGTAGGCGAAGTTTTTTTTTGTAATGCTAAGAGTAATGCTAGTTATTACATACTTAGAGTGTACAATTTTACGCACTTCTATTAAAAAAATGAGATTAATTATTAAAAAATAAAGTTTTTTCATGTATACTGTAAATTTCTTTTATCTATTTTTTCAAAAAATAAAAAACACAGGGCCTGCCTACTCTGTATGTCAGGCGATAATAGGCTAAGTAAAGCTGAAAGAGAAATACTTTGGGTTCCGAATTCGGAAACCAAAAAATGTCCCGAATGAGACTTTTTTTTCTTTTTTACCGAATGATTAAAATTTTTTTTTAATGATGTTGTGAATTTTTTATTTTTTTTAAAAAATGTTTATGATGATTAAAAAAATACATGAAAAAAAGATGAAAAAAAACACACTATATATTCGGGACCCGTAGCAGTACTCAAGCTGAAAAACTAGTGTTTCTGTATGTCAAATTGATGTAAAAAGTTCAAAATTGACTCTTTCCTACCATTATTATTATTTATTTTTTTATTTTTGTAATTGCATTAGACGCGTTTTTATATTTTAGCATGACATGCATGTCCAAATATTGTCCCTTCTTAATTTTTAAAAACACTCGTGAGGATTAAAATTCACGATCTCTGTTAAGAAACGATTTTACTGAATAAACTCTCTTAATTTCATTGATGTATTGTGTAAAATATATAGTTGTACAAAGGAATGATATACATGGAAACAATGTCATAAACGGCTATACAATTAAAACAAATATGTGGTAATCTGTCTAATAGCAAAACTGATGGGAATTGGCGAGAATCATGGGATCTGTAATACTCCCCCTCAAGTTGGTGCATGAAGATCCGTAATGCCCAACTTGCGAGATAAATGATGAAATAGATCAGAACCCAAGGCTTTGGTGAAGATGTCGGCAATTTGCTCAGAAGAGGGAAGGTGAGCGGTGGTAAAGAGACCAGAACGCAGTTTGTCACGAACAATGTGGCAGTCAATTTCAATATGCTTTGTGCGCTCATGAAAAACTGGATTTTGAGCAATGTGAAGGGCAGACTGATTGTCACAATAGAGAATCATGGGGTCGGTGTGAGAGATGCCAAGGTCATGAAGAAGCTGCTGAAGCCAAACGAGTTCACATGTGGTGACGGCCATGGCGCGATATTCAGCTTCCGTAGAAGAGTGAGCAACCGTGGTTTGTTTCTTAGTACGCCAGGAAATGGGACTAGAACCAAGAGTGATGAAGAAACCAGTAGTGGAGCGGCGAGTGGTAGGACAACTAGCCCAATCAGAATCAGTATAAGCACGAACATGCAAATCATTGGAGGAAGGGAAAAAAATGCCTTGACCCGGAGTGCCTTTAAGGTAGCGAAGAACACGAATGGCAGCTGTCATGTGCGGAAGTCGGGGGGCATGCATGAATTGGCTGAGAATGTTCACTGCAAAAACAATATCAGGTCTGGTGATGGTGAGATAAATGAGTCGTCCAACTAATCGTCGGTAGGAGCCTTGATTAGGAAGGAGATCGCCATCAGTGTCGCTGAGCTTCAAGTTTTGTTCCATAGGAAAGGAAGCAGGTCGCGAACCAAGAAGACCGCTATCGGCAAGGATGTCTAGGGCATATTTTCGTTGATTGAGAAAGATGCCTGAAGGGGATCGAGCAACTTCAAGGCCAAGGAAATATTTGAGAGGGCCAAGATCCTTGGTTTTGAAGTGCGTGGAAATAACAGATTTGAAATAGATAACCTGAGAAAGATCATTGCCGACAACCAAAATGTCATCAACATAAACAAGAACAATGGTGAGGCTGGTAGCAGTGGTCAATGTAAAGAGAGAATGATCAGCCTGAGACTGAATAAAACCTGCAGTAAGAAGAACAGATGTTAGTTTAAAAAACCAGTTCCGGGAAGCTTGCTTGAGGCCATAGAGGGATTTCTGAAGACGGCAAACTCGTGTCTCCCCCTTAAGACAATAACCGGGAGGTGGTGTCATGAAAACTTCCTCATCAAGGTCTCCATGTAAGAATGCATTGTGGACGTCCATTTGATGAATAATCCAATGTTTGGCGCCAGCAACGGCGAGGACACAGCGGACTGTGGTCATTTTGGCAACTGGAGCAAAGGTTTCATGATAGTCAATACCTTCGACTTGAGTGTAGCCTTTCGCCACGAGGCGAGCCTTGTGGCGCTCAACTGTACCATCTGCTCGTAGTTTTGTCTTAAAAACCCATTTGCAACCGATCGGTTTCTTACCAAGTGGGAGAGGTTCAAGTGTCCAAGTTGAGTTCTCTTCAAGAGCACGAAGCTCAGAGGCCATAGCGTCACGCCAATGAGAGTGGCGATTAGCTTCTGAGTAACAGGTAGGATCAACAATGGCAGTAAGGGCAGTTAAGAATGAATAATGAGCAGGAGAAAAACGAGAGTATGAGAGAAATGTAGATAAGGGGTGAGAAGTACCTGAGGACTGTGCAGTGGTTGAAGTAGCAATGGACTCCGTGGGTATGGTGGGGCAAACATAATCAAGAAGATATGCTGGTCGAGTGATGGTGCGGTGGGGGCGAGAAATGGGGCGGGTAGGATCAGAAGGTAGGATCAGAAGGTATGATCGAGTCTGAGGTGAGTGGAGAGGGAGAAGAATTTTCTGAAATGGGGATGGTTGATTCTGAGATGGGTGTAGAAGAAGGATGTTCTGGAATGGGTAAAGGGAGAATGAGGGAGTTAGGTGTATGAGGAGACATAGAATGTTGGAAAGGAAATTGATTTTCATAAAAAGTCACATCACGAGAGTAAAAAAGGTCATGTGTGTCAAGATTGTATAACTTATAAGCTTTACGGTTGCTTGGGTAACCAAAAAAAACACAACGAGAGGCACGGGGTGAAAATTTATCGCGATGAGCAGTAAGGGTTTGGGCATAGCAAAGACATCCAAATACCCGAAGATGAGTGTAGGTGGGTGAAGTGTTGAATAGAAGTTGAAAAGGAGTTTGATTTTGAAGAGAGCAACTAGGGGTTCTATTGATGAGGTATGCAGCGGTAAGGACACATTCGCCCCAAAATTTTAGGGGTAAATGTGCCTGAAAACGAAAACTACGAGCAACGTTCAGGAGATGCCTGTGTTTTCGTTCCGCAACACCATTCTGTTGAGGAGTTTCAACACAAGTACGTTCGTGAATGATGCCGTGATCATGAAAATAGGTTTGGAGGTTTTGAGAGAGAAATTCTTGACCATTATCGGTGCGAATAATTTTAACGGTAGAATTAAATTGGTTTTTAACAAGAGCAAAGAAATGCATTAAATGGCTAAATGTTTCTGATTTAAAACGCATTAAATAAATCCAGGTAGTGCGAGAAAAATCATCAACAATAGTCAAGAAATAATGGGCACCACAAATAGAAGCAGTAGAATATCCACCCCAAATATCACAATAAAGTCGATTAAAAGAAATCGTACTTTTATTATTAGCATGAGTTGAAAAAGGTAAGCGAGTATGTTTAGAACGAGCACAAACATCGCAATGAGAAAGAATACATGGACTATCAAAAATATGAGGAATAACAAAACTAGAAGGATGACCTAGACGTTGATGCCATAGGATTTTATTGTCAAGATGTTGGGCGGAGAAGGCAGTGATTTGGTGAGTCCGGAAAATGTAGAGTCCATTGCAAGCTTCACCCGCTCCAATCAGCCTCTTCAATTGAAGGTCCTGAAAAAAACATGCAGAAGATGAGAAGAGGGCAACACAAGGTAAATTTTGAGTGAGTTGAGGGATAGAGAGGAGATTATAGTGGAAAAGAGGGACAAAAAGGACATTAGAGAGGGTGAGGGTCTGTGATAACCGAATGGTGCCTATGCCTTCAACGGGAATTACTTCTCCCGTGGGTAGCCGAATGTTACGGCTTGAAGGAGCCTCTTGAAGACTCAAGAATAATGATCGACAGGGGCTCATATGATCACTAGCGCCGCTGTCGATTATCCAATCCGTGTGGGGGTCAAAAACAGAGGAGGTTGAGAAGGAGTTACCAACGAAATTTGCCATCGGAGTGGGGGTTTTCAGTAGAAGCTTAAGCTGTTGATAGTCTTCTGGAGAGAGCCCTGGGATGGGACTCGAGGAGGAATCGGCGAGATGAACTGTGGCAGGCGGTGGTTTCCCGAGCAGCGAAGGCTTTCGATGGTGGCGAGGTTCACGCCCAGGTGGGTATCCAACAATGAGCCAACATCGGTTGCGCAGGTGTCCATCTTTACCACATTCGGAGCATTTGAGAGGTGGTCGTTCGTGGGTGGGATTTCGAGCTGCAAGGGCTATGGGCCCCGACGAAATGCGAGAAACTTGGAGGAGTCGTTGTTGTTCCTCTTGAAAGAGGATAGAGAAGACTCGGTTCAGAGATGGAAGAGGGTCGGTGGCAAGGATTTGGGACCGAAGGGTTGCGAACGAATCGTTGAGTCCCAAAAGAAATTGGAACACCCGTTCGTCCTCAGCTCTTTTCTCTAAAGTGGTGACATCGGTGGTGGGTTGAAGGTTTCCTAATTCATCCCATAGTTGTTTGATGCTATTGTAATAATCGGGTATGGAGAGATGATTTTGGTGAAGATTAGAGATCTCTCGTTTGAGATGAAATAAGCGGGCGTTGTTGCCGTGGCAGAAACGGGACTCAAGATCGAGCCAAACAGCACGGGGGTCATCGTGGTAATCAAGGGAATTTGCAAGAGAAGGATTAATGGTGTTGAGGATCCAAGTGAGGACCATGTCCTTAGTACGGCTCCATTTGGCATAATCAGGAGAAGTTTTTGGGGGGGTGGTGAGTGTGCCATCAACAATGCACAATTTGTTCTTGGCATTGAGGGCTCGGCGAAGGGCGCGTTGCCATTTGGAGAAATTATCACCAGTTAAATGACCAGAGATGAGGACGAGGCTAGGAGAATCGGAGGGATGAAGAAGATATGGGGAGGAAATTTCAGAGGAAGAAGACATGGAATTTTCAGGGGGAGAAGACATGAGGAGCGGCTGGGAAGGGGACTCAGGAAAGAGGTAGGCTCGATACCATGTTAAGAAACGATTTTACTGAATAAACTCTCTTAATTTCATTGATGTATTGTGTAAAATATATAGTTGTACAAAGGAATGATATACATGGAAACAATGTCATAAACGGCTATACAATTAAAACAAATATGTGGTAATCTGTCTAATAGCAAAACTGATGGAAATTGGCGAGAATCATGGGATCTGTAATAATCTCAAAGGGAAGATCAACGACATCTCGTGCGTAGGGCTTGAATGATTCACCTTTCTCGTTATCGTCTTTTTCTACAGTGGGAGGAAGTGAAAATTGAGCAAAAACCTTCATACCGTACGAAAAACATAAGAATGGGGAAATAAATTGTGTATCACAATCAATTCGTTCGGTGTAGGTAAGCATATATATAATTTGAGAAATATTTTAATTATAAATAAATTATAAAAAATAATTTCACAAATTGAAGTGTTTTCATATAATTTGTCAGATTATAAAATTATTTTAATTATAAAATAAATCTGACGAATCATATGAAATCGTTTAAGTTTATAAAATTCCTTCATATAATATCTTTATAACTATTACAGTTCTCGTAAAATTTATCCACGGCAACCAACAATCATCTCTGTTGACAATAATCATGTTGTCATTTTCATCATTTCAAACATTTTGACTTCAACACCATACCGTATCAGGCATTGCATATATATATATATATATATATATATATATATATATATAAGAGAGCTTCTACCCATCTACCTCCTTCCCACATACATCGAAACTCGAGATGTGACTTTTTTTTTTTTTTTAATGAAACGCATGCATTTCACTTAGACCTTTTAACACCTAAATACCCCTACCCAAATCACAACGCCACCGTCTGCCACTGCAAACAAGTGCTTGAAGCACAACAAAACTGCAAAGAAAAACCCACCCATCAAGTCCCTCCCTTCCTCCAAATATGAAAGCAATATGAACAAGAACCCCAATAGAAATCCATTGTACTAGAAATGGACATTGTCCACAATCACAAGCATTGGGGACCAAATGACCAATACCCAGATTAAAGTTCTCTTTTTCGAATCTAAATCCTTAGTCAATCTATAAATCCCATACAACATACACAAATTAGACATGATTATAGTGATTTTTTGGAATGAAACCACTGTGTTGGAGCTATAATTGAAGCCCTTTTGTAGATGAATGATTTGGGGGTCGATAAGGTTGGCAAAAATAGAGCTGGTCTTGTCAGAGTCATTCACGAGGGGAGAGGAATTTGGTGAGGGATTTCTCACAGGGGGAGAGGTTTCTCATTAGGAGAGGGTGTATTTTGGTGAGGGATTTCTAAGGGGAGGAGAGAGATTTCAGATTCACTGAGGGAGAGGCTTCACGAGAGAGGGACTCAAGATTTCGTTTTAGTTGGACCGAATTTCAAGTTAGACCGGTTTGCCACATCAGATTCGTGTGGCGTGTGATACCTTAACCGGACTAAGAATAGATTTTCTCATATATTAATACCTCCATGATTTTGGAAATTTTCAACCTTTCGAGAAGTTTGGACCCATGTCGTTCTGACCAATTGATGTGTCTTAAGATCACAACGTCTCGTGGCACGCAACTTTCAATTCCTTCTTTCTTTTCGAAAAACAAATTACTCATATAATTTAGAAAACTTAAAAAAATATTTCTTTTAAGAGAAATGATAGTTACAGTCGTGAATGCGCAAGCGTCGCGTAATCATTTTGAAAAAATGAATATATACGGGACCCACATGAAAAAAAAAATTATTTTTTAATAGTAGACCTCACTCTTTTTCAAAGCGACTGTGCGGTATTTATGCACTTCACGACTGCACGTAGCATTACTCTTCTTTTAATTTAAAATTTGATAGCCTTTCCTTTATGTTTGAAATTTTTGCAATTTCTTTTAATGCATGTTGCCATTTTATTGTTTTTTTTTTTTGGGGGGAGGGTTAATATTATTGAATAGACTGTGCATAGAGTCCAGACAAACTAGGCCGGGGCAGGAAGGAAAAGAAAGCGAGGGACATACAAGTCTATGCGATCAATTTGGCTGAGTTGCAGCGAGTCAACACGGTGGAGAAAAAGGATGGGAATAAAATAGACAGGAAAAAAAAAATCCAGAATCCAAGGAAATGGGAATAAGGAGTAATATATTAAGGTTTTTTTTTTTTTTTTTAATCAAGTAATATATTAAGGTTGATTTGTGGAATTCTGGCACAATCCAAATTGTATGATTAAGTGATGAAAATCCTTTCATTATTCACAGTAACAAAGACCTTTATTTCTCAGTTCTAGAAGGGTACATGCCGGACACATTTTTCTTCTTCTTTTTTTTTAACCAGAAACTTCCTTAATTGTATTTAAATACAGCCGTTACGATTGATTGTTGATTAAATTGGGTTATTCTCTTATTTCCTAATGAAAAAATCTTCTTCACACTCTACTGTTGGTAGAAGCCCCAACACACCTAACGTGCTGGGTTGAAAAAAAAAAATTCTTAGGAGTGTGCTGCGGCTTCCGGCTTATGCCCAGCATTTCTCTTTCCTAATAAGTTATAGCTTCCGGCTTTTGCCTGCATTTCTCTTTCCTAATAAGTTATACTGAGTCAACCTCGTGTATAATTGGAAATAATAAATTACAGCTTGTTATAAGATTGCATGAGTGGAGTCAAGGAAAAAATAGTCAATAAATATTATAAGATATCCATATTTTAATTTTTTAATCCATAAATGATTGCATGTAACAGCCCTATTATGTACCAAGAATTTTGGGTCCACGGGCTAGGGCCATGAACCATCATCAGGTGGTTCGCATTTAAGATAGTTAATCCATCTTTAGCAAGGTTTAAATTATTTGCCCAATCCATGCATTAGAGAATAATCAATTATTCTCAATACCAACTCGTAGTTATGTTTGGATGTTGAAGTGATCTCAAATAATTTGTAAAAAATAGTTAAAAAATAATAAATAACAATAAAAAAGTAGCGAACAATTTATAAGTAGTAGTAAGGTTGTCTAGCCTCCCTAACCAAACACTTTCGTAATTCCAGTCCATCAAACCAACAAACAACAACCAGAGATTAGGCAACAAACAAACAAACAACAACCAGAACCCGTGATTTACAGTTGGCTAAAATATCCTAACAGTGCTTGTGGTGGGTGAAGCTGACTGTATTGGTTGCATCGCCAATAAAGTGTTTGATTGTCTCTTTTTACTTTTTTTCTTCAGAACTCCGCGTAATTTACGCGCCGTAAATGCAGAGAGATGAGGCTTCTTTCTCCAGCCATTTGCGTCTTGAGCAGCATATACATATTTTCATTTAATAGGAGGACTCTGTTTTATCTTGGTGGCAGAGGATTTGGCTTAGAAAGTTCAACAGTCTAACATGAAAGACTGACATAAAAGGAAAAGAGGTGACCTTCCCCTCCTTCATGACAAACGGGCATATGATTTTTGTTTTCTTATTATTCGCTTTCACTCTCTCTTTTCTTCCACCAAGACATTCGGACATGGTCCAAGTCAGTCAGGCGAGAGCTTCACCACATCCCAACTGCACTAACGAAAGTGAAAAGAAAACAAAAGAACATTAGTTTTACAGCGAATGCAGTTTAGTCCAATTGGGTATCCGGTAATTATATTATAAACGCCGGTCAACAAAAGTTGTCTACCCAGAGCCAAAGTCATCTCTCTCTTACCTATCTCTGTCCCCCTCAACTTGTATGTTGCCTTCCAAGTTCCAAGTAATTTTCAATGTTCAACATGTTTTTGCTCCAAAAGACTATTATATAACAATCAAAGCCCTGCTGGTCATGCAGTGTGAGGAGGGGGAGGAGATCAGGAAGAGAGGAGTGGAGTGGAGGAAATTGCAGTAAGCGAGGAATAGATGGAAGAGGTGGTTGAAGAGAGCTCGACCATCTCTCCGAGACCTGGGATGGGCTCTGGGGCTCAGGTCGTGTCCGCCCCTCCCATGCAAACGCAGTACAATTCTCCGTCGATGTCGAGAAAGCCATTGCTATCGATCGTCCCAGCTAATACAAATGCTGCAAACACTGCCGCGCCAAAGTCTTCTCACACTCCAAACTTCTTCACACCTTTGGGTAGCCCGATTAGGAGGGCTATCCAACTCACCAAGCTCGACCCTCAGGATGCTTGGCTTCCCATCACTGAGTCAAGAAATGGCAACGCATACTACGCTGCCTTTCATACTCTTTGTTCTGGAATTGGAATTCAAGCGCTTGTACTGCCTGTGGCCTTCACCATTCTTGGGTGGTAAGCATCCAACCTCTCATGCATCAAGCAACTGTAAATTTGAAACCTACAATGTGGTCGATTGAATAGGCCAGCACGGATGCCATCCGGCCAAACTCTTGTCCGAATTTAATTAAGTTCGGATAAAAACTTGAGGGAATCTTGATCCTCCTACCTGTTATTAACAGATTTTACTATCAAGGAACCATGTAACAACAATTACAGACTCCCTACTCCGGCACTTTTGATGACGTGCGTTTTGTGCGCTATATTATTTGCTATGAACTATTTGCTTGAATATTGGTAATGATGATATACGGAATATTTGATCTTCACCGTCGAATTATACTTTAGTTGGTCAAGCTCCAAATTAATTGCTAGCGTTTATTGTCTTTGTCAGGTTTTTAGGCCACATAGCACATTTCTTTACATATCATGCATGTGGCAGAGCAGTTCCTGAAAGCTAATTAATTGGCTTGGTAGTTGTAGTGAAACTGCACAAGCAGCATCATTTGCTGGTCCAGCTAATTTTGAAAACACGGTTCCTTCTGATCATAATCTCCTTTTCTTTGATTGCAGGACTTGGGGAGTAATAAGCTTGACAGTGGCGTTTGTGTGGCAGCTCTACACGCTTTGGCTGTTGGTGAGGCTTCATGAATCCACTGAAACTGGGATGCGTTATAGCAGATATCTCCAACTTTTCAGCGCGACTTTTGGTTAGTTATACCTTTATACCTACAGATTTTACTCTGTTTTCTGAGCAGTTCTTTGTGTTTATTCATTCATGAATAAATATAGCCATTGACTAAGCTTCGTTGACAATTGTGTAATACTCTACAGGCGAGAAAATGGGGAAGATCTTTGCCCTGTTTCCAGTAATGTATCTATCAGGGGGCACATGTGTTGCCCTCATAATCGTTGGGGGTTCAACCACGAAAGTTTTCTACCAAATCGTGTGTGGCGGTCATGGCTGCACAGAAAAACCGTTGACAAATGTAGAATGGTACTTGGTGTTTACATCTGCTGCGGTGGTTCTGTCTCAGCTGCCCAACTTGAACTCCATTGCTGGGGTGTCTCTAATTGGTGCAATCACAGCCGTAGGGTACTGCACTATTATGTGGCTGGTATCCGTCACGGAGGGCAGGCTTGATGGCGTTTCTTATGATCCAATCAAGGAGAACGATAATATGGCTATGATTTTCAGCGTTCTGAATGCACTTGGTATCATGGCTTTTGCTTTCAGAGGCCATAACCTTACTCTTGAAATTCAGGTATATAAATAAATCTGCAATAAAAGAGTAGAGTTATCTTATTAAAGATTTGGTAAAAGTAAATTTACTTGTAAATATGATTTTATATGATACGTTTGATCTACTTTTTTAAAAATAACTTTATAATATGAAAGCAATAAAGATTTCATAAAAATAAATTTACAAACTAATATGACTTTATATGATACATTTGATTTACTTTTCAATAAAATTAACTTTACAATACGAAGGCAATAAAAATTTCACAAAAGTAAAGTTACAAATTGATGTGACTTTATATGATATATTTGATTTAATTTTTAGTAAAAAAAATTTTATAATATGATGTACTATATCAATTTAAAGATTTATTTGTGATTAAAACATTTCGGCGATAGATCAATAATCCGTGATCCATGATCTCCCTTACTTTTCTTTTAATAGCATAACTCACGACAATTTTATTTTTTTTTCACTTATAAAAACATCAGATATGCAGTTCGTGGCCAAACCATTTTGCTCGTGAACTCATTTATATTACAAAATAATTGAACGTTTTGACTTTGGTATTAAAAAAGTAAAAATTAGCTTTAGCAAAAAGCAAAAGCATCGTCCATCAAGTTAGGAGGAAGGTTCGGTAGATAAAGAAAGGATACAGTTATAAAGATATTTTATAAAAATAAATTTATAAATTGATATAATTTTATATAAAAAATAAATAATTTAATATACCGTCAATTTATAATTTATTTTATAGAATTTATTTGTAGTTAAATCATTTTCTCACGTAAATAACACGGGGCTCATTTTACTGCAGGCAACCATGCCTTCGACGGAGAAAAATCCATCACACGTGCCAATGTGGGTAGGGGTGAAGGTCGCATACGCAATCATCGCAGTGTGCTTGTTTCCCCTAGCCGTCGGAGGATATTGGGCTTACGGCCACAAGGTAATTAGAACATTATCGATTGTCCCAGATTAAGTTCATTTTGTTCTGACAACATAACAAATCACTAAATTACCTTAAATTGTTTTTAAAAAAATATATATATATATTGACAGATCCCAGCAAACGGTGGGATGCTAACGGCAATTTATCAGTACCATGGACGTGACACTTCCCAATTTGTGTTGGCATTAACAAGCATATTAATCATAATTAACGCCGTGACATCGTTTCAAATATACGGCATGCCCATGTTCGATGGCATGGAGTCCAAATACACCAAGAGGAAAAAGAAACCATGCCCATGGTGGCTGAGATCTGTGTTCAGAGTGATGTTTGGGTACGGATGCTTCTTTGTGGCAGTGGCAATCCCGTTCTTGGGTAGCCTGGCTGGTTTAATAGGAGGGGTTGCAGTGCCCGTCACTTTTGCCTATCCATGTTTTCTGTGGTTGAAGATTAAGAAGCCCAAGAAATATAGCATGATGTGGTGGCTAAATTGGGTGCTTGGACTTTGGGGCTCGGCTCTAAGCGTGGTGCTCATCGCTGCTGGGATTTATGTTGTCATTGACACTGGCGTTGAAGTCAGCTTTTTCAAGCCTCACTAGTCCATACATGAACGTACCACATTAATTTGGATTGTACTATTGGTCGGCCGCTAGCTGTACGTTTAGTTTTACATTTTTCATTGTAATGAACTTTTGTTAATTTGTGATCCTTTCAACCTTTCTTGCATGGCCTCGTTCTGATTGTATATGGATATCTCCAAATGTCATTTCTCACTGTAGCTATTCATCATTTTATCATAGAGAAATGATACTTACAGTCGTGACATGTGCAAGCACCGTGCAGTCGCTTTGAAAAAAGTGAATAAATATGGGATCCACCTAAAAAGAAATTAATTTTTTAATAGTGAACTCCACTCTTTTTCAAAGCGACTGCACGATGTTTGCGCATTCCACGACTGTATGTAGCATTACTCTTTATCATATTCGACGTACATTTGAGACTCATTTGGGCCGTTGTTGAAAGGTATGTTAATGGTGAAAAAATCATACAACAGGTTGAAACCAGAAAAAGAGTCCTTGTAAGTTTGTAACTCCCTCTTCCCAAGAGTTAAAAATGTTACGTAATTTTTATAAAATATAACCAATAACATGAAATTAATATTTATTTCATAAAAAGAATTGTCTAATAAAATATCTTTCAAAAATATTTAATGAATAAATTGAATAAAATTTGTGTCAGAAAAATAATTTTATTCTAGCAAGTCTAAAATTAAATCAACTACTCCTAATCCTGACATGCCTGCTCATATTAATCATCTTCACTTGGGTGGTTAAAAACATGAAATAAACTAAAATGAATAAAAAATTCAGTAAGCCACTTACCAAATTAAATGCGACAGAAACAATGAACCCTAACGATCGAAGATCAGTGACCTATAAATACTAATAATTTGTAACGATCTAACAAAAATTTAAGCCATATCTGATAAGTTTACGATCTAAAAGAACTAGTTCAGCTATTGATCATGAATCCATTCGATCAATACAAAATATTGGATAATAATTGCTTGGTGGCCAGTGGCCACGCAGTGATAAATCGGTGACTTGATGAATATTAATCTGTTAAAGCAGCAGCTTAATTGCATGTTGGGTCCCTAGAATAAAAGCTTCACGTGGCGTTGAGGGCAAAGCAGCAGCTAGAAAGGATCGATGAAATGATTCCAACAACGGATAGATCATGATCGAGAAAGAAATAATTAGAAACTAATTAATTAAGGTAATTCGTAATTCGATTGATCAAAGACCGGATAATTGCTTTTGAGGAGGGGAATGGCTATGGATTAGCTTCTAGCCGCAGCACACCTCACATGATGTTTTTTTTTTTTTTTTTTTAACTCAATACAATGTGTATTGCGGCTACATGCTGATACAAATAATTTTTCTTTGAGGAGCAAATATATGAGGGACGTTTCTTTTTTGCCATGATCAGTACTTCAGATTCAATCAAATCTAAAATCTAATTTAATCCCACTAACTACCTACGTACACTCAAAAGCTCCCTAGCACCTGTTATGATTTATCGAGACATGTTATGCATTAGTTACTATTTACTTTCACACTTTATATTATGATTTTTTTTTCTTAGGGTGTGGGGTGTGGAGTGGTGAATATGGCTTATAAGAAGAATTTTTCATGATCTATTTTCTTTACTGGTAGAAATGAACTATTATGAGAAATTCTATGTATCAACCACTATTTACTTTCACACCCCACACTTATAATATTTTCTTTTTTTCATAAGATATGCGGATATTTTTTATAAAGTGTGGAGTATGAAATGTGGGGTAATGAATACTGATTGATGAAAATAATTTTTCATTATATAAACCAATTGGTTCTGCCAATTAAGCTAATTTATGGTAGATAAAAGCAGCCCACTAGCCCGTGGGGACAGTCAAAAATCACTTTTGTTTTATATATATATATTTTAACCCTCATTACTCCCACTTAATTAATCCTCGAAGCTGCCCTACTCAGCATCCACATCAAGATCATACAATATTGGAATTAAACGAACCACCTTAAATTTCTATACATATACATATAAAGACTGAGTGATCACTACTACTGCAACATCAAAACTTTCAGAAGACTCTCACACATGCAGTACTGCAAGAGAGCGAGAGATCAGAGAGTATGTACTCTTATGTCTTTTGGCGGTAAATTAATGGGTGGTGAGGTGCTGGTGGAAGTGAGCATGAGTCCGGTGATGATAACTATAAGGAATATTAAGGATGCCACTCATGAATCCGCTGCAGTCCCACAAATTCCTCCTTGATTCTTGCTGTATATTTTATTGTGTCTTTACTTTCTATGTAAATAACTTTCCTTCCTTGTACATGAAGTGTCTATTCTATTAATATACAAAGTAGCATACAAATTCGCATTCTTCCAACAACACTTTTGTTGCCAATAGTGTCCACCATATACCGATGAGCATTCAGAACCTGGTGACGATTAAACTCACAAATGATAATTATTTGCTTTGGACATTACAAGAAATACTGTGTTTTTCTAGGAAGAAACTTCTTGGCAAAAGGCCGGTTTTTCATGGGAAAAACCTTTTACACACCAAAGTTGTCTGTGGGAGTCTCGTGGCGTATACTTCGCCGCAAAAGTGTTATTATCCATGATAACTCTAACTCGTGGATAATACTTGTGTTTCACCATGGCACATTTCGTGGGAAAAAACTTTTATTTTCTTCACAAAAAGGAATTTAAGTTCTATGAAGCCGGAAGGCGCAGGTTGTACCTTACTTGCACGGTCAACGACTCTACGGCTATGTAGATGCAAGTATCCCTTGTCCTCCGACATTGATCCAAGGGACATCTTCAAGTGATGTCACTCCAACTCTCATCACAAACCTTGCATTTGAACAATGGTTTCAACGTGACCAGGCTCTCCTTCATCTCTTAATGTTTTCACTTTCCCAAAGCATCATAACTAATATAGTTGGTCTAACAAATTCACGTGATGTATGGATTGCCCTTGAACGCATGTTTGCAACAAACTATCAAGTTCAAGTTGTGCAAACAAGACTCCAACTTTCTACTATGAAGAAAGATAATCTATCTATTTCTGATTATTTTCATAACATTAAATCACTTGCAGATACTCTCACTGCTGTTGGATAGATCTCAAAAAACCAGAAATTGTTTCCTATTTGCAGGCCAGTTTGGATTCCTCATACGACTCAATTGTCACTTCCGTATCCACTAGAGTGGATCCCATGTCTCTTGAAGAAGTCTTTGGACATTTACTCGCGTATGAACTTCGACTAGAATAACACTCTTTAGTTGAACTCTCCGTTGGCTCAGTCAACATGGCAACTCGCAGCAACAACAATACTAAACGTGGTCACACTTTTAGCTCTCAAAGTCGTCAAGGCAATAGGAGTCATGGCCGCGGCCATGGAAGAGGCTACACAACCATGGCCAATCAAGACCAACCTTCTAGTGTGTGGCAAAACTGGTCATGTTGCTATCTCTTGCTATCACCATTTCGATCGTGCATACCAAGGTCAAATGCAATCTGCTCAAATGCAAGCTTTTCTCACTACTCCACTGGCTCATTCAGACCACCATTAGTACCTAGATTCCAGATCAACAAATCACATTACCCATGACTTCCAGAAGCTCAACATTCAAGCTGCGCCCTATACAGGCATAGATCAAATCCAAGTAGGTGATGGCACAGGTTTGGAGATTGCTCACATTGGGAAATCTCATCTAAAATTCACAAACTCTATTTTTCTTTTGAACAATGTCTTTTCCTAGGATTAAGAATAACTTAGTTTCTATTCAGCAATTTACTGGTGATAACAATGTTTTTGTTGAGTTTCAATGTGATTATTTTTCTATGAAAGACAAGCACACGGGGAAGGGACTTTAGCGAGGCAGGACTAAAAATGAGCTCTACTAATTTTCATCTTCACATTTTCCTGACGTCTTTTCCCAATTCTTGACTTGTCAACGGGCTCTTCTGCCAGTCTGGCATGCAAGGCTTGGTCATCTTGCCTATCGCACTGGACTTGGAATTTAATGTTCTTATGAAAAATGGCACATGGACTCTTGTTCCTTATCACTCTAGCTTGAATATTCTTGGTAACAAATGGGTGTATTGAGTTAAGAAGAAATTTGACCGCATTCTGGAACGTCTTAAAGCTCATCTTGTTGCCAAAGGCTATCATCAACAGGAAGGCCTTAATTATGATGAGACGTTTAGTCCGGTTATCAAACCAACGACTATTCGTTTAATTCTCAGTTATGCCATTTCCAAGGGTTGGCTTATTCATCAGATTGATGTGCAGAATGCATTTTTGCACGGGTATATCACATAAGAGGTCAACATGTTTCAACCCCAAAGTTATGTTCATCCTAAACTGCCGACTCATGTGTGTAAATTAAATAAGGCACTCTATGGCCTTAAGCAAGCTCCTCAAGCGTGGTATTCTCGCCTAAGTGACAAACTCCTTGCTCTTAACTTTCATCACTCTCAGACCGACACGTCTCTCTCTATTGATCATGCTTTGGATGTCACTCTCTTTATTCTTGTGTATGTGCATGTTCTAAAAGCTTTTGGGTTTTCGGAAGTTTTTTGCATGTTGATCAGACATTGCATTTCTAATCCATGGTTCTCTGTGGTTATGAATGGAGTTCCTAAGGGATTCTTTAAAGGTGGCCGAGGACTGCGACAAGGTGATCTTATTTCTCCTTATTTGTTTATTTTAGTTGAGGAAATTTTTTCGAGAATGATTAAAAAACAGGTGGATATGGGTAAGATCATTCCGTTTTATCATTCGAAGGGATCTCCTATTATTTCTCATATGCTTTACGCTGATGATATGGTGCTATTGTGTAATGGAGGAAAGGCTTCTTTGAGAACTATTATGGAGGTATTGAAGACTTATGAACGATGGTCGGGACAAGTCGTTAACCAAAAGAAATCCAATATTTTTTTTTCTTCGCAGGTTTCTTTGTCTAGATGTAGGGATCTTATCCATTTCACTGGTTTTGTGGAAGGATGTTTTCCTTTCAAATATTTGAGAGTTCCTATTATTTTAGGTAGACAGAAGATTGTGCATTTTGATGATTTGATTGCAAAAGTACAGGCCAGGTTGGAGGGTTGGCAAGCTAGATTGTTATCCAGTGGGGCGCGGTTGATTCTTATCAAACACGTGCTCCAAAGTATTCATGTGCATTGTCTGTCCATATTAAGGACGCCTAGATCTGTTCTTGAGAAAATTTAAAGAATCATTAGTGCTTTTTTCTGGGGCTTAGAAGATGGTAAACCTAAGAAAAAATGGTGTTCTTGGGAGGATATTTGTAAGCCGATTTCGGAAGATGGTATGGGTATCCGTAATCTGAGAGAAGTACAGTCATCTCTCCACATGAAGCTAGCTTGGAATTTATTGATAGGTAATTCTCTTTGGTCTAATTTTTTTCATGCTAAATATGTTGGGGATAGACATATTTCTATGGTGGATCCAAAGAAGGGGTCCTTTTTTTGGAAGATGATTTTACATAATATTCCTCTAGTGCAAGCTCATTCTAAATGGAAAGTGAGGGAGGGAAACCTTTTCTTTTGGCATGATCCTTCTCCTTTAAGTGAGAGTACTCAGATTTCTGATTTGCCGAATCTTAAATTGGAAGATTGTAAAACTGAGTTGGTTGGAATCTAGAGTTATTTACTCAGTTGATTGGTCATAAAAAAGCTGAGGATATTATCTTGCAACTGGGTAGGATTAAAGATGGGCAAGATGTACTGATTTGGCTCCTGAATACTAATGGAAAATTTTCTTCTAAAAGCGCGTGGAATTGTATTCGTTCAAGGGGTCCATAATTTCCTTGGGCAAAATGGGTCTGGAAACCAGGTCTTCCAAAAACAATTTTTATTATAATGTGGAAGGCCATTCATGATTGTCTGCCGGTGGATGATCGCATACGGAAAATTGGTATTCCTATAGTTTCCTGTTGTGATTGTTGTTTGTCATATGGTGATGAGAACCTTAATCATGTTCTTACGAGAGGGAATTTTGCAGAAAAAATTTGGAGAATTTGCTCGGTTGTTCTGGGAGTACCTTTGATGGTAGATAGTTCATGGAGACAAAGGGTGGATTGTTGGCACAGGAAGGCGAGGAATTCTAATCACCCTGGTCAATTACTTGGTATTCTCCCGGCTATCATTACTTGGAGGCTATGGGGGCTTCGTTGCAAGGCTAGGATGGAAGGTGTGAGGGATTCGGTACAACAGGTTTGGTGTTTCATAAAATATTGGGTGTCTTGGATTGCTTTAAAACTTAAGGAGGTAAATGTGCTCACTCGGCGAGATGAAGGTATTTTACAGTGTTTCAATCTGCCCTTAAATTCCTTGAGAAAGGAGATTGCCATTTCGGTTACATGGAAACATCCTAAGCCAGGTTGGGTCAAGTTGAATTTGGATGGTTGTTCTCTAGGTAATCCCGGTGCTACGGGTGCGGGTGGAGTTATTAGGGATTATAAAGGGGATTTGGTTTGTGGGTTTGCCGCTATAACTGGATATAATTCTAACAACTTTTGCTGAGTTGATGGGTTTACTCCATGGGCTTCGGCACATTGATCAGTTGGATCTTTTTATTTGTGGAAATTGAATTGGATTCCTTGTTAGTGCTTAACTGGTTGATGGCTCATATATGTGGCCTATGGTATATGGAGGATTATTGGGAAGAAATACAAAGACGGCTAGCTGGACTTCAAGTTTCTTTAGTTCATTGCTACAAAGAAAGTAATTTGGTTGTTGATGGATTGGCTAAAATGGGTGCGAAAGGTTTAACTGGTTCTTGGGCTATATTATCTGAGTTGCCTGCTACCATTAGAGGTAACATTAGACTTGATAGAGGGGGTCTTCCCTATATTCAAAAAGTTGCAGAGTTGGCTAGGAGGGGCATCGCTCCAGGTATGTTTTTCTTGCCAATGGTTTAAGTTTTTATTGATTTTATGTTCGTGCAGTTGTTTTTTTTTTTTTTTTTTTGCAAGTTAATACTTTGGGTCTCGGTTGTATCGTTGTTAAGTTACTTTGGATTTTTGAGGTTTGGTTTTGGTCTTAGATCTATATTTGTAACCTCAGGCCTCCGAATGTAACCACAGTATTCATTCGCCACAAGTGAGGGTTTATCAATAAAATTGGGACGGAGCCACAATTGGACATGTGACATTTGGCTCTTTAATTTTTTTTAAAAAAATGTGGATGATATTATCATCACCGGCTCCACGACTCAAGTTGTTTCTTGGGTTATTGACTCTTTTGGTCGTGAGTTTGCAGTAAAGAAAATGGGCAATTTGCACTACTTTTTAGTTGTTGAGGCTACACCCGTTCCTGATGGGCTCTTCTTGTCCCAACGAAGTTACATTTTGAAACTTCTCTCTCGCACACATATGTTGGAAGTCAAGCCTTTTACTTCACCAATGTCAACCTCCACTCCATTATCTCTCTTTACTGGTTCTGCGTGTTCCGATGCTTCTCTCTATAGAAGCACGATTGGCGTTCTTCAATACTTGTCACTTACATGCCCGAACATTTCAATCTCAATGAATAAAGTATGTCAATTTATGCATAATCTCACCGAGATCCATTGGAAGGCAGTTAAGCGTATTTTGCGCGACCTCAAACAGACCATGAATTTTGGTCTTCTCCTTTAGCGCAATTCTTCCTTTCAAATTTCGGTATATTCAGATGCTGATTAGGTCGACTGTCTCGATGATCGAAAGTCCACCAGTGATTATTGTATTTATCTTGGTCCAAATCTGATTTCTTAGAGTTCTAAGAAGCAACCTACGGTTGCTCGTTCAAGCACAAAAGCTAAATATCGTGCCGTCGCACATGCCACTGCTGAGGTCATCTGGTTGCAATCGTTACTTCGGGAACTCGAGATATTTCTTGCCCATAGTCCAATTTTATAATGTGATAATATTGGTGCCACCTATTTGACTATCAACCCGGTCTTCCATGCTCACACCAAGCACGTTGAAATCGACTATTATTTCGTTCGTGAGAAGGTTTACCAACGAGCTCTTGATGTACATTTCTTATCTACTAAAGACCAAATTGCTAATTTGCTTACGAAGCCACCGGTTTCCACACGTTTTTCTTTTTTGAGGTCCAAGCTCAATGTCGTTGCCCCGCCCATTGTCTTAGCGGGGGGCTGTTAGAAATATTAAGGATGCCACTCATGAATCCTTTGCAGTCCCACAAATTCCTCCTTGATTCTTACTGTATATTTTATTGTGTGGATATTTACTTTCTATGTAAATAACTTTCTTTCCTTGTACAAGTGCCTATTCTATTAATAATATAATATACAAAGTGGCACACGTATTGTGGTTACCGACAATTCATCCAAATATCCTGCTGTCGTTTTAATAACAAAGAGGGAAGAAGCAGAAATTTCGGCCATCTCCGCCCCACCTGATCTTCAACTTCATAATTCTCCACTTCTGGATTTAGTCCCAAAGATCCCTGAAATTAACCGGCCATTTGCTTCGCTTTTGATGATGAGTTGTTCTCCAATCGCCAGCCCTATGTAAAAAGCCATTATTATAAGCATGCAAGGGCGCTGCAGCTGCTTGGAAGAAGCTGATCATGTTTGCGGCCGCTTCATGACAAAGCTAGACCAACAGGATGCCTGGCTTCCCATCACGGAATCGAGGAACGGTAACGCTTACTACTCAGCATTTCATACTCTATGTTCCGGAATCGGGTTTCAAGCCCTTGTTCTTCCCCTAGCTTTCACTTCCCTCGGCTGGTAAGTTCATTTGCATGCTCCTTCTGTCCAGGCTGATTATATATAATAATAATTATTAGAAGTGTAAAAAAGAGTAAACGATTTTGAATCCGATTGCGTGATCGATCTCATAATGTATATATATGGTTATATAAAATGAAAGATAAAAACAACACTTGGCATGCATGTATGTAAATGCATGATCGATGTAAGATCATCCATATAGTACTGTCGAATTAGAGAGAATTGTTCGGACATAACCTTACAGAGTGAATCACATAAAGATTTAAGTTTTTAATTGAATAATATATAGTATGAGATCAAATTAAGTTGAGTTGAATCGTACAATTTCTTTAAGATAATTTGAATTTCTCTTTTATTTTATTTCAGGACTTGGGGAATTTTAGGCCTTTCGCTGGTTTTCATATGGCAGATGTACACCCTGTTGTTACTAATAAAGTTGCATGAATCGGAATCCGGGACGCGTTATAGCAGATATCTTCGCCTTTCCACGTTAGCTTTTGGTACGCACGATCAATCATCTACTATATTGCGTGCAGATCATATCTAGCATGCATAGCAGTAACTATACA
Source organism: Juglans cinerea (assembly GCA_961763995.1). NCBI lineage: Eukaryota > Viridiplantae > Streptophyta > Magnoliopsida > Fagales > Juglandaceae > Juglans > Juglans cinerea. The sequence continues at coordinate 28,021,599 of CAUIVZ010000005.1, forward strand.
AAAGAAGCCCGTTTCCCACGTCATTTTTTTTTAACATTTTTAAATATTAAAAAAAAAAGAAAAAAATTCACAATATTATTAAAAAATATTTTTTTAATCATTAAAAAAACTAAAAAAAAAATTAAAAAAAAAAGAATCGGGTAAAAAATATGAGAGCCTAAAACGAACTTCCTAGTATTTTTGAAAGATGATATAAACGTTAAACAGCCCATGTTTAATCACCAGATTCCAAATCTATCTCATGATATATAGCTAGACACAGCTTGTTAACAAACCCTCCTAATCCTACGAGTAATGCTACGAGTAGATCAGCATCCATATCGGTCAAAACAACATGACGACTACATAGTACTCTTGCTTTCTTGCGTGTGGTGCTAATTAATTATATAAAGTTACACATGAATGCATGTTGATAAAAGTTTCTAATTGCTTATCTTTTTCATACTGTTAATTTGTTTCTTTTATTTGTTTGTCCTAAGCTTTAATTTCTTACTGTTGGGACGTTAAAAAGTTTAGAAAAGTGTTATATACCGTACTTTTTGTTATCATCTTTACGCTATTTTGATTTTTAAGCTGACGTTAAATGATTGAAAAATTATTTATTATTTAATACTTTATATCATTCGTCAATTATTCGTTAATTAAGAAAATGATGGATAGAATTTCTCCAAAATTTATGACCTTGACAAAGAAGACAAGTGCTACTCCCAAATTTATCCTAAGATTATTTATCCATTCTAAAAGCGCGCATTAAACCATCTTTAGGTGGGATTAGATCGATCACACTTTAGAGTGGGGTCAAGTTCATAACAATGTTTATTATTTATATATCATATTAAATCATTCATTATCTTAAAAGGTTAAACAATTGTGAGCTTAATTAACATTCGGCTATTATGAGTAATATTATATACCATATTCACATCTTATTTTCATTTTATTATGTAAGATGTGGTACATTTATCACCATTGAATGATAAAGAATCATCTAATAGTGATAATTAATATGTCACATCTTATATAGTGGAATAAAAGTGAGATAGCAGTGTGGTATATATAATTTTTTTTTTCTTTTTTATCCTCTTAATTTGGCCCTGTTGTTTACTAAATAAATTTACCAAATATATATATATATATAACAGGTGAGAAGTGGGGGAAACTGCTCGCATTGTTTCCGACCATGTATCTGTCAGGTGGCACATGTGTGACCTTAATCATGATAGGAGGTGGGACCATGAAAATCTTCTTCCAGATCATTTGTGGGGACACATGCAACAGAAATCTACCGACGACAACGGGGTGGTACGTGATTTTCACTTGTTTTGCCACTGCTCTGGCTCAATTTCCCAATCTGAATTCGATTGCCGGAGTGTCCCTCATCGGAGCTGTTACTGCCATAAGCTATTGTTGGCTGATATGGGTAGTCTCTGTCGTCAAAAGTAGGCCCCTGGGGGTCTCATATGACCCACTAACTGCAAAGTATTTTGATGCTAAAAGGCTCTTCCCCATTTTCAATGCTTTTGGGATTATTGCCTTCACTTTTAGAGGCCACAATCTTGTCCTCGAAATACAGGTAAATTTCCCTATTATGTATTCTATGATCATCATCAATTTAGTTTTTCTTAATATACACTATTTATCAGGTATATTTTATTTCTTATGTTACGTTTCAAACGTATAGTACATAGTTACATATTAAAGGTTTTTTTTTTTGGCGTTGGGAGAGGAGGTTTCGAACTCTAAACCTCCATTTTAGAAGTTAGGGGTTATGTCAATTAAGCAGCAGGCCTTTGGTTAAAATTGATTGTTAAGAATATAAAAGTGCATTGTTAGAATTCACATATGACATATATAGCATGGTTAGAATGAATTTAATAAAGTTTTGAATTAAATCAGATTTTAATACATGGGTGTCATTGCAAATGCAGGGAACTATGCCATCGAACGCAGAGCACCCATCGCGTGATCCAATGTGGAAAGGAGTGAAGTTTGCGTATGCAATTATCGCAATGTGTTTGTTTCCCATTGCCATTGGCGGCTATTGGGCTTATGGAAATTTAGTGAGCACCTAACCCTCCACTCTCTTTATAGTGCAATACTGGGAACATTCTTACTCGATCGGTCCGGGCTTAATCTACATGACAAACTGATCTGAAGCAAAACAACTAACGTTTCTGCTTTATTGCCAGATACCTAATGGAGGGATGCTCAATGCTTTGTACAAATACCACGCGGATGACACACCAAGATGGCTCTTGGGATTGACAAGCTTACTCGTGGTGGTAAATAGTCTCAGCTCATTCCAAATATATGCAATGCCAGTTTTTGACAATCTGGAGTTGAGGTATACCAGCAAAGTAAACAAACCCTGTACACAGTGGCTCCGATCAGGGTTCCGAGCTGCCTTTGGTTGTCTTGCATTTTTCATAGCAGTGGCGCTACCATTCTTGCCAAGCTTGGCGGGATTGATCGGAGGGATATCGCTGCCAATCACCTTAGCATATCCCTGTTTCATGTGGATACTGATCAAGAAACCTCAGAAATGTACTGGAATTTGGTACCTCAATTGGGTATTGGGAGTATTGGGAATGATTCTTAGCATTCTTGTTGTCACTGGAGCAATTTGGAATATAGTGACCGTAGGAATAGAGATCCACTTTTTCAAGCCCAAATGAGTAGTAAAAACAAGAAGGTGCAAAGGTTCAACGTAGCTTAGGCCTCAGCAGTTGCTCAATGCGTGTGAAATTGAGGAACTGCTCCAACTCAGAAGTTAACCACAGAGTAGCAGCTTCAAATATCATTGTAAAAAAGAAGCAAAAAAGAAAAGAAAAAAAAATCGGAACAACTTCCTCTTTTCTTGCCCACTTGGGTTTCCAAACTGGCCCGCTTGACCTTCAAGAGTGGAATAAACATTTTGCTCAGAGGACATGAGACAATGGAGTTGTTTTCAACAAGATTTTCTGTATAATTGTAATGATGCTTTAGAAACTGTGCAGAGTTACTGGAACTTGCTTGCTTGTGATGTACTTAATCAGAACTCTCAGAGGCATGGAGTGTTTGGTTTGTAACTATTGGTCAGGGACACAAGCCTAGCGTCTTTATATGAGAGAAATATGACCAGCAGCCAACTTCAAAGCTTCCTTATTAATTGCACGCAATCCTTACTCGTATGGAAATAGTCAATTATCTCAACCTTTTGGGTGAAAGACCAAAACAAAAGTGGATTACCCTCTGCCTCGACAGAGCATTTGGAGAGGGGGTTGCACTTTGCTTTAATGAGATACATATGTGGCAACTACGGTTAATACAAGCCATGGCTTCTTTTTCAGTATTTGCATACGATGATAATCACTTACAGAGGACAACCTTGTCTAACATGATTGTATCAAACAAGCAGTCATCTCATTCCAAATGGAACTGACAGAGTAACTCCTCAGGGAAAAAGGGAATAAAATTATGAAAAGTACCAGTTTTGACTACATCATGTATACAGGAAACTGACAGCAAGAAAGAAGCCATTAACACGACCATAATCCCTCATTCAGTCATGACACCGGGATTATCTACCACGAGGATAAACCAGTTTGATCAGCGTTGTTTGCGCAAACCCGTCATTATATCCTTTATCTTCTTTAGGAGCAGTACTTCGTCCAGAAACCAAAAAAGAAGCCGGACCAAATTGCAATGATCAAGAACGTATTACAGTAAAGTTGAGTTACTATAAAAATTAAAAAATTAAAAAAAAAAAAAAAAAAGCGCGACTATATATAGTTTCACATTGACAGAGGAAGAAGCATCCTTCGCTTCTTTTTCCTGGCCAATCTCATTTGCTTTGTAATTTTCATACATAAAAGGAAAAGCATCGTGATGCATACTAGAATGAAAGCAAGCCGCATATGCCTAAAATATAGAGAAACTGCAGAAAAAACCAGGAAAGCTAGAATAACAAGTTCCCATATTACAAAGATCACGACATCCACCCTGCATCCAGAGGAGGAAAATGGGTAAAAAGTATCATAAGAAGTCATGTTATCCAATAAATACTAATCCACAGAATAATCAGGAAAAAACTGAAAGAGCTCATGCAAATTAGAATAAGTCCACTCACATCCATTGTGAGAAGAAGTTCCATAAGAAAAAGGGAACTCTTCAAGAAAACAATCAGAAAACTTCACTAGTGAGAAATCAAATTCAAAAATTGCAAGAAGCAAGGCACTCAATTAAGTTTTTGGACAATGTCCACTCACATCCATTTGCAGTTGACCTGCCTGCATATTTATTAAATACACAGTTCAGCAGCATATTTATTAAAAATAGTTAATCCCATGATATCCTTATTCATTTTCTTTGTGCCGTTGTTTTCTAGAGGATAGTCCATTAAAAAAACATATGATTCGATTATGTTAAGCAGATTCTATGATTGTGTTCTCAATATAACGATTAACATCATGATGCGAAGTTAAACAAAAAAATTGTTCTTTGAATCAAGTATAACCCAGGTCACAAACATCATTTATTCAAATGAAAGCTCCATGGATAATAATGAAGAATATCCATTTAATACCAAACATGTCGTGTTTGGGTCGTTTCACATGTCAACCTAATCTTTTTGGTAACGTAATAATAAATAAAAAAACCCATGTTTTAGACTAAATGGAATAATGGATACTCTCCATTTCACTTGAAATGAAAATGATTCTATTCCCATGGAAATAACAAGTAAGAACTAAGGGACGGACTTGGAACTAAGCCTTCTGAGTTATAAACGTATACTTTTTTTCTTTTATGCTTTAACATAGTCATATCTTGATGCTTTCTGATTCTATCTAGACATATGGGTATCATAGTGCAAAAACGCCAATAATGGTACTCTTGAGCATCAATTATTTTTTATGGTTGCAGCTGAATGATTAATGCTTTATAAGTCAAGCACGGATAGATTGTATCCACAAGAATAGCTAGCGTGCCTAAATTACCATTCAAACAAGTAAGAACTAAGGGATGGACTTGGAACTAAGCCTTCTGAGTTATGAACGTATACTTTTTTTCTTTTATGCTTTAACATAGTCATATCTTGATGCTTTCTGATTCTATCTAGACATATGGGTACCATAGTGCAAAAACGCCAATAATAGTACTCTTGCGTATCAATTATTTTTTATGGTTGCAGCTGAATGATTAATGCTTTAAAAGTCAAGCACGGATAGATTGTATCCACAAGAATAGCTAGCGTGCCTAAATTACCATTCAAACAAACAGCCAATGTCATGCAGTTTGAAGTTCAGAGCTTCATAATCAAGAACGGAGGAATACAGGATACAGGTGTACTAATTCATGCTGAGGTTTTAAAAATCGGACTGGACAGTTGAACTAGTTTGATCACAACCAGCCCTAAGCCTGCTCTGATCATGCCCTATTAACAAAATGGCCAAAAATGTGACATGAGCCATTTTGCAGATGACCAGCGTGTGATAGCAGTAACCAAATTGGGAATCTCTCTCTCTCTCTCTCTCTCTCTCTCTCTCTCTCTATATATATATATATATATAGATATTTCTTTATGCCGAACCTCAACAAGGTAAGGCAAGGGCCCCATTTTCCTAGGGATTGGACCCCGGATACAAGACCCCACCCACCAAAACTGTGTGCTAGGTAATCCAAGGAACTCCTAGTACGAAATCAAACCCAGGATGTCTAAACTACAGCACATCCCATGCTGGCCCTCGACCACAAGGATGTCTAAAATCTCATCTAGAAAGATATGCCAACAAATATATATGCCATCTACTCTTCATGCAATAATCTTAGGCATCATTTCACCTGCAAATGTTATAGCCCACCACATATATCTAAGGCTTAAAAACCCCTTCGGTTGCGAGTAGGATATAATTTTGAAAACAGAAGCAAAAACAATTGTACGTCGCAAAACAATTGCATTAAAAAGAAGAAAGAAGGTTGGTGACAAAAATTCCCAACCTTCCCGGCCCTCTTTTATGAACTGTATCGACACACCAGATGATTGTATTTGCTAGGTCTTTGTTGATAGGACACCTGATAATAGTTCTTTAAGAATTTAAATGTGCGTTAAGAATTTGTTTTGTAGGAAATAATTTTCAAACAAACAACAAAAAATGCATCAAAAAGCAAAACCGAGCACCGATATGCTCGACCTGACCAATTTTAGAAACGTTCGCTTGAATACAAGCAGTCGAATTTTATGCTCACAATTCCAAAACAATGAAATGCCTCTCACAAAATGATCCCCCAAATTCCCAAAACCGTAATCAACTTTAAGAGATTGACAAATTGTCCAAAGTTATACACTATATTCCAAAGCACGTTGATCACAGAACGATTCAAACAACCAAAAAAATATCCAAGAATCTGGATAATGTAAAACTAATCAAAAATACAATTACAAAAGTTTTGATAAATAAAATATATTTATCAAAAAATATAAAGTGAATTGACATACCTTGAAGAAGGAAGATTAGAAGTAGAGGAGAAGAAGGAGACGGAGGCCCAGTCGTGCTTGGATCGAAGCTGGTACTCTCTCAACTGCTCGGCCAGATTCGATCGAGTTATCATGGCTCTGCCTCGCTCTCCAATCTTCTCCTACTTCTCTCTCAAGAGCTCAGATATCGTCTTCGTTGTCCACAATAGAGACTCGACGGAGCCAACGACGATTTGAACGATGGAACGGAACCGGAGTGGGCCTCAGCGTTCAATCCGTCTTGGCTCGGGGTTCGTACTTCGTCGCCTGACCCCTTCTCCCAGCTTTCTTCCCATTTTAGTGGTTTCTTATTATTTTTCTTAAAAGTAAGAAAACAATTACATATATAAATATATAAATATGGTTTGATTTATAAGTTTTAAATTTTAATTTTTTAAAAAAAAAATTAAATTATATCAAGTAATCATCAAATATTTTATATATCAAATTGAGAATATAATTTTCTTAAATTTTATGACATTCACTGGTGTAATATTCGAGATAAAATATTATTTTTCTACCTAAAATTTTATTATCTCATCCTCACACAAGCTTGGGTGTAATATTCACGTCACTTTTCGTTTAAGCATTTTTGCAGAATTATTAAAATATAAATTATCTAGAGAAGACAGAATTTGGATTAAATGAATGTTTTCATAGTCTTGCGTTTAAGCATTTGTTATCAATAAAACTATTTAAAAGCGTCTCAAATTCTTAAAATTATCTTGTATGAGACGCTTTTAAATAATTTTTAGTTAGAATCTAAGATTTACAAGAAAACTTAAAATTTTCAAATTTAAAACTTTTTTGAATTTGATATGTCAACAAGATAGATGGTGTATCATTCACGTTCGCTTAGAAATAAATTTGTTTAAAAATAAATAAATATGTATAAAGAATAATACTATTCTCCTTGTGAATGTTATCAAAAAGTAAATATATAAATTCACAAGATTACTTTATAATAAAAATAACTTTATAATCTAACATAATATATCAATTTATAAATTTATTTTTATCAGATATTTTTATGATTATAAATGATTTCTTTCTTCTCCTTCTTCTTTTCAATTTAAATGGCTGACTTATGAGATCATTGCCAACGTTAAGCTAGGATATATTTTAAGAGAAGTTCTATATCTCAGCCTACTGTGCATTACACTCTCCACACATCTCATATAGTTTTTTTTTTTCCAACCCAGCACGTTAGGTGTGCTGGGGCAGCCACCAACAATAGGCTGTGAAGAAGATTTTTTCATATTTTAAATCGAATGGAGAGTACTTTTTTTTATTATTATTATTTGGGTGAAATAGAATGGAGATTAACTAGGTCAACACATCTCAAAAATTAAAAAACCGTAGTGCCCGTTTAGATTTGAGCCAAGTTAAATTCTTTATGAATAGTAATGAATTGAGATAGTAGAGTGAGTTTTGTAGTGCCTACCTAAAATAAGTTTAGATATGTTTTGATGTTAAGATTAATTTAGATTTATTTATATGAAGTTGAAAAAGATTATGAGTCTCGTGTGTAAAGAGATATTTAATTGAAAAAGATTATGAGCCTCACGTGTAAAAAGATTTTAAATTAAGATAAATTTAATGATTTAGGAATTAGATATTTAAATATTAGAATCAATTTAAAATTAGACTAAACTAAATTAATCTCAGTATATTACAAATTACAACGGAGGCCTACGTCAATAGGCGTGGCGTGATTGAAGAATGAAGGCGACATATATAAGATGTACAGAGTAAAGTTACTCTATTTAGATGCAGAGTTATTTAGGCCCTATATTCTATTCAGGCTTTGGATACAACCCAATAAATAAATGGGCTTAGTCCTTATCCGTGTTTACCCTGTCGGCCCAAGATAGATTGAATTCCAAGATTAAAGCCCTCCTTAAAACGTAGCATCGTCCACTATCGAAATTCGCTTCGATACATGGAAACAACGGAACCTTCCCTAGACCCCTCCTATAACCCTAACGACGTCGCATCCGGCGTCTCCTCGCCGGATACTGACGTCACTCTATCCGCCAGTGCAACCGCGTCCGATAACAATCTCCAGAACTCACCGGAAAATCACTCTCCACCTCCCAAAACTACACCCGAAGCTCCCGTTTCGGACTCCCAAGAAGACACCTCCTCCGACCCCATCCAAGAAGACAACCTCGATGAACCGCCCCAAAACCCTAACCCGAGCGAACCCGGACGAACTGAACCCGGCCCGCCTCCCAAGAAGCGTCGCCGAAGGAAGAAATTCTTCACGGAGCTTAACGGCAATCCATCTCTCGCCAGGAATCGCCGGTCCGACATAGCGAAGGACGTCGACGTCGAAGCCCTAATCGCAATCTCGGTTGGCTTCCCGGTTGACTCGCTCACCGAGGAGGAGATCGAAGCCAACGTTGTCTCCACCATCGGCGGAGTCGAGCAGGCCAACTACATCGTGGTCCGGAACCACATTCTCGCTCGGTGGCGATCCAACGTGTCCGTTTGGTTGACCCGGGACCATGCGCTCGAGTCCATTCGGTCCGAGCACAAAGGCCTCGTTGACTCGGCCTACCGATTTCTTCTCAACCACGGTTACATAAACTTCGGGCTCGCGCCCGCCATTAAAGAAGCGAAACTGAGGTCATTTGACGGAATCGACAAGAGCAATGTGGTAATCGTTGGTGCGGGTCTCGCCGGTTTAGTCGCAGCGAGGCAATTGGTCTTTATGGGGTTCAAAGTCGTAGTCTTGGAAGGTAGGGCGCGGCCGGGAGGGCGCGTGAGGACGAAGAGAATGCAGAGTGAAGGCGTCGAGGCCGCAGCAGATCTCGGTGGTAGCGTCCTCACCGGAATAAACGGCAACCCGCTCGGGGTTCTCGCAAGGCAATTGGGATTGCCGCTTCACAAGGTGAGAGATATTTGCCCATTGTATTTACCTGATGGCGAAGCGGTGAACCCAGAAACTGACTCTAAAGTTGAGGTTTCGTTCAACAAGTTGTTAGATAGAGTGTGTAAACTTAGACATGATATGATAGAGGAAGTGAAATCGGTAGATGTTCCATTAGGGACTGCTCTCGAAGCTTTTCGGCGTGTTTATAACGTTGCCGAGAACCCGCAAGAGTGCATGCTGTTGAATTGGCATCTTGCTAATTTGGAATATGCGAATGCTTCGTTGATGTCTAATTTGTCGATGGCATATTGGGATCAGGATGATCCGTATGAGATGGGAGGTGATCATTGTTTTATCCCTGGGGGAAATGAGACATTTGTCCGAACCCTTTGCGAGGACCTTCCCATTTTCTTCGAAAGGACTGTGGAGAGTATCAGGTACGGGACCGATGGGGTCTTGGTTTATGCCGGTGGGCAGGAGTTCCGTGGGGACATGGTTCTTTGCACGGTGCCATTGGGCGTGCTTAAGAAGGGAACGATCGAGTTCTTTCCAGATCTTCCTCTGCGAAAGAAAGATGCAATTCAGAGATTAGGATTTGGGTTGCTAAATAAGGTTGCCATGCTGTTCCCGTATAATTTCTGGGGTGGTGACATTGATACGTTTGGGCATTTGACGGAAGATCCCAGTATGAGAGGCGAGTTCTTTTTGTTTTATAGCTATTCTTCTGTATCAGGAGGCCCACTTCTTGTTGCACTTGTGGCTGGAGACGCCGCAATCAAGTTTGAGATGATGTCACCTGTCGAGTCTGTGAGAAGGGTGTTGGACATATTGAGGGGTATCTTTCATCCGAAAGGTATTGCTGTTCCAGATCCAGTTCAGGCAGTCTGTACGCGCTGGGGGAAGGATCAATTCTCGTATGGGTCTTACTCTTATGTTGCAGTTGGGTCTTCAGGAGATGACTATGATATTCTTGCTGAGAGTGTTGGAGATGGGAGGGTGTTCTTTGCAGGAGAGGCAACTAACAAACAGTACCCAGCAACAATGCATGGAGCTTTTCTTAGTGGGATGAGAGAAGCTGCAAACATACTGAGAATGGCCAAGAGGAGGTCATTGATTCCGGCTGATAAATTAAATAATGTTAGAGATGAAAGTGACGATTTGAATAAATTGTTTGAGAGCCCTGACCTGACATTTGGGAGCTTCTCAGTTTTATTTGATCCAAGATCAAATGACCTTAATTCTAATTCATTGTTAAGAGTGAAATTTGGAGGGGAGAGACTGAACTCTGTCTGTATCTGTCTGTTCGGCTTGATTTCAAGGAACCAGGTCATTAAACTGAGTGAGGTTGATGGAGATGGTAACAGGATGAGGATGTTAAATCATGACTTTGGGGTGAGGTTGGTTGGTAGGAAAGGCTTATCTGGTGCTGGGGAATCTCTAATCTCCCATGTAAGATTTGCTAGATCCAACCTAAATGGTGAATCTAAAGATGGTGCTGGCATAGATAAAGGGGAGCATCGATTGATAGGTGGGAGTTTCTAGCTCATCTTCTCTACGTTGGATGATAATGCCTTTAGACTAGCTGGAGGGGGAAGTTCACTGTCATTGGGGTGAGAAGTGCGCGTGAATATGCGTGCTCAAATGAGTACATATGAATTTGGGAGTCGATTGGTCCCATTTTTTTTTAATGCCTTTGATTAATTATATAAACTTCCCTTTGGGACTGCAAGATTTTTTGGAGTAACTAATTGGGAACTATGTGTTTTCTTAGATTATTGTAAATCTCATCATTCAGTTGAATTGCATTCAGTGTTAGTTTATATGAATTGTTCTTGTTCTCCTTTTGGGTACAAGAATACCGTACTTCAGTACTGCAAAATTGTATGACTGCATCTGGTATTTTGTGAAAACTAATAAAGAAACAATAACTTGGAACACCTCTCTTCTTATTTTTTACTTTTATTCGTGTATATTAAGGATTGGAAGTCTTGGATTATTGCTCCTCTCAACTAGTCTCAACCCCAATCAAATTGCCATGGTGTGAGCCGTGGCCTAGTAGCATCCATCCATCCATCCTTGCTAATTCGTGTATTGCATGATGTCCGAAGCCCAACAATCCAATAATGGATTGGCTATGTAGACTTCCAAAGAAACTTCGTTATGGGTATTTTTGTGTACCTCGCTCTATTCAAGGAAAAATTGATGCTTTCCGGCCTTTTCTTTAATGGAAACAAAATGTTTCATTACAGATTTCTTACAAGATTATATCGATGTTTTGATGACAGGGTTCTTTGATAATTCAGTACAGAGATTCCCAAAAAATTGCATGTATTTCCAATAGGGATTTCGGGACAATAGATATATTTTAGAGGAATTCTACTCATCAGTTACTATTCACTGTCACACCCCACACTTATAGTTTTTTTTTTTTTTTTGTGCGGTGTTTTTCATAAGGTGTGAGATAATGAATAGTTGTTGATGAGAAGAACTTTTCTATATTTTATGTATTTTCGACAAAAATTCAGGAAATGTAATAAAATGCTTTTCATATCAAATTTGCACTACAATAAGAAGAACTCCCCTCGTTGTATAAGACAAAACTTACTAATCCTTTCGGAAATTCAAGGCATTAATTTTACAATTAAACCTCTGCATGCCTTTGGTTAGGACAATATGAGACTGACTCGCCTCCTCAAGCTTTCCTTAATCCACCTACTTCTTCCTTAAGAGGGAGAAATTCATAATTCTATATCTAATGTAAACCAAATACGAGGACTTAGTTCAAGTTATGAATCTTAATTTAGTTTTATTTGGAACTATGACATATTAATTCCAAAACAGCATGATTTATGTGATCAATTGCTAGTATCACGGGTGTTAGCGCCATCTGAAGATATGATTATGACTTGAACCTTATCCTTATACCCTACCTATTTCAGTCTCTTTTATTTTACTTTTTCTTATCTCATTTCTTATCTCCGCTCAATTAATTAGTGTAAAAATAGATCAATTATTATATAGTTTCGAAGTACTGAAACATAGAACTTTCATTCTATAATAGGATGATATATTATGAAAAAACTAATTAAAAAAAAACTATTCACAAACCTGTTTTTTAGCATACCCAATATACCATTGAAATATTTTTTATTTTAATTTGTAGTGGGTTTCACTATAAATAGTAAGTTAAGTTAACGTACTAAACTTGCAAATAGAAAAACTCAAAAAATAATATTTATATAAGTTTTTTCATGAAATATAATAAAATAATATTAATATTAATAATAATAATAACAACAACAACTACTATATCTGTAAGATAGTGTTATGGACGCAGTATTCAAACATTTATGATTTAACACATTAGGATATAAAATTTTCAGATATTTTAGAAAGGAAAAAACTATTTTATCCTCCCAATTGTACCGTTCAATTTGACCGCTTGTCAAATTTTTTTTTATTATTATTTTTTACTTAATGATTAAGAAAGTGATTTTTAGTGTATTGGGATAGTTTTTTAAATATTTAAATATATTAAAAAATGTGAGAAGAAAAATGAAAAAAAAAAAACCAAAATGAAAAGAGCGGTAACTTAAGCAAGCTACTCTGGGCGGTAAATGTAGCGCCCTCGACCCCCACGTATTATTTTTGTGGAGTTTGTGATACCGGGATGATGACCACACGGATCACGCACCCCGACGATAAGTGCCAAGTGTGTGTACATGCAGAAAGGGTACAACAAAAACGCAGCAGATAAATTAAAAGTAGTTAAATAAGTACCAGAATTATTCAAAAACAGTAAAGTAACTTTACAAGGATTAAACAATCATCCGACAGATAAATTAAAGACAGGAAATAACATAAGGGAAACAAATCTCATAACGCTGAACAATTTCTCAGCAACTCAAACCTTCGGCGGAGCTGATCCCTCGGGTTCATACTCGGGCTCTGCGTCAGACTCTACGATACCATAAGAAGGAACCGTAGGGTAAAACACCACAATGAAATTATGACATCTCAGCAAGTAATTAACCAAAATAGCATCCAAGAGATACATAAATAATCACGCGTCCCCATACGGACAAATATTGCATAAAAGGGAACCACATTCTTTTCCCAAAATACCCTTTTTACTACTCACTCCAAAAATCTCATTTAGTCCAATCATAACCACTATTTATTAAGCATGCATCACGGTCTCCCCTATGGACCGTCCTCACGACCTGGCTCTCATCGCCACACCACGGGTAACGTCCGTGCATGAGACTTCGTAACGAGCGATGCCCAGTTCCGCGCCGAGCGCGTACATGGCCAAACATCCTCTAACCTTGCCTGCCAAAAGGTCACGGAATCGGTACGAGAGTGTTACCATCTTGTCCGTTCCCGTCGTCACCCTGAGACAACTCAGGGGACGTCTCAAGGCCCAATTTCCAACAGACCAACACAATCAACAGTTTATGAAAGACAATTATAACAATATTATTTTAAAACTGAAAAATTACATACAAATGAAGATGGAAAAATTATGAAAGATCAAGTGAAAGGGCGTTTGCTCAAGGCGACGGCTCAATGGCTGCACGCGGCGGAGCTCACGGCAGAACACTACCAAAAAGGCCTCTCAACTCTCGGGTTGGTCAAAACACAAGTGGATGGAAACTCAACACACTACAAACCAACAATTTTACTAAGAACCCGAGCAAAATTCACAATTTTAGAAACAATTAGAGCTCGGCAGAACAACACCAGCTCACGAGTTCACAAACAAAAACACAGAAAAAAATTCTCAAACACCAAGAATGCAAAAAGCCTAAGCGAGAGAGAGAAGATAATGATCTCGGAAGAATTAAATTGAAGATTTTGTGGCCTATTTATAGGCCAACCAAGTCGGTTGCAAGCGGCTACGTGCCTCACAGGTGGAAGGAAAAACGGCAGCTCAAGCCGTGCGTGGCAGTGCAGGTTGCGACAGCAGATGAAGGATGGACATGCTGAAAGACACGGAGCTGCCATGAGGTAGAGGAGGTGGCCGCGAAGAGGGACGGCTTGACAGCAAGCTTGCGGAAATCTCTAACCGAACGACACTAAGAGGAACAAAGGAAGATGGAGGTGGCGGCTTGCGGCTGAGTTGCGTGACTAAGGTCCATGAGGCGCTGGCAGCAGCTACTAGGAGAAGAAGGAAGAAGAAGTTTGCAGAAGAAGCTAGAAGAAAAGAAGAAGAAATGAGGAAGAAGAGGCACGGCGCAAGGAAGAAAGAGATGGAACCCTAAGGGGTCATCTCCCAAAACGGTGTTGTTCCAGATAGTGGGAGGGCTGGGTTCACATAGCATGGGTTGGGCTTCGGACTACACGGGCTGGCAACTGGGTCAAACACAAGTACGAGCTGGGCTTCACGCTCAACACGGGTTGGGCTGGGCTACCACCAAACTCACACCCCACGACCCGACCAGAAACACACACACAGCCCAGAAAATAAAACACTACAAAAACAAAGGCCCAAACCGAAAAATACACCAATAAATAAATAGCAAGGAAATAAAAACTCAAATTAAAACACACCAAAATAAATTACAATAAAAATAAATAAATAAAATAAAATAACACATTTAATTAATAAAAACGGAAATATAAACAAGTAAAATTTAGAGATCTCACAGTAAAGTAGCCCGACTCTTTTAGAAAATGCCTATGTATTAACGACAAGAAATTTTTTTCTCATCAGTCACTATTCACCACCGCACACTTCACATCCTATAAAAAATACCCTATATCCTATAAAAAAATACTCACACACCCTATGAAAAAGCTATAGGTATGGAGTGTGAGAGTGAATAATGACTGATGTATAACATTCCTCTTATCAACAATGCACTCTCCATCTCTACTTAAATATAATAAAACCAATACTACTATTTATTTTAAGATTTATCATTCTTACTCACATTTAATAACGTCGCATATTTTGAATAGTTATATATATATATATATATATATATATATATATGAAAACAATTTCTTTAATAGGACGAAGATTACAAGCTTTTGTCAATCCATAAGACTGGTACTAAAAAATCAAGAAAAGAATCCCGCCAAACAATACAAATTTTGAACATGCCATGCATTTCTAGCAAGATTGTGAGCTGTCACATTGCCCAATCTACTAACATACTGGACTTTACAATCCTTGAACCTTAACATAAGTGCTTTATGACTAAAATGTATATGAATAGTTTTTTTTTTTAATTAATCACTTCATGACAATTATATAAAATATATGACATCATTAAATATGACAAATAATAATAATATATAAAATAACAATATCCCTATAACCTATTCATATAATAATTCAAATTAATAATATATTATATATGGTTACTAAAATAGTACGAAAATAAAATTAGAAAGGAAGAACCAAAAGGGTACAGCCATCCCAAACCGACCACTTATTGAAGAGCGTTCTTCTTCTCCCAAGTAACGTATCTTCGCAAAGTGACAGCATCGAACAGCTAAACAATGCCCCACGCGGGGGCCTACCGTGCATCTACCAGTCGCGAATATCGACGCGTCTCATCCTCTTTCAATCTGCCACGTATCCCATAAGGTAATCTCAGTGGGTCCCAAAGCCGACCTTCTATATTTATCACCTGACTGACCGACATAAAAGGGTCCCACGAGCACAAGCTCCCATGATCTTCTTTAACGTGTCATCTACCCATTGGCTTTCGTACGCGTGTTTTCCCGCCCTTTTTCTGCTTTGTTTATTCTTTAATTCTTTTGACTCCTCTTTCCCTTCTCGCTTATTCTAAGGGACAGTTGTCACGTTATTCTCAGCGAGTTGCTTTAGGCATGTAAAATCAGGGAGAGTACGAGATCTCATTTTTCTCTCGAAGTTAATGCGACACGTCGGTTACAGAGAAATGGCACACTGATTGGGCCAACCAGGCAACCAATAGGATTAATCGCGTCAGATCCGTGTCTTTAATATCGTAATGTTATGTTATAAAAACCTTCCACTCTCGCAATACAAATCCATCGTAGCAAAACTGAAAAAACCTTCAGAAAACCTTTCAGTAACTTAATCGATCTTCTGGTTCCTCGTTGGTCTCTTTCGTTTTTGTTTTCAATATTCTAAGTTTTAGTTGTTTTCGATCGATTATGGCGGAGGAACACCACAACAAGTACGAGACTGCTGTCGTTGAGGATCTGCAGGTTCCCGTGGAGACGACGGACCGAGGGCTGTTTAATTTCCATAGAAAGAAAGAGGAGGAGAAGCACCAAGAGGAGGCGATCGTTACTGACTTTGATGAGAAAGTTACAGTTTCTGGATGTGAGCCAAAGGAAGATCAGGATCAAGAATACGAGAAGCAAAAGCTGGAGAAAGAAGAGAAGAAACACGGTCTCTTAGAGAAGCTTCACCGATCCAACAGCAGCTCTAGCTCTGTAAGTATCTACTGATAAGACTCTAATCCATCTATCTGTAACAAAATTCTCATCATGCATGAACTGGTAGATACCCAGTGAAACAACTAGCTAGCTAGCTGGGTTTTTTTTTTTTGTGTGGTTTGGTTTGGAAAAAGAGGATCTAAAAGATCTGTACTGGTTATTTTATGTTTTTTGTATCATTTCCCAACTCCTTTTATGACATTAACTTCTATATTGATTTGATTAAAAAAGAAAAATCGGTTTCTCATTCTATTTAAATTAAGGAAGATGTAATAAATCTTAAAATTTGTCTGTTGCTTGAACTTTGCAGTCTAGCGATGAGGATGAAGGTGAAGGAGAAGAAAAGAAGAAGAAAAAGAAGGAAAAGAAGGATAAGAAGGATAAGATCAAGGACAAAATAGCAGTTGAGAAGGAAGAAGAGAAGTACGAGGACACCAACGTCCCTGTTGAGAAATACGAAGAAGAAGTAGTCGTTCATGCTGCAGAGCCAGTCCAACCTGAGGAAAAGAAGGGCTTCCTTGATAAAATTAAGGAAAAACTTCCAGGCCAGCAGAAGAAGACTGAGGAGGTCCCTCCTCCTCCTCCTCCTTCTCATGCCGAGTATGCGGCTGCTGAGCCAGTACCTAGTCATGAAGGAGAGGCGAAGGAGAAGAAGGGCTTCTTGGAGAAGATCAAGGAGAAACTGCCTGGATACCACCCCAAGACAGAGGAAGAGAAGGAAAAAGAGAAGGAGAAAGAGTCTGCCTCCCATTAATTACTAAAGATCGAGTTATGCTTCAAGGATTGATGATATTGGTGTGCGCTTTGTTTTGTTTTGTTAATTTACGATGGGGCCGGGGTTCTTAAAATGTGCTTTATTTGATTCTGCTTTTGAGTTTTTGTGGTTTTTGAAATTTGAATTACTTTGTATATATATATGCACTGCTTTTTATGTTCCGTTTTTTCAATAAACATCTTCTGTGTACTTGTGTACGTAAATTACTCTTCTATTTGTGAGTAAAATATTATTAATAAACTGTTTAAATTAAATTGTTTACTTTTATTTAGTGCTAGAAAGAGATCATGAGATTTAAAAAAGAGAAAAAAAAATAAAAACAAACAAATCAAATAGATCTCCGAATATGTACATATAATGTAAATTAGTTTTTTAGAAGCTTAAACTGTTGCATTAGTATATGTATTTGGAGTTGTACATATCTCTTGAACTTTTTTTGTTGTTCTTGTTAGGAGTGAAAATTGACCCCTTCAATTCAATTTTTGGGGAAGAAAACCGGTCGACAGGAGGAGAAACACTAGCCGAAACTGTTGCTTCATTTCTCTGGCAGTTCACGGTCGGTTCTCAGACCGAGCTTCCTCTGAAAAAGTAGAGAGAGTGGGTTGCAGAGAGAGAGAGAGAGAGAGAGGATGAAAACTGAGAAGACGATGCGAGGAAAAAGACGAAGTTATTTCGAAACGACGCCGCTACTTTTTTTTTTTTAATACGTTATGAATTAAACGACGCCGTTTGGTAAAGCGTCATTTAAGTTATGTCTAAAACACAACTACATGCTTAAAATGATGTCGTTCCACTTAAACTTAAATAGAACAACGTCGTTTTGAGTAGAGAATATATATATTTTTAAAAAAAAAGTTTCTTTAGTAGGCCGGTTCAGCGGTTTGAACCAGGTTAGCACAGACGCCAAACCGGCCGATATCGGTTTTCTATTAGCTGCCACACGCAGACCTGTTCTCCACTGATTTCGACCGGTTCTGAACTCCGGCGACCAGTTTGAGTCGATCTAAGGTCGGTTTCTCAATTTTTTGTACATCCCTAGTTCTTGTTGTTTCATGTGCATTTTCATGTCTATTTGTTTTGTCAATTGAGTCTTTAACTCATGCTGTCTTGCAAACAAATCTTTGATTTTGAAATTCGCTTTGTCTAACGTAATAGAGGTATTATAGGCAAACTCAGACAATGAGGAAGAGCTATAAGGCTTTACATAGCGACCAAAACTCCTCAAATATCCTAAATATTGACCCAAAACTTGTGTAAAAATTTCAACAACACTTTTGAGAAATTTTGATGACACAGATTTAGCACATTTAGCAATTATTTTATCATACACACAAGATAAAGAATTAATATCGTCACAAATATTCAAATATGTTTAACTAAAATAGATTATAATGCTTACATAATTTTCACGAGTATCAGGATGAGTCTACTCTCCATTACGATCAGTATGTGATATAACATAGAATTTTGTCAGATCATAATTGGTATCTCACTCTTTCTACACGAGACATTTGTTGAGATATAAAGTCATTAGAATACCTCTAAATAACAAACTATATACAATAAAAAAATAGCATTACCAAATTTTCAGAGAGGCGATGGAAATATCTTGAGCTTGCATGATGATAAATCTTCAACTTCGATCTATTTGTTTTGTTTATAAAACTTCGTTCCTGCATAGAAGTTGTAAATATTAGCAAGCGAAAATTATAAATAAGACACGTAAAAAAATTCATTTAATTTATCTTATATGATGGATCTTTAAACATGCCACAAAATGTTTTCCACTCGAAAGGTCGGACATCCTAAAAAGGATGCTGGCGGGATCTTCCTTGTTCTCGAACTTATTGTAATACTCATGACATATTGCCTTATATTTATGAAATGTATTACATATAAACTCATCGACAGTGTTACGCTCCTCTCTCTGACCAACATTTAGTTCAAAGTTACCCTTAAAAAATATATACATAAAGATATTATCACCCAGAATATTCTAAAATTTTTCATATATATATTAAATAATATTAATATAAATAAGTTATTTAAACATTACCAAACAACGATTATCGATAAACTCTTTCACATCTTGGGAGACTTTCTACCATGAACTCGTAGCCAAATGTGCATAAATTCGCGTAAGAGCACCCACATGCGATGCAAGCCAAGCTGCTTGTTGTCCTTCACCTCTGGTATGTTCGTCAGGTATGTTAACCTTAATCTTACCCACTTTACGATATTTTTCCAACGTCACACCTCTAGCAATGCCTCAACCTTGACGAGATTGTACTGTTAACTTTACGAATGACGTTAGATATGGTTCGCCGTATAAGACCCAATCAATATAATCTTGGTCAATACCATTGACAAACATATACTCTCTTACCAAGTCTATCTTATGAGAATGTAAATTCTTGCATTGTCGGCATGGACATCTAATACACATGTCACTATCAATTGTACAAGATATGAATTCCAAGAATTTCTTAACACCTTCAATATATATTGTAATCCTCACCCAAGCGACATCTAACTTGTATCCAACTCTTATTTATGCCTAATACTTTATTACAAACAGTCACGTGGGCATCTACAAGCAAGCATGCATCTAACATATTGTGCAATTTCTTCATTTCACCGGATAGTTGGGTCTATCCCATTTAAGACTGAAAGATCATAGTCGTCAACCTATCAACTATTATCTGTCACATGCAATGAAATTTCGGCAACATCTCTCCATTGTTCTCCAAATATGCTCATTTGGTTGTGTGCATGCACCATCACCGAAACTGCATATCCAGAGAATAATAAGGGATAACTCTACCAAAATCATAATGTCGGATGCTAACAGATACAGTTAGATAGTTTGCGAGAATGATCTTACAATCCCAAAATGTCAACTCTAGACAATTCAAAAGTTATCAATCAACCGTTCATTCGGATTGATAACTCTCGAACGAGTCTAAGGTTTATTTCGATGAAATATACAAAACATGAGAATAATACACAACAACATTGCAAGATACAAGAATATATCAAACAACACCTATAAAAATTACCAATCTTTATATTAAATTTAATAATTAATTAAGATTTTAACTAATTCTATATATTATTAAATATTCAATTTGCTAAGATTTTCTCGTAAATATGATTATTATTAGAATAAGTTAACACGTTATTAAGTTATAATTAACTGAGAAAAAAAAGTATTTTAATTTTTTTTTATACTACCCTTATTTTAAGTATTAAGTATTTTTTAATATTTTCTTTTATACTATCCTTATTTTAAGTATTAAGTATTAAGTATTTTTTTAAGTATTTGTCATTTTAATATTTTCTTTTATACTATTCTTATTTTAAGTATTAAGTATTTTAATTTTGTTTATACCATCCTTATGTTAAGTATTAAGTATTTTTTAAATATTTTTTTTATACTATTCTTATGTTAAAGTATTAATTAAGTATTTTTTTATATTATTATTATGTTAACAGTTAGGGGTGGGCAGCAGGGCCCCACCCCGGCTGCCCCGTCCCTCTTCCACCTCGCCCTTGTGAGGTGGGGCGGATTACCCCGTCCGTCGATGCGCCCACATCTGGGGCTTCAAGCGGAGGGGGGCGGGATGGGGTGGAACACCGCCCTACTCCACCCGTTAATAATATATATTATATAATACATATTATATAAATAAAAAAACCCAATTCGTTTTGTGCCTTGGTATTTTTTCTAATACCCCTGCTCATAATGAAAATGACGACGTTTTGATTATGGGTTAATACCCAGTCGAAGACCCCCCAACCCCTATTTCTCTTCTTCCTCGCGATTTCTCTCTCTCTCTCTCGATTCTCTCAAGTTCGCCGGTTGCCTCACCAGTCACCACCGTCATCTCGAGTCACCGTCTCCTATAAGCCTCAAAGCCAAGCGAATGTAAGTAGGGCTCACTCAGTCTCGAATCTCTACGCAAATTGCCCCCAATTTATTATTATTATTTGTAGATGGAGATTGGAGGATGAGATTGATGAGATTGTGAATTGTGAAAGATTTGATTGTGCATGTGGATTGGTGAATTGCTTGATTGTGCTCAATGTGCTGTGAATTGCTGTGGAGATTGGAGGGGCAAGGGGCGGACGGTTGGAGGTCAAACCCTGCACCCCCGTCAACGAACGGGATTTCCCTCCCCCGCATGGATGGGGGTGGAGCCTAGGGGAAAAACCCCAACCCCCGCCCACGCATGGGCGGGATAGGGGTGGCCCCGCCTCGTAAGGAGCAGGTAGCACCCCTATGTTAACTATTAATTATTTTTTAACTATTTTTTAATAAGCATTTTTTTATACTATCCTTATGTATTCTATGATTTTCTTGTAAATACATTCTTGTAAAAAGTATGTTTGCTATATATGTGTAATCTGTATTTAATGCAAGTTAACGTTCGAACGTATAAAACTAATGTTCAAACGAAACAGTACTGTTCGAATGGTAATATTTACACGTTTGAACGGATTCAATCCATATTCCAGACGCAAAACCAAAACAATATCAAGAACTACAATCCTCAAACACAACTTCACAAATCATGCACAATATCAACAAACACACAGATACATCAATTATAATGAGTAAACTATAAATTATAAAACACAAAATTTACCTTGAATGCAATTCCAAACAACTCAACCCACAATAAAACACCTACACAACATATAAACAAACAATAAAATCAATGAACATAAAATTCATGTGCAGTGAAGAAGATGAGTTAACAGTTTAAAAAATCAGTGAACAAAGAATATACCTTTAAAAAATTCGTGTGCAGCCTTCTTTGGAATATGAGTTTAATCTAACTCACTATATTTCTATTTGTATCTCTATGTCACTCTTTGTCTCTCTCTAGTCAAAATGAGAGAAAAATGAATGAATGTGGGGATAAAATGAGGGAGTGTGGCGCTGGGTTGAAAGAGAATAGAGAATGAACAAGAATAAGGGGTGTTGTGGGGTTTTTAAGTTTGTTCAAAATTTTTAAAGTTATTACGATGAAAAATATCATTGTAATAAGTACTAAGTGCACGAAATGCCGTCGTCCAACTTAAAACTTCTCTTATTAAGGTGAAAAAAGTTGTCACATGCGTTGTTGACCATTCAAACGTAAATACTACACGTTCAAACGTGAAAATTAATTTAGCACGCAAGTTTTCCTGCTTGACAAATTTTCGTGCCAGCATTCAAATGGTAATTAAGTACCATTCGAACGCTATTCCATTGCTCAAGGATTGATGAGAGACATTACTACCACTATTTCAGGAGTCGCCAAAAACTCTAGAAAACGTTTGAACGTACTTCTTCATGGCTAAAAACATTCAATCACTAATTAAACATTCGAACGCTAGGCGATAACGTTCAAACTTATCTTACTAAATGTTAATATCTACACTATACATTTTAATTTATTACTATGTATAGTTTTTCTTTTTTACAAAAATTACTATATATAGTTATATATATTGTGATATATAAATATAGTCATGATATATACTAATATACTATATGATAATATACTATATTATAATTAGCATATACTAATACTATATATTATAGTATTTATATATGAAATCACTATATGATATATCATACATATAATATCATATAGTATATAATATATTAAATATAAAAAAATCAATTAATTTACTAAGTTTGATATAAACACAGTTCAAACGGTAAATATTATTGTTCGAACGATAAGTCAAAACCATTCAAACGTATAACTTATCGTACAAACGATTATGTACATATAAGGTATCGGGGGAGGCTTTTCAACCCACCGTCGCCCCCATAACAACCATTCAAAAAAAATCGAACGTAACCCGTAGACAGTCGAACGCCGTCGTTGCCGTTGTTGCCACTGCCATCGTCAAAGACTCCTTCCTTTCAAGTGGTACTCTTCTTATATACCTCATTTGAGTTATTCTAAGTAAGTTTTGTTAGATTATTTGTAAAAAATAGAAAAAATTTATTTTTCGGTCGATAGCCAACATAGGTGGCCGGAAATCCACCGTAGGCTATTTACCCATCATCGTGTAGCTGTTATTTATGGAAGAATGAAAGGAATCGGTAGATTCCTTCCGTTTTCATGGCCGCTGAATTCACGTAGCCATGGTTGAGTTTGATCCAGATATCGTTCGAACGATGTTGTATTCGTTCAAACGATAGGAACTCAAATGTCGAACGTTTGATCGGTTCACCATACGTTCAAATCGAATTTAATTTCTGCATTCGAACGTATATGATTCACATTCGAACGGTGATGTAAAAATTATAATGTTTGAACAGGTATGAATTCAATCGAATGATATAACAAAAAATAATTTCTCATTGTTTTAATTAGTATATAATTTTGTGAATATTTATGTATTATATTTTATAACTAATGTTGCATATATATTTTATTTTTAAATTTCAGGTTGATAATGTCTTATATGGGATGTAAGCATGGCAGACCAAGACAACCTTCTATCGAAATAGTTCGAGAGAGGACTATTTTATTAGAGCTTCAGGTGAAAATTTTTTACTTTCAGACTCTTATCTGGGAGGGTCATTCCTTGACATTAGTTTTTAATTATCGTGGTTGGACACCAATCCTCAATTAGAAGGACGAAGCATGGGACCTCATGTCTTATATTAACATCGTCTTTGAGTTCTATAAAGAGCTCGGTAGTGCCAGCCCAGATAACGGAGGGGCATACACGATCTCTATCCGATGAGGTTCAGTTATATTTTCAGCAGACAGACTTGCTGATTTTATTGATATTCCTAGACTGCGCACTGCATATCCGAACGTGGTGCCTAGAGAGTCTCCAGCTTCGGATGATGGGGAGACGACTGACGACAAGGGATCAGCCTTATACAGATGAGCTCAATGCCCTCGTTGATCATTAGGTGAGGGAGTTGGTTGTTGGTCCAGATGCTCCTCTGCATGATAGAATGAAGAACATCAAACAGAGATATCTATATGCTTTCTTCAAGATCATGTATTTGATCATCGCCAACAATATTGATCATCGGCAACACAAGACAGAGGTTGACATGGATCAAACGAAGTTTATGATACATGCGTCACTCGTGGCGTTCCTATCAACCTAGTGGGTTATATATTCGATAGGATTCGATCAGAGGCCCGGTACATTACAACGGATATATTGCCATTCGGGATCTTGATCACTCAATTTCTGCTACATGCTAGGGTCGTGCCAGACATTGCCGAGCATGTCCGGGTGCCAATGAGACCGATCAATAACTCCACCCGGTCACGAAGCATGAGACACTCGAGACTAATTCGTCTTCGTGGTCCTATTCCAAACCTGGTCGATACTCAAAGAGATGGACACTCGGGAGATCGTGGTGTATCGACCTGTGAGACATCCATGCGGGCCAAGGCATCACGCACAACTACTTGTGAGGAGATGACTAATATAGTGCGTGCAGAGATCAACAGACAAATATCAACGGTGATCAATGCAGTGCGTACGGAGATTCGTATTACCATGTATGACTTACATACAGAGATTAATGCTAGCATTTTTGACTTACATATAGAGATTGATGTCATGTCTGCGACTCAGGTCACAATTAGTATTCAACTGACACATCTACAAACACACCCAGCTGCAATCGAAGATGTGTGCAGAGAGTTGAGATCTTAGTAGTCTATACTTTTTATTTACATTTATTTTGTTTTTCATATGGACAATATTTTGTGTTTTGTAAATTTAATTTAATTATGAATTAAATCTTTTTGTCTCTTCTAAATTAATTATTGATTTATATTATTCATACTATTTAGTTGCTAACTTTTATATAAATTAAATATTTATCCATAATTAAGTAAGGTATTTTGTTTCCATCAATAATTGTAAAAATTTTGTAACCATTATAACGTTTCTAATATCTGTTTGAACACTTTACTTTACGTTTAAATATTGATTAACTTATTAGTTCGAACGGTATAGTAATATGTTCAAATGGCAAGTCAATGTCCAGCTTAATTTATTGGCTTAACCTGCCAATTTCCCGTTCGATTATATATAACATGTGTTCGAACATTGATTATTTTTTACGTTCGAACGTGATATATGTTGTTTGAACGGTAAGTCACTGTCCCGCTAAATTTATTGACTTAACTCGTCAATTTCCTCTTAAATCATATATAATATATGTTCAAACATTGATTAACCTTGACGTGTTGTATATTGTTCGAACAGTAAGTGAATGTCCCACTAAATTTTATCACTTAACGTTCCAAATTGTTGTTCGACCATATATAATTTCCATTTGAATGCTTATTTTATTTTATTCGAACGTTTTTGTGGATGTTCGAACGGCAAACACCATCCATTACTTTTTAGAAATGAAATTTGAATTTCATCTTTACATTTCTTTCTTTTTTTTTGACAATTTTCATTTCAATCACAAATAAAAATCTTTCCAAAAACGAGTTTTTGTTGTAGTGATTCGTAACTTTATAATCTATTATTTTATGTCATGTTTATAAATTTATTTAAATTATTTATCTTTTAATAATTATACATGCCAGCTTTGGCGTATCGATGAAGGTGCTCGTGATGATTATGCTTTCCGACCCACTTTTATGCCAGATTTTTTCTCAATGAATAATAGTAAAAGCAAATTAAGCAAGGTTTTGCAAAACAAGTGGCCAATAAATTAAGTTGGATAAGGTCATGCCGACACATCTAAGCTCGTCGATAGACATGTTTATATATATCTGATGCTGAAATTTGACCAAGTTAAGATAATCATCGATAAAGATCTGCGAGTTATTGTAAGGCTTTTATTCTTTTCTAACGTATGCAATTGGTCCGTAATTTGGATGTTTCAATTTTGGTCGTATGCATTGCAATACAAGTTGAACTAGCGTTTCGACTTTACGTTTCTGTAAATCGATGTGACATGGCATGTGCCTTTCACTCGGTATAACGACTCTTTACAGCCCGTTCATTCAACTTGAAAGTGGCGTCGCATCCGCCACTGATTGGCAGCCAAATTCCGCCAATTGGACCACACTTCACGATATTATCATGCCATGCCAACTTTTCCGTACGATTGGAGGATCAGGCCATGTCTCAATGTGGTACCTAGCAGGCCACTAAAGATGCTAATCACCTGATATTTTATGGAAGAGTAATGCTATAGAGAAGTCACTATAGTAGTTTATACTTTACATTCACTATGTAGCTGCTTCTAGTTGATTGTTTCCAACACTTACTTGAAGAGATATGTGGTCTAGATGATGTCACTTCATGTATGCATGACTCATATTTTCTAAATATATATAAAAAATATAAATATATAAATATAAATTTGTACTGGACGGCACACCCAACGATCATTACTGGACGAAGAGCCTAGCATGACTCATATTTTATTAACATACTAGACACACGATTAATAGAAATTTTCATTATCAAAATCTGTGAATAGAGAGTTCTAAAATTAATATAAAATTAAATTTAGGGTCAAACTCTTTGATCCAAAAGCAACCATGACTGATAAAATTGGCTAATGAAGTCTAAAGATAATAATCAGTACACCAAAAATAGAGTTATGCTAAAAAAAACTTAAGCGAATTTAAATCGAGCGTTCATCCTTTGAATGAAAATTCAAATCATTCCTTAAATGAAGGAATAGTTAATAGACAATGTCGGAGAAAGATATCTCTTTCCTTAAATAGGGATAATTTGCCTAATATTTAAAGGGTCATTTTGGATTAAAATTGAGAGAGCAGAGAAAAATCAGACAGACAAGGAAAGCTTTGAATAATAATAATATAGAAGAAAGACAGAAGATGGCAGTAGCCGGTCAAAAACAGTTGTTGATCATTGCCCTTGTGCTGCTCGTTTTGGTTGCATTTCCTACAGAGGCCAGAAAGTTGGGTGGAAGCGGTTCTTTCTTTCAAGATTTTCATTTTGGTCGTATAAGAATGCTGTCCGAAGGTGCTCATGTCACCTCATATCAGAATTATCATCTTCCTAGACTTCCTCTCTCTCCTCCCCCACCTCCTCAGGCCTCAGGAGGGCCTTGATCCTCATGAGATTATTATCGGCTAACTTGTTCCTTATTCCAAAATGAAAAAAGAAAAGACAATGAAGGGAATTGTTTCTACATTTAAGGAACAATATTAAATAGAAGATTGTAATAATTATGGTCATGTTGTGAAGTGTCAACAGTCTAATAATCGTTGTCTTTTTTTTTTTTCTTTTTTTTCTTTTTTGAGGGTGGGGGGCATCTTTTTGTACTGTTATCATGTGTGAAACTCAACAAGTGTGCAATAAATCTATGAAAGGTTGAATAAGAAAATATGAACAATTCAGATATAAAGTTGTGTGATTTTGGGTTTTATTTTAATCTATGCCTCAAGGTCTAAAAGCCCATCCGTGACCATAGTTACTATATACAGTACCATACAAACTTCAGACCTTGTCAGCATACATCCGAGAATTCAAGAAGTTAGCTAAATGGGAATTAGATGACAATAGCTTCTATGGATTAGAAACCTTAATGGGGAAATCCAGTGCATTTGCAGTATCATAGAGAAGCATTCAGTATTTAGTTTTGTAACATTCTTGCAGAAAATAGAAAGTATCCAATGTTTAAGACAGCTCTTATTTGATCAAACTCTGAAACAAGCACACTGCTGCATTTGAATTCAGCAAAAGATATAACACCATGGTAAATGTAGAACTTCTTTATTGTTTCTGTCGGAGGAGGAGGAGGAGGACCGGACCTTACCATAATCAAATTCCAAAAATTCCATGGAAGCTTACTTATTTGTCCATCCAAATTACACAACGAAGACTCTCTCCTTGAATGAGTAGATCAAAAGCTTTGTTGATGTCGTCAAACTTTATCTCGTGTGTTACAAATTCATCCAGCTGCAGTTCCTGATGAATTTTTTGTTTTGAGAAAAAAAGAAAGAAATAAGATAAGTTTAAAACAAGAAAAAAGACAAGAAAATCATCTATATACTTATTTTTGCTCTATACCGCCTCAAAGGCTCAGACACAGCCAGGTGGTCAAACCTAATTATAAAGTTAAAAAAAGAAAAGTAGTGATCATGCTCTCCAGAGATACAAATAAAAATAAACAGAGAGAGATAGAGCCAAAAAAATGGAATTGTGCATTAATTTATGAGCTAATTGACATTATCAAAGATAGACACCTTAACGGGTCAATCACCTTGTCCAAATAACGTTTGATAAGGATGGGAATATCAGTTTTAGCTTTGATTCCTCCAAATAAGCATCCCTTGAGGCTTTCACCACTATGAACGACATCATAAGAGCTCAGGCTCAATGTTGACCCAGGCTTGTCCGCTCCTAAAACGATTGTCTTTCCCCAACCCTGATACACAATTAGAGCAAGTTCTTGGGTTGAATTCTACTTAATTTTATGTCACAAATTACTGTTTAGTCCACCATAGCTAACACAAACAGAGCAAGCATATTCCAAACATTTGAAGGAAAAAGAAAAGTAGGACAACAGGCATGTAGTACACAATCAATCGCCCAATTGAATGATTTTGATGCGCTCCATCTTCTTGTGCTTGAGTTTTCTCTTCAAAACACCATAACTTTGACTAGTGATCAGATAAGCACCATACTGCATGAACTTCATTCAGACGTGTGCTCAAGTCTACCAAGCTTATCTGGTCATCCACCCATGAATTAATTTCTTATAATGGGTAAAAGATCAATTTTGATCAGCACAATTCTAGCTAACCCTGGTTTGTCTTGATTAAGTGAAGCAGTCACACAGTATCTCTATGATGGAGAGCAGATTCTTGAATTAAATTCAAATGCAGCGAGACATCCAACAGAAGGTATGTTAATGATGCATCTACAACAGTATGCGAGTGTTTTTGTGTGCGTGTGTGAGAGAAAGAGACCTTTCAGCAGGAGGCATATGCTTCCTGCACCAAGGATGCCAATCCAACACATTCAAAGCAATAGTCTGCACCCCCACCAGTTATCTCCTTGATCACCTGTTGAATGAAACAAAAATGAACTGCAATATATTAATAACAGGACTATGTAATTCATGAGCACTTCTGCCTTGAGTACATTTTCGACCCACCAAAAACATAATAACTAGTGTAAGAACAATTTATCTAAAGATGAATGATAAACATAAGTATAAAACTCAACAATAGAGTCCATAAGCAACTATAAGAGCTAACCTGGCTCACAGTTTTATTTCCACAGTCTCCAGCATTGACAAATTCTGTGACTAAAATTTTTTTCCTGAATTAAAAAGAGTCAAGGACAAACCGTATCATCAAACCCATGCCATCTAATGATTTGATTATGAAAGAAAATTATTTTTACTGGTATATTAATCGACTTTTGGTTAATCTGAGTCTCTGACTAATAGCTGACTAGAAACATGAACAACCTTAGTTGAATCAGAATGACAGATGATATGAAGCATATGCATTTTACATAGAACACAGATGCTCCTTACTTCATTAAGATGATTCCAGAGTTCAATATTAATGTAGCTCAAATAAAATGCACTCACCAACTTCAAACTTATCTGGGTTCAAATCCACACCAATAATTTGAGTAGCTCCACATAGTCTGGCTCCTTCTGCAACCTAGAACATCAACTTATAACAATGAGCTTTTCCCCACGTCCTACCAAAGAGAAATACAAGGAAGAAAAGTAATGCTAAATCCTGCTGGTTCATACAGCTAATCCAATCGACCCCAGCCCAAATATAGCAACAGTTGATCCTGTCTCCACATTTGCCGTTCTCCAAACAGCACCAACCCCTAAAAGCCCAAATATAACAAAGTTATAATTATGTGAAAGGCTCCCGTTCTCTACAAATTATGGGTTTCTAACTCGTTCAATCTTATATGCATTATCTCTCCATTATAATTGTTTAGTTTTAGTTAATGTGCATAAACTCAAGTGACAGTGCCATACATAACATTTTGCATGACAATTTCCTGTTGAGACTTCGCAGCTAAGGAGGAATGCCCTGTTTGGAGGGATTGACGGATCAATTTTTGTTACATGGGCAATATCTACCACTGTATACTCGCTAAAGCTAGAGACGGATAAAAAGTGATATAAAACCTCTCCTTTGAGGTCAGTGAATCTGCTGGTCTCATGTATGGGCATATAAGGAGATAGTTTGAAAGGGAGGTTTGAACATAGGTTGCTCTTTTTTGATCTGCAATCTACGCACTCTCCACAATCTGACAAGAAAGAAGGGATGACACTGTCTCCTTCAGTTACTTCATCTACGCCCTCCCCTACACTTTCCACAACCCTATCACATGTAAAAGTTGGTGGGAACAAATCAGTTTTTAGCCATCCCCTACACTTAATGCAACCCTATCACATGTAAAGTTTGGTGGGAAGAAATATCGGTTTTACAACCCAAGTGTTTGAACTCAAACAAGTCTGAAAAATTGATGGATCAATGCCATCTAATGCATGTGCATAATTAATTGTTGATGCAAAAATCTGTCTTATTGCATTTTCTTAAGGTAAGGCCTGTTTAGGACAGAACAAGAATATGATTAGGAAAACAGCATCTCCATGGTAGCACTAACAACAGACAGAACACGATTGCATTGATAAAGATGACTTAGTGTCATGCAAATGCAATAAAGACCATTATCTGCAAAAGTACTATTCTGATCATCCCACCAGTTAGTCAACTTTATAAAGGGAAATGGAATTTCTGCACATCTTATCTTTTGGAGCTAAAACAATAGGCAAAAGCAGATCAATAGAAGAAAAATTGGAAAGCTTGGTGAATGTTTATTTATATATTTTTTATGTGACAATGGCAAACGTAGCTCATACCGCATGCAAAGAGCTTGGCCAGGCTTATGCACAAGGTTCTAAAAATCACCTCATCAGCGAACTCATACATATTCGTTAGCTAATCAAGCGATCCAACAAGAAGCAAAGGACAACCATGAATTCTTGATTTGTTGTTGGATTTTGTGATAAAGATCTTTACTAAATTAAATTAGTTAGACGTATGTGCTCATTGAAAATTCTTTTTTCCCCCTGCCGAGGGGGCAGGGGTGATATGAATTACTGTTAGAAATACTAGATCAGAATACAACGGAAGCGTTTACCCCAAGCGGCAAATCTCAAATCGAGTGCGGTTGTTCCATAGACTTCCAAAGTCTTTGTTGTTTGTTCGGAATCATCCTCCTCAATAGTGGAGTGTGCTACGTGGTAAAAAACCAGAGCAACACCCACATGTTCCACTAAGGTCCCATTTGGATTCGAAACTCACTTCAACTCATCTCATCTCATCATTACAATTTTTTCAAATTCTCACATAAAATATAATAAACAATTCAACTTTTTCAAAAATCCCAAAACAATAATAATATTAAAAATAATATTTTATTCAACTCATCTAAAATCATCTCAACTCATCTTTGAATCCAAACGGGGCCTAAATGTTAGGACTAGAGAGACACATACTTGAGAGAGAGATTTTCACTTTTGTGCAGAAAGTTTTTCATCCAAAGGGGGAAGGGGCTATATGTAGCCTCTGCAATTGTAACCCCCGGCTGGCCATTAAAGGCCAGCCACAATTAGGTTGGACATGAAAGGCCAAGGGGTGTTCGCATTGTGGGCGCACCTCATTCCTACGGTTACCAACTGCAATTCCTCATCGGCATTATTTACAATGCAAGATTGAAAAGACGAAACAGATTACATGAATTCACTTTTTCTAACTTAACCGAGAAAAGTGAATGTTAAACAATAATCTTTTAAACATTTCTTTGGGTATGTGTCCTTATACCTTTATGTGACTCCACAATCAAATTTATGTTGTGCCTGTATGTTCTTTAATTTCATTATGGACAACATTCTATTTCTATGAAATTGTACTTCATGTGCCCTAAGTTCCATCTTATCAAGAACATTATTTTTTCAACGTAGGTTCTGCATCTGGTACTACACTGACAGCCTTTTTTCTTTTTCACACTGCATTCTGTAACGTTTCTTCTCGTTGATGGAGCTATGATAACTGGATTTTGAGTTATTGTGGTGTTTAAGATGGGTTGTCCTGTAGAGGTGGTGATTGAATCCAAATGTTTTATTTTGTCAAAGACTGGGGGTGGACTGCCGAAAGAAATTGGAAGACAGAACATGCGGTTCTGCTGGGTCCATCTTCATTGCAGTGGCTTGGGAAGGTGTTAGAGGAGAGCATGAAAGGAGGAAGAAATGAGGTGTATTCAGCAACTAGAGAAGGATATTGTAGTTTTATTGTTCAGCGTTGCTCAAATCGTAGAGAGAGATATCTTGAGGTTGCTGAGTATAACCATGGGGGAGAAGGAATGTCTTATGCATTCCAGAAGGTGAGAATGGTTGGGGGTGGAGGAAGATGCGGGAGGTGCTGTTAGAGCCGAGAAAGGAGTTTCCTGGTGGAGGTCAGTCGAGTGTTGTCAAGGGGGCGATGAGGTACCAAACACGGTCGTATAAGGAGGCGCTCTCTACAACGATGCCGAACGTGGTGAGGAAAGGTGACGGTGGTGTGAGGGGCTCTGTCAGGGGACATGGGCGTCGCGAAGCTCCATCGAAGCCATACAGTGCGTTGAGCCACTCCCATGGCAAAAGTTATGTGGCATGTCAAGAAGCATGGGAGGTCCGTAGGATGTTGTTGGAGGTGCAGGGGCAGTTACGGCTTCTGCAGAAGGACATGGCTAAAATACTTGATGTTGTCGGTCTGTTTAAGGAAAGGGACGAAAAGGGAGACTTAAAAGGCAAACAGAAGGCAACGGGCGATGGACTTATAAAAGCCCCGAGTGAGGCCCAGTAGAAGTTAAAGTGGGTAAGGGACGTGCTGTATGGCGTCAGTTGGGTGGGCCTACTCGGACTAAGGCCAGGCAGAAGGCATCGACGAGTTCGGGCCCTTGTGATGGGGCTGGGCCATCTAAGCCCAGGGCCAATTGTGATGGACCTGGGATCAGGGTGAGTTTTTCTTAGCCCACGGTAGCTCCATGCTGCTCAAGAGCCCTAACCCAGTGTGTCCCACCGAGTTACACAGCCTCGGCTTCGTGCCGGAAAGCTTGCCGTCGGTGGAGGATCAGGTGGAGGTTGCACAGACGTCGCTGACGGAGGGGATGGAGGTCGCCGATGATGGTCCGCTGGTGTACTGTCCGCAAAAGGCGTTGGTGGAGTTCGGAACGCATTTCTCTCCCCCGAAGGAAGCTCAGACGTCGCCGATGATTGGAGGAGACACGGGTTTGGCTCCAGCGAACTTGTCTGTCTAATTGTATGAGGATTTCGAGTTGGCTAAGGAGGATGAAGATTCGGTCGACCTTATGCATTCGGTGGAGGATGAATTTTTTCTCCCTGAGGCTTGCGATCAGGTGGGCTTGGATGGGATTTCGGTGCGTGAAGAGTTTCAGAATTTTCAGATTAATAGGAGGGGGATTCCTATTCCATTAAACTATTGTTATCCAAACCAAGCCTTAGATTGGGTCATAAATAAGGTGAAAGAGATCCAACATTATGTGGGGATTGATTGTGAGTGGTATGAAGAGCAGTTCATAGCATTGTTAACTGCTATGGAAGCTGGACATCAACAAAAAAGGAAGGGGGACTCGAAGAAAATTCGGAAGCTTAAAAAATTGGCGTGGTTGATGAATTCGGAGGGGAGCTCCAATAGGAGTAGGGTAAAAGGGAAGGGGCTGGCTGTTCCTAAATGAAGCCTAAGATTGTGTCTTGGAATGTGCGTGGGCTCAACGAGGTAGATAAACGCCACCGGGTTCGGCACTTGCTTTGTGAGTGGAAAGCGGACATTGTTTGTTTACAGGAGACGAAGCTGAAAATGATAAATAGGAAGATTGTGCGAAGTTTATGGAGCGGTATTCATGTGGATTGGGTATACTTGGCCTCTATAGGGGCATCGGGAGGAATTGTGGTGATGTGGGATAAGCGGGTGGTGGAGAAAGTGGAGGAATATATAGGGAGATATATGTTAGCGTGATCTTTTAAAAGTGTGTCCGATGATTTCTTATGGGCTTTTGCAGGTGTGTATGGACCAAATTTAGACATTGACAGAAGATTATTGTGGGATGAGCTAGCAGGGGTACAAAGTTGGTGGGATCTTCCATGGTGTATTGGCGGTGATTTCTATGTTGTGAGATTCCAAAGTGAAAGCTTCGGAAGAAGAAGATTGAGACCTGCAAGCGTGGAGTTCTGAGAGTGTATCTTTGACTTGAATTTGATAGACCTTTCTCTCGTAGGGGGCCCAACCACTTGGTCAAATAACCAGACCTGGTCTCGCTTTTTAATTTCACCCGAGTGGGAAAGCCATTTTTCGGAAGTATGGCAAAAGTGTTTGGTACGCTTAAATTCGGATCATTGGCCTATTTTGCTGGATTGCGGAGACATTCATAGTGGTAGACGATACTTTAAGTTCGAGAATATGTGGTTGAA
Source organism: Juglans cinerea (assembly GCA_961763995.1). NCBI lineage: Eukaryota > Viridiplantae > Streptophyta > Magnoliopsida > Fagales > Juglandaceae > Juglans > Juglans cinerea. The sequence goes on from CAUIVZ010000005.1 coordinate 28,056,682, forward strand.
ATCAAAAGGTTTTGTGGATAGGGTTAAACAATGGTGGACTTCTTATCAATTCAGTGGTACACCCAGTTTCATTTTTGCGAACAAACTGAAAGCCTTAAAGAGAGACCTGAACGAGTTGAATAAACAGTCTTTTGGAAACGTAAGGGAGAACAAAAAGATCGAGTGGATGGAAATTCAGGAATTAGAAAGACTCCAAGAAGGGAGGCCACTTTCTGAGGAGGAGCAATCACAAAGAATTGTGCTGGTCGCAGATCTTGAGAGGATTATTTTACAAGAAGAAATGTCTTGGAGACAAAAGTCAAGAGCATTATGGTTAAGGGAAGGGGATAGGAGTACGAAGTTCTTCCATTGAATTGCAAACTCGCATAGAATAAACAATAACATTGAGGTACTGAAAATTGATGGGGTGGAGTGTAGGGAAGAGGAGGTTATTAAAGATCATGTTGTTGATTTCTTTGAGAAGCTCCTTACTGAGCAGGTGGGGTGGAGGCCTACTCTTGAAGGGTTGGTATTTGACATTATTGAGATAGGGGATGTAGCTAGGATGGTGAGGGCTTTTGAGGAGGAAGAGGTAAGGAATATGGTAAAAGATAAGGCTCCTTGACCTGATGGTTTCTCTATGGGCTTTTTCCAAGAATGTTGGGAGGTGATAAAAGAAGATCTTTTGAAGGTGTTTCAGGAGTTGTACTCTGTTGGAAAATTTGAAAAAAGTCTTAACACCATTTTCCTTGCATTAATATCTAAAAAGGTGGGGGCTAGTGAGATTATGGATTATCGGCCTATTAGCTTAGTGAATGGAGTCTACAAAATTATTTCTAAAGTACTTGCTAATCGGTTAAGTGTGGTGTTGGGGAAGATTGTAACTAAGCCCCAAAATGCATTTGTAAAGGGTAGACCAATTCTTGATACGGTTCTAATTGCCAATGAATGTCTGGACAGTAGATCGAAGGCTGGGAGTTCAGAGATTATGTGCAAGTTAGATATGGAAAAGGCGTATGATCATGTTAATTGGGATTTTCTTCTATATCTACTGGGTATGTGTGGTTTTGGGGAGAGGTGGAGGTCCTGGATCAGCTGGTGCATTTCCATGGCAAGATTCTCTGTGTTGATCAATGGCAGCCCAGAGGGTTATTTTCCGAGTTCTCGTGGTTTGAGATAAGGGGATCCGGTATCTCCTATACTTTTTGTTATTGTTATGGAGGCACTAAGCAGGATGATCTCAGCTTTGTTGGCTAATGGTTTTGTAAGTGGTTTTCAGGTTGGATCCTCGAGTAAGGGTTTTATTATTATTTCTCATTTGTTGTTTGCAAATGATACGCTTATTATGTGTGAGGCCAATCCAGATCAGTTGCGTGCTGTGAAGGCGCTACTTCTTTGTTTTGAAGTTGTGTCTGGCTTAAAAGTGAACTATGATAAATCCGAGTTGGTGCCGATTGGGAGAGTTCAGAAAGTCCGAGAGTTGGCTGGGATTTTGGGTTGTAAGATAGCGTCTCTTCCTATGACGTACATGGGACTCCCGTTGGGTATCAACTAGAGGACGTGCTCGATTTGGGATAAGGTGATTGAAAAAATAGAGAGGAGACTGGCAGGATGGAAGATAATGTACTTGTCGAAAGGGGGCCGGATTGCGTTGATCAAGAGTACACTTTCTAATCTACCCACCTATTTCTTATCCTTATTCCCTATACCGGCAAGTGTGGCCGGTAGACTTGAGAAGCTACAGAGAGATTTCCTGTGGGGTGGATTAGGAGAGAAATTTAAATTTCATTTAGTCAAGTAGGAGATGGTTTGCCTTCCCATCTCTAGTGGCGGGTTGGGTATTAGAAATTTGAGGTTGTTTAATCGGGCGTTACTTGGAAAATGGTTGTGACGATATATTAAGGAACCGGAAGCCTTATGGAAAGCAGTGATTGAGAACAAATATGGTGGTTTAGGGGAGGGTTGGTGTACTAGAGAAATTAGAGGCATCTATGGAGTGGGGCTATGGAAACATATAAGAAGAGGGTGGGAAGCCTTCCATCATCATACTCGGTTTTAGTTGGGTACAGGGTCTAGGATCAGATTTTGGAAGGATGCTTGGTGTGGCAACAGTGCTATTCAAGATTTGTTTCCTTTACTTTTCTTGATCGCAAGTGACAAAGATGCCACAGTGGTGGAGGTTATGGGAATCTCGGGTGGGAGTACACAATGGAATATCAATTTCAACCCGGCAGCACAAGACTGGGAGGTGGAGAGTATTGTAGATTTGTATAGTCTGTTGAATTCTTGTCGTCTGAATATCCAGCATGAAGATGGTTTGTGGTGGACTCCTGCAGGGAGAGGGGTATTCACAGTTCGTTCCTTTTATAAAGTTCTCACACAAGAACCTGAGACACAGTTTCCTTGGAGAAGGCTTTGGAAGAACATGGCTCCACCCAAAGCCTTTTTCTTTGTGTGGACAGCTTCCTTAGGTAAGATTTTCACTACAGATAATCTGAGAAAGAGGAGGATAATCATTACAGACTGGTATTGCATGTGTAAAAGTGGGGGTGAGTCGGTAAACCATCTACTTTTACATTATGAGGTTGCTGGGTCTCTCTGGCATGAGGTGTTTAAAAGAATGGATCTAGCGTAGGTGATGCCAGAATCTGTGGTGGAAACATTGGCGTGCTGGATCTCCATTCGAGGTGCTCAACAGATCAAAGCGATTTGGAAAATGATTCCAATTTGTATCATGTGGTGCTTGTGGCAGGAACGCAATGAGCGGACATTTGAAGACAAAGAGAGATCTATGGCGGAACTTAAAGTTTTCTTTTTTAGGACTCTTTGTAATTGGGCAATTGATGTGGACTTTAACGGCATGAACCTTCATGATTTTTTAGTTTCTAATGCGCCTACGTAGATAGGGCATAATGACTTTTGTAATTGGCAGTTGTTGCCCATTCTTGAATTAATAATACTTGTTCACTTATAATAAAAAAAACATTTCTTTGGAATCAACTAAGGATATGGATGACAGGACCCTGAAGAATTAACTAAACATATTAAAAATTCAACACAGTTACACATGTCATCACGATAATAAGCATCCCCATGACATCATCCCATGAAAAATTGCAGGACAGTCCTATGAATTAGAAAAGCGATAACAAACGGAAGAATGTAACACTGAGTTATATACTAACCCCATAGCTTCGTGACCGAGAATTCTTGGAAAAATTGCCGGCTCATCCTACAAATATCGACAATAACATTAATGAATGAGAAAAACTTCCAAGAATTTATAACATTAATATTGAAAGTTTGAGTTTTTCAGAAATAGCATGCTTCGGGATACCAACCTTCATTTCCCAGAAAGAAATATCGGTGCGACTGGGAGAGGTGCATATGATTCGAACCCGAACCTCACGAGCCATCGGCGGCGCCACCATGATCTCCTCGATCACCAATGGCTCCCCTGGTTGGCGAACAACCGCAGCTAATAAAATACATAAGATCACGAACAACTTAGTTTCAGACACTTGCATTATAGTTCAGAAAGAGCAATTCATATCAGAAGAGATTTTACTCAAGATCAAGTACCTCTGCATTTGATGGGTTTCCCCCTAGTTTTACTCGACTGTTTTTCGTCCATGGCGACCAAAACCCACACAGTATCTGTGTGTGTCTCTGTCTCTCTCCCTCGCTGGTTCGCTTGTTCACTCTTATGAAGTGAACTCGCAGCTGAAGTGGCTACGTGTGGTGGGCGTGACGATAAGGAGCCCAGTTCATGGAAATGCGTTTTTATAATCCAATGAATCAAAAACTTTTATGGGATAGGTACCCTTAAACCACTGAAATGGATCCGAAATTTGTTGACTAGGACAGAGACCTGGGTTGTTTGTTTTCCTTTTGTGGGCGACAAAAAGCAGACAAGGCGTATGCCACATGCGAAGATTTTGAAGGTTGCCTGTTGGGGACGTTGCACTTTGAGAACCACATGGAGGCGGGGAGGTAGTTAGCTTTGTCCTTTCGTTAGTAGATGCCGATGCTGTATGGTAGTTGGTGATAACTTGTTAAGACGACCCCTTTTTTTTGGCTGCTAAAAATCTAAATAAAAATATAATTCATCGTTAATCCATTTTTATTGAAATAAACAAAGTCTGATACCTACAAGAGAACTCTTACCTTTTAACTCCTTCTTTTTTTTTTTTTTGCCTTTTTTTATTTTATCGTTTAAGAATATGATAAATTATTTATTTTCTTAAAGCCTATGTATTTTAATGGCTTAGATCTTTTAAAAATATGATAAATTTGTATTTCAGCATTTAATTTTTTTTTTAAAAACTTAAAACTGACATAACTATGATAAATTTAGTACTTCTAAAGGCCACATGGGCTATTTTAAAATTTATTTTAAAAAAAAAACAAATGGAGTCAAATAAGAAGATTTTTTGAAAAATAAAAAATAAGCAGAGGTGGACCCTATGGGCCTATTGCGCTGATTATTGCTAGTGTGCTGCAGCTTAATTTTCGTCCATGGATCTCTGCAACTTTTTTTTTGCCCTTTTTCAAGGCAATGAAATGGGAGGAGTCCAATTTCGGATCTCATCCTTAAAATATGGAGATCGATATAACTTATCGAAGGTTGCTGGCATATATATTTGCAATCCAATAGTTTTTTTAAAAATAAAAATAAAAAAGTTTAATATGCACTACATCGATTAATAATATGAACATGATTTGGTCGAGAGAGATTGAGAGCAATATGGAGTAGAGTCTCCAGTGAAATTCATAAACTCATCAAATTAATAAAGAAGAAGGTAAATAGAGAACTTATTTGTTGTTAATGTTGCTGCCCTCGTCGGACCTTGCCACTGCTAAATTCCATGGAAGCTTACTCATTTATCCATCCAAATTACACAACGAAGGCTCTCCCCTTTAATGAGTAAATCAAAAGCTTTGTTGATGTCTTCAAACTTTACCTCGTGTGTTACAAAGTCATCCAGCTGCAGTTCCTGATATATATTTTTTTTATATTATTAAGAAAAGAGGAGAGAAAATCAGAAACAATAAATAAGAAAAGAAAAAAAAATCATCTATGCATATATATTTTTGCTCGATAACACCTCAGACACAGCCAGCTGCAAAACTGCAAGTGCACACTATTGTAGTTTTATAGTAAAGTGATAAGAAAAGTGTCGTCCTCAAGAATTGGTATCTCACTTTTGACAAGTACCGAAATTATACTAATCTCGACTTTATTTAGAAAAGTCACTATGGTTGTTTGTAATTGCAATTTCAAATAAAATCAGTTCAAAGAAAATATTTAAAGAAAAATAAAATTGTTGTTTGATGATCAAATCAATAAGGAAAAAAAAAAACTTATAGGAAACTGATTTCACCTTATCGCTTACTATGCTTCTCTCATCTAACTAATTTAATTTAATTCTCTCTGTTTGTTAGCAAATTCTCCAAAGTCATCCAAAAGCCTCTTTCGATAGTCAGTTGGATTTATTCTTAATCATCATTTTACACAAGAGTATGCAAATTAATGGGCATGAATGCATTAAGACCAACGATTTTAATACCACACAGGTTCATAAAGGTCTTTCGATTTCTATATTTACCTATGCTGAAATATCCAAGGTTTATTCTATAATTCCCTCTTTCAAAAGCATATCACAAGATCAAAATCATCTAATTAATGGCCAGTCAATTAGAAGCAATAAGTTCAGAATAAATCAGACAAACATAAAAGAGAATTACTTCAAATTAGCATAGAACAACAAGCATAGTTTGAAACTATTTAGAGAGAGAGAGAGAGAGAGCCAAAAAGATGGAATTGTGGAGTAATTTATGAGTTAATTGTTATGATAAAAAGTAGGCACCTTAAGAAAGATCAATTAGGACTATTTAAAAAAAATAGTTACGGATCAATCACCTTGTCCAAGTAGCGTTTGAGAAGGATGGGAATATCAGTTTTAGGTTTGAGGCCTCCAAATAAGGATCCCATGAGGATTTTTCCGTTATGAAGAACATCAAAAGAGCTGAGGCTCAATTTTGACCCCGGCTTGTCCACCCCTACAACAATTGTTTTTCCCCAGCCCTGGTAGAGTGAGACGAGGTTACGTCACAAATTATGTCTGGTGCACCGCAGTTTTTACACACACAGCAAGCTATTCCAAACATTTGAAGGAAAAGGAATAGAATGAAAATGGGTATGTGGTATGCAATTGATTGCCCAATTGAATGGTTTTGATGCCCTGCACATTCTTGTGATCGAGTTTTCTCTTCAAAATACCATAACTTGAGAAAATCACCTAACAGAAGGTATATTAACAATGCATCTGCAACAGTATGTGAGTGCTTTTGTGTGCAAGTGAGTGAGAGACCTTTCGGCAGCAGGCATATGCTTCCTGCACCAAGGATGCCAATCCAACACATTCAAAGCAATAGTCTGCACCCCCCCCAGTTATCTCATTGATCACCTGTTGAATGAGATAAAAAGGAACCAAAATAAATAAATAAACGGGAGTATGTAATTCACGAGCACTTCTATCTTGTCAAATAATCAAGGCTTCTGTCAATCCATTAAGTAATTTATGAATGAACATGCAAAAGATACAGAAAATTGTTTGCTGAACCAAAAATAATCATCTTTGATACTCATATCAAAAGAAAGGTCAACATCTCAAAGACTAGGGGGTAATCGGTCCGGTTTCAGACATATTTTGAAATCAAACCGGTTTAAGTTGGTTCTGGAATTCTTGGAACCAATACAAACCGATTAATCCAAGAAACCGGAACTATCCATTTTTTCGGTTTTGGTTTGGTCTGATTCGGTTCGGTTCAATTTACAAGTGTAACTCGGTTTTTGACTTTTTTGTTTCACTGGTTGGTTTTTTTGATCTAAATGAACATTTTTTTTACCCCAAATATGATAGAGCCCAAAACATTATTTTCAAAAAACTAAAAAAAATACACTAAAACAATAGAAAATGCAACTACCAAAGTAAAATGTCCAACTCCAAAAGAAATATATATATATATATATATAATTATAGAATAACTAGTTACCAACGGATGATTTAAAAAAGAGTAATGCTACGTACAATCCCCAAATGGGGACTGCATTGCAAGCCTAGTTAATTTTATCTTTAAATTTTTTCAAAATTACAATAATATCCTTATCAAAATAGTACTTTTTTCCATTTAATGAAGGGTTTGCACATGCAGTCTCCATAGAATTTCTCTTTAAAAAATTACAATTAAATGTTGTCAAATAGAAATAAACCAATCACACATGACTTAACCCAATCACTAGCAGCCACAGAATTACAAAATAAAAATAAAAAATCAGCCCACATGACTAACCCAGTGTAAAAATATATTTTGGTACGGTTTGGTTCGGTCCAATTCAATTTTCAAATCTTAAAAACGGGGACCAAACCAGTTTTTAATCAGTTTTGAATCGACCGAACCGATATTGAACCGGACCGAACCGCTCGGTTTGGTCAATTTTTCGGATTTTCTTACACCTTATCAAAGACACATTAAGCAAATAAGTCTGACTAGACCAAATATTATCAAGTATATGTTCAGCCCACCAAGAACATATTAACTAGGTACGAGCAATTTATCTGGAAATGAATTATAAACAGAAGTATAAAACTTAACAATAGAGACCTTAAGAGCTAACCTGGCTCACAGTTTTGTTTCCACACTCTCCAGCATTGACAAATTCTGTGACTCCAAATTTTTTTCCTGTTTTAAAAAAAATCTCATCAAAACACATGCAAGAGCTCACTCATGATTTAATTATGACAGAATTCTTCGTGCTGGTATATTAATTGACCGTTGGTTAATCTGACTAGCTAATAGCTGACTAGAAATGTGGACAAGCTTTGTTGGATCAGCTTCAGCAGATGATATGAAGCATATGCATTTTACATAGAACACAGATGCTCCTTACTTCATTAAGATGATTCCAAAGTTCAATATTGCTGTAGCTCAAATAAAATGTGCTCACCACTTTCAAACTTATCTGGGTTCAAATCCACACCAATAATTTTAGTGGCTCCACATAGTCTGGCTCCTTCTGCAACCTAGAACATCAACTTATAAAAATGAGCTTTTCCCCACTGCCTACCAAAGAGAAATACAAGGAAGAAAAATGATGCTAAATCCTGCTGGTTCATACAGCTAATCCAATCGACCCCAGCCCAAATATAGCAACAGTTGATCCTGTCTCCACATTTGCTGTTCTCCAAGCAGCGCCAACCCCTGAAAAGCCGAACATAACAAAGTTAAAATTATAAGAAAGGCTCCCCGTTCTCTACAAGTTCAATCTTAAATGCATTATTTCTCCTCTATAACTGTTTAGTTTATTCAGGTTGATATCCGTAAACTCAAATGACAGTACCATACATAACATTTTGCACAACAATTACCTGTTGAGACTCCGCAGCTAAGGAGGCATGCCCTGTTTGGAGGGATTGATGGATCAATTTTTGTTACATGGGCAATATCTACCACTGTATACTCACTAAAGCTTGAGACGAATAAAAAGTGATATAAAACCTCTCCTTTGAGGTCAGTGAATCTGCTGGTCTCATGTCTGTGCATATAAGGAGACACCTTGAAAGGGAGGTTTGAACAAAGGTTGCTCTTTTTTGATCTGCAATCTACGCACTCTCCACAATCTGACATGAAAAAAGGGATGACACTGTCTCCTTCAGTTACTTCATCTACGCCCTCCCCTACACTTTCTACAATCCTATCACATGTAAAAATTGGTGGGAACAAATATTAGTTCTCATCACCTTAGTGCCTGAACTCTAAATAAGTCTGAAAAATTAATGCATGTGCACAATTAATAATTGATGCTAAAATATAGTATATCGCATTGGCTTAAAGGTAAGGCCTGTTTAGGATCCTAAGATAAAGGAATGGTAAGACAAGGTGTTGAGGGAAAATTTAGTTGATTGTCATATTCTTGTGAAAACCTGTGTAAAATTGAGTTGTAACAAGTGTTGAAGCGGTGTAACATGAAAAAGATTGAAGTGTGCTCAACACAGCTCATCTGGCGCTCGAACGGAACCTTCCAGAAAGGTTCGCTCGATGTGCGCTCGACTCAGCGCTCGAGCGGAACCCATACAAAGAGGTTCGCTCGATGTGCGCTCGATGTGGCGCTCGAGCAAAACCCATCCAAAGAGGTTCGCTCGATGTGCGCTCGACTAAGCGCTCGAGCGGAACCATATAGAGAGGTTCGCTCGAAGTGCGCTCGAAGTGGCGCTCGAGCATAACTCTTCCAGAGAGGTTTGCTCAAAGTGAACTCGACGTGGCGCTCGAGCAGAACTCTTCCAGAGAGGTTCGCTCGACTTGCGCTCGACACCTCGCTCAAGCCAATGTTCAAGACAACGTACGCTCGACTTGCGCTCGATACCGCGCTCGAGCCAATGTTCAAGACAACTTAAAATTCAGAGTTTTGAGCGCCGTGATTTGTTGGGACTATATATAGAACAGCTTATTTCTGTTCTTTGTGTGAAGAAACAGAGCAAAAACCCTAGGTGCTTCCAAGAGCCATTGAGAGAAACTTTCCCCTCATTGTTGAATCTCTCTTGGATAAACATATCTTCACCACACCACACTCAACATCAAATCTTATTCAAAGTCCATTGAAGTGGACGTGTTGATTGGCCAGAAGGTTTCCGGAGCTGTTGTTGCTGCAGAGATCGAGAGGTTCTCGTGAGATGCTATAGAAAGGTCGGAGTTTCGACACTACATGCGTGTAGAGATCGAGTGGGTCATTCGTGATGTTGCAAGTCAAATTTAGAAACTACAAAGGTTTTGTGAGTGTCTCTATATTGGTTGTAACAAACTTTTTCTATAGTGGATTTTTGGTGGTGCCTTATACCCAGAGTGGTTTTAGAATTTGAAGACATTCTTCAAATGAGTTTCCACTTCGTGACCAAATCTCTGTGTTGATTATTTGTATGATTTGTTTCATCTTTTGATTGCTTACTTGTCAATATATTTTATTAAACCATAAAAATCGAATTGCACCTATTCACCCCCCTCTAGGTGTTGTATTGGTTAGAACCACTGCTTTTTCACAAGGATATGATAGGAAAAACATCATCTGCATTGTAGCACTAACAACAGACAGAACAAGATTATGCTGAAAAAGATGATTTTAGTGTCATGCAGATGTAATAAAGGCCATCTGCAGAAGTAGTATCCTGACCATTCCACCAGCTATACATGACATCTTTGTCAAGGGAAACGGAATTTCAGGACATCTTATCTTATGGAACTAAAACAATAAGGAAAAGAAGAAGGAAGAAAAAATGAAAAGCTTGGTGAATATTTATTTATTTATTATAAGTGAAGAAACAGCAAAGTAACTCATACAGCATGCAGATAGCGTGACCAGGCCTATCCACAAGGTTCTGAAAATCACCTTATCAGCGAACTCGTACTTATTCATGGCCATTCTAGCAATCCAACAAGAAGCAAAGGAGAACCATGAATTCTTGATTGGTTGTTGGAAAAATGTGAAATATATTTCAACATGTTTGAGTAAGAAAGGAAACAAATTGCGTGGATTCATCTTTTCTAACTCGACTAAGAAAAGTCAATCTTAAACAGTGTCGGAATCCGTAATTTCGTTAAATTTTATTCGGAATCCGTAAGATGTGGATGACAAGACACTGAAGAATTGAATACACGTATCGAGAATTCAAGGCATATCATCACAATATACACCCCCATAAAATTATACGCCATATGCAAAACTGCTGGCCAATCCTATGAATCAGGAAAATTAATAACAGATGGAAGAATGTAATACTAACCCCATAGCTTCGTGACCAAAAATTCTCGGAAAAATTGCAGGATAATCCTACAAACATCAAGAATCGGCATGCATGAATGAGAAATATTTCAAAGAATTTATGACAGCAATGCAAGTTAGAGTTTTCAGAAAGAATGCGATTTGGGATAACAACCTTCATTTTCCAGAAAGTAACATCGCTGTGACAAAGAGAGGTGCATACGATTCGAATCCGAACCTCACGAGCCATCGGCGGCGCCACCGTGATCTCCTCGATTACCAAAGGCTCACCCGGTTGGCGACTAACCGCAGCTAATAAGATACATAAGATGAACAGATTAGTTTCAGACACTTGCATGAAAGTTGAGAAAATGCAATTCATATCAAAAGAGTTTTTACTTAAGAGGTACCTCTGCATTTGATGGGCTTCCCCCTAGTTTTACTCGAAGGTTGTTCGTCCATGGCGACCAGGACTCGTACAGTATTTGTATCTTTCTCTCTCTCGCTCGCTCGATTGTTCACTGTTTTAGTAAGTGCCGATATGTACTCGAAGTTGGAGGGGGGAACTGCTGGTGGTGGTGAGAATAGCGTGGCCAGGTGGGAACTCGTGGGAATGCCTTTTTCTATTCTAACAAATAAAACATTGAACTTTGAAGGGATAGGACCGATAGCTATCCTTGGACCACTGAAATGGATTTGCTCATGGCGATGATGTTTGCTGTTGAATATGCAGGATTCCTTGCCATGATCAGGACATGGACATGGACATGGACATCGGGATACGGATATGGTTGTTGGGTTTTCTCCTTTCTTTCTTTTTTTTCTTTTTTTTTTTTACTTGTATAATAGAAATTATATTTTGTAGTTTAGAGGAGCGATTCATATTTTTTAATGAATAAATCTAAAGTTTATATAAAAAAAAGTTATTTTTTAAATAATGAATTCTATTATTTTTAAAGAGAGTATGCAAGACTTACATATCTTATGACAGTATCTATCAGAATCACATTTTACTACTGTAATCCAACACAAATTGTATTGCATTTCAATGGATATTTATACATGTCTTGTACAAGAGTCTGGAAGAATAAAAACAGTTATACAACTTGAGAGAATATCCAACAGAAAAGCATACGGTTTCCCTAAGGTTTCTTCTGCAGTGACCTTTGATGAGGTGGCAATATTTTCTATGTTAATATGCCCCCTCGAGTCTAAGGGAGTGTCAACAACATTGAGACTCGTTCTTAGCTGAGAAAATCTGTAAGCTACAAGTGGCTTTGTAAATATGTCTGCAATCTGATCCTTTGAACTGATGAAGGAAATATTTAATGTCTTTGCCGCAACTCTATCTCTAACAAAGTGGAAGTCAATATCCATATGCTTTGTTCTAGAGTGAAAGACTGGATTGGCAGCCAAGTAAGTGGCTCCAATATTGTCACACCAGATTGTGGGGGCTTGGTTCAGAGGTAGTCCAAGTTCAGAAAAAAGTGTCTGAAGCCAGATTAACTCTGCTGCCGAGGAAGCTACAGCTTTGTATTCTGCTTCCGTGCTTGATCTTGCAACAATATGTTGTTTCTTGGAGCTCCAAGAAATTAGATGCTTGCCCAAATAAACACAAAGGCCACCTGTTGATCTCCTATCATCTGGGCACCCAGCCCAGTCCGCATCCGAATATGCTTGAAGTTTGAGTGAGGATTGGGAGGAGAAAAAAAGACCATGATTTATAGTGCCTTTCAAGTAACGCAATATTCTTTTTACTGCAGTCCAATGGGGTAATTTAGGTGCATGCATGAATTGACACACCTTGTTTACCGCAAAGGAGATATCAGGCCTAATAAGTGATAAATACTGCAATCCTCCAACCAAACTTCGAAACAATGTAGAATCATCAAAATCAGGTGAATCAAATTTAGACAGTTTCAAATATGCTGCCATGGGAGATGTGATAGGCTTGGCTTGCAGCATGTTAGCTCGAGTTAAAAGATCCTTAATATATTTTCGTTGAGAGAGCAGTAGACCATCACTCAGTTTAATAATTTCAAGACCAAGAAAGTAGGACAAACTACCCAAATCTTTAACAGGGAATGCTTCACTTAAGTCATGAATGAATTTATCAATGGCAGAGGCACGGGAAGCAGTAATTATAAAATCATCAACATAGACTAGGAGATACATGTGTAGATCACCATGACTGAGAATAAAAAGTGAGGCATCTGCTTGAGAAGCCTTAAAACCGTAGGACAACAACCAAGTGCTCAATTGGGCAAACCATGCCCTAGGGGCCTGCTTGAGGCCGTAAATTGCCTTCTGCAATTTACAAACATAGTGAGGGTGTAAAGGATCAATAAAACCTTGGGGTTGTTGCATGAATACCTGATCATGGAGTGTTCCATGAAGGAAGGCGTTCTGAATGTCAATCTGTCTGAGAGGCCATCCACGGGCAACCGTAATAGATAAAATAAGTCTAATTGTGGGAGCCTTAACCACAGGACTGAAAGTCTCGTGGAAGTCGATGCCATGCTGTTGGTGGTAGCCTTTGGCTACAAGTCTCGCCTTTCTCCTCTCAATTGAACCATCAGCCCGTAATTTTGTGCGATACACCCATCTGCAACCAAGTATATTAGTTGAGGGATTAGGAGGAACCAAACTCCAGGTATGATTTTGAAGAAGGGCACGGAACTCATGTTGCATGGCATCTTGCCATTCTGAATGTTTGGAAGCTACAGCATAACTGGTTGGATTTTCGGGAGTATGTACAGTGGTGGTGAGACAAGTTCGGGAAGGGTATGGCACGGTGCCGTCCATACGAACACGGGGACAAGAAGATTGAGTATGAGACCGAGTGATAATGGGGGAACGTGGTGGAATGAGAGTGGGATGAGATTGAGGATTGGGATTTTGATGCAAGGTAGGAGATGGATTGATGTTGGAGTTCGTAGTGGGGAACGGAGAGAAGGGAGCAGGGGAATTAGGGATTTCGGAAGAACTGGAGATGATAGGCGATGAGCTTGAGGGAGATATATGTTGCGGGCCTGGATGTGAGAGTGTGCTTGGGCCTGGGCTTGGGCCTGGGCCGAGAATTGATGAGGAGAGAAGTGGTAAAAAGGCCTGGGTGGAGTTGTTGGTGGACTTATTTGAAAAATGAAGAGTAGGAGTTTTGATGGACCGTGAGATAGAGTAGGGAAAATTATCTTCATGAAATAAAACATCCCGAGATATATACAAACGCTGAGTAGTGAGGTCCAAGCAGTGATAACCTTTATGTGTAGAACTGTATCCAATAAAAAGACATGGAGCAGACCGAAAGTTAATTTTATGCTTGTTATAGGGGCGTAAATTGGGAAAACATTTACAACCAAACACTTTTAAAAAATGATAATCGGGATGACGATAATAAACTTGAAAAAATGGAGATTTATTTTGAAGTGTAGGAGATGGTAGGAGGTTAATGAGATAGACAGCTGTCTCAAAAGCTTCAGCCCAAAAGGGAGGAGGAAGAGAGGCATGGGCCATAAGGGCAAGCCCAGTTTCAACAATATGCCGATGTTTCATTTCCACAAGCCCATTTTGTTGATGGGTATGTGGACAGGAAAATTGATGATGAATGCCCAATTTTTGACATTCGGGTGTGAGAGCTTTAAATTCCCCACCCCCATCAGTTTGAAGAGTAACAAGCTTAGTATTGAAGAAACGTTCAACAAAAGATAGAAAAATAGAGAAAGTGGGAAGAACATCAGACTTAAGTTTTAATGGATAAAACCAGGTGAACTTGGTGAATTGATCAACAAACGATACATAGTATTTGTATCCTAATCTAAAAACAAACGGGGCAGGACCCCAAACATCAGCAAAGACAAGCTCTAAAGGCCTAGTGGAAGAGGCCCAGTGAGACACAAATGGTAGTTGATGGCTTTTAGCAAGTGGACAGTCGAGACAATTGTATTTAGAGCTATTGGAAGAAATCTTCAAACAGTTGGTGCGCAGGATGGTGGAGACAATAGAGTGATGAGGATGACCCAACCGAAAATGCCATTGAGCCGCAGTAGTACGTTCACCGATTTGCGCTGATGGAGAGAGAGTGGAAGATGATGAAGTCATGGAAAAAGAGGGAAACACATAAAGGCCATCACGGATTGGACCTGTGAGGAGGGACTTCCCCGTCGCTATGTCCTTCACAGAGAAGAAGTTTGCGTGAAACTCAAAATAGCAACGATTATCTTGACAAAATTTGGAAACAGAGATTAAATTTTTGGTTATGCTTGGAGCATGAAGAAGATTTCGCAATAAGAAGGAGGAAGAAGGAGAAGATAGGGAGGAGTCGCCAGTGTTTTGAATGGAGAGACCCGAGCCATCTCCAACCCGAATTTGATCATTACCACTGTACGGCTCTGAGGAGAGATTGAGGTTATTGAAATCATGAGTGATGTGATGTGGTGCGTTGCTGCAGAATCAGGATACCATGTATTGTCTGAGAAAACTTGAGATTGAGGGGTTGTGTAATTTGCTGAGAAGGAAGGTGGAGCAGCATATTGATAGCTATGATCGAAGCGATGCCTACACTGTAAGGCAACATGACCCGTTTTGTTGCAGACCTGACATGTGGGTCGCTGATTGTAAGACGTATGTGATGGAGCAGGTGACTGATTGTAAGAGAAACGACCATCACGATTTGAGTTGGCATTGCGACCACCTCTACCATTTCTACCATTTCGACCTCCTCTGAAGGAGTTACGTCCACGGTTGCCAGTATTGGTGAAGTTTACTGAGGGCTCCATGGAATTTGGAATCTTTGCTGTTTGATAATCTGCTTTCATGAACAAGTAACAACTGATAAAGTTCATTAGAAGAGATGGGCTCAGCCCGTGTAGTTATGGAAGTGACAAACGATTCATAGGTTGAACCAAGCCCCGTGAGGAGGTAGGTAACAAACTCTTGATCTGGTAGTGGAGTTCCCATGGAGGCAAGTATGTCAGCAAGGGAACGCACCTTACCGAAAAATTCTGTAATAGTTTGGTCACCTCGAGTGAGGTTAGCCAGTTGAAAACGTGCCTGAAATTTTTTAGCCTGAGAGTGTGATGCAAACATGGAAGCAAGGGAGGTCCATAATGCACAAGAAGTGTTTGATGAAAGCACATGGCCAATAACAAAATCTGAAAGAGAGGTGAAGAGAATACTTAGCACTTGTTGGTCAATGCGTTTCCAGGAAGAAAATTTGGGATTGAGTTTTGGAGTAGAAGAGGATGCCTCAAATAAATATTCTGGAGGACAGACCAAGCTACCATCAACATATTGGTAGAGATCCTGACCTTTCAAGTATGCAGTAATTTGCACTTTCCACAGAAGATAATTTTCGGTATTGAGTTTTGTGGTAACAATATGAGAGAGAAGACACAGTAGAAGGGTTGGAGGATGACGCCATGGATCAATGACTGTGAGTCATTTGCTCTGATACCATATCAGAATCACATTTTACTACTGTAATCCAACACAAATTGTATTGCATTTCAATGGATATTTATACATGTCTTGTACAAGAATCTGGAAGAATAAAAACAGTTATACAACTTGAGAGAATATCCAACAGAAAAGCCTACGGTTTCCCTAAGGTTTCTTCTGCAGTGACCTTTGATGAGGTAGCAATATTTTCTATGTTAATAGTATCTAGAATTACTCCTTGTTTAATAAGTGAAACGATTCGTAAATTCAACTGTGAATATAATATGAAATTAACGAATTTGAGTTTTATATAAATGGATTCGGATTAAATAGGTTGATCAGTTAAGACACTGTTAATAAACGAGTCAATAACGGATAAACTTGCTTAACTTGAAATAATCTGTTTAAATTTTATTTTAAAATTACAATTTTATTATTGTTGGGTTATAATATTGATATTTTTCAATATGTTCATGTTTGTTGTTGTTGAAATTGTGATTTTAAATTTACGTTCATATTTGTTATTGTTGGATTTGTAATATTAGTTTTATTATAGGTTGAAATATGAAAAATATTGATATTTATGTGAATAGGTATTCTTATAATTTATGGGTTTTTTTTTAAATATTGTGGTTATTAATAAATATAGATTTAAACTTTAAAGTGAGATTATATTATTCAGGTCAAATGGTATATGCAAGTTAGTTCAATTCATTTACATAAAATGGAATGAAATTGATCGTGTCATATTGATCTATTGTTAATTAATTATTAAAAAAATCAAAATAGGTCGTGTCATCCGTTATTTAAATAGATATTGTTATGATTTAAATATTTGATCTTTTTAATTTAATAGATTGTGTTACAAATCGGATCATATACTCAGATGTTCATGATTCCACACGATTCGCAAACACTAAATTCATCTAAAATCGCGTACTTAAATTTTGGATGATAAAAGTATTTTATTTCATTTAATTTCATTTCATCATTATAATTTTTTTAAGTTTCCACACAAAATATAATAAATATTTCAATTTTTTAAAATTCTAAAATAATAATAATATTAAAAAATAATTTTTTAATAATTTTTTATTTAACTTTCAACTTTTATATAAAATCATCTCATCTCATCTTACTATTCAAATTATACTTAAGTAGTATGTGACATATTTATTATTATTAAATAATAAAAAAATATTTAATAAATGATTATTTAATAATACTAAATATATCATATCTTATTTAATGAATTAAAAATAAAATGATTGAAATTTTCCGCTCCTAATTGTCACGGTCACT
Organism: Juglans cinerea; assembly: GCA_961763995.1. Lineage (NCBI taxonomy): Eukaryota > Viridiplantae > Streptophyta > Magnoliopsida > Fagales > Juglandaceae > Juglans > Juglans cinerea. Next base: position 28,074,215 of record CAUIVZ010000005.1, read on the forward strand.
GTGGTCAATAAAGCAGGCAAGTCGTCTGCCACGTGGAAAGACTTGGAATGCTGGGACACTGAACTTGAACCAAAGGAGGCGGCGTGGCAATTGAAGTTTACTTCTCTCTTTTTTTTCCCACAAATTAGTATCGATTGTTTTCGCATATGAGATTAGATAAGATGATAAGATAAGATAAGTTAAAATTAAAATTAAAAAGTTAAATAAAATATTATTAGAATATATTTTTTAATATGATTTTTATTTTAGAATTTAAAAAAGTTGAATTGTTTATTTTATTTTGTATTATAAGTTATAAAAATTATAATGATTAGATGAGATGAGATGAAATATTTTTTGAAAAAAGAAGATATGAAGAGACCGCAAATAAATCGTAAAAAGTTATATTTTATAGTATATTAATAAAATATTTATTTTGTATAATTTAATATAAAAGATAAATTTGAATTTATAAATTAAATTTTACTATTTAAATTATATAAATAGTATGCCCTACACAATTTTTATTTTTTATGACAGAAAATCACCCCCACGACAAAACCCTCAAGACTCGTCTATGAAACCTAAACCTGATTAAGGATAAAATAACTGCTATAATAACTCATAAATATTATTGTTCTTAATATCCATTTTTAAGCACTTGATTTTAAGGTGTGGTTTGGATTGAAGAGTTTCATCTACTCCCTCTCTATGAAGAAACCAATTCTTATCCAAATGGTCATTGCATGCTGATTTGAAAATGGTTTTTGACGTCTTTGCAAGACGACAAAGTTTCAAATAGTAACTTTTCATAAGGCCAACGAAAAGGGAGGAAAACGTTAAGCTTTTTTTTCAAATCAGTAACACGACAAAAACACAACTCATGTATTCAACTTTTCTAACAAATAAATATATTTATAAATTAGAAAAAAAATTATTACAAATACTATGCAATCATTTGTGAAACCCACATCTATCTTATTTCCAACAACTTAAAACCATCTCATCTCACTTCTAATCCAAACACACAAAATTTTCAAAAACCATCTAAACTCATATTCTCACAAATCTCACTACTATTCATAAACTATTTCAACTCATCTCATCTCATCTCTCAATCCGGGACCTAAAAGTTACTCGGACATTTTTATAATTATAGCTTTGATAAATTTACCACTTCTGAAGGTAAATGCTAGCCTTTAAACTTGATTGGTGAAACACAATTGATTTGTCAGAGTTTTCTCAATGGCTTATCTAAACTTTTATCTATTTTAAATAAGAAAAAATCTACACAACCTTCCAATCTCCACACACCACACATTTTTTAATTTTTATTATTTTTTTCTTTCATCAAATATTTAATATATGAATAATGAATAAAAAATTAAATTATTTTAAAAAGAATAAACTCAAAAAAAAATTTAAAAAAAAATTAAAAATTTTAAATTTTTTAAAAAATGTGGTGTGTGGAGGTTGTGTAGCATTGCTCTTTAAATAATCAAGATCTACTTTTTTTTATTTTAGCTAATTATTTCTACAATATATCATTCATTAGTTTATCCATTCTTTATTTATATAATTTAAATATTATTTGCTATTTATATTAGAAAAAAGTGTATAATTTTATTTATTATATAACTCACACATTTGCAATATCTTTATATCTTTTAATATTTTTAATATCATCTATTAATGTGATTGTAATATGTCCATCCACATTATAGATGATAAAAATAACATAAATAAAAAAAATAAAAACAAAATGAGCATATTATGATTTTTTTTTACGCACTTGGCTTCTTATACAATAATGTAGGATGCTACTGTAGCAGGAAATAGTAAAAATACCATAAAAAATAGCATGAAATAAAAAATGAGAGAAATAGCGGGAAACAATGAAAAATAACTTTTAATAGATTAATAGTTTATTCTAAGTAATAGCGGGTTATTGTAGTTAAATGTATTTTAAATTTCCTTTTACTCAAATGGAGCTCTTTTTTTTAACATTTCATTAGCTCATTTATATATCCATATAAAATACTTCATAAAATAAAAATATATCCATATAAAATAAAAATAAAAACAGTTGAAATGCTCTAATAACTTACGAGCAGCCCAACAACTTGATAATCTTAAAATTCACTTTTAAATTTCTTTTATTAAATAATACAATTATAATAAGTTTGAATGACATTGTATTTATTATTTATTATGGTATTATGTTTAATGTTAAGGGGATAATATCTTAGTTATTTAAAAATATAAGACATCATAATCATGTTGTTAATACTACATGTGTTGTTTAAATCCTTTTGAAAATAATCATTAAATATATATATAAACAATATAAAGATATTTACTAGAACTAAAAGTTTGTTTGTCGACACTTGTAGATAAAATTATGAGATCTAATTTAAATAATTCATCTTGTCACAATTAAGTAGTTCATGAGTACTGTATTGGGTGAAATCTTGATAACTAAGTTTTATATTTAAAAAAAAAATCATTTTATGCAGAAATATACTTCGTTTTGGTCTCCAATATTATTTTATGCATGCAATCTATACATGAATATTTGATTTACTTTTGTGTTTTACATGCATTTAGTTAAAAAATGCAACAAGTTGTTTCTACCTTTAGTTATTATCTTGACATAAAATTTAGTCTTTCATCTTGATATATTTTTATCCTTACAGATAATGGACAATGTTCAATGTCTTGAGTTTTGAGATTTAGTTCATTGTTTTTTTATCATTTTTTCAACATTATTTTATTTATTAAGTTATATTTTTGAAAAATTTTGGGTAGGTTACTGTTAACGTCTGAAATAAGCACTACAGACTGGAATGAGAGAAATAGTCATTCTCGACTTGCTATGGCAATCTGGATCTCGATCGGTATGGTATGGAGTCCCCGGTGGTAGTTCGGTGAGACTATACAGTGTCTATGCGCACATCCATGGTAGTGAAAGGAAAATAAGTATAGAAAAATAAGAGGGAGACACACAGATTTACGTGGTTCGGTACTGGACCTACGTCCACAATGGTTTTGGGATGAGAGAATCCACTATAAAATGCTTATTTTACAATCTCTCGTGGTCTATTCTCCTCACCGTACCATGGATATTAGATGCCTGTCTTCTAGTGGAGACATCTTCACTGGAGCTCCTATCGCTAGGTTGAAGAAGCCCCAGTGGAAGTCGAGATCCCCTAGGACAAGCTTGGCCAAAAGTCATTGAAGTCGTCTCGTTTCCTTCTTTTTATATTTTGCCCTTGCTTTACGTCACTTCCAATTTGCTTTATGTCACTTCTCTTTTATTTTATGTCACTTCCCATTTACTCTATGACGAGTATTTAAACCGCATTACACATCTAAACACTTTATTGGTTATACAGGTGGGTGTGCAGTTACTAATGAGGATAGCATTAAACCAAGAAAATAATTTTAGATTTCGTTTGTTTTTGTAGATAAGATGAGATGATATGAGTTGAGATAAAAATTAAAGGTTGAATAAAATATTATTAGAATATATTTTTTAATATTATTTTTGTTTTGAAATTTGAAAAAATTGAATTGTTTATTTTATTTTGTATGAAAATTTAAAAAAATTATAATGATTAAACAATATGAGATGATAATATTTATAAAAATAAACGAGTCCATGTGATTGTAAATTAGGTCCTTTACAGCTTATACCATCAAACAAATAACTATCACAATTTTTAAAGATCTCGGAAAACACTGTACACAATCATAGATATTTAAATAAAAGATGTTAAAAAATAAGGGTTGACCAATCACCCTAATAATTCATGTGGTAACCAACCACCCCCACTAGACGACGAGAACCACCAGTATGGTTGGGAGGGTTCTCCAACCACATATTAATTAGATATAGTGATTGGTTGGTCACTCATGCAAGAAGTTAGGATAAACAGTCCGCCACAATGATTTTTAACCAACCACTTTCTAATACGGCGAGAAATGGAATTTGTAATCGCAGGCAGTATAAACTTCGCGTAATTGATTTAAAAAATAAATAAATATAAGATTTATATGTAAAAGAAAACTAAAATTTTAAAACAATTATGCGATATTTGTACATTTTATAAATATATATAGCATTACTCAAAGAAAAATAACACACTCAACACTCTTCACAATACTTTTTACAATACATAATATAAAATGAAGATATTTTTATAAAGTGATGTTATTTTATTATACAATAATATCACTCATTTTAAAATCTGATTGTGAATATTGTGTGTACATGCAATCTTTTTAAAAAGCTTAAAGGGTTATGTGTCGCTTGCCTATTGCGTGGAACCAAAGCACCAAGCTCCACGTTACGACGTCGTATTCTGCCTTTTATTGTTTTATTATTGAGTTTTTTTGACAAAATTACTATTTATTATTAAAGTTTTAATAGTATAGGATTCTAGATTGTTCTGGAATGGAATTGCGTTCCGAAAACGGGCCGGACTGCCAAACCTCCCTGCTTTTGTGCTCGAACCTTGCAAAGCCCAAGGAAGCTCGTCTTGCTTACAGACCAAGTTATCCCCTTTATTGGTGATCGAAATAAATTACAGCCCTTCTCATACTGCTTTCGTCTCCGCTCTCCGATTCATTTCCCGGCCGTCCACATCGACAAGGTTCGTCTGTATTCCTACCTCGTTTCTTGTTTGTATCATTACGCATAACGTGATACGCAGCGTGTTGATCTGGAAATTCTCACAGCTTAGATTGTTGCTGAGATTTCGAGGATTATTTTTCTTGATTTTCTCTATTGCGATATCTATCTTGTAGTTTGGGATTTCATTTATTGAATTATTTCCCGAAAAGCCCTAGGTAAGTAGTGATAGAGTTGGGTTTCTGAACTTAACGAATATTAGGCTAGGGATGTGTGCATTCGCTTGATTACTGGAGCCGTAGGGTTTGGAAATCTCTTTGTTTTGCAAGGAAAAGAGTTGGGTGCGGCGTTTTATTGTAAATTGGAATTTATCTACATCTAATACAAATGGAGTAAAATCTAATTGATATCCGGGATTAAAAATAAAATTAAAGCTTTCCCTCGCTTGCTTTGGTTAGTTCCATTCCCATAGGTCTTGGCATGTGGTTCCGGTAGTGGATGAGAGAAATTTCCGAACCTGTAAGTCTCTCAATATAAGATATGCCAGTTGCATTCCCGAGCATGGCAAAATATCACGTGGAATTGCAATTAAGTCGTGACTCGGGTATGAAAACCGTATGCCAAACCCATGATTCATAATGGACATTAATGAGTCGTGGGTTTTGGTATGCGCACATCATATTGTGACTTCAATGTTATGAGCGTGGTAGTGTTCATGGGAAGTCATTATCCGGTGCAATATGTCAGTGTTTAGTCTAAGTATACCTTTATCTGCTCTTTTTCTCAATTTAAGTGAGGAAAAAGGATGGTTGGCTATTAGCTACTAGAATGGAAAGTTGAAGGTTGGCATCTTAATCTACTTGCTTATGTTGCCATGCAACCGCTTTTTCTATGCAAGAATTGTCGGATTGCACTCTTGCATTAGGAAGCAACTCCCTTTAATGGATAGAAAAGGTGACCTGTTCTATAACCAGAACTTTTTGTTCTTATGGTTACTTGCAACAATTTTTTTTTTTGATCAGTAAAAAAATTAAAAATGTGTAAAGGGTTAATAAATGCCCTTGCACTGTTAAGAATTCTTTTTTTTATGGTGGGTCTCAATTTGAGACACCGAGGATTTTGGTTTTCTGTAAAGCTTTTTTTGCCTCCCTTTCCAGGCATTTTTGCTTATTGAGATTAGGCAGTAAAGTGTCGTTTATGTAGAGTATGCCTCCTATGCTGTGTATTTTGTGCTGCATCTTTAAGAATTATCTGGGCAGTATTGACCGAGTACATTCTGTGTGTTTTGGACAGTTTCTGTTGATATAGCATGGCAAATCAATTCTCTAATGAAGGTTCCAGTACTGCAAAAGTTTCAGGGGAAAGCTCAGACTCGACTGTTCAGCTCAACATCAAGACACTTGATTCCCGGATTTACAGTTTCCAAGTGGACAAAAATGTGAGCGCCCCTCTACCTTATTTCTTGTTATTTCCAGATATATGAATGGGATTATATGTCCATTGGATAGTTCTTATGTCTAATCTTTTTCCATTTTTGAGTTATTTCAGATGCCTGTTTCATCATTCAAGGAGAAAATAGCTAATGAAATTGGCGTCCCAGTTGGTCAGCAAAGGTTGATTTTCAGGGGAAGGGTCTTAAAGGACGACCATCTTCTTTCTGAATATCGTATCCAGCCACAGTATTAGTGTTCTTAACTGAATGTTTTTGGAGATTTACATCATTCCATATTATTTTACTATATTTTCTTTAACATTATGATGTATTATTTTGCCTATGTTTAAGTGGTTTGATCCCAGATCTTCCTATGCCATTCGAGTGTTCAGCTGCTATATGGATAATGGTACCAATTAACTAAGCATTTAACATCAAGTAAATCGTAAAAAGCAAAATTCTTATTTACTGATATAAAAAATCAAGTAAACCATAATAGATTGAAGTAAAAACTTGTCAAGTTATGTGTGCATACACACACAGTTAACTTGGCTTTTCTTATTTTTAATTGGTCAACTCCTTATTATATGGTTTATAGAAGGCTTGGTTGATCTCTGATTGTCACTGATTTTTATTGCTCTAGAATGGGTTCATGTTAAACAAACAAACACTATACCCATAAATTTCAGCAGTAGTTCCTTAATTGGATGTAGACGTGGAGAATGGGCATACATTGCATTTAGTAGAGAGGCAACCAGCACAGGTGCAACCTTCATCTGGTGCTGGTTCTGGAGAGACAGCTGGGAGTAATGGTAATAGAGGTTGGCTTTGGGACCATGTTGCTTTTCCAGTAATATTAGACTAAAGAAAAATATGAAAATAGCTCAGTTGTAAGATAAACTGATAGTGGTTTTTTACATGCGTTGGCAGGAAGTGATGCCAGTATTGGCAACCCCCGTAATCGTGTGGGGCAAATCTCACACAGTGTAGTTCTTGGAACCTTTAATGTTGGGGATCAAGGTGAAGGAGTTGTACCTGACCTTTCCCGGGTGCGGCATTTTGCTTTTCGTTTGTGAAATCTATACTTTAATTTGTTATTAGAGGTCTACCTATAAAGAAAAGTTTGTTAGTAGAGGGCTGCAGGGGTGAGGTAGGTTTATGTTGATTAGCATTGCCACAAGTCATTATGCCTTTTCGTTTGTAGGTTATTGGGGCAGTTCTGAATTCTATAGGACTTGGTGGCCAGCCTACAAGTGTTGGCACCAGCGGCACACAGACTTCTACTTTGGTAAGTAGAGCATCATGCTCCTTGAAAATGGTGGTCATTACATCGTGAGCATATTTCATCTCAGTTCTCCCATATTATGCATTTTTAACACATCTATCTAGTCAACTGCTAGAATTATAACTATGGGATTGGCTTCATAAATCAAGCTAATCATTTCATTCTTCTGAGGATGTAGATGAATTAGTTTTTATTGCTTCAGCTTTTTTGTCTCCTTTGTGGAATAGTTTTTTCAAAATAAAATTAGTTCTTCCTCACATTGTTGTTTGAACCAAATCATTTTTTTCCTCTTTGGTTGCTGTAAATATTATGCTATGACATTCATGACTTATTTTAACACCTTGAAAAAAAAAATTCATCTCAAATTACACTTTTACATGTTTTTTGCGCAGCACTGTTGAAGTAAAGGATTGCTGAATTTATAGCTTTCGTATCACCCCCCTTCAGTTTGATGGGTGTAAATAAGCTTTTGCAAAACATGTCTTTTCTCTTATCTTGTCTGCATTTGTATTGGCTGTAGAATGCTGTTTAATCCTTTCTCGGCTTGTGTGATTGGATCTTGACAATGGATATACTATTGGGCATGTCCACTCAGATTTTAACTACAACTAGTTGGGATTTACCTGTGACTGCAATAGATTAAGCATATTTAGGGGCTCATGATTTCGATGGCACATAGTGTGTGATCAATTTAAGACACATTTGCATCGGGGCTCATGAGATAAACTGAATCTGTTAATGGTCTCAACAAAGCCTGCCTTTCATCAGGGGTTTGAGTTGGTAAAGAACATTTGACTCATAGAGAGAATGTGAGTTTAATTTTCATGTGGATAAACATTTATATGTTTTTTTTCCCCTCTTGTCATAGCCAAATGCTCCTATTCAGGCTCCTCGAGGAAATGAAACAGAAGGGATACGTGGTAATGTTGGAATTCAGACCCAAACAGGAAATCAAGTGCAGTCTGGACAGCCATTTTCTGGGCAACCATTCCAATCTGTACATCAAGTTGTGCAAATCCCTCTGGCTGCAGCAGCAGTACCTGTTCCTTCCGTTCATGTTGTGATATATTCTCTTCTCGATGTCTTACTTGTGATTCACATTTTATTCTTCTTTAATGTCATTTTCTTTCCCATTTCAGCCTATTCCTGATTCTTTGAGTACACTTTCTGAGTTTATGAATCGCATGGAGCAAACACTACTACAAAATGGTGATTATTTCGAAATTCCTTTTTAATCTTGTAGTTGCCAATAACTGCATAAAATTATTCAGTTCTCCTTGATGCAGGATACCAGCCGAATTCATCTTCAATAAATGCTGGTGATCTCCCGAGGGTGGAATTACCCTCCATTGCCCATGGGTTGCATACTCCTGAAGCATTGAGCACTGTGCTGCGTCATGCACAACGTCTTCTCAGCGGTCATGCAGTTGCTGCACTATCTGTAATCACTATGTTCAGAATACTAATACTTTTCTTTGTTTTTACTCTGCGTTTGATTATATTTGTTCTCTCTGAAAAATGCTTTCCCTCTTTTGCGGAAGAGAATAACTTTTGGTTTTGCTACTTTCAGAGCAATTTATCATGAAGAAAATAGGGGAATGTATTTCGCCAGTTCTCTATTTTTTTCATTCATAACACCCCCCCCCCCCCCCCTCCCTGGCCTTATTTATGGAAATGTGTTGTTTATAAGGATTCTAGATAAATAAATGAATTTCTCCGTTGTATTTTTCCTGATATAACATAAAGAGTGATGTGTTTAGTTTGCTAGGCAAAGTTGGGTGTTGTTTGGGAAACACATCCCATCTCATCTCATCTCAAAATTTCTCAAATTTCCTTCCCAAACATCACTCAAACACAAACACTTTTTAATTTCAAATTTTCAACTTTTTCATCTAATCATTACAACTTTCCCAAACTTCCAAACAAAACACAAAAAATAATTCAACATTTTCAAATCCCAAAACAAATTATATTCTAACAATATTTTTACTTTATAATATTTTTATTTAACTTTTTCTCTTATTTCCCAAAACCCCATAAAACATCTTAACTCAAATCATTTTACTACTGTTCACAGATTTCTCTTCTCATCTCATTCCCCAAGCATCCCCTTAATGTTTATAGTGATTAGTGAGGATGAAACATGTGACAGTATGTAGTCCACTCCTTGAAAAATATAAAATATAAATAAGACACATGCATGCCCGGTTTGATATGTAATTATGGTCATGCTCTCTTGTAGATTCACCACTTTTTTCCTGTTTCATTTTTAATAGATACAGGAAATTAATGATAGGCCAAGAAACCTGCGATCTTGTTTGGGATTTTAGATCAATGATTTAAAGGGGATAGTTTGAAGATAGATCATAGGAGGCTTCTGAGTTAGCAAGATGAAGAATGCTGAAGAATTACATTAAAGCATTTTCTGGATAATCCCAAGTTAAAGGTGGTTGATTTTAACAAATCGGGCCAAATTCTAGTGGCTTGGACAATAGGCCAAGTTCTTTTGGCTTCAAGGGAGACACTACTTCAAAAGGAATGCTTGGCTGTGGATCAGTATAAATATGAATCTATAGAAACCAACATATGACAAGTCAGGATGTAGAAACCACCAATATCCTTTTAAGGCCATACTATAGAATGTCTTCAATCTTTTGAATGTTTTTTTTTAATAATTGTATGGCTAAAATTAAATTTTAGTAAATAGCTGCTGATTCTTGCTATGTGCTAGTTTCCTATTCAAAAGATAGGAGAGCACCCATCCCCCGAAGTCACATGTCATTTTGCCAAGTTCTTTCAACATGATTCTCGTAAGTGTCCTAGTATAACTCTACTTGTTCACCTATGTCGTACGACCAGTTCATCCAGAGTCCCTGAAATTGATGTTTATTTTTTTCCCTGGAAATTTCAACCTTGTTGACTATGAAAAAATGTCATGACTATAAACAGACTCTGATTTAACAGACAAAGCATGAGAAGGCCCCATGCAACATGTTTTAATCTCTTGGAGTCTCTTTATGGTTTTGAGTCATCCACCCACTGGGTCAATCTAACATTTATCAAATGAATTCAGCGGATTATATAGAGCATATTGTTATTTGCTACTGTGCCATACATGTTTCACCACAGTGCTGACGGGGATACTTATGAATTACAGCATTTATTTTGTTTTTCAAATTCTTATTGATGTACAGTGAGATTAGTGAAGCTGGGATGTACTCGGATGTGCCAATTTTACATTCTTTACATTTTCCTTTTCGTCTGATTATGTGTTATTTGTAACTTGCTGCAACTTCGTAGCATACTGCAGGATCCTTGGAGCAAGAGGGATCTTCTTCTGATTCCGCCACAAGGGGCCAGATACAGACAGAATCAATGCAATTAGGTCTTGCAATGCAACATTTAGGTGCTTTGCTTCTTGAGCTTGGTCGCACAATTTTGACTCTGCGGATGGGACAGTCTCCTGTATGGTCTTATCCTTCCTAAATCCCTTGGTTCTTTTGTGAGTAAAAGGCATTTGATATACTTGTGGTCCAATTTGCAGACAGAATATGTTTTGAATGCTGGACCTGCAGTTTACATATCTCCATCTGGGCCTAATCCTATAATGGTTCAGGTTTGTCCCTGAATTTTGATGTGGTTTAGTTAGTACACTGAATATGGATATGACATATTCTAGTCTCCAATTAGAGAACAAGTAGAACAATCTAACAAGTGCAGTGGAATAAGTTGATCATGCTATAGATTAGAAAAGAGAGTGGATTAGCTTGGCTAACCTGGTAGTATGGTTACATATGATTGTGTTGGTTTTGATGTCAATATATATTGGTGATCTTGTACTATTTGCAGCCCTTTCCTCTTCAAACCAGCTCTCTCTTTGGTGGTTCTGTTCCTCAATCAAATCCTGTGACTTTTGGTCCTGTTGGTATAGGGAGTGCTCCAAGGCACATAAACATTCATATACATGCTGGTAATAGATTGCTTATATACATAAGGTTTCTGATTTTTTTTCCCTAATAGAATTTATTCAGAAAAAAAAATTGTTTGTACTGACCTGAACCATGTACCTTCTATTCGGTGATTTAGTGCTGTTTAATATCAGGTACTTCGCTTGCACCAATTGTTTCTGCGGTTGGTACAAGGGCCAGTAATGCCGAAGGAATGCAGGGAGAACGTCGTAATGGTGCTGGTTCTGGTGATTCAGGTGCAGCAAGGGTGCTATCTATGAGAAATGTAATTGCAACCACTGTCCCATCACGACCTAGTGGTGTTGCAAGTTCTGGGGTAGCACAGCCTGGTCTTGGTGTTTCTGTTGCAGAGCCACCTTCTGACTCTGTTTCACTACCATCTATATCTGAAGTTAATTCACGAATTAGGAATTTTTTTGGTAACTTGCAAGGAGATGGCATGGTTTCATCAGGTAGCTGGTTAAATATATAGTTGTTTGTTTACATAATACTGAAGCCATTTACCTTTTGTATGAAAATTAATATAATGCTACCCAACTCATTAACCTATCTTTCTGTACACAGGTGGCCAAACAGAATCAACTGTTCAAAGTTCTTCTGTTGCTACTGCAAGTAATGATGTGGGGAATGAACAGAAAAACACCACGACATTCAGCTCGGTCAACAGAGTTGGGGAATCTGGGGCATCCATACCTGGGTGCACAACTGAAAGTGAAGGTCAGAAGGTATATATTGTTGTGTGCAATATGGGGCTCCTATTTCTCTTTTAAATATCGTTTGAATCTTGTGCTGATTCATTAATTAAACAGCTCGACCAATTGAGTAATAGCGATGCTTTAAGTGGAGGAACTGCAGCCAAGTCTGAAGATTTTCAGGGCAATGCTCTGGGATCTGACCAGAAACATGAGGATGCCAAAGCTGTTCCACTAGGTTTAGGGCTGGGAGGTCTGGAACTTAAGGTAAGCTAATTATATTTTCTATTAATATTCTTTTAAATAACTTAGTGTAAGTTATATCTAAACTCTCTGTAAAAAGTGGATATATATCTAAGTTTGCACGGATGTGGTACTTGGTGTAGTGTTTCGGCATCTAATGAAAGTATACGTATTGGGGGTTTTTTAATAATACCGGTTAAATGGTCATAATAACTGAAAAAGGAACATCACATGCAAGACTTAAATATATAGAAACTAAAAATGTTCTTTATTTACTTTTAGTATGTTGTTTTATATTAGTTTGCTTGTGTTCTTGCTTTATCGGTGCCGTTTTCCACTTAATGTTCATTGCTCGGAGATGTATGGGTGGCAACAAATCAACTAATAGAAGTTTATAAGCCATGGAGCTGGAGCCTTGGACTGATAATTTCATTTCTAATTTAAACTTTGCAAAATATTATATAACATTATTTCCTAAACATTTCTTATAATCATGTCTTGCATTCTTAGAGCATTGGCAATGGCTAGAATGGCCTAGCCATTGCCAAGTCCAAAGTTTGGCTAAAATCTCAACTTTTGGCTATAGCATCAACTTTTGACTAGGTGAATCCAGATTGGATTAGCCATCTTAAAGTCAAAATAATAATATAATATTATATTATTTTAATATAATATAATATTATTTTGTCTAGAGGGGATGACCGCTTCGTGGGTAGCTAAGGGGACTGAGGATTGTTTAGAACTTATCTATCAAGAAAGTTTCTTCAGAGAGTTAAGGATGGGTAGTAGAGTTTTTATCATTCAACATCATGCTAACGCAAGGGGCAGCTTTCTGCAACTCTCAGAATTCTGGAATGGAAGGAGGAAAGGATTTTTGGTGATTCCGGAGGGTGCTAATGGCATTGGATGGAAAGGCTTTCTGCAGTCCCTTCAAAGTGTTATTGGGGTGTTTGGAAAAACAGTGGGAAGGCCGTCCTCAGTCAAAGGTGCTTCGTACGTTGCGGTGTTGAGGTCATTGGTGGATAGTCCGGTCGAGAACAGCTCAGTTGCAGAAGGAAAGAGTAAGGCACTTGCAGGAGACAAAGGCCGTCAGGTGACATTAGGAGAGGTGGAGGGGGTCTTGTGGGATGTCAAAGCTCAATTGAAGAGAGTTATGGAGTATGTGAGAGATCTGATGATTAAAGTGGATAAGGGGCTGGACTTAGTCGTGGATTTTGGCGGTGGGCCGAGCATGGATGAGGGAGGGCGGGGGCTAGATCCTTCGGGTTTGAAGGCCACAAGTGTGCCGGCAAAGGGCGTTTCAACGCCTTCACAGATAGGGTCGTTGGATGCTGGCATCTTTATCCATGCTAGTGTCACTACACCTCTTAAGGGAGCTGTAGGACCTCAATCACCATATGCAGATGGGGTTGGTACTTCTGTCCAGGGTTCATCCTTAGTTGAAGACGGGGGACCCTCTAGGGTCTCGAATATTTTGGAAGAAACAGTCAAACCTCTTTTGGAAGATGCAAACGGGGTTATAGAAGGTAGTGCTTCCCCTTCCTGTGTTACGGAGGGAACAATATGGCAAACAAAGCGACACGACAAGGATTGTTGGGGGGTGGTGCAAAGTCAAGCAATGTTGGTGGAGGGGAGGAACCTGTAATGGTGACAGAAACAATGGACACTAGCGGTTTGTCATTGGTGCCTTATGTGGGGGAAGGTTTGGAATCGGGAGTGCAGTTGGGTACCGTGGCTGGGGATAATGTCGTTCCCTTGGTTTCTATCCCTCTGTTAAACGATATAGCGGGTTCACCATCGGATTGGGTTCTGAATAAAGTTAACGGACTTCAGCAAATCCTGGCGCTTTCATATGGAGAAGAGGGAGATGAAGATCAATTTAAAACTCTACTCACTGCGATTGAGGCGAGTCACGCGCTTCAAACCAAATCTCATTTTAAGAAAAGCAGGGAGTTAAAGCGTCTTCTATGTTCAATCAAACTACGATGCTAAGGGAGGTAGCTCGAGTCGAAGGAAGAATAAAGGGAGGGCATTGTGAAGACGATCTCATTGTGGGATGTTCGGGTAGAGGATTAGTTTTATGGAAACAAGGGGTTGGGGTTGGGGAGGTGTGTTACATTCCAATTCGGGCTTGGTGTATTTTGGGTAGGTTTCATGGGATTTTTGGGTCATTAGGGGCTCTCTTGTATGGGCTAGGTGTTTTCTTGTATACGTCTAGTGTACTTGGTTACTCCTATTGATTTATATTTATAATATTTTTACTTATAAAAAAAAATTATATTTGACATTTTTTTTTTATAATCTTGCAAATACACTTCATATATTAATTAATAATTTCATTTTAATGAGAGAATTCTTCCTCATCCTGAAACCAATTACGGACTACATGTACAGAAATCCTAGGCAAAACCCAACAGCTCCCAGAACAACAACTATTCAAACCCATAAACTGGAATCAAATGCTTGTAGAACAAAAGCATCCCAAGACCATAACCACAAAATACAGAAGATGGATCCCAAGACAGCACCCACAACAACTTGGCAAACTGTGTGGAATTGTTGCGAGACCCGCAACCATGTCTGCAAACAACAATGCAACAGAGCCTCCACCGTTGCTTATCTGCAGGCTTCCAAAATTGTCAATGGACATGTTGGATCCCTCATCAAGTTTATCGTAATATCCTTGGGATAGATCATCATTGTTGTCATTCTTGTTCAGGCCTATCATTCCAGTGAATCTTGCACCACCTTCCAACATTCATTCCAGTGTACTTAGTTACTCCTATTGATATATATAATATTTTTACTTGTAAAAAAAAAACATTTCCTGCCTGGGCAGTAAAATCTTCAAATCACTTAATTCTTCAACATTAGAAATCCCAAACTCAAAACCCCCTCGGCAGCACCCTAAAACTAAAGCATCCCACAAGATTTCAGCATCAAGCCTTGATTGTAATAAACAAAAACTTATTTTGCAAGTAACTTCTGGTTTAAAGGTCTTCTCAATTATTACTTTCAGAGGCAAATTTGAAATTTTTACAAAAAGGAAACTTTGATTGCTGGGACAGAAACAATAAGGACAGGAAAGAAAAAGAAAATACATAAGTTAAAGTAGGCACCTCCATCCAAACCTCATATCAAACTCAACGGAAAATACCTCTACGAACTGTTATCTAAATATAAACACACCATGCCGCTTTCAAAGCAAAGGGCAGTCACTTGGAGAACTGTCCCAGAGAAATATAAGCAGTGTGCAGAAAATATTCTTCAATTAGTTTCAGACAATACATTGAGTACATCTTATATCGACCATTTACAGCCAGCCAACCAAATGTATTTGAGATTAACAATCTAGATGGATCCAGGGGAAAATCTTTAGCAGAGTTATGCACATCAATATTTTGAGATAAGGAAATTTTCCATTTTGCACAAAAGACCAGGAACCAAAAAGAGCCTCTCACAAGCCCAGTAATATACAGCTATTGGATGCCTCAGTCAACACGAACTACTTTTAACATATACCAAAAAACGAAACAACATAAACCGCATGACCCATAACGTCAACCTTAGCTATATTACTCCATTTTCAAAGAAACCAAACGCAGAGCCAAAGAAAAATAAATATTAGAGAAGAAAAGAACCACAAAGCTTCCCAGTAATGACTGACAAAACCACAAAAACAAACGCCTGGGTAAACAAGAACACATAAATAAAAAATAAAAAACAGATTCTGATAAAAGAGTTCAAATTTCTAGGAACTTAATTCGAGTTAGAGAGAGAGAGAGAGAGAGTACCCATGGATTCGAGATGAGCCGCGAGGCGTAGTCACAGTGTAGGTTTCAGCAGAGTGTTAGGTTTTCGGTGGACGGAGAGAATGAGAGAGAGCGAGTCTCGGTCTGGTGAAAACGGAGAGAATGAGAGAGATGAAGACCAGTCTGGTGTAGAGGGAAGAGAATGAGAGAGAGGAAGGCCACCCGTAGAGGAAACTGAGAAAAAGAAAAGGAAAAATCGAGAGAATGAGAGAGAGGGAGTCTCGGTCTGGTGTAGAGGAAAGAGAGAAAGGGAGAGGGAAGAGAAAAACAGAGAGAAAAAATGGAAAGGGGATTCGGCAAAGGGAGAAAGGGAGAGGAAGGTGGGCGTCGAGCATAATGGAGGGAAGAAAACAGACAACAAATTATTTTTGTTAAAATAATGCTTTGGCCTATGAACAGTTACACGCCAAAGATGACTTTATCTTTGGCTTTACTGTAGCTCAAAGCCTCAACTCCTTTATCTTAGCTAGTCCAATGCCAGGCGTTTTAAGTGATAGCTAGTCAAATTTTGCATTTTCCTTGTGAGTGTGTTGGAGATTCGGTTATTTCTAAAGCTATGTTTGAATTTTCAGAACTTATTTCTGAGATGCAGTTGATCGATTTACCTATGGTGGGAGGAGTTTACACATGGTCAAACGGGAGAGCTTGGTCCCGTATTGACTGATTTCTGGTCTCAGCATCTTGGGAAGCACTTTTTCCGGAATTAAATCAGAAAAGGTTACAACGAGTAGTTTCTGACCACTATCCTATTCTGTTGGACTGTGGGGGCATTGTTAGGGGAAAAATACACGTTAAATTTGAAAATATGTGGTTGAAGGAGGAAGGTTTCGTTGAAAGAGTAAGAAGGTGGTGGGCCTCTTATCACTTTAATGGTACTCTCAGCTTTATCTTGGCAGGAAAATTTAAGGAGCTCAAAAAAGATTTGAAGAAATGGAATGTGGAGACTTTTGGCAATGTTAAAAACAATAGACTATCCCTTATGGAACAACTGAACAGTTTGGAGGATAAGGAGTTGAGGGGTACAATTTCTAATGAGGAAAAGGAGCTGAAGAAAAGGGTGCTGGCAGATATTGACAAATTTATGCTTATGGAAGAAATTTCATGGAGACAAAAATCCAGAATTTTATGGCTCAAGGAGACAAATGCACGAAATTTTTCTATAAAATGGCTAATTCTCATAGTAGAAATAACGCCATTGATGTCCTCCATGTTGGTGACAATGTGATTTGTGATAAGGAGGAGATTGAAGATCATATTGTGAATTTCTATGAGAAACTTTTTCGGGAAGAATTTTTATGGAGGCCTAAGATAGATGGGCTGGTTTTTGACTCCATTGATCACTCTACTGCTGTTTGGTTAGAGACCTTTTGAGGAAGATGAAGTTCTTGATGTAGTTAGGGGCATGTCCAAGGATAAGGCTCCGGGTCCGGATGGCTTTTCCAAGCTTGCTGGGATATTGTGAAGGATGATATTATGAAAGTTTTTGACGAATTTCATTCCTTCAAGAAATTTGAAAAAAGTTTTAATACAACTTTTATAACTCTTATTCCTAAAAAGGCGGGTGCTGTTGATATGAGGGATTTTCGCCCTATTAGCTTGGTTAATGGGGTTTATAAGATCATCTCTAAGGTGCTAGCTAACTGCCTTTGCGTGGTTTTGGATAAGATTATAAAAAAGCCTGCAAAAAATCCTTGATTCGATGTTAATTGTTCACAAGTGTCTGGAAAGTAGAATAAGGATGGGACAATCTGGAATTTTAGTGAAATTGGACATGGAAAAGGCTTTTGATCATGTCAATTGGGATTTCCTTCTCTACTTGCTTGGGAGACTTGGATTTGGAGAGAATTGTTGCTCGTGGATAAGACATTGCATTTCGATGGCAAAGTTCTCTATTTTGGTGAATGGCTCTCCAGCTGGTTTTTTCAGTAGCTCCCGTGGATTAAGGCAAGGAAGACCCATTATCTCCTTTCCGTTTTATCTTAGTCATGGATGCCTTGAGCCGTATGATTGAAATGGCAGTTGCAAGAGGTTTTATGTCAGGCGTCAAGGTGGGAGACACTCCTAGGGGATGCATCACAGTTTCTCACCTTCTCTTCACGGATGATACTCTAATTTTCAGTGATGCTAACAAGGATCATCTTCGTGCTTTAAGAGCTTTATTGTTATGCTTTGAAGCTGTCTCCGGGCTTAGAATCAATTTAACTAAGTCTGAAATTGTTCCAGTGGGTTCCGTCAGCAATATTTATGATCTGTCTAATATTCTGGATTGTAAAGTATCTTCTCTTCCCATGAAATATCTTGGCTTACCTTTGGGGGCTCCTCATAAATCTGTGACTGTTTGGGATGGGGTGATTGAGAAGATCGAAAGGAGATTAGCTGGTTGGAAAAAGTTATATTTGTCCAAAGGGGGAAGAGTTACATTAATTAAAAGCACCGTGTCTAATTTACCTACTTATTACCTCTCTCTTTTCCCAATTCCAGTGGGGGCGGTCAAAAAAATTGAGAGGATTTTTAGAAATTACTTATGGGATGGCATTGGGGAGGAACGAAAATTCCACTTGGTGAGTTGGAATAAGGTTTGTACTCCGGTGTCTTGTGGAGGTTTAGGTGTGCGGAATTTAAAGCTTTTTAATAAAGCTCTTCTTGGGAAGTGGCTTTGGAGATACAACAATGAGAGAAATGCATTGTGGAAACAGATTTTGGATGTTAAATATGGAAGGATGTGGGGGAATTGGTGTTCTAATGAAATAAAAGGGGTATTTGGGGTGGGATTATGGCAGTCCATTCGGTTGGGATGGGGGGATTTTGTTAAAAACATTAACTTCAAAGTGGGGATTGGGACAAATATTCTCTTTTGGCACGATGTTTGGTGTGGTGATTTACCTCTTAAAATAGCATTTCCTAGTCTTTTCAGGATTGCTAAAAATAAAGGGGCTGCTGTGGCTGATTCTTACTTGTTCTCTAATAACATGCTGAATTGGAACGTGGAATTTACTAGAGATTTACAGGACTGGGAAGTGAGTGAAGCTGCTGATTTCTTTGTAAAGCTTTATGACTCGAAGATTGATCTGATCAGGGAGGACATGATGCAGTGGGCTCATGATAATAAATCCAGATTCTCGGTGAATTCCTATTACAAGGTGTTAAATAGACATGATAATAAAACATACCCTGGAAATGCATTTGGAAAGCTAGAGTGCCCAGTAAAGTTGCATTTTTCTGCTGGTTGGTGTCGTTGGAGAAAGTTTTAACTACTGATAATTTGAGGAAAAGGGGTTTATATGTGATGGATTGGTGTTTCTTGTGCCAAAAAGATGGAGAATAAGTTAACCACCTGTTTCTTCATTGCGAAATGGTGACTGCTTTATGGAATGAGTTACTTAGGCATTACTTGGGTAATGCCTTTTCAAGTGGTGGATTTCTTGGCTAGTTGGCAAGGCGTTGTGGGATGTGGAGGCAATAAAGCTGAATGGAGGATGATTCCTTTGTGTTCTGGTGTCAATGGCTGAAGAGAAATGGGAGGTGCTTCGAAGATTGTGAACGCACAGTGGGGGAATTTAGGGATTTTTTCTTTAGCACTTTAAATTTTTGGGTGAACAATCTAGTGAAGGATATGAATATTTGTAATGCTTTATCTTAATTCTATTTTTCTTTAGTTTGTATTTAGGTGTATTCTCATGTATACTCCCTGTGTACTTGGGCTATGCCTATTTACTTGGAATAAAAGCTCTTATTACCTATCAAAAAATATTTTGCATTTAGCCAGGCCAATGCCAGTGCTCTAACTGCCTGTTGTATGTTCATTCTAGATTGTTTTAAGCCTAGTTTGGATAGCAAGATATTCCCATCTTATCTCAATATCCAAACACCACAAACACAAACACTTTTTAATTTCAAATCTTCAACCTTTTCATCTAATCATTACTTAATCATTACAACTTTCTCAAACTTCCAAACAAAACACAAAAAATAAAATAACTTTTTCAAATCTCAAAATAAAAATAATATTAAAAAATAATATTCTAACAATATTTTAATTTTAGGAAATTTCTATTCAAATTTTTCTCTCATTTTTCAAAACTCCATAAATATCTTAACTCAAACCATTTCACTGCTATTCACAAACTATTTCACTACTATTCACAGAAAATCTCATCTCATCTTACTATCCAAACCAGGCCTTAGTCAAAAGTTGACCTGTTGGCTTGAGTTCCTATATTTTCAAATTATTACTTTGAGGATTCTCCCTCAGGTTTGGTTCTCTCTGTTGAACGACTATGCAAGCCTTGTGCCACTTTGCTTAGTTTCTAGTTTCTTCTATTTTTTGTTCAAATGAAGTGTCGGCTATTGGTACATTGCTGAGTTTTTTTGTACGTGACGTGATTTACCATCATATATTTCGTAGATACTAAATTCATGTAATACCAATGTAATCAGAGGCGAGGTATACAGCAAAAGTCGAAGGTTGTTGGTGGTGATGGTGGAACTACCAGCGCTTCTTCCGATCAAAATCAGCAGATGAGAACAAGCAGCCAACAGACTTTGCAAACTCTAGGATCTCGTAGCTCTGTTGTAAATCATGTGAATGCGAATGAGCGGTCCCCAGAGCAACCACCCCCTGCAGTTGATATGGCAAGTCTTATGTCTCAGGTCCTGCAAACTCCTGCTTTGAATGGTTTGTTGGCTGGTGTTTCAGAGCAAACTGGGGTTGGCTCTCCTGATTTTTTGAGAAATACGCTGCAACAGCTGACTCAGAGCCCACAGATGAGGAATGCAGTTGGTCAAATTGTTCAACAGGTTGATGGCCAAGATCTTGGAAACATGTTTGCAGGGCTCGGAAGAGGCCAGGGTGGTGGCCTTGATTTGTCTAGGATGTTCCAACAGATGATGCCGATTGTATCCCAAGCCCTCGGTGGTGGGTCAACCCCCCCTCAGCTTTTTCCTCCCATGGAAGCCGAACCCCAATCACAGTATAATGAGCTGAATCTGAGCAGTGATGACAAACAACATGAACAAAACTTACAGGTTTTCATACGCACACATCCATAAAGGATTTTTATTTGTTGTTTCTTTTTTTTTTAGAATCTGTTGCTCCTTGTGGGCTGTTAGTCAAATCTACCATGGTGCTTTTATTGGAAGAAGTAAATCTTTTTGCCATGGCTTTGCCAAGAAACTCTACTGAAATACCTTGATGCTTTTGATACTGTTGCCTCATCAACCTGCTTCATGTTGTTGGAGGACTTTTTTTGAAGTTTTGAGCACTTCCATTGACAAACTAAGTTTTGGAAACTAAATCTATGAATTTTTTTGTTAACATGGAAAGTCTGTAGAGTTATACTATATGAACATCGCTTCTGATAGTTGATTATGTAGTTCTGGACTATTTTTGTCGCGATTGGTATCTTGTGGGATCTGGTGCTTGATAGTAAATCGTGTCCTTTGGCTATAAAAAATACACTTAATATCCTCCTCCTTTCCGTCAATTTGGAGCATCCGTTACCATAACTGCTAGTTATTTGAAACTGATACTTCTCTGTCTGGGCGGATAATTGATCTCTCTTAAACGTTAGACACTTTTGTTTTGTGTTACTACCATCTTCTGCTGTAATTTTATCTTAATCTGTTTTGTTTTTCAGACCAACCTCCAACAACTGGCTCAGCAGATTGAACAACTGAATCCATCCGAAACTATTTTCCATTCTGTAGTCGAAAATGCAGTTATGTTATCTGGCAGCGGAAGTGGTTCTGAAGAGCTTGTTGATGAACTGTGGGGCGATGAAGGTCTTGCTAATGTAAGCGTCCGAATGTTATGAATTCTTATTCTGTGTCATGAATGCAGTCTGTTTTATAATTGATTGAACTGAGTGCAAGACATTTCATTTGACTGCTTCAAAAGTTCTGAGTTTTTATGGTTTGCATGATGTTCACGGGGACGCTATATTTATGTTGGCTTGTGCAGGAATATATGGAGATGTTACGGCGAGATATTCATCGACGACTTCAGGGTGAGTCTGGGCAGGATAACTGCTGAACAGAGCCCCGAAGCCCAAGTGGGCATGTTTGTGACTCTATGAGTTATCGTTATGAGCATTATGAGGGGGGTTATTATTCACACTTGGCCAGGGCTTTTCAGTTTGTTTTACAGTTACTCAGTGTCCTTGTACATTGTAGGTTTGCGGCATGTTTTGCTTTTAAGTTAGGATAGTTGTTATGCGTGTTGCAGGCCCACTTGTTGTCTGATTCAGTGTATAAAAATTGTTATCACTTGTCGATTTATGATCATTGCAACTATCCGTGTCTAAATTTTCCAAACTGTTTCGGCCTCTAAGATAATTTTATTTTGGGTGCACTGATGCAAGAGCAACCTTGCCAGCAGCTGCCTACTATGAAGCCCGGAGCAGATTGCATTCTTTTTGTTTTTTTCATGTTATATTTCGTGGATTTTTAAAACTGAAACAATTTGTAATTTTTGCCTCTAATTTAGCTCGAAAGCAAAGTGATAGACACTTGGCACTGAGAATTAACGCTGGGTTTGGATATACAAATCTCATCTCATCTCGTTTAATCGTTATAATTTTTTTAAATTTTCATATAAAAATATAATAAACAATTCAATTTTTTCAAATCTTAAAATAAAAATAATATTTAACAATATTTTATTTAATTACTATTTAAAATATCTCATTTTATCTAAACTGTTTATTCAAACTCAATACTCAATCTATAAGACTTGGCGAGCAATTTGATTAAAACTTATAAAAAAAAAACATGGTTTGGTACAAACCATTGACTCATTGAGAATGCTGTAATAGTTATTTTATGGGGAGAAAAATGCACCAACAGTAATTCTGTATGCTTTAAAACTATACTAAACGCTGGGATTAGAGTTTCATCTAATTACAAATGGAACGCGATGTGATTGAATTGATTGGTTGGTTGCTTTATCTTTTAGGCCCTTGATCGAGGTACTGCTTTGTTGAAAGTAGACAAGCTCCGCTACTGGACATAATTCCAAGATGCAAACCTGTTTTTAGTACGTGTACACACACACACGTTTGAGAAGGAAGGATATTGTTATATATCCTTGTGATTTAAATTCTTTGATTGTTCCGAAAGTCTTATAATGTACGTGTTTTCATTCTATTCTTTGTTGGTATTTTATGCATAACCTTGACCAGATATTTTCATGTCTGCATATATAGTTGTTGGTGTTATTTGATTGGTGTGCCCGTTTTTATATATAATATACTTTGATACTAATTGGATCAAGGTCAATAGAGATCGATAGGCCAAGTACAATATTTAAATATATCTATACTCGTTAATGAACTATATCGAGAATGTGTCGTGAACATAAAACATAATTCGGTTATTGGTCTAAACTCGACTCATATTTGAATAAAAATTAAATTAATCAACTACATATTTGTTTGAATTTAGCTCTTTCATATTCTATCCATCGATGTAGGAAAAAAAATATAAAGAGAAATAAAAAGACGCCTAATCAAGAGAAATAAAATATAGCATTAACATTTTATTTCTTGACTATCCACTCAAAACATAAACACCACATTGAATTAGTCATTTTACTTCCTATAATAATAAAATATTATTATTTTTTATTATTTATCTACTTTTTTAATGCTTATTTATTTGTTATTATTTTCATAATTTTTCATAACCTATACATCAAAATGGGTCATGGATGAATGCAAAGAGATGAAAACGAAGGTAGATAGATAGCAATATTATGGTTTTATATGGAGAGAGAAAATAATAGTTTTTAATTTATGGCTAGAGACGTAATTAATTCCATACAAATATGGCGAATTACTGTATATATAAAAAAAATAGTAATAACTTTCATCTACATTTGACTTTACCTGTTTCAATGCAGGATTAAATATGATGATGTTAGACAAACTTTGAACGAAGATGCTTTGAGAAAATAATACTCGGCACTTCTTTCTTTATTCTTTTCAATAATTCACTGAGCTGCGACAGCTGTGTGCTGTGTAACATGTTCAATATCGCTGTCCTAAATGGCTGGTTGGAACATGTATATTTGATTTGCCCACTGATTGCGGAGGGATGGTTCCTGTGCCTAAGTAGTAATTAAGTACTATACCATGATTGATGATACCAGACAGACACATCCCCATGTACCTTCTAATTAGGCGCTTCTTGTTTGAATTTCGGACCGCGTTTTAGGTCCTTATATTTCCTTAATTTAATGAACCTAAATTACTCACCTAACAATGTCTTCGTCCACGATGGCACATGTTATAAAGACGTGATTATTGACTGTGGGGTCCTCATATATGTTGATGAAACTTTAGTGGGACTTTTTCTTTTTCTTTTAAAGGAAAAAAAAAAGAAAAAAAAGGAAAGAAAATGATTTGTCATTAACCTCGTCCCTATATAGATTGGTTTGTAGTTGAGTGTGAATTAGATTTGCTTTCCAATACTTTTGTCCTTGCTTTTCGACAACCAAAGAATATTCCATTATTTGCTTTTCACGAAAATAGATAAAAAGGAATATAATCATTTTTCTGCTACATACAAATAACTCTGCGAATATTGTTCTGTAGATCAGGCAGGTTCTCGACGAATCGACGACGGTGGCATTCAAAATACTTGCCTCGCAAACCAAATGCTGATTTTTTTTTTCTTTTTGAATATAGACTTCATTCATCAAAACGTAATTACAGTTGTGATCTGATACATTCAGAATAAATATCAAATTACAAGCCAACTATTCACGGTTGAGGTTCTACTAGTACACAAATTATTTTATGTCTAGGATGGTCTTAACTTCTATAACTCTCTGCACACAAACCGTCTGAGAAACCAAACTCTGTCAAAAGCAAAGATTTCAAACCTCACCTCCATAAGAGGAGAGAACTTTCATGACAAAATGTCCAAGTGACTATTTCTTTAAACAAAAGGAAATAACAATAAATATAAAAATAGATGTGAAAATGACGGATTACAACTGTAGATCTAAATTTTTAGCTTGAAGGAAAACAAAATACAAGAAAACAAAGAGACTATGGTGGCCCGTGAAGGACACGTGTCACGCTAGGAGTGTGGCAGCCAGTTGAGTCTGAAAAAACCAAGGTCCTTGGTTTAGAAACGCCACGCGTGGTGGCACTAGAAGCTTCTTAGTTCAGTGTCGCGTGGATCTTACGCGCTACTATGACCCGCGTGTGTGACTCATGTATCGCTCCATTCGACAAAAACCTTCGACCGTCCGAAAGATCGGCAGCCTGGAAATCCTATGAAAGGGCGCGTGGTAGTCGCTGGGTTTTGAAAAATAGCAAATCGGTGTTTTGTCATATTTTGGATGGAAAAACAAACAAAAATTGGAAAATAAAGGGTTACATAGTATCTGGTCTAACCATATGGGAAAAGGGAGAGAGGAGCCAAAGCTCCAACCCTCCCGGGTTGGGTTTTTGCTGGGGGAGTCTTTTAACCAAACTCTGAAATTAAATATGTAGTTTTCTTTTCTTTTTAATTATTCTTTACTAAGAATATTAATTCTTGCTTTAATTCACAAAACAAACGCTAGCTGGATACATTTGACAATAGTTGCGGCACCTCTATGCTTTTTATATTACTTATTTTTCATGCATAGGTCTACGCTTTTAAGTCTTGTATTTACTCTTATTTTTAAAATAATTACGTAACATTTACACACTCAACAATTATAAATATCATTTTTCTAAATTAATGATTTGCTTGATAGGGTGAGTTGGCAAATAGTACTAAATCGTAAAACGTGACTTTTTGGACGTTTCACTCAAGTTGATGATGCTTAGGGGTGATAAACGGTCTGGTCGGACCGAACGGACCGACCGTTTCGGTCCGGACCGGACCGAGACTTAGACTGGTCCGGTCTGGTCCACATTTTAGAGGACTGAAAACATTCGGTCCGGTCCACGGTCCAGGGTTTTTTCGGACCGGACCAAATGAAAAAAAAAATATATATTATATATATAATAATTATACAATTAACAATATAAATTTTTAAATATATTATTAATACTTGTTAATATTCTATAAATTAACAATATTTTATATATATCTTCATCTAACCTATCACTATTAATAATATAAAATTTTAAATATGCTATTAACACTTGTTAATATTCTATGAATTAATAAATAAATAATATCAATTAGTTAATTATATAGTAATTATATAAATTAATAATATAATTTTCATTTAATTTATTATCATTAACCATATAAAATATTTTTTTATTGAGTTTGTTACATAATCTACATTAATAAGTCACTTAATTTAATTTAGTATTTTAAATAAATTTTTTTTATTAATTATTTAAAAAAATAAAAAAATAGACCGGACCGGACCGATAGCGCTATCGGTCCGGTCCGGTCCCTTTGGGTGTTCGATCCGGTCTGGTCCAAAAAAATGATGGACCATCGCCGGACCGGACCAGACCGTATGCAGCCCTAATGATGCTATATGTATATACACATATTGAGAATGCCAGCAGGCTACTTTTTTTTAGTAGTTACATTTTCAAAATTAAACGAGTTGAAGGATATTAGAAAAAAAGAAGTTCGAATCAATATATTTTGGAGGAGTCGAGGAAATAATTGACATAAAAAAAGATATTGTGATACAATCTCATTGTATGATTACCATACCACGGGGTTTGTTTGGAAATAAATGTCGTCTCAAAATTTTCATCTTATCTCATTTTATCTCATCTCATTCCTAAATATAATTTAAATACAAATATTTTTAAACTAATTATTACAACTTTTTCAAATTAATCATTACAATTTTTTCAAACTTTCAAATAAAAATTAAAAAATAATTTAACTTTTTCAAATTTCTAAACAAAAATTATATTCTAACAATATTTTAATTTTATAATATTTTTTATTCAATTTTTCTCTCTCATTTCTCAAAACTCAAAAAATTCTCAACTCAAACTATCTAACTATTAGTCACAATCTATCTTATTACTATTCACAAAATTCTCATCCTATCTCAAATCTCAAATTAGCCACTAAAAGTGACATTGGATAACAATGTTTGCTAATTAGTCTACGCTTTTAGGTCAATTAAATTTCTCTTGGATTTATATTGCAATCTAGGCCGCAAGTTATTTAGGTTGATCTATTTGGATATTAATAATATCTTAGATGGTCTATAAATAATAGTGATAATAATAATAAAATATTAGTAAATAGTTTGTAAATAGTAGTGAAGTACTTTGAGAACGTTTGTGTTCCAAATTAGACCTTTAGGCTACGTTTGGATGATTATGTGATTTCAGATGATTTAAGTTGATCTAGTAGTATTTTGTGGGTCTCATTGAGATATGTTTGAATGTAAATAGGTTGAGATATGTGTTTGAATGTACAAAGTATATTGACAGTTGCCATATTTTTCAGATTTTCATCTCCAGAAAATCAATCACCTTAATTCTAGGAATATGTCTAATTTGTATAAATCGTCTACTTATCTTTTATACATATTTCCATCCTTAGTCTCATGTACATCTATATATTTGTAAAGTGATACACAAATGAATACACAATTTTGAATGAAAATCACTATTCCTCTCAGTTTTAACATGGTCTCAGCCTAACCGACCCCTACCTCCTGCCAATATGGCCAACTCCTTGCTCACCTTGCTTGCGCCGTCGTCCTCCACCACCTCCTCAAATCCTTTAGCCCACTTCGTCAGTAACACACTTTCCCCTCCTTCCTCTGATTTTTCTTTCAATCAGCACCATCACTGGGTGATAGACAGCGGCACAAGCCACCATATGTCCCACCCCAACCTGAGGAGTATTGTCTTCGAGCACAACGTGCAACTCCCTAATGGCCAAGTTGTTCTCGTTGAAGGGATGGGAACTTGTGTTCTCTCTCCCTCTTTCATATTACATAATGTTTATTTTGTCCCTAATTTCGCTTTTAACCTTTTGTCAATTTCCCAAATTACCCTTCAGAACTTTTGTGTCATTTTATTCTCATCTAACACTTATTTATTTCAGGACCCGCAATCGATGAGGCCGATTGGAGCAGGTGATCTTTGTAATGGGCTCTGCGTGTACATGCCTGAATCTTCTTTCACTTTAGCTATTCAATCTACTGTCAATAAGACCTTATGTTATCAATGTCTAGATCATCCTTTCAGTTTTATTATTCTCAGTCATTTTAATTTTCCTTGTATTCTCTCTGATTGTGACGTTTGTTCTCGATCTAAACACACAAGATTACCTTTTTCTATTCATGCAAATACAAATGTTTCTCTTTTTAATCCCATTTTTTATGATATATGGGGTGGCTATTATACTCTTCTCTATGTGAGGCTCATTATTTCCTCACAATCGTTGATGATTTTTTTCGCACTACTTGGATATATCTTATGCATTTTAAATTTGAAACTTATACTCATTTAATGTATTTTTTTGCTCTTGTCTAAAATCAGTTTAATACAACTGTTAAAATTATTCGTACTGATAATGGACAATAATTTATTTCTCATCAATTTCAAACATATATTCAAACTCATGGCGTCATTCATGAATGTACTTTTATTAAAACTCTACAACAAAATGGCATTGCAGAACGTAAACATAGGCACATTCTAAATGTTGCTTGTAGTCTCCGTGCCAAGTACATCTACCTTTAAAATTTTGGGGAGATTGTGTCCTCACCACTACATATCTCATTAATCGTACTCCAGTCGCATTCTCCAGAATAAGTCTCATTTTGAAGTTCTTTTCAATAAAATATCCAGTTATGATCATCTTCGAGTATTTGGGTGTCTTTACTATGCACAAACCCTCAGTGCTCACCGCAACAAATTTTCTCTCTGTGCCACTAAATGTGTTTTTCTTGGCCACCCTAGCACTCATAAAGCGTACAAATTCTACAATCTCGACACTCATTCCATCTTTTATTTTCGTGATGTCACCTTCCATGAACACCACTTCCCTTTCCAACATATTCATTCTTCCTCTCCTTCTCATCTTGTCCTTCCACTGCCTATCCCTGAACCTTCTATACCATCTCTAGATACTCCTCCCGACTCGCCCGAGCCTTCTCTCTCCTCACCTCCTCCTATCTCTCGTCCCCGCCGCACCATCACTCAGCCAACCTATCTTAATGACTACGTTTGTCCTACCTTACATACCGAGCCCACAACGTCTTCACCTGCTACATAGGCCTCAGGTACTGCTTACCCTTTATCTGTTTTTCTTTCATATTCATGTTTTTCTCCCTCACATATCACTTATTTAACTGCTCTTACCTCTTATATTGATTCCTCCTGGTATTCTGATGCTACCTGCCACTCTCATTGGCACGAGGCAATGTTCGCTGAGATCCATGCATTAGAGAATAATTCTACCTGGACTCTCGAGCCTCTTCCTCCTAGTAATAAACCCATTGGTTGTAAATGAGTTTTCAAAACTAAGCTCAAGGTCGATGGCTCCATTGAAAGGTACAAAACTCGGCTGGTTGCCAAGGGTTACACTCAGGTTGAAAGCCTTGACTATCATAAGACATTTGCATCGGTTGCCAAAATGACCATTGTACGTTGCTTATTGGTGGTCGCTGTAGCCAAACATTGGGTCATTCATCAACTCGACGTCAACAAGGTCTTCTTACACGACGACCTTGATGAAGAAATCTATATGACACCACCTCCTGGATATTGCGTAAAGGGGGATATTCGTGGCTGTCGGCTTCGAAAATCTCTCTATGGCCTCAAACAAGCCTCTCTCAACTGGTTTTTTAAACTAACCTCTGTGCTTCTTGATACAAGTTTCCATCAGTCTCAGGCCAATAATTCTTTATTTACTCTTATTACCTTCACCAGCATTACTCATGTTCTTGTTTATGTTGACGATATCTTGGCTACTTGTAACGATATCTCTCAGATTGAGGTTTTCAAAAGACTCATCTCCATCCATTTCAAAACCAAAGATCTTGGTTCTTTGAAAGATTTTATGGGACTTGAAGTTGCTCGCTCTCACAAAGATATTTTTCTCAATCAACGCAAATATGCTCTTGATATTATTTCCGATAGCGGACAACTCGGTGCCTGAATTGCCCCTTTTCCTATGGAACAACACTTGAAACTCAGCACTGAAGACGACGATCTCCTCTTTGATCCTTGCACTTACAGACACCTGGTTGGACGACTCATCTATTTGACCATCACCCGACTTGACATTGTCTATGCAATCAATATTCTCAGTTAGTTCATGCATGCTCCTCGGGTTCCTCACATGACTGCCGCTACTCGTGTTATTCGTTACATCAAAGGCAGTCCAGGCCAAGGCATTTTCTTCTATTCCTCTAGCAGTATGCATGTCACATCATACACTGATTCTGATTGGGCTAGCTGTCTCACCACCCGCCGTTACACCACCGGGTATTTCATTCAGTTAAGGACCAGTCCAATCTCTTGGCGTACAAAGAGACAGACTATAGTAGCAAGGTCTTCCGCTGAAGCTGAATATTGAGCTATAGCCGTCACCACTTGTGAACTCACCTTGTTGAAGCAACTTCTCACTGACCTTGAAATTTCTCATCCCGAGTCCTTCACCTTACATTGTGACAACCAATCCGCTCTCTACATTGCGTACAATCCCGTGTTATATGAGTGTACCAAACATATTGAGATTGATTGTCACATTGTTCGTAATAAAATTCACTCAGGCTTCCTTACAGTCGTTCACACTTCTTCCACTGAACAAGCTGCTGATATCTTCACCAAAGCCTTAGAATGTGAACTTTTTCATCATTTTGCACGCAAATTGGGCATTACGGATCTCCATGCGCCAACTTGAGGTGGAGTATTGACAATTGTTATATATTGATAGTTGCCATATTTTTTAGATTCTCCATCTCTAGAAAATCAGTCACCTTAATTCTAAGAATCTGTCTAATTTGTATAATTAATCTACTTACTTTTTATACATGTTTCCATACTTAGTCTCCTATATATCTATATATTTATAAAGTGATACACAAATAAATACACATTTTTGAATGAAAATCATTCTCCTTCTCAGTTTTAACAAAGTAGGTTAAAATGTGTTTAAATTTTCTAGGAAAAGTTGAAAAAATCACAAGTCCGATCGGTGATTAATTTAAGATGAATTGAGGTGTCACATAGCTTTCTCATAGTTTCGGCTGGAGGTTTTGAACTTCTTGACTATCCATTTAAAGCAATTGCACGTATAAAGAACTGTTAAAACTGTTATTTAAAAATAAAAAATATTATATCCACCATCCTTTCAATATTTTTTTACATGACGTCAATATAAACTATAAAGGATAGGTGAAATCAAGAAATAGCTTTTTAATTATTTAATATCCGACCATGACAACAATATAAAGAAGCCTATGGGCGAGTGCACTTAAGTATCAGTTGACAGTAGGAAAGAAGACAGCTATGCAAGATCTTGAACAGTTCTAAAGCTTTCAATTGTTTGGCGGCGTCCATTTTTGACGAACCCCCCCGCCCCCCCCCATATATATATATATATATATATGAAACTCACATGCAAATGCTACCTAGCTTCGTCTCTATACTGTTAACCTGCGAACATTAACAATGCCATAGTTTGCATCTTTCTGCTTTTGTGTAACCATCTCTCAAAATGGGCTTAATTACTAATTAGCAACTCCACCACATACCATGCATCTTCACAAGACCATCCCTCATCCCCCAATGCCGCCCATTCCCGACCCTAAATGCGTATATATTTGCACACAACAAACAATATTAATTTTCTCAAAAAAACAATATTAAAGTGAACATAGTGAAAGGGGTCCTGCGCGTTAAAACTTATCACATGCGTTCTCTCTTTCTTTCGCGTCCAAACAAAACCTCCATTCCCAGTTGCAAAACCAAAACAAACCCATGTGGGCAGTATTAGATACAAGCACAGTTCGAAGTGTGAAACCAAGCTAACTAATATGATGTTGGACCCCACCACCGACACCCCGAAAACCCTTTTTTTTTTGTTTTCCTTCCAATTTTCCCTCTTTAAATTCTCTCTTTACGGCTACACATCACCATCTCAGTACCGCACTTAAATACGTGCCACTTCCCTCTTCGCTTCCCGACCTCTGCCTCTTCTTTACAACACTAGTCTTCCCTATTTTTCTCTCTCTTTCGGCCTTTCCTGACTGGCACAACTCAAGCACAGAGAGAGCTGGGCAAAGGCAATATTCTCTGCTCTTCACTTGGTTGAAGAAATGCCGCTTAACTTAGCGGGAGGAGGTGCACTCAGTGCCCTGCTATGTGTCACGGTTTCTCTCTTCCTTGCCCTCGTTGGTGCTGAAGATCCCTACAGGTTCTTCAACTGGAATGTCACTTACGGTGACATATACCCACTTGGCGTTCGCCAACAGGTTTGTGGTTCAGATCTGATCGATTTTGGTGGCGTTTTTGCGATCTGGGTTGTGTTTGATCTAATGCGAATTGACACCAAAACACCTTTGTAGGGAATACTCATCAATGGACAATTCCCAGGCCCTGATATTCACTCCGTTACCAATGACAATCTCATTATCAATGTCTTTAACAGCTTGGACGAGCCCTTCCTCCTCTCCTGGTACTCTTTCTCTCTCTCTCTCTCACTTTCCCTCCTTTCAAACAAATATCATTTACAGTGATTAGCGCGCCTTTGTAAAAAGACAAATTTAGGTCTTTTCATTTTTATTCTTGTACGACACTGCATTGCCAAGGGCACGTTTGTATTTACCTAGGTTTACACCGGACGTGGCCTGTTTCTCCACGTACATCTCCGGCTTTATTTGATTTATGTTTTAGAGAGTGTGGGCAAAAAAACATTGTCTAATGTCACATTACATTATATACAGAGATGAAAAAATAAAAACTTTACACTACAGCATTTGCACTTTCTACCTTTATTATCAAATTATACTTATAAAAAAAATTATATTATCAAAAATATATCCTTTACACTCTGAATATATGAAAAATATGTGTTCACAGCTTTATAAAGATGAAAAAATGTTAATTTTCCCCAACTGATCTGATTTAGATCTGGCTATTTGGCTTGGATTCAGAATATATATCTTTTTTTATAAAATGATAGTGATAGTCGGGAGTGTGCAAGCGACTGAAGCATTACTCTATTTTTTTTAAGTCACGGTCACCGTTATCATTGCCTCGCCCTCATTGCATGAACTTTCTATAAACAGAGCGACTTATCCATGATTCAGTGACAGACAGACAGACAGACAGTATTAATGTTGTGGTGGGATTAGTGAGAAGCATTTGAATGTTTGTTAAGTTACTTTATTAAGAGTATTAATGTTGTGGTCCACTTATATCTAGCTGTTTTCCACGCGGGGGGTTTTGGGATAAAGAGTATACACCACCCAACTCAAAGGACCAGAGATTGTGACCTTTGTCCTTGGATTTAGTTATTATTGCTATTAGTTTTATAATAGGCAAGTGGGTTAGTTATTTTGCTTAGAAGTTACAAGTCATCTTAGGCTACGTTACGCAACAAGAAGTACCCTTTACATTTGCATGACTACGTGACTTTAAGCGGCTAATAATTAGGGCGGCTTGCGGTCCCTTTTACTATGCTTTACCTCCAACGTGACAACATCAGTGGAAATTGAACTGTACATGTGCAAATTTACTTTTTTGAAAAATTCTTCTTATAAATTATTATTTACTATTCTACATCCTACACCTTATAAAAAATACCTCCACACCTTATTAAAAAAAAATTATAAATATGATGTGTGAAATTGAATAGTAATTAATTTAAATATATACCTTTTAATTTTTTTTCTCTTGACATGTATGATATTGTGAGGCTGGCCTGTTTTTGTCATGTGACAACCATAGGAACGGAGTTCAAAATAGGAGGAATTCCTTTGAGGATGGGGTATACGGAACAACATGCCCAATACCACCGGGGAAGAACTTCACGTATATTCTGCAAGTGAAGGATCAGATTGGGAGCTTTTACTACTTTCCCTCTCTGGCATTCCATAAGGCTGCTGGTGGGTTTGGAGGGATCAGGATCCTAAGTAGGCCAAGAATCCCTGTTCCCTTCCCTGACCCCGCCGGTGATTACACTGTTCTTATTGGAGATTGGTACAAGGCCAATCACACGGTAATTTTACTTCTTCCTCTATTTTAGTACGAAAACTTCTTCCAAATCGATTAAAAATATAGAAAGTTGATTTGAAATAGTCTGCCCCTTTTTTTTTTTTTTTTTCTTTTTTAAAATAATTACTGGGGACTGCTCTGTTAGTTTGCGTTTGGGCAGGTGATTTATAGTGAAAAGGAATGAAAAAATAATATAAAATAGTGAATCGTAGTGAATAGTAATAAAAAATAATAGTAGAATATTTCTATCAATCTCCCGCTCATCTAACTGACACTCAATTCTGTCAGCCAGATGAAGATTCTCTGGATTTTGATCTTTGTGTTTGTGTGGGCCGGTGGCGTATGGGTTCCGTGAATTACCAACATTTGTCTGCGGCCAGCTGTTTTCCTGACGAGCAATTCTATATATCTACCCTACATTTTCCACACATCAAATTTTTTTTTTTTTTTTTAAACTCAATATACTAAGTGTGTTGAGTGTGTGATAAATAGTAGAGTGTGAAGAAGATTTTTTCTTTCCTGACCCTTTTTTTTGTCGTTGGATCTGAACAGTCAACGCACGAACCCACTGGGCTACTACTGATTTCGGTTAAAAAATACTACAATTTCACAGTAATGCTAGTTCAAAACACACATTCGAGTAAATTGAGAGCATCATGACACTTGTTAGCAATTCTGAATGGCATCTGATTCATCTTTCAGTAAATGAGAGCATCATCACATTTGGCATGCGAATCCATTGATGGGGATGCTCGTCTTTTGGCCACCAGATTTGTTACTAAGTACATGCTGACATGGCTTGTTACAGATCGCAGATCACTATAGTTTCGATCTAGATAAATCCAAATCGGTGAATCCCAGTAACCACCAAATTAATGATGTTTTTTTGGAATTTTCAAGCTTGTAGTCCCACACCCCACGCAGGCGGCAGGTCCAGCTTGTTTGTCGCATTCGGGACCAGCACGTGTCGGTTGAAACTCCATAAATTGAATGGTTGGAATCACTTTCTGCTTTTTGTGATGAATTTACGCATGTTTGTGTGTAGGACTTGAAGGCTATCCTGGATCGCGGTAAGAAGTTGCCTTTCCCTGATGGTATCCTTATAAACGGTCGCGGGCCCGGTGGTGCTTCTTTTAACGTTGAACAGGGTATGTCCTCCCGCTCTCTGTTCTGTCAAATCTTGTCATATATTGGAAATTTCTTCCTTGGATTTGTCTTAAATATATTGGACTGCATGCGTGTGGGGAAATATAAGGAGAAAGACCCCTCAAACGATAAAAGTTCGCGGGATGGCTTGTTTTGTTTTCTCCTTCAGTCCTTTACGGTCCCAATCATTGAAATGT
This sequence comes from Juglans cinerea, assembly GCA_961763995.1. Taxonomy (NCBI): domain Eukaryota; kingdom Viridiplantae; phylum Streptophyta; class Magnoliopsida; order Fagales; family Juglandaceae; genus Juglans; species Juglans cinerea. The sequence continues at coordinate 28,109,766 of CAUIVZ010000005.1, forward strand.
TAATGATATCTTTAACCAATGATTATCTTGTTTTCAATTACCATTCATGAGTGACAACGTATTTTGCCATTGCCCATTTGCAGGAAAGACTTACAGGCTTAGAATATCAAATGTGGGGTTGGAAAATTCCCTCAACTTCCGCATTCAAAACCACAAGTTGACGTTGGTGGAAGTAGAAGGAACTCACACCCTTCAGACTACATACTCCTCGCTTGATGTTCATCCTGGCCAATCTTACTCTGTTCTAGTGACGGCTGATCAGCCTGCACAAGATTATTATGTTGTGGTTTCCTCTCGTTTCACCTCTGAGATCCTCACCACTACCGCCATTCTTCGCTACAGCAACTCTGCTGGCCAAGTCTCAGGCCCACCCCCTGGTGGGCCTACCATCCAAATTGACTGGTCTTTGAACCAGGCCCGCTCTATCAGGTACGCTGTTGTCATTCCTCCATTCTTATATATGTTGGCTGCTGGAAAATTGCAAGCACAATGAATGTAGGCCTCGCTGTTTAATTAGACAGTCACCTAACCATCTCTGAAGATAACAAAATTGTCACAACCTATGTGTACTTTTATGTATACAGCTAATCATCGTACCCATTTCAGGACTAATCTTACTGCAAGCGGACCAAGGCCAAACCCGCAAGGCTCATATCACTATGGTCTCATCAACACAACCAAAACTATCAGGCTACAAAGTTCCGCTGGTCAAGTCGACGGCAAGCAAAGATATGCAGTTAACAGTGTGTCGTTTATCCCAGCAGACACTCCCCTTAAACTTGCTGATTACTTCAAAATTGGAGGTGTTTTCCGCGTTGGAAGTATATCTGACAACCCTACTGGTGGTGGAATCTACCTTGATACATCAGTGTTGGGCCTTGACTACAGAGCATTTGTCGAGATTGTGTTCGAAAACCCTGAGGATATAGTTCAGAGCTGGCACCTCAGTGGCTATTCTTTCTGGGTTGTCGGGTAAGTTCACCATATTAATATGCATAACATATGGACTCCATGCTCGAGGTCATTTGGTCTACCTATGGTGTATGTTTCTTGCCTTTTTTTTGGATTAATTTTATTTTTTTGATTAATATCCAAAAACAATGCAATGCAGTATGGACGGAGGGGAGTGGACTACTGCTAGTAGAGATCAGTACAATCTCCGAGATGCAGTTGCACGTTGCACCACTCAGGTGAGAGTACTTTCAACGCCATTTCTGTATTTTTCCTATATAGCCCAAAGAAAGCTAGAAAGTAAGTATATAAACATAATGTTTTATTCATGTTTCGTGAGTGCAGGTATATCCCAAGTCATGGACTGCTATATATGTGGCTCTTGATAATGTAGGAATGTGGAACGTGAGATCCGAGTTCTGGGCACGACAATATCTTGGACAACAATTCTATATGCGCGTTTATACTACATCAACTTCACTTAGGGATGAATACCCCATCCCAAAGAATGCACTTGTTTGTGGTAGGGCTGCAGGCCGACGCACACGTCCTCTCTGAGCTACTAGCTAAGAAGAAAATGATCCACAGTTGGGTAGGATAGACGGGGCTGAAGAGCAGCGCATTGCTTCTAATATATTTTATTATTTGGTTATGTACGTAGTGCATGCGATAATGCAAATATATAATTAGAACTCTAAAATGACCTTAGCTCAAGGTCTCATTCTTTTTCCAGAAATACTGTATCCATCCCCCTTTTGTTTATCATTCAAGTTTTTATAGCAGCGTTGGAATATATATATATATATATATAATGTGAGTTGGGCTCTTGTTTCTTCAAGTTTTTCAACCATTTGTGAGTTTATAATCTTTGTGAAATCTCTTTATGACTGTCGCAGTACTTCTCGAATATAAAACATTGGACCTATTCTATTTGATTCATTAATGTTGAACATGACTGCAGTGGCATATCCTTACTTGATTGTCCTATAAAAAAGAACTTTTACTTCATTATTCATCCTGTCGTTAATTTTAATACCACTTGTAGTTGTTGACAAGAATAATCATTTAAAAAAGTATTAATGTGTGGACTTCGTATAAAATATTGAGACCTCACTTTGATTCAAAAAGTTTGTTTCTATGGATTTGCATTAATTCGGTAATGTTATATAGCTGTACATTCTCATTGGTAGTTGCTATTACGTGAAATTCAATTATTGACACAGATATACACTTTTTAAAAATAATTATCATCTTTTTCAAAAAACCACCCAAATACTTGCTGCTATTAGAGTCAGTGCCAATGGAGATCAATTACGTGTCATTCCCTTGTAGAGCCAGCGAGCCAATTACATGCGACAACTACGCAGTAAATCTATTTGTTATTATTTTTATTACCATCCTCTCAACCTACTTTAATGTGGCAATAAATGATAGACTCATAAATAAAATATAATAAATAATTTTATATCATTTAATACCACGTTATGGGACGATGAGAAATGATAAAATGGATGATAGTATTAGTCTTTTTTTTTGTCTGAATACATGCTACAGCTACATGATATCTACTGTTGTCCCATTTTAGTGAAGTTCAAAAGGCAATATCTTCGTGGCGATTTTTATTTATTTTTAATTATCCTGATTGATTTAATATAATTCTTTAGTGAATTTTTATGTATATATTTTTTATAAAAATTTATTAAAGTAATATCACATCAATTTATTTGTGTAAATAAAAAAAAATATTTCTTAAGACTACATATTCTCTACGTTGACATTGGGAAAGACACGATAATTAATTCAAAATAGTAATACCATATAATAATATTAATTTACGAGGACAATTTTTCTCCTTTTTAAAGGAAAAAGGGTCAATTACAAAAAGCCGAAAGAAAAAGGTTACAGAAAGCCCATTAAACTGCTATGGAGAAAACAAAATAACAAAGCCCATCTCTTGAAAAATTCGAGAGACTTCGGCCCAAAAGCTTCGTATAAAAAGAGTTCAGATCCCATACTTCGCGATCTAGTTTTGCGCTATATCAGGACCGCCCTCAATCGAGAATTCATTGGGCGGGATTGTTTCTTGGATGCCCTTTTGCTTGAAAGTCAAGCAAGCTTCTGTGGATTAGACATGGGAGTCCATTGTGAATGATAGGCACTCCTAACACTATATAAGCAAATGCCTTGTATTTTTACTAGAGTCTAGAGATACTAGCAAAGCCTTGTGCGACGCCGTAACTTTGTTTTCGGCGGGATCCAGTCTCTCTCTCAAATACTCCATCGAGCCAAGCCTCTCCGTCTTCGCCAAATCTTCGAGATCGGGTAATGGCATGACTCAACTCTTAGGGTTTCATTGTGTTTTCTGAAAGTTAGGTTTTCTATGTCGTTTTCTTCGTTTTCTCGTGGCAGTATCGAGAACAAGCTTTCCACTTCTAGTCTCACTCTTGACTCTTTAGTTGTAGTATTTTATGGGTCGTATTTTCACTGAAAGTTAGGGTTTCTCAACTTTTGTGGTTTCCTTTTTGTTTGGTTCTTGAGAAAATGAAAGAAAAGAGAAGAAAATGCTGTAAATAGCACATTTTTTACATCTAAGAAATCTTTATTAAAAGCTGTACATATCACTTATATTCATCATGAAAAGTTTAGGGTGGTTTACAAAGCGTTTAAGTTCCGATTACTTGTGTTAATCTTTCTTCAGCTAAATTGTCCGAGCATCTCGGTTCCAGCTAGCCTTATTTACATCCCCTTTCATGGCGGTACGTCAAATCTGCCAAATCATTCTATGTTCCTTTTTATAAAATATTTTGTTGTTATTATTATATGTTTCTTCATTTTGTACTTCATTATGTCTCACTCGGTCTAGAATGTTTGTAGATCGACAGAATTTTTAAAGATGAAGCCAGTGAAGAAAAGGGGGAGCGTGCCAGAATGGTGAGCCTTGTCTGAAAGTGATAGATATGCATGTTTTTTGGTTATAAAATGGATGTATGCTTGTATGAATTCCCCCTCTTTTTTGGCCATCCCCTCGTTTTTTTGGCTATCAAAAAGGAAAATATGAAGTATGCGTGTGTGAATTCCATTAACGAACATTTTAAAATCGAGCTGATTAAATTTGGGTATTTTTAGTGCAGAGTTACTTCATGATTATGAGATAATATTCTTAACTGAGCATATCTATCTTTTGCTTGATGTTCATCGTGAATAGAATAATTGATTTCTTTCTTCATTCAGGCATCGTTTATCGGTGCAATAGCAATTGCTGACTTGGTCAAGACAACCTTGGGGCCAAAGGGAATGGTAAATATTTTCACTCTTTTCCTCTTTATATATTTCTGTGTGCTTGAGGCTTGAGCTCTGCATCTTTTTTATAATGAAATTATCAATTACTCATCAATTTTTTTCAGACTTTAGGGTGTTTTCAAATGAAAGATGCTGTGATTTTAAGCCATTATCCAATGTTTGAACATAATTTTTGGCCTGATTGTTGATTTGTATTGTTCAGGATAAAATTTTGCAATCGACGGGTAGAGGACGTGTAGTCACAGTTACAAATGATGGTGCCACCATTTTGAAGTCCCTTCATATTGACAACCCAGCTGCTAAAGTTCTTGTTGGTATCCTTGTGATAGTTCTCTTGCTTGATGATATATGATTTGTCTGGTTTGAGAGTTTTATGACTAATAATCTCTTTTGAGGTCAGCAAAGATCTTTGTTTGTGCAAATGTTTGTTCTGTACAAGTATCTGTAGTCTGCTACCAAGCCAACATTGAAAAAACTAACGGGACAACTTTGAATTTGTTGGATCAATAGCATATTATATTTTTATCCTTAATTCAAGAATCAGACATTTCAAAAGTTCAAGATGATGAAGTTGGTGATGGGACAACTTCCGTTGTTGTCTTGGCTGGGGAACTTCTGAGGGAGGCAGAAAAGCTTGTTGCAGCAAAAATACACCCCATGACAATAATATCAGGTCTGAATTTTCTGAGTTATAGGCGATCTTTCCATTATGTTGCTTGCATTGTGAAGCATTACATACATGCAGAGGTCTTGGTTTACGAAATGAATGGATGGATATGCTCTTTTTGCTTTATTATCATAATGTGTATAATGCCAATAAAGGAACAATATCTCTTCGGTCACCTCCTAGTTTCTTAAAAACTTTAAGGACATGCTTCTTTTATCAATGGTTCTCGTGTAATTTCCTTGTAATTTGGGTCTGTTAATGATATTTGGAATGGTGAGAGAAACTTATCCCAACAAAAGGATGGCACTCGCCTCCTGACCCTTGGTGAGCACCATAACAATAAGTTGTGAGTGTAGTTGGCGATTGAGGCAAGTCACGAGCTTGAAACCAAATCAAGTTTCAAGAAAAGCAGAGAGTTACAACGTCTTTCTTGGGCAATCAACTACGACGCTAAGGGTGGTAGCTCAACTAGAGGGAAGTCTAAAGGGAGGGCATTGTGAAGATGGGAAACAAGGGGTTGTGGTTGGGTTTTCGGGTAGAGTTTTATTTCTATGAGAAACAAGGGGTTGGGGTCGGGCTTGGTGTATTTTGGGTTGTTTTTCACGGGCTTTTTGGGTCATTAGGGGCTTCTAATATGGGCAAGGTGTTTTCTTGTATACATTCAATGTACTTGGTTACTCCTTTTGATATATATAATATTTTTACTTGTAAAAAAAAAACAATAAGTTGGTGAAGGGGATAGCTTCCACTTATAAATCATGGGCATGCCGGGATTTTCTGAAGAAGGAAAAATGGATTACAAATAATGGACTTTTTTGGACGAGGTATCACCCAGTTAGCTTGGAACTCCATTTTTCCCTTTGCAACCATGTTGTAAAATCTTGTGTTATTCTGTGATTGTGACTATAGAGGCACCATGGAACTATTTCTATGTTATAATTGTGCGTCTCTATTTCACATGGAGGATGTGAAGACCAATTTAAAGAACTAATTACTGCGATCGAGGCAAGCCACGCTCTTGAAACCAAATCAAGTTTCAAGAAAAGTAGGGAGTTACAACGTTTTTTTTTGGGAATCAACTACGACGCTAAGGGTGGTAGCTCATCTAGAGGGAAGTCTAAAGGGAGGGCATTGTGAAGACGGGAAAACTAGGGGTTGGGGTGGGGTTTTTTGGTAGAGTTTTAGTTCTACGGGAAGCAAGGGGTTGGGGTCGGGTTTGGTGTATTTTGGGTTGTTTTTTACGGGCTTTTTGGGTTATTAGGGGTTTTTTATTAGGGACAAGGTGTTCTCTTGTATACATTCAGTGTACTTGGTTACTCCTTTAATATATATATATATATATATATATTTTTACGTATAAAAAAAAATTGTGCGTCTCTATTTGCTCTCCCATGACATATACCTTTTCAATTCTGTAGTCTGAATTGCTTTCCAGCTGATTTTTTAAAGTACAAAAAGATTCCAATTGGAAAAACCTTGCTAGTAACTTCTGCCTGCTGCTAGCTGAAAAAGAATTGCTGCCGCTGATCAATGGTCTCTCTTGCTCTCTCTAAGCTAGAGTTGTTCTATCGTATCAACTCCTACAACCCAGCATGCATTTTGACCTGAGGGTTTCATAAACAATTTTCCTTCTAAAAAACACACAATATATTCAACCATTTCCCTTCTAAAAAAACACAATTTTCCTACAACCCAGCATGCATTTTGACCCAACGGTTTCTGTTGACTTATTTGATTGTTTAGGTTATCGAATGGCTGTGGAATGTGCACGTGATGCTCTGTTGCAGAAAGTCATGGATAATAAAGAGGATGCAGGCACGTTTTTTTGTTCTATATTCACTTTTACATCATTTATTTTTTCCTCTAATGTTTTTTTGGTTGTGGGAACTGCAGCATTTCCCCCTTCTTGTTCAGTCAACATTTTATTTTCATCATGGACTTTTTGATGCAAGCTTTTCTGGGAAAAATGACGGATACTCTCATGGACTAAATTAGATGATGTACAAGTGTGGTGCTTTAAATGGATGAGAACTGCTAATCTGTGTGACCGGGCCTTTGGTTTCTGCAGTCTTCGTTGTATACTTAATGCATACCATTACTGTATTTTATGCAGAGAAATTCAAGTCAGACTTGATGAAGATTGCAATGACTACTCTGAGTTCCAAGATACTATCACAGGATAAGGAACATTTTGCAAGACTGGCAGTGGATGCTGTTTTGAGGCTAAAGGTAAATTTGGGGCTGATTTAGATGTGAAAAGCTCTGGTTTGTGCAAGCCATCTTTTTTAAAAAAAAAAAAGTTTTAGCAATGTAACTGACTACAATTAGTGTGGATTAGGAATTAGTTTAGTTTGGTCGAGTTTTTAGCCATTTTTTCCTTCTTAAAATACGTTTTTCTGGAGGAATGTTACTTTGGCATGATTATGCTCTACACTGAGTTCTTTTGACTCTTGTTACATATCATGGTGGTTGTCTTTATTTTTTTGTATTAATGATGTTGGAAATGGCAGGGAAGCACAAACTTAGAGTCCATCCAAATTATTAAGAAGCCTGGAGGATCGCTAAAGGAATCCTTTTTAGACGAAGGGTGGGGTGTCTAAACTCTCAAGCTTCTTATGAGCTACTTTTCTGTACTTTTCTGCTTGATGGACGTGTAGGTTTTCCATGAAATTTATGTTTACAATGGGAGTTGCATGCTTGTTCAGATTTATTCTTGACAAGAAAATTGGTATTGGACAACCGAAACGCATAGAAAATGCAAAGATTTTGGTGGCGAACACTGCAATGGACACGGATAAAGTGAAGATATATGGGGCCCGTGTTCGTGTTGATTCAATGTCCAGGGTTGCTGATATTGAAGCGGCTGAGAAGGAAAAGATGAGAGAAAAAGTGCAAAAGATCATTGCTCATGGCATCAACTGCTTTGTGAACAGACAGTTAATTTACAACTTTCCTGAAGAACTTTTTGCAGATGCGGGTATCCTTGCGATTGAACATGCAGATTTTGATGGGATTGAGCGCCTTGCATTAGTTACTGGTGGTGAAATTGCATCAACTTTTGACAATCCAGAATCGGTTAAGCTTGGTCACTGCAAGCTCATTGAGGAAATTATGATTGGCGAGGACAAGTTGATCCACTTTTCTGGTGTTGAATTGGGTCAGGCTTGCACAATAGTATTGAGAGGTGCAAGGTATTTTACTGAATTTTCTTTTTAATCGTTTTTCTCCTGTAAATAAGATAGTCTTTGTTCTAATTATGTGTTTATGTTTTCCAAATTTGTTTATGTGTGTGTGCACGTCTGTGATAAAGACTCATAATACGGAATGCAATACTTGGTTGCTGGTTTGAAGCATCGTGCCAATCTTAAAGCAGCCAATTGCCTGTCTCAACTCAAGTCTGAAATTTTTATTACCAATGTTCAAACCAAAATTTGAAGGAACCTTCTTTGAAATGGCCTTTGTGGGGATTTAAGCTACAAAGAGTTGCATTCAGTTTTCTCAACATGAAGCTAATATATTGCAGGCATGCTTCCTTTAGTGTTGGCCACTGGTGTAGCTATTATTTATTTATTTTAATGGTTTGTCGGGGTAGATACATACAATGCTTTTCTACCAGTAGAATTTCCTTTATCCTGACCTCTAGTACCAGACTCGGTGTAGGTAGTCTAACTTTCACATGTTTGGTTTCTCTATCAGCTTTCTAGTTTTGGATTAACCTTCTTATAACATTGTTGCTGAGATATCTTTTAATTTCTTTTGACAAGTAAAGATGATCCTTTGATTTAGCTTCTTTCTGAGTAATATGTATTGTTTTGTTGTAAATTTTTTTTTGCAGCCACCATGTTCTTGACGAGGCTGAAAGGTCTCTTCATGATGCTTTGTGTGTCCTGTCACAGACTGTCAATGACAGTAGGGTTTTGCTTGGAGGTGGGTGGCCTGAGATGGTGATGGCCAAGGAGGTGGATGAACTGGCACGTAAGACTCCTGGGAAGAAGTCTCATGCTATCGAAGCTTTTTCTCGGGCACTAGTGGCCATTCCTACAATCATTGCCGACAATGCTGGTTTGGACAGTGCCGAGTTGGTTGCTCAGCTCCGTGCTGAGCACCAGAAGGAGGAATGCACTGCAGGGATTGATGTCATCTCTGGATCTGTGAGTATGCAAGATAACTCTTGGTCGTTTTTCCTATATAACTCTTGGTCGTTTTTCCTCTATATTTGATTTATGAAAAATTAGTAATCGAAAAAGACTACATTCAAATTATTCCATAATTAGCCACACATTGTGCGGGGTATACGAAGTATTTGATTTCTCGTATGATTAGTGCACCACAGGTTTGGCCTATGTTTTCAGCTTCTATTTGCTTGGAAAGTTATGGATTGTTGCTTGCTTGTCTATAAAGTCAGCATTCTTTAATTTTGGCTCCTGATCATTGATTTCGTGACAGGTAGGAGATATGGCACAACTGGGAATCTCTGAAGCATTCAAAGTCAAGCAGGCCGTATTGCTCTCTGCCACTGAGGCTGCTGAGATGATTCTCCGAGTTGATGAAATCATCACCTGTGCTCCACGGAAGAGAGAAAATAGGATGTGAAGATGTGCATTAGATCATTTGGCTAATTAAAGGACATCTGTTGTAATTCTGTGATACGTGTTGCCATCTTGGATAGGATACGGTAATGAAACTGTTTTGGAACATGGTCTGATTTCAAAAACTGGGAGTTTCTTTCTTTCTTTTTTTTTTGGCAAGGCGGTTTGGGGGAATTGCCGAAAAGGCTAATCGTCTGGGGATTTTGATCATTTTGTTGTTGAAATTTTGATGAAATTATTTTTGTTTTTTGTTTTTTTCTTTTTCTGAGAAGAGCTGTGGACATGGGAATCCTGGGCCCCGTTAATGAGAATCCATCATCATAATCTGTTAAGGTTAACGTGTATCAGCCTATGAATTTATCAACAACATTCCTTGAAATCCAGAATTCCTCTAATGAGCTATGATTTGCGGACTCTTCCATTCATTCAGAATCTAAAATCTGTTTAAATTCTTCCTATTCACCGCTTCAGCTAGGCCCTGCGGTTATGGCGCACGGCTTCACTCTAATCAAGAGTTCGTGTCATTTGTACGTTCAATAAATTTCAACTAGGATGGAATGCATCTTGCAGAGCCGTTCTGTTCTTCAACCCGAGCACAGATTTATCTGACGGACCGGTTTGGACTAGATCAACATCAAAGGCTATGGCTTGGTTCACCTCGACCAATGATCGCTATGTATAACATATTTATGTCTTATGTATATATTTATGCAGTGTACCCATTGAAACTTTTGGTCGTGGGGCTCAAAGGTAGGTTTGGGGGTGAGATAAGAATTTTGTGTTTTGTTTTAGTGTTTAAAATATTATGTTTTTGTATTATTATTGTTTTGAGATTTAAAAAAATTGAATTGTTGATTATATTGTGTACGAGAATTTTAGTGTTTACAAAATTGAGGAATCGGATTAATATACAAACTGAACTCGGATTCGATTTTTGTGTTGGCCGAGTGGTTCTTAAGTTTGCTCTTGGAGGGAGCGTGTGCAATAAGAGGCGCTATTAAGCCTAATGTTCTTCACAATAGCATGCAAAAGAGAGCCTTTTGTAATCTGAATTCTGAGGGCACTCATCACTCATCTTTTTCACCGGTTTTTTCTTCTCTTAACTAGCCTTGTGGTATCGCTGGACAAACTGGACTCTTTCTTTCGATCGGGAATTGGACAAACTGCGCGAGTTAACGTTCAAATACATGTAGCATAAGTTGTACTCGAATCCAGTTGGATTTACGCCCAACGAAAAAGTGACTCGTGTCGACTCCCAAACAAACACCGAGCACTTTCCCTTTCTACTCTCCTCGACCCGACTCGGAACTCCGCAGAGATACTGCCGCCTTTGCCCTCTGAGAGAGCCGTCGTAAAAAAATGGCGAACGATACCAAAGCAGTGCATGTTAGCATGGAGCCTGAGGTGGCGCATAATATCTCCGCTACCGTGGAAGGCCAGGACATCTCCGGCTATGACGATGTGCGGGCTCTTCACGACGTCGTTCAAGGTCTGCCTTCACACGTCGTGAAGGACTTGCTGTCCATCGGGGTTCGTTTTTTCATTTAAACTTATCTTCTCACACCGTTTTTACGATTCTTAGGGTTTCTGAATATACTTGAACGATTTTTACTCGGGCTTTGTAAATATCATTACGCTTTTACGGTGCCTTGTTTTTTTGCATAAAAATCGTTCTTTGTAAATATCATTACGCTTTTACGGTGCCTTGTTTTTTTGCATATTTTTATTATCTTCCTTTGTTTGAGACTACAAATATAAGTTTGGTTGAATAGCATTGAAGAAAAAGTAGGAATAGTTTCTAACTATATCAGTACAATAATAAGGTTATGATTGTGAAGACCTTGATAATTAATGTCATTGTGTATATATAATAGCTTCAATACATGCTCAATGATTATGCTACGAGGTGTGATCAGTCAACGACGGTGTGCATATATACAATTGTGAAAACCACAATAATTGATTGTGTTGTTGATGGCACTTAGAACTGCCATGGATAAATGAAATGTGATTTATAAGGAAATTCTTCAACGATTGTTCGGATTTTATGAATTTTGTTTTGTTGAATTGTAGGTATGTGCCCGGTGCATCTTTCGGCTGTTTGGGATACGTGGAAACATATATTCTTGCTCCTTGCTCTCGTCTTCGATGTTGAGTTCAGTTCTTGGAGAACAAAGACATGCGGATGAAGACATGGTAGACATTGGTTCTGAAGAACATAAAAACCCAATCAGTCTGCCTGCTTCTGAGGTATCAGAAGTTGATGCCGTACTTTGTACCCTTTGTTTAGGTATCTTGCAGTTTACCTATTGCGATGACAAACAACTGGTGGTGAAAAAAAGTGCCAAAGATATGGCTGTTGCTATTTCTGAGCTGCTAAGACGAGAGTGGCATCAGATTGATAGCTTTTCTCTTGAAGTTTCCATACCTCCAATTGTCCTTGAAAATGAAAGCTCAGTTTGGTACGAATTGTTGATATGCTGATTTCGTGTAATCTGTTGAGACCCCTAAGCATGTGTCTATCAAAAGATGGGATTCTTAAGCTTCGGTTAATCATTTTTCTATAAAAAATATGTACTAAGAAAAAGAAAGAAAGGGGAAAGAAGAATGTCCTGTCACTTATTGTGCTTGTTAGCGAACTTCTAAAATTCTTTAGGTCGGAAACTACTACTCATAGCATTCTTTGCTTGGTAAATTGTTTCAATTTCCAAATTTTGTAGGTTGTACATGAAAAGAAAGTATGGGTCTGAACTTTGTTTCCAAGGGAAGTTACTGTCTCAACGTATATCTACTGTGGAAGCCTTAATATTGTGTTTGGCAAAACCTCTTGAAACATTGCTGGTGAGTAAGGATTGCTTTTTACACTGAAACTTCCAATGATTCAAAGTAGAAATACATCTGTCTTTGCAATTAGTATTTTATGAAATTAAGACTTGCACAGGATTGTAAATCAGGTGCAAGTGATATCCGCATCTGTTTGACCTTCACGCACTCTAAGGCATCGAAAATGGTTCATAGCGTTGCAGTGAGCAAACATGGTTGCAAGAGAACAAAAACAGGCATGTAAATATTTATACCAACCTCATTTGTTCTCGTTGTTTCTATGAAGGCCATAAATAAAGTTCTAGCACTGAAATATTGTTGCCTTGTTTTTCAAGTGTAAAAGCCATGTCATGCCATCTCAATGTAGTTTAAATTCAAGATGTGATTTGATTGCAAAACTAAGATCAAAGATTGAGATGTTTTTATTACAATCCATGAAGGAAATTTATATTGTTATTTGTTTTTACAAAATTGCTATTGCAAGGTATATAATTCTACAAGTTCTGTCAGACTTAGATTTTTAGGTTCGGCATTTATGTTTTTGGAGCTTTATCCCCTTATGCAGATTTTATGTAGAATTAGAACCGTGAGTGTGAAAGGTACATGCTCTCTATTTCATTTCTTAATATCAGTATTTACAATTACTGCACCTTTGGGTGCTATGGTGAGGACCAATTGCCAAAAGACAAGTTTTGTTTTGGTACCATCCCTAAGGCATTTATATGGAAGACATGTACTGCAAAAGTAATTCTATCTGTTGCTTGTGGAGATAGGTCTACACAAATCATATATTGTGGTGTTTGTAGGAGGGGCATCCATTGAATGATCAACTGAAAGGAGCAAATTCTTGGACTTCTTTATATTATACTCCTAAGTGTATAATAAGTTATCTGGAGTTTGAAATTGTGGAACCAAAATTGAGGGACTGGTTATAAGTTGAACTGATTATACCAGTTTTACCGCACATGATCTCAGACAGAGCAATCTGATCGATTGAATTCAATGATCTCTATGCTTATCCCTCTTGAGTTCTAAAGCTAAAGCCCACTGAATAATAATAGTTTTGAAAAATGGTCATAATGCCATTGCATGTTTGTGGTGGAAGGTATCTGATGGAAACTACAAATACATTCAAAAATTATTATATATGATAGGATATTCTTTATTCATTGGAACATTTTTGTCTTCTTGCTAATATAATCCCGTTTAGGCCCAGAACTGACTGGTGCACAATTTCAAAAACTGGCATAAACGTGCAAATTTGGCCATTAGATTATTTAATTACTCACATTTATACCTTGACTTTGGATGCTGAATATTATTTGCTGATTGACACAGACATCGAAAACTGTATAGACTCCGTTGATGATTCTGTAGTTGGAGACATTGAATGCTCTGATTTGGCTGATGTGACCATTCAAAGGTCTTTTGGTGGTTCGCAGGATAATGGATCTTCTCAGAGTCTCAAATTTCCTCCAGAAAAAGTAATTCTTTTACGTCTTTAGGATGGGGTATCTACCAACTCCAATATACAAAGGATATTAACGCTTTCAGCACTATCAAGTTTGTGAATCAGTTGTACTGATGAAAAAAAAGTTTATGAATCAGTTGTTGAACTCTCTTATATTTATGAAAAAAAAGTTTATAAAGTTAATGATTTTATACAGTTCCTCTTGTATATGTCTTGTGTACTTGGGCTTTGCCTATATTCTTATTATTAAAATTCTTATCAGAAAAAAGATTTAATACAGTCCTGACATTGTCGGGGTTTTCTAACTGTCTAGGTTGAAGCCTGTCGTCTGGTGTTTCTTTGCTACAGGAACCCTATCTTTTTCGGTGGGAGATACCTGAAGGTAATCTATTGTTGTAAAGAATTTTTTGTAAAATTTTTTGGTGGTTAAATATGTGGGATTTTAGCCTGTTTGGTGTCTAGTCTTTCAATTTCAACCTCATGGCCACTCTAAATACTTCTTGTTACATTCAGATCTTGGTAATGTTGTTTGGTCTATAGTTATATTATATCTGGGTACACCTTTGCCCTTTCTAATGAAGTTCTCTTACATTTTTTTTTGGCACCGGGAGTTCGGAACGAAGTCCTGTCTAATCCCGAGGATGCATAGGCCCTTGGCAAGGAGTTTCCTGCAAGTGCACCTTGGTTTATTCAAGGGGAACTTCTCCCAATCCGATGGCCTAGAAATAGTTTGCACCCAAGGTTTTTGAACCTTGGAGGGAGCATACCACCAAAACCAAGGCTCTTGCCACTTGAGCCCAGAGTTGTTTTATTACTTATAAAAATAATGTTGTTTGATTCTAATATTTTCTGTTTAAAAAGGAAAGAGTTTGTTTCGTTGCTAATACTAAGACAATATGAAGTTTTTGAGTACATTAAAATTGGAAGAAAAGAATAGCAGGGGAAGTTTATGTACATGCTATAAAGGGTAGTGAAATTACTAGAACAAGAAACTTAATGTAGAGCTGCTCTAAATGAAAGGATTGTTCCCTGTTTTTGGTATGTCAAGGAGATGATGATCAGCTGCATCATTCACCAAGTGCAGAAGAGCAACAAGATCAATTTTATGCTACAAAATTTTGGAACAAGTCTCCTTTTTAGTAAGGAGTTTAAAGTGCATGTGTCGTTAACGTCATCTGAATCTTAAATCTAGGTCAAGGCAAAAGCAAATAAAGTGGAATGAGTGGGTATGGCATGCTTTACTTTAGACAATGAGGTCAACACCCCTACATGAACATCTTGTGGTCATGCTCCTTACCTGCGGTCCTGGAGTAAGCTCCATTGACAAGAGAACATACAGAGCTAGGAAGCCCTCCTGTGTATATGATCTTGAATCATCCGTTATGATTTATTATATGCATTTTTCCTGTAAGAAAATTTTCCCATAAACATTGACCAGAGACATCACAATATCTATTTGTACATTAGTGGAACAGATATCTGTAGATTACACTGTTATTTGACCTTTGAAACTGTATTTTTGGTGTCCAGAAATATTGATGATTTTTAGTTTGAACCAGTGCATGCAGTGAAGCTTAAAGTTCATGCTGTTAGTACTCTTACTGCATTACCCACAGACTGTCCTAATTACTCTTTGTATTGCAGTACTCGAGAAATGTGAGTCAAACACGATGGATCATTGATGATGAAAGAAAGGGAGAAGCATCTGTTGAGGTATACTATCTACATATTCTGCTCATGGCCATTATTATTCTAATTGAGGCAGTTTTTATGAACATTGCGTGAAGAACCGTGATACATACACGGGTCATTTTTCACTGATAATAAAAATAGAGGGTATGTGTGCAGTGCATGAACAGTAACTACTATTTGCCCTCTTTTTTTTTTCTTCATGTAAAATCGCTTGTGTACCGCATTTTCCTTGCATGAAAAGCTGATGGTGTAATGTGCTTATTCTGTAGGAGATAGTAGGTGGCAACATCCTTCCTATGTGTCAGGGTGACAATTATAAGTTTCATGCTGCTGGAAGAGAGGATATTGATGTACTAAAATTATGCCCTCCTTGCTTCAATTTTGAGCTAACTGAAAGAAGTCCTGATTCCTGAATCATGTAGCTTACCCCCCCCCCTCTCTTTTCAGGTTCGGATGTTGGGTTCAGGTAGGCCTTTCCTGGTTGAGATACAAAATGCCCGCCTTATACCATCTGAGGCATTTGTGAAAGAAATAGAAACAAAGATAAATAATTTGGAAAATAAATTGGTGAGCTCATGTTGGTTTGTCGTGTCACTTCCTTCTAATATCAAACAATAATGTTAACCTTTTTTTCCCCTGGAAAACAATAATAACTGTGAGCAAATTTTTTATCCAGGTTGAAGTAAAAAATTTGAAAGCTGTTGGCAGCCAAGGGTGGGACCTGATGCGTGAAGGAGAAGCAGAGAAGCAGGTTCGTGTTTATCTTATTTTCTTTTGTTATTGATATACCAATTCATTGTTTACTATATTTACATATCTGCATGTTTATCTGTGCGGCACTTTCTAATACATTTCGAAATGGAAATATTGCACTTAAACCCCCTAAACTACCACCTTCTTGTAATGACCTTCAAATTTCCAAAGTTTGTCACTTGGCTCACCGATTCAAAATAAAGTCGCAATGTGCATCCTCGTTAAGATCTAATCGCTGTGATGGATGAAGAATAAGTGATGTGCCTTGATATCAATGGTTGGATTTTAACTAAGAGGACAAATTGCAACTCATGTTACAAATAGGGTGGTACGTGACACATTTGGTAGTTTGGAGATCACATTGCAAAATAGGTGGTATTTGTTGGGGAGTTAGACATAGATTTGTTACTAGATCAAGTCTCTTGCAGAAACAATATGCTGCATTAGTGTGGATTTCACGCCCACTCAAGGATGAAGAGTTGGAGTCTATTGCCTCATTCAAGGACATGGTAAGATGCTTGTGAGATTCATATCTTACATGTTTTTTCCAAACCTCGTATTGTGATAAATTTTTTAACGTGATATATCTTGTGATACTTTATTGTGTCAAATCTCTCTCTATGATGCTTTTATGGTATATTTGTGTGAAGCAATGCTGGGGAAAAGTTCTCATCTTTTAGGAATTTTGGAAATTACATGTCCTATTTGTAAGTTCCATACTGCAAGCATATCGATCCACTTGTTGTGGATGGTGAACCGTCCAAGATTGCTCTTGAGTAAAGTAGGAAATGGGAATCAATTGAACTATAAAAGTGCTAGTATTAGTAATGCAATCATGCATTCTATCTGGGAAATCATCTTGTTCCTAGGGCCGGTGGTTAACTTATTATGAACATGCTGATTATTGGATATTGGCTTGATAGTTTTGGACTTCCAACAAATATTGTTAAAATGTTTTTTTTTCCAGAAAGCCCAAGAGAAGGATGTATCAGATGCTTGTTTCTGTATCTATGACAAACACTTCATCATCTTCCTTTCTGTCTAATGATTCATGTTCAAATAGAAGAGATAACCAAAAGTGCTAAATAAAAACTCTCTAAGATCTCCCATCGAGCATTCTCTATCATCAAAGCGTCACCCATTCCTTTCTAACCATAAGCATCACATCAAACATGAAGGAATCATCTTCCATATTGCAACAAAGCGATGGCTTCCCTTAAAACCTTCAAGAACTATGGGGCAATTAGCAGAGAGAGAGGTAGAGGTCCTGACTCCTCATGGTGAAATCCAATCCTGGAAATACAGCATCCCACTTTTCGTTTCATGATGTGTCTTTAATCTTGCTTGATGAAGCCTTTAGTGGCATTTGTTTTTATCTATCATTGCTTAATGGGAGAATCTTCTTCTCTAGTTTGATTCATCTATTCAGTGACGTTTATATTGTTCTTCGTTAGTTTGTTCACAACTGGAATAATTACTCCTGATAAGGGTGCCTTTATAAAGCTTATTGTCCTAATAGAAAGTTACTCATAATCTGTGTTTATTCCATACAGAAAGTTTTGCAGAGGACCCCAGTAAGGGTGCTTCATCGTCGGAGTCCATTAGAACGTGAAAAGATAATACATTGGTTGGAACCTTACGAATTATGTAGCACAGACCTTTTTAAGTCTACTATTATTCAGAATGTCTAATTCTACTTTTTCTTATCAAACTTTAGGATGAAAATTGAGAAGATTGCTGGAAGTAATCATTATTTTCTTTTACATTTATGCACTCAGGTAATATGATTTTTTTTTTTTCCTCTTGACATCAATTATCAATATACTTGTACATTCAGAATAAAGCTGTGATTTTATTCCAATGGATGGATGATCATAGCCATTTTGACCTTAAGTCCCAATCTGATAGGATTGTGTTTTTACATTTAACTAGTTTGGTTTATAATTAAACGAAAATGCTGGGGCTTCTTCAAGGTGCTTTGCTGAAACTACCTGCAGCATGTTTGGTGACCCAGCTTTGTTTTGGATTTTTTGAAGCAGCTTGAGCTTTTTAGTTTGCTTTTGAAAAGTAATCCAAAGGATTGTTCTCAAGGAAGCTATGACTTTTAATAATCCGAAGCCATCCCAAACTGGGCCATATTCCATCCCAATTGGGGATGAGGTGGGGGAAGTGAATCCTGAGTCCTCATCCAATTGTTCTGATATGTAGGAAATCAGTTAAATCCTCCTCCCCCTCCTTCCCAAATCAAAAGCATTTGATCATGAATTGGTTATTAGGTTTGATTTCTATTGAAGATATCAAAGTTCTGTTGAGAGGTGGCTCTTGTAATATAGCGCCTTTGACAATAAATTTGTGTCCAGGTCAGAAAACAACTCCAAGGAACAATAAACGCAATTTTGCATTCTGAATCTTGGGGCTGTGATTTCAAATGCACATCATTAGATATTTTAATGAAAGCATTATTACATTATACTTTGGAAAGCTACAATTCAGATTTCAGGTAGTTCGGCTAATGACATAATAGGACAGCATATGGTCCGCTTTCTGTACTCTCTCTCTTTATTTACCATTTGCATGCACAATAAATGGACTGCTCTATGAGATTTTTGAAGAGTTTGACCACCATCAGTTGGATGAAAGACTATTTCCTATGTTCATCTATGGCAGAGAGGAAACACTAATTATGGTATTTGGAATTCAGGCTGGAACATATATCAAAGAGTTTGTCCACGGGGATCTTGGCCGTACACATCCTAGGTATGAGGCATCAGTTTTTATATTGACAGTGCTTTATGTCAATTCAGTTGACTTTCTTGTTTTATCGGCAAGGATACAGTTTACTATAGAAATGGACAAGTGTATTGTGTCTGGGCTCTGTACGTCACCCTTGTTGGTGCTGTTGATTTCAATATGGTAATATTGGATGTTTGTAAGAAAGATGCACCATGTACGATTTTGAGCCAGCTGTGGCATAGCATGCTATATAAAGAATTTTAAGGTTATATGGGAGAAAAGCAATCACCAACATTCTGTTGGGTTAATGATGAGCAAGACGAGTAACATTGGTGTTCACAATTGTGAGGAGGGTGAGTTTGGATGTTGAAATGAGTTGAGTTGAGTTGAGTTGAGATGATAAAATATTGTTAGAATATTATTTTTTAATATTATTATTATTTTGGAATTTGAAAAAATTGAATTGTTTATTATATTTTGTGTTGGAATTTGAAAAAGTTGTAATGATGAGTTGAGATGAGTTGAGAGAAATTGATGATCCAAACGAATTATGAATACAATTGGTAGCTTATGGGTAAATTTTAAATTTGACACATAATTTAAGGATCTTATGTATCAGATGCCTGCTAGAACAGTCTCAAAGTCAATTATAGAATAAACTTTAAGAGTCAAAGACATTGGTGATGTCTGACCCCTTTTTTTCCTCTTTTGTTTGCAGTGTTGGATCACTCCTAGGTTGCAGAGCAGAGATACTGCAACTTGATGTTACAGATGTGAAAATGGACTGTTTCTGACAGAATGAGGTAATCTTATATTTGATAAGAAAAATTCTAATTTGTCCACTCCATTTGTCCCCTCATTTTGACACCTCATCATGTATTTTAATTTTTTTTAAAATTTTTTCCTTTACTTAATAATTAAGGAAGTGACTACTAATGTATTGATATTTTTTTATATATTTTTTAAAAATGTTTTAAAATAAAAAAAAAAAATTTGAAAAAAGGAGTGATGCACTCTGAGCAGTAGAGTAGCACCGCTCATTTCATAATAGATTTCGGCTGCCCTTTCTTATGTGGTTTTTAAATCCTGCATTTGCTGTTGCAGGAACCGAGGTTTATTGGGCGTCTGTTAGTGATACAAATGGCCTTCTTCAATTGATGAAAAGAAAGACGTCTCTTATTCTCTACTTCTGAAATCAACTGCGACTGGTCTCTTCTTTCATTCCCCCTTTGAGCCTGAGGTAAGTGGGCATATGGCTAATAATTGTTGAGATTAAATTTATCCTTTCTTATCGGTTTTACCTTTTGGAATAAACAGTGATTTAGTATGTCAAAGAGATAAATTTAACAGTTTGCTTATATTCAACCATAACTTCCAAAACCAAAACCTTCTGGTCAGTATTATCCTTTCTTTCATGGACACTTGCTATTTGCATATTGTGAAACATGACATAAGGAGTTCAAGGTGAAAGTAAACAGTGCTGAAGTTTTGTAAATTTTTCTTATACGACTCTTTGTGGTCATTTTTCAGCTTTGAAATTCAAAGGGTAAAATCCTCGGAATCATTTCTCTTTGTCCAAGTGATGTCCTTGCCCCTCTCATATATCTACTGAGTAAGAAAAACGTTGAATACAGTCGTCTTACGTAAATGGCTCGCAAACGGCTGCTGATGTGGAACAAGCAAAACACATTGTTTCGTTTACAAATCAAAACCACGCCGCACTTCCCCTCCTTAGTTTCCCTCTCCTCAATTCCCTCCCTCACTCTCTGCATTTCTTCTGCACGAAGAAACTGACTCCCACACTGAGTTGAAGGCGATTCCACCGCGGCCTCAGGTTCGTCTCCCACAGAAGCGATTCCACTCTCTCTCTCTCTTCTCTCTCTTCTGTGATCCCCAAATCATGTAGTAATGGTAGTCATCGTGTCTCGTTTGATTTGGTAACAACCATTTGGAGACTAGAACCTCTGTTCTAGTCGGCTTTGATAATTATCTGGTAACATCCATCCTGGCAAACCGCAGAGATATCATTTGTGTTGGCATTCTCAGGCAGCACAAACTTCCTCATGAAGTTGCCAACCCTCCTCTCCATCTTCACATACTTGGCTCCCTTTTTCTTCTCCTCCCGTCTCCTCTCGTCGTTTATCACGAGCACATTGTCTTCCTCTACCTGGACCTTGATATCCATGGACTTAAGCCCCAACATGTCGATGATGAACACGTAGGAGCTTGGGTACTCCTTGACATTGGCGGGAGTGGTAGCCATGGCCTTGGCGTCACGCATGTAGGTGCGTGTAGGAGTGTTGAAGGACGACTTTCCGGTGTTATCGGCCAGGTCCATCATCTGCTGCAGGGTGGAGAATAGTGGAGAATCCATACCCATGATTCTGAGATCCATTTCTCTCTTCTAAGTTGGCTGGTTTCGTCACTGACACACGAAATGCTAGACAAGTTTTTTGTGGGGGAAATCTGTAATTTTTTTATATTCTCTCTTTTACAGTGGTTTTTTGCTATTGTATTGAAGGGTGAGAATGTTCATGAGTTTCTATCTTCTTTTCAGCTCACTAGAATGTAATTAGGTGTCTCACTTTGTATACTTCCTGTGTACTTGAGCTTTGCCTAGTTTCATTTTATTCAATAAATAAAAAAAGTTTTTGGTAACTTATGAAATGGAATTGATCAAATTCCTCTGAGAAAAAAGGTCAGGTGCTTCGGTGATTTATAGGTGCATCCGCGGGGGAAGGTAGTGTTGGGTTGATGGAGAGAAGGGGAAAGTTCTAGAGGGAAATGGAAGACCCACGGAGAAGACCCCCACGGAGAAAATCCACACAGAGAAGATCCACAGAAAATACCCATGAAAATGGAGACCCACGGTGAACACGAAAACTCAAAAGCAATGTAGGTAGCAATTCCCCATATCAGATGAGCAGGAAGATGACGATTGGGCAACCATTACACATGAAGCCGACGACTGAGAAACCATTACACGCAACCGAAAGAAAAATACGCCATACGAGCGGGAACACGAAGATGCATACGATGTCGAGCTCTATTTTTTCTTCAGTTCTTCTTTCAGCCATTACACATGAAGCCGACAAACCATTACATGCAAGACCCAAATGCAGCATGAGTGGGAAGACGAAGACCGAGCTCTGTTTCTTCAATCAATTCTTGTTTTGGTTTTTGGGGGCTTCTTTTCCTATTCTTCTGCTATAGTCTTTTTTTTTTTAATCTGACGTGGCGTCCCGACTGCACACCGGTTGCATAACTCGACTGTATATAGCAGAATTGACCGAGTAATATTAGATATAAACTTTAGGCATGCAAGTCTCATGCAGATTTTTAAAAAAAAAAAAAAGGATCTCACTAGGAAAAATAATTTATTTTTTACACTTTTTGATGATATCTACTTTTTACGAAAGGTCTGTAGAGACTTGTATATTTAGAACGAGAAAATATATTTGCAACCGTGAATTATACAATCGTCGCGTAATCGCTTTGAAAAAAGTGAATAAAACATGAGATTCACATGAAAAAAATTAATTTTTTAATAGTAGACTCCACTCTTTTTCAAAGCGATTACGCGGCGTTTACGCACTTTACGGTTGTATGTAGAATTACTCCTGAGCTTAATGGGTGCACCGTCACTTTCTTCTATACTTCTTTATTCTTTAGCTACGCCTCTGAATGCATGTTTAACAACGATCGAACCACCTCAATTTCGTCTTTTTTTTTTTTTCTTCTTCTTTCTTTTTTTATTTTATTTTATTTTTTCTGGAAAAAAAATGATTTTACACGATATAATTACGTTCTTGGGAACCTTCCAGCTGAAGCCCACAAGATATGGCTAAGTTGAGATATAACGGACTTACCGAAACCCCTCAATACGGCCCATGGATCCATGTCCAGGCCTTCTAGGACGTACTAAGTATTGGCAAAGCTCATTCTACGTGATCCGAAGGAGAAATATTCCCAAAATTTTGGGTGAACTTAAAAAGCTTCGAGGGAAATTTCTGTTCGAAACAGATGTTAAAGAGTATATCAGATCATTTGTGAATAGTTATAAAATAGTTTATAAATAATAATAAAGTGTTTGTAAATAGTAGTGAAATAGTCTGAAAGTAATTTCTATTTGGATGTTAAGAGTACTTTAAATCATCAGTGAATAGTAACGAAATAGCTTGTAGATAGTAATGAAATAATAGTGAAATAATTTGAGAACAGTTTAGTTCTCAAACAGATTATTCCCAAACATAATCTCAAGATTTTGTCTAAACTTTAAGACTGTTTAGATGTTAAGAGTACTTTAAATGATTTGTAAATAATAACGAAATGATTTGTCAATAATCTGTGAAGTAGTTTGAGAATATTGGAGAATAGTTGTGTTCCCAAACAAGCCTTTAAGAGACCTTGATCCGGCCTGGTAGACCATCTAATCCTAGCTCCGAAGTGAGTGAAATACAGGTCTATCAAACGTCCAATGTTCTCTCTCCATGCGGCTTAAATTCATATTTCGCAGTAGAAGTGGAAAGAAAAAAGCAATTCCCAAATCAGTTAAAAAAATAGCCCACAAGACCAGTTACAGATAATTTCTAATAATCATCATATAAAATTTCAAAAAGATAAATATTGCATGCGTGGTTAATTTTCTTTGTTGTGGATGTTATATGTAAATAAAAGAAAGATGAACAACAAAAGATTTGATCGTCAAGTCTTCATAATCTTGTATGCATCCAATCGATCAATCCATGAGGCTTCCATGTTCGCATTCGCCCTTGCATCTAGTCGATCCATGAAGCATCCAACATCTTCGCCATAAAACCATAACGGTCAGCAGCTTCATCAATCTGTAAGTAGAAGAGCCAGTGGAAGATTATTAAAAATCAGAGAATGACCAATAACCATTTCAGTTTAGAAAAGGGGAAAAAACAGAAGAACAAGTATATATATTAAGGGTTACCAATTTCTGTGTAGGACGTCCAGCCCCATGTCCGGCCTTACACTCGATGCGACCGATGATAGGATTGACTTGGGGGCTCTTCTCCAAGCTCGTGCAAAGAACATATTGCATGGTCTGACAATGAACAAAAAATTCATGACTAACAATGATCCATTCATGGCTGACCATGATGATAACAACATCATTGAAGAAAATCTAAAATAGCGCATAAAATTATTCATGCAATATGTTTGGGAAAAAAGGGCTAATGACTTGTAGCTTTCTGTCAAAAATAAAGACTAACCGCCAATAACTTCAATGAGTGCAATGGCACAACCCTATCATCATGATCAGCAGTCAATAACATTGTGGGTGGGTACTGGGAAGGTTGGTCCGGATGCTGTTCCCAAGGTCTCCTGACATTATGCAGTGGAGAATACCTATAATGAACAATAAAATCAACTGTGAGAAACATCCGGACTTTCACAAGTGAAGAAGCCTAACACATCAATTCCATAGAAAACCGTCTGGTGGTAACAAAAGGTAAGGTAAGTTTTTTTTTTTTTGTCAAGACAAAAGGTAAGATAGTTGTTTTCATAAGAAGGTACTAAAAGCTCAATAGTGGTGAAGTCGAAAACAGAAATATAAGATCAATATCTAACATCATCCAGGCTTCTGTGAACATATATAATCATGGCCAATAACTCCTCAGTCATGGCAAATAACACCTCAACCAGGTAAATAATATCTTGGAGTATCGAATCTAGAAAGAAAACTCGATATGCATTCTATTAGAACTACAAGGTAAAAATAAGCATGACAACTATGCATCCAGAAAGGAATAGTCGCGGATAAATGACTTCCAACTCCTATATCACAAGACTGAGAAAAGTTGCTATTGTTCAAGTTTCCCATATATTATACAGTAATAACGTAAAGGTTATAACTATTGCCACAAAGTGTGTTAAAACTTAAAACTTAAAACTTAAGAGCTTACTATCAGATTCTTGATATGGGAGAAACTTTACTCACTTGATTAGCCAATGGAACTCTTCCTCTTTGTCTGAACAACCAAAATCAGAAGTCCATGCATGGCCTAGAAAGCAAATCTAATTCAGTACATGATTTCAAAAAATGCTAACTTGTTGAGCCCATCAATTTAAACTAACCTATGGTGAACTTATGGAATCGCAGCATGTCCATAACCCCGACATGAGCCAAAGCACAACCAAAAAGATCAGGTCTCTGCAAAAAAAAAATGCACTCAAAATGACTATGATGAGAGATGACCAAGAATACAACAGAGCAAATGCACAATCTGATACAGCAGTACCTGATTTATGCAAGCCCCTATAAGAAGCCCACCATTGCTTCCACCTTCAATACACAACTTCTTGGGCTGTGTATAACCAGCAGATATAAGGTATTCGCCAGCAGAAATGAAGTCATCAAAGCAGTTCTGCTTCTTTGCAAGTGAGCCTGCTTTATGCCATTCCTCTCCATACTCTCCACCACCACGAATGTTTGCTATGCAATAAACAGTGCCTAGATGCCTAGTGAGTACAATACGACCAACACTGAATGATGGTGTAAGACTAACGTTAAATCCACCATATCCATATAACAAACAAGGGTGTGATCCATCCAAAAGAATATTCTTTCTGGCCACGATGAACATTGGTATCTTGGTACCATCCTTACTGGTGGCAAAAACCTGTAGATGAAAAGACTAATCAAGTAAGATGAACACCCAATTAGGGGGGTCAAACACACGAGTCAGAGGAATTGAGAGGCAGAGAAAAATAGCCACCCCTAATCATCCAAGCAAATGCAGATTGGCAAGAAGTTAGTTAAAGTAATTAAAGCCTCACCAAGTTAACAAGATAACAATATACCTGATCAACATGAAACTCCGAGTGATCAAACCCAGGAACAACGATTTCACGAAATATCTTCAACTTAGGGACATCCGCTTCTAAGTTGCACTGATAAATAATACCAGGGCTAAGAAAGCTAGTAAGCCCAATAAAAACAATATTATCTTCACGCCTTGCAGAAATCCCATAAACTGTCCCAATGTCAATGGGTAACTGATGAAGGAAGGAACCTGACTTCAAGTCCCTTATCTGCAGAATATACTTAACATCACTCAAGTATCTCACAATCATTTGGTTACCATTAACGGCACAAGCTGATTCAAGTACATCATTCTCTGCCTCTTGGATAACATCACTCCAAACAGTTGGTTCCTTCAGATCTACTCGAACTAACTTATACTTTGGTGCATCTTTATTTGTTCGAAAAGTAAATTCCGTGTTATCATTTGCAATCACACGATACTGTGCGCCAAATTCATCAATATGCTTAATAAATGGGAGCAAATCATTTTTTCCCTTCAGACCTACAAGCCCATTAGGAAGTACAGACAGATCACAGTAATAAAATTTGTTGACAGGGTCACAATCCTCCTCAATGTACAAAAGAACATACTGCACAAAAACATAAAAAGGGAGTCAGTTTGATGGAGATCCATTTAGAAGCTATACATTTGCATTCTTATCTTAGCCATGTTGTTTAGGAACTATAGCTCATGCTTGCACATAACATGTATATAAGAACCATTTATGGATCTTAATCGTATGCACACTTAAGAGGCTGTTGGAGTAGAAAGACTCAACAAGGCATGATGATGATACTTCATCTGAAACTCCAGTTTGCTTTCAGTTCAATTATATATCTTTTCATTTAACCTATATTGAGATGTTATATCATCACTTCAAAATTTTCTCTGTCCGAGAGACAACAAAGAAATGTAACAAAGCCAGTGTGCTATTTGGTGCATGCTACTTGGTTAACCAAATTACCTTTCATGGTACAACTTTGATTCTAACACTAATCAAGGCAGCACATCATCTAATCATTACCATTTCTCCTGCAAGAATACCACTGAGTTATTTTTCCCATTTACAGAAAGCCTTTAGTCTAATTTGGATTCTCCTGAAGACATTGAGTAATTCAAGCTTGCTTGGGGACAAGCTTAAAGGAAAGCTTTACTCAAATGCTATATCAGAACCACCCCTCAGGGCTGGAAGCAAACTAAAGAGTTGAGAAAAAGGAAGAGAAAAACAACAACAAAAAACAAACAAACAAGCAACTACAAATCTTTCAGCATCTTCAATCGGAAGCAAACTAATGAGTTGAGAACACATTAATACTCGAAAAAGATAGGCCGTCTTCATATATGGCCAATACATATAGAAGCATTTTAAAGAAATATAATCATTGAAGACATGCTACACGGGGAAAAATAAGTGCTAAGAATCATTAGATTAACATCAACACAAGTGGACGCTACTCTGGTATAACCATAATACCAAGAAATGAGAAATGAATTACCTTCCCATCATCTGTAACATCAGCTTCAAACATGTATTTCGGATTTTCAGAGTCTCTCCAGCATAAAATATCTTCAGATTGATTCGTGCCCAAGAGATGATAGTATAACTCATGGTAAAGGTTAGAATTAGTCTCCGTCCCAGCGTCTATATTTTCTCCCTTTCTACAGGAAAACACAACTATCATTATGGATTGAGGAGAACAATCTATGAAATCTCAAGCATAAGCAATATCTTATTATGGTTCGCAACTCAAGAATATTATGGCAATTACTTCTTTTCCCCGATCAGCCAAGGAAGCAGCTCAGAACTCAAATTTTGATATTTCACATAAATGTGAGATGATCACTTACTTGGGAGCAGGGTATCGGCTATAGAAAAACCCTTTGCCATCATGTGTCCAACTAATACACGAAAACTTAACCTGCATTGCAACATATATGACCCCTTTCATTAGCATTATTGAAAGAAGGCACTCTCTTCTTTTTTCCCCCACTTTTCTGAATGAATAAAACGCCCACTAAGATACTCACCCATGATAAAGTATCAGCTTCAACCTTTTTGTCGTCAACCCGCATTACTTTGATTGTCACCCAATCGCTACCGCTCGTACTAAGCCCGTAAGCTAAGTACTTGGCATCCTCACTAACCGAAAGCATGTTTAAAGAGACAGTTCCATCTTCACTAAGCACATTTGGATCCAGCAATACTTCAGGTTTTCCGTCCAAGCTATCCTGGATAGAGAAACGGACACGAATTGTGAATATTCAGAGTGTAAAAAAAAACCTTTAGCTCTGCTAATTCCATTTCCAGCCCACAAACCTGTACGTAGAGGACGTTTTGGGCTTGAAGCCCAGTGTTGTGAAAGTAGAAGTACTTGTCCCCTCGCTTGAAAGGCGCATCGTAACGCGGATAATCGAAGAGTTTCGTGATCTTCTCGCGAAGCTTCTCTCTCGACTCGCATTTCTCGAGCACCGATTCAGTCAATTTCACCTGCTTCTGCACAAACTCTTTCACTTCCTCCGCGTCAGGATCCTCAAGCCTGAACATAGAAAATAAGAGCTAAAGAGAGAAGATCTCAATCAAATTCGCTCCAATATTCTCAAAACAACGTAGTCATTCCAAAACTCTCCAGAGAAAACTTTCCAAAATTAAGTTTTTTTAAGAAAGATAACACAAAGTTGTTCTTATCGAGCTCATCGATTAAAACCTCCATCGGAATCGAGAAGAGAACTCCTGGAATCACAAACGGTTTTGGAGTGACAATCCATTTCGTTTAATTACCATCGATATGGGTCGGCGACCTTAACGCCGTGGTAGTCGTCGACGACGGACTCGTCCCTACGAGCAGTCGGGTAGAGCAACGGTTCTGCCACGGCACAAAGGAAAACCATTGTACGGCTTGAGCACGAAGAACCAGAGGTAGAAGATTTGAATATTTTAAAATATGGCTCGGGCTTTGGGTTTGGGGTCTGTTTGAGTAAACGCAAGCGTTGGCTTAATACAGCGAGACATAGTTGGCGGCGGGTGTTTCGGGGGACATTGAAAGCGGGAAGAGTGAGAATGGCGTGAGTGTGGCGAGCGTATGACAACATTGTTAACGCACTTACGCCGCTTTCTGCGGCCGATTCCAACCTTGGGAGCTAAAGCGGGTGGGCGAGACGAGAATAATGTGGCCAACGGTGTCGCCATTTTGTGTCGATTATGTTGCCATGCTGCTTGTTGGACCGCTGTCGGGGTCTTCTCGACTCTTTATCGCCCACCCAATGATCCAAGGAAAATGATTTACGCACGATACTTTTTACAACATTTTATATAATTATATTTTAAATAAAGGATATTTTTATAAAACATTTTATAAAAATAACATTATTTTATAAAAATATTCTCATTTTAACACATTGTTATATAGTATATTATATAATGTATTATGAATATATCATTACTCATGACCCAATATTGTCTCGTGTAACTATCATTTATCATGCAACATGACCCAATACCCTCGTCTTGTGCAGATTTTTTCTTTTAAATTATTTTTGCTTTAACAACTCTGCTTCTCATTAGGTGCGGTTTGATAGTCACATGAGATAGAGATAGAGATAGAGATAGAAATTGAGATGATATGAAATCATTTTATATGAAAATTGAATAAAATATTATTTTTTTAATATTATTATTGTTTTAATATTTGAAAAAATTAAATTATTTATTATATTTTGTGTGAAAATTTAAAAAAGTTATAATGATGAGATGAGATGAGATGAAACACGTTTACTAGCTAGCTATTAATTTAGGGGTGAAAAGTTTTTGATCCAGACCGAACCGAATTCACCCCTAGTCGATCTCGGTCTATGGTGTCTCTAAAATTCGATTTTCGATCCGGTTTTGGGATGTGATTTTTTTTACCAGACCGGACCGAAACCGACTGAACTACTTATATATAAATTTTTTTGAATATATAATATATTATTTATATAGTAGTTATATAAGTTAATTATATAACTTTTATTAATCTATCACCACTGATTATATAAAATGTAAAATAATATACGTTATCAATTAACTAGTATATCATATGATAATATATATGTTATTATATGTAGATATATATATACTCTACTAAAGTATTAACTTAGTAACTATTAACATCATAAATATAAATATAATTAATTATTTTTTAATGAATTAGTTACATAATTCACATTAAAGAGCTCACTTAATTTTAATTTTATTAATTTAATTATTTTTTATATTTATTTATCTACCAAAAAAAGAAAAAAAAAGTTTCTAACTCATATGGACCGAATTGGACCGACCGGACCATAATTAACGATCCGGTCCAATCCAGAAAAAGAATGAACCAAAATGTTCGATCTATGGTACGTCCCGGATCGAACGGATTACATCCCTAGCCTATTATTATAACAATTTTTGGACATTTTTTTTTTATATAGAAGAGGTAGAGTCACATGTTCAAGAGTGACTCATTCACAAATTTATTGAAATAACCCTCATTTACGGAGGAGGAAAACCGTGGCTACATCCTGACACTTGGGAATTACAAAAAAAAATACCAAAAATATAAACTAATAAAGCCCAAGCATCCAAAAAAAAAAATCACCTAATTACCAAGATCTATACAATGAATAACCAAGCCCAAACAATAAATTAAATAAATATGAGTCAAAAGAAAGACACCATTCCTTCTATACGAAATAAAGCCAACATAAAAAATAAAACGACATCTATACTAAAAGTTCCATCGCCAATCTTCCATATGAAAAGT
Source organism: Juglans cinerea (assembly GCA_961763995.1). Classification (NCBI taxonomy): domain Eukaryota; kingdom Viridiplantae; phylum Streptophyta; class Magnoliopsida; order Fagales; family Juglandaceae; genus Juglans; species Juglans cinerea. The sequence goes on from CAUIVZ010000005.1 coordinate 28,140,365, forward strand.
TACGTCTATACGAAATCCACTTGAAGCTACGCTCCGTCCCAGCAAATTCGCAAGTGAGATATTTCCATTGTACACAAACTCAGCAAACCACTATTATCCAAGTGAAGGATTCCTCTCATTACAGGAGGTAACTCTGAGCTATCATTCCAAGTCCGATTCAATCCAAAAGCAACCAACCTTGTGAAGCTATTAGCTAACGAGTTACACTGCCTATAGACATGCCCGAATCTGTAATCCAAGCCTTCACACAGCTGCATCAACTCTTCCCAATAATCTTATAAGTACCAAAGGCCACATCTTTTTTTCTTCATCCACTCAATCACAATCTTAGAATCCATCTCAATTTCTATATTCTGAATGCCCAAAAATCTCACAATTCTCATGCCCTGAACCAAGCTAAAAAATTCAGCAACATTGTTAGATTAATTCCTGGTAGCTATTGCAAAACCTTAAATTAACTTCCCTTTGCAATCTCTAATAGCTCTGCCTACACCCGATGAACATGGGTTCCCCAACGAACAACCATCCACGTTTAGCTTGTGCCAACCTTCCTTCGGTTTCATCCATTTCAAAGGCAAATAAGATATATGTTTCTGCTTAACAGGTATATTAAACATCAACAATATCTCCTCATCTCGTTTAGATAATTTGGAAGAAGCCTTAAGATTTTCCCCAATCAAACCCAACCAATATTTAATCGAATTCCACTCCGAAAGTAAGGACTTGTGTTTTCCTTCCATTCTAGCCATGCACCGCCGAGTCCATAGCTTCCAAGTGATTATGCTAGGAAGGAGACCAATTAATTGGCCTTGTTGAGTTGAAAATTTAGCACGCCTAAACCATATTTCTACTTTGTCTCTCCAGTTCCGACCTTCCTTCCGAGGTATAGCAAGAGTAGAGCAACATTTGCTCCATACCTGTTCGTCAAAAGTACCAAGTGTCAGTACATGACTCTGATCCTCGTATCCCCCATTGTCACAGCAATCACACTTAGATGCCAACGGAATCCCTGCTCTGTGAACACGATCATCCACCAGCAAACAATTATTTTGTGCCTTCCACATTATTAGAGACATTTTTTTTGGTAGTGAATATTATTCCAAGGCACTTTTGGGCCTCTAGACCTGATACATTCCTATCCAAAACGAGTGGAAAAAATTCCTTGGGCATTCAATAACCAAATAAGAGTGTCCTTCCCCTGCTTCACTCTACTCAATTCTTATAATATTTGTTCCGACTCTTCCATGCCTACTAATCGGTCAAACAGTTCCATATTCCACCCATTTCCAAGTTGCACTTTGCGATAAAAAGATTTGGTAAATCCCGAACTTCATGTTGTTCAATAAGAGGACCATTATTTAACCATTTGTCTTGCCAAAAGGAAATGTTCCCTTCTTTCACCTCCATTTGAAAAATTTTGTACAGCAGCCATGTTATTTAAAAGCATCTTCTATAAAGTTGATCCTTTAGAGGAATCCATATAGGAGATATGATTATTACCGACATGTTTAGCAACCAAAAATTTCGACCAAACCGATTTTCCTTGAAGCAAGTTCCAGACTTACTTCATATGAAGGGATGTCTGCACCTCATGCAAATTTTTGAGCCCAATAGTCCCCTCTAAAACTGGTTTACAAAGCTCATCCCAAGCCCTCTATTTTTTCTTAGGCTTGCCATCTCTAACATCTCAAAAGAAGGTACTCATCAGTCTCTTCAGTTTATCCAATACCACTTTCGGAGTGTGTAAAATAGAAAGGCCATGGATAGGAATGCTTTGCAAAACATGCTTTAAAAGCAAAAGCCGAGAGCCATTTGAAAGCAATTGGGCCTTCAAACCCTCTATGCGATCTCTAACTTTCTTAATCAAGCCTTCAAAATGTGCCACTAGAAGTCTTCCCGAAACAATGGGAACATCCAAATAATTAAACGGAAATCCTCCTTTCGTAAATCCAGTAATTCTCAAAATCATTCTACGTCGAAATAGAGACATATTTTTTTAGAAAAGGATCAAAGATTTCCTATTATTCATCTCTTGGCCCGACCATTCTCCATAAAGCTTAAGAACCTTAGTGATATTCTTAATTGAGGCTTTTCCACCATTAGCAAAAATTACTATATCATCTGTATAAAGAAGGTGAGAAATAATAGGAGACCCCTTAGATGGTAAAAATGAGCAATTTTTCCCAACTCAACCCGTTGCTTTAACATCCTAGAAAGGATTTCCTCCACAAGAATAAATAGATAAAGAGATAGTGGTTCACCCTGTCTCAACCCTCTGACACCCTTAAAGAAGCCTTTAAAAACTTCATTCATTACCACTGAGTACCACGGTGAAGATATACATTGTCGAATAATCCTGCAAAACGGATATGAGAAACCCAGGGAACATAACACATGTAAAAGAAAATCCCAATCAATACTGTCATATACTTTAGCCATATCAATCTTTAACACAACATTACCCCCTCGAGAAGGCTTGTTTAATGCATGCATAATTTTTTGAGTCAAACTAATATTTTCAAAAATACTACGGCCCTGAATAAAGGCTCCTTGCTCTAGCGAAATAATTTTGGCTAAAATCGTAGACAAACGATTAACCAAAATCTTAGAGCAAACCTTATAAAAAACCGAGCATAAGCTTATAGGTCGGAATTTATCAAAAATTTCAGGGCTCAGAACTTTCGGAATTAGCACCAGGAAAGAGGCCGAATAAAATCTAGGAAGGATAGCACCACTGAAAAAATCAACAACCGCTACAACAACCTCCTTGGAAATAATATGCCAACATGACTGATAAAAGCCCAAACCAAACCCATCTAGACCCGGATTGCTATCTATTGGGATGAAGAAAATAGCATCTTTCACTTCCTACTCTGAAGGCATTCGGCATAACTCTTCATTCTCACAATCGGACACTACTTTTTGAACTAAACCATCCAAGTTCGGCAATTCACCTCTCGACCTATTCTCTAGAAAATTTTGAAAGTGGGACACAGCCCCATTATGAACCTGTTCCGGAGTGGTAAGAAAGGATCCATCTTGCATTTTCATCTCCCTTATTTGTCTATAATTCCTCCTACTAACTGATCTGAAGAACCCAACATTAGCTTCACCTTTTGGTAGCTAATGTTGCTTTGCATGTTGTGACAACCTTTGTTCCTCTTTATCCATCCAAGTTTTAAGCTCCAATTGAGAAACAAAGAGCTCCAATTGAGAAACAAAGAGCTCAAGTTCCTCATCTGAAGAATAATTCTGCTGAAGATTTTTTTCAATTTCCTCAATGCGCAACTCCAATCTCCCAATATTGGCTTCTGTCCTCCCAAAAATTTGCTTATTCCAAATTCGAAGAGCATATTTTAAAGATTTAGTTTCACAGCAAGTTTGCATAAGGGTGAACCCATCACTTCTCCCTCCCAAGCCTTCGAAACACAATAAAAAAATAGCTCATGAGTAATCCACATTTGCTGAATTTTAAAAGAAGGAAACCCATAAGGTTCCTCCTTGCCAACCAAAGAGAATAACATAGGAGCATGATCAGATGATGTTCGAGGAAGATATTTTGCATGAGCTTCATGAAATTGATTACAACCCGAAAAATTAAAGAAGATGCGATCTAGACGAGCCCAACTACGTGTGTAATTAGAGTGGCCATTACACCACGATAGAGAAGACCCACTAAATGGAATTTCCATAAGCCCACAAATATCAATAGTATGATTAAAATTTTCCATGGCCACTGCATTTCGAGGTCTTCCCCCATGTCTTTCATGATCATATCTAATGATATTAAAATCTCCAACAACAATCCAGGGCAAGTTATTCATATTAGTGTCTTCTAAAGCACTCCATAACCTTCTACGTTCTTGATAATAGCATTTAGCATATACCAAGGTAACGTAAATTGGTTTCAGATTATCCATCATACTAACCGTAATAAATTTATCCCTCATATCCTGCACTACCAGGTTAGTTTCCTGTTTCCACATCAACCACAATTTTCCACCAACAACAGCATTAGAGATACAATTATCAAATTTAAGACGATTTCGCCAAACCTAAATTTTAGTATTTGAAATCATAGGCTCTGTAAGCATAAGAACTTTCGGCTTCAACTTCCCAATCAATATCTTTAGTCTATTTCTCGACATGCCTAAACCCCTCACATTCCAATATAAATAAGAATTCATCATAAATCAAGTCTTGAGGGTTTGCTTTTCACCCTAGATGATCCGCTTATTTTAATGGCCTTTTTCCTGTTAATCTCTGTCTCTACATGCAAATCTGATTATGAAAGACATCCCTTTCCTCTTGCCAAATGCTGTAAGGAGTCCTCTATTTCCGACTCAGAGCAGATTTAAATTTCTCCTTCTTCTCTTTCAAGAGAAGTCGGCACTAAGTCATTCACAACATTCAAGTTCGATCGGATCTCCTCATTGCATTCCCCAGTAATCATATCGTGTTTTTCCACATTTACTTCCCCAAGTAAGACCTCCAAAACCAATGAAGGATTATGAATAGCTTCAACCTCCTCCCTGATGATGGAAATCGTGTTATTTACTTCGGATCCACTTGGATTTTCCATTTGCATGGGCTGATCATTAGAATTTTTGTTTTGCGCGGCCTGTTCATCAGTCTTCTTATTTTCCATGACCTGGAACTCAACTCCATCAATACCTTCCACTCCCTTAGTAAACCCGTTAAATTCATGAACCTAAGTTTTTTCCATTTCTTTGGATTGCTCGGCATTCACCATAGTTTCTGCCAATAGGCTAGTTTCTCCCTTTTGAAAAATCATAATACTTTGCTCCTAGGTTGTCTCCTTTTCTTCTGAGATTTTTTCCTGGTCTTTACGTACCCATTCTTTTTGCGCCTTCCCACCATCATTTTTAGGATCACCATCCTTCTTATGAGCACTCCACTTACAGGTCTTAGCATTATGGCCTTGCATATGGCATTTCATGCAATATGCGGGTAGTGTCTCATAAATGATTTCTTGCAGAAAACTGTTTGGTTGTCGAGGAATACCAATCCAGGTTGCCGCTAATGGCTCTTTGGATATGTCCATTTCAACACAAATTCGAGCCCCTTCAGTCCGAGTTGCACATTTTATAGGATTGTCTCGTTTCAGATACCGTCCAATCGGAGACGTGATGTTACGCAAATAAGAATCTTGATAATAATTCGGGGGAAGTCCTGGCAATGAGATCTAGACAGGAACTTTCCTAGGTTCTTTGTCTTCCTGAAATTCGGTAGTCCAATAAAAAACATGATAAACTGCACCATCAATATATGTCGCCTCCCTCGTTAAGGCTTTGATAAAATCTTCCTCAGATGACATTCTGATAAATACATTTCGAAGCTTCAGCATCGACGAAACAACCGGCTGTTTAGATAGACCCCATCTAGAACGTATAAACTCTAATAGAATCAAGTGAAGGCCTTTGTCTCAGAAACTTAAGAACTATCGAGAATTTGAAAGGGAGCGCCGAGTTCTCAATTTCTTCATTTGAAAATAAAATACATACGTCACCATCTATAATTTTCGGGCCACGAAAAGGAACCACCACCTCTGGAATAGGTTGTGGAGAATCAAGTAACAAATCTGCAAAAGTTCTTTGCTGGGAAGCGACCACCGGAGCGGCCTGGGGGCCCTCAGCGGCTGCCATGCACACTCTAAAAAAACCCTAAACCAATCGCCCACAAATCGCCCAAAACATACTCCCGAAAATTGCAGAAGGTCCCACTAGATAAATACTCTCGTTTTGGACATTAAACAGCGGCCACGCAGCAGATTGTATTTCTTTTGGTGGCAGAGACTGCGCGCCAATCTCAAGCATGTTCAAGACAGTGCAACTATGCATGCCTTGTCCAAAAGGATGGCTGGGTTCAAATCCAACAACAACTCGAGTTGCATTTTACTTTACTGCCCAATCTTCTGAATAAAAAACATATGGAGTGAGTTGAGCAGGCCCAAACAAATCAAACCCCATTGGATGAGTTGGATCGATCGAAAGAGCTCTGTCCATCTTACAAATCGGAGCCCAACCAAAATTATGCTATCTCGAATTAAGTTCTAAATTATGTGATTACAGAATCATTTTGATCTTTTGCTTGGAAAAAAGATCTAAACCTGCCCAAACCCTAATACATATATATACTTGAACCAAGTATTTGTTTGGTATGTGCAAATCAGCATGCATGATTGGCAGCAGCTTAATTAATGCTTTACGTTGATATTGTCCCGTTTGGATAAAAGTGTCTAGCAAAGCGTCTTTTGTATCGACCAACATCTTTTATTTCAGGTGCAGGATAGAGCTTTAAAAAAGAGAATTAATTAAATTGCAATCCAATTAATTTTCATGAATAGGGCTAGCTGATCCATATATACATATGAAAAAATTCTTGATATAAGTTTCACACAACTGCACACTACTTAAAAACATTTGATTTTATTATTTTACCCTCATATTTCATGAAATTAAAACATGAAATATGAAATATGAGAATAAAAAAATAAAATCACATATTTTTTAAGTAGTGTGTAGAATGTGTGACTTCTGTATAGCATGACTTGTATATATATATATATATATATAACTTTGAGTACTATTTGACAATGCTTATGCTAAAATTAACTGTTACAAAATATTACTAATTATGATAATTAATATTATATGTTCGTAACTCCAACTGAATGTACGTAGGTGTAGGATTTAAGTTTGAGCAGAAAACGTGTGCGATAAAGAGAAAAAAGGATCTGATCAGAAAAAGACGTAGGTTTGACTATATATAAATTCAAACGAGTAGCAATAGAGCCACCGCTCCCAGCGCTACCGTTAATGGTTTTGAGTTTTTTATTTTTTTTTTGTATTTTATTTTTTGTATTTTTTTAATACATTTAAATATTTTTAAAAAAATAAAAAAATTCATAATATTATTAAAAAGTATTTACTTAATCATTAAGTAAAAAAAATAAAAAAATAAAAAAAGTACAGCGATAGAATCTATTAGTAAAAATCATTTATAAGAGTAGTATTATTCAATTCAAAATTCATTGACAAAGGACTCAAAAAAAAGAGGAGGTTGGATATAAATTGCTGCAAAATAATACTAGGGCCATAGCTCAAGGCGTTTAAAGAAAGTTGAAAAGTGAGGGGCCGAGCCATCAAATTAAGTTGCTTTCTAGCTAGCTTGACCACCTAGCTAGCTAGCTACAGATCAGCAGAAAGCATGCCCACCCACCAAAGTCCTTTCATGCTTCATGTAGTAACATCGATCTGCATCCATCCCAGCTGACGTACAGTTCTTCCATCAAACTAGACATATAAGAACGAGTAAATACTGCCACAACAGATCAAGGTCGGATCAAGCGAGGGATTTGTATCGTCTGTACCTACCTTTTATGGTGACTAGCTGGTTAGAGGGGCTTTCGGTCTGCTCTTTGTATGTTATTTTTTCCAAGAAATTACCTCCTCTTTGTAATATTATGATGTTTTTTCCTGCGCGCGAGCTATAAAAGTGTGGGTAATTATAAATGAAAAATGATAAACTCATAACATTTTATAAATTTCGCGTTATTTAAGAGCACTGGCAGTACTCTTCAATCATGAGCCTAAGAATGAAGGAGTAGGGTTACGTATTCAGTATCAGTAAAAGGCTGTCCGCAGCTGCCCTATATATATAATTATACAAACAAATTAATAATTATTAAATTATAGCTGTCATTGAACGGCAGGCATGCATGAAGCAATGAAGACTGAAATCTAAGACCCCGATCTTTTTTATTGTGATCTCATAATCACCATGATTATACATATAAGACAACAAACATGGGAGATCATTGCAAAAACAAGTTCCAATTAGTCCCTCAATGGAGACATCATTTCGGTCTCATGAGCTCTGACAGAATAATGTGATCTTTCTTCCCCGTTTCCACTATACCCTCGCTTTTTCAATATCTTTGCTTTTTAACTTTTTCTGTGTAAAATGTGCTAGGAGACCTTCATTCATCGAAAGCTTTTTGATCTTTGAACCTTCCTGAATCAGAATGAAAGAAAACAGGCCCAAAACAAACCCTAGGTCGCAGTACATGAAAGAAACGAGAGAGAAAAAAACACACACACACACATCGATCCCAGAAAATAGAACATTAAATGGGGGTTCCCAAAGTGATGCAGCCACACAAGATCTGCATATGATCAAACAGAAACTAGAGAGTTGATGGATGATTTTTGTGTGCATACAAAGATTATTTAAGCAGAAAATACGAACCTGCAACACAGACATAAAGAAGAAATAAAACTAGGCATAAATAATCTTAATTTCTTCCTTTTCCTATTTAGAAACATAACAAAAGTGGAGTTCGGGTGATTGAGTAGACAAGCATCAGGCCCTTGGAACTGCAATTGCATGACTATTCATTATTAGAAAAGTAACATAAAATAAAGAAAAAGAAAGCAAATGGATGAAGCCAACAGAAGATGATGGTTTATCATGGAATATGCATGCTCTATACCTTGATGTCAATCGTGTACATGAGAGAACAGATGGAGGAGATATATCACGAGGATCTTACAAAGAGAAGCCAACAGAGCTCAGTTGGCAGTATGCCCACCTCCAGAGAGAGAGAGAGAGAGGACGAGGTTTTCTATTGATCAAGGGAGGTGGACAGAATGCCAATAAACTCTGTTAGAAAGCCTTTGTTAAATCCACATGAACGCACTGCCCTTGTATTCACCATTGAAGATCCGCGCAGACATTGATATGCAAATGAACTCGTACAGAGACACAGAAACGGAGAAAGAGAGCAATAACTACATGGGAGAAGGAGATGGGGGGATAGAGGGGTTCTATTTAAGATGCGACGGGGGCAAGCACAGTGAGAGAGTATGCAGGGTGTAATTAATAATTGAGAAGGTAAGTGAAGGAGATCAGGTGGTTTTGGACTCGAAAGATGGATAAATAATCACAGATTGGAGGGTTTATATATATATATATATATATATATATATATATCTGTGTGTGTGTGGGGCATATTCAGAAGGATCGTAATATTATTCAGCTTCCCCCTTATCCTCCCCCTCCCCCTGGTTCCTAGACGAAACCCCTATACCTCCTTTCCCCTCAATCGGCCTTTTATTGCCTTTCTCACCCCTTTTAACCTCTTTTCCTCCCTCGTTTCTGATGCCGAAAGCCACACCCGACTCTCTCTCTCTCTCTCTCTCTCAAGCAAGGGAACTGAGAGTCTTTGCTAAGTGACGAAAAAATGACAAGGCTCAAAGAGGATCAGTTTCGGATTAAGGGGAAACTCTAGTTTGGAGATGGAGATGGGATGAATTGAGATTAAAATTAAAAATTAATTAAAATATTATTAAAATATTTGTTTTTAATATTATTTTTATTTTAAAATTTGAAAATGTTGAAGTTTTTTATTTTATTTTGTATAGAAATTAATTTAAAAAAAATTATAATGATGAGATGAGATAAAATGAGTTGAAATTTTTTTTGAAAACAAACGAAAGCTGAATTCCTCGTCTGCACTTAATTCCTCATCTGCACCGACCTTGAGTATAACAGGCAGGTTTGGGGAGTGAGATGAGATACAAAATTCTCATCTCATCTCATCTCATCATTACACTTTTTTCAAATCCTCATACAAAATATAATAAACAATTCAACTTTTTCAAATTTCAATGCATCTTTTTCAAATCCCAAAACAACAATAATATTAAAACATAATATTTTAAACTTCAAAATAAAACACAAAATTTTCATCTCACCTCCCAAACCTAAGATCACGATTCTCGCACATACGTTACCTAAATTTAAAAAAAAAATACAGAAAAATGAGATCTTTCAAGAAAATTAGTAGAGAGATTCTTGTGAGGTTTTGTGAAAGCTCATGTCTCAGTCATCTATAGAAAAATACGTTCCAATTGGGATAATTATATATATATATATATTATTGGAGTCTTCATGATAGAATTAATAATCCACTGTTGTTTATTTTTCTCTCAATTTTCAACAGCTAGCTAGCATTAATGGAATTATAATTAGAAGAACAACGTAACGTCTATCTTCAATATGGTGAGATACACCACAGGCTGACAAAATTAAAGATTTATCTACATTAACAGATCTCATCAGCAGAGGGATTAATTAATAATTGGCGTATACATGATGGATTCGTATGTAGTTAATTTGAATAGTATTTTCAATGAATTTCTTGAGCAAATATAGCCTATCGGGTTCTTATTATATATATACATCTGCAATTAAGAGGTGTGATGCATTTTTCAAGTACTGTCCAGCACACATATATACTTGTTCTCGAGTTTTGCTACACAACTTTCACCATACTCCACACTCCACATTTTTTTAAATTTTTTAATTTTTTTTGAATTTATTCTTTTTAAATTATTTCAAATTTTTTATTCATTATTCATATAATAAATATTTAATAAAAGAAAAAAATAATAAAAATTAAAAATAATGTAGAGTGTGGAGTGTTAGGAAGTTGTAAAGATTTTTAATTTGTTCTCCATTTTCCTTTATAAAGCTATCTAACATATTATACCGACTGCTATTTCAGTTTGTAATTTATTTTTGTAAGATGTGTTTACGTCTCTTTTCCATCTACTTTCTTTAATTTCCATCTACTTGATTGATGCAATATGAATCGTTTCTACAAACTGTTATACAAGCTTGTAATATATCTAATTAATAATTTATGCACAAATTGATCGATCTATACAAGTTTGTATCCAGCTGCCCAGAAAAATAAGGTTCCGTTGGGATACATAAATATATATTCTCAACTCATCTTATCATTATAACTTTCTCAAATTTTCACACAAAATATAATAAGCATTTCAACTTTTTAAATTACAAAACAATAATAATATTAAAAAATAATATTCTAACAATATTTTATTCAATTCATTTAAAACCATCTCATATCATCTCATCTTAATATACAAATGAGTCCTAAATGGATTTGTATATTGATCGCTATATAATTTTCATGAGATATGGGATGCAAATTAAACTTGGCACGTGACTAATAATGAAGTGAAATAATTAAGATAGTTTGCTTGCAATGGTAACCATGATTCAATTTATGTTATTAAGAATCATGATCATCAGTTTGATTCTTGAAAAACTAAAGCGATAACACTCACTTGTTAAGACGTGATTTTCAACCATAAATTAACTTATTCTTGCAAACCATCATTATCCTTAATTATCAGTTTCTAAGTTTCCCCATTTTTTTCTTCTCTCCTTTCTTAATTTCTTACCTCATTCCAAGTCAACCAACTACTCAATTCTCAGTGATCTAATCTGCTTATACTTTCTTCATTTTTGACAGATGCCTCGTCATCTCAAGATCATCAAGATTGTATAACTTTGACGGATCAAAAAATGAATTGACTACTCCTCTATATATATATATATAATACATAACAATTATATATTTTATATAGGGCCAGCAAATTGTGAAATATATATATATAAGCTTTCAACCGAGTTTAATGGATCAGCAGCAATGGTGGGCCGGGGGAGCCAACCTTCTCAGTCATGGGTCCTACTAAACCACTAAGTGTGGAATCCTAGGTACGCTCCACTCCTTTAGAAGAACAGAAGAAGAAACTATACATGAGAATTCAAATCCACAATTCCTTTTGACCTAAAGGAGCACTAAAAAATACGATTAAAAGGTCAAACATAGGTCAATTCTCTCCCAGTCCCAGCTATATTGGTAATTAATTAGTAGCAGTACTACTCATGTCTTCCATAATCCAAATATATATATATATATACTCCTTTTTCATTGACTGAAATGCAAAGTGGGTGTTGGCGAAAATAGAAAAACAAGAGCAAAAGAAATAAATTAGCAGAGTCACAAATGCTATGGACATGCACAGAGATAGAGATATGAAGAAATCTTCCATTTTGTCGATCGATACGTCGCACTCATCACGCCCACAACCCACGCTCCTTAAAAACACCCACCAGCTCCCTCTACATCATCTCTATCAATATTTATTTATAATACCAAAAGTTCCACAAATACTCATTATTTTATATATATACGTTTTCGCGTGTGTGTATTTATTAGGCCAATCCAATATAGTCATACTATTTATTGCTCAAATCTACCACCTCAACCAAACCCAATTAATTTCACCTATATTCAATTCAGAATTCGACAACACACAAGAAATCAACCCAGAGTTTATATAGAGCACTGATGCTGACGACTTTGTTCCCATCCCCAGCTGTTTACACCCCATTAGTCTGTGAGCCACAGACTGGTTCTGCAGCTGATTGCTGTCTAAGCCATGATTGAGTCGTTGGGAACTGAGAAGTTAAGAATAATGTTTTATCGGTAAATCTTAATAAAGGTTAGAGCTGCTGCGATTTTTGTTAATTAGCAGCTTTTACCATGAAAATTAAAAAAAAAAAAATTATTCGAAAACTGGGGTACGTTTGCTTCACCTTTACTAACTTCTCTCACATAAGCAGACAAAAAATGACTTGGATAACTAGGTTTTCGTTGAGTTTTGTAGGACTGTTTATTGGTACTATATATATATATGACATGATCATGAGTATTACCTTAAAAATTCAAAGGTAATGGAACCATACTCATGACCCAGGAAATTGTCCTTTTTTTTCTCTCTCTTTTAATCCTGTTTACAGTAACTTGCTCCATGTAATGTTGGTTTCACTTAAATATATGACCGACATTACTCCAATTTTCCGTTACATTTAGCTAGGGTAAAGTACTAGTTGCCTCATCTCTGGTGGGTAGAACCCAAAGGAGTACTGGCATTATCATTTCGTAGTTTCTTTTGGGTTAATTGTTAACGTGCCAGGCATGAAATGGAACAAACAAAATGAAGACCATAAGCTCTTATTATAAGTACTTGATATGAAGACCACTTCATGATCATCATGTATATATATATTCAGTTTACTTTCATTTAGCTGAAACGCAGTACTACTGTTACTTAACTTTCTTGCAGTTCTTCCATTTTGTCATTAAGTGGATCAAGGCCGTCTGGCCTACACAAAGAAAGAATTACAGGCTGCAGCCTGCGATGGTGCGTCGAATTGTCATTATCTAATGCCATCAATATAACGGAGCAAAGCAAAAGACTAAAAAAGTTCTGTAATATTATATATGGAAACTTTCACGCGAGAAACAACATGACTTTTCTCGCTTCTTTTAGTTTTATGCATAAACCTAAGCTTTGATAAAAGTTCATGCGCTTTGTACCCTGCGCTCTTTGCAACTTTGTAGTGTAAAACTTTTATCCTCCTTTCTTTTCTTTAATTTGTTTCCTTTTCGGAAAAGGCTTTTTTAGGGTTGGGTGCCATGGTAGGGACCGTTGGTGTTCTTTTACAAAGAAAGTCATGGTGTCCAAGATATTAAACAAAAAGACATTAAACAATATTCGAGATTTCCGAATTTCTTCTATCTTGGCGGCATTTTTTTTTATACAGAAAACTCCAATTTATCTAATCAAACTTTTTTTTTTTTTTTTTGGGGGGGGGGGGGGGGGGGGGTTCTTGATAATTGATATCGGCAGAAGGGGAAGAAAATTACGTACAGTACTCAGGCGGGCACAACAGTGAAATGCAAATATATACTAATTAACCGAGATTTGGTAGAGAATATTATACGTACTAGTTATCAAAATTCAAACATGATCGAGAAACCAAAGCACCGGCCAGGCACGAACAGGCAGGGCTGCAGGAGGAATTTTTACTTTTGCCTATTACACAGCTCGATGCATGGAAATGCACCCCTTTTCATGATTGTGAGCTATTGGGGTTCAGGTGTATATGCTTTTACCAAGTCATGTATCTGCTTTTACCAAGTATCATTGCATTTTCTTTCTTTGTACAAAAAGAATGCCCGTCGTGCCCGTTGGTGTTGGTTTAGTAGGAGAGAAAAGAATCTCTGCCATGTTAGACTTTTGGAGCGTTTTCCACTATCTCTTTCAACTCCTAAGCCAAAGTATATATATATATATATATATATATATATAACAAATTACCCGATAAAAATCGTTGGAAATACAAACTTTCACAGCTTTGTACATCGATCACTTTTACTGTCAATCAGAGGTGGAGATCTCTAATTAGAAGCCATTAAAGTTAGGTCTTACATGTTCTGATCGAGGTTTCCATCTCATCTTATTATCTCTTCTTTTCTTTTCTTCTCCTCTTTCTTTCACTTTTGCATTTTCCCTGTCGAAGGGCAGCGTTTACTTATTTTTGCAGGAGTTTGGATTCTGTAACTATTTGTACTTACCGGCTGCTTTGACTTCCAAACGAGTGTGTCACGCTGAGGTATTGATGGGACGACAAAACGGCATGTTTTAACATCTACACATAATCAATTCAAGTCAATAAGTGAAAAGGATAAAAGCAAGACAAGGTTTCAATAAATCAGATCTCCATAGATAGTATATGGAGACGTACTGCTTTATATATAACTGCTGTAGTGTACATAGTTGAACACAATACAAATACTCAAAACTTATCAGTCAGTTACATTGTTCTTATCTATATCTTTATCAATATTTGAATCATTAACAGATCGTGTATCATTAGAAGTCTCATCTGTTGCAATCTTTATCTTGTCTTTAACATCTTCTAGAACTCTGTTTCGTACACGCCCCTCAAGCAAAGCAGGGCAGCAGCCACGTGAAGCTTGTCTTTGAGAGTATTGAACCTTGGAGAAGGAAGTGGTTTAGTCAATACATCGGCTAACTGATCTTTCCCAGATATGAACCGAACATCCAAGGTTTTCTTAGCCACCTGTTCACGCACAAAGTAAAAATCCAACTCAACATGTTTTGTTCTAGCATGGAAGACCGGGTTGGCTGTCAAGTATGTAGCTCCGATATTATCACACCAGAGAATCGGAGCATGTGTTTGGAAAATACCAAGCTCACGACAGAGAGACTGCAACGAGATGAGTTTTGCCGTAGTGTTGGCAACAGCCCGATACTCTGCTTCCGTACTCGATCGTGCCACAATCGTTTGTTTCTTTGAGCTCCAAGATACAATGTTATTTCCAAAGAAAATGCAATATCCACTTGTGGACCTTCGATCATCAGGTGACCCTGCCCAGTTGGCATCAGAGTATGCTATAAGTTGTGAGTTAGAGCTCGGTCGAAGAAGGATACCATGATCTAAAGTGTGTTTTAGGTATCGAAGTATGCGTTTCACTGCTGTCCAGTGATTTGTTGTTGGTAGATGCATGAATTGACACACTTTGTTTACGGCAAAAGAGATATCGGCTCTTGTTAACAACATATATTGAAGTGCCCCAACTGTGCTTCTATAGAGTGTTTCATCTTCAAAAGCATCACCAGCAAATATGGACAGGGCATGAGAGGTAGACATTGGGGAAGCCACTGGTTTGGCGTTCATCATATTAGTGCGCTGTAGTAAGTTCAAAATATATCTTTGTTGAGAGAGGAATAATCCTTCTGCTACAAAGTGAGCCTCAATGCCGAGAAAATAGTGAATGTCCCCAAGATCTTTAAGAGCAAATTCCATACCAAGAGACTGAATTACAGAGGAGACAGCAGATGAGGATGAACCTGTGATTAATATATCGTCCACGTAAACTATAATGTAGATGGTTAGCTGATCACGTTGGAAAGTAAAGAGTGATGCATCTGACTTAGCATTAACAAAACCCAACGATATTAGCTTGTCATTGAGGCGTGAATACCAGGCTCTAGGCGCCTGTTTTAAACCATAAAGTGCCTTATGAAGTCGACATACATGATCAGGGTATTGAGGATGAGCAAATCCGGGAGGTTGTTGCATGTATACTTCCTCATTAAGAATTCCATGGAGGAAAACATTATTAACGTCTAGTTGTTTGATGCACCACCGATGACTGATAGCGTGAGCTAACACAAGTCGAATGGTAGTGGGTTTAACCACTGGGCTGAATGTGTCTTGAAAGTCTAGACCTTCTTGTTGATGGTACCCCTTGGCTACAAGTCCGGCCTTATACCGATCAAGTGTGCCATCCGGCTTCCGTTTAACTTTGTAAACCCAGCGACACCCCACAATGTTCATATCAGTTCGCGACTGAACAAGTGACCAGGTACCATTTTGTAGTAGGGCATTGAATTCGGCATTCATGGCCTGTCTCCACTCAGGGTGTTTAGAAGCATGAGTATATGAAGATGGTTCAGGCAGGGGAAAAATCTGAGATGGCCACAAGGGCTTTGGGAATAGGATATCGGATACAACCATCATGATATTGTTTGGTTTTGACAATATTGTTCTGGAGCCGAGTTTGCATCGGATGAGGTCGAGGTGGTGTAATTTCTGCTGCAGCTGGCTGGGCTGAGGCGGACAAGGAAGGACTGGACTGATGCAGACTGGGTGAAGGGGATGCGTTTTGTGGAGACTCAACAGGAAGAGATGAGATGGAATTAGTAGGTTCTGAATAGGGTAGAAAGGATGACTTTGGTGGTTGCGACATAGGAGGCGATGGACTTAGCACTCGTAATGTGGATGGTAAGGGAGTAAAATCAGCTTGAACTAAGAGAGGCTTGTCTTTGACAATACTGAACGGAAAATTGGACTCATTAAATATAACATGCAGTGACAGAAAAATGCAACCAAATATGGGTTCAAGACATTTATACCCACAATGATGAGAGCTATACCCAAGGAAAATACACCTTTGAGACCGAAAATGCATTTTGTGACGATTATAAGGTTGAAGATAGGGCCAGCATTCACACCCAAAGACACGTAAAATGGAATAATCAGGAGGCCGTTCAAATAATTTTTCAAACGGGGAGATATGAGACAAGATAGGAGTTGGTAGATGATTGATGAGATAACAAGCCATTTGAAATGCAGAATCCCAATATTTATATGGTATAGATGTGTGGGATAGGAGGGCAAGACCAGTTTCTACAATGTGCCGGTGACGTCTTTCGACGGAGCCATTTTGTTGATGAGTGTGAGGATAAATAATACGATGATGAATCCCAAGAGAATTAAAAAATTTATGGAGACTCCGAAATTCACCACCCCAATCGGTTTGAACCATTCGTATTTTACGGTTAAAGAAGCGTTCTACATGTAGATAAAAAGAACGAAACAAAGGTAGAACATCAGATTTTTGGGAAATGGGAAATAACCGAGAGTATTTACTGAAATGATCAACAAAAAGAACATAATATTTATTCCCTTCAGTAGATAAACAAGGGGATGGTCCCCATACATCACTAAAAATAAGATCTAACAGATCCTTAGAGACAGTCTCAGACGTAACAAATGGTAGCTGATGGCTTTTGCCTTGTTGACAAGCAGCACACACACTATCAATTTTATTAGATATTATAGGTAGAGAAAATCTATAAATAATACTCTGAACTATTTTCATGGAGGGATGACCGAGACGGGAATGCCAAGTAGTCAATGGAGCACGACTGGAGAGAAGAGCTTGAGGTAAACGAGAGATGGTGGAGGGGAAAGGATATAGCCCAGCCTCAGTTTTGCCGCACAGCAGTATGTTCATCGTGGCCTCGTCCTTGATGCAAAAATAATCCCCATGAAATTCAATAAAAACACCATTATCAGCAGTAAATTGACTCACAGAAATCAAGTTCTTTGTAACTGAGGGCACATGTAACAGGTTTTTCAATAAGAATGAATTATTGGATAAAGGTAATTTAGAGGAACCAATGTGATCAACATTCAAACCTGTACCATCACCAACGTGAATCTAGTCAGGGCCATGATATGGCTCAGTATGAAGGTTGAGAATATGAAAATCATTTGTGAGATGGTGAGTGGCGCCCGAATCAGCTTACCATGCAGTGTCATTGTTGGCAGGAGCAGTTGCCATAAAAGCAGTAGGCAACGATTGAGAATTCTGAAAGGAATGATCAAATCGATGCCAACAAGATATTGCCGAATGTCCAGACTTTCCACATACTTGACACTGGACGCGGGATGGCTGTGGGCTGTTGGTGGGAGTTCCACGGCTTCGACCACGACCGCGACTACGGAAATTATTATTGGAGAATCGACCGCGGTGACCATTGTGAAGATTATTTTTGTGAGAGACTTCTTTATTTGTTGCTAGATTGGCAGAGGCTACTGCTATGTCGACAACGGAGGTCTGTTGCTCAAGGAGCGCCTCATAAGTTAATAAGTGGCCAAAGACATCATCAAGTGTCATAGGATCAACCCTTGTTGTGATTGATGTAATAAGGGGATCATAGGCAGTGTCGAGTCTAGCTAGGAGGTAGGAAACAATCTCACATTCCTCCAAAGGTTTGCCAATTGCGGCAAGAGTATCATATAGGATTTTAGCCTTCTGAAAGTAATATGTGATTATGGAGTCACCCTTTTTAAGAGTAGAAAGTTGGAACCTGATTCTTGTGATTCGAGCTTGAGAGTGGGAAGAGAACATTCGCTGCAGCACCAACCAAACTTCACAAGATGTTGAGAGGCCGACAACTTGAGTCAGTACCCCTTCGGATAATGAGGACACCAGCAAACTGAGGATCACTTGGTCCTGCTGAAACCACCTTGTAAAGGCTGGATTAGGTAGTGAGATGTCCCCAACATCGGGCAAGTAAGACGACGGAGGAAGAATACTTCCATCAACGAAACCAAAAAGTTGTTGCCCGCGTAGATATGGCATAATCTGAGCCTTCCACAGTAAATAATTGTACTTGTTGAGTTTTATAGTAATAAAATTTGAGAGATTTGAAGGAGAATATAATTGTGGAGGAAGACCAGATGGTGAAGCCGCAAAGGAAGAATGGGAGGAGGATGAGGAATCAAAAGCCATGGATCACAGACGTTGGTCTTTAATGGCTCTTGATACCATGAAAAGGATAAACGCAAGACAAGGTTTCAAGATGAATAAATCAGATCTCCATAGATCGTATATGGAGACGTACTGCTTTATATATAACTGCTATAGTGTACATAGTTGAACACAATACAAATACTCAAAACTTATCAGTTAGTTACATTGTTCATATCTATATCTTTATCAATATTTGAATCATTAACAGATCATGTATCATTAGAAGTCTCATCTGTTGCAATCTTTATCTTGTCTTTGACATCTTCTAGAACTCTGTTTCGTACAATAAGTCATGCTTTGCCACATAAACGAAAAATGGTTTTTGTATAATTCTCAATAAAAATCTATCAGACCAATATGTATCAGTAACTATATAGATATCAAATCATATCGTTGGTCATGACTCACCAGCACACGGGTGAACTCACTTGCTTTCCAATAAAAAAATCATTAAATTAATTAGCTAGGTGGTAGTTTGTATTTTTGGCTTTAAGTCTCGTGAGAAAACATAAAATTAGGCCGGCCGATTTCTGAGAATAGCGCCAAGTCCTTAATTCCAAAGTGCAATATTAAGTGGAAATAGGTACGTACTTTCAATTCAAGTTAGTTTATAATTGAGAAAAATATTAGAACTCATGCAAACTCGGGTGATCAGTTCGCTCGATCGCAGGTCTCACATGCATTTCACGAGCTGATTGGTACGTAGTCGTTGCTTCAGTGCAGGGACGGAACTATGTTGTAGGTTGGGGGCTACCGTCCTCCCAAAAATTTTAAAAACTAGTCTTATATATTATATAATTATTATTTTAAGTGTAAATATTTTTAAAATATTTAAGATTGCCCCCCAACACTCAAACATAAAGTATATCACTCAAATATCTTTAAGTCCATTAACATAATAGTCTTGATTTAACATCTCTATCTCTCTTTATTTATCTTTGGTGTGCATTATGCAGTTTGTTTAGTTTCATATCAATGATATCATATAAGTTTTTATTGTCTTTCTGAGCTTACATATATAGTTACACGATATTTTTATTTTTTATTTTCATTTGGGTCATTCTCGACTTCATTAAATTTTTTGCGTATCACCTGTACATAATCTTCCTTTACAACCTTTGAGATATTTTTAACCACATACTAATTAGTTAATTAGCTAGAAGTTTCAAGAGAGTTTATCTAATAGTTAAAATAAATCTGGCATATGAGAGGTAGCAAATTTATCTAGCTAAATGATTGATGAGACGTTTCTAGAGAGATAGAGAGTATGTGAAGAATTTATTAGTTATTCACATGCTTTTTTTTTATTCACTTATTAATAGTAATACGATTATACAATAAAAAATCTAACGACTTTTATATTTTTAGATACTTTTTCAGGTTTATTCTTAATTTATAAATTTTTCTTAAAGCTTAGATAAATATGAGTAAATCGAGAAAAATTGTATAATTTTATACGTATGATTATTTTTTTATATAGTTATGTGTAAAAAATACATATTATTTATGCTGACACATATCGCACACTTTGCCGATATCCCCCAGACACCAAATCTTAGTTCTGCCCTTCTTCAGTGGGTGCTACACCCATGTTCAGCAAATTAATTTGTATGAGATTTCAGTTGATATGAGCACGTAAGCTCTATGCATGCATAAGCTTGTTCTTTCTTTTTTTTCATGAAGATGAAGTTGATCTCCTGTGAATCCTCTGCGATTAAATTGAAATCATGCATGAATATTTTTTTATTATTAAATAATTAGATTTATAAGTGAAATGATAAAAAAAAATAAAAAAAAATCACAACAAAATACAATAGACCCTTTAATTAGATCCCATGATCTTCTCTTTAGACTGATGTAGGGTATATCTGTCACGAGAGAGTGGCTTGTTATTGGTTTGAATGTTAGAGAAGAGAGATGTGGCCAATTAGGTGTCGAGTTGAAGAGTTTCAATTCAAAGCAGGAATGATGAGGGCGATGACGATGGTTATGATGATGCGGGAGACTCTTTTCCAGCTCTACTTCCATGTGACTCTTCTCTCTGTCCCATTATTATCTTGCCTTCCAATACGTCGGGGCCCATCCACGTACAAGATCTACAGATCATCATCTCAAATGGCGAGCTTAATATTCCATTAAAAAATAAAATAAAATAAAAAAAATCTGTCCCTCTCCCTCAAATGGGAATCTATATATACTGATCTCTGGGATTCTCTCACAATTCAAGGAACACAAAATAAGACGATAGATTTTGGATTGAATAACTTTGATACGCTGATGATGCATGCATGCATCCTCTAGCTCTAATTTTCACTTTCACTCGCTAGCTGCAGCCTGCATCTGATCATAATAATGAAAGATCGTAGTTCCCAAAACCTGCTTATATTATATTAAGATGCATGACTTTGCTGTTTTGCCTGCATACGTACGGGACTTTTAACACCATATATAGGCTCTCTTTCAAATTTTAGGATTTGGCTATTGTTGAGGTCTCCCGTTAGGTTATTTTATGTATTTTTTTTATTCTTTTTTTAAATAATTTTTTTTAACACTTTTAGATATTTTTAAAAAATTAAAAAAAATTATAACATCATTAAAAACATTTTTTTAATCACGAAATAAATAAATAAATAAATAAATTTCCCGCTACTGAGATTTTTTTTACTTCGTGATTAAGGAAATATTTTTTAATAATCTTGTAAATTTTTTTTATTTTTTAAAAATATTTAAAAGTATTAAAAAAATCTATGTAAAAAAGGAAAAAGAAAACACATAAAATAGCCTAGAGGGAGCCCCCAACGCCAGGGATGGCTTTAGTATTATTTAAATCAAATTATCTCACCTCATCTCATATAATCATTATAAATATTTTCTTAAACTTTCACATGAAATATAATAAATAATTTA
Source organism: Juglans cinerea (assembly GCA_961763995.1). Classification (NCBI taxonomy): domain Eukaryota; kingdom Viridiplantae; phylum Streptophyta; class Magnoliopsida; order Fagales; family Juglandaceae; genus Juglans; species Juglans cinerea. Next base: position 28,162,152 of record CAUIVZ010000005.1, read on the forward strand.
ACTTTTTCAAATTTTAAAATAAAAATAATATTTTTTTCAAATTTTCTATAAAACATCTCATTTATCTAGTAACCAAACGAGACAAGTCTGATGGCAGCTGCTTTTTATTTGAAAAACCCAAACAAAGCAAAGAAAAATGGTTTTTGTTTTCATAATCAAATCAGCTTGGCCTTTGGTGATAAACGAATGGCAAAATGCATTTCAAATTGAACAACTTATGCTGATAGGAAGATCACAGATTAGACCGGAATCAAAATGTCGAGTCTTTCTTTTCATGATATCAGAAGGAGCTAGCTAGGAACAAACACATTTTTTTTACTCGCTGAAAAAATGTATGGTGGAGAGTAGTAGACGCTAGCTCCTGATCAAAAAATCCTCATGATAAGCTTGAAATTTAGTTTGACCTCAATTCTATCAAAGATAAAAGTGGCCGTAGTAAGTCGTGTGCAGAAATAATGGTTATAAATTTTATCTGGCTTGTCAGAAAGACTTTGAATTCGACATCTTTAATCCATCAAATCAGACTAGGGTAATTTCTTAGAGTAATGTTACATACAGTCGTGCAATGTGCAAACGTCGTGCAATCGCTTTGAAAAAGAGTGGGATTCACTATTAAAAAATTAATTTCTTTTTATGTGGGTCCCATATTTATTTACTTTTTTCAAAGCGACTGCATGACGCTTGCACACTCACGACTGCAAGTATCATTTTTCAATTTCTTACTACTAAACCGACACCCACTATTAGGAAAAAAAAACATTCTAGAAATCCTATTCCATAAAGCAAGAAGCAACGTGTTTTGCCCCAGATCACGCTTCCAGAAATATTTGATATTATTATATTATTATTAGAGACGGTAAATGAAAACCCAGTACAACGTACGATTCTCCTAGTAAATTTGTAATATACTATGGCTAAAGGGAAAAGCCCAAGCCCCCGAGGCCAATCCCAAAATAGATATGGGTAACGGATAATATTTGCTTTAGAGGCTTTACTTCTGCCATACTGCATACCTATGGCCACAAGTTGCCAATGACCATTCTCTGCCAGTTGGACACCATGACCCATCACCAATCTTCATGCACACTTTCTCCCCAATGATTGCAGAGTAGAGATTCGCCTGTGCCTCCAGAATTCTAATAGATGATCGGCTGCGAATGTCTTGACGCTTTCGAATGTCCATCTGAATACATATATTTGAAATGCTCAGTATGGAGGAATTTTTCTCGACGAGGACAACTCGATAAGTGGGAATAAAAAAATAAAAAAAATGTACCAGTTTCACGATCTGGTCATGGATGGAATCGCCCCAATCGTAGAAATGGTCATAAAACACAGTTGGTATCCCTGGATGCGTGAGAATATATGCATAGCCCTACATAAATGAAAGTGTCATAATTAAGGCATTGCCAACATTCAGGAGTGTTATTTGACTTGGTGAAGTACTTCAAAAACGGGAGTGATGAGACTATTACTTTTTAGTTTAAACAGGAAGGGAAAAAAAAAACATTACTTCTGCTTTGTATTCCCCACTAATAAGAGTCTAATTGTCAGAATATGTAGTATGACGTTCTACTATTAGTCATCCTCAATTTCAGAAGCCATCAAATGGGAGAAAGAAGCTTGTGGGTAGCCTAAAAACTATAAGGTTATTACCCTGCACGTTTAAGTTCAAAATCCTGTCAGCTGGTGGGATACCTGTTCAGGACCTTGACAGAAAGAACCCGTGAAATTAACCGTGCAAGAAATTGAAATCTTGCATGTGGGATATTATTCTTTCAGTAAGAACAAGAAATTGAATTCTTGCATGTGGGATATTATTCTTTCAGTAAGAACAAGAAATTGAATTCTTGCCTCTGATATGAGACCAACCAACGGGATTTTTGTGTCTCAATTATTCCTTGTTGATGGGCATTGGGAATCTGACATGGTATGGGGCTCATACTGGTAGGAATATGAATATGAATTCAGTATTTCTGATTGAGTTGCCAGAGCATGAGAAACCTTTTGTTTTCCTTTTCTTTTTTCATTTTCTTTTCCCCAATTTTTCTCGATCGTTTTAATTGATAAGATTTGAAGCTAAGTTATACAGAATCCCATCCCAGGCTTTTACCCCTGCTAATGAAATACTAAAGTAGAGGACTCGGGTGCAGTCGTCACTGTAGCTACGAATCTATCCAGAAGTTCCCTAGCTAACTGTTGAATTTCCTGAGAGGGGAAGAGATTTAACAAGAAAGTCTATGAACCGATACAAATTTTGGTATTGATTGAGACGGAAAATTAGTAACCAGGTGACATAGACGATTAAATTTGGATGATTAATTAGCAAGTTCTTTGCTTGTAAAGAACTCAAGGTTAATAGGAAAAAAAAAAGAACCTCTGGACTCCAATAATTAAACTTGAGACCAAGTAGATATATTACACGTAGACAACAAGTTCACGTACCTCCATGATGTGATATGAAGGGAAGGGCCAATGAGCCTGCAAGAATAAAATGACTATGTTGAGTGATTCCATAATTTCTACCAGTGAAACTGAAGATCAGTTTCTTAAAACACTAAAACTGACAAAATAAGCATATATAACAATACTATTGAAAAATAGAAAATCATAGATTATGTTGTCCTGTAATGTCAGAGTAGGAATGATCACATCTGTGACTTGACCAGGAACCAATTCTTTCTCTTGGCTCAACAGAAAGAAACTTAATCCTTCCAGTTTATAGCCTGGATTTACTCAATACCAACCTTAGGCGCAAAGACCGCCTAAACTTTATTTCCAGTGATTGGTGGCATGTGTCAAATTTTGCTTAGTCTATAACAATTTGATCGTGAGCAAAAGAATGACAGATACAAGTATCAACAGAAGGGAGGCCACCAGGCATCAGGAGATGCTATCCTGTTTGCTGCAATTTCATGCATAAAAATATATATATATATTCTCCATACATGCACTGAACACAAGAAGCAAGTGCAATAACCTCCTACAATCATCTAAAAACAATCTCAGCACTCCTGTAACATTAGCAAAGTGCATCAAGTACCTGGGTTGAACCTGTATCATGGTTATCAAGGAATGTTACAGCTCTTGAAGGCCACCACCCCATGACCCCTGGTGGTTTCCCTTGAGGATCCCGAAGGCGCCAGAATTGTCCCTTAACCGCTTCCTACAAAGAAATACATAAAAAAGATATAGTTTCTAATGGAATGTATGAGACCTCAATGGAAAGCGTAGCTCTTGATCTAATTTAACTAATACTACATGTATGGGTTACAACATTTGGAACACCTGAAGAATTCCCTTTGTTGTGAAGTCAAACGCAGTTGAAAGCTGTCCAGTGCCATCAATCCAATTGATTATCCGCTGTCTGTGGCTATCTACAGGTAGAATTTGTGAATGAAAGAAACATCAGATCAGAAGCTTCAATGAAGATTGAATGGTATCATGAGCACTAGGCCAAATTCTCATCCATTAAAAACAGGTGGGATGCGCCATTGGAGAAGACGGTTCAATAAGACACTAGTAAAATATCGATCAGTGAAGAGGCAACATCAACATAAGATCTCTCTGGCTGGCAAATGAAGCAGCCAAGTGCACACCTTCAGTATGGGCAAGCTAGCATTTTTGAATTTGTATTTGTAGTTGAAACCATGCAGTTATTGCAGAATAGAATCCAGACTTCCACATATATCTTAAAGTTATTGCACTCCTAGTCTAGTAAATAAGCTCCTGTACCCAGGGAAAATTAAAAGGACTGAAAAAAACCATCCTAGCCCAATAGGCAGGCATTTTAACATGGAGTAATGAGAAGCAACGGTTATCAAATGACCAATTATTTGAGAAACTTGAGCCTTTATCGCAAGTCCATCTTCCAATGTATAAAAATGAACGTGTTCATATAAAGAGCATTGACAGAATATGATACCAAGTTTGCTGAAATAGTGCAAACCAGGATAACTTCATATTTTAAAATTATCAGGCTCAAACCGAAAATAACTAGTAAATCTGCCCTACAAAACGTGCATATCAACACTATAAGTAACATCTATTGATGCAATCAACCTCAAGATTTAATTATTATTTTCTATCTTTTTCCATTTTCCTTTCACAACTTCTAAGTTGTAGACAAATCACAAAGCTGTCAATTCAGAATTCGGGTTAATTTCTTAAAAATAAGCATGCAATTTTTGGTCCATGAAAAGAGTAATGCTAATATAGTCGTGGAGTGCGCAATCGTTTGAAAAAAAGTGGGGTCCACTATTAAAAGATTTTAGTTTCTTTTTTTTTTGTGGTTGTCGTATTTATTCACTTTTTACAAAAGGATTGTGCAGCACTTGCGTACTTCACGAATGCAAACATCATTTCTCCCATAAAAAGAGTACATGAATACATGAATGGAGTAGTATACCTTGGTTGTAGTCCAAACCATGACCATTGTAGTTGCAAGAATCCCAGGACTCCCCCACAGAAAAAATTGGCTTAGCTCCTTCAATATATTCTTTCACATATTTTGCTGAATACCTAAATGAAAGCATCAAGGAGACATTAAGTATGATTAGCAAGTACTTCCAAGAAAAGACCAAGTACTTGTCTTCAGTGTGTAGGATAACAGTTACCCTCTTACGAAATCAAATCGAAAATCCTGAAAGCCAAAACCATTCCGTAGCCACTGGAGCCATGCAGTAATATCTTTCCGAACAAATTGCTGGCTATGATCAATGTTTGGAACCCCATGGAAGTTGTCCCCTGTGCTTCTATTACCCTGGAATATAACAGTTAAGAGAGATAAAAAAAAAAATAGTATGAACTGTGCCAAACTTTTTTCATGTATTGACAACAATTCTTATTACCAATCCACCAGTACAAGATGTGACAGCATGTTCGTCCCATGATAAAGGGATTCCATCATAACGGTTATACATTCCCCCATGGCCTTGGGTAGTTCCAACACGATGATTGATGACTATGTCAGCCATTGCTCTAACTTTGTGTTGCTTCAATCTTTGAAGTAATGCTTTCAACAGGTGCTCCGAACCATAAGAAGAATTGAGGGAATAAAGGTTCTGCGGAAGGTAACCTATAATTAAGAGGAAAGGACACAAAACACGGTAAACGAGTTGAGCAAACCCTGCTTAACAGATAATCCATGATGCCTAATTATGCATTGATGCCTCCAACCTTCAGGTGCAAAGGACTGACTTGCTGGTGGCAACCATGCTGAAGTAAATCCAGATCTCGCGATATCAGGAACTTTCCTTTCCAAATTTCTCCACCAATCATACTTATGAGACTCCCAATTAAATGCCTGTAGAGCATGTTTTTCAGTCATCATCTACGTGCTTCAATTTGCTTAATAATTTTAACTTTTAAGCGTTCAAGACTAGCTAAGATCCAATAAAACAAGGTTGAATGAGGCAACATCCTCATAACGTTTACCTGAAAAAGAATTTCTCTTCCGTTGCCTACAATGGCACCTGCAAATGAGTCCAAATGCATAGTTTAGAATCACTAGAAAGATTGATGTATTACTATTTCCATTCACAAATACTAATTTTTAAGAAAGAGATACTCTTACAGATTCAGGCTTTTGTTTCTTTCAGTAATAAAAACTGGACAGACACCTATTCTAATCCTAGAAAAACATCTAAGGTTTTAACTTAGTCCCTGATGTTCATAAAGTTGCAGTCAATAATCAGGTTCCTAAATAATTTTAAAAGTTGCAGTTAAATCCTTTCTTGATTTTGACCAATAAAAGTTCATGATGGGTCATGTTAATTTCTTGTTCGGCTATTGATTATTACACTTATATGAGTCTATCTATCCAAACATGCAAGGAATATCACAACTCTTTAGCTCTCATCATCTATTCAATATATTTTTTTTAAAGCATAACCATAGAAACGCCAGATAATTACTACGTCTAAACTATGTCACTTCAGAGATACAGCTTACACAGCATCGATGTCATTGTAAAATACTAAATTCCATTCTCAAGGAAAGTATACACTTTTATGCCAAAATTGCATGACTTAATCCATTTTAAAGTGTTCTCATTAGTCAAATATCAAAGCTGATATGTGCCTGGGTTCAGAAAAATTAGGAAATATGACAAAATAAGATGCATTCTAAAAGGTTTAGAAAGTAGCATACCGAGATCATTCTGCTGATTACTCTCATCAATATCCTTAAAGCAAACAAACGATAAGGTTAGATAAAGAAAAGTAAAATGCAGGTAAAAAAACTACATCGAAACACAGTTCATATATGAAGAAACAATTGTAAAAAACGATAGCATCTCTATTAAGAGAGAGAAGCAGGATTCATACATTGCTGCTGTAACCCATAGCAAATCAGGTAGAAGTCGTGAAACCGGATCGCACAATATACAGCACAAAGAGATATCCTGCATCCACATTAAACTTTAGAGGCCCCTTTGGATGTCAAAAGAAACGAACGAGAAGGAAGGATGCCATGCACAAACATATCATTATTGACTCCTTGTTCACTTCCATACTACTTTCCATAAACCAGATGGAATGGCCGAGATTCCAATGCGAATATCGAAGAAAAACCGAAAAACAAAGCATAATTAACATATAAATGTTGCTATCATCTGTAAACTTACTATTTAATCCTTTACACGTTTTCGTTTTATACGAAAACCCAATATTTATGCAACAGTTGAAATCTAAGATTTTCTTTCAACGTGCAGTAAGATTTCACAGGCATTGTAATAGACAAAAATCAACAAGAAAATGTAGACGGACTCTTTAACATGCAAATAAGATTTTTAGACATTGCCGCATACCAACAAGAGCTCAAGGTTGCGATTGCAGCATGGGTTAGTGCCTGCGTTTTGGTCGAATAAATAGAATGAAAAGTGGAAGATTCGGGCGAGAGCACCAAATTGGAAGCACGCAGTTCCAACCATACAAAGAAAATTTCCATGGGGAAAAAAATGCGATAAGAGAATGTCGAATTTTAGCGATATACGATTCTCTTTTAAGCAATTAAAGCCGCCAGTTCCGAATTTCAAGTCTGGAATGAAAGGAAAAGGAATCGTCTTTTTAAATGGTGGGGATATCAAACGTTTTGGCTCCTTCGGCATTTGGTTACGTAGTGGGGGAAGGGAATGTTCATTTTCAACGGTAAGCGTGCGCCGTAGAACTCGCTGACTCGGAGCTACATGGCGTTCCACGTAGTCCAGCCACTTCTAGCCGTCGATTCGATTATACAAACAAAAACTCTTGGCATCAGCCAAAAGCACACCTTACGTGTCTAAACCGAACACAAGCCCCGATCCTCTCTCTCTTCCCCCAGCCTAAACCCCCTCTCTTCTCTTCAGCCTAAACCCCCTCTTCTCTTCAGCCTAAACCCCCTCTTCTTCACAGCCGTCTCACTCCCTCTCGCAGCCCTCCCCTCTCTCACGCAGCCCCTCTCCCCCCGAGTCGCTATTCACCCTCGGTCCCTCACTCCCGAAATTCCTTCGTTCTCTCAAGTTTCCCTTGAAACCCCAGGTCCCGTCGTCGCCGTAGGTGGCCTCTTGAGGTGTACTGCAGCTGTGCAAACGCCCGCCGTCCCTCGACTCCCCATCGCCTATTGATCTCTTACGCTCTCAATCGTAGATTAATCCCTGCCCATCGAAGATTCGAAGTCGGTAAGTTACCCAAACTCATGTCTCTGTTCTTTAATCAAATCTTTGAGGTTGTTAATGTTGATTTTTTCTATAGTTATTTCCAGATTTGGCTTTTGACAGTGCTTCTTCCAGATCTTGGTTCACCACAGTAAGCTCCTAGACTGCCCCTGTCGTGTACTGATTTAACTCGAGCTCGAGTGAGTAGCTCGAGCTTGTATCAGCTCGTTTATTTTTGGTATTCGAGTTCGAGTCAAGCTTGATCTTAATATATGTTAGGCGAGCCGAGTTTGATTAGAAATCTCTAATACTTTTCGAGCTCGAGTCGAGTTCGAGCAGATATATATGCTAATTGAGCTCGCGACCTCTAGTTCAAATTCGACTCGACTCGGTTCGTTTGCAGTCCTAGCTCCAGCTCATAAAAAAATGATAAATCTGTGGGAGAAGAATAGGACATAAAGTTGATGGTTACATGGAAAAATGTTTCCATAATCAGGGTATGCAATTTTTTTTTTTTTTTTTGCAAATAGAAAGATTGTTAGGACCGTGATATTGCTGCAATAAATTACTACACATACATGCATAAAAATACGCATATCATTATCCCTATGTTGGATGGCCATGCATGCACTGAATGGTTGAAAAGCTTTTCCAGACTCCAGGTTGAACTTTTTGAATGCCTTGCTTCCCCTTGAGCTTCCATGTGATTTTTTGTCTCCTATGTGCTCTGCCACATTGTTTATGAATATCAAATTTAAAAATAAATAAATAAATTCGTAAGAAAATGAGTCAGTTGTAGCTGCTCCATGTTGCTTATGACGAGCAATAAAACTTTAATTGCAAAGATTAAAACATGATACATGTTTTTGTGTGTGTATTTGTTTAGGCCAGTTTCCTATAAAGCTGTATTTAACATAGCTGGTTGCTTGTATTTACTGATATTTGGATCTGGCAGAACATGTTACAAACTGGCCTAATTGTTGGTGGGTGGGACAAGTATGAAGGCAGTAAAATTTATGGAATTCCTCTTGGTGGAACAATAATAGAGCAGCCATTTGCAATTGGAGGTATGTTTTACTTAATCTAAACTACTTGATTCTAAACTACTAATAAATATACCCTTGCACACTAGGATCCGGTCAACCTGAATGCTCTATTTTCTCCACTTCATACTTGGTCAGACTATGTTAGAATAATGTAAGCTATGATTTAAGAAGAAATTTTATAATTCTCAAGGTTTTCAGAGATAGATCATTGGTATAGAAGGGAAGCTGCAATAACACGTCGTGTAGTGTGGTTGGCGGGGGCTAGTTATTGGTGTTGTAGATCTGTTAGAGAACTTCAGCATTTTGAAGTGACCTCAGTTTTGAGTGATCTGATACAGAAGGCAATGTTGATTAGCCGTAGTGTGGATTTTTCGGAAGTAGTTGTATGAAATTGGAGGTCAGCTTGTACCATAAGGTACTTGTGGTCTGGGTGGGAGGCATATCCCTTGAACCTGAGATTTTGGTGTACTCACTAATTCATGAGCTTGTGGGAATTGACTTCATTTTTTTTTTATAAGTAAGAGGTAAATTTTATTGATATGAATGAAATAGGTAAAGCCCGTGTACACAGGAAGTATACAAGAGAACACCTAAATACATTCTAGGATCCTGAAATTAAAACCAGAAAGTCGTCAACATTGTTTCATTAGTAAGTACACAGGAATTGACTACATAGTTGCAATGTTATGTCATTTTTAGCTCTGCATCACGGTTAATTTATAAAATGTTAAATTAGTGTATATGCTACTTGCTTCTTTTTTTATGTGTTAGGGAAAACTCTCACTAACATCATCTTCGGTTTAGTTTGAAAGGTTCAACTACTCTATTTTGCCGCCATAGTCCAATACCGCCACGCATGAACCAAGTTGATGAGTGGCGTTCTTTCTTCGCACCATCGTTCTTTCTTCACCACACTTTTGCAATTTACCCATCAAAAGGACCTCCAAAAAGGCAAGGCTCTCCATGCCCAGATCATCAAGACCGATTCATCCACGTGCATATACCTTGCAAACAACGTTGTCAACTTCTACGCCAAATGCGGGCGCTTAGATAAGGCCAGGCTTGTGTTTGAGAAAATAAGCGACAAAGACGTGGTCTCATGGAACTGCCTCATCAATGGGTACTCTCAACAGGGCCCTGCAGGCTCTTCTTTTGTCATGGAACTCTTCCGGCGAATGAGGGCAGAGAATACTGTTCCAAATTCCCACACCTTTGCTGGAGTTTTCACTGCCACTTCGAACATGTTGGACATTTTCGGCGGTCAGCAAGCTCATGCACTTGCTATCAAAACTGCGAGTTTTTGTGATGTTTTTGTTGGGAGCTCGCTTCTGAATATGTGCTGCAAAGTGGGTCTTCTATTGGAAGCTCGCAAGGTGTTTGATAATATGCCGGAGAGGAATTCGGTTTCTTGGGCTACAATTATATCTGGGTATGCAATGCAACGAATGTCTGTGGAAGCTTTGGAGCTTTTTGAATTGATGCGTCGGGAAGAAGAGGATGAGAATGAGTTTATTTTGACTAGTGTTCTTAGTGCATTGGCAAGCGATGAATTCGTGAATAATGGTAAGCAAATTCATTGTCTTGCATATAAAAAGGGTTTGTTATCATTTGTTTCTGTTGAAAATGCTCTTGTTACAATGTATGCAAAATGTGGGAGTTTAGATGATGCACTTAAAACGTTTGAACAGTCCAGTGATAAGAATTCCATCACGTGGTCGGCAATGATCACGGGTTATGCTCAAAGTGGGGATTCTCATAAGGCTTTGAAATTGTTTTCTCATATGCATTATTTTTGTATTAAGCCCAGTGAGTTTACTTTTGTTGGGGTCATCAATGCTTGTAGTGACATTAGTGCTGATACGGAAGGAAAGCAAGTGCATGGCTATTCCCTGAAGATGGGATATGAATCCCAAATATATATAATGACAGCTTTGATCGACATGTACGCCAAATGTCATAGCATAGACGATGCTCGCAAGGGATTTGATTATTTACAAGAACCTGATATTGTTTTGTGGACTTCTATGATTGGAGGGTATGTACAAAATGGCGAGAATGAAGGTGCTTTGAGTTTGTACTATAGAATGCAGATGGAGGGGATTATGCCCAATGAGCTCACCATGGCTAGTGTCCTAAAAGCATGTTCAAACCTTGCTGCTTTGGAGCAAGGGAGGCAAATTCATGCCCGTATCATTAAGCATCAATTTAGTCTTGAAATTCCAATTGGAAGTGCTCTTTTGACCATGTACGCAAAGTGTGGTAGCTTGGAAGACGGGGACACTGTATTTAGGAGGCTGCCTACAAGGGATGTGGTGTCATGGAATGGAATGATATCTGGCCTTTCTCAAAATGGGCGTGGTCATGAAGCTCTAGAACTGTTTGAGGAGATGCGATTGGAGGGCACGAAGCCAGACTATGTGACATTTGTGAATATTCTCTCTGCTTGTAGCCATGTGGGATCGGTGGAGCAAGGTTGGCTTTATTTTGAGATGATGTTTGATGAATTTGGTATAGTTCCAAGTTTAGAGCACTATGCTTGCATGGTTGATATCTTGAGCCGTGCCGGAAAACTCAATGATGCCAAAGAATTTATTGAATCCGCAACTGTTGACCATGGTATGTGTCTATGGCGTATCATGTTAAGTGCTTGTAGGAACTATCGTAATTATGAATTGGGAGCCTATGCTGGAGAAAAGCTAATGGAGCTAGGTTCACAAGAATCATCTGCATATGTTTTGTTATCGAGTATCTATACTGCCTTGTGTAAATGGGAAGATGTGGAACGGGTTAGGAGGATGATGAAACTCCGAGGAGTGAATAAGGACCCTGGGTGTAGCTGGATCGACTTGAAGAGTATGACTCATGTGTTTGTTGTTGGAGACCAGATGCACCCACGGATTGGAGAAATACGTGCAGAGCTACGGATGTTAACCAAACAGATGAAGGATGAAGGTTACGAACCCACTTCTGAGTTCAACTCTTGAGGTATTGAAAATTGAGATTACATGTCAACTTCAAGTGGCGGCCGTTATTCATGAGATTATATATATTGTAGAAAACTAATATATCAGGCTGTAATGGCCTCTTTTGTATTTGCTCAAAATTCTCTGTGGTTATTCACCAGGTGGTTAATCTGAGTTTTCAACAAATAGCAAACAAAAAACACTTTCCTCTCTTCTTACAAATCCTCTTTTCATTGTGAATATGCTGTTACCAGCTGGTTATCAGAGACTGATCTGATGCGCATGTTAGGTTTATATATGGGTTGCTCCGATCAAAATCAGCTAGTAGAACGCTGCCCATAGCTAATCCAATGTTAAGAGAATTCTCAATGGATTAATCAAATGACACTTTTGATGAATGTAAAAGCTTTTGGCTATTTCATTCATATAAATTTTCACATTGGAATAGTCATTTTTTCATTCTATAACAATAAAATAATATAAGATAAATTTGGTTTTGACTATTCACATTAATCTCATTGGATTATCCATTTTTTCATTATATAATAATGAGTAATTAATTAATTTAATTTTTTTTAATCATATTTTACTATTCTAGCTATTACAAATCAATCCAATATTTCCCATCCAACTATTTTTTTTTTTACCAAATTATACATGACTGATGGCTCAACACGTACATGGAGGATCTTCACAGAAATGAATAATCTGAATAAAAAACATGTTAATCACGCTGAAAACAGCTTACTTTCCAGACCAAATTTGGAATTTTTTTTCTATTCTCAAGTTTTCCAAGAACCAAAGAAGTATCATGAAAGATACAAAACTACTTCAAAAAATAAAAGATATGAAACAGATTAAATGATTATATAATAAAGAAATCTCAATGAAAGAGCAATACAAGAAAAATTGATAAGGAATGTCACTGAACGTTGCTATCCTACCCTTCTTTGCTCTGTTTTTCCCCTGTTTGATTTTTTCTCGATAGATTCATCTTCGAGGTACTCTCTTATATTCAAACTTTTTTTTATATAACAATTCATTTGAGCTCGTCATTTTGTGGTTTAGATATGTAGACTTGGTTTTTTTAATATGAGTTGGATTCTGTGACGTGTTATGATTATTTGTGCTTCTTTTGTAGTTGTAGAAGCATGTCTGGTGATTTTTTTGGTGATTCCACAGTTTCCCGGTTAAAGCTGGCTTGTTTAATTTAAATAGAAACGTTTCAATTGTGAAAGTGTACTACTTTCTTTGTAGTGATACTGTGGGTGCACAGCTCCGTATTCCATTGTCTCATTGGTTTAAATTTCTTTATATTCTTTCTCCAAACCATACAGATATTATCATATCCAGGAATTTTGAATTGGACTGTTTTTTCTCTGTTAGTAGTTGGCTTGTTTCTTTTAACTCTTACATATATTTTCTTTACATTCATGTTATCTGAGATTTCTTTTTGGTGTCTGAAATGAATTATATATTTTAGAAAGTGGCAAATGGATGGATTTTCAGGAAAGGGACATGAGATGCTGGATGCTGAGGCAAGTGAGAGAAAAAAGAAGATAAGAAAATTATAAAATTGGGTGACAGCAAACTAGGTGATAAGTCATATGTAATTGAACTATAAAATTATAATTTCATGCATGATCACATCCTGTTTAGAATAATTCATGTGAATGCAATAGCAACAACTGTTGGATAATAGTTGTTTTGCGAATGCAATAGAAAAATTATAACTTGAATTATTCTAGTTGGATAATAGTTGCAGTTGATCCAACTGATGTGAATGCAATAGCAACAACTGTTAAGAGAGCTCTTGCAACCTATGGCCCCTGCCTTGAAAGAGATGATCCAGAATTGCATGGCCCAATATCTTTCATGGAATTAATGGCCGACAAATTGATGGACTTTTTTAGATACCCTTTTTGGTGCTTCTTTTTTATATATGTCGTTCTTTTAGCGCCCCCCTTCCTCCCTCCTTCCCTCTTTTACTTTTCATACTTCCAAGTTTTAAATATCTTTCTTGTATTCTCTATTGAACTTAGTTTCTTTAATTCAATTCCTACTTTCCAAACAGTATGCAACTCACTTCTTCATGTGTGCGTGCAGGAGAGATAGCTTTATCACCCACAGGGCTTTTTGTGATGCATTAGCAGAAGAAAGCAACAAAGTAAACCAGGAACTAATTAACAACAATGGATCAAACATTCAGGCACAGATGCCTGAGCTCATGTCATCTATGCCCATGAATATGACCACTAATACCTCCATTAATGGAGCATCCAACTTTAACAATTCAGACCACAAGAACCAGCTCAAAATCACTCTCTCAAGATCCAGTACTCTCAATGCCCAGCTTCAAACCTAGAACATGACAGTTGCATGTTCTCAACCAGTTCTGGTACTCTCTTTGGTGGTCCAAGAAACTCCTCTTCTTCAAGCCTTCAGCTCAGTTCCAACAGCTCCTCTGGGGCTTTCCATCACCTTCTAGAAAGTAAAAACGGGTGCCAAATATTTGGTTCTGCTCACATGTCAGCAACAGCCTTGTTGCAAAAAGCAGCCCAAATAGGAGCCTCGGCAAGCAGTAGTACTATAAACTCTCCCATGATGCACAAGAGCTTTGCTGGTTGCATGGCTAGTCATGATCACCAGCATTCTTCTTCCATTAGACCACCATACACAAGTGCCATCCAGCAGCATAGCACTGCATATGATAACTTAAAAAGATTAGTGCATGAAACTGAATGCATAGGAACTACCAAATGAGTATGAGAAAGTCCACCAAAGGTATTTTCGTGGACTGTGTTAGTATTTATACGGGACTGTGTTGGTATTTTGTGGACTGTGGTGGTATTTGTATAGACTGTGTTAGTATTTTTGTGGACTATGTTGGTATTTATATGGATTGTGTTGGTATTATGTGGATTGTATTGGTGCCGTGTGTTGCTCAATACTAATGTTTATTGACAATAAAAAGAATCTATTGAAGATACTAATTTTTTTATTTATTTGTTAATATTTATTCAATACTATTTTGACTGGTAAAACATGCATGGCATGCACTGGCATAATTTTTTATTTATTCTACTGATTACGAATATTGATGGATTAGATGCATTGTTGTTTCACGAATTGTTGAATAAAAAAGATTTTTTTAAAATATTATTAAAATATATGAAGTGTATTTACAAAATATATAAAAAAAAATTTAAATATTATTAAAATATATAATATTATATTATTATTTTGATTTTAAGATGGTTACCAATATGGATTCACTTAGCCAAAAATTGATGTTATAGCGAAAAGTTGAGATTCTAGTTAAATTTACGTTTGGATGTTGAATTGAGTTGAGATGATAAAATATTATTAGAATATTATTTTTTAATATTATTATTATTTTAAGATTTGAAAAAATTGAATTATTTATTATATCTTATGTTAAAATTTAAAAAAATTATAATAATGAGTCGAGAGGAGTTTAACCTCCAAACCAATACCATAGGTAAACGGCACACGTGTGTATTCCCTCCACCTGGCCTACAGTATTCAATCATCTCAACAAAATAGTATTCTTTCTTTAATACGCTTTCGTACTAGGGTTTTATCAGGGTATAGCAATGGAACACAGAGCGACACTCAAAACTGTAATGGACATGGCGACCATGTCGTACAAGCCAGAGCCTCATACAAACCACTGAAAATGGAAAGCCCAGACTCAAAATCCGACAAATCTCCGGCTCCGACACATAAACTAGAAACTGAACAGTCTGAACCCGAACCCAAGAAACTGAAAATGTCAACCACAACCACCGACGACGACGAAGACACCAGCACCGCCACTGCGGCTCCCGAAACCAACAAAAAGCAAAGATACAAGCGGCGCAAGATTGCGATATTCTTTGCCTACTGCGGCGTAGGCTACCAAGGAATGCAAAAGAACCCAGGTGCCAAAACCATCGAATCCGATCTTGAAGAAGCGCTGTTCCTCTCCGGTGCGGTCCCGGAACAGGACCGCAACAATCCTAAGCGCTACGACTGGGCCCGCTCTGCCCGGACTGACAAGGGGGTCAGCGCCGTGGGACAGGTTGTCTCGGGCCGGTTCTACATCGACCCGCCTGGCCTCGTCGAGCGGCTTAATTCAATCCTCTCATCTCAGATCCGGATATTCGGGTACAAGCGCGTGACGGCTTCGTTTAACGCCAAGAAGTTCTGCGATCGGAGGAGGTATGTGTATTTAATACCCGTTTTTGCGCTTGATCCCTCTTCGCATCCCGATAGAGAGAGCGTTTTGGCTAGTTTGGGATCTGGGAATGAGCTCGTTAAGTGCTTGGAATGTTCTGAGAGAGGCCGTAAGGTCGTAGGTTTAATGGGTAGGCGTATTTTTGAGTCTAAGGGTACTGTTGAGTCAGGCATTACGTCAAGCAGTGGGGGTGCTATTGAGGAATCCAATATCAAAGAGGAAAGTAGGGCTTATTTGGAAAATGGTGAAAATCATATGTTTAATTCTGAATCTATAGAGGAAGCCAAGGTTGTAGATGACAGTAGAGCTTCTGAAATTGCTGTGGTTGAAGCTGAAATTGCTGCCCAAAACGAGGATACTGATGAGAAAGTAAACCTGCAGGAGGGTGCAAAGGGAGGTGGGTTTTTTTATGGTGAGAAGGAGAGGGAAAATTTCAATAGAATTTTGAAGTATTATGTGGGGACTCATAACTTCCATAACTTCACCACCAGAACAAAAGCCGAGGACCCTGCTGCTCAGCGCTTTATTGTTTCATTCAACGCAAACACTACGGTTACAGTCCAGGGTATGGAGTTTGTCAAGTGTGAGGTTGTGGGGCAGAGCTTCATGCTTCATCAGATTCGGAAGATGATTGGGCTTGCCGTGGCTATTATGAGGGATTGTGCTCCAGAGTCACTGATAGAAAAAGCTTTGCAGAAGTAAGTGCTCCCATTGTTGGCTGTATTTATCACCTTATATTTGTTTATATTCCCAATGCGATTCTCATTAGATGCAAATGACCAAATTTAGGGATGTCAACATTAACGTTCCTACTGCTCCTGAGGTTGGTTTGTACTTGGAAGAGTGCTTCTTCACGTCATATAACCAGAAATGGAAAGACAGTCATGAAGAGGTGTCGATGAAAGCGTATGAAGAAGAGGCAGAGGACTTCAAAATGAAGCATATATACTCTCATATAGCCTCAACGGAGCATAAAGAAGGAGCCGTGGCCCTCTGGTTGCATTCTCTCAACAACCGTAATTATCCAGATTTACGTGCCGTCGTCGGCAATGAAGACACGAGTGACGGGAGATGTAGTGAAATGGAGAACGTGGTCGAGTAATTTATTCTGGCAGGAAATGGGATTTGGAGTGCTGCTAGACCTTTTTTTCATGTCTTTTCTTTACAATTTTCGTGTACTCTAATTTTGATCACCAGTAGAAAATTTCACGCCCGTTGGATGTTATAACCAAACTGTGTATTCTACTTTCAGTTCATGGGGCACAGTTCATATAATGTTAAAAAATTTTGGTTAACCCATGTATCTCCCTATATAAATTTGATATTACGGCCAAGTTTAATGGGCTGTAGAAACGTTGGTGGTTCTTTTATGCCATATGGACGTCAATGCTTGGGAATCGGTTGCTTCATTTGACGACTTGCTGCACTTTTGGTATTATTTCTTGGTTATTGTGACGGTTTCATTTCATCTCGATTAAGCAGAGTTGTAGTCATACTAGCTTGTTTAGTCAGTTTTTTCTCCTGGAGGTTGGTCTCTTGCTTGATTTATCTAATTTGTTATTGTTTCAAGTTTTGTTAGCTCATCTGCTCCATGTATTGGAGTTTAGGTGAAGGGATTAGTCACACGAAAACTTGAACAGTTTCATAGTCCGGTCTTTCAAGGAGAGAGACCATGCAGTATGTTGCTCTGCATTCAATTTACAACACACTCTCTTTCATTGAAGTGGCCTGGACATGGCAGCTCAAAGCAAACAAGCAAACCCAGAAGGCTAGAAGAGCCCCTGGCCATGGATTTCGTCCTCATAGTGGACCCTGATGATGGCTTTCTGGGTTTAACCTGCAAAAGTTAATTTGCAATTTGCTTCAGTGTCTGAGTGTCATTGAATTGTAGAGGTCCTCTTTCCTATATCGTGAGAATGGTGAAGCTTTTAAGCGGGTGCACTTGCGCTGCAGTAAATAGGGGCTTTTATAGTACGAAGTTTGGGGGATGAATATTATCAAGTCTGACGTCAAAATCAGATTTACTTTACTGCACACAATTAATATTATTTTAATTTATATGCCATTTTAACCTTTTTTTTTCCTTCAATTTTTTTATGAGCTATTTCTTTAAATTTATACTTGCACTCATAGAATGGATAAGCACACTCATATTGAAAAAAAAAATAATAATAAAATTTATATAAAAATAATAATTTTTTAATAATAAATTTTTTTTTTTTTTTAATAATATAGACTATATTTGTGATCAATCTTCTTTAATTTGTTTAGCAGTACTGCCCAGGTCTTTCCTTCATTGTTTTTGGGCTAACACTTAATCGCTTGCTGTTCTCCGAAGCCCAAAACTAGGCCCACTTGCTACCCTTGGTCATGTTGCTTCCGAATTAAACTATAGCGCTAGGTTTAGGTAGCGAGTTGAGATGAAATGAGTTAAGATAAAAATTAAAAATTAAATAAAATATTATTAGAATATTATTTTTTAATATTATTATTGTTTTAAAATTTGAAACAATTAAGGCCCGGTTTGAATACACAGTTCAGATGAGATGAGATATTTTGAATAGTAATGAGATTTTTAAGTTAAGATGAGATGAAATAGTCTATAAAAAAAATGTGTTTGGATAGTGAGATGAGATGAGATAGTTTTTAATTTTTGGGATTTGAAAAAGGTGTGGGTCCCACTATTTTATAGAGTATCAGAATTGTGCACTGTTCATGTACTGTTTACGTTAGTTTTGGCACTATTCACGCACTTCATGTCAGTTTTCACTATTATATAATGTTTATTTACTATTCATTTAAGTGAATGTTTTCAAAACTTAAGAGATAAAATATAGCGTTTGGATGGCCAAAACTATTGTATGGTACAACACCAGATGAGATGTTTTCATCTATATTGGCTAACCAAACCGGGCCTAAATTATTTTTTGTATTTTGTATAAAAATTTGTAAAAGTTGTAACGATGAGATGAGCAGCCCCTCTCAATCCAAATCGAACCGGAGTTTTAGATCACTCAATTAATATTCAATATTTTATCATTACTTTTTCACTACTTTTTCATTACTATTTATATATCATTATTATTTATAGATTACCTGAGATCACCTCAGTACCAAACGTAGCTAAATCTTTCAACAAAAGAAAGCTATCATTTTTGCACTAAGCTATGATATTTTTTCAGTTCTTCTAAGTATAGTCGCAATGTGAAATCGCGGGGGAATCGTCTTTGCCACGTCAGCCGATACATTAAAAAAAAAAACCCAAAACAAACAAAAATAGAAATAAAGACATTCTGAGCTCTTCGTGTGGGTCTCTCATCTTCATGGGTAGATGAAAAAGGCAGATCTTTGGGTCTTCGTATGGGTCGTTTTTGTGGGTAGATGAAAAATGCAAATATTTTTTGTGATTTCTACGACCAGTACGACATTCGTTGGCGCAGGTGATTTCTATGACCACTAGGGATCAAAAAGCTTCATGGATTTAGATCGCCCGTTCATTGCAATATGACTTGTCGGATCTTTGGTGCAAACTGGTAAGATCTTTGTGTGGGTCATCTTCGTGGGTACCTCATCTTCGTGGGTACCTCATCAGACATTGGTAAGATCTTTGCTTTTTTTTTCTCAGTCAACTACTAATCTCAATTAGATCTTCGTATGTATTTGCTCCATTCTGCAAGAAGATATGAACTGATCCCCTTCAATTTTTGTCTTCAATCCTGAGCTTCCAATATTAGTAATTAGGGGTGCTACCCGCCTCCTACGGGGCGGGGGCACCCCTTCCCCGCACCCCGCTCCGCATGGGGCGGGGTTTTCACCCCCGTCCCCCTCCTTCGGGAAGCAGGGGGTGGGTTTTCACCCCCCGCATCTCGGGATGCGGGGGCGGGGTGGGAATCCGCCCCGCCTCCTTTTACTTAAAAAAATATATATATTATATTTTATTTGATTTAAAAATTATTTCTAAGGGCAAAAGTAATTAAAAATATATTTTTAGACCCAAATTATAAATTTAAATTTTGTAAATATGACTATAATTTAAAAACTATGTAATTTTTAAATTTGCTAATGCATATTTCGTGTAAATTGTAGTGTATTAGTTTTTAAACTATGTAGTTTTTAAATTTGCCAATATATATTTTGTAAACAAGTCTAACAAATTATAATATATATTTATATATACACAATTTATAAAATGTAAATATATATTTATATTTATATATGTATAATATATATATATATATAAATGTAAGCAGAGGCAGGGCGGGGGGCCCCACCCCCGCATGGGTGGAGCAGGGTTGCCCACCCTACCATGCTGGGGCAGAGCGGAAGCGGGGCGGGCCCGCGACCCCGCTGCCCACCCCTATCAATAATTTTTGTAAGCTACGAAGACTTAGTACATTCCTTTGGCAGTGATCTTGAACTGGCAATCTTGCCTATTCTCTGGGTTATAGACCTTGTTTCTTTGGCCTTGTGCTTTTTTCCTCGAAGGTGTTCACTTAGACCTTTCTCAATAAACAAAGTAGATTGTTTTCTCACAAAGTCCATAGAACATTGGAACTTCTGTAATAACCAGAGCGGTAATCGTCCATAAGTAGCTTACTAAAATAGATACTGATTGACTAACATGATAAAAGACCTCACTGAAGTTTTTTTCAAGAATTTTGAAAAGTGTAGAATATTTTTTTTTTATCGGTAAAAAAGTGTAGAATATTGATTCGGAGAAGGGGGAAAAATGAAGGCTTCATGGGTTGAAGAAGGGTGACGGAAACACTACCAAGGAAACAGATTTTGCGAGGAAGAAAGGTGAACGACGATAAACGAACCGTGGGAGGGAGAGACAGAGCTTCGTGGGAAGACAAAGGTAGAGAGAGGCATCCTTTTGTGGGAAGGCAATGCTTGATGGGAAGAGAATGGTGGAACGACGGTGCAAATGGAGAGGCAAAGCTTCGTGGGAAGGAAGAGGTGGGAAGATGAAGGGAGGGAGAGTTCGTGGGAAGACGAAGGGAAAGAGATCTCTTTGAGACGAAACGATTCGTTTAAGTACTTTACTAAAATAGTGTATTTCATTTTCCACGTGGACTCCTATTCTCCTGCGCACGTCTTAAACACGGCATTCTCTCTAGTTTCAACTTTTTATGTTTGTACTTTGTACAGTATGATCAAAGGTCCTAGACTCTATATTCTTCTGAAAGGAAAAGGGGGAAAAAAAGAAAAAGAAAAAGAAAAACAGAGACACATGCATATGTACATCCATCCTGCTTCAAACAAGAAGGCCCGCTGGAGGGCCCTATCATCTTATCATGCAATACACCTCAAGGAATACATGGGCACCGGAGAGTCTGCAGAGGGTGCACCGTCGACTCGAGGGTGATCGCTCTCCAACCCGTAGTCCATCATCGGACGGTACTCCAGCTCCTCGTCATGTTCATATACAAATTCCGGTATCTCAATTTCGTTCCTTCTCACGTGGTCCCACAGAAACTCCACCCTGTTCACGTATTTGAGCTTCCAATACCACCTGCAGTATTATTATTATTATTATTGCAGAGTCATTCAACAATGTTTCTCAGTCACAGGCCAATTACCTAAATAAACCACTAAAAACCAAAAAACTGCGTGTCTTTTTTTGCATCAACGTGCTGGGCAGTGCAGTGGGATAATAGAATGGCTCAAAGCGAAGGCATCGACAAGCATAATAGATATGGCTTTTGTCAGTATCAAAAGGCTAAAAATGGGGCCAATATGGGTCATGACTTGTCAAAATTTGCACGCGAATCTTACCCTCCGCTGAAAATCAAACGCCCAAAGGTGGCAAGGAAGAGTCTGGCCTGCAGTCCCGGGTGTACGAAATAAACAGCCTCTAGATTATTTCTGATGTTGGTCGGAATAGACTCATAGATTGACCGTAGGGTCGAGATTCCGGGAAAGTTCTCGGCTCTCTGCACACCCGTGTGCACGTACACCACGGAGAACGGCCGCTCCCCTAAGTTGACAAAGATCTTCTCCCCCAAATACTTCTTGAAAGCCTCCGTACTCACAAGCCGAGCTGATCATAATAAATCACAAGAAACACCGTAAGCAATTCGTTTCGGTTGGAGAATACATAAAAGAACCCACGACGATCGACGTTCTTAGTCCTTACCTGGAAAAAGTCTACCGATGATGCGGAGCACCTTATGACCCCTTTTGTCGCGTCCTTCGATCTTGAAAACTTCGAGTTTCTCGATAAGATCATGTTCTTGACCGGAGAGGGGGAGTGTCAATGGAGAATTCATGGTTCAAAGTTTAAAGAAGCTAACGAGATACGGGGTTAAAGCCAAGGCTTTTCGGTGGTTTGGTTTTGAGAGGGAATATGTATATACACAGGTGTAGGGAAGTTTCGAAGTGTCGGGTAGGTTCAAAGTGGACAGGGAATCCGAGATGTATTAGAAAAGGGTGGCTTCATCCAAATCGGCTTGGTATAGCCGAGGGGCGTCTCTGGGCAACTTTGAGGAGAGGAGGTCAGCAATGGTATATTCTCAAGCATCTTTCGTTTTGGGTTGAGGTTAATCTGTCTCAACTCGGTGCAGGTTAGCACCATTTCACTGACACTTGGACCCAGGTTCATCTTTTCTGGACCTAATAATCCATCTGGACCGTTAGATATTTGACTCAGTAGGTAGGATGCGTTCACAACAAGATTTAGGATGTCTTCCAAGAAGGTTCGGACTATTTTGAATTGATTATAGTACGAGTTGAGAGTTTAGACAAAGTGTTTGATCCGATGTTAAGTGCCCCTGTTCAATAGAAGGCTTAGGGCTATAAAACTAGTCGGCATGAGCGGCAATTATCATCGTGCTCATTGTTTTATTTCTAATCAAATCAAACTTGTTATTTGGAGTAATTTATATGTATTTTTTGGGTGTGTAAATCTTAAATAATTCTTTAAAAAAATCATTGAATTTCAAGTGCATTCTATTTTCTTAAAAACACTTTGAAGTTTGATACAGAGAGTTTAGTTTTAGTAGTGAGGTATTATCAGGTATTATTACTTTTTATCTATTCTTTATTATTATTTAATATATATATATTTTTACTATTATTTATAAAGTACTTGAAAATATTTCACTATTCAAACGCCATCTAAAATTATATTCTCATATATATATTTTTCACCCATTAGGGAGACTTTTCAACGCAAATGTAGCAAATAAGGTAAGATGGAATTAAATATAAATGCAAAGGAGGAGATAAAAGTAAAAGAAAAGAAAAAGGTTAGGCGTGCCCCGTGAAGAATGATGAAGAATGCTCAGACTTTTCCTAGGAAGGTATCAATTAAGTTGATGTGTCCAATCCAAGGAACCATGAGGCATGATGAGCAATGATTCAAAGGAAGGATGATTACATAAAAGTTGTTTCTAATTAAGTATCCACGGATGATTATTCAAATATTCTAATCAAACATGCTTTCATAAAGAAGGCAAATGAGCGGTTGGACTTTTCCTATCAAAAAAATCTACATGCATGGAAAGAATAGGCGAAATCAAATCAAATATTGAAATGGCAAGCCACGTCAGAAATCAAATAAGTATATCATTCGATGCTGTAGTAAGAGATTCTTTC
Organism: Juglans cinerea; assembly: GCA_961763995.1. Lineage (NCBI taxonomy): Eukaryota > Viridiplantae > Streptophyta > Magnoliopsida > Fagales > Juglandaceae > Juglans > Juglans cinerea. Next base: position 28,185,633 of record CAUIVZ010000005.1, read on the forward strand.
TAGGTTCGTTTGGAAATTAAATTCATCTCAATTCATCTCAATTCATCTCAACAACTTTTTCAAATCTCAATACAAAATATAATAAACAATTCAACTTTTTCAAATCTTAAAATAATAATAAACAATAATATTCTAACAATATTTTATCATCTCAACTCAACTCAACTCAACTCAGTTCAACATCCAAACGCACCCGTCTTCGACAGTGAGTCGAGGCTCAAATGGTAATTTTCTAAAAACTTGGACAGGAAAAAATGCTACTACAAACCCCGTTATAACATAAAAGCTCATGCAACAAAGCTAGGAATAAAAATGACAGAATAATTATAAAAGGCTTTAACAATCCTAGAAGAAGATGTACAGCTAGTAATTTCAGGAATCCTAGGCGAAGCCCCTGTTTGGCAAATTAATCCCATCATTGAAGACATTGCTCAAGTATTGAAAAATCATAACGACTAGAGCGTTAAAAAAATAGATCAATCTCGAAATTAATATGCGCAGGCCCAATGAGTAGAACCAACTTTATTTTTAGTAGCACACCCGTAGAAAACCTACCTACTTGTATTTTGCATATTAATAGCCTCCCCCAACTAGCTTGTAATTTTCCTTATTTATGAAAGCATGCTTGATTAGGAATATATATATATATATATATATATATATATATATTGAGAAGGAGAAGGAGAAAGTTTCGGTAATTCAGATCAGTCAATGACTTACCTTGTAGATTGAGAACTATAACCAATTATTGATAACCACTCCCAACCGTCATTATAATATATATCAATAAGATTTTAATTGTAATGATACACAATCTAGTCCGATAAATAATATTTTATTTTTAAATTAAAAGAGTATGAGAGGATAATTATAAGTGTTTCTCTGTTTGGACGTGACCACAATAATATTTTATTTGTCAAGAATCGTACAAGTTAGAGAATTACAAGCTCTCCCTCAAGTCATATTTGACCCATAATTTATACACTAATAATACTAATAGAAAATTCGATCAATTCTTAAAAGGCTAGAGCAGTTAACTTGTCCGATGGATTAACCCTGATCAAATGTTAGCCATTGCTAACTACTAAGGTATCTGTTGCACCAAGAAAGGGCTTTACAAATTACAGCAACTCCAGCTCAAAAACGTTGTCACTATGTATATATCATTGCTCTGAAATGACCTCATTTCAGACATTTGAAAAAAAAAGAATGTATGGAATATGGGTTCGGTTTCAGTACAATCAACTGAACCGACCCTTCTATTAATTGTTCCATTTATTTCAGTGGGCCAGAGACGATGGAATGGAAATTGAAAGCAGTCAACAGTACCGGGCCACTTCTACCGGAAGTTACGTCAGTGATGGGGAATCAATGGGTGTGGAGAGGATAGACCTGGCCCACCATTGGAAAATGGTGTTCATTAAACCTATATAATACATTTACATGGGTGGAGGTTTCAGATATTATGAAGTAAAGTAAAAGATAAAATGGGGGCTCTTTTTTCTAATATGAATTGACCCATTAAATTACCAAGACAAAATGGAATGGAGCTTTTTTTCGTACCCATTAAGAGAAGTTTGGATCCAGAAATGAGATTAGATGATTTGTAAATAGTAGAATAAAAGTTGAATTATTTATTATATTTGGTGTGAAAATTTTGGAAAGTTATTTTGGGTTTTGAAAAAGTTGAATTGTTTATTATATTTTGTGTGAAAATTTAAGAAAGTTGTAATGATGAGATGAGATGAGACGAGTTGAGGTGAGTTTTGAATCCAAACCTCTCCATGAATCCCGAGCTATATTAATATAATAGAAGAGATACTCTATGTAGCGTTAAACACAATGGGATGGGCTTCCTAATGTGTTCCATGCAAACCTTGTTTAAAATCCCAAATACTTTAATTGAACCTAAGCAGATTATTATTATTATTATTGACATGGAACCGAAACCAGTTAGTGACAAAAAAGACAGTATATTTTCTGTTAGGAATTCATCTCGTTTTGTTAAGAACTTGTAGCTGATGGGAGTTGGATTCAGTGAGAGGCAGGGAAAGAAAGAAACTAGATCCTGATCCCTTGCAAGAAAAGATTGCTGCTGCACCAGGAAAGAAGACAGTAGAAAATTTCAATTGATGTAAGTATGTATCAAGCTATATATGGCAGTCAAGAAATAGTTACGATTCAGAGAGAAGAGTTCCTTACATTTCAGGGACTGACAGATGAACATCGTGCTGTAATCTGTAAATCATTTAGTGATGGAGAGTATCACCAATAATCACCACAAGAGCACGATCCATTATCAAAGTGGTGAAATCGCTTTGAATCTCGTATGATGATAGTACGCTTCTCGACCAGTGATATGAACTTTGCAGTGTTATGACAGTCACCACATATTCTAAGATTCTTTGTTATAATTAAAGGGCCTGCATTAGTCACCAAAAGGCCAAATGCAATCGCTAGCTTCTCACTGTGCTCATTGATCATATCCTCTTTAAGCTCCTCTTCAACATCATGTAGAACAAATTCTGTCTTAGACACATATCCAACCTTTCGGATTTTTCTAATCAGCTCTTCCAATTTAACACGTATCTTCTCCCACTCAGGGTGAGATCGATCACCTACTACAAAGCGGTGGATTTTGTTTCCTTGTTCAATAATACTGCAGCCAGGGTTTCTGATCACACCTCTGTCCTTCATTAAAGTCCTTACCATCGATGCATCTTTCCATAGATGACCAGCACAGTATATATTGGAAAGCATGATATAGTTTCTGGGGTCTGATGGGTCTAAAGCAATCAGTCGCTCTGCGGCTTCTTTCCCAAGTTCAATGTTACCATAAATCCGACAAGCACTAAGGAGGGCCCCCCAGACTCCAGAATTAGGCTCCATTGGCATTTGTATAATCAGGTCATAAGCATTACTCAGAAGACCAGAGCGACCAAGAAGATCAACCATGCAGGAGTAGTGATCCATCCGGGGTTCAATTCTATATACTTCAGACATGATCTTGAAGTAATACTTCCCCTCCTTGACAAATCCTGAATGGCTACAAGCATTTAACAAATGCGTGAAGGTCACATGATCAGGAACCAAACCTTCCTTGACCATGCTTTCGAAGAGCTCAATTGCTTTTCTTCCACACCCGTGCACAGCATGGCCTGCGAGCATGGCTGTCCAAGCTACCCTATCTGGATTAATCATCTCTCCAAAAACCTTGTGTGATGCATTTAATCTCCCTAACTTGGCATACAAATTCAAAAGTGCAGTTGCAATTCTTTCATTTGCATTGAGACATCGACTGAAAATTACACCATGAATGCCCTCTGCTAGTTTTCCTACACCTAAATCTTCACAAGCCTGAAGCAAGGCCACCACAGTACCTTCATCAGGCTCAACTCCAGCCAATCTCATCAAATTAAAACAGCCCACTCCTTCCTCTGGAAATCCATTTTGGTTGTAAACCATAATCATAGAATTCCAGGAAACAATATTCCTGATAGGCATTGCCTCAAATAATTGACATGCCGCATCTAAATAACCACACTTTCCATACATATTGATAATAGAATTAGCAACCTTAATTTCCAACAACATACCCATTTTCAATGCAAAACCATGAATGTACTTGCCTACATCTAGAGCTCCCACATCGGTACAGGCTGGGATTACAGATAAGAGCGTAACCTCATTAGGTTTCATTCCCATCACAAACTTCATTCTGAAAAGTGCACACATGCACTTGCCAACAAAGCCTTTTTGAGAAAATCGGGAAATTAAAGAATTCCAGGAGGCCACATCCTTGCTAGGTATTTCATCAAACAACTTCTGTGCATCTTCTGTACCGCCAAACTTGATGTAATTAGACACCAGCTGATCACCAATAAACCCATCGCTATAATTTACCGATTTGACAACGCGGGCATGAATTGCCCGGCAGTGCGAGACGGAAGAGCAAGAGTTAATGGCGAGAATTAGACTGGAAACAAGTGGTTCTGGATTTGTATATCTTTGAGAGAAGACTTGAGGGAAAAGGGCAGTGTGGGTTTTTCTCCGGCCCAAGAGTTTGTATAGAATCAGAGCGCCATGATGAATGTAGGAGAGAGCACGTGATGGGAAACAAAATATCGATACCATTTCCCATCATAATCTCTGCTTTCCAAACATCCCTCTAAAACTCTGACTTTGAGATGAGCTTTGTGGACTAGGAACCCACTTCAGGACGTACGCATCCGAAAGTACAGTTCAGCGGAGGTCCCTATGTTTGGGAAGAAGGCTGCATACCGTTTTAATTTCTCTTCCGAGTCTTCCCCCCATACGAGCAGATCAATAAAACAGATGCTATCTTTGTAATTAGGATACATGTATCTACTGATTAAAGCTAACTTCTACTTGAACTTCGTTTCAACTTTTCAGCTATACGCCTCTGCACTTTCATTCCCCTAATTGCTTCTCTTCCATTGTCTTGAATGCGTCAACGTCTGCATACTCATGGAATTGCCAATCTCTTATCATCATGATAGGAGATCTTGCACTGTTTTATTATTATAAATGGTATGTGCCACACCCAAGTATGAATATACATTTTACTGACTGTGTCATGGGGTTTTGAAAGGTATTCAATTCAAAGTGAAAACCCCGTTTCTCCCTGCATGGTCGTAGTGTAGCACACGTTCTGAATCTTGTGTTCATATTTTTATATTAATGTAGCACAATATGCCAAGAAGTCCCGTTATCATATGCAAATGGTACCTTGATAAGATTTTTTTTTTCCTTCAAGAAAGCGTAGAGTAATAAAGATGAGTCGTATCAAATTCCATTCTCACCTAATTATATTAATATAATGAGAGATATATTTACAGTTTTAAAGTATGCAAATTCATTTTTAAAAAAGTGGATAAATCTAAAATCCAAATAAAAAAATCATTTTTTAATAGTAAACTCCACATTTTTCAAAATAAATGCGCAAGACTTACACACTTTAAAATTATATATAGCACTAATAGTCAATCAATATTTTATGTCATATATTGTTTAAATTTATTTTATTCTAAATTTTATAGTACATTTTTATTATTAAGATGATTACTTAAAAAATAATAAAATGATTGAACCACGATATTAAAGTTAAAATACATTTTTAACCTTATAACTACTTTTCCCGCCTTTATTAAAGTGTATATAAGCCACGGTTTGTTATACTTGAGTGAGATAATACAAATCAGATTTTTCCATCTCTATTTTCTTTTCCTCTCTGTTTTTTACATGGTATCAGAGCAGAGGTCCTGAGTTCGAACCCTGACTCTATACTCTATCTCATTTAATTAAATATTTCACTTGTTAAGCCTACTCATTGAGGGAAAGTCTGGCCCACAAGTGAGGGGGAGTGTTAATATATAAAATAATAAAATCTACCTCTTCCCATCAGCTTAAGCTTTTGAGACAAATGGTGATTTCACATGATATCAGAGAAATTTTCCGCAAACTACAATAATGTCGGATTTTGATTCCTCTATTTCTCTAACTCATACTACTCCTCCTCCTCATGAAGATTCTGCGAGTCCTTTCTTCCTTCATCATGGTGACAGTCCAGGTACATTGCTCGTAACACAAGTTCTCAATGGTGAGAACTATCATACCTGGCGTCGATCAATGTCCATGGCGTTAACTGCGAAGAACAAAATCGGATTTGTTGATGGCTCTATTCTGAAGCCTTCCGCTTCTTCTTCTCAATTTTCCTCTTGGATTCGATGTAATAATATGGTTTTGTCATGGCTACTAAATTCTTTATCCAAAGAAATTGCCGCTAGTGTAATCTATGAAGATTCTGCAATGGCAATGTGGTGCGATCTCAAAGATCGATTTTCTCAAGCTAACGGACCTCGCATCTTCCAGTTACAGAAGGTTATTGCTTCTTTAACACAAGATAATCTCACTGTTAGTGCATATTTTACACAAATGAAAGGATTATGGGATGAGTTACTCAATTACAGACCATTGCCATCCTGTTCATGTGGTGCTCTACGATCTCTATCTAATCTCCAACAGCAAGATTACGTTATGCGTTTTCTTATGGGACTAAATGATCGATACTCTCACATTCGAGGTCAGATTCTGTTAATTGATCCTCTTCCTCCAATTAACAAAGTTTTCTCTCTTATTCTTCAAGAAGAAAGACAAAGAGACATCGGATCTTTCATGATCCCTTCCATTCCTTCTGCTGCTTTGTCTTCAAGCAGTGTTGGCAAATCTTCTGCTAGCAATAAGGGTTCTTTTCGAAGGGATAGACCTCTATGTTCTCATTGTGGATTGCAAGGTCACACTGTTGACAAATGCTTTAAACTTCATGGATATCCACCAGGATATCGTGTTAAAGCCAGATCTTCAATTCCTTATGCTAATCAAGCAGTCTCCAATGATTCCAATTTACCCCTGCCTCTTTCTCATACACAGTGTCAACAACTTTTGGCACTTCTCAATCCTTCGTCCTCTACTTCTACTCATCAGGCAGCAAATACAATTACCTCATCTCTTCCTGATCATCTATCAGGTAAATTTTCATTTAATCATTCGGTTTTTTCCTCCATCAATAATAATTCCAAACACTTTTCTGATCATGATTGGATAATTGATACCGGTGCGACTGATCATATGGTCCACTCGATATCTTTATTCACCTCATATCAACCTGTTCACAACACTGTTGTGAAACTTCCTAATGGAACTTCTGCTCATGTAAGTCATATAGGTTCTGTTTTCTTATCAACAAACCTCATCTTACATGATGTTCTATATGTGCCTTCTTTTACCTTTAATCTCATTTATGTTAGCAAGCTAACCAGTTCATCTTGTTGTCTTATTTTCCTTCATAATGAATGCTTTATTCAGGACCTCATACATTGGAGGACGATTGGGAAGGGACAAGCTAAAGAAGGGTTATACCTGCTACAACTTCCATCAGTTCATGGTTTTGTGCCTCAAAATGTATATTCTCATGATGGTTCTGAGAGTATTCCACCACATACTGTTAATTCTGTTTCTAATGCTTGTAATAATGCATCTGTTTCTATTTGGCATCAAAGGATGGGACATCCATCTTTCTCTCGAATGAAACTGCTGCCTCAGTTTTCTTCTATCATTTCTAAAAATAATCCCAAGCATTGTAGTGTTTGTCCTCTTGCCAAACACAAGAGATTACCATTTCCTGATAGTGAACACACTTCTTCACATTTATTTGATCTTGTTCATGTTGATATTTGGGGACCTTTTTCTCCTCCATCCATAGAAGGTTTTCGTTATTTCTTAACCATAGTAGATGACTATTCTCGTAGTACTTGGCTTTATATGCTCAAATCAAAATCTGATGCCCGAAGTCATTTACAATATTTTACTGCTATGGTTGAAAATCAGTTTGCCTCTAATATCAAAATCATTAGGTCTGATCATGGAAATGAATTTGCTATGCATCATTTCTTTTCTAGCAAAGGCATTATCCATCAAACGTCATGTGTAGCTACTCCCCAATAGAATTCAGTTGTTGAAAGGAAGCATCAGCACATTTTAAATGTAGCTCGAGCTCTCCTTTTTCAATCAAATGTTCCATTAATTTTTTGGAGTGATTGCATACTCACTGCCGTGCATCTAATCAATAGAACTCCTTCTCCAGTTATTTCCAATAAAACTCCTTATGAGTTGCTCTTTCATAAATCTCCATCATTTACTCATTTAAGAGTATTTGGCTCACTGTGTTATGCTTCCACTCTTGCGCATAACAGATCTAAATTTGCCCATCGAGCTCATCGATGTATTTTTCTTGGTTATCCTCTTGCTTCTAAAGGTTACAAGTTGTATGATCTTGATGATCATTCCATTTTTGTTTCCAGAGATGTTACATTTCATGAGCAGATTTTTCCTTTCAAATTTGTCCCACATAACATTGATAACTTCTCTTTTATGAATCCATCTTCATATGTTGTACTTCCGAGTCCAATTCCTGATATTTCTAGTCATAATCATCCATTTCCTGCTTCTTTTCCTGCCTCTCTCGACTCTATTCCAGTCCCCACTATACCAGATTCATCACTTCCATGTAGAAGATCATTGAGAACACACAAACCACCTGACTACTTGCAGGATTACCACTGTCATTTGGCAACTTCTAATGCTTGTTCCATCCCATCTTCACATCCTTTTATTGGTCCTGAATCAGGTAAGCAATACTCCCTTTCATCTGTTATCTCTTATTCTCGATTATCTTCACCACACCGAGCATATTCTTTAGCCATTTCATTACTTTTTGAGCCAAAATTCTATCATCAAGCTGTAAAATATCCCCATTGGAGAACTGCTATGGCAGAAGAAATTACTGCACTTCAACAAAATCAGACCTGGACATTGACAACTCTACCACCTGGAAAACATTCAATTGGATGCAAATGGGTATATAAGGTCAAACTTAAGTCTGATGGAAGCCTTGAAAGGTATAAGGCTAGGTTGGTAGCCAAAGGATTTACTCAACAAGAAGGGGTTGATTTTTTTGATACATTTTCACCAGTTGCAAAAATGGTTACAGTCAAGTCTTTATTAGCCATTGCAGCTACTAAAGGTTGGCATCTTATTCAATTAGATGTCAACAATGCCTTTTTACATGGTGATTTGAAAGAAGAGGTGTATATGTCCATACCTCTTGGTTTTGGTGAAAAATGTAACACTAGAGTTTGCAAGCTCAATAAATCCTTGTATGGATTAAAGCAAGCGTCTCGGCAGTGGTTTGCCAAGTTTTCCTCCACCATTATTCAACATGGTTTTGTCCAATCAAGAGCTGATTATTCACTCTTTACTCGGTCACAAGGCTCTTCCTTCATTGCCTTACTAGTATATGTCGATGACATATTAATTGCTAGCAATGATGTTGCTGCAGTAGACACTCTCAAGAAGTTTCTTGATGACAAATTCAAATTGAAAGACCTTGGTCCATTGAAATTCTTTTTGGGACTTGAAGTTGCTCGCAGCTCCAAAGGCATATCCCTTTCTCAAAGGAAATACACCTTGGAGATACTATCTGACACTGGTTCTTTAGGATGTAAACCAGTTAAGACTCCCATGGAACAAAACTTGAAATTATCTCGAAGTGAAGGTGTTCTTCTCGCGGATGCCAAAGTTTATAGAAGATTGGTTGGTCATTTGCTTTATCTTACCATCACTAGACCCGATATCACTTTTGTTGTGCATGTCCTTAGTCAGTTTATGGATTCACCTCGGCAACCTCATTTAAATGCTGCATATCGTGTCCTACAATACTTGAAATCTGCTCCTGGTCAAGGACTCTTCTTCTCTACTAATTCTTCACTCAAACCGAGTGCCTTTACTGACTCAGATTGGGCTAGATGTCAAGATAGCCGACGATCCCTCACTGGCTTTTGTATTTTCCTTGGCAATTCTCTTGTATCATGGAAATCCAAGAAGCAAGCTGTCGTATCGAGATCCTCTGCAGAAGCCGAGTACAGAGCAATGGCTTCCACAGTTTGTGAATTAGTTTGGTTATCTTCATTGCTTTCAGATCTCCAAGTACCTCCAACAATTGTTTCTCTCTATTGTGATAGTAAAGCTGCGTTGCATATTGCTTCAAACCCCGTATTTCACGAGCGTACCAAGCACATCGAAATCGATTGCCATTTTATCCGTGATAAACTTCAAGATGGTTTTCTGCGTACAATGCATGTTTCTTCCAAGAATCAACTGGCTGACTGCTTCACCAAAGCTCTAGGCAGTCCACTGTTTTCTGCCATGATGTCCAAGCTGAGCCTCATTGATATTCATGCTCCAGCTTGAGGAGGGTGTATTAAAGTTAAAATACATATTTAACCTTATAACTACTTTTCCCGCCTTTATTCAAGTGTATATAAGCCACGGTTTGTTATACTTGAGTGAGATAATACAAATCAGATTTTTCCATCTCTATTTTCTTTTCCTCTCTGTTCTTTACACACGAAGCAAAAATGATTAATCAACGGGATGCAGCAAAAATTTTGTACTGTTCATCTAAACAGTAATAAGCAGCACAAAAAACTTTTATTGCACCCAGTGAATTTTTCTCGTAATTGTATCAAGACTTTAACCATATGTGCCACACCCAAGTATGCATATACATTTTACTGACTGTGTCATGGGGTTTTGAAAGGTATTCAATTCAAAGTGAAAACCCCGTTTCTCCCTGCATGGTCGTAGTGTAGCACACGTTCTGAATCTTGTGTTCATATTTTTATATTAATGTAGCACAATATGCCAAGAAGTCCCGTTATCATATGCAAATGGTACCTTGATAAGATTTTTTTTTTCCCTTCCAGAAAGCGTAGAGTAATAAAGATGAGTCGTATCAAATTCCATTCTCACCTAATTATATTAATATAATGAGAGATATATTTACAGTCTTAAAGTATGCAAATTCATTTTTAAAAAAGTAGATAAATCTAAAATCCAAATAAAAAAATTATTTTTTAGTAGTAAACTCCACATTTTTCAAAATAAGTGCGCAAGACTTACACACTTTAAAATTATATATAGCACTAATAGTCAATCAATATTTTATGTCATATATTGTTTAAATTTATTTTATTCTAAATTTTATAGTACATTTTTATTATTAAGATGATTACTTAAAAAATAATAAAATGATTGAACCACGAAGCAAAAATGATTAATCAACGGGATGCAGCAAAAATTTTGTACTGTTCATCTAAACAGTAATAAGCAGCACAAAAAACTTTTATTGCACCCAGTGAATTTTTCTCGTAATTGTATCAAGACTTTAACCATATTGAACAATAAAGAGATACGGCCAAGGATGATGACAATTTAGAAGCATAACAGGATAGTGATGCAAGTCTTTCTATAGGACTGAAGCGAAGGCAAAAGTCATAAGGCCCATAGCAACGAAGAGTTGGTTTAAGGACTTGGAAAGAGGCCTTGCATTAAAATCCCTACGCCATTAAAGGCCGATAGTTCGCCCTATCGGCAAAGACCAGTAGCCAAAGCAATGTTAACTTGTGATGCAACCAAGTCTTTTGGGCATGATGGCAGAGACCCAAGAAGACCTTTCCGGCACCACTTTTTACCAATTTTTTTTTTTTTTAAAAGGTAGCTCATCCCCAGTTAAGGAAGTGGTGTGTCCAGCACAATTGGGAATGTCACTCATGCATTCAATTTTCTGTATGACTTTCTGCCATCCAGAATATCAAACAGCAACATCAGCGACATGGGGTAATATCAATATGCATGGAAGAGATTGCGGTTTTCTAACAGTACCACATATGTATAGAGATAATTGTACAACTCAAAAAGTTCCCTTAAAATTCTTTTGGTTTTGGCGGCTCCCTCTGTTCTTTAATCCCTCTAGTCAGCTCTCTTAACTTCCAAGTTCCATGGTTTGACTGAGATTCATTTTCTCTTTGTACTCTTTCAATTCTCTCTTGTATCGTTCTTTGTCCTTCAACCCAATGTTCTGGTAAACCTACAAGAAAACATCACAATCAAATGAAATTTAAGTATTCAAAACTTTTACTGATCTCAAAGATTAATCATGATTAATATCAGACAGATTTCATTCTACCATGCAAGACATAAATGATTCCACAAAAGAATAACCCAAAAAAAGTTAGCATTGTCTGTGATTACCATCCTTTCTTCTGGGCTGAGGTTGCTCCATGACTCACCGATCATCTTTGTGAACTCCCTCTCTCTGTTTGGGTACAAAGCTTTAAGCTTGTAATGCTTCTCTGCAAAGAAGAAGTTATAGCCACTGCGATTCGGTTTTGGGTAGTTGGGGTCTCCCCTTCTTCTACTTCTCCGACGACGACGACTTGAGTGGCAAGGATTATGAGTGTATGGTACAATGGCACTGTTAGATTCAGGAACAGAGACTGAAGAATCTGGCTGCTCCGGATGGTAAAGTACTCCTCTAAGAGTCTCAGAACCCAATTTCACAGATACCAAATAACCACAATCGAACTTCCCTTCAATTGTTCCAGTAGCTGAGAAGCATGAAGGGCCTGTAAGATAGGAAGCAAAAAGTGATATAAACACAATAAGTTCTGCCGATATCTCAGCTCATCCAATCAAATTCAAAGCAAAGCTTAATTCAGAGATTACAAACTTGAAACTATGACTTCCAAACAGTTCATGGTACGAAATTCATCTTTGAGAATTGGGCAGTCACAGCAAATAATAATCATTTCATTTTGCTCGCATATCAGCTAGAAGAAGCACGATCCACTCTTACTATATGAACTCAGAAAATCACAATATGTTGCACAAAAAAGTAATGCTGCTCTTCATCTTTAATTTCGTCAAAGTTGACCACTTAATAAAAGCCACTTAAAATGCAACACACCAGCTAGTTTGACTTGGATAACAAAGTTCAGGATGAAAGAACATTCCTCTATGCATAATTATGGCACAAATCTCCATTTAATCAGCCCCGTTTGGATGTTAAGCTGAGTTGAAATGAGTTGAGTTCCTTATGAATAGTAGAGAGTTGAGATGGTGGAGTGAATTTTGTAGGGCCCATCTAAGATGAGTTTAGATATATATGGGAAGTTGAACAAAATTGTCAGTCCCGCGTGTAAAGAGGTTGGAGTTGAAAAAGGTTGTGGAACCCACGTGTAAAGAGGTTTTGAGCTGAGATGAGTTTAGTAATTTGAAAGTTAGGTATTTAGATATTAAACTAAGCTTAAAATTAGATTGAACTGAGTTGATCCCAGTTCAGTCCAAATTCCAAACAGGGACTTTGGACCATGAGTTGAAAGATATTGACTTTTCAACTGATATTGAAACTAAACTCATTCTCAACATTTGGGAAGACGACAGCCTCATATTTTCTTAGTATAAGATAGTAATGGGACCCAGCGCAAAGGGAGAGTGAGAAATCACTAACATAGACATGCACATCAAGCATACCTTAAAATCAAAAATAGGTTAACCACGCAACCCGCTTGGTGTCCCATAAATTAAACAAAACATTTTGTGGCAGGGAAATTAAACCCAACAACACATATGTGTGGTGTGGTTGACATTCACTTTATCCTCTTGTCTTAATTATCCATGAAGTGAAATAAAGATAATGGAAAGACCAGCTTGCATTAATATCCAAGGAAAATGAGAAATTAATGATGAGAAATATGAGAATACCTTCAATAAGTGGTTCCACATAATCTGTAGTCGTTTTGGGGGAATATTCCACTAGAGCCAATTCAGGTCTCCACAAAGGGTTGCTTGCAGGAAATGGAACTGCACAGAAATAAAATTAACAAAAAAAAAACATAAAACATAAAGAGCAGAAAAGAAATCGGATCATGAAGCAATAATCAAGGACAAGATCAAGGAACAAAAGTACCTCTTAAAACAAAGGACATGAAAAAACACAAAAAAATAGGATGTAAAAAGGATCAACTACCTGTTGGGGTAAACACAGGACCCTGTAGCTTAAAAAAGTAAACCTGCTCATAATGGTAAAGAAGACCAAAGTAGTGTTTCCTCAGTACAAAAGAAGCGCTCGTTGTTGTTGGAGAGAACCTGAAAATATTACCCACTTCCCTCCATTTCTTCTCTGCAACAACCTACACGTTTGTTTCCCCTCTCAGCCGGAAATCCTAATGCACTCCAAAGTAAGACTGAATATATTGGATTTTTTACATTGAAGGGATTAGACAAAACCGAACCTTTTCGTAACCGCCCCTTTTTGTAACCTCTGCATAAAGAATGTGCAAATCTAGCTCCTTGCCCCCAATCACAGGAATCCTTAAGAATACCACAGAGAGAAATAAAGGAGGATTAAAGAACACAAACGCATGAATCAAACCTTAAATTAATAAAAATACAAACAAGGTTCAAATAGAAAAGAAGAGTTTTATTTGTTTAATCCCATTTGCATAGGTCCCATGAAAATCGCATAATCTGCTATCTAATGTTACAGTATTCGATGTGGCAATCCCCGAATATAATAACCGACAGAAGAAGGGGGGAAAGGGAACAAAAAGGCTTACATAAATTTGGTGGTCATCATAAAATGGAAGCGCCTCAAAGTGTCCCAGAAAACAATAGGGTCGCTGACAACATCCTCATGGGAGGCAAGTGGAGCAGGGTAATGCTTACCCTCCACTCCATTCCAGCTCTTGTTTCTCCCTCCCGGCGACATTTTTTCACGGTCGCCGGTAAATCAATGAAGCAATAATGAAGAGTCAAAAAGACAGTGACATATATTAATGACGACAATAAATAAAGATGATTTCTAAGATAAGATCGTAGTTAAGGGGCTGTAAGTCTGGCCGAAGTTGATTTAAGAAGAGGGTTGGACGCGTGGGGGAGGGAACGGTTACGCAAAGTTGGCTTTTTGTGCCATTTTTGAAAAGAACGGCAAAGCTCTGTTGCGAAGTCCTAATGCTTATTTATTTTTCACAGGCTAAGTTCATAATTACACGCCACTACTCTCTCCTCGCTATCTCACGCTCTTTCTCGTGGCACTCGAAGTCTGACATCTCTGCAGCTGCATGACCAGACCAGTGATGACCCTCTATTTCTCTCTCTTTCTCTTTCTCTCCAAACGTTGACATGCACTTGGGCTTCTTGTTCTGATAGCGTCTGAAAGCGTATCTTTAGGGTACATTTGGTGGTAGATATCTGAGGAGACTTTAGGGGGTTGATATAGTGTGTGCGCGCACTTGAGTGTGCTGCTGCGCAAGTTACAGAACGGTATGTGTATCATCAGGCTTGGATCAACAACGGCTTGTTTGGACGCTGGTTAATTGTTCTGTGGATCTGCTTTTTATCCGGTTTTTATGGTAGATCATCTTTTTATCCATCGAAACATGTTTGGGCCTCCCATACATGAGCTTGACTGGGTGGTTTGAGATAGCTTACTTGGAAAATCCTTTTGTTTTGTTTCACGTGTATATTTGCTGACTCTGAAAATCACGTGGACACTGGATGGAACCCAACACGATTATCTAGTCTTTTTTTCTTTAAGATTGGCTGGACTATAAACTATAAAGACCCAGACAGGGATTAGTTGCCTAAACTCACATGTAGAACCAATAAAAATAATAATGGTCTGGTTTGTGAAATCACTTCTTCAAGCTGTAAAGACAAACCCTTTTAATTAATAATCTGACTAAATTGAATTCTCGAATTTGAAGAGTAATAAATATATCATATAAGCGTTATAATGTTTAATTATGTCCATAAAAGAGCTTTGAACAATTTGAACTTTAGTGTTTAATGTTGTGTTTACGTTAGATCATTCAATTCACTCAAAACGTTTAGAAAGAATCTCAATAGGTAAATGCAATGATATTCAATCGCGTTCGTGGATCCCATGTTTTAAAGAAAAATAGACACGTTATCATTATATGGGTCCACAACATTTTAATATTGTTTTGATGGGATTTCAAATAGATAAGTATCCTCTCTATTTTAAGTAAAATGAGCCGTATCTATTTAGTGTAAAATAGCCTTTTAATCATTTTATTTATCCAAATAATATAAGAATATTAAAATATTTCATTTTTTACTCAAAACAAATATTATTAATTTTAGAGAATTAATTTGTACAAATCTTAAATAGATAAATATCGCTCAAACCTTTTTAAAAAAATTGATTTTATCTTAAAAAAATATAAAAAAAAAAAATTTATTAATGTGATCTATTTTTTATAAAAGACTTATATTCAACAATATTTTAGGTGAAGTAGAGAGAAAGTGTGAGCCTTCGTATAATCATGTGATGTTGTCTTGACGAAGTCAAGGGGTGGCTTCCAAGGACACCCTACCAAATCCAGGGATGCAAAATGAACCTTGATTGCAACAATTGCCATAGTCAATGAGTCATGACTAGTGGCCTCGATGGTGGCATGGCCATGGCTTGGGCCGCCCAAGTGGCTTTGATTCTGCGTAGGGTTGTTGAGTGTTTTTAATCCATTTTTGGATTCCAAATATTTCCTATTAAAGTGACCAAACATTTTTGTACTTTTCACCTTATATCGGGTCGGAATGCAGAGCAAGGCTTTGTCATTTTGCTTTCAATCTAACTCGACAATAATTTTATTTATTTTTTAAATAATTGCATAGATAAATTAAGTTGGACGGAGTCGGGCTATTAGAATTTAGAATAGCCCTAAAGCCTGGATTAAATTGGATTTTTGGCTATCAAAGTAGGCTGCAAATTGGGGTAGGGAGAGTAAAAATGGGTCAATGTCTACATTGAGTAAAGTGTTAGGTAACATTTGTATATCGAAACGGTTTGATCTCATCTTATCTTATTATTATATATTTTTTAAAATTTTCACATAAAATATAATAAACAATTTAATTTTTTAAATTTTAAAATAATAATAATATTAAAAAATAATACTCAAATAATATTTTATTCAAGTTTAATCTAAAACTATCTCATCTCATTACACTATCCAAACGGGACGTTAGACTTGGGCCCAAGCTAGCCAACCAATCTTCGGACTTCGAATTGATTGATTATAATCCATGGGTTAGTAACCCACAAGTTTCGGGTCAACTAAAATTGGTTCACAAAAATAGACAACATTGTGGAGCAGTAATTGTGGACTACTGAGATCCATTTAAATAGTGAGAAAGTTTTTCATTTAGTCTTATCTTATTATTATAATTTTTTAAAATTTTGATGTAAAATATAATAAACAATTTAACTTTTTTAATTCTAAAAATAATAATAATATTAAAAAATAATATTTTAATAATATTCTATTTAATTTTCAACTTTTATTTCAACTCATTTCATCTAAATTGACTATCCAAACCGCACCCGAGTTATTTTTTTTAGAGTAATTCTATATATAATCGTAAAGTATTTAAATGTCGTGTAATCGTTTTAAAAAATAGTAAGATCTACTATTAAAAAATTAATTTTTTCATATCAATCTCATATTTTATTCACTTTTTTTAAAAAATGATTGCGTAAAATTACTCTCTCTCTTTTTTTTTTTTTTAACAAATTCCGAACTCAACTAGGCTAGTTTTTTCTAATGGAATTGGGAGCATCTACCAATTGCGTTCTACAATCCCAAGGTTTTCAATTAATTATCAAAAGAAGACGCTGCTGCTGCATGGAATTCTCGAGGCCCGGAATTCCAACACTAAACATAGCTGCAAAGCAAAAGCAAGCTCATCCTGTATTTTCAACTATGGAGCACTTAGGTGTTTCAAACCTATGAAACATGAATAATAGTCTCCCAACCAATCAAAAGTTTTTTCTAAAAGCAAAAAAAAAAAGGGCAAGAAGCCTCCGATTGTAGCAATTTATTAAAGAAATGCCATCACCGAAACTCGGAGAAAAAAAGAAGCCCAAAATCACCAGGCAAGTTTTCAAGCACTCTTATTCTGCATATCAACCACCTTTTTCCAGGAGTCTCTGCTGGAAATCTCGTTCCACCACCTCCCCACATTCTTTTTTGAAGTGAACATCTCCCCTCTACCAGAAGTTGTCACCAAGTACTGGGTGTTGGGCAAGTGCGAAAGATCAGCCAAAGAAAATTCGTCCCCTGCCAAGAACCGGGTCTCCCCGAGCCTCTTTTCGTAAATGCCCAGCACCTTGGACAGCTTTTCTTCTTTCTGCTTGATCACCACCTGGTCTTGCTTAATCTTCATTCGCGGCGCGAACGCGAGCTGAAACACCAAAACAGAGCTTGGTGGGTTGAAGCTCTGCCCTTCGGCCTCTAGCCACTGGTCTATGGATGCTTTCGCTACTGGGTTTGTTCCGTATAGTCCTTTATTTCCTTTGTCTGTGTACTTCTCACAAATGTACCGGCAAATCGCTCTAGACTCTGAATTACTCAAAAGCAAAAAATAGAGGAAAATAATATGGAGTTTGATTTGTCGACGGATCAAAAAGAATGAACTAAAATAACGGGATTGTGGCTATATTTACCAAAGAGGGAGATGCCTTCGTCCTCAAATGCTGGTACTTGGCCAAAGGGCTGTTACAGTAAAGGAAAGATCTATAGCTTAGCACGAGAGAGAGAGAGAGAGAGAGAGAGAGAGAGAGAGAGAGAGAGACTTTTACATGTCAAAGTACCTGGATCTTGCGGAAGTCGGGCTTCTTGTGCTCGCCCTTGGCTAAATTAACAGGGACGAGCTGGAAGTCGACATTTTTCTCAAGAAGACAAGCTAAGACTCTGGACACAGCTGTGGACATGGCTGGTCCATACACTTTTACTGGAGTCGCCATTGGTAGTGCAGAGTCTTTCGCTTTGCTTGTTTTTTTTCACTCTTTTCCTGTGTGTTCTATAAGCGAATTCTTGTTTCGTTTTCGACCATATATAGATTGGATTTAGATCCTTACTGTTTGGGAGGAGCGAATAGAAGGAACAAAATATATATTTTTTTATAATATATATATTTTTCTTATTTAAAAACTTATTTATGAGAAAATTTCTTTTTTTCCTCTTTTGAAAGTTTAATGAGGAATAAATGAAATGGACATTTCTTTATTTTGATGTTTAATTGAGAGAGAATAGAATAGGCATTTTACCTCCCTTTTTTCATAATCTAAGTTTTTCAGTCCCTCCTAAATTGGAAGGAATATGAGGGAATATAAGGAGAGTTAATAAAATACCATAATATCTCTTATATTTTATTAAAGTAAATTACTACTCTTCCTCATTTTTACTCTTATGTCTCGTTTGGTTACACATATTATATAAGATGAAAGTTGAAAATTAAATAAAAAATTATTATAATATTATTTTTATTTTGAAACTTGAAAAAATTGAATTATTTATTATATTTTATGTAAAAATTTAAAAAAATTATAACGATTAAATAAGATGGAATAGTTGAGATTCTAACTCATTTTTCTCAATAAAGTACAATTTATAAACTAGAAAAAATGAAATTTAAGAAAATGCTATTACAGTAACGCGGTTACGAAATATTCAGATTTATTTATTTTTATTATATTCTTATAAATTAGATTGTTTACTTTATATTCATTTCCATTTACTCCTTTTGTAACCTCAAAACAAGAAAGATTCCGTTCTACTCAAATATATTATTTTTTGTTCATTTATAAACTCCCAAACAAAGCTTTTAGAGTATTGCTCAAACTTTAGGACTTGTTTGAAAATAGATCTCACTTTTAAATTTTCATTTCATTTCATCTCATTCTTAAATATAATTCAAATATAAATAATTTCAAACTAATCATTACAACATTTTCAAACTAATCATTACAATTTTCTCAAACTTTCAAATAATAAATAAATAAATAAATCAATTTTTTCAAATCTCTAAATAAAAATAATATTATAAAATTATATTCTAATAATATTTTAAGTTTATCATATTTTTTATTCAACTTTTTTTTCTCATTTCCCAAAATCTAAAAAATACTCGACTCAAATTATCTCACAATTATTCACAAACTATCTTACAACTATTCACAAAATTCTTATCTCATCTCACTCTCTAAACGAACCCTGAACCATAAATGAGAGATATAGATTCAAAATATGTGTCACCATATTTATTCGGTATTTAATATTGTCTAAAGAATTCATTTGAATATCCATAAGCCCATAAATATCACAATATGTATTTTATATATTTGTAGGGTCAAATCAGTAACATATAATTTAGCCACAAGATAAGGTTGAAGATCAAGCTAAGAGATAAAGACATGTAGGGATAGGACAAGCTAATTCAGACTCTTAAGAGTAAAATGACTCAAACTCCTAAGAGGAAATATACACAAACTCCTAAGAAGAAATTAATTCAGACATTTAAAAGGAAAAGAACTCAGACTTCTTACAGGAAAAAACTTCACAAGACAAGTTGGACCTCTATATATATGAGGGGATCCCTACAAAACAGACGAACTCTCCATTGACTCTCCACAAGCTCTCTCTACAGAAGCTCCCTATGCCAAACTCCACTACAACTCTAAAGAATCTTCTCTAAATTCTCCTGTTGTATTGTGAGATATGTGAGGCCATGAGAGATTGTAAAAGTACCCATTATAGTAGATTCTGCTCCCAAACAACCCGTGCACGTAGATATTATACCGAACCACGTAAATTTATGTGTCTCTTTATTTATTTTTATTCACTTACTTATTATTTATAATAAATATAATTTTACTATTAAACATATCACAAAAATAATTTCCTATCACAAAAATTAGCTTCGCGAATCGCAATTCACAACTCCCATGGACTCAGGTTTGCAATGGGCTTTGCGATTCTCACAGGTACAACTCCACTACAGGTGTACCGACAATAAAAACCAAGAAGGGATAACAAGATTTTTAGCGCTCTCTCTTGTTTGTTTTTAACGATAAACACAAAATTTTGAAAAGTTTTCTCAAAGTTTTGTACGGTATACTCTACTATTTGGAAACAAATACCCATTTTTTATGTTACTTTT
Source organism: Juglans cinerea (assembly GCA_961763995.1). Lineage (NCBI taxonomy): Eukaryota > Viridiplantae > Streptophyta > Magnoliopsida > Fagales > Juglandaceae > Juglans > Juglans cinerea. The sequence goes on from CAUIVZ010000005.1 coordinate 28,206,075, forward strand.
TTTTTTTAATCTCAGTTCATCTCTAATTATTTTATCACTGTTGATTTAACTGTACTATACATAAAAAGCTACCAGTGGAGCCTCTCCTTTCTCTCTCCCGCATTCATCTTTCGACAGCAAAGCCTACCAGTGGGTCCCAGTGCTTTCAGCTATCCGTTGTCTGCTTGTCTCGTACAGGTCGTCTCCCATTGGTTGAATTGACGCCCATACCCTTGACTATTCAAATACCGGTTGTCTCGTACGTGAGAGTTGATATTAGTGGTCCCAATTTTTCAAATACTGTTTCATAAAATATTACCCAAAAAAACACACAATAATTAGTGGGTCCTAGTTTTTATTCTTTATCAAATACTACAAAAAAAGTCAAAACATTTTCATCTCATCTAACAAACACACATATTTTAACAAAACTATCTCATCTCATCTCAACTCACATATATCAACACTATTCACACATATCTCAAAAAATTTAATCTCACCTTTGTAAGTACTCACAACTCTGAATTAGGTCAAACACCTGCTCGTAGTACTGTTCATCAGAATTCCGGCCCGAGAATCTAGGTATACCCGAATTGAAACCCGGATTTCAAAATCGGGCCAGAACCTCAGATTGAAAACAATTTTTAAAGGTTATGGGTTGCACCCGATTTTTTTGTTTTTTTTAAATCAAAACCAACAAGTTATGAATATTTTTTCATAAAAAAAATGTTGATGCAACATTTAAAGTCTATTTATTTAATTTTTTTAAATCAAAGCTTACATATTCCTTAACCACCAATAAAAAGCCACGTGGAGAAGAAGAGAGTAAAACAAAATTATAAAATGGATGATTAATTGGACATAATATACATTTTCCTTTGTTTTTGTCTATTTAGTTGTTAGAAATGAACAAAAAAAAAAAAAAATTCAAACTTAAGAAAATAAAATAAAAATTCGGTATCCGAACTGGATGTACCCACATATTTCTATACGAGTATCTGGATTTGTTCCGGGCCTGAACCCGGATAGGACCAGGCCAGGAAAAAACCTGGCCGGATGAAGAGGCTTTCCTGCTCGAGAGACGGGGCCTACATCCCTCAACTACATTCCTACCCGTACCTACAATCGGAATAGAGAATCGCAGGAGACCGGATCTGATCCATTGATCAACAAACATGTAATCTATATTTTATTTTATAAAATTATCTCTCATTTAATACATTATTATAAATTATTATAAAATATGTTATGAAAAATAGTGTATAATATTTTCCTATTTCATGTCCCTTTCAGGAAGAGAGTTTATCCTGAATCACCGCAAATAATTTCCTAAAAATCACTGTTCGCCCGAACATGTTTCTGTTGGCATAGTTTTCGGCTGCCGAGAAATTTTTTCTTTTGAAAAGAAAGGCATCGCTATCGGCTTGCACAAGTTGTCCAGTTTGAAGGAAGCCTGTCGGATATAAGAGGTGGCATGTTCCGGATATTCACGTCAAGAGGCAGCATGCGGTATTCAATGTCGACCTCCCTGAACACTTTGACCATCTCTTCAATCAGAAGGGCTCTCCTACTCCATCTCTCCCTCATTTCCTGGAAGTTCATCTGGTGTGTAGCCCACACCGTCATCATCAGTTTGTTCATATCTATGACCTCCCTCACTATCACCATTGGAGCTGGGTGCCAGTGCTCATTCTTGCTCTCAATATACCTGCAATTTTCAGCACCCACAATGCCCATTCAACAACATACTCGGAAAATGTTTCCCCTTTTGGTAAAACAAACGATCCAACAAAACAACATATCTATGGCAGTGTATGTAATAAGCCGGTTTGGGGAAAGAAACTTGTTGAAATTCACAAAATTTTCTTCAAAAAGAAAAAAACAGAATCTCTGTGGTTCAGCCATTCTCACCGCAAGAGCAAAGTGGAGGACTGGCTGACTCAAGAGTGGTTATGTTTCCACCGATTATAACATAAATGAGTTCATTCCATATATTTTAAATATTCTAAATCTCTGGAATTAAGGTGTACTACAGAAGAATGCAAATCAATACTATAAGAAGAAAAAAAAAAAGAATATTGATGCAGCTACATACCTTGTTATTCTTTCTTTCATGGTGGAAACTTTATCCAATGGGGTGGAGATATGGATACAGAAATCAATAGTGTCTACCATGTGGGGACTGCGTTGGTAGTTACCAATAGGCTTGGTAGCTAGAATACTGTTCGGGTATATGATCTTTTGGTGATCCTTTCTCAGAAAAACTGTTGTTAGTATGTTCATTTCATCAACTATCATCTGAGACCCAAAATAAACATATATAGTTGAGAATTTAATGAAAGATGTATGCGTATCTGCTTATAACAAAATGTTATTAATATTCACTTCTTACCAGGACTCCATCCACTTCACAACGATCTCCAACATCAAATGGGTGCATTATAAATAAGAAGACTATTGCTTCAAATACTGTTTTGCAGGTGTTCCCAAAAATAAAAACCACCAAAAGAAGCTGTGAGCTCATGAAGACGAGGAAGTGAGTAATTGGCACTCCGAGTATTATAAACCATATTATCAGTATGATGATAGCTACAAGAACATTCAACATATTACGGAGTTCGTCCACAGCTGTTTTTGTATCATCGAGAGACAATGCAAGTGCTCTTCTTTCTCTAAATGCAATAACCTAATACAAAAATGAAGCATTCTTTACTTCAAGGTGGTTCATGAAAAAATAATAAATCAGCACACGAGTGGGTTTCTTTCCTCACTAGGAGATGAGGTAGCTTATAGTTGAGAATCCATAGCCAGAGGCCAAGATATGTAAGGGGAAAATAGTCATACCATCCAGCTTTTAAGGGATGACTTGCTGATTCCTTTTCTCCCAGCAGCTACTCCAAACAAACGCATTGTTTCCAAAGCTTTATCTTGGCTCATGAAGCGCATCAAGTCCTCGAGGTAAATGTACCTTTGGAGAAATTTACATTACATAATAATATAATAATATATTAGGGATATGTGTGGAATATGACGACTGCTTCCAACCTCATTCAAAGAAAGAAAGGGAAGGTTAATTTCCCTCTTGCCACCTGGCACCTCCCATATTCTAGAACCTATTATTGTTATTCAATCAAAGGAAAAGAAAGGATAAGAGAGAGAGAGAGAGAAAATAAGAACTTACCGAGATCCTGGCTTTACCACATTCTGAAATATCCTCTTGGCTGCCTCTTTTGCCTTACATTCACTTGTAATCTGCAACAATGCTTCATCCTCAATATTTGAACTCTGTATTTGCTCATCAAGAGTTGATAGAGCCCCATGCCTAATAATATTAATCATTTTCCCCATATTCCAAGCTGAGATGGTCTTCTGATTCAGCTTGTGCAGGTGGTCAACTGCAATCTCCTCATCTCGCCTTTTAGAACTAAAGCTTGAAAATGGATACTTCTTCCCAACTGTGGGACCATTTTGCAGTTCACCACTTCTTACACTCCTGGGAAGCAAAGTTGCCCAAAGCTCACCAGGCATGGTAACCCCATCTTTCTTCAACTCTTGAACCTCAGCCATAGCTTCCTCTCGTGTGCTATGTCCCCTAAATGATGGGGGAGCAGAAAGCGTTTCGATCACAAACTGCTTGAACAAAGCCTCGCGTATTCGTTCAAAGAATGTGTTTACATGAAAGGTTGAAGCCAGGACCTTGACTAGCAGAGTTTTCAGAAGCCATACAAGGGTACCAACAAGAAAACAAACAAGAACATTATCTACTTGAGGCAGAATCTTGCTCTTGGTCTCCTCCTGAACCTTGTCATCGAAAATACTATACCATACCAGCAAAACCATACTCAACCAGAGGCTATTTTGAACAGATCCCCTTAGCCCATAAACAAAGTACAAAACCCGTTTTCGCAAAAGAAAACTGTTTTCTATAAGAAACACAACCACCCGAATTCCCCAACCCGAAACTAAACGCCCGGATATTAATGCTACAACTAGTATTTCCCACTTCCATAATGGAAGATCCCACAATTTTAGCCTCTTCAGAAAAGGAATCCAAAGGCTACACGCCAAGGCAGCAATGATTAAAATAAGACTCACCAATTGAAGCAATGTCAGTGTGCTGAATTTCAGATTCCTATATTCTTGTGGTATGTCTTCAATATCATCATCCTCATAATCCTCATCTTTTCCGGGCACTCGTTCAGAGTTGACACCTCTTTCTGAATCCTGGCAGGTCTATCAGCCTAGACTTCCTGCTTAGCACGTACCTCCACGGATCTCGCCGAAATGCAGCATTTGAACTACACCTCAGAACTTCTTCCTCAACCGACAAATATTTATTTCTTCCTCGTACCGATTCACTTCTTGGAGATACAAGCGTCTCCGGGGAACCTTGAGAGTTTTTGCTTAGACTTCCTCTACCATTCTTGCTTACATCAATGGGTTCATTGCTACAACCAATACCATCATCAAACGTGACTACTACTTCTTCTTCTCTTTGGGCCATTCGACAGTGGTTTTGGTAATGATGCAACAGAGCTTGCCGTTCCTCCCTGTAGTAGTGCTGCATGCAGCTGTTCTTTAGTAGATGAAGAGCTTGGTTTCAAGCACTCTCTGAGAAGCCCCATGTAGAGAATTCGATCCAGTTCTCAAAAGCATTAAGAGCAACTTCACGCGGGGTATAATTCCCGTATAAAGTAAAAGTACAAAGAAGAAGAAGAAGAAGAAGATATGCTCACTAAGACGCACTTATAGCGTAGAATCTCAACCGTGGAAGGGCTGCATGCATGTGTACAGAGACAAGAGATGCTGATAACGGGGGCCGCTACATGCCTACTAGTGATAGTACCACTAATCCTCTGCAGTAATCCACTTTAATTTGCTGCCATCAGTTGCTTTGTATTTAGTAAGTAAGTTATAAACGTTGTGGTTTAATTGTATTTTCTAGATATTCTTCCAGAAACTGTAGTCAAACACACGTCATGAATAACCAAGTATGGATTTCCCAGATATTTGATCTGTTCTAGTATTTACATTTTCTGTTTCTTGGAAGAGAACGTCTGAGAAACATTTCCCTCATGGCTTATCACTAAATTTATCTAATTGATTACAGGTTATCTATTGATTAATCAGATTTACAGAACAAGAGTACAAAAGAAAGCAAGTACAAAACGAAAACATCCCCGCGAAACGAGATCATTAATGTCTTTCAAACGGCCTTCTCACTTGCCACTTTGATGGCTACTCTTCCCATAATCAGATACTCTTCTAGATGATTTCCCCTTCTGCCGGTGCGTTCTCTAGTCCTTGCTCACCTGTTCCAATACCATAAAAGTTTAAACAAAAACTAGAGTTGAAGAAGGACAAAAGAAGGTTTCATACCCTCTTGGCCATTTGCTGCAAAATTTCTACAATTTCTGAGAATTCTGGTCTTAAGAATGGATCTTGCTGCCAGCATCTCTCAAGCAATTCCACAAGCTTTGGGTAAGTTTGACTCGGAATTGTAGGCCTCAGACCCTGAATTTCATGTCACCAAATCTCTATTAATATTAGTCATTCCATGCTTAGAGCTTAAAATGTTCATAATAATTACAATTATTTAGCAATGCCCGGCTACCTTCATTTGTCATAATAATTACACTAATCTATACAGACAATTTACACCAACAGGTTAAGCCTTGGTCCAAGTGATTTTCCAGGCGCACACATTCTTGAGAATGAAATATGAACCGGAAACCTTCTTTTCAGCCATGGAGATTAGGTAATTGTGTACCCTTATAATGGTAAAAGGCCTAGGGGCTAGTAGCTATATTATTTGTTGTCAGTGAAAAGGGGGTAAACTAAAATTTTCTCAAGAGCAGAAAAGCAAACAAACAAACAAACAAAAGCTGCGATGAGCAAACAAAGAAGATTCACAAAGTTTTATATACAATGTCAACGTTTACTAAAGCAATACCTTCTGGACTACACCAAGTGCTGCTTGTACGGGGGTTAGGTGCTCATATGGAAGCTGGCATTTCAGTCAGAAAACATAAATGCATAGAAGTAAAGATATAGTGAACAATTATCATAAGAGAGCTATTGTTACTTTGCCCCCTCAAAAAGGAAGCTGATTACCTTTCCTGTAAGCAGCTCCCATAGTAAAACTCCAAAGCTGAATACATCAACTTTGTGATCATATGGTTTGTGTTCAATAAGCTTCCATGTATCAACACCAAAAACACGTGTCAGACAGCTGGAGGAGCAGCCAAAGGAACATAATCATCGACTAAGCCATGCAAAATAATAACGAAAGCACTGAACAAATTCATATATTGGCTTTCAGGAGTTAAAAAACCTATCACTGATCTAACACTGAACGAAACTACATCCCATTTTATATTCTATTCTATCAATCCGTCTCTTGTTAACAGGCTCTCATCTCTCATATGTTCACGTTTTTACATAATTGATAGGACTGATACTTATACTAGTCTGGTCTATACCTTAAATGCACCTAACAGAAAGTTGGCCAAAACCATCAACCCAAAAGTCCAACTCTTCGACTCGGTGGACTGTAAATTTATTGTCTATGCTTTGTTGTTTTCTTATATAGGTTATCAAATTTTAGTAAAAAATTGTTTATTCCTTTCAGATATTTCTTAGTAGACCTTTTCAAGAAGTACAAATTATTTTTTTAGTGAATTATTAGCTAAGTTACTTCGGAGGTCACACTCCAATGCCAGTCTTATTAACCTTGAACCTCTCACTTCTCAGGTTTTCCCAATGGTCCAGTTGCTAAAACCATGCCCGTGCCCACCTTGGCGCATCCTTATTTCTATGCTAGAAGTATCAAACAATTTCACACACTATATTTTCTTTCTTTTCTTTTTTCTGTTTCACAATCTTTGCACATTTTTATGAACTCGAAAGGTGATATTATCCAGCATACCAGATCCTTACTTGTATTACTGAAATTGTACAAGGAAGAAAGGGTGATTTATGTATTGAAAATTTCAAAGTCAATTCCAGGGTATAAGAACTAGAAGTTTATGTTAGGCTAGAAATTTAATAATCTTTTCTCAACTTGATATGAAGTAAAAAGGTTAAACAGCCATCAAAACATATCTACAGAAACTTCCCAAAATGTTCTTAGTACATTGTTTGGAACATTTTCACAGACTATATCCTGCATACCATGTTCCTACTTGTCTTACAAAAACTGCAGAAGGAGAAGAGTGATTTACACGTTGAAACTCAATTCTAGGGTACAAAAGCTAGACATTTATGCCAGGTTAGAAATATCATATGCTTTTCAAAACTTGCAATCAGGTAAAAAGGTTAAAAAGCCATTAGTACATATCTACAGAAACAGACCTCTGGAGCCATCCAACGATATGTTCCAGTTTCTGCAGTCATGACACCAGATTGAGCTTGCATTCTGGCTACACCAAAATCAGAAACCTTGACAACCTGATAGTGATAGAGGAGTTTTTGAAAATTTAGTAGATGGAAATTTGGACCAGTCTTAGAGCTACGTACAGAGCCATAAAATAAATGTGGGCTGTAAAAAAGTTTTATGGCAATCAGTATTTCTTTCTATTTATCAGTTTTTTTATTGAGACCTAATAACTTTCATACTTGTAAAACATCGTTCAAAAACTGTAAGCAGAACTCTGCCTTATTAAAGTCCGCATAAAAACGAAAATAATTCTATGGACATCCAAACGTTATACCTGCAATTAAGTGCCACAAAATTTAGGGGCCACTAATCAAGATTTTTTGACAAGGAGCAATAATTCCCAATCACAGGTAACTAGCCATCAATCAACAAGCAACTCATAATTAAATCTATGGCTTTCAGTTCAAAAGTGGATATAGTTGTCACTTATAGAAAACAAAAAAGTGGATGTAGTTGTCTTTTAGAAATTAAAAAAAAAAAAAAAATTAAATCTATAGCTTTCAGTTCAAAAGTGGATACAGTTGTCACTTATAGAAAACAAAAAAGTGGATGTAGTTGTCTTTTAATTTAACAAAAAAGTCAATCATTCTTGGAGCATCCATTTTACACAATTTTTAACTACGACATCACCAACCCATCATCAGCTATGATGGTTATGAAGCAGAAGGCCACTATTCAACAATGTCTCGAGACCAAAACAGTGATCAAGAAGTAAGCCATGGTCATATAGAACTCTAGGGAAGATAGGGGTACCCCTAAATATGCAATTGCCACACAAAAAACCTATAGATTTAAAAAGCTAATAACACAAAAAATGTAAGTCTCTTACTCCATTTCCATCCATCAAAAGATTGGCAGCTTTCAGGTCCCGATGTATTATATTATTTTGATGCAAGAATTTCATTCCCTCGGAAGCACCAATTGCTACATCGATTAAGCATTGAAGTGTCAAAACACCCTTTTGTTTATGCAGAAAGTCATGCATGCTTCCACCAGACATGTACTCTGAGAAAGAAAGAAAGAAATAACGAAGGAAAATTCCAATAAAAAAAATTACCAATCATATACTCATAATCAAATAGCTAATGAATGTAAATTAAGAGTATATCCCACAAAAAAAAAAAAAACAATTACCCATGACAAGACAGGGGTTTGGGGTTCTCAGGCATGCCCCGATGAATTGAATAACATTCTTGTGCCTAATATTCCTGCAAGTTTCAAAAGAAGAGTCGGAAGAGACAAAGAAAAGTACATAGGCAAGGGATAACGGCCTTTTTTTTATAGAGATCCACCAAAATGCAGATTCATAAAATATAAAGGCATACCATAATCACCTGCTCAGTTTTCTAACAAGTTGGAATTATATTACCTATGAACAAAACTAAATACTATAAAAATTACTGAGAAATTCAGTCTCCTCATACATTTCTTTTTTTTCTTATTGATAAACATGTGTCTCATCATGCAGTTCTAGCAACACTAAATGATGATAAGGAGAAGATTTTGAATAACATCAATTGATGCATTACTAGCTAATGAACATATGAACCTCTCTCTCTCTCTCTCTCTCTCTCTCTAAAATGGGTTCATTTTTTTATAATTAAAATAAAATTTTATTGAAACAAGAAATGGGTTCATTATAGTAGCAAATGAACCCAATCCAAGAATCGCCTTGCTGTTATAAAATATAAATTTTGTGTGTTGTGTGTATGTGTGTGTGTGTGTGAGAGAGAGAGAGAGAGAGAGAGAGAGAGAGAGAGAGGAAAAGAACAAATGGAAGATGATAGTGAAAGCAGTTTGCATGGAAGTTACGTGTTTTGACATGACAAACCTCATAATATGGACTTCTTGAGTGAATTCCCTCATGATATTAATATCTTTGTGCACAGCCCTCAGTACTTTAATTGCCACATCTTGATTATAATAAGTACCTTTATACCTGCATTTAACCAATCTTACTTACCAACTAACACTCATAAACAAATAGATCGTGGCTATAAAGGATGAAAATACTCACAAATCGCAAAATGATACAGATGCAATTTTCTTTTCATATTTCAACTGCCTTGTATCTATTTCCCAACCGTTAATTCCATCAGTGGACATATTCACATAATTAGGGATAACCTTGATTCCAGTTTGCTCTTGCTCCTCAGCAGCGGGAACACAATGAAATTTCAACAAAGGGCGCTTCTGAGTGACTCCAAGATATCAGATCTAATTAGATGCGGTATGCGGAAAAGGCATGCAAGTTCATAACTTCTAGCATCACTTAGTTTGCATAAATTAGTAATTTAGTATAATATAAAAAGATAATAAAAGATTGGGACATATAAGGAATCCCCATATAATGAAGGCTGCTACTTTTAAGACATCACCAAAGAAAGGTTGAGTATGACAACAAACAGGACAGTACAGATTGGAGCTTATAATCCTTGCCAGATTTAAAACAAAGCGTTATTATTTACCCTTTCACAATACAAATTGTTTTATTTTGTGGTCCTACCATAGATGAGTTTAATAATTACTCAATACTAGTTTTAACCATTAATTGAAAAGAACATGTGAAATGCATAGAGGACTGTGCCCAGAAACCCTTCTTCAAGGATTCTACTGGCACATAGTAAAGCCAAGCCCCTATTGGATTGCATAGAATAACCAAATTATTATTTATCACTTTCACATGATTCATGGTTTATCAACCCTTCTCAGATAATTTTCATTTATTTCATTGATTAGCCACTAACAATTGTTCCCACTCAATCTTTTACATCGCTCCATCTTCTCACTTGTAAATTTTATAACTTTTTCTGAAATATGGATCTATAAAATTTGTATTATTCTACTGATAAAAAACTAAATAACATTTGTATTATTTTGTATCGAAATATTAAGACCTCACAACTAAATATGCGTTTACCATTTCAAATTTCCAAGAAAACTCAAGCTCCCATTGTCACCTATCCCAAACATCACTTAAGGACTGGCATCAGAACAACATAAACTATTCGCAGAAGCAGGATACTTAGAGATCAAGAAGTTTACTCTATCATCATAGATCATAAATGTCACAGTTATTTAATTCAACAGAAAAAATGCTAGTTTTAAATTAATTGATTTTTTTGGCCTCTGGTGTCATAACATGTAAAAGTTCATCCCGAATTAATAAGAGAACTTATTAAGGCAACTATAACCAGGTATCAGGAATTTCCCTCTTTGGATCATTGATCAAACTTAAGTTGATAGCAGCAATACTGATACAAGCTTTTTATTGAATAGCAGTGGTGGCCATGAGGGAGACTAATTTCATACCAGTTCTGTTTATTGTCATTAAAGGACTCAACTTCTTCAGAAATTGAAATTCAGGCCTCAAGTAACCGAAAGTAATGAAACTAAGTGTTTAGGAAATGCAATTCTTTCCTGCTTTAATGTAAGGATCTCACAATCATCTGACAAAACATGAGAAAGGCTAAAAAAGGTCGGTACGTGGACAATTGATAATTTGGGACACCTACAATTTTGCAATGCATGCAGGATGATTTACCAATAAAAAAATCATTCTCTATAAACACTTCAATTAGGATACAGACAAAGCGACCACCTTCTGGCAAAATAATCTTATCCATGATTTTGTTTTAACAAATAAAACTGAATCAGACTCAAGTAAATTTGCTTTTAATTTGTTCAAAAATAACATAAATTGGTGGGAGGGGCAAGGGGAGGTAGAGGGGCACATCCATATTGAACATAAATATAACCGCTAGTCAATAATATAGATCGACCAAAAAGTAGTCGGAAGAGGGGATACCTCAATTCTTGGTATTTTCTTGACAAGTGTATTTCTAAGCTGCTCGGTCTCCTATAAATTATAGAATATGCACATCAGTTGATCCATTCACAAAAACGTACAGAAGAGGCAAAGTAATACACAACGCAAATATAGTTTATTCAATAATTTAAGAAAGCCAAGTTGTGACTTGAAAGCTCAATAAAAATACATTGAGACTGATAAATGACAATACATGATGTTTGTGTTCAATCAAAAGCAATGAACATCCAAATTGATTGCACGATAATCATAATCCATTAAGACCGGCAAATGACAGCCATTGAAATTTAGCAGTATAAAGCAATGAATATTAGGATTGATTGCATCATAATCACAATCCAACAAGACTGAAAAATGACAGTAAATGAAACATACATTCAATCAACTGTATAAAGCAATGAATATTTAAATTGATCGAATGATAAAATAAATATTCTTCCTAGGGACTAGTAATCAATTGATGAATCATATACTATTTTGAAAAAATTGAGAAAAAATATATAGATACCTCGAGTGCCCAACCATCAACAAGAAAATAGTCCAATGAGTATCCATCCACAGTGGAAAAAGCATGTGCTTCTTGAATGTTCAGCCCAATCTCAGACAGTAAAGAAGTCAACTGAATGCAGCATTAAAAGTTCAAATAGCAACTAAAAACACATTTGCTTATACACATAATATAGTCACAGATAGAATATCTTACTAGTAAGTGACCTTTGAAAGTTCCATACATAAGTATCAAATCAACTATTTTATCCACCATCACATCTTGAGCCTGATCTGTTGCAGTCTATCTTTAGAAATGTGAAGTACAAAGAACTTGCTTTGGTGGTGACAAAGATATGTATAAAACAAGGGAAAGGTAACAGAGAAGTAGACATATCTCATATCTGTTACTTATGAATAACAGATTAAAGTGAGATCCCTATATATGTATAACTTGACTTTAAAAGTTCAATTGTTGCGAATAGAATCAGGACTAATGCCATATACAGACAGAAGTCCAACAATACTAGGAGTGGCTAGTGGTAACTAATCCCCAGAATTGTTGACTGAAGACTAAAGAGAAAATGAAGGATCATGAAACAAGAACATGATAGATGAAGCACAGAGATGCCTCTATAGTGTTCTGAATTTTGATAGAGAGCTAGAAAGAACTATGCAATGTCAATAAACCAATGAGACGTTGGAAGAAGGAGTGGATGGTCAAGAGAACAGAGTAATCACAAAATGAAAGAAACACGGACAGTCAACTGCAGTGACATTGATGAAACCCATTGCTTCTCTTTCTTTTCAAGTAGCGACTAGCTCTTTTATTCCTTGGTCATTAACCTTAATGTTTCCCTTAATGTTTCCAGAGCAGTCATGATGAATGGGCAAACAGGTGTCCCCTCATGGACGGGAAGATGATAGCCAAGTTCCCTCACAGTTCTAGGAGTCACCAGCGTGTGATTCAGATCAGGTCCATCAAGGGATATGGATCTAATATTTCATTATTATTAATGGTTGTAGGACTCGGGCACTTAAAAAATAATGTTCATTAGCAGCATCAATATAATTCTCTTTCCATAATTTTATCACCTTGCCTGAAAATTTAAGTCGAGTCAGATGCCTTGTAAATGTCAAGAGTATTCATCCACCACATATTATGACAACACATATAACCAAAGGATGCAAAAAATAAAGAATCATAACAATCCTGGAGATGATTCCAAGAATGGTTTGGGCCATGTGAAATCAACATGCTCACTATTAGAGAGGGGATCAGCTACCTGACTGAAAAGTTTGCGCTTGTCGTTTGTTGAAATTGTAATCTCAAGCCTTGCCCTACAATGTATTGGAAAGCATTACAATATTTATTGACTAAGAACCTATAATGCTTCCCGAAATCAAATAAAAATATAAAAAATATTTGGAAACTCTCATAATCCACAAGAAAGCAACATGAAACTGAATACAGATTGGGGCAAAATTGTAGAATACATTTATATAAATATAATCAAAAGGAAACACATGGTCCAAGGATATATAACAGTTAAAAGCAAAGTCACAAATCAGTATGAGATTATGCATAATTTTTCCATACTAGGATAGAATAAATATTCTGATGAAGCCACGGCTCAACTTGATTGTGACACTTACAGGGATGCATTAAGTTTGATAGGATCTTTTTAGGTTTATCATAGGAGATATCTCAAGAAACAAAATAATTTCTAATCAGATGCAATACACTTGAAGTCTCTTCTGGAAAAAAGTAAAAGAGAAGAGCTGGGAAAATTCCCAATCATACCATTGAAATTTACAGGATTTTGATGGTAACATCCAAGGAGGAAAAAAGTACGCACGTCAATCGAATTTCAACAACTGGCCATCAAATATAATGCCAAGGAAAAGCAGCGACTAATCTCACAACCAGGATTAAACCTATCAGAATTATTTGCTGGGAACTAAGAGGATTATCATTCGCATAGTCATGCCTATCTTGAACACGCAAGTAGTTGACTTTTAGGTTCCATTTGGATGCTTAGAATATCTCAATAAATCTGTAAATAATAGTGAAATGGTTTGAATTAGAGAATTATCAGGGATTTCTCTATATGCAAATGCAAAATCACACTTTTTGGAGATTGTCTTTGCCATTCAAAAAAAAATCCCACATTGGATTATGCATCTTTGAGTCAACATAATAATAAATTATTATTTATTATTATTATTAATTTTTTTCCCTAAAATTAATTTTTTATATATATATTTTGCAATTAGCACCCACTACATACATTTGGCATTAATAATACAAATATAATAATAATAACATATAATTTTTTTATATATATTATATTAAAAATATAATAAAATGATAAAAAAAATCTAATATCTTATAATAATAAAATGAAGGTGAAGATGAAGGTTCTGTTGTGTTGTTGAGGGAGGGAGAAGAGGAAAGGGTTGTGAGAGAGAGAGAGAGAGGGAGAGAGAATGGGAGGAGAGAGAAAAAAGTAATAAAATAGCATTTGAGTGAATAGTGCATTTCTAAAGATGTATTGATATTGTTCATAGCTATGGAAATATTTCCATATGCATAACCCAATGTAGTCAATTTAATGGTCTAATTATGCAAATATGTGTTTGCATTTGCATATAGATAAATCAATGTCAATGCTCTTAAGATTTTTTATTGGGTTTTGGGAAATGAGAGAGAAAAAGTTGAATAAAATATTATAAAATTATTTAAATATTATTTTTGTTTTGAAATTTGAAAAAGTTGTATTGTTTTTTTGTGTTTTGTTTGAGAGTTTGGGAAAGTTATACTGTTAGGTAATGATTAGATGAAAATGTTGAAAATTTAAAATTAAAAAGTATTTGTATTTGAGTGATGTGTGAGAATAAAATTTATGAGAATAGTTGTATTGACAAACGGGCCCTGAAAGTTAGCTGAACATCAGGTGACGAGCCAAAAGCAGTTTTGGGGGGGGCACGGACTGATAAAGTAAGAGCACTCTCATTGGATTAGCTAAAGTTAAAGGACATTTTTTATGAATGTAAGAGAAATTTGACTTTTAGATATTCCATTCACATAAATCTCTACATTGGAATAGTTATTTTTTCATTATATAATAATAAAATAATATAAGATGAATTTGATTTTAATTATTCACATCAAATCTCCACATTAGATTATACATTTATTTATTAGATAGTAATGCATAACTAATAATTTCAAATTAATATATCACTGACTCAAATTAATATATCAATTTCAAAAATATTTTAATTTTTTTTAATTATGAAATTATTTTATTTTATCATATTTTACTATTCATAATATTATATATTAATTAGTAATCGTATTCTAATTAAATTATGGATTAAAAATAGAAACTAGAAAGATATTGATGGAGACTTCCGGAGAGAGAAACAAATGATATAAAATGGATTTGATGAATAAACAATGTCTTTCAAATTTGGAAATAACTTTAGAAGTTACTGTAGAATATAGCTATTCTAATGTGATACATTTTATGGTTCAATAGCTAAATTCTCATTAGATTTAGCTTTTAGCTAATCCAATGAGAGTGCTCTAAGAGAAAGAATACACGAGCTGACCAGAATTATTAATCCTAATTAAAGAAATAGAAGGACATTTTTACCATACCCATTTTCCCTGCTATTATCAGAACACTGAGGATCCACTTTTCTTTGAGAGTTTGAATAAAATGAATAACTGCAATTTCCAGTAGTAGCAAAATGAGCCTGCATGTTTTCGAGAAGAATTTGGTCAATCAAAATTAGTTTACGCCGGGGGGGGGGGGGGGGGGGAGGCGGGAGCAACAAAAAAGCTCGAGAAGCCAGAATTGTGACAAAATCAGCTCCAGTATTCGAACAGTAAATACGTCAATTACCACTAGACACTAAAGACAAAAGATCCAATTCCAGAAATATGCTTAATTATAAGTCAAACTAGCATTTAAATTTCATTTTTGTGATAGATGGAAATGATGATATATGTAACAGGAAAAGGGAAACTCAAAGAAAAATGCATAAAGCCAGGAATCCTTACGCTGCAAATGATACAAGGATATATGGTCTCTCTTATAAGTTACCTGCACGACACGAACTTCGATTGCATGTCTGGTAGCAGGATCGCGTGCCATATGCAGTAATCTTTTGTGCATAAGAACATCTTGTGCTTTCTCGACATTCACATCCAAGGCATACCTGCAATTAGAAAATGGTTCCATGAACTTTAGCATGATGATAAGCCCTCCACAAACTTCAGCATCGGCTCCAAAAAGGGCCATTAAGCCAAATTTGAAAGCCATAATTACGTCATACTTTTGTGACAAACAAGAAAGATTATTAAACGCAAACAAATAACAAGAAGAAATAAATAAATAAAAATTAACGTAAGGCTAGGGTTTTGGGGGTACCTTGGGGGGAGCCGATGAAAATGCATCCAGAGCTCATCTTCAAAACCAGGAAGATTGGCCTCTGCGAAGTTCGAGTCCTTGAGTAGATGAAGAACTTGATCGTACGCAATGACTTTCAATCTCCGGTTCCGACTGTGAGTCGGTGCAAAATCCACGGCTCTACTACTACAGCTCTCCGTATCAATATCCATGATCACACAGCCAAAACGAAAACACAAAATGAAAAACTCAAGAACCACAGTTCAGAATCTTGAATCACGGTCGTCGAGGAATAAGCACAGTCCACTTGAAGCCGAAACTATACCAAACGAGAAGGAAAAAATTGAGAAGATTTTCTAGAGAGAAGTTATAAACGGCTTTCGGAAGAGCGCCATGGCTTCTGCTCTACACTTCTCTGTGCCTCTTCCCTGTTTCTGAAAAGCGTAATTAATCTGGAAATTTAAATAAAGAACGTTAACGACAAGTGGCGAGCGCACTTCTCATTTCTCGCCTCTCCAACTCCCAATCAATCTCGTCCGTCGGTTCTTACAATGCATCTCACTTGGCGTAAACATACAAACAAAAAATGTCTTATCATTGACGATTTATTATGCGATCAGAGGTAACAATAAAGCCAACTTTTGACGGAAAATGACAAATAATAAATCGAACGAGATAAACAATAAAGATAACTTTTCTGAGAATCAAAAGAAATTAGGTTTTATTTTTACTTTTTTTTTTCCGATACAAGATCATTGGATCGCGATATTTATACGGTTAAAATAACAAAAATCATTCTTGTAGCATCCCTTGGTTGCATCATTTTTTTTTTCCAAACAAATAAGTATATTATAGATGAATTAAAAGATTACAAGCTACAAAATTTGGTAGGAGGGGAGCCTCCAACATTTTTTTCAAAGTCAACAAATAAAGCACAAGAGAAATAAAAAAATAGAGATCTAGAGTTAAAAATTTAGCTCCCACCCATTTTTTATAAAAAGAAGTCATTTGAAACGATTTTTATATAGTTTGATAACCAGATTATAAAACTATAGCTAAAAGTTGTAATAGAGAGTTGTGTGCTGCATTTTATTGATCTGAACTAATAAGACTTTCACGATTACTTTTAACTTGTGCCTTAGTTAGGAAAACGGAAACATAGAATGCCTTAGTTAGGAAAACGGAAACATAGAATAGTAACAATAAAAAATTACGTCGAATTATCAGCGAAAGACTGCCATTGGCTGTAGCGATGCGTGCAGCTCACGCGCCACACTAGGAATGAAAGTATAGGTTGGATCTAGAAGATCCAAAGCCGCTAGTCCCAAGGGAGCCGTGCATGGTAGCATCAAGCTCTTCAAAGCGCGGCGGTGCGTGAGACGTACGCGATGTACTTTTGAACCATTTTCTCCTACCCTCTGGTGGATCGGTGGTTAGAAAATCGGGTAGTTGGACACGTGTCGGTTGAAGGATGTCGGAAGACAGCATGTCGGCATATTTCAATATTATGGACGGAAAACTTAAAAAAACCGCAGAACAGATCCGGCGAAGGGCGGACTGGGGAGGCCCCCTCTGGGAGAGTACTGATTGCATCACCTCCTCACGTCTGCATATTATTACATGATGTTTTATTATTCACGACTCAGACAAATTTCCTTACTGGGCAACCGTTTCGTCTTTAATTTTTTTTAAAGAAAACATACACCTTAATTTTTTTCTCATTTTTTACTCAATTCTATTTTAAGTGAATAATATTTTTATAAAATAATTTATAATTATAATAATTTTTATATAAAATATCTTTAATTTAAAATATGATTATTATTATTTTTCCAAGGTTCAAATACTTCACAGTAGTAAGCCAGCCTGATCTCAGAGGAAGGCAGAGGTTTTGGTTTTGCATCATTGCAATATCTTTGAAGCGTGCCAAAAATCTTTGATGTATTTACAATTTAGCAACGTGGGAAGTTCAGCCTTCTTCCCTTAAGACCCACCAAAAGAATAATTTTTTGTTTTAAAAAAAAAATCTTGCTATGAATTAGCCTTTAATATTCAGTATTTTTGTATGAATTGGAGTACCGATCAATACATATAGGACTAGCTTGCTCCTGTATTTTCTATGTAGAGAGATACAAGACATGATTCCTTATATTGAGACAAAATCTAACTTGTGTAGATTACAAGAAATATATACTAATTAATTATTATTAAATGCAGAAGGAGCAGTTGTATGCCAGGCGGTATATAACCATTTGAGATTCCATGGATGTTGAAGAACAGAAAAGACAGTGAGTCAGACAACAAAGAGATACCAATCGATAACTGTTCACAATGAGTCACGCACGCACATATATATAATAATAATATAATACATTATCGAACTAAAAAAGGAACAATCTCTTTGGTCGGCAGATTCAGAAACAGAGACCAAGACGGCATGATGTTTGAGCATGCTGCCAAGATTCATCACAAGCATGTAGCCATGAATCGGGGAACAAGTAGCTTGTGGCAAACCCGTGGCATCGAGCTAATCGGGTTTACATTTTGCAATTTACTTTGAGTAATAATAAATACAGTTTTAATTTGTACAAGTCATACAATCTTTTTGAAAAGGGTGTGGTTACTATGCCGTCCCATCTTAACCGTTGGACTTACCGCCCAGCATAAAAAGTTTTTTTTTTCATATTTTCTTAACATATTTAAATATATTTAAAAAATAAAAAATACACCAATACATTTAAAATCACTTTCTTAATCACTAAGTAAAAAAAAAAAAGATAAGCAATCAAATGGAGGTGTCAAATGAAGTGGGCATAATAGTGTTTTTCTTTTGAAAAAAGCATAACCTACTCTTAAAAAATAGATTTTATTATATGTATTCTAAATTTAGGTCTGGCTTGGATAGAGAGATGCTTATATCTTATCTTATTACATTTCGTCTGATCAATATCTAAATCTCATAAACACAAATACTTTCAATTTCAAATTCTTAACTTTTTCATCTAATCATTATCTAATTATCACAATTTTTTCAAATTTCCAAAAAAAAAAAAATTCAAAATTTCAAATAAAAATAATATTTTTTTATAAGCAAAACAAAAATTATATTAAAAAGAATTATATTTTAGTAATATTTTAATTTTATAATATTTTAATTTAATTTTTTTTTTCATTTCCCAAAATCTTATAAAATATTTTAACTCAAATCATCTCTTCTCAACTCACTATCCAAATCAGGTTTCGTTTGTTTTTTAAGTTGAGACGAGATGAGTTGAAATGAAAGTTGAATAAAATATTGTTAGAATATATTTTTTTAATATTATTTTTATTT
This sequence comes from Juglans cinerea, assembly GCA_961763995.1. Taxonomy (NCBI): domain Eukaryota; kingdom Viridiplantae; phylum Streptophyta; class Magnoliopsida; order Fagales; family Juglandaceae; genus Juglans; species Juglans cinerea. The sequence goes on from CAUIVZ010000005.1 coordinate 28,225,559, forward strand.
TAAGATTTGAAAAAGTTGAATTATTTATTATTATATTTTGTATGAAAATTTGAAAAAGTTGTGTTGATTAGATGAGATGAGATTAGATAAGTTGAGATGAACTATGAAAACAAACAAAACTTGTCTTTTTTTTTAAAAAAAAGAGAGTCAAGAAAACTGGCATATTCTAAAATTATATAAATAATTTGTTTCTATGATATATATAAAGAGTTATTCTATATAGAGTTATTCTATATATATATATATATATATATATATATATATATTATTTTTCATATATAAAACAAACTTTGTCGAGAGAATTGTAAAGGTGGTGATTTCCACAAACTCTAGTTTTTTTTTTATACATGAGGTGGAAGATTCGATTATTGATTCTCTTAGTGAGAAATTAAAATGTTGCCAATTGATCCAAATGATTTTTGGCTCCACTAACTCTAACTGGTGTTTATATATGTTTAACTTTCGAAAGTTGGAAATTAATACGATGATATATGCTTCATTTGAATTCCCTTTCAACAAAATTTTGAAACTAAAAACAAGTACGTACGTACTCACAGACAGGGGATGAGATGAGACTACCAAAACGCATGCATGCATGATGATGATACCACCCAAGTCCTTCCAAAAACGCTTTGAGGTTTCCCATTTTGGTCACAGTAATTGTATGCATGGACAATTTCATTTAAGAGTGGTGGACCACAATATATAATGGCCGAGGATTCATATATATATTCTTCTGGACTCCACCAGGCTGCAAAGGGAAGTTATTAGTAATTACTTCACGCCCACGTTGTGGCGGTCTTTTTCACAACCAAACTCCCGACCGAGAGACAAAGGTGCTTGATGTGAAGAAGAGTTGCAGCGTACCACGAGCAGAAGCATAGAATATTTAATCAATTGGGCCTTAGCAAGGAGAAAAATATACAAAATAATACGATTGGACCCAAATCCACGCAACTATATATTTACGTCTTGGGCTCAAACTGGGCCTGAAAGTGAAATCATCTAGCTTAGCCAACTCAACCTGTCGGACCATTAATTTGCTTTACTTGGGTTGAGCCTGAATTGAACCTTTTACTCAAATTGCAGCCCTGTAATGTTTTTGCTTGAGAACAAATTTGGAAGAAAATGTGTCTTTTGAACCCTCTAATAAAAATATTTTAATAAAGAGTTATGTTATGTACATTCATTTTTACATATCTTTTTATGTATTTTATTGATTTGATTGGTTAAAATAATTATTTTATATTAAAAAAAAGTGATACAACTATTCATATTAGTGGAGTATACAATAAATACGCAAAAATGATGGGTCAAAGATTAATATTAACCCATCACATCCTTAAACTATTAAAAATATCTTTTTACGTATTTTACTGATTTGATTGGTCAAAATAGTTATTTTATATTAAAAAAAAGTAATACAACCATTCAAATATTGGACATTGGAGTACAAAAAATGTGAAATGCATATTAGCATATGTTTAGAAAGAAAGAGCTCACCAAACGGTGACTAAATTAATTAGCAAGCATATATGTTTTTCACGATTCTGATTATGGGTAGGCTTTTTTAGAAAAAGGGCACTTGGGAAAGTCACACGTCTATATTTCTTTCAATGGGTAGACACATTGATTGAAGATTTGAGAGTACACACAAGTGGATCTAGATGGGAGGCTTCGCTAACATTCAATAATTAAAACCGTTGTTTACATTACAGGAAAATGATCTCAACGGCTAGCTAGCTAGCTAAGCTCTCCATATGGAGCGAATTAGAAACGGAAGGAGAAAGAGGAACCAGAACTTCAACACGCTTCTACTCCCTCCAATGTATTGTTCAAAGCCACAAACGATATATTCGAAACAAAAACACATATTAGCCATTGACATCGAAATAGCTTGCTGCAATTTTAGAAGAGTATATTCGAGACAGAGAAGAGTCCATGAGTCTATGAGAAATGCCATCCATCGCAGCTTGGTTTAGCCCTGCTTGAACCTGAGAACCGCATCAATCTCTTATATTTCCCAAGACCAAACAGTGGTCGGACGAGGCGATACCTCAATTATTGGTATTTTCTTGACAAGTGTATTTCTAAGCTGCTCGGTCTCCTATAAATTTTAGAATATGAAAATAAATACTCTACATGTACAAGGACTTGTATCAATTGATAAATCATATACTACAATGAAAAAAACTGAGAAAAAATATATAGATACCTCGAGTGCCCAACCATGAACAAGGAAACGGACCAAAGAGTATCCATCCACGGTGGAAAAAACATGTGCTTCTTGAATTTTCAGACCAATCCCAAACAGTAAAGTAGTCAACTGAATGCAGCATTAAAAGTTCAAATAGCAACTAAAATACACATTTGCTTAATACAGATAATATAGTCACAGATAGAACATCTTACTAGTAAGTGAAATTTGGAAGTTCCATACATAGTATCAAATCAACTATTTTATCCACCATCACATCTTGAGCCTGATCTGTTCCAATCTATCTTTAGGCATGTGACTTACAAAGAGCTTGCTTTGGTGGTGACAAAGATATGTATAAAACAAGGGTAAGGGAACAGAGAACTAGACATATCTGGTACTTATGGATAACAGATTAAAGTGAGATCCCTATAGTATGTATAAGTTGACTTTAAAAGTTCAATTGTTGCGAATAAAATCAGGACTAATGCCACATACGGACATAAGTCCAACAATACTACGAGTGGCTAGTGGTAACTAATCAACAGGATTGTTGACGGAAGATTAAAAGAGAAAATGAAGGATCATGAAACAAGAACATGATGGATGAAGCAGAGAGATGCCTCTATAGTGCTCTGAAAATTGATAGAGAGCCGGAACAAAGAACTATGAATGTCAATAACCAATCAGGCCTTGGAAGGAGGGGGATGGTTGAGAGAACAGAGTAAGCACAAGATGAAAGAAACGCAGAGAGTCAACTGTATGACATTGATGAAACCCATTGCCTCTCTTTCTTTTCAAGTAGAGACTAGCTCTTTTATTCCTTGGTCATTAACCTTAATGTTGTCAGTGGCTCAGAGCACCCATGATGAATGGGCAAACAGGTGTCCTCTCATGGATGGGGAGATGAGGGCCAAGTTCCCTCACAGTTCTTGGAGTCACCGGCAAGTGATTCAGATCAGGTCCAACAAGGGATATGGATCTAATGTTTCATTATTATGAATGGTTGTATGGCTCGGGCCGTTAAAATAATGTTCATTAGCAGCATCAAATATAATTCTCTTTCCATATTTTTATCTCCTTGCTTGAGAATTTAAGTCGAGTCAGATGCCTTGTAAATGTCAAGAGTATTCATCCACCACATACTATGGGAACACATCTAAACAAAGGATGCAAAAAATAAAGAATTATAACAATCTTGGAGATGATTGCAAGAATGGTTAATTTGGGACATGTCAAATCAACATGCTCACCATGAGAGAGAGAGAGAGAGAGAGAGAGAGAGAGAGAGAGAGGGGATCAGCTACCTTACTCAAAAGTTTGGGCTTGTCGTTTGTTGAAATTGTAATTTCATGTATTGCCCTACAACATGTTGGAAAGCGTTACAATATTTATAAAGCTTCCAGCAATCAAATATATTTTATTTCTCAAAAAAATTTGGAAACTCTCATAATCCACAAGAAAGCAACATGAAACTGAATATAGATTGGAGAAAAACTGTAGAATATATTTATATATAAATATAATTAAAACGAAACATATGGTCCAAGGATATATCAATGTTCAAACCAAAGTCACAAAAACAGTATGAGATTATGCATAATTTTCCCAGACTACGAGAGAAATAACTATTCTGATGAAGCCCCGGCTCAACTTGATTGTGACACTGACACGGATGCATTAAGTTTGGTAGGATCTTTTTAGGTTTTATCAGAGGAGACATTTCAAGAAACAAAATAATTTCTAATTTGATGCAATAGACTTGAAGTCTCTTCTGGAAAAAAGTAAATGAGAAGAGCTGGGAAAATTCCCAATCATACTATTGAAGTTTACAGGATTTTGACGGTAACATACAAGGAGGAATAAAGTAAGCACGTCAATCGAATTTCAACAACTGGCCATCAAGTATCATGCTAAGGAAAAGTAGAGACTAATCTCACAATCAGGATTAAACCTATCGGAATTATTTACCTGGAACAAAGAGGATTATCATTCGTATCAGGTGACGACCCAAAAGCAGTAGTGGGATGAGCTCAGAAAAAGTAAGAGAGAGAATACATTAGTTGTCAAGAGTTAATAATCCTACTTAAAGAAATACAAGGACAATTTTACCACACCCGTTTTCCCTGCAATAATCAGAACGCTGAGGGTCCACTTTTCTTTGAGAGTTCGAATTTAATGAATAACTGCAGTTTCCACTAGTAGGAAAATGAGCCTGCATGTTTTTTAGAAGAATTTGGTCAATCAAAATGAGTTTAAACTAGCATTTAAATTTCATTTTTGTGATAGATGGAAATGATGATATATGTAACAGGAAAAGGGAAATTCAAAGAAAAATGCATAAAGCCAGAATCCTTACTCTGCAAATTATACAAGGATATACGGTCTCTCTTATAAGTTACCTGCACGACACGGACTTCAATTGCATGTCTGGTAGCAGGATCGCGTGCCATATGCAGTAATCTTTTGTGCATAAGAACATCTTGTGCTCTCTCGACATTCACATTCAAGGCATAACTGCAATAACTGCAATTAGAAAATGGTTCCATGAACTTTAGCATTGATGATAAGCCCTCCACAAACTTCAGCATCGGCTCCATAAAGGACCATTAAGCCAAAGTTGAAAGCCACAATTACGTCATATATACCTTTGTGACGAACAAGTAAGATTATTAAACGCGAGCAAATAACAAGAAGACATAAATAAATAAAAATTAACGTAACGCTAGGATTTTGGGTGTACCTTGGGGGGAGCCGATGAAAATGCATCCAGAGCTCATCTTCAAAACCAGGAAGATTGGCCTCTGCCAAGTTCGAGTCCTTGAGTAGATGAAGAACTTGATCATATGCAATGACTTCCAGCCTCTTGTTCCGACTGTGAGTCGGTGCAAAATCCACGGCTCTCCTACTTTCAGCCTCTGCCATGCCATCCATCGCAGCTTGGTTTAGCTCTGCTTGTCCTGCTTGAACCTGAGAACAAGGGTAACGGTCCTTCCACGCATCAAACTCTTATATTTCCCAAGACCAATAAGTGGTCGGAAGAGGCGATGATACCTCAATTCTTGGTATTTTCTTGACAAGTGTATTTCTAAGCTGCTCAGTCTCCTGTAAATTATAGAATATGCACATCAGTTGATCCATTCACAAAAACTTACAGAAGAGACAAAGAAATACACAACGCAAATATAGTTTATTCAATAATTTAAGAAAGCCAAGTTCTGACTTGAAAGCTCATTAAAAATCCATTGAGACTGATAGATGACAACACATGAAGTTTATGTTCAATCAAAAGCAATGACTATCCAAATTGATTGCACGATAATCATAATCCATTAAGATTGATGCCATGATAATCACAATTCAACAAGACTGAAAAATGACAGTAAATGAAATATACATTTAATCAACTATATAAAGCAATGAATATTTATATTGATCGAATGATAAAATAAATATTCTTCCCAGGGACTACTAATCAATTGATGAATCATATACTACAATGAAAAAAATGAGAAAAAAAATATAGATACCTCGAGTGCCCAACCATCAACAAGAAAATAGGCCAAAGAGTATCCATCCACGGTGGAAAAAACATGTGCTTCTTGAAGGTTCAGCCCAATCTCAGACAATAAAGAAGTCAACTGAATGCAGCATTAAAAGTTCAAATAACAACTAAAAACATGTTTGCTTAATTCAAGATAATATAGTCACAGATAGAATATCTTACTCGTAAGTAACTTTTGGAAGTTCCATACTTATATTTCAAATCAACTATTTTATCCACCATCACATCTTGAGCCTGATCTAATGCAATCTATCTATAGGCATGTGAGTTACAAAGAACTTGCATTGGTGGTGACAAAGATATGTATAAAACAAGGGTAAGGGAACAGAGAAGTAGACATATCTGTTACTTATGAATAACAGATTAAAGTGAGATCCCTATAATATGTCAAGGTTGACTTTAAAAGTTCAATTGTTGCGAATAGAATCAGGAATAATGCCATATACAGACAGAAGTCCAACAATACTAGGAGTGGCTAGTGGTGTCTAATCCCCAGGATTGTTGACTGGAGACTAAAGAGAAAATGATGGATCATGAAACAAGAACACGATAGATGAAGCACAAAGATGCCTCTATAGTGTTCTGAATTTTGATAGAGAGCTTGAAGGAACTATGCAATGTCAATAAATCAGTCAGACCTTGGAAAACAGACGGGGATGGTTGAGAGAACAGAGTAATCACAAGATGAAAGAAACGCAGACAGTCAACTGCAGTGACATTGGTGAAACCCATTGCTTCTCTTTCTTTTCCAGTAGCGACTAGCTCTTTTATTCCTAGGTTATTAACCTTAATGTTGCCAGAGGACCCATGATGAATGGGCAAACAGGTGTCCTCTCATGGATGGGGAGATGAGAGCCAAGTTCCCTCACAGTTCTAGGAGTCACCAGCAAGTGATACAGATCAGGTCCAGCAAGGGATATGGATCTAAATGTTTCATTATTATTAATGGTTGTAGGACTCGGGCCCTTAAAAAATAATGTTCATTAGCAGCATCAAATTCTCTCTTGCCTGAAAATTTAAGTCGAGTCAGATGCCCTGTAAATGTCAAGAGTATTCATCCACCACAAATTATGAAAACACATCTAACCAAAGTGTTTTGGGCCATGTGAAATCAACATGCTACTATGAGAGCGGCAGAGAGAGAGCAGCTACCTGACTGAAAAGTTTGGGCTTGTCGTTTGTTGAAATTGTAATTTCATGCCTTGCCCTACAACATATTGGACAGCATTGCAATATTTATTGACTAAGTACCTATAACGCTTCCAGAAATCAAATATATTTTTATTTCTTTCTCATAAAAATATTTGGAAACTCTCATAACCCACAAGAAAGCAACATGAAACTGAATACAGATTGGAGCAAAATTGTAGAATATATTTATATTAATATAATCAAAAGGAAACATATGGTCCAAGGATATATAACAGTTCAAAGCAAAGTCACAAATCAGTATGAGATTAAGCATAATTTTTACAGACTAGGAGAGAATTAGTCTCGTTTGGTTACACAGATGAGATGAGATGTGATGAACTGAGAAATCCATGAATAGTAGTGAGATAATTTATGAATAGTAGTGAAATGATTTGAGTTAATATTTTTATGGGATTTTGAAAAATAAGAGAAAAATTGAATAAAAAAATTATAAAAATTAAAAGAGAGTTAGAATATTATTTTTTAATATTATTTTTGTTTTGAGATTTAAAAAAGTTGAATTATTTTTTGTGTTTTGTTTAGAAGTTTGGAAAAGTTGTAATGATTAAATGAAAAAGTTAAAAATTTGAAAATTTGAGATGAGATAAGATATTTTCAAAAGTTTGTGTAATCAAAACAGGCCTAAATATTCTGATGAATTCGTGGCTCAACTTGACTGTGACACTGACACGGATGCATTACGTGCAAGGTGGCGCATCCCTAACACTGATCGGCTCAGAGTAGGGTTGTAAGGTTGTCGGTCTGGACAGGAAAAACCAACCAGACCGAAGCTAAGACCGATCGGCATCGGTCCATGGAATTACAAAATTTTGGTTTTCGGTCCGGTCCCAGGGTGGGTTTTTCCCACCCTAGACCGGACCGACTGAATAGGAAAATAGAAGTTAATAATTTATTTTAAAAATATTTTTAATAATTTAATATATTATTTTTATATAGTAATTATATAAGTTAATGATGTAATTTTCTACTAATTTATTATCATTGACTATATAAAATATTTTTTTAATGAGTTAGTTACATAATTCACATTAATAACTCAATTAATTTTAATTTAGTAATTTAAATAAATTTTTTTATTAATTTATTTGAAAAATAATAATAAGAAAAAATAAAAAATAATTAGGTCGGACCGGACCAATAGCTACCAGGGTCCTTATGGATGTTCGGTCTGGTCCGAGGGAAATGATGGACCGGACCGATTTACACCCCTAGTTCAGAGAGAAAGAGTGTTATAGGCGAAGAGAAATTCGGAATCCACAAAACATTTTAAGGAAATACAGCCTTCGTGGCTCAACGATGCTCCAACATGCATGGTAGGTATCTAATTGTTACCAAATAGGGTGGAGGAGGCCGACTGAGTGATGTAGTATTCCAGAAGGGTACAAAGGTCTGGGTTGGGAGAAGTTTGCTGTCAAATTACGCAGAGCCACTGTGGCGAGATACAGGTCATGAGAATATCAACTTGGAGTTGAAACAAAAAGACCTAAGCACAACCAAGGTGGCGAGGCGATCATATGCGGCAGCTCTGGATACTGGTCATGCTTTGGTGACTGAGTTTGATAGTAGGGGCAAGAAGGGGAATTATGAAAGTGGTTAGCAGATCATGCAAGCTCAGAACCAGCACAAGGAGTACGACTCCTCTGAAAGAAATGAGGATGGTAGTATGGCTGAAAAAGAGATGCATAGTACATTAAAGAGATGAAAACCCAGCTTGTCGAGTTGAAGGCAGCAATCACTTTATTGTCTAAGAAAATAGACTTACTTTCAGCTGAAGGCAACATGACTTGTAAGAACGAGTCCAAAATAGTCCCGAATCCTTTAAAATCAGATAAAGGAAAACGGAAAATTAGTTTTGGCCCAATCCCTATAACTAGATCCAGAAGAGTGTGGTGGGTCAAAAGGAAAATCGGGTCATTCGAAGTGGGTTCAACGTCAAGTATCGGCGTAGAGGCATCCATAATGGGATGCCCTCTGCCACAGGTAACACAGGAAAGGCTGATAGTTGGTGTTACACCCTTGGTCAATGTTCTTCCCGAAGAAATTATGGCACCCACGCCAGAGTTGAAAGAAAATGGTGTAACGTTGTGGTTTGAGGGAGATGTAGAGTCCGTCGAAGTTGCATAGAAATGGCCGCCGGAGGTGAAGGAACTTGATGTACTGTTGAGACTTGCCACCAACGCAGAACCTCCAATGGTGACCATAATCTCACCACTCATGACGGAGAGAGCCAATGGAGTTGTTGAAGAGGTACAGGATTTGAATGCAAGAGATGGTGGGGGGGAAATATGAGTTTGTCGTTGGTACCTTGCGAGGATGAATGTTTAGGGCCTGGTGTATAGTTGGGAACTGTGTCTGGGGAAGATGTCCCATTGTTATCTCTTCCTTCAATAAATAATATAGTTGGATCATCATCAGATTGAGTTTTGCAAAAGGTTAATGAGATACAACAATGTATTAGGATTACATGAGGAGGATTTGATGACCAATTCACAGCACTACTCACTGCAATTGAGGCGGGTCACTCACTTAAAACAAAATCAAGATTTAAAAAGAGCAGGTAGTACTAGGTTATGGCTATTGATATTAATACATTCTTACTTGTATATAAAAAAAAAGGTTTGATAGGATCTTTTTAGGTTTTATTATTGGAAATATTTCAAGAAACTAAATAAGAGGATTCAAGTCTAAGGTTCAAATTTCCTTGGCAATTTCTAAAAGCCATCGGATTAGGGGATTTTTTCCTTGAATTACTCAAGGTGCACTTGCGAGAAACTCTTTGCCGAAAACCTGTGCACCCATGGGATTAGTTAGGACGCTGCTCATAGACACCCGATGCCAATAAAAAAAAAAAAGAAAGAAGAAACTAAATAAGAGGATTATCATTCGCATAGTCATGTCTATCTTGAACATGTAAGTAGTTGACTTTTAGATTTGTTTGATTTTTGAACTAAACTCAACTCATCTTAAACCAATAATTGATAGGATCTATTACTTTTTCAATTTTTCGTAAAAAATTTAAATCTATCTCAACTTTAAAAAATTAAACTCATATCAATGAGACTCACAAAATACTACTATTAACAACTCAATTCAACTCATCTCAATATTCAAACACAACTTTAAAGTTAGCCGAACATCATGGGCGAGCCAAAAGGATGAGCAATGAAAAAGAGAGAGAATACACGAGTTGTCAAGAATTAATACTCCTAATTAAAGAAATAGAAGGACATTTTTACCGTACCCATTTTCCCTGCAAAAATCAGTATACCGAGGATCCAGTTTTCTTTGTGAGTTTGAATAAAATGAATAACTGCAATTTCCACTAGTAGCAAAATGAGCCTGCATGTTTTCGAGAAGAATTTGGTCAATCAAAATGCGTTTAAAAATCCCCCCGGGGGAAGCTCGAGAATCCGGAATTGTGACAAAATCAGCCCCAGTATTTGAACGGTAAATACGTCGATTACCACTAGACACTAAAGACAAAAGATCCAATTCCAGAAATACGCCCTTGGTTAGCGAAGTAGTTCACATCATACTATTTTACTATTACTATTATTTATTACTTTTTTATTATTATTCATTATCTTTTTATTATTTTTCACTAATATTCATAGTTCATATCATATTATTTATTATTATTTATTTATTATTTATTATCTTTTAATTAGTTTTCACAACTATTTACAAATCATATCACATCACATCAATATCCAAATTAACCTAACCTTTTGTAATAGATGGAAATGATGATACATGTTACAGGAAAAGGGAAATTCAAAGAAAAATGCATAAAGCCAGGAATCCTTACGCTGCAAATTAATGATACAAGGATATATGATCTCTCTTACAAGTTACCTGCACGACACGGACATCGATTGCATGTCTGGTAGCAGGATCGCGTGCCATATGCAGTAATCTTTTGTGCATAAGAACATCTTGTGCTCTCTCGACATTCACATCCAAGGCATACCTGCAATTAGAAAATGGTTCCATGAACTTTATCATTGATGATAAGCCCTCCACAAACTTCAGCATCGGCTCCATAAAGGGCCATTAAGCCAAAGTTGAAAGCCACAATTACGTACTCATATATACCTTTGTGACAAACAAGAAAGATTATTAAACGCGAGCAAATAACAATAAAAAATAAATAAATAAAAATTAACATAACGCCAGGATTTTGGGGGTACCTTGGGGGGAGCCGATGAAAATGCATCCAGAGCTCGTCTTCAAAACCAGGAAGATTGGCCTCTGCGAAGTTCGAGTCCTTGAGTAGATGAAGAACTTGATCGTACGCAATGGCTTTTAGGCGCCTCTGGTTCCGACTGTGAGTCGGTGCAAAATCCACGGTTCTACTACCACAGCTCTCCGCATCATTAATATCCATGATCACGCCGCCAGAACGAAAACACAAAATGAAAAAGTACTGATCAATTGCAAGAACCACCGTTCAGAATCTTGAATCACGGTCGTCGAGGAATAAGCACAAGTCCAGGTGAAGCCGAGACTATACCAAACGAGAACGAAAAAAATGGAGAAGATTTTCTAGAGAGAAGCTATAAACGGCTTTTGAAAGAGCGCCATGGCTTCTGCTCTACACCTCCTCTATGTGCCTCTTCCCTACTTCTAAAAGGCGTGATTAATCTGGAAATTAAATAGAGAACGTTAACAACAAGTGGCGGGCGCACTTCTCATTTCTCGCCTCTACAAACAAAAAATGTCTTATCATTGACGATTTATTATACGATCGGAGGTAACAATGAAGCCTAGTTTTAATTGACGGAAAACGACAAATAAAAAACTCGAGTATCGATGAATACATGAAATAGGACTAGCTTGCTCCTGTGTTTTCAATGCAGAGAGATACAAGAAATGATTCGAGACAAAATCTAACTTGTGTTGATTACAAGAAAGAGTCTTGTTAGGGCTATCGAGAGTGATCTCGATTATTTTTATCGAGAAGCATAAAATGTATTTTTTTATGTTTTATTTTTTAAAATATTTTTCTAAATTTTATTTAAATAGTTAAAAAAATTCATAAATTTATTTAAAAATACTTTCTTAACAATTAAATTAAAAATAAATGAGAATCGGTAATTTTTGTTGTATGCCAGCGATCATGTATAACTATTTGAGATTCCATGGATGTTGAAGAACAGAAAAGACAGTACTGATCAGACTGTAAGGGGATGTTTGGAAATTGTTTATCTCATCTAATTTTATTATATTTCATCACATTTCTTTCTTAGATATTATTTAAATACAAATACTTTCAAATTAATCATTACAAATTTTTTAAACTAATTATTACAACTTCTTCAAATTTTCATACAAAAAATAAAAAATAATTTAACTTTTTCAAAGTTTAAAACAAAAATAATATTACAATAACATTTTAACTTTATAATATTTTTTATTCAACTTTTTCTCTCTCATTTCTCAAAACTGGATTAATACTTAATTAACTCAAAATATCTCACTACTATTCACAAACTATCTTACTACTATTCACAAAATTTTCATCTCATTATTCAAAACATTCCTAAGTCAGACGACAAAGTGATACCAACCGATAACTGTTCACGATGAGTCGCACACATATATAATATAAGAGAAATTACTTACATCATCCTACATCCTCAACACACTCAGTATTGTTGAGTTTGAAAAAAAAAAACAATCATAGTGTGCAAGAGAGTGCGGCTGATGCGTAGCCGTGCTCATAATATAATGCATGCATTGTCCAACTAAAAAAGAACAATCTCTTTGGTCGGGCAGACCAGACGGCAAGATGTTTAAGCATGCTGCCAAGATTCATGACAAGCATGCATAGCCATGAATCGGGGAACAAGTAGCTTGTGGCAAACTCATGGCGCGCAGCTAATAGGGTTTACATTTTACAATTTACTTTGAGTAATAATAAATACACTTCTGTATAAAGATTTTCCATTTTAATAACGTAAATGTTACCTCTAAATGCCTTGACTATTATCGAGGTAACAAACATCACAAATGGTCTTGGATTATCCTTATAAAAATCATCATTAATTTGCATTGCGGCAGACCCCCATAAAGTTGCTTATATATATATATATTTATTTCTAAAATTTAACATGCGTGAATTAGTCATTTTTATAAGTAATACTATTAAACAATAAATTAATTTATCTATGATTTAACATTAAATATATTGTACTTACTCTTCTAATAGTAACTGAGTTGTCCATAGCATGACAGGATGGCCTTTTGCATTTCTCTACTCTATGGCTCCAACAAATTCTAATATTCCAATTACATCTGGTAACGAGATGATAATATTTCGTTATGTCGAAAATAGTATTTAAACTTAAATTTAATATATGAGATGATAAGAATTTATTACGTAGAAAATATAATACTTACCAGTCAAGTATGTTGGGTCATAGCAACGTTTCGCTATAGTTTCATAATTTGTAAAATCAAACTGGAACTTAGGTACCGATTGACTTATCTCATTAAGTTTAGCGACCGAAGTTGTCGATATGAAGAGAATCTTATAGTTTGTAGCCACCGAACTATACTTCTCTTTACATTCTTCAACAACAAAATTATTTATTGCATATGTAAACCCATCATTCAAGAATGGTCGAAATCGCTGAACCAAATTTTTCCTTATACTTGTATGAATTAGAGTCCCCTTTAAAAAGGAAATGAAAAGATGCATCCGGACAACTTATATTGATATCTGTTAGTATCATGTCAAGGCTAAAAAGCTCATGTTGATTTGTCATATTTGTTGCATCCCACATATGTAATCTTCTAACTTCAATATTTCATGATTCTTTTTCAGTTGATAATTTATTCAAATGTGTGCAATCCATATTCATCTCAGTCATTCGTACTTACAGAAATTATAAATTAAAACATGTTAGAAGAATGCAAATTATTATATATTGTAAGTATAAAATATATAAAGGCAACATAAGAAATAAATAGAATTGAAAAATAGATGAGAATTAAATATCTTTCAGCAAATTGTTGAAGATTTCATTATATACAATATTTTTTGTACTGAAACGACCACTGTAGGATTTTTTTGTGATAAAAACTTTTAATCGTTATCTTCTCTTTACTCTAGATATTTCAACGTATAGTTTATCATGACTAAAACTGGTTTTTCAAGAAAAAGCCCGACATATTTTAATGTTTGACCTTGATTTTTGTTGATTGTTATTGCAAAACATACAGAGATTTGAAATTATCTTCTCTTCAATATAAAAGGCAATTTAGAATCGAAAGGGGACAAAATTATGCGATGAATAAATATTTTTTCTCCAACATACGTTCTGTCATGATTTGTGCCTCAACAACCTATTTGGATAACTGAGTAACTATAAGTCAAGTGTCATTGCAAAGACCATCACTCTGTTTTAAATTTCGAAGTAGCATTATTGGTACCCCTACTTCAATCTCAATTTATGATTTGGAATACCAGAAAATTTCACAGAATTTAGAAATTCTACTGGAAACATCGTTTGTTGTTCTGTAATATTGTCCCCGGCTTTACATATCGAATCGGCACTGAAAAATATTTTTTTCATCCAAATCGATGAGCTGATATATCATGTAGTCATTGATATCCTGCACAAGTTACATCATTTGTAGGTGCTAGAATTGCTTTTTCTCCCAAGTATCTTGAGTTATTACATTTATCTCTCAAATCTGGATAGGTAGCATTTACGATATCGACAATATGATGATTATTTGGTTGAATAATTAAATCAGGTAGTATCTTAATCATTATTTAACTTTCAACACAACTTAAGTCACTGTCACCCATTCTTAAGATCCAATTTGCAAAATCTCTCGTAGTAATATCCCTCATATTTTAGTCGAGTCTCATATTTTGAGTCATTGTAAAAACTACACAATTACTCCACAATGAAAATCTATTAATAGTTGTCTCAACTATTTGCTCTCTTTGACCTTTGGATAAAACTGGTAACATTTGACGAAAATCACCGTCAAGAACAATTGTCTTCCCCCCAAATGGTTTTTCTACACTATTTACATCAGTAAATCGTAAGATATCTCTCAACGAACAATCCACTGTTTCAAAATAATTCTGGTGAGCCATAGGAGCCTCATACCAAATTATGAGACTGGTTCTTACAATTAATTCTCCAAGTTGAGAGCCCTGTTTAAATGAGCAAGTTGAATTATTTGACACATTAATTGGTATTTGGAATATTAAATTAGCAGTTCGACCATTAGGCAATAATAGAGCCACAATTCCGAATGAAGCAATTGCAAGTACTATTTTCCTTTCTGAACGTAATCGAAATATCAATGTTTTCCAAAGATAAGTTTTTCTTGTACCACCATGTCCATATACAAAAAAGAAACCACAATTTCCATCATTCACAGATTTAATGGCAGAGTCATATTCTCCTCTTTTCAACATTAAGATTAATAAATAACTTGTTACGTTCCTCCTTTAACCCAACCCTATTATAGTCCAACTCCTCTTGTAGCAATCTGTTATTGCTTTCTCCAAGTAGTAATACATCTGGATACGTCATATTTTCAAACTCTCTTAATGATATTCCACTTCTTACCAACAACTGCTCAATTTCACAAAGTGCATAACTTTTTATCTGTATCTTGGTAAAATGTAAGCTTTCACAATTAAAAACTCTTTTTTGGTGGTGAAGAATGTCTTTAGATAACAACTCCCAATTAGCAATCCATAATTTATAAGGATATGTAACCTCACAAAAAATTAATATTGTGATAAACAATTCACGTAGTTGCTTCTCAGATGCCCATTGCAAAGCATGATTTTGAGTTTCATGTCACTCCTTATCATCATCAAGTAAACCAAAGGCATAACATGCCGACATGTAAGATTGGTACAATATGATTTAATGTGCTTGATATTTCACCAACAGGTTCACGTTGTAAGGAACAATAAATCTGTTGTCCAACTTAAGACCATTATTTTCAATATACATATCAGGATCATCTCTTCTCCTATATACTGCAAATCCATCTTCACCAATTGATGTCTCCTTGCAAAATTTCTTCGAAAAACTTTTACTGCACTTGTTATTAATCATACAACTTGCTTTTGGATTTATAAATTCACATGGACCATGAACCATATACTGCTTCACCGCATCATAAGCTATTTTATCTCTGTTAACATCTGGGATCTCTGTGGATATTATTCTATCTATTTCTGTCGGAGTTGGATGCTTGTCATCATAATGTAAAAAAAAAAGTATATGTGCATGAGGTAGTCCTCTTTCTTGGTACTCAATAATGTAGATAACTGAAAAAATACAATATAAATTTAATTAGATCTGCATATATTTGTCTAGTTTAGGATATCAATGAATATAACATATGATTAAAGGAAGTATTATCAGCAAGCACCCTCACGAAGTGTTGGCCATGTTTTAAGTCATGTAGAAGTTGATCGAGTTTAATTTTAAAAACCCTTATGACTATATTTGGTTGATCCTCTGTTTTTTGTCCCGGGTTCTTAGATAGAAAACATTTCATTTCTGTCCATTTTGCATTGCATGTGAATGTTATAAATAAATCTGGATAACCTACCCACCTACAAATGGTCATTGCATCTTGATAATTCTCAACCATATATCTTAGGGGTGGGCACCCCTCGCTACCCCGTCCCCCGACCGCTCCGCCCCCATGAGGCTGGGCGGATTACCCCGTCTCCCATTGCGGGGTGCGGGGGGACCCTGCCCGCATATGGGCCTTCAAGTAGAGGCGGGGGCGGGATGGGGTGGAACCCCGTCTCATATATACCCCACCTAGCTCCGTTTATAATATATATATATTAATTATATATATTATATGTAATACGTATTATATAAAAAGAAATACCCAAGTAGTGTGCCTGGGTATTTTTTTTAATACCCCTGCCCACGGCGTTTTGATTATGGGTTAATACCCAGTCGAAGAGCCCCCCAGCCCCTGTTTCTCTTCTACCTCACGATTCATCTTCTCTCTCTCTCTCTCTCTCTCTCTCTCTCTTCCCGATTCTCAAGTCGCCGTTTGCCTCGCCAATCACCATCGTCATCTTGAGTCGCCGTCACAGATTTTCATCGACGTTTCAACCTCAGCGTCGGGCGAATGTAAGTAGGGCTCAATGGCTCACTCACGAATCTCTTCGTGAATCGCCCCATTTTTTATTATTATTTATGTGGATGGAGATTGGAGGATGGGATTAAAGGAGAATGAGATTGTGAATTGTAGAGGATTTGATTATGCATGTGGTTTTGTGAATTGCTTGATTGTGCTCAATGAATGTGCTGTGAAATTGTGAATCACTGAATTGTTCATTGTTGTGGAGATTGGAGGGGCGAGGGGGCGAACAGTTGGAGGTCCACCACGCACCCCCATCAACGGACGGGGTACCTCGCCCCCGCATGGAAGGGGGTGAACCCCGGGGGAAAAATCCCAACCCCTGCCCATGCAGGGTTGGGGGCAGGGGAGGGGTGGCCCCGCCCCTTAGGGAGTAGGTAGCACCCCTAATATATCTTAGGCTTCCTGTGAAACTTGAAGGTAATACAATTCTCTTTTCAGTAGATGCATGGGTTGTATCTCTTCTCAAAACTGCATCTCTCAATCCACTATATAACTCAACCCTTAATTTATGTTGGTTTTTTCTCACTCACATTAGTCGGGTCTCTTCAATACATGTGTACGCATCAACAATAAATTGTTGGAACAAACAATTGCCATATATTAATGTGTGTCATTCTCGTTCACGTTCTTGCAATATGTATGCATAATATTCTCTCATAGTAATGAATTATTTCTTTCTTGATATACTTCTATGATCAGTTCTACGTAAAATACTAAGCATAAATCTATCTTTCCCGTATGGAAAAAGAAGAGGATATATGATGGATGCAACTCATTAATCCCTTTTCAATCCACCTTCTTTATATTCGACAAAAATATCTCTATGAGCATCCTCAATACCAATATCACCAATAATAATTGCAGCAATCTCAAAACAGTTGGGAAAATTATGTTCTCTTCCATCTGTTTTTCTTGAACTAATAAGACGTTGTCTCATTTGATAAATATCATCCTATGAGAAACGGTCCCTTACCATACGAAAAACTTTCATCAATTCATTCGTTTCATTAAGCATCTAGACCAACGCAGTAAGAATTGATGACTCAATATTTTTATTGAAGTTGTTATGATTCAGTACACTCATTCGATTTTGTACCTCTTTCTCAGTATCATAGAAGTATAACTGTGCAAATTGAGGATTAGAACCATCTATTGGATGTAGGGTTCTAATTTTATGATGATTCTGACCATTAATTCGAAAGATGTATGGACCGTCTCCATCATTGATATTCTTGTCTACATTTCCACCTATTGAAGTCATAGCAAGAACAACATTATAATTTCGTATTTGTGTCTTAAATCTTTTACAATGTTGCCCACCCGTAGGACTTAACATTTCTTCTAAGAGAGAATGTGACTTCTGAAGTAAAGATAGCACAACCTGACCCTCCATACAACAAAGAGAAAATCTTGGTTGAGTGGGCATCCTTGATTTTTGAGTTCTCTCTTCATACCATAATATTGCACCACAATAGTCACATTCATAAGATGGAGGACCAAAATTTCAAGGTTTTGTGTATTTTCCTAGAACGTAAAAAAGAAAACCAAAAAGCAACATTACTATTAATCATATTATAAAAAAAATGTGTTATTATACATCAAGTATGTAATTGAGTCATTTACCTGGTAGTTCGGCAATTGTACTATCTTTGCTTCGTCCACCATCAACACACATAATTGATCCGCTTCTTATATCATCGATTATCATTCGTTTTCTACGTCGCACAATTATGCCATCATTTATACTGTCACTACTTTGTTCATCATCACGATGCATTCTTGCTCTACTCCTTTTATCATTAATAATCGTTCGTCTTCTACTACATGCTAGTCTAGCATTTTCCATTTTTAATTTTTCTGAAGAATAGAAATTGTCATAAAGTAAAAAATGAATATAAATGCATAAGATAAAGATCAATAGTTTAAATTAACATAAGCAAATTAATTATATAATGAATAAATGCATGAGAATGGTTACCATGAAACAAATGATCTGAGATAAACAACAAAGTAACTAAAGATCATAACTTAACATAAATGCATCAGATAAAACTAAAAAATGTACATAAATGCATCAGATAAAGATCAATCGTTTAACTTAATATAAGCAAATTAATTAAATCACGAATAAATGTATCAGAACAATCACCATGAAACAAATGATCTGAGATAAAGAACAAATTAACTAAAGATTAGAAGTGAACATAAATGCATTAGATAAAGATCATTAATTTAACTTAATATAAGCAAATTAATCAAATTAAAAATAAACTGAATAGAAAAAACTGAGTTCATCTCCTAGCAGTAAATAAAACCATTAGCCATTATTATTAATCACATTTTAACATATTTAGTAGATAAGAAAATTGCCTATTACGTATAATTACTTCATTATCATTTAATATATTACTTCATTAGACATGTCTCTCCACTTGCAGCAATCCACTTCTTCTTTATTTCCTTCTGGTCCACTTAAGCCCATACCTTCATTCCCTAGGGTTCTTTTCGATCCCCAACTTCTCCAAATCAATTCATCAACTTCCCTCTCTCTCTCTCTCACTCTCTCCCCACACTTCAGACCCTTTCTCTTTTTTCTTCCTTCCCTTCTCTCCCTCACGCCTTTCCATCTCTTCCTCACGCCGACACCACCTTACAACCCTCTCTCTCTTCTCACCCTCCCTTCTCTGCTTCGCGTAGCATAAACACTACCTCTTTTGAAGCTTAAGGTGGGAAAACCATAGACCCTGCGATCAAGCTCCTCGAGAAGACGATACCGGTGGTTGGGACTCCGACCAATGGTTCCATAAACTATTCCGAAGCTTAAGGTGGGAAAAATTAGTGGGTTGGTCTTAGCTGGGGCTTGGTTTGGAGAATTTGTTGACTTCGAATGCTAGGGTAGTTTTGTTTGTAGATGATGGTTAGGGGTTTTTCTTTGGATTTGCGTTGGTTTCATGCATATGCATACTGAAACACTTCCTCTTCTCTTTTCTGTGTTTGTGGATTTTTTGGGTTTTCTTGGCTCGGGTGGTTCGTGACTCTGTTTATTTCTGGTTTGGTTTCTGATAGGTTTCAAGTATTTAGATTTGACGTTCCTAAGGTCATTCTCAACCCTTAAATCATCAAAAGGTTTTCTACCAAAAGATCTGGGTTTCTCAATGACCACTTTTGGTTTTACTTTTGCATCAACTGTCGTTCTTAAAATATAATCTTCAGTAGCCTTCACTTTTTCGCTTTAATTTTTCTCTCTTATCACTTTGGTGTGGTTCTGCTTTGAATATTTCAGTTTTTCTTTTTGCCCTTCAAATGGTAATTTTGGTTATTATCGTATTTTTGAGTTTTCCAAATGTTTAGGTAACTTGGTTTGGTAACGGCTACTTGACTCTATTTTAAACAACGAAAACATCATCTATACTTGTTTTCCAGATACTCTTAATAGCCACACATCATCTATATTTTAGTTTCCCAGAAGTTTGCATGGTCATTTTATATTTTAGATTCTTACTTGGCATGTTATATGTTCTGTTGATTATGAGGCTTGTCATGCATTTGAGACTTTTTCTCAAACAACGAAAATATCATATATACTTGTTTCCCAGATACTCTTAATAGCCACACATCATCTATATTTTAGTTTCCCAGAAGCTTGCATGGTCATTTTATATTTTAGTTTCTTACTTGGCATGTTATATATTCTGTTGATTATGAGGCATGTCATGCATTTGAGACTTTTTCTAAAACAACCAAAACATCATCTATTCTTGTAGATACTCTACTGATATATTTTTTGTGGGACCTGTGAATGTGTGGAAAGCAATCGAAAGGAAGAACAAATGAACCTAAAAAAGAAAAATTTATTCGAGCCTGCACATCATATATCTGCAATAATTTATGAATCTTTAAGTTTTATGTCTTTAAGTTTTATGATTCATTTATAGTATCAGTTACTTCATTTCTTAAGACTATGAACAAATATGTGTAATGCATAGAATATATATCATAAACACACAAAAGACAATTAGACTCACCTGTTTAATTTTCCTTACTTGTTTAATTTTCCTTTGAACTTCAGCACCTCCAGACCCGGAAAACAGTTGAATGCAGAAAGTACAGTGGCCTGGCCTCACTTTATTTGAGAGATAGAGAGAGCGAAGAAGAAAGTGAAAGAAAGAAAACTGCATACGCGTCTTCGGTTTCTTTTTTAATGCAGAAAACTGCGCACTTGCCGGTTTATTCGGTTGCCTCTTCGCGTTTTAAGTTAACTATTGCACCGCTTACCATTCGATTGCCATTCGGTTAACTATTATTAGGTTGCCATTCGAGAATTGCATGCACCGCTTGACACTTTGTAAAGAAACTGTGTCCAAATGAGATAATAGGATTAAAATATGAATAATTAGTGTACATATTGAAGAGAATGCAAGTGTAAAATTAAGATAGAAATAATCTGTAAAATAATATTGGCATTTTTAATATTGTCAACACCATTACATGTATGAGAATTTAAGTGATTTTTCATGGCACCGCTTGACGTTTGGTTCCTCAATTCCTTTTGCACCGCTTGACATTTTTAACTTTTATTCGGTTGCCATTCGAGATTTGCATGCAGTGCTTGATCATACTTTGTAAAGAAAGTGTGTCCAAATGAGATAATAGGATTAATTAGCGGTTGCGTGAATGACAAGTTGACAACACACATAACCACCGCTTGACTTCGCATGTAATGGTTTGCTGCTTTGTAAGGTGTAGAAATGAAACTTGGCTTTGCAGTTAAGCCGAATGGTGCGGGCTGAATGCCAAGTCATTAATTAAAAACTTAGTTTTTATATAGTTAAATAGATTCATAATGTGCACTCTTTGTTAAGATATGATGATTAACATTAAGTCATACCACTTATTTTTTATTTGAGTTATTTTATTCTCAAACTGGTATGTAGAGCACATGCATAATCCTAATCAATTAAATAATAAGATTTTATTTATAAGATTAATATTTTAAAATTTATCTTTTAAATAAAATTATGTCACGTAAATAATGTGTAGCGTATAAGTATTTTTATTTATCTTATTGTTCAAATTTGTATGAAACGCCATTTGAAAGTTTTAAATAATTGAAGGTGCAAGAGTCAATATTGGACATTGGAGTACAAAAATTTTGAAATGTGTATTATAAGGTAGAAGGTGGAAAGCATATTTACCAATTTTGAATGGAAAATGCTGCTCTTCCCGTTAGGGGCTATTGCTGGGTTTTTTTTTTTAAAAAAATTATTTTTACTTGATAATTAAGTAAGTGTTTTTAAATAATGTTGAGAATTTAAAAAAAAAATATTTAAAAGTGTAAAAAGAAAATACATGTAAGAAAAACCAAAATAAAAACAAGCAAAATGAACTAGCGGGACCTCCCAGCAGTGCCGGCTGTAGATCTAGCCACCCATCTTGAATATTGAAGCACTTGTTTAGAAAGAAAGAGCTCACCAAACGGTGACTAATTAACTGATGTTTTTCACGATTCTATTGATGGGTACATTGGCCAATGTACCCATGGGTAGGCTCTTCAAAAAAAAAAAAAAAAAAGGATGGAACTTAGGAAAGTTGCATGCCCATTTTACTTTCAAGGGGTAGACATTGACTGAAAATTTAAGAGTACGCACACACAAGTGATCTAGATGGGAGGCTTCGCTAACATTCAATTAACACCGTTGTTTACTCTACAGGAAAAGGAGATCTCAGCGGCTAGCTCTATATAGAACGAATTACAAACGATAATGTTCAAAAACACGACTAGCATGATGTCATGAAAACTATATATGTCTGAAAAATGAAAGAAAAATACTTTTTGGGCGAAGAAGTTTGAAAAGAATAAAAACCCAATTCATGGATGATCTGGTTTTAGAATCGTATTGGTATCTTACGCATCGTCAAAGGAATACGAGACAGAATCCGTGGGATTTTCACTTTTCCACTTTTTACATGTATATAGACTCGTCCCCATTCGCCGCTAACGCGTAATTTCCGCGCTAGAATCAATTCGAACGTACCATGCAAGTAGGCCCACCATATATAGTCCCACCCGAATAACTCTTCGTAATCAAACATTTCACGGTACTCCCACTGAAATCAACCTTGACATATGTTTATTATATGATCTTCTCCAAGTCCTAGTCTAATACCAAACTTCCCAATCTGTTTATTTCTTTTCACGTTGGTCCACTTGATGACCTATAAACAAATCCCAGTCATAATACGAACTTTCGCAGATTCTAATATTGCGCTCAAAAGGCAACCTCAATTATAGAATTCTTGTTCCTCCCTTTCTCCACCAAATGGCTAGCTAGTGGTGGCGGACCATTCTTCACTAGCTTTATATGCCTTTCAAGTCTCGGCCATTCTTCTTTACCTACCTATATATGCCCTTCAGCTCTCAAATACATTTTGTCATCTTCGATCCAAACCCTTTGTATTCTGAATTAAAGCCATTCCTAGCCATGGGGTCGAGCCCAAAGAGCCTACAGGCTATACTAGCTGCTCCAGGGGTCAGAGGTAAGAGGATTACAACCATATCAAAAGGTGGGCTGAGCGATTTCATGCAGTCCATTGCTTTTAGCAAGCAAGAGTCAAGAGAACCCTTTTACGTGCTTGATTTAGGTGCGGTCATGAGTCTCATGGACAAGTGGACACGGGCCCTCCCAATGGTTCGACCTTACTATGCCGTCAAGTGCAACCCAGACCCGGCTTTCCTCGGGACCATGGCTGCACTAGGGTCGAGTTTTGACTGCGCAAGTCGAGCCGAGATGGAGGCCGTATTGTCACTTGGGG
The DNA here is from genome assembly GCA_961763995.1 of Juglans cinerea. Taxonomy (NCBI): domain Eukaryota; kingdom Viridiplantae; phylum Streptophyta; class Magnoliopsida; order Fagales; family Juglandaceae; genus Juglans; species Juglans cinerea. The sequence goes on from CAUIVZ010000005.1 coordinate 28,249,501, forward strand.
TTTCTCCCGATCGCATTGTTTTTGCCAACCCTTGTAAAGCGGAGTCCCACATCAAGTATGCTGCGAGTGTTGGCGTTAACCTAACAACTTTCGATTCGAGAGACGAGATCGAGAAGATTCGAAAATGGCACCCGAAATGTGCTTTGCTTATTCGGATCAAGGCTCCGGATGACGGTGGAGCACGCTGTCCATTGGGCCCAAAGTACGGTGCACTTCCGGAAGAAGTCGCTCCACTCCTCCAAGCCGCTCTCTCTGCACGACTCACCGTCGCCGGTGTCTCTTTCCACATCGGAAGTGGGGCCAAAGATTCGCGTGCTTACCATCGAGCCATAGCGGCGGCTAAAACAACTTTTGAGACGGCTCATCGACTTGGCATGCCTCGAATGCGGGTGCTGAACATCGGCGGTGGTTTCACGGCCAACCCGCAATTTAACGAAGCGGCTTCAGCCGTGAATGGCGCTCTGCAATCGTATTTCACCAGCGATCCAGGCTTATCCATCATGGCAGAACCGGGGAGATTCTTCGCAGAGTCAGCTTTCATGCTAGCCACGAACATCATCGGAAAGCGCGTCAGAGGTGAGCTGAGAGAGTACTGGATCAACGATGGGATTTACGGATCCATGAACTGCATACTATACGACCATGCAACCGTGACATGCACGCCTCTAGCATGCACGTCCAACCGTGCAAACCCCACGTGCAAGGGAGGCAGGACCTACAGCTCGACCGTTTTTGGGCCCACGTGCGATGCGCTTGATACGGTTTTGAAGGGTCACCAGCTACCGGAACTTCAGGTCAACGACTGGCTTGTGTTTCCTAATATGGGGGCTTATACGGCGGCTGCTGGGTCCAACTTCAATGGGTTCAGTACATCCGCCATTTTGACTTACTTGGCCTACTCCAATCCAAGCTAGAGTAAAGGCTTTTGGCTTTCCCCGTTGGCTTTTTGTCCAGCTTAAATGTATTAATACTAATTAAATTGTCCCTTTTTATGAAAAATCTAATAAATTATTGAGTAATTCCACGTACAATCGTAGAATACGTAAATACCGTATAGTTGTTTTGAAAAAGAATGAGGTTCACTATTAAAAAATTAATTTCTTTTCATGTTGATCCCATATTTATTCATTTTTTTCAAAGCGACTGTACGGTGTTTGCACACTCATGACTACAAGTATCATTTCTCTAAATTATTTGGCATCTGTTTCATTCTCTCTGTACCAGAGGCATGCATATTACTTTTAGGCCCCCTTTATTTTTACAAATAAGATGAGATAAGATGTGTTAAAATTAAAATTAAAAATTAAATAAAATATTATTAAAATATTTTTTTAATATTATTTTTATTTTAAAATTTAAAAAAGTTAAATTATTTATTTTATTTCGTGTGAAAATTCAAAAAATATAATAATAAAATGAAATGAATTGCGAAAATAAATGCGTTTATTTCATTGATAATATAAATTAAGAATGTGTTCTTTACAATTTTTTGAAGGAGATTTTATTACGTACAACCCTCGATATTGGAGATAAATTATTTTAAAAACGAAAAATAAATCTTGTGCTGCTGGCTATCCTTGTACGGTAATAACATCCAATACAAATGATAGTATAATTAGAATGAGCAATATTACGTATAGTCTTTAAATAGAGATTACAATGCAAGTTTGAGTATTTTTATCTTTAAAATTTTTTAAAATTACAAAAATATCTCTCCTAAAATGATATTTTTTCTCATTTAATAAAGGGCCTGTATATACAATCCCCAAGTGGAGACTGCAAATAGAATTTCTCAATTAGAATATGAATAATGATATGCTTATTAATTCTTATTATTCGTTTATTAATTTTTTATTTTCTTTATTTTCTTTTACTTAATAGTTAGGAAGTAACTATTAGTGAAATTTTAATTTTATATTTTTTAATTTTTTTTAATGATTAAGAATGTTAGAAAAATACTTAAATAATAATAAATAAAAATAAAAATTTCAAATATACTATAGATAAGTAAATTGGTGGTAAAAAATAATAAGCCTATCATTATTCTTAAGATATTTTCGTAGCCCTCGAAAGTATAGATAAATTATTTAAAAAAGGAAAAATAAATCTTGTGCTACTAGCTATACGAATCTTGTTCACGGTTCAAAGTCCTTACATTTATTTTTGTTAAAAGTTTATATTGAAGGCATGTATGGAGGGCATCTAATTAGCTTGCTCCACCAATTTGTTCATGGAACTAGATTGAATCTTTCAGGTAAAATTTGAACACGAAAACTCATCGATCTAAGGAGGAGCCCCATTATTGGAGTACTGCAAACAATTAAGATCCCGTTTGGATTCAGAGTCTATTTCAATTCATCTTATCTAATCATTATAACGTTTTTAAATTCTCACACAAAATATAATAAAGAATTTAATATTTTCAAATTTCAAAACAATAATAATATTAAAAACTAATAATCTAACAATATTTTATTCATCTTTCATCTCAACTCATTTCTTCTTAACTACTATCCAAACCTCACATAAATTCCAAAAATACCAAATAATTAACCATTTACGTATTTAATCTACCATATATATATAGAAAATGATTTATATACAATATTTTCATAACATATTTCATAACAATGTCTTAAATGTGGGGTAATTTTGTAAAACTCTTTATAAAAGTAATATTACTTTACAGAAATACTCTCATCTTATAATATTATTGTGAAATGTGTTGTGAAAATATGTTGTATGTATCAATACTATATATATATATATATATATATATATAGTTGTCAGATTTTGTGATGCGGACATGATTCGAATATTCCGCTGGAAAGCAATTAAGCATGAAGGAAACAATTAACTGTGAACTTTCCAACACGACGGACATGATAGGCTCCACTACAAGAAAAATGGACTTTTATGACCAATTTATTGCAACCAAAAGACTATTCGCAACTAATTTTAGTTGCGAATAGTCATTTCGCTGGAATTAACTGGTCGCAATTAAATAATTTTCTTGGATCCGATCCTTTGTGTTTTCGTGGGATATATAAAGAGTAATGCTATATACAGTTGTAGAATGTGTAAATACCGTACAGTCGCTTTAAAAAAGAGTGGGGTCTACTATTAAAAAATTGATTTCTTTTTATGTAGGTCTCATATTTATTCACTTTTTTCAAAGTGACTACACGACGCTTACAGACTCACGACTGCAAGTATCATTTCTCATATATAAAACATGGTGCCATGTGATTAATTTGAATAATTTGTAATCCAGGTCATCTTCTATTTTTCTCCACCTCGTCCCAAATAATTAATATATATTTAATTTACGTCAAAAGAAGCTGCTTCATTGTTATTATAAGAGGCCATAAAATCAGAGTTAATTAGGATCTTCTCAGTTAATTCATAAGTAAACCCAAAAAAAAAAAAAAAAAATTCAATTGGTTACTGAGCAATAATTAATTATTAGTTAACCCAAGAAGAGGAATTTTGTAAGCTCGCAATTTTTGAAAGCTAGTGACCCAAAAACATCCGTATATACGTCACCAATGATCACATTGGTACTGAATATTCCTGTCAACAAAACAATTAATTAGAAGATGCCGTGCAATTAAAACATTTTTGACATTTTTTTTTATATTATATAAGAAAAATTCTAAACATAAGCCTCATACCCTGAACACCCATTTAAAAATATATCATTTTACTTTTTTATCCACGTAATGAAAATTATTCCAGACATGTTTGTAAGTAAAATAGGATAAAAAAGTAAAATAACATGTTTTTAAGTGGATGTGTAGGATGTGAGGCTTATGAGTAGTACTGCTCATTATACAATGATCATGGCACATATTTGCATGCACGAGATCATCATGCATGATCTAATCACATCTATGATGGAGATGGGGAAAAAAAACCTAACGTAAATTAATCATGCGTGTCAAAAAGGATCAAAAGATTTGTTGATAAAATTAATATTTTAACGTAATTAATGCATGCTGCTAAAATTCTTAAGAGAAAAAATGACAAATCAAGTAACTCATTATAAACAAAAAGCAAAATAACTAAAAATATTCATAAGTCTTTTAATAAACAGCCCTCCCTTTATCCCCACCATTAATATAATTACATTATAATTAACATATAAAAAAAATTAATATAAAAAATTAATTTCTCAATCCTGTGATCAATAGTACTACTCAAGAATACTGCTGATTCAAACCATCACATGAATTCATGGGATGACATCATATATATATATATATATATATATATATATATATGAGATGTTTTGAGTAAAATTTTGTTTACCCCATGTCCATGTCCGAGGAGGACCTCCTCAATGCCCCAGGAGGTATACGCAGTGACCTTGATTGAAAAGGGTAGCTAGCTACTCGTTCTATTGTTCCCCTCGCCAGGGAGCTGGTATGGTGGGAAAATTGACCGTCAATTAAAGTACAAGAGAGGCATATCTCTCTTGTACTTTTTTTTTGGAAAGGTAGTAAAGCTTAGTAATCGATGTAGAGAGGTGACGGAATACATGTTGTGAAACTTGTTTTTGCAAATTCTTCACGTGGGATATTGTTAGATTTGTGGTGCATGTCTATAAGGAGCATATGCCTGCTTTTGACTTGTTTTTCAGACAAGTTAGAATGTAAGAAATATGGTAGCTATAAGAATGCAGATCAGAAGATGAAATTGAGTAATGTTATACACCACACCACCATCCTACTTTCATCTCACTATGTAAGATGTGACATATTTATCACCATTAGTTTATAAAGAAAAGTAATGTTATACACTACACCATTTTACTTTCATCTCACTATGTAAAATGTGTCATATTTATCACCATTGGATGATAAAGAATCATCTAATAAATGATCATTCAATAGTGATAAATGTGTCACTGATAAATGTGTCACATCATGTATAATGGGACGAAAGTAGGATGATGGTGTGGTATATAGAATTTTCCTATAAAGAATCATCTAATAAATGATCATTCAATAGTAATAAATGTATCACATCATGTATAGTGGAATGAAAGTAGGAAGGTGGTGTGGTGTATAGAATTTTTCGATGAAATTATGTGAAGAAATAGATAGGCAGATAAGTGGATAATGCAATGTAAATTTGACTCTTAACCAATTGATTTTGAGGTAAAATTGGAAGATAAATTTGCACAATCATCTGAAGTTCATCAACATTTTTATAAAAAAATTTAATACCTAGGAACATGCAACATTATCAAGGATTGGATATATGCATGTGGCCAGAAGCCATTATATGGAAGTGGATGAAAAAGTCGCCAACAAACTGCTTTATTCAGGAATATATATATATATATATATATTATTTCATTAGATTAAAGAATTTCGATTTCCAAATTTGAAGAACCAGATCACAGCAAATAATTGAATAGTATACATACATGTAGGATTACAATGCAAAACACATTGTGTTGTGCAAAATGTTGGTAACAAGCTACAATCTAGCCTACAATTGGAGAAGGCTCCTGTACTGTAGTCTGTCCCTCAAGCCGGTTTTAAACCATATTTGACCCCTCATTCATGCCGAAAAGAATGCACGTCAGATTAAGAACAAGAAAATTGGCGAACCTTATGTAGTTAAAGCATCAGGAAGGGTAGTGCGGGATCCAAGCACCTTACCACCAACATCTGGAAAACTCTCTTGTCCGGGCAAAGGACCTACCTTTCCATTGGCATCTACCTGAACAGGGTATTTAAGAAGATGCCCCTGCAATGGTGTAAAACTCTCTGCCGTGTACTTCTTCCAGTTATCTTCAGCAATCTTATTCACACTATTCACGCAAGCTAAATTTTGAGGCTCCTTGAAGCAATCATCCAACTTCCCCAAATGTTCTGCCCACAGAGACATTCTATATCCATATACCTGCAATCGTATCCAGCAATTCTGTCAATTTAAGAACAGCAACTGTTTTCCATAACAAAAACAACAAATTAATGATAAAAAAGCAAAGACTCGTCTGCATGCTTTTTAAGGATTTTATACAACAGTGAATATCAAAAAACTATTCACACATAATCACACAATGAGCATACCATTATATGAGCCATAGTTTTTTGGCCGTTAGCCTATGTTGATTAGTCAATGAGGCAGTCTTTTTTTTCATTTATTCCCTAAACATGCTATACCCAAATTCTCAATGGTCAACTAAAGCAAGGCAGTAAATTTTTCATGCCACCTCTGGGATATCTACCAAAACTTGCCACGACTCAACAAAGAATACAATGTAATCCATCCAAGGTGAATATACGCACCTGGCCATGTGGATGACCCTTCTTCTTACCCCAGGTGTGATGGGGCTGATATGCACCCATGGCTATCTCAGTGTCTCTAGAACCAGCCAACGATCTTTGATTGATATTGGCAGACCCTAATATCACGTACTCATCATCTACAATCATACCTTTGGCATGTACATAGACCATAAACCTTTGAAACTTTTGTGAAGTGGAAACCTGAAAATTAGTAAAAAAATAAAAAAACTCATTTTCACACCTTTTTGCATAGTATGTAAAACTGTTCTCTTTTAAATTCACTCAGAAAAATCCACTAGTGAATTAAACTAATGCTTATAAAACCAATCTCTTTTAAAATCACTCATAGAATTCCATTGGTGAATTGAAGCAATGCTCATTTACAATTATGAATTTATGAACCAAGCTGGCTGACTGTAAATGTATTTACATGCATATAACGGAACTGTTTACTTGTGCTAGTTCAAAATAAAACTAATACATTTCCCCTCTCTCTCTCTCTCTCACACACACATATACATATACATAAATTTGCACTGTTTACTTTGACTACGCTAGTCCTGGATTGGGAGTCTAGTTGACCACCTTGTAGCACCCTTGGACATATTTGGGCTCCAAAAACTTTCAAGTTTACAAACTGACTATTCAAATTAAAACAATGGAAAATAAGTATCATAGAGCAAGATTACCATATCCCCATTCTTAGAAGATAGATTAGGTGGAACTGACACTTCTTTGGGCAGTTCTTCTCGATTACCAAGACAATAGAAATTTAGGTAGCTCTGGGGATGTGCACTCTCAAGATGCATCGATTTCAACTCTCGTGTTATGATTTCATACATCATTTGCATAGTTTGCGTCTGAGAAAAGCAAAAGACCAAAACCTCCACAGATAAGCAATGCTAAATTAGCATGTATTAACTGAGAAAAAAAAAAAAAAAGGAAACCTAATCTCATCGTTGGCATCTCCCTTACCAAGTTTTCAACGTCCTTAACTGTCATAATCATCTCTAATTGTTTTTCTTTGTAATTAAATTATGGAAGCATTACATGCATTACCTGCCAAAAGAGAATTTCTTGCACAGAGGCAGATGAAGGGAGGCCTTCAGGCCACATTGGCATGACAACATACACTGCAAATCTCTCCCTGGCTCTTATCTTACTAGCAATCTTTAATGCCAGTTCCATTGGAATTAAATTGTCGGCACCTGACCAAGCCAAAAAGGGAGTCACTATGAGGGAATGTTCAATGAAGAAAATACAAAGTAACCCAGCAGAATGTCATGATGAGAACAATTTGTGCAAATAGGATCATTAAGTACATGATTATGACAACCACAACCAATAAGGAAAATATCAATCCAAAATGTTTACACAATTTTTGAAGTAGTTATTGAAATTCAAATTTGTAAATGGAATACAAGCTATGCAACAGACTTTATATAAGTTCTGTTACTTCTGTAAAGCGAGACTGCAAGAGATTTTTATAAGATGTCATAAGTACAAAAAAACGTGTAATCTTTTATATGTGTACAAAATGATATGCTTTGGAAGCACGAACCTCTCTCTCTCTCTCTCTCTCTCTCACACACACACACACGTGTTTACAATAGAGTAAGTTGAATTTGAGTAATGTAAATGTGTATAAAAATGTATTCAATGTACTAATTGTGGAGATGGATCTAAAACCTGCATCTTTGTAAGATGGCCATGCGTAGGATGAGCCAAGAAAGTATTGATTCTCAATATATATAAAATGTTGGGCAGTTCTGATTGCTTGGATGTATGCCGTTTGAATGCTCTTGTCTATAACCAAGTTTTTTGCACAAACAAGATTCTGCAGCAAAGAAAAAACCAGAGAATTTCCCAATTATCAAAATATAAGTTTAAAATTCAGTGATGTATGCCACTGCAATAATTTTTCACCAACAGCGATGTATCTAGAGTCAACACAATTATGAACAGTAGTTTTAATTAAGAAATAGTTAACCTGCGCCTCAGCGTCATAAACATTTTTAGGAAATCCTTTCAAAGACCCTGAATCAATTGAGCGGAAAACCTGTCAATTTCAGAATAAAAGACTGAGATTAAGTAGAACTCGACAATGATGATCAAATTGTTTAAGCTTCACTCGAGGACAGGCAGACTAGTTAACCTGAACATGCCAGTTCTCGGGATTATCTTCCGTGGAAACCCATAATGCAGGGTCGTCATTTGGCATTGATGGGGAAGGACTAAGTATCCATGAGATGCGTTCCAACTTTATCAAAGCATCGTCGTGCCAATGAGATACCCTCTTGAGACGCAGGCCTAACTCTGACCATTTTGTGGCTTTTCTCCAACGCTGCTCAAAATTAGTGAGCACATCATACGCAGCTGGCCCTTCTATTTTGCAATGTAAATCGTGCCATGGTTGCCTTGGACCTTTACTTCCCGCCTGTGTTTAATAAGAAAGCAATGAGAAAGATCACTCATATGTGAGTTGCAAAAAGTAGTTACACTGCTCCAGGATGTGGAATCACGCTACTTATGAGGTGACATGTTTTAGCAGAATTTTTATTTAAATCAAATACCCATCAGTGGCACTGACAAGTACAACAAGTGTATGCTAATGACCGGTACAGGTCACGAATGAGCCCACAGATATAACTGATTGCACGAAATTTGTTCTTATTCTACTGAGAAATTTGCTGACAATTTCCAATGATGATCGATTTACCTAATGTAGGAAGAATGCAAAAAGTAGCTCACTATTCTTAAAACATGACAAAAGTTCAAAGATATCAATACTCACGGAAATTGTTGGATTATGATAATCATCCTGATAAATAGTGTCAAGATCACGGAATAGTCGATGCTCAGGAGTATCATACCGGCCATCACAAAGGTCCAGACCTCCGATGAAAGAAGTAATCTTCCTGTTATTTCCAGACGCCTGCGTATCCACAATCACACATTTTTGATGATGTGTAAACAGGGTTCCAACAACCTAAAGACAGATGCCATGAGATAACAGTCAGCAGTCTGTTCAATCATCAAGATCAAAATTAAAATTCAGGCTTCATGCTATATCCAATACACGATTTTTGTCTTTTCTAGCTTTTCCTTCTACGTTTAAGGAACTAATATAATAAACTAACAAAGACCAAGTGTTATTTTCCCTTATAGATGGCTAAATTGGAAAATAATATAACATGCGTAGAATAAATTCCATGCATTTAAGATGTTCTCCTCCTCCTATGTCAAATTAAATGGTTTAACTATCTTCAATATCAGAGTAAGCAGTTTTCTATGAAAAAACATCACAAACCATTGAAAGAATCACATATAAGTGCTAAATTTACTTAAGCCGTGGTATAAAGCATGCCTGTTGTTTGAAAATGCTAAGCTTACTGCTGGCATATCGGGGTGAAAGCACACACGTAACGGAAGAGTGCTTGAAAAACTTCCGCGTTTCTTCATCATGAGTTTGCATCACTCCAGTCTGCATAAAAGGAACTATCAGTAGAGTTTGAGAAACTGTAACGGAAAGGACACCGAGCAGAACGCACAACATCATTTGATGTTGGTGATAGGTGATTATACAATGTAAATCCGTACACTACAGACCAGCATATTTGCACATGTAAAGTGCAATTTCATATAGACTATGTCTCCATTTGGATACAGAAATGATTTCATTTCAAAATTACAATTTTTTTAAATTTTCACGTAAAATATAATAAATAAGTCAACTTTTTCAAATCTCAAAATAATAATAATATTATAACAATATTATTATAACGATATTTTATTCAACTTTCAACTAAAATCACTTCATCTAATCTCACTATCCAAACGTGACTGTCTGTTTCCTTGGTGGCAAGTTGAGAAATTTCCAACTATAGCTAAGGACCCAATTAAATGATTAAAGATGTTATACCTTTATTCGTATACTTGATTACAAATAGCAAGCGGTAATATTAACAACAATGTGTCGGAAAAAAGAATGGCAACTTTTACCAAACCGAAACATAGTTGAAAAAAGAAAAAGATAAGTGATCGAATGTTGATGAATATACCAAGAAAACGTACTAGACAAGTTCAAACGTACAGTATTAATAAAGAATTTGCTGTGGGAAGTCTTATCATCCCAGACCAAGAGCAGAACTCGCACACCTTCCTGGGACTTGTACTTGAGCAAATCCCCCAAATTCAAATTCCCACCATTAGGCAACGGCCTCGAGGGCTCTCTAACCAGCTTCACCTTATGAAATATGGACCACCCCACAATGTACACCAAGTGGTGTGCCTCCAGTATTGCGTGGCATATGTCCTCCCAACAAGTGGCGTGCTCAAACTTTTTTCCATCATCCAGTTCTATCTCTGGCACCATTGACTCCGGCACGTGCGCGTCCTGATATAGCGTCACCGAACCTCCTTGCCGAACCGGAAAGTAACAATTTCGGACACCGAAATTGTCCGGATCGGCCGCGATTCCGTACCGGTACAATGGATTGTCCTCGCATTTCGTGAACCTCATCTCGATACGGACGGCGGCGTCGGGCTTCGGTGGCTTCCCGAACGAGCCGATTATCTGGAACCAGTCGTTGATAGCCTCGCCCGCTAGGATTCGCTGAGCCGATACGGAGGCAACTCCGATCAGATCGGCGCCAAAGACGTCGTTGTCCTTCACGTAGAACTCCACGTGAGAGACCGGGTGGGCAAGGGGGATCTTGAAGTGCTCGTTCCATACGGGATTCTGACAGTTGGAAATGACCCGAGTGCGAGCCACGGTAGCTCCGGCGAGGCAGACCGTGACGTAAGGATCGCTGGTGATGATTTTCCCGTGTTTTTGGTGCTGGTGCTTCTTCTTGTTAAAGAAAGGTGATCGGCACGTGCTGAATGCCACGAAGCATCGGCGGAAGTGCTCCGAGACCAAATCCATGTTTGGCAAGCATCGGGCCTCTATGATTTTCAGATCGAGATCGCCGTGAAGGTACACCAGGGCGTCCAATTTATCGTCGGCCATGGAAGCTGAGTGAAAATCTAAGACCCACCTGGTAATGCGAAGCGATAGGCCGGGATGGAGGGACGATACGCGCGGGCGATCACCGTAGTAACCGGGCGTCGGGTATTGTATATTTTACATATAGAGCACGATGCTATCTCTCTCTCTCCTATCCGTTTCCTCTTTTTTTTCTTTCTTCTTTTTTTTCCTTCCGTTACTCCGGCGACGCCAACGGTGAAAACTGAAGGCGGTAAGGAAAGAGGTGGGAGAGAGAGAGAGAGAGACGTGGAGGTTTGGTGGGAGGGTGGGGGTAACGGGAAAATGGTTGTGATTTGTGTCCCTAGCTATATTTATAAATAAAAATGGACACGTGGAGAGCAGTTAACCTACTTACGGAAGCCTACTTTATTATAAAAAACGCTAAATACATCATATTTTTTACAATATATTTCATAATTATATTTTAAAATAAGAGATATTATTATAAAATATCATATAAAAATATTATTATTTTATAAAAATAATATTATTTTATAAAAATATCTTATTTTACATATATTATAAAAAATATGATATATATCATTATCCTTTTATTAGAAGAAAATGTTGTTAGGTCCTTCTTTATCTAATAAAAAAATAAAATTATGTACATTATATTATTATTTTATTTTTATTCGTGGTATATTTATTATTATTAAATTATTATTTATTATATATTTTGTTATTATTTAATAATAATAAAGATATTGCATACTATTTAATATAATTAAAATATGATGATAGAATTGTATTACTCAACAAAAAAAAAAAATGTTCCTTTTAGCGGAAAACCCAATGAAAGGGAATTCTACGGCCGTGGCCCGTGGCAACTGGCAACCGCCTTCTGCTCTTGATCCGACTTCAATATGTCTTTTTCCTTTCAATTCATTAAAATTTGTATTAATTGCAAAATTAATATTTGAGTTTTCGATGATTTATAGGTTTTTAATTTTTATAAATAATATTTGAATTTAAAAATTTTATAATTCGGTCAATCTCCTTTAAAAATTAATGAAAGATTATCATATCTTAGAATTTAATTGACTCGTACGTGGAATTAATATGTTATATCATCAAATCAAAAATTGACTTGTGGAATACTAACGTCACATAACAATTTCACGACAGAGTTATAAATTGTAAATACTTTAAAATGTAAATATCAATTTTATAAAAATCGAATCCCAAACCTTAATTTTTAAAAGAATAAGAGTAATTCTACATACAACAGTGAAGTGTGTAATCGCTTTGAAAAAAAGTAAGGTCTACCATTAAAAAATTAATTCTTTTCATGTGGGCCTTATGTTTTAATCACTTTTTCAAAGCGATTACACGGCGGTTGCACAATTTACGGTTGCAAATATCTTTTATCTTAAAAAATTAATTTATTCTATGTAGATCTCATATTTACTTTTTTTTTTAAAGAGATTGTGCGGCACTTATGCACTCTACGACTGTAAATATCATTTATCTTTTTAAAAACGTAGCAACTCATACTAAGTTTTTAATTGACCCTTAAGATTTTATTACAAATATTCTTATTGAAACTACTCTAAAGTTGTGAGGATGTGGCAAGTGATATGTATAAATATCTTATGTAACTATTATACATATATCTTTTATTGGAGTATGAAAAAATCCCTAAATTTATAAAAGTTAGTAAAAAAAATAACATATTACCTCTTGTATTTTTAGTATGTTTTTTTAGGGGAATATTTGGGAAATTAGTCCTAAATACCCTGAATAATTAGCATATCATACTAAGACTACGTTTGATTGTAAGATTCAGTTGAATTTAACATCCAAACACCCAACTCTCAAGTTATTAAACTCATCTCAACTCAAAATCTTCTTATACGTGGACCCACAACCTTTTTCAACTTCCCATAAAAAATTTTAAACTTATCTTAATATCAAAATATATTTTAAACTCAGTTTAGATGAGCCCACATAATTCTTTCCACTACTCAACTCACTACTATATATAAAAAATTGAGCTCAGCTCAATCAGCCTAAATCTTTGGATATTCTAAGAATTATTAGCTAGGAATGTGGGGTTATTTTAGGACTAATTTTTTCATAACATAAATATGTCCATTTTATTCAGCCCACAAAATAGTCTAGCTATAAAAATTTAATGAAATTAAAATGTTGACTAATTACAGGTAGAAGACAGGGTAGAATCAAAATCTTAAAACGGCTACAACCGAGGCAAATGTGGGCCTGTGGCGCGCATTTACGAAAAATATGGGCGTTGGTTTGTTAGGTTGCCGACAACGGAAGATGGATCATGGAGGCACACAACACAATTTATTGACGAGAAAGAAACTTGCGATGCACGTGGTGGTGGTAACGTTTTTCACAACTTTTTCTGATTCATCTCTTCTAATTTAATTTTTATAAAAAAATAAAATAGATAATTTAATTTTTTCAAGTTTTAAAATAAAAATAATATTAAAAAAATAAATTCTAACAATATTTTATTAAACTTTTAATTTTAATCTCAATTTATATCATTTAAAAAAAAAAAAAAAAGAATTAGACCTACCCTCGTCTGATGATTATATTTCTAGAGGAATTGGATGTTGAAAGTAGCACCGTAGATAACTAGTCTAGACTATTCAAGTCAGATGAAACAAAGACTCGCTGCATTAGACTACAAAAGTCACTTATTGGTATTTTCTTATTTTTTATTATATTTTTTTACTTAATTGTTAAGTAAGTGTTTTTAATTGAATTGGTGAATTTTTTCTTTTCTTTTTAAAATATTTAAGAATATAAAAAAGAATAAATATAGATATAAACCACTATTGGAAGTATCTATTTTGCACACATGATGTGCCATCATCTAGACCACACATCTCCCCAAGTGAGTGTTGGGAACAATCAACTAGAAGCAGTCACGCAGTGAGTGCAAAGTGTGCACTACTATAATGACTTCTCTCTAACATTACTCTATAAAAAATATGTATGAAAAAAAATAATGAAAGAATCAAAATGTCATTTAGCCTTATCGGTGACCACTCTCGTGCTACACGACTCAAAGTCTATATAATTCGATTTGACGTGTTTTTGAAAAATTATGTCTATAAGTTTATTTAATGATATATTAATTATATTAATAATGGTGTTTTGTTACTCATCATCTTACACAACACACGTCACATTTATTTTATTTTATTTTTATTTTTTCTAAACTAATTTAGTTCTTCTACTCATCATCAATACACTACACGTAAGAAAAAAAAATAAAAAAATATACGTGGTATGTGGTGTAAGAATGATAAGGAGAACTTTTCTTTTTTATAAAATCTATTTAGCACACCTTTTTTTAATACACCCAACATATCAGGCTTGATCTTTTTAATTTTTTAAAGCTATAATGAGTTATAAGTGTTGTGTTGCACACTAGCTTCTTTATATCAAAATTCATTTGATTTTATCTTTGTGATATTAGAAATGATGTTTATAGTCGTGAATATGCAAGTGTCGTGCAGTCGTTTTGAAAAAAGAATGAGATTTACTATTAAAAAATTTATTTTATCATAGTAGCAATACTCTATTTTTTATAGTATATTTCTCAACAAAAATGCAGGAAAATAGTAGTTATACCGCCCACTTTGTCTATATTGATATGGTAACACATGGCTTATTAATATATATATTAAACAAAATAGCATCTGAAAATATAAAAATAAAATGACTGAAATTCTAAATTCTCTATACTATTATTTTTTATAGTATATTTCTCAACAAAAATGCAGGAAAATAGTAGTTATACCGCCCACTTTGTCTATATTGATATGGTAACACATGGCTTATTAATATATATATTAAACAAAATAGCATCTGAAAATATAAAAATAAAATGACTGAAATTCTAAATTCTCTATACTATTTTATGTGTATTTTTAATTTTTTAATAAGTATGCCACGTCAATAAATCAAAATGAGGGGTATAACTAGAACCACATAGTAAGATTTCTCAAAAAAATATAATACACGTGCACATCTCTTCTCTAAACGTTAGAGATGAAAAGGGGAAGAGGTGAAGAAGTCGAAGCCAAACGCCCCAAGTTGCTTACGCTTGGATACTATTTTCATTAATTTTGTGAATAATAATAAAAAGATAATGATAAATAATAAATAGTAATGAGTAGTAATAAAAAAATATATAAAAAATAATAAATAGTAACGAGATATTACGAAAATATTTGAAATATTCTTAATACTTAAACTTGATAGTCTTTTTAATATTACCGTTTAAAATTATTATTTGAGTATTTTAATTTTTTTATTTAATAATTAAAAAATAATTATTAATAAAATTGTATATTTTTTAATATTTTTAATAATTAAAGATTAAAAAATTAAAAAATGATAAAAGAAAAGAACTATAAATTTGTACTACTTCGAAAATACTGACCAGCGTGCTAGCACCATCCCAGTTTTAATATGCACCGATTCGGATCAGAAAGTCATCTCAATTTATTATTATAATTTTTTTAAATTTATATATAAAATATAATAAATAATTAAACTCATCTCATCTAACTTGTGCTGGCCAATGCACCGGTGTTACTGCTAATGGTGCCTGATTGGGCTTCCCACTTCACTAGGCTTTTCACTTGACTTTCAGGAGTTAAATTGACGAGGGTTGGCTTTGACGTTGACGATGACACGACTTTCCTTGTCAAAAAAAGGATACAAGAGAACGGCCAATTACTTTCATATTTGTCAAAAAAAAAAAAAATCAGATTACTCAGTTTTATTTATTTATTTTTGTTCTCTTGGCAAATTGAGATGTGACCAGCTACATCATAAAGATGGTGCAAGCTAGTCCTCTTTTCAAGTGTTTGAACGAGTTGCTAAGGGCAATTGGATATTGAGAAATAATAGTTCCGGTCGTCAAATACATAAATATTATATAATTATTTTAAAAAAATTAAATAAATATGAGATCCATATTAAAAAAAATTAAATTTTTAATAATAGATCTCACTTATTTTTCAAAGTAACTGCATAATACTTACACATTCTACGACTGTATGTAGCATTACTCTTGAATATTTACTGGCCTCAATATTTTTGTCTACTCCAAAGGGGAGAAAACGCTCGCTACAATATAGCCGTAAGCCATCCATTACACAAGGAGTATGCCCTTTTCTCTTCTACACTATTTATTCATGTCCAAACTGTGGCAAAAAGTGTTCAAAGGCATGCATCATGTCCTGAAAATGTAAACATACAAAGATTTTTACCATTGACGTGCTTTTGAAAAATAAACTGAAGCCTGCCATTTGTTCACCGTATCAACTTTGAAGGCAGCCATTACAATTATAAAATCTGTTGCCATGATCTCGAACGTATTCCCCATGCGATCGATGCAAGCAAATGGTTTGGAGTGATTTACAGATGCTCATGTTACCGGGGCAAGATGATTGTTGCAGCTTGAGAGCTCTATATTTTTTACCCGATACTTGTTATATGTAATAATGAAAGGTTTTAGAATACTAAGGAGAATACTTCCAGTTTGGAGCATTTGCAATGTTGAAAACTAGACCTCTGCATGGTTGCAACCGCTGCCTCCGTTACTTATCAAGGGAGGAGCCGCCCTTATCATCATACTCTGAATGAAAGCTATCATCTATACATATAAAAATTGTCTTGAGAATTGACACCGCAACTGGAAAAGTATATACGGTAAAGCTATAAAAATACATATTACATATTGAGATACTTAAATAAAGAAGCAAAATACAAACCTTAAGACCTCAAAATTAACAAGAAAACATTGTTAAAATAAGAGGCATTAAAATGGTATAGACTGGTAGATTAGATAGCCACATCCAACTAACATATGGCAGTCTACATGTTGGTGTTAATCACATATGGATTTCTGTATTGGTGTAAAATCACAAATCTTAATTGATAGACCATCTAAATGAAGAAAGAGTGAATTGCAGGTTTGTGCTGTAAAAAAGAGGAGTGCTCTCAGATAATGACCCCAACTAAATTTAATCCACATCTTTGTCATAATGTAAAATCTCTTACCATAGCAAATCCAATGCACATAATGCTAAATCCAGGGAAATTGAAAGGCGCTCGATCAGACAAGAATAAAGCTGAAAGAACAATTTAATGTTGTTAGTTTAATTGGCTCTTGGGCCTGATAAAAGACTCCATTAAATTTCCAATCACCTGTTAGAGGAGAGAAAGCTAAGGGAGAAACAACGCTGGCAAAGGAACATATGCCTGAAATGCACCCTTGAGCCATTCCCTGTAACAGATAGGGAATGAAAAGAAAAAAAAAAGACTAGTCAGATGTAAAACCCAGAACCCGTGTAAAAAAGAAATCATCTGCACTAAACAGGACACATGTTCAAGTCTACACAGACTGCAGAAATATTTTTGCAACTCACTACAAGAAAAAACAATCCATTGCATTCTTTAATGAGATCAAAATAGTTTTTAACAGAATGATGCCAGCACACTCTAAAAACAATGCCAATCAGCAAAAAAGTTGAGCAGACACTTCAAGAAAACTTGCCTGTTCACAGGACCCAACTTGTTTGGAAACAATGCTCCTCATCTGCACATTCAAAAGTAAATTTTTCAACAGACTACATCCCAGTAAATGTCATAGACTGAAACTAGAAAATTGAAGAAAACTCACACATGGATGTGCTAGAGAAAAAAACACAGAGAACATAGCAGCGACATAAGGAACCTATCATTCAAAATTTTAGCCATATTAGAGCAAGGTCAAAGTAAGCTGAAGCATATACCAGATATGCTTTAAAGGAATACAATTAGTATTCAGAAATATGATGGAGAAAGCAAATTGAACATAAGTAAAAGGAAGACACTTGTATCTGAAAGTAAAGTAAAGTTGCAAAGAAGTACCCAGAAGGACCACGCAATGCTGTAAAGAAACATCTGCATTCAAGGTCATAAATTTTTTAAATGAGAACATTCCAACGTGCTACAATGAACTTTTGCTATGAGTAGGTGACAATCAACTTTGACAGAAGTTCTTATGCTCAAGTCGTTGTAGCATGCAAGGAAATTATTACAGAGAGACAAGGGGCTTACATGTGCACAGCTAAATAAGAGCCCTACCGAAAGCAGCTTTGCCTCTCCTAGAGCAGGAACCAATGTAGGCATGAGAAATAGCTGCATGATTTCTTCAAGTTTTAGAATTTTGTAGGCATACCTCAATTTTAAGTTATATTGAAAACGAAAACGCAAGAGGAATGCAAGTGGCACCAATACAAACAATCTGTGACATACCTGTGATATGGTCCCTGCAATCCCAGAAATGACCATTAAGTCAGCAAACTGGTCCTTGTTAAAATGAAACCTGGCCTTTAAGTAATACTGCATAGAAAATAAAAAATCTGAACTCCACAACTCCTGTAGAATTAGAGGGTGCACGACTCCACTTGCACAAAACTATGTCTGATTATATGTACCAGCTGCAAAGATCTAAGCAATTCTAATTCATGAATTTTTATTTACCCAGCCATAAAAACTTTTTCAAAAAGATAATATTTGTTAAAAAGACCAGGAATCAGTTCAGATCAATTAAGCATGAACAAAATCGTTCTCCCTTGATCAGCATAAGAGGCATAGACAACTCTGCACTGACTGGCACCTATTTGAAATCAGATACTATTCATTCCAGAAGAATAAATAAAATAACAATGAGTATCAGCAAAGATTGAGTACAAACCCAGACTACTCATTTTCAGCTTCTAACAGCCCCTTGAGAAGTTGCAATAGACAATAGCATATTAAACTCTCAGACTAAATTTGCATGTTCTCTTTAATTCAATATGCACAGCAGACTCAAGATGTTACGCATCGAACATAACCAAAATACTAGAATATTAAGATCACAAAGTCATAAAATGTAAT
This sequence comes from Juglans cinerea, assembly GCA_961763995.1. Classification (NCBI taxonomy): domain Eukaryota; kingdom Viridiplantae; phylum Streptophyta; class Magnoliopsida; order Fagales; family Juglandaceae; genus Juglans; species Juglans cinerea. The sequence goes on from CAUIVZ010000005.1 coordinate 28,268,755, forward strand.
AATTCAATCAAGCTTATATGTCTGAAGTCTTGAAAAGAAGAGAAAAATGCCGAACGAACGCATCCAAATGAGTAAAGTATCCATATTATTATCCAGCATGCCCCGGATTTTGATAAAGAGTTCACGATTCCACTTTCATATATGAAAATAATTGATCAACAGTAAAGACTCCATTGTACCATGTATGCTTTTTCAGCGGATAAACATTATTTTATTTGATTCCTCAAGATTTTTAATGACCCTCAGTGCACACACTAGTGGGAGCATAGCTTAATTATAGTCTATAGAATATGGGAGGCATGCAGATTTCATCAGTATCCTCCTCACATGCAAGACAAGTTGACTAACATAGCTAACATATACGTGCTTGCAAATTTCATGTACACGCTTAAGAAATTAGTAACACACTGAATACATGAAATGTAAACAAGACCATAAAGCTTGAATCGTCTAATATTAATATAACAAGCCACCACCAAAAATAAACCCACCAGTTTAGAGCCACTATAAACAAGTGCAGGAATCGAAAATGTGTGTCTAATTTATGAAAATAGAAAAGTACCATCATGGAACCATGAAGGCCAAAATCTGCAAGATTGCTAAAAAAGGAAACGACTGCAGCTTGGGAAAACGTCGAACTGCAAATTTAGTCCAAACAAGAATCGTTAAAAGCATTCCTGTTCATGGACTACAAATTTATTTCCAAGAACCAGAGGAGGGGGGGTGGGATAACAAAGGGAAATTAAACTTCACGGACCTAGTGTTGAGCAAGGAGACCATATCCTCCAAAGAAGGCATTCGTTTGAGTACCAGCGTACCATTCCTGTTCGATTCTCCATCCGATTGAGTAATGTGCAGTTTATCCTTTGATAGAATTGGAGCGGAAAGACCGTCGTCTACGACCGAATCCGGGAGGAATACCCTCATGTACACCGCTGCAATCACAGCCACCGACGCCGCAACCTAACGACAAGTCGTTTCAATATATATGTGCACTACATAAGGACCATCTGGGAAATTACATGAGGCCCGAGGGATCTGTTTATGTTATTTAGAGGAAGAAAGAGAACCTGGAAAGTAGAAGACGTGGAGAGAAAACGGGTGGATAGGGTTCCGCAGACGAATGCAGAGGATCCAATCCCCGATAGAACGCCGAAAGCTGATGCTCTTCGCCCCTCTGAAACATTATCCGCCTACCAAAAAACAACAGATTCTCTAAATTTTCTATGTTGTGGATGCTAACTACTATGAAATTCAGTTTCTACGTTTATCTTTTTCCTACTCTAGATAATATTCCGAGAAATCTGAATTCATTTTTCTATTTTCGACTGCAGATGCGGAAGGAGAAGTGCACCGGAAACTGGAAAGTGGAAAGTATCTGAGACTCGGATACTGGGCGGTACGGCAGGGCCGCAGGAAAGATTTTTTTCCCCTCTCCACATTGATTGGGCCCTTGCTGTTTGTGGTTGCATCTTAGATATGGGCTGATTCAGCTGAAGCCCAACTACATATTTAGTCTTTTCCTTTTTCTCGGCCCACGAAAGATTCAATTTAAACTTGTGTAACCTTTTCAAGCTGGAAATTAGGAGCAGCTTGAGAGAGAGAGAGAGAGAGAGAGAGAGAGAGAGAGAGAGATAAGGTTGTTTTACCACATAAGCAAGGGCAAGGCAGTGAACGCTTCCTTCACAGACCATTGCAGTGAGGGTCCTGACGACATAGTAGGCGTAGAAGAAATTCCTATCCCTGCTATACGCCAATATGCCTGTCACCACATATTATCCATCCATCATCAATTCATTCAATATCCTTCAAACCACCTGCTTTTCGTTGCCTTAAAATAATGAATTGTCGCTATTTCTGGCTGTAGACGCTAGATGGTGACCATTGAGTCATGATTTCGGGAATATATTAATTCACATAAATTATTTAATAAGCATTATATATTAAGAATAGCCCTTCTATAATATTGTCAATAAAAAAAAGATTTTATTTCAGAGTTTTTTTTTTCTCCGAACGAATTATAGAATTTATAGTACGAGAGAGATAAATACATAAAGATGTGGGTTTCATAATATTTATTGAACATTTAATAATATTCAAAAAATTCACTTAGACAACCATAAATGTCCTGAATCAACTTTATGTATTTATCCTTCTTTCACTCTAGATTCTAGAATTCCGTAAAAAAATTCTGAAAATCCAAATAGAAATTTAGAAGTTGTATGATAGGATATGAAAAATCATCTTACAATAGGTATATACTATGTATAATTGGTTGGGGATGGCCCCACCAATAAAAAGATATTGACTTCCTCCCTCTCAAGCTTGAGAATTATTATCATTAAAGTCATAATTAATTTGATGGCGTGGGTTATAGTGACTAAATTGTCATTAAGATTTGCAGGGGCCTATCGATCGTGACTTTTGTGTTGAAAGTTCATCTATCTATCACGACTTCAATAGATAAACGTAGCGAAAGCAACTAACTGTTTAAAAAAAGAAAAAAAAAAATAGCAGTTAAAGGGTCTCAGTCTAACTTCAACTCAACACACACGTAGAAAACAAGGAATTTGATATCTTATTTTCCCCGAAAAATGAAGAGAAAAATACTATGATTGGAGTATAATTTTAGGTTAACTCAGCAGAGAGAAATTTGCAAATGATACTAGTTGTGTGTGCAAGCATTGTGCAGTCGTTTTGAAAAAAATAAATAAATATGAGATCCATACGAAAAGAAATTAATTTTTTAATAGTGGATCCTACTCTTTTTCAAAGTGATTGCACGGTATTTACGCATTCTATGATTATATATAGTATTACTCATAATAGTTATATACCTAGGGGAATGATGGTGAGACTCATTGGAACTGTGAGCAAAGCTTTCCGCCCGTACTTGTCGGAGAGATTTCCCACCAGAGGCATCATTACGAGTGTTCCCAGACCTATAATCTGCACCATCAATTCATCACAAAACTTTGAATACAACATGTAATCAGACAAATCATACATGCAGGTGCGTAAACGGATTATAAAAGGAAGGCTAGCTATTCGATCGGGTTCTAGTGGAAAGATGAAATATGGCAGTTTGTCTAAATTACTTGAAACTTAAAAAGGATGCCCATTATTAATGGACTATATGCTAAGGAAATAACACTATCGAAAGTTGATAAATTTATTACAAAAATATTAAAAATCGAGTTAACGGTACTTCACGTGATTGATGGCACATCACAAAGCGAGACATAAATAATGTTAGAAAAATGGTTAACTCTATATAATATGTCATTTCGATGTTAGCTGTTATCTCCTTGTAACTTGTAGGAATAATATTTTCTACCAATCTTTAAATAAACTCTTTGTTTTAATTAATTTAAAGCTTAATAAACGATGACAAGTCAAGGTAGTAGGAATTCGTTAGGTGAGAAATAGATATGAATATATAATTGGATCGATCAATCACCAGTGATTGGAACCGTACGTGGGCGTTACCCTGAGCCAATGGCCCAAAAGTGTGGGATGCAGCCATGTTGATGTTGTTACTTTGATCAGACAAGTGTACGTTAGATAAAAGACATAACGTACAGGAATATTAATTTTGTGCAAAAAAATAGATCAAGGGCATTATGTACAGAAAGCGCATTTTATATTGTTACTATATACACTAGATGGTAAATTAAAAAGAGGTTGTGGGCCAGGCGATCTAGTTGGAAGTTTCTGCAAATTCTATGGAAACGAAGGAGCAGAGAGACGAGAAGGAAACCTCGTGCAGCTGATGGGAAATTTCGTTTGATGAGAGAGACTCAGATCAGAGGGAGAGCGGGGGAGATCAGAGGGAGAGCGGAGATTTCAATTACGGGAGTCATGCATGCTTAGCTACAGTTCCGAAACATTGTTTCCTCAATCATTAAACGATCGAATGAAAATTTATAAGCATCCGTTCAGTGAAAATGTCTTGACATTCATGTTAGAGTAATAAAAATAGGGCGTTTTATATGCAATGCAGGAAGAAAAGAATCAAGATTGCATGCATGGCAAACTAACCTTAAAAGTTGTATATGCCGGCATGTAATTATAAGGTAAAAGAAACGTTTGCTTGCAGCTACTGAGAATGGAAAAATGATGGTAAATAAATAAGGCATAAGTAAATAAAAGAGAATTAATATATACCGCTTGTTGAAACCCAGAAAGGTAGATGGCCAGAGAGCATTCGTCTCTTCCGGGACAAAGTGCAGACATAGTAACATCAGTGATGGCTGGGATCACCATAAAAGTGGAGAAATTATGGAGAAAGATCGTCATGAAGAGGTGGCTCAGCCCCGACAACTTTTCCATATTCTCTCTCTCGCTAAACCGCAGCTAAAGAGTAGTACTGATCGACCGAAGGAGATAAAGCAAAAGCCACCCCTTCACAATTTAGCCACTAGAAACGCTTAAAAGCAGCAAATGTTGCTTGACTTCAAAGAATAGTGCAGGATGTGTATATATACTCTGCTGATTGCTGCAAATTCTGCATGTCAACCTCGCTCATGTTAGAGCGGTACGGTGACACTGTAAGTTGATTTAGGGAATGACTGGCCAACCACGACCCAGGGTGTCTGGCAATGGGTTCAGCCTCTGGCCCACTGAGAATTGATTAGAAATTTTCTTTCATAATATACAAGTTTTGTAATATCGTGGACTTGTCACTCTAGCCACTCTTAAAGATTTTGGCAGCCGAAACCCGAAAAGTGAAGCGAGTGCTAAGTGAAGGCCCTGAAGGATGCGTAGCTTGCAATTCATGCAAAGGTAAAACATCAAAGTTTAATTCAGGACCCATTTTTAAGTCGTGAGCGACGTAATACGCTTTGAGGCGTGCAAGCTTGATCTAAGCTCACTTTGGTGGGTAATCACTTGAAGGAATAGTTTTCGTGGGCCCAATAGCTTTAAATTGGGTTTGGCCCGATTATTTAGGACCTTTGAACCAATAAGCTTTTGACCTCTTTTCCTTTGGATCGCATTAGGCTCTTTGTATCTTTGACTTCATCCTCGTCACATTCAGATTTTTTTGTGTTCCAACTGCCAACAAAAATTTTAAAATTAGGGTCGGACCCAATTAGATGGAGTTGTCCCCCCTCCGTCTATTTTAATTATTTTAGTTTAGTTTGCAGTAACTAAACATAAAACTCTTTGAGGGTGAAATTAAAACATATATCATATAGAATTTTTATAATTCAATTATGTCTGAAGTGACTAGTATGAAAAGCAATTGTTCAAAAAACGATTTGATTCAGGCCGACTCAAATTGAGTCAATCGAAACCAAAATAATTTTTGCGTATCTTTTGAATAGTTAATCGAATCGTTTCAATCGGCCTAGACGAGTTTTGAATGATTTAAGCCAATCCTAACTTATTCAAAATTATGTTTATTTTCTTAAATTGTGTCTAATAAATGAAGTTTTTTTATTTATTGTACGGAAATATGATAGAACTAAATGTATCTTATTCTTTTCGTCATTATATTCAATAAAAATGGTAGAAAAATTGAAACATAAAACATAGTGTTCTTTATTTTCGTTAGTTGAGCATAAAAAATTAAGAGATTAATAAGTTTTCTTTTTAATGAAATTTATGGTTGTGCACCAAATATTATCATTGTGATGTATTTATAACTTAATGGTATTTATCTTCATCTTACGTGAGAATACTTGAGGCAAGAAAATGTAGATAGTTGAGATAAAATACATAAATTACTTAATTATTGAAACTATTTAAATTCATATCATATCATACCCTTTCCCTTTTAAAGGTACGTTTGGGTAGTGAGAATACCTGAGAAGTGTTGAGAATGTTTGTGAATAATTATGAGTAGAGATTGGAGTGAGTTTGTGGGTCCCATTGAGAGTATTTTGAGTTGTTTGGATGTGTGAAGTATGTTGAGTTGTTGACTTTTAGGTAGGTAGTTGAAAAATGTGTGGGTCCCATAAATATTATAGTGATTTTATTTTTAGTAATAAATATTATAATGATTTTATTATAGTGATTTTTTAATATTAATAAATATTGTAGTGATTTTATTTTATTTTTATATATAATAATGGTAAATATTATAATAATTTTATTTTTAATTTATATATAACAATGACAAATATTATAATGATTTTATTTATATATATAGTAGTGATAAATATTATAGTAATGTTATTTTTTATTTATATATTATAGTGATTTTATTTATATATTTTAGTGATTTTATTTTTTATTTATATATAATAGAGATAAATATTATAATGATTTTATTTTTTATTTATATTTAATAGTGATAAATATTATAGTGATTTTATTTTTTATTTATATATTATAGTGATTTTATTTTATTTATAAATATTATAGTGATTTTATTTTTTATTTTTATATTATAGCGATTTTATTTTTTATTTATATATTATAACGATTTTATTTTTTATTTATATTTAATAGTGATAAATATTATAGTGATTTTATTTTTTATTTATATATTATAGCGATTTTATTTTTTATTTATATATTATAATGATTTTATTTTTTATTTATATTTAATAGTGATAAATATTATAGTGATTTTATTTTTTATTTATATATTATAGTGATTTCATTTTTTATTTATATATTATAGTGATTTTATTTTTTATTTATATATTATAGCGATTTTATTTTTTATTTATATACAATAGTGATAAATATTTTTTATTTATATATTATTGTGATTTTATTTTATTTATATTTAATAGTGATAAATATTATAGTGATTTTATTTTTTATTTATATATAATAGTGATAAGTATTATAGAATGTTTGTGAATAGTTATGAGTAGAGATTGAAGTGGGTTTGTGGGTCCCATTGAGAGTATTTTAAATTGTTTGGCATGTGAAGTATTTTCAAAAGTACGAGAGTACTTGAAAAGTGTTGAGAATACTTTGGTAACCAAACATAGCCTAAAACTACCCATTAGGCCGCGTCAAGGCCCGACCAAAGGTATACTTTTCGAAGGCCCAGATATACGTGCAGTGGCCGGTGCATTATACTGCAGACATGCGTATAATAACAAACATTGAGATAGAAACTATTATTGGAAGAATTTATTTTGTATACATAATGTGGCATCATTTAGATCACACATCTTTTCAAATGAGTTTTGGAAATAATCAACTAAAAATAACCATACAGTGAGTGCAAAGTGTGTAATGTTAACTTCTCCCTTGTATTATTCTGTTCTCCTTCCTAACGCAAGAACCGAGAGAGAGTTACAGGTCATGAAACGAGAGAGCCGATGTGATAACGGACCAATCAGATGCTGCCGATGCCCAATTAATATATAATAATGCAACGGAGGCTCAGATAATACCAATACCAATTAGTTGGACTGAGGCGTCGAACCGATTTCTATGAGAACATAGAGATGTTTGCTGATTGCCGATGTGATACAGTGTACATTTTGACGTCTTCTCAGTTGGCCCATCCACATGGCTTGTACATCAAATACTCCAATTAATAGTAATAATAATTATTATTATTATAAAAAATTTTATACACTGTATTATTATTTCATTTTCATTTTATTAAAAATAAAAATGATGTGACATATTTATTACTATTAAATGATAATTTATTACATATTTATTTATCATCTAATGGTGATAAATATGTTACATACAATTTAATATAATTAAAATAGAATGAGAGTGTGGTATATAGGAATACTCTATTATTATTTGCCAATAAAATATCCCAATTTAAACCCATGAATACGGTGAAGTTAATCAATCTATTATTATTATTATTATTTCATTCAAATTAAGATACCTTATGCCTGCCTTAATGCAGAATATCGTTCATTGTGAATTGAGAAATGATATTTGCAGTCGTGAGTGTGCAAGCGGCGTGCAGTCGCTTTGAAAAAAGTGAATAAATATGGGACCCACATGAAAAGAAATTAATTTTTTAATAGTAGACCCCACTCTTTTTTCAAAGCGACTGCACGGCATTTGCGCATTCCACAACTGTAGGTAGCATTACTCTTGTGAATTAAGATGTCCGAAAATAAGAGCAAGTTATTGATTAGACGACAAGTAACTGTAGATGAACCATATATATACAACCAAGAAAGTGACAACGAGAATTTTCTTTCTCAACTGGCAAGATTAATATCAAAGGTATCTGATGCAGACATTTTGTAAGCACTTGGTCAACTGGCAAGAACGTTAGATGTTTGAGTGGATGAGATCAAAAGATGGGTAAATTATGATAGAATTGATACAACATTGATTTTTTTAATCCAATTCATAAGTTGAGAAAAATGAGCTTTAATATTTATTTTATTGAGAAAATATATTTACAACCGTAAATTGTGCAACCGTCGCGTAATCGTTTTGAAAAAAGTAAATAAAACATGGGACTCACATAAAAAAATTAATTTTTTAATAGTGGACTCTACTCTTTTTCAATGCGATTACGCGGTGGTTGCACAGTTCACGATTGTATGTAGAATTACTCTTTATTATTTGATAATACATTTTCTCGTTTAGTTAAGCAGTTCAGTTGAGATGAGATGAGATATTTTATTAAAATTTAAATAAAATATTATTATAATATAAATTTGTAATATTATTATAAAGTTGGCTTTTACGCAGGTCGAGTTTTGTAGCTTAATTTGTCTGGTTTCCGACACTAGGAAAGGCAATTAATATGTGATTCTGGACAACTAATAAGCTAATGTTCTGGACAAGACTTGAAGAAGTTTCCATTAAATGAACTTATTTAATTTATGGTTTAACCAATTTCTATATTTATAGGATTGTATAAATACTTATTTATATTATAAGACACGTAAGATTCGAAGAATCATGTTGGGAGGAAAACTTTCACTTTTAATAAAAAAATAATAGTAATAATAATTTTATAAGGAAAGATAAAGTAGTTAAGAACGAGGAAATTAAAATAAAAAAGACTAATGGGAAGGGGGAAAAGCAAGCAAAATATTCATGTTGATCCAAAGGCAAAGAAAGTATCTTTTGGACTTTTTTTCGTAAAGAAACTGCTAGTGGACGAACTTGACCTAAAAGTTAAAAAAAAAAATTAAAAAAGAAATAAAGAAATAAAAGTTGCACAGTTCCTCATACTGATCACTGACTACTGCGACTGAGAGAGCACCTTTCTTTCTTTTCTGAAGAAGCTTCCACGTGATTGCTAGGCTATCACGGTCCGCACTTCCTCTCAGGATCGACCTGTATGTAAGTTGAACTGTCCAGATCAAAAGTAATCAATTTTTCTATTTCAAAAACATGGTTCCGACAAATGTGTCCAGCTTCTCAAGGCGTATATTTTTTTCCGGTAGAATCAAAACGTGCATTACTTCAACACTCCTGTGCTACTTTCCTCTCTCCATCGCAACCACTTTCAATCTTTTTGTTTTTTCTCCTCTCAGCGGGGAAAGGAAGTTTAATTTTTTTAGATGATGACGATGATAGTATACAACTCCAGATCCAATGAAACAGGCAATGTTGAGTCCCTGTGGCATATAGGAAGGGCGTGAAAATCTCTCCTATATTAGTGAAGAAAAATGAAATCCAGAGCGTACAACCGTGTCTAGAAGGGATCTTGCCAAGGGAATCTATCCCATCACAGAAGATGTAAGTAAAGCACAAAACAAAATGACGAAGGTTCCTATTTTTTTTCCCAAACTTGTTAAATTTTGAGGAGTGATACAATAATAAAGGCATTCAATAAAAATAAATTCATTGATTAACGACTTCTTCATACCATATGTTAGATATATTTTATAATAAAAATAATTTTTAATTTGATATAACTCATCAAATCACGCCAATTTTTATGATTAAAGTCTTGACTAGATGTTTTATGCATTTGGTACCATACCTATTTTTATTTGCGTTAGTAAAATATATTTTATATACAAAAAGTGATACATTACATCTTATTTATAATAAATCAGCTTTATAATATTAATATGATCAATTACCTCTAACAAATTCCAGACTTGCTTTATAGGTTGATGAGATTGATTTTTACCGGACCACACTACCTCAATTATCTTCTCACATTCCTCCTCCTTTAGCCAACTTGCCTCAAATTTAAACAGGTGTTGTCTTCTCCTTCTTTTATTCCTTCCCCCCATGACAGTAAGTATTACTGGTTTGTGATCTGAGCATCTAACCACAATCCCTTCCACTACAACTTCTTTGAACAGACTTTTCCAGCCATTATTCATTACAAATCTATCGAGTCTCTCATTTGTAAAAGTCTCATCCATGTGATCATTACTCAAGTAAATGGATTCCCCACACATCCTGCATCAAACAATCCATTCCTCTCCAAAACTTCCCGAGACTGTACGATCTGGCTTTCGACTCCCAACCTCCCTCCCACCTTTTCATGTTGAGTTAATATTTCATTAAAATCTCCTGCTACGCATCAAGCTGAATCATCAACTGGTTTTAACCATGACAGGAGCTCCCATGACTTATTTCTTTTAGTAGTATTCGGATGCCCATAAAAACCCATAAACACCCAGCTTTTCCCATCTTTTTCATAAACTCTGGCACTCACATGCCATTGCGAGTAATTCAGAACCTCAACCACTTCCTTATCTTTCCAGAGCAGCCCCAATCCCCCTCTCCTCCCTATCGGATCAACAACAAAACATTCCTACATCCTCAATATATATTTCACACTATCCAATCTACTATTCTTTATCATGGTCTCAATTAGAAACATAATTTTGGACGACTTTTCCTTAACCCAATTGCTAAGGTCCAAAACTGTCTAAGGGTTCCCAAGCCCTTGACAGTTCAAACTTAGTAGTTTTATAACAACTGGCGGGGCTGCTTCACAGACTTCGCCATTAAATCAACTACCATTAATCCACCAACATCATATTCCATTATAGGCCTTTTCTCCCTTCCCTCATCTATTTCCCACTCACCACCCTCAACAGAATCCACTAAACCTCTTTTTAAAGAAGACACATAGTTTTGAGATTTACCAAAAACACGCCTCCCTCGTGCTCTTCGCTTCCATACACTTCCCTTCTGTTTTTCCACCTGCTTTTGGATCTTCAGATTTACTTCAGCAGCACTCTCTGAATTTTTACTACCACTGTCCTTCATTATGTCCTCCTCTACAGATCTGATTATTGGAGAGCATTGATCAACAAGTTTTGCTATCAAAGCCTCTTCAACATGGCCCTATCCCTCACATACCCCTCCCTTCCCCCTATCAACTCCCTTCTCTTCCTTCCTACCCTCTTCAACATTCTCTTTAACTTTTTCATTTTTTTCACTCACGCTTACAACCATTTCCACACCAGATTCTTCCCTTGATAGATTACTAGGATCATATTCCTTATCTTGATTATTAAATTACTTTCTCCTCTCAGTCTTCTTCCGATTGTCAACAGGAACTCTCAACCATGTCCCGAATTGAGCTGACCCTCCAGATGTATCTCCCCCATTACAACCTTGTTTGTTATGTAGAATGCATCCACATCAGAAGCAAATTTTTGGTAGCTTCTCGTACTTAAAAGGGATCCACATTCTCTGACCTTCAAACATGATTGTTCTTCCTCTTGCCAGCTTATTTGTTAAATCACTTCAACTTTGACTCTAAGACATCGGCCCCAAGCCATTTGATCATCCTGCACATCCACTTCCCATGCTCTGCCAATCGATTTCCCAATCAACTCTCCCAAGCTACGATTCATCCCTCCAAGCGACAGATTGTACATTTGAATCCATAAATTTTCTCTGGAGAAATCAAACAAATGGGGTTGTGTACTTCCATCAAACACCTAAGTGCAAAGAGACAATTATCAAAGAGCCAAGGGCATCATTCCAAAACTCTATTTCTATCTCCCTACTTCCCGAAAGTAATGACGAAACAATTCGCTCCAATCTCATGAAACTTCATTTTCTCATTTACACGTCAAATCATTTCCATCATTGATCTTAAGGTGTCTCTTCCAATGGTTCTCTCCGCGCATACTTTCCCCACCAAGCTCCTGTCCCTTTCTTCTTTAGCTCCTCTAGATCGCATAGGTTCGTCTCAATCGGATTCGATTCTTCCTCATTTAGATTCAATCGGTCACAGATCTCCTCAATGCCATCCATCGTCCCCCACACTCGCCACCAGAGTAGCAAATCCACCACCTTTCTACCCCTAGGGAGTAGAAGTTAACTCTCACTTAACCGAAATCGTCGGCTTCAGACGAGACCGAGAAGACTCTGGTGTGTAGTGGAACTTTGGTTAGAGGTTTCATGGAGAAAGACAAGGAAAGAAATAACAGCATAGATAAGATTTCAGTAAGAATAAAAGAGTTGCAAGAAGTGGAATGGCAAGAAAATACAATAGAGATTCATGAGTTACAACAAGAAGTGGGGAAGCTGTTGGAATAGGAAGATATAAGGTGGAGGAAAAGAGTAAAAATAAATTGGTATAGCATGTGGGATAAAAATACTAAATCTTTCCATACATGTGCCAGCCAAAGAAAGATGAAAAATCAGATCCTATCAGTGGTAGATTCTCAATCTAAATTAAAAGAAGGAAATGAAGAGATAGCTAAGACTTTTAGACTTCATTTTTCTGAAGTATACAGATCTGAAGCTCCCGCTAGAGAGGTTATGGAGGAGTGTGTGCAGTCTTTGGAGGGACGGGTCACCAGTAGGATGAAAGAGGAATTGAAGAGAAGATTTACAAGGGATGAATTGGAGGTAGTTTTAAAACAAATGAGGCCTTATAAATCACCTGGACCAGATGGATATAGTGCGTGTTTCTACCAAAATTTCTAGAGTACTATTGGAGATGATATCAGTGTTGCATCCCTCAGCTTCTTAAATGGGGGCAACTTAGAAAAATCTTTGAATTTCACTTATGTGGCCTTAATTCCGAAGGTTGCAGATCCAAAGAAGGTAGGGGATTTTTGGCCAATAAGCCTATGTAATGTGATGTATAAGCTGATTTCCAAAATCATTGCAAATAGGTTGAAGAAGGTGTTGCAAGATATTATCTCTAAGAACCAAAGCGTTTTTATTCCGGGTAGATTGATTTCATAAAATATTATAGCTACTTATGAGACATTGCACTCGATGAAAACAAGGCTGAGAGGGAAAGTGGGCAGTATGGCTTTGAAGCTTGACATTTCAAAAGCCTATGATAGAGTAGAATGACCTTTTTTAAAATGTGTGATGGAGAAATTGGGGTTTGGTGAAAGTTGGGTCGAGTTGATTATGGACTGTGTCACTTTAGTTTCATATGCAGTGTTAGTTAATGGGGGGAGCCAGGGCAAGTGATTAATCCAACAAGAGGGCTAAGGCAGGGGGATCCATTATTCCCATATCTATTTATTTTATGTGCTGAAGGCCTAAGTTTGTTAATAAATGGGGCAGCAGCTGGGGGTGATTTAAAGGGGGCGGCCATGGCAAGAGGAGGTGTAAAACTTACAAATCTCCTTTTTGCAAATGACTGCATAATTTTTGGAAGAGCATGTTAGGGAGAATGGCAGAAAATAAATGACATATTGAAGTTGTATGAGCAGGCATCAAGCCAATGCTTAAACAAATAGAAAATATCCATCATGTTTAGCTCAAGGAAAACACTAGAGCTAAAAATAGATCCCACAAAGAAATCCCACAAAGACACTGATAGTGTGACACGTGCCCCTCCCCCTGCGACCATTCTCTCTCTTTTTTCTCCTTTTTTTTTCCTTCCTGCTCCCCCGCTCCCCCTTACCCTTACGAAGCCACTCTCCTCACGAAGCAGGATCTCAACCCAATGCCGCCGCCGATGAGATTCTCTACCCAGTGCCGTCGCCGGCATCTTTCTGGCGTCAACCCAGTACCACCGTCACCCACAACCCCCCCAGTCCCCGACAACCCACTCTCTTCCCCCGCTGCCCATCCCTAACGCCACTCTCTTCCCCCGCTGCCCACCCCTGCTGCCCATCCCTAACTCCACTCTCTTCCCCCGTTGCCCACTATGAAAAAAATAAAAACAAGAAGAAGAAGAAGAGGAGGAATGAAGCTGACGATACATGGGGAAGAAAAAAGAGGAAAGAAAAGAATAAGAATAAGAGGAATGAATCGGCGAAAGATACTTGAAGAAGAAAAAAAAAGAGAATAAGAAAAAGAATGAAACTGGCGATACATGAGAGGAAAAAAAAAAGGAATGAAAAAATGGAAACCAGAGAAGGATTGAGAGAGAGAGAGAGAGAGAGAGAGAGAGAGAGAGATATCAGGCAAGGAGAGGGACGTTGTCGTGTGTGAAGGAGTGAGCTGTGTGGCTAAGAAAATGCGGGACGTGCGAGATGTTGCGTGAGGGAGCTGCAGACGGGATGGCTCAAGATAAGCAACTTGAAGAACCATTTTTTGTCAGCTGTGGGTAAGGAGATTTTTTTAAAGGTAGTTATCCAATCAATACCTACTTACTACATGAGTGTATTCTTTCTACCAAAGAGATTGTGCAAGGAACTTACGGGCTTAATGTCAAAATTCTGGTGGGGCCATAAAGAAAATGATAAGAAGATAAAGTGGATGAATTGAAGGAAGATGGGGGCTTCAAAACATAGTGGAGGTTTGGGTTTTAGAGAGGCAGAAAGTTTCAACAAAGCTCTCTTAGCAAAACAATGTTGGAGGGCTCTAACTAATCCTAGCTTTATCATTGCAGGAGTCTTAAAAGATAAGTATTATAAGCAGATCAATGTACTTGAAACAAAAATTGGAAACAATCCTTCACTGATTTGGAGGAGTTTGTGGGGGGTCTCTGGAGCTTTTGAAGGAAGGGTTAGTTTGGAGGGTTGGTAACGAGAAGAGTATCAAAATATGGAAAGATAGGTGGATTCCGAGTTTATCATCTTTCAAGGTTCAATCTCCAATGAAGTTGCTGGGGGAAGAAGCAAGAGTGGAGCAGCTAATTGATGAAGGGCCGAGAAGGTGGAGGGTTGAGTTAGTGAAGGAGATCTTTAATGCATAAGAGGTTGAGTTAATATGCAGTATCCCTATAAGCCAATTAAATATGGCTAACAAACAAATATGGGCTCCCTCAAAGAAAGGCCAGTTTAGTGTAAAAACTGCTTATTATTTTCAAATGAGTAGAAAGATAAGAGTTGATGGGGAGTCTTCATATAGTTATAATGCAGTTGAGGGGTGGAAGAACCTTTGGAGGGTGAATGTGTCTGGGGTGATTAAAATGTTTGCTTAGAAAGTTATTAACAACTGCCTACCAACGAAAGGGAACCTGTTTAAGAGGAAGGTTATTGAGAATCCTTTATGTCCAATATGTGAGAGAGCTAAGGAAACATGTGCTCATGTGTTGTGGAACTGTCCTGCAGCGAGGGATGTTTGGGTAGATAGGGGCAATCCAGTACATAAATGGCCTTCGGGGGATGAGGATGTGGGGCTTGTATGGAGGAAGCTGGTTAAGAGACTAAGTGAGGATGAAATTGTATTAACAACCACAATCATGAGGAATATTTGGATGAGGAGGAATAAATTTGTGTTTGAGAAGGTGTTCTCTAGTTCAGATGCATTATTCATCCAACTTAGACTCAATATAGCAGCATATCAGCAAGCACAATGCAATAAAAGTAGGAATGTGGAACAAACTCGAATATGCTGAAAAAGGGTTAGATGGAAGGCCCCGATGGAAGGTGTGGTAAAGATCAATTGGGATGTGGCTTATGACAAGAAAACAAGGAAGATGGGTGCAGAGGTGGTCATGTGTGATTCAGAGGGGGAAGTGTTGGTTTCCTTGTGTTTGTCAAACTCAGATATTGGCTCTGCTACTATAGCATAATCCATTGCTCTTTGGAGAGCTCTAACGCTTTGTGTGGAACTCAATACAAGTGAATCAGTTTTTGAAGGGATGCCTTGGGTATTATTAAATCAATTTGTAGTGAAGAAGATCATTGCGAATGGAACGGCAAATTGGTTGATGATATCATAGGGGTTTAGCAAATAAACCCTTGTGGACAGTTAAACACACGTATGGGGAAGGAAATAATGTTGCTAATTTTTTACCGTAAATGGAGAGAAAGTGTGGATAAAAGATGGCTTTGAGGGTTACGATAGTTATATTTTACAGAATATGTCATGTATTGAAAACAGAGGATGAATATGAATACAGAGGTTGCAGGTTTTGATTTAAAAAAAAAAAAAAATTGATCAATTACGATAAATCACGATTCACGTCAATTCGTTAACTTCACATTTTTATACTTAATTTTAACCAAATATTTATAATTAACATTTAAAATATTTTCAGAATAAAATTAAATAATTAATATATACAGTAAGATTTAATAGTGTCCATCTTGGGCATCTTGATCTCCGTTGTTTATATATTCCACAGCCACGTGTTCAACTCAGAAACTTGATCCACGCGCCATGAGCGTGCAACTACCGTCGGTAAAGACTATTTGGTTCTTTCCAAACGGGATGATAAAAGCGATTATAGCATTTATTTGCATCGCTCTGTTCTCTCTTTTTTATCTCTGAACCCAATGGATTCTCTTGCTCTCTTCTGTACTGGGGCTCTGCTTGCCGGTGGACTCTTCTGGTTCGTTTGCATTCTGGGTCCTGCCGAACAGAAGGGCAAACGAGCCGTAGATCTATCGGGTGGTTCAATCTCAGCCGAGAAAGTTCAAGATAATTACAAGCAATACTGGTCATTCTTCCGCCGCCCCAAAGAGATTGAAACTGCCGAGAAAGTTCCAGACTTCGTCGACACTTTTTACAATCTGGTCACCGACATATACGAGTGGGGTTGGGGCCAGTCCTTCCACTTTTCCCCTTCCATTCCCGGCAAGTCCCACCGCGATGCTACGCGCATTCACGAGGAGATGGCAGTCGATCTCATCGACGTTAAACCGGGGGATCGAATTCTGGACGTCGGGTGTGGCGTCGGAGGGCCCATGCGTGCCATCGCCTCCCATTCGCGCGCCAAAGTCGTGGGCATAACGATTAACGAGTACCAAGTGAATCGCGCGCGTTTGCATAACAAGAAGGCAGGCCTTGAAGACCTCTGCGAAGTGGTGTGCGGTAACTTCCTCGGGATGCCATTCCAGAACAACAGCTTCGACGGCGCGTACTCGATCGAAGCGACCTGTCACGCGCCGAAGCTGGAGGAGGTGTACGCCGAGATCTTTAGGGTTCTGAAGCCTGGATCTCTCTACGTATCGTACGAGTGGGTTACGACGGAGAAGTACATGGCCGAAAACCCCGAGCACGTGGATATCATCCAAGGGATCGAGAGAGGGGATGCCTTGCCTGGGCTCAGAAACTACAAGGACATAGCCGAGACGGCGAGAAAGGTAGGGTTCGAGATCGTGGAGGAACGAGATCTGGCTAAGCCCCCGGCCCAGCCGTGGTGGACGAGGTTGAAGATGGGGAGAATCGCCTACTGGAGGAATCACATTCTCGTCACCATACTGTCGGCCCTGGGGATAGCGCCCAAAGGGACGGTCGATGTGCACGAGATGCTGTTCGTGACGGCCGACCACTTGACCCGAGGGGGCGAGACCGGTATTTTCACTCCGATGCACATGATCCTCTGCAAAAAGCCCGAGTAATCAATGGTCGCTGAGGTAACCACCTCACACTTCCTTCCTGTGCTACCCCCTTGTTCCAACCGCCTGTTACTTCTAGTTTTGCTTAGTTTTTTCCTAATGTTTCCTTTAATTTCAATTTTCTTTTATCTTTGTATCTTTGTTTTGGGAATTTAAGCCAGTTGTTGGATCTTGTCTCAGAATTTTAATCTTTCAGTTGTTTGAAAGAAATTTGAATTTTATAATTGGTTGGGTGTCTTTGGTCGTGAACACTCGAGACTCGAGAGTGAGGAGTTGAGTGTGCGTGAGTGAGTGAGAACCGGCGAAACTCGTCTGTCTTGTGAGCCGTGCACGGATCGCACATGGATGGAGGGGAGGGAGACATATGCTTGTTGCTTAGTGGCCACCGCTGTGTATTGACTCTTGCACAGCTGTTTTGTTTTGTATCGTGTCACATTGTCAATATCCCGCGAAAATCTGCCCAGCTTTTGTTATAGTTTTGTCATGTAATGCGCGGCATCTAGCAACGGTCCCCCTACGCGAGGGCTACAAAGTAGAGGGTATATGGACCACACTCCACTCCGCATGTTTCAAAGCTGTCACATTTGGCATGGAAGTTTTCTTCTCTTGGGTACCGACTTTGTGTGTCCACGACCATGAAAGTTGTCATGAGGCCCTTTTGAATGATAATTCTAATTCTTAAAATTGGTTGGCATCATTCGTGGCAATGTCCCAAAAACTAAACAACTCATGACCGGATAAAGGAATTGAGTCGTGATACACAAAAGTTTCATGCACTGCACGCTACTTAAAAATATGAGGATAAAAGAGTAAAATCATATATTTTTAAGTGGTGTGCAGAAAATTGAAACTTATGTCTAAAATTTTTCAAAGGAATTTAGTGCTCTATTTTTGTTTATTTAGTAATTTCAATCTAGGAACAATAGCGAAGTTAGTTTTTATACCCTTTTTTTTAATCCCCAAAAGTGGCCACCTTGCAGAGCATCCTCAAGCGGAAATGGTCCGGTCCGGTCTGGCGATCATTTTTTCAGACCGATCCAGTCAGTCCGGTCTAATTTTTTATTTTTTTTAAATAATTAATGAAAAAAATTTATTTAAAATACTAAATTAAATTTAGTAACTTATTAATGTAAATTATTTAACAAATTTAATAAAAAAATATTTTATATGGTCAATGATAATAAATTAGATGGAAATTATATTATTAATTTATATAATTACTATATAATTAACTAATTGATATTATATATTAATTAATTCATAGAATATTAACAAGTGTTAATAATATATTTAAAATTTTATATTATTAATAATGATAGGTTAGATGAAGATATATATAAAATATTGTTAATTTATAGAATATTAACAAGTATTAATAATATATTTAAAATTTTATATTGTTAATTGTACAATTATTATATATAATTTTTTTTTTTTTCATTCGGTCCGGTCCTAAAAAATCCTAGACCCTGGATCGGACCGAAACTTTTCGATCCTCTAAAATGTGGACCGAAACGGTCGGTCCGTTCAGTCTGACCGGACCGTTTATCACCCCTTCATGCGTTCCTACTCGGCAAGGAAGTGTTGTCCTCCAAACATAATTTTGGTGGCACGTCTTTTGATTTTCTTAATAGCTTGCATAAAGGGTACCGAGACGGCAAGACTGTGCCAGATTTTATTGACGTTCCCTTTGATTTTCAAGCCACTTCCTCCATGCGTGTGTGGGGATTGTGCATGCTGCGTGCGACTGGTTTGGGTATGAAGTTCGAATTCGAAGCGGGTTTATGGAGATCTATCCTCCCGAGTTATCTGTCCTTGGAATATTTCTGAAATCTTATGATCCCTTGTCTTATTATTTTTTTTTTTCCCAAAATTATAGTTGTATTCATAAGATCTTAATTGCTTTTTGGGGGGTTATTTATCCTTTTTGGTTATTCAAAAAATGCACGGATGGTAAATGCACTGCTCCGGGTCATTCTTGTGCTCCAGTCGCCGGTTGAGAAAAAGCATGGGCCTCTCAATTTGGGTTTCCTGGAGCTGAAGGCCACTTGGACCTAGTATTGGCTCTTTTTGGTCTTGCCTTATTGGGCTCTCGTCACGAAATTTGAACAGACATGGAGACAAGGATAAAAGGATTAGCATGAACCAAAGAAAGGGCCCATTAATATGAATAATTTATTTCATTGATCGTGCTTAAAACCCGTTCATTTCCGAGAGCTATACAATGAGTACTGAGTAGTCTTGTTTCTACTCAAGTTTGCGACTTACAATTTGAACTTAGAGTGGGAGAGATATAGGCCATTTGGATAGTGAGATGAAATGAGATAGTTGATATGGTTTGTAAACAGTAGTGAAATTATTAGTTGAAATTAGATGAGATGATTTGATTTGATCTCACTTTGTATCCAAACGGGCCCTCTTCCATTTCTACCAGAGAGTGTAGATTGATATTTTCATCGTACTTGTACATGCTACACGGAGAAAATCCTCGTTGTTTTAAATTTTAACGCGACTCGACGTCCGCATTTCAGTTTGTTTTAAGCAAATCCACAGGCATGGATTTTTAATATCAGGAGGGCGCCCCACCACTCATCCTAATATGATATTTTTGGACCGAGTGGAGGATCTCAGAAAAACGATAAAGAGCATTAGAATATCGCCATAGTGCCTCCTCATACATGTGGACTATAATTAACCATACACCGAAAGAGTGGATATTATTTTTGGTCACTGAGAACTGTATTCCAAATCCGTAGCTCTTTTTCTGTTTTCCAACCCCCAGCCTGGCCTCACCTTAGCTGCATCACCATCTCCATCTCAATTCTCATCTCCGAGCAGACCTTAATTCTTCTCTTCTTCCCTTCCCATCTCCAAACAATTCCCCCTCAATTCCTTCTATGGCCACAATCACAAACTTTTTATCCAAACCACTTTCGTCTTTTGCCACTCTCCCTATAATCAATCCTCTTTGCCTCCGCAGTTCCTTCTTACCCTTGGTGACTGAACCGAAGCCCCTACCCAAAAAAAATATCAGAAGTCGAACTCACTTCGTTACAAAGGCCACAGCCGCATCTGGCACCAAAAAAGTTAAAGCCGATGACAGAGTACAGCAAGTCCACAGCGTAGAAGAATTCGATGAAGCCCTCCGAATGGCGAAAAACAAGCTCGTCGTGGTAGAGTTCGCGGCCAGCCACAGTTTCCACAGCAGTAAAATCTACCCGTTCATGGTGGACCTCAGTCGGACATGCAGCGACGTAGAGTTCCTTCTGGTTATGGGCGATGAATCAGGTAAGACTAAGGAACTTTGCAAGAGAGAGAAAATTGAGAAAGTCCCACACTTTAGCTTTTACAAGAGCATGGAGAAAATCCACGAAGAGGAGGGGATTGGCCCAGATATGCTGATGGGTGATGTATTATACTATGGAGATAGCCATTCGGCGGTGGAGCAACTACACAACAAGGAGGATGTGGAGAAGTTGATTGAAGATCATAAGGTTGATCACAAGCTGATTGTGCTTGATGTGGGGTTGAAGCACTGCGGGCCATGCGTTAAGGTGTATCCGACGGTGCTTAAACTGTCGAGGCAGATGACTGACTCTGTTGTTTTTGCACGCATGAATGGCGATGAGAACGATAGCTGCTTGCAGTTCTTGAAGGACATGGACGTGGTGGAGGTGCCTACGTTTTTGTTCATCAGAGATGGTGAAGTATGCGGAAGGTATGTGGGTTCGGGAAAGGGGGAGCTTATTGGTGAGATCCTTAGATACCAAGGAGTTCGCGTGACATAAATTCACTTTAAACAAAGTGAGGCAAAATGATCGAATCTAGATTTACAAATTTTGTTGATTGTATTGCATTATACATGATGAACCAGGAGAACTAATATATTTCAATATACATTTGAATTCCTCAGCAAAACTCACGAAGGGGATTGATTCTATTATTATTTTAGGTTTCTTACTTTTTTGCTTTGGTTGGATTTGTTTTCTTCTTGTTCACACTCGAGCAATATATTGAAAATTATGGGAAAATCTTTTGAAAGGTGTGGATGTTTAATAACATGATCTGGAAAATGGATAGATATGGGTATCGTTTAGAAAAATGTTTTAATCACAAAAAGATATTATAAAAGTAAGTTCTGTAGTAGGTTAGATTGTAAACTACAAGCTCTCCAATTTCTTCCAAAGACCCGAGGTGGTCTCTTTGTCGGCCACTTCCCGCAAAACTCCATCGGAAAGAGATAACAAGATTGCACTATGTACTGCTCGCTCTTCCTCGTCTTTTGTTGATGTAGAAGGTTCATCCAACACCTTCTCCAAGACTTTCGCCAATCCTTGTTGTTGTAACAAGTCCCTTATCTTGATACGCCACAAGCTAAAATCATTTTGACCATCAAACTTCTTTACGTCATATTTCATGGAAGCCATCTCTCAAGAACAAAGATCTTCCACATAGCCAAACGCTCTGATACTAATTTGTTGGGATCGAGTAGTTGGATCTAGAGACGGGCAAGATGCAAGAGAAGGTAGTTCCAGAAGCTAGACAAGGATCAAAACGGTTAAACCAAAAGCAAGCACACAAAGACACCAATATTTAAGTGGTTTGGCTCTAAACATAGCCTATGTCCACTGGCGGAGTCGATCTTCAAATGAATTCATTAACAAAAATGAAGTATAAGAGAGGTATAACAAAACACTCCTTAATCCCGAAGCTTCAATACACTCAATTGAGCTCTCAAGCTCACAAATGGAACTCACAAGGAGGTCTCTCTCTTGTTGGCGTTCTCTCTGAGTTATGGCCGCTCAAACAGACCCAGAAATGCAACAATACATGAAAAACATGTATTTATACTAAATGGCGTGGAACCCTAATTTTAGAACTTTCGCTGGAATGGAATGCCGAGCGGACGTTTAGGGTAGGCACTCACTCGAGCTTACTTTCAAGCGGGTATCGAGCGAACTCACGAGTTAGTTTCTCGCTCAAGCCAAAGTCGAGCCACAGTTGAGCAGAGTCGAGCAACAGTCAAGTCAAGCCTTTAAAATGACATTTTCAGCAAGAAATCAAGTCAAACTCGACAATATATCCAAAGTCATAACTCCAAAGGGAAGGGTGACCCTATTAATAAGGTTAGAAATGCTTTCTTAGCTCCGTATAGGCAAGTGCAGAAAACGTAATGGCCTAATCCGTTTTTATAGATCTGGTCCGACCCGACCCATCCAATGAAGTCGGTTTGAAATTAGATGCGGGTTGGAGCCTCTAGACTTCTTTTCAAATGACTCTATTTTCGTTTGGAACCTCAACTCTTTTCAACTCATCTCAACTCATCATTACAACTTTTTCAAATCCCAAAACAAAATATAACAAACAATTCAACTTTTTCAAATCTCAAAATAATAATAATAATAAACAATAATATTATAACAATATTTTATCATATTAACTCAACTCAGTTCAACATCCAAACGCACTTTAAGAAGGTAAGCATTGGACTCTTGGAGGCTACCTTTCAATAATTTATTAATTCGAGGTCGCCTTTTTCTTTTATTTATTGATTTTAACACTGATTGAAATTTCGTTTTAAATAGCGGTCAATTGAAGGGATCATTGTTTCCTATATTTAGAGAGAGACAAACACAGCTTATGAATCCCACATAATTTAATGTTATTCGTTGGTATTGTGTACCTCAATATTTAATATTATGAAGTCTACGACTCTACATGCTATACGTATTTTAATACTCATGCACACACTTTTTGAAACTTAAAATTAAATTATAGGAGACTTTGATCCCTTGAAGGCTAAAATTGAGTTTAACTAATTTGGGATGGTTCCAAAATTTTGATAAGAACCGGGCACATGCATATGCCAATGAAGAATGTCCCAGTTTTTTTTTTCTTTTTTTCTAATGCCGTCAATATTTAATATTATACTACTTTCCATTAATGTTAATTTGCACTTTTTAATAAAAATTAAATCAAGGTTTTTGACTAATACAAGATCAGTATATAATTCAAGATATATATATATATATATATATATATATATATATATATATGTTTATGAAATTGTACGTTATTGATAGACTTTTACATATTAGTGGGCGAAGAAAGTATTATTTATAGAGGAAGATTCTCGTGAATTAATGTAAACGCACCAGGTCAGAAAATTGTAGTCCCGTTACGTTGTTAAAGATTGGGACTGTTGGACGTACATAAATCATATAATATTGATCTGGATCCGACGCCTTCTATTACCATTCCCATATTGTTAATCAGGAGAGAAGGCTTTAAATCACCTGATCAATCACATCTTTCATCCATTCAAATTACACATAAATTCTAGGATGAAATATATAAGGACGATCCTAATTAATTAGCCTAAGCCTGCTGATGATTAGATCAAGAACACCAAAACACAAGCAAATTAAACAATATATATATATATATATATATATATAATTTATGTATGTTTTACATTCAACTATGCATGAATTGTAGATGCATGCCCAGCTTGCCAATAATTACAGATTCCTTCAAATTTCACCAAATATTTGCACCACGAAATTAATGACAGTTTTCTACAAATTCCATCACATATTTGCACCATAAATATATCGATGTAAATTAAGCTTAAGAAAAACAAAAGAACAATCGAACAAAAGAAAAAGAAAACCGAGAAAATCATATCAATTTGTCCAGTCGACAGTGTTTAAATCAAGAGGTCTGGGTGGAGCCATTGTTCTTCTCTTCCACAGATTAATTTCTTTTCTTGGCTGCAAAGGCAGTACTCCTCCTCCATCTACCATTAATATAGGTGCAGAGAAAGGAATAATGACCTCCCCCTCTTCTTGATCACTCTCTTCTCGATCTCTCTCTTCATCCGAGTAATAGTTCCGGTGATCCCTGTCTATTGGTGTAATTTGATCAGCCGTCCAGTCAAATTCAGGCAACGAATTGCGTCTACTCGCGAACCGCTTCATTTGACTCAATGAAGGCGCTCTATCTGCAGGAATCTCACCTGGCTCCTCGGCAGCAGGAGAAACAACATCGGAGTTCCTCCCAGGTTTTGTTTTACCACTAAACATCCTCCTAATAGCCGAGGTATGCTTCTTCATGTCACGGCGATGAGGAGAAGAAGTACTCGACACAGCCTTCACCTGATCTTGAGGCGGCAGCGCGGCACGCTTAGCAGCTTTCTTGATCTTTTTCTTGTGCTTGATCTGGCCTATGCATGACACTTTAGGTGAAGTGGGTTCTTGTGTCTCGTACATCCCCCCATTCCTGGACTTTCTTCGAGCTTCAACCGGAATTATCGATATGATCGGACCCGAAAATCCTCTGCCGGCATGAGCTTTAAGCTTGGTCGTATTGATCTCCGATCTCTTGTCCCTACCAGGGCTGAATGGAGGGTTTTGGAAGGAGACTGCTATTGCAGAAGCTGCTCTCGGTAGAAATTTCAAGATCTTGTTCTTCGGTTTACCTTGTTTCTCCATTGTACAGAAGATTGTGCGAATTTGATAAATTTCTTCGGCAATGATAAGTTTTATACATATATATATATATATTTATTGTGTGCAGAGAAGATAATAATACAACAGAAGGGTCGCTGAGGTTAATGTGTTTTGACGTTGTCAAGAAGGGGCGAAGAGAGAGATGGTCAAAGTAGATGTTGTGACTGAGCAAATTAAAGCTAGCCTTATCTACCCATGCCAGAATTTAATAATATTACAGCCTCCGGTTGATGCATTTTTACTCTTCTTGCACACAACAAATTAAAGTCTCCATTTATTACAAGTTTGAGAAGGAGAAATAACTTTTGATATTCACGTTTTTTAAGAGGGTAGTGCTTTCACGTTTGTTATTTTAACTTGTGTTTTCAGATTGTGCAATATTCAAGAGTTGAGTAATTATTAGGTAATTTAAGAATACGGACATGCGATGCTTTAATTCAATATCATATCGCAACAATATGTCATGTTAATTAAAATTAGTGTTTATATAAATAATTTCAATTAAATGATATATTTTGGGAGCACTTGATAATCTTTTTAAATGTTTATATCCTATAAATATTTATGTTTGTAAATCATGACTGGGATTTATATGTATATATTGTGACAGGATTTTTACTTATAGCAGACTCTAATTGGCCGTTTGTTCCTAAGTTTCCTAAGAATTATTTTTCTTCATTAATTCTCAAAATATACTTATGTTTTTTTCTTTAAATGCATAAGACCATTTACAAGAAATAAGAAATATATAAAGTAGGATTTCTTTTCTTCTCCAAACACGTACAAAATTGTATACACTATTTGAAATATTTTATTTAAATTTTATTTTTAACCAAATAAAACATATTCATTTACGTACGTTTTCTATGGAATAAAATAATTCATCACTTATATATATATATATATATATATATGTAGGTTTTACAATTAATCATGTTCACAGTGAAAAAAAAAATAGCATTAAAAAATTAATCACAACAAAATTTAAACATAAAGAAACTAGTTTTGCTTTACAATTATAATAATATCGAAGAAACGAAAAGAAAAAAAAAAGAAAAAAAGAAAAAAGAAAACAGATAGAAGCACAAACCAACATTGTATATATATTATTGATAAAAAAAAAAAACCATTGTATTTATTACGTACGTAAATAAAGAACAACATTAGTAATATATATATATATATATATATATATATATATATATATATACATGAGTAATGTTACATACAGTCGTGGAATACTCGAACGTCGTGCAGTCGCTTTAAAAAAGAGTAGAGTCTACTATTAAAAAATTAATTTCTTTTCATGTGGGTTTCATATTTATTTACTTTTTTCAAAACGATTGCACGAAACTTGCACACTCACGACTGTAAATATAATTTCTATATATACATATATATATATATGTATGCCCTAAACATGATCCTTCACTTTTCATATTAATAATGAGTCTATCTAATCAAGAAAAAAGTTAATAAAATGTTTTTTTTTCTATTTAAAATAATATATATTTATATTCGTTACTGAATTCTCATATTAGGTTAGATTTATATAGTAAATTGAAATGAGATGATCAGTTGAGATAAAAGTTGAAAGTTGAATAAAATATTATTATAATATTATTTTTTAATAATATTATTTTAGAATTTAAAAAAAATTAAATTATTTATTATATTTAATATGAAAATTTGTGAAATATATAATAATGAGTTAAATGTAATAAGATAGTTTGAGAAGAATTTTTCTCAATCTGACCCTTATTATCCTCAGTACTATATGTCCCATTCGTGTACTAACGACTGGGTAATTTTATTATGGACTGAGTATATATAGAATTCCTTGCTTTTATTTTATTAGTATTTTCTGTTTGGGTAAGACAAACCACAAAAGCCTATGATTTAAAAATGACATGCTACCATTTGATTTTATCAGTTTATGACTCATTAAGCTTGACCTAATCATTACTAATATATGTTTAAAAAAAAAATCTCAAACCTCAAACGTGGCTAATGAAAGATAATGATCATCCACCAAACTCAGCTAATAGCTGTCTAAGGTCTCGTTTGGATACATATATTATTTCATCTTATTATTATAAATTTTTTAATTTTTTACACAAAATATAATAAATACTTTAATTTTTTTAAATCTCAAAACAATAATAATATTAAAAAATAATATTTTAACAATATTTTATTCAATTCATCTAAAACTATCTCATATCTTCTTATCTCACTACCAACGAGTCCTAAATTAATCCGATTTACTCATGTCACAAAAGGCAAAAAGGTATTATATATATTTTATACTACATTTTAAAAGTAGTTAGTCAATAATTAAAATGTGTTATATCAATACATATAATTAAAAATAATAGATCGAATATAAAAATAAAAAAAATAGTATTTTTATAACTAGGGCTGCAAATTAATTATAGATCAGGAATCGATGCAAATGTCTAACTCCGGTAAATAAGATGGATTTTGACGTGGGTAATAAATGCATGTGAGTTCTACTATTTATCAATGCTGACATGGTAATTTGGAATTACCTAGCTGGAAGTTTCAGTCTTTCAGAGTTAACCATTCATTTTTTTTCTACGCAAATTAATATACGAATTCAGAAAGTCTTTAGTATGGTGGATGCCAATGCGAGAAAAAAAAAAATTATAGGTAAGGCAACGATCCGGCGGTAGAGTAGGAAACATCGTCCAAAAAAATGATAGCTAGTTTGTATCTTTGACTTTTTATTGGTAGCTTGCATGCACAGAGTTGATATCTATAAGAGTAATATTATATGTAGTAGTAGAATATGTAAGTATTGTGCAATCGTTTTGAAAACGAGTGGAGTTTATTATTAAAAAATTAATTTTTTTTTTCTCGTGAGTCTCGTATATATTCACTTTTTTCAAAGTACGTGATTGTGTGGCGCTTGCGCACTCACGACTGCAATTATCATTTCTCTATATATAAATGAGACATTCCATATGGAAGTTTTATATATACCAATTACTTTTATTTAATCAATATGTGATTTATTATTTTTATCTTTTTATCTTAATATTTAAATATTTATATTTAAATAAAAAAATAAAAATAATAAATCATATGTTAATTAAGTAGCGGTGGATAATATAACCGCGTAAGATTTTATTGTAACATCACCATGTTAATCATTTTCTTCTCCGCCATATTCCAGAATCCAGCTCCTGAGAGAAATCGATAATCATGTCCTTTTGGATCCCAGTAGTCATATGGTTATGCTCTTTTCGGAATTTGTTCAGAACATGGAAATCGGAAATAGTCAATGTTTTTGACTTTGGACAAAATATTAATCAGGTACGGCTGTATTTATCTGACAGTTTGATGGAGATAATTACTAATACAGTTTGGATTGCTCAAACTTGATTTTCGACGAAGTCAAACAAGTCATGCAAATCACATGGCATATACGTCATGATGTGTTGTTTAACATAAATGCAACATGAAAAAACCGGTCAGAAATGAAGAATTTGTGCTAATGCCGGTAGAGATCAGAAACTCTCAGGACATTGACCAAAAAAAAACTGAGTCGACATTTCCTCCGTCTTAGAATAAACACCTTGATAATTTTTACACCACCGTTACACAATTCGTAGAAGTCGTGTTATATGATAATAAAGTAATAATTTGTCGATTGTAATACTTCTAGAAAAATTCATGTCCATGTTATATTTAGGACTCATTTGGAAAGTTAGATGTGATGAAATTTTATGAATAATAGTAAGATAACTTGTGAGTAGTAATGAGATAGTTTGAATTATTTTTTTAGATTTTGAAAAATGAAAGAGAAAAAATTAAATAAAAAATATTATAAAATTAAAATATTAATATAATAATATTTTTGTTTGAGAATTTAAAAAAATTGAATTATTTTTTATTTGAAAGTTTGAGAAAATAATTGTAACGGTTAGTTTCAAAAAGTTGTAATGATTAATTTGAAAATTTCATATTTAAATTATGTTTGGAAAGAAGACGGGATAAAAATTTTAGTATGAAATCCATTTTCAAACATGTCCTTAGTCAAGAGAAAACTCTTTAATAATATTGTTGCAGACGTATTTTGTAACACTAACAACGATTTTCAATAACCTCTAATCAGAAAGTAAGATGGACCAGTGTCTAGGGACACCTCCGATACTTAGTCAATATGTATTATGAAAAGTATTTCAAGTATATGAAGATCAGAAGTTACCTTAAGTGTGTTATTTGATCTTTATTTATACGAGCTAGTGAGGGGGGTGAGAGAAGCTTTCTTCGTGGCTTGATCTTCTCTTATTTTCACTAAGATCCAGCTTGTTAGGGCTCTAAATTAGTCATTATGTCTGGAGTTTTAATACCCGGGCGCGTATTGCGGACGTGTATTGCTTCGATGATTATTATGTCAATTACATAATTAATTAGTAATTAATGACGGTTGAAATTGAATTTCGTATTAGCCCATTATGGCTGGAGGCTCGTTCTCAGTAGATTGCAGGCCTTGGGCTCTCTAGTCTCTACCCGCGGGACCTTCTCGATTGTGGTTTCCGCACATTGTTTATGAGGGTCTATTCGTCCCTCCAAATACTTTAAAGATTTTTATCGATTATAAAATTAGGAGCAATGCTAGTTACATTTTTTAAATGAGGACTGCAATATAAGTTTACGCTATTTTAACTTTAAGTTTAGGTTATTTAAACTTTAAAATTTTTTAAAATTATAAAATTATCTCTCCTAAAATGATGTTTTCTTTCATTTAATAATGTGCTTGCACATGCAGTCTCCAAGTAGGAACTGCAAATAAAATTTCTCTAAAATTAGATTGTTCATGTTTTGGGGTGAGGAAGATGTATTTCCACATGCCATGTGACAACTCATGATAAATTCAAGGTATTTAAAAAAAGGAAAAAAGAAAAATCAGAAAGATCGATATGATCTTCAGTATCATGCAGGGGGACCCCCAAAAAAATGGGAAAGATCGATATCTTATTTTTTAATATATTTTTTTATTTATTTATTTGCGCGGTAGGAGCTTATCAACATATATATATATATATATATATATATATGTACATGATTCGTGGGTCATAAATATTTGAGGGTCATAAAAATAAAATAATATTGCCAGCATTATGGAGTATTGTTTATTTTTTTCTATTAACATATATAGTTACATTTATGAATCACATGGGAAACCTCAGAATTTATAACGCGGGCTACCCTCCAACGTTCCCCTGATCACTAAGAACCATTTTTTTTTTTTTAATATGGAATTTTCTTCAACCCATTCCCATTCCCATTCCCATTCCATGTGTACTGTCTAGGGACTCGGTAGTCGGTACAGTTGATGGCACACACCATCTTTTTTTTGTTTGGAGAATTTATTGTTTTCAATGTATTTGGTCAAGACTCAAGAGCAGAAGTACTGTATGTATCTCACTGCCGAATAGCTGCATCATTTTCCAGAATTAAATTACTCTTTTAATAAATTACCAACCAGATCTCCAGGTTTGACTTTGACAAAAGTACGTGTTGGCACGGAACACAACAAGATAATATATAATAGGCCTGTGCGAAAAGTCCGATGGACGATCAACCCGCGTGACCCGGTTGGATTTACCTGACAATAATCGGGTTCATCGGGTCCAGATCATCTAACGGGTTTGATAATTCTCATGTCGGTTGAAACCGATCACCGACAAATTTGATCTTGTGTCAATTTTCGGCAGATTTTGAACGAGTTACTCACAAAAACCCATCAATCTACGATGGATTCCCCACTACTACTCAGACCCACCAAGAAATCAATAGTTTTACATTTTTCTCTGAGAATAAATCAAGCAAAGCCTCTGCTTCCTCCCGAGGTGAAGGTCGTCGATGATTTCAAAGAAAATTAAATAGATCTTGAACTAGATCTCAAAGAAAATGAAATACATCACAAAGAAAATGAAATACATCATAAGCTTCATCACCGATGAGGCATCCGAGAAGTTCTAGAGGTAGAAGCGACGATCAACGGCGATGATCTGTGCGCGGTGGGCCCTGACCACCCTCGGCTTCGAGGACTACGTGGAGCCCCTCAAGGTGTACCTGCAAAGATAGGGTGGGTTTGGGAGGGGAAAGACTAAGTTGCAGAGAGAGGGAGGGTGGGTTTCGGATGCAGAGGAAGGGTGGGTTTGGGAGGGAAAGGCTGAGTTGCAGAGGAGCACAAAACGGACGATATGGGAGAGGCTGAGTTTGCAGAGGAGAGGAAGAGGAAGAGATGAAACAGACGATGTGGGAGAGGCTGAGTTTGCAGAGGAGAGGAAGAGGAAAGGGGCGTGGCCGCGTGGGTCTGCAAATGAAGATGAACGAATGAAAATTGAGAAGGACGATAAAAAGCAAGACAAACGGGTTCGACCCGATCCGACATTTACGGGTCGGGTCAAGTCGAGCTAAAACCCGCTTCACTACGGGTTGGGTCGGCTCGGGCCAAAATTTGGTCGGGTCGGATCTATGTGCAGCCCTAATATATAATTTGGAGCATAACATTATATAGTGGCGTGCACTGATATACCTATAGTTACACGATATTTTAAAATAAAAAAATTATATTTACCGTCATAGATTATACAAGTGTCGTATTTGAAATTAGACAATGCAATAATTGTTAAGATGTATATATATATAATTGTTGTTTTTAGTAAAATTATGTTATTTTTATAAATTATTTTATAAAAATATTTATCAATTAAAATATATAATTATGTAAAATACTGTGAGAAGTGTAGTAGTGTGTTTATCATATTTTCGATCAAAAAATTGCGCCACAAACAGTACTAACGTGTCCCCGAGTCATGTTAAAATATGGACTTCAAATCTATTTATTCTATATATGCAACTTTTGTTTGCCAATTCTACACATGATGTCACGCTGTTTACCTTTTTTCCTTTTTTTTTTTTTAATATTAAGTTCGGACACTAAGATTTTCGCTCTTTTATAATGAAATGAGATGAGATGAGATGAAATATAGTTTTAAATGTGTCAAATAAAATATTGTTAGAAATTATTTTTAATATTATTATTATTTGAAAATTTGAAAAAGTTGAATTGTTTATTATATTTTATATAAAAATTTAAAAAAATTATAATGATGATGTGAGATAGTTTATGTATTTAAACGAATCCTTACTGTGTGAGCACTCAAATTCTATTAATATTGTTTCCAAAATATAAAATTCAATGGATGAAAGTTATTTATAGTTTCTACTCCAATTCTAAGAATTACAACAAGTTCAGTGAATATGTGCTGAGAATATGAAAAGCTTGATGAATAAAACGATCATTATTACTATTGTTTCATTCAGTACGACTCGTATGATGTTCTTATGAAATGGAATCATAATTTCTAAACCAATCAATCCAAAGATATTATCGATAAGAAAATAAGTAATCATATCTCTACAATTCTTTTAAAACTTTTTTGTTTAAATTGATTTTAATTTTACAAACCAATAATAATAAAAATAATTATTCTACGTACAGTCGGGAGGTGTAACCAGGGCAGTCGCTGCCACATTAAAAAAAAATAAAAACAGACGAAAATATAAACCATCTAAAAATAGAAATGCAAAAGAAAAAAGGAAATAGACGAAACAGTGCACGAGCTCTTTGTCTTTGAAGGGAGGGGTGATCTTCGTGAGTCTCGTCTTCGTGGGTTATGGTTTCATGGGTCTGGTCTTCATCTTCGTGTATTTAGTTTTTTCTTTTGAGAGTGCTTGTTTTGGATGAAAATAAGTTTTTGAGGGACCAGAGAATGGCTTGCTATCGACCATGAAAGTTGCTCATCACAACCTCAGTTTGAGATAACGATTTTGGTGTGAACACACTTGGAAAAATGAGGAGGGATGGAAGGGGGCTAGAGTATGCCATTAGAGCCTCCTTCCTGTTGCTCTTGACCTCTTCTTTAGCCTCCTTTCTGCTGCTCTTGACCTCTTCCTTAGCCTTCGTCATAATCTTCTAATATACAACCGCAAACATTAGAAAGATAAACCAAGTTTAAAAAATTCCTCTTTAAAATTTAGTCAGAGAGAGACATGATGCACGTTGGAACACCGAGAAGAAAGTTGTGAAATTTCTTTAAAAATCTAGAGACTACCATAAAAAAGAACATAGTACAGTCAAATCCACATTTTGAGAAAATCCAGAAACCAAAATTAGCAAAAAGAGGTTCTAGGAAACCTGTCATTGCTAAACTTCGATAGCCTCCATTTTTGTTAAGACTCAGAAATCTTGCAACTTTTGCTTATAGGGTTGTTATTGTAAGGTATTATGATGGAGGGAGGGAGGGAGGGAGGCTTTAGTGGGAAGAGGCGTAGAGAGGGAGGGAAGGAGAGCTCAATGGAGGGGGGGAGAAATGTTTGGGAGTCAAACGGTGCGTTTTCATTATTTCCACTAAACTGTACGTTTTCATTTTACCACATCAGTCGTGTTTATCTTGTGCTTACGCGAGGTGGCTGAGTCTAGCTTTTTTCTAATAAAAAAGTTCTCGTACCCTTAGGAGTGGTTTGAATTCAGAGATGAATTAAGATGGGTTGAGATGGTTTGTGAATAGTAGAATAAAAGTTGAATTATTTATTATATTTTATATGGAAATTTGGAAAAGTTGTTTTGAAATTTAAAAAAGTTGAGTTGTTTATTATATTTTGTGTAAGAATTTAAAAAAATTATAATGATGAAATGAGATGAATTGATGTAGATTTTAAAAGCAAACGACACCTAGAGGCCCTTGCGGGATAATTATATAAAGAATTGTAAAATGGGTGGTCCCTTCTCATTACAATTCATTTGATGCGTTGCGCGTACAAACGATAGACGTGGCAGAATTTGCTTCTTTGTGGTCGTTGGAGGCTCTAAGCACGGGCACATTGTATCATTCCAAAGACAAACTTATTTGTATAATTCCAACCATCCGGCTCTGAAGTATTTCTCTTCGAGAAATTCCCAACGAGACTGGTCTTCATTCCGCATGCCTTGTTGAAAGGCTTGAAACCCTAACTTCAGCTTGGCTAGACGCCCATTCTCTTTGCCCCAAGGTATGCTAATTTCTTTACCTCTTTTATTAAATTTATTCAACCTACTGTTAAATCAATGCAAAAACCCTAGCTATTTGCTTCTGGAAATTTCCTCTCATATTTACATGAAGTTTTTGATCGGATTCATATGAATAACCAAGAGTAATTGCCCATTTTAGTTGTAGTTTTGTGCGTTTTGATTAGTCTTCCAGGTTTATCTTTTTGAAATGTAGCTTCCTCTGTTGAAATTGAAATGGATGTTGTGGATTCCGCGCAGTAGCCGCTTCTGCCAATGCTTAGAATTTCGTCGTAGTTCGGTGACATTGATTGAAATTCTTACAGTTTGTGCTGGGGCTCCAGTGTTTAGGTTTAAAATTTGGAATATCTAAAATAGGGCTGTCTTGTCAGCTGCTCCAAAATGTAATGTAGTTCGTATGAAGTTTGTTATGGATTATTCTCTCGTGCATGAGTGCATCATTAATTTATATGGTGCGTGCTATTTAGGTAGTGAGTTGACGGTATAAAGAGCAATGCACTAAGAGTAATTAGTTAACCCGATGGTTATGTATATTTGAGTTTGTTCAACTTTTTGAACTCGATTAAGAGATCTATATGCCTTTAAAAGTTATTCTTTGAATGGTTTTTTCTTGAGTTGCTTTGATGATTTGGTCACATTTTGACATGGGAGTATGGTGTGGAGGAATAGAATCAGTTATGGTTCTCTCCTTTGACTTGCAGGACTTCATTATTCGTGCTCGAGTGCTGAAGCTTTACAGGAATGCGATACGGACTGCTCAGAGAGCCCCTACTCATGCTAGAGGTGAAATGCTGAGCTTGAGAAAATTCTTTGTCTAAGTAATAGGATAACAATAATGTTTCTAGAGTTAGTTACTGAGGAGGACAGACTTCAGTTAGTATGGAGCAATATGGTGTTTTGTGGCTGCCAAGGTTTGAAGCTGTTCAAATGATTGCTTTTGTGAGTTGGCTGAGAGCTTGGAAGCTTTTCACTTTCAAGTATGCTTGGACATAGCAACATAATGTACGGATTCCTGTTATACCATATTGCTTCTGTCAGACCAAATTGCTCGGTATTTTGAAACCTGGGCTGACCTAAACACCAAATTGCTCCGTACTTTCTGCAGAACACCAATAATACCAAATGGTAGTCTGATAAAGCTCTGTGCCAGTATTGACTGGAATAGGTTTCAGTTAGTTACTAACGTAGCGTATCAAATTTCTGTGCCGATCTGGTATGTTCTTGTACAAAGATACTTGGTCTTCTTTTGTGCTTGACATTTGTCTACGAGTTTTCCTTCCTGTCAGACCCAGGAAATGTTTGTATAGGTTAATTTTTAATCTCCTACTGTTTTGGAAACCCAAAGCATTGCAATGATAACTATTTCTCTTGCCTTCTGCATATGTTTAGATTGAGTTCATTACTATGAAGCTGTTTCCTGGCAAGAGTCCCTGATAAGAGGCAGGTGTTTAAGCTGCTAAGCTAGGAAGAACTTTAATGCGAGGTTCCAGCTAGACCACAGAAATCTGCAATATGGTCATTTCCTTGAATTAATAAGTATTCATTAGGTTATAATCCTAGTAAAATACACATTTGTGAAGACTTCCTATACAGTTGATTTGAATTCCTCTTAGTTTTCAGATTTTTGTGAAATATTCTTTGGATTGAGCATCAAAGTCAGATTTGATGAATGCAAATCTGATGGAACTGACCGAAATTCAATGGGTATTTCAGCTGAATTGAGACAGACAATTAGACAAGAGATGGAGATTAACCGGAACTGCAATGATAAGCAAAGGATTCGTTTTCTGATTAGTGAAGGATTGGAGAGATTGAAAAGTCTCGATGAGATGCTTGATATGCAAGGTCACTGATAGCGGAGTTGACGTGCATGTAGAATTTTTTGAATGTCTTCCTCTTCCGAAGGACAGACGGTTTGTACTTTGCCATGTACATTGCAACCGTACATGGCAAACCGGAAATGTTTTTAGTATTTTATTTTTATTATTAAACTTTCCTCTATTTGCTCGACAATTAAACATGTACTGTGTGGACATTTCAATAACATCTGCCCATACTGGTGTATACTGGTTGGAGACTTAGGGTTACATATGTCCAAACAATTATAAGTTTGGTACATATTATGTGCGTCCATATTCTTCACTTGGCTTAGAACGGGCGAGCAAGTTCAGTTCAGTCAAATTTGGTACTTTTATTTGAAAAAACTATGATTTGTTATACAAACTACTAACTGTAATATCTATTTTAACAATAATAAAAAAGTTCAAATACAAATACTTTGCTAGCTGATGTGGTGTTGGTATCGGTCGGTTGTTGGGCGCACACCCCACACCCCCATGTGGCAGACCGGGTTACACCTATCCCCAACCCCTCTGGTTCCCGAGCCCCTCTACCCTTTACTGCGATTTCTCAATCCCGAAGCCCCCATTCCCCCCAGCCCCGCAGTGCCAATCCAGTGCCCTAGCTGTACCCACCAGCAATCTCGTTTGCTCCACCACCGTACTTGCTGTAGTAAGCTATCTGGAATGCCTTCACCACCCCACATCCACACACGGCTCCCAAGCATTGAGCTGCCATATAGAAAAGATGAGAAGATGAGAGAGAACTCTGTTAGAGAAAATGAGAGAGAGAGTGATAGAGAGCTCTGTAGTAAGCTTTCTGTAATCAAAGTGAGAGAGAGCTCTGTTAGAGAAGATGAGAGAGAGAGTGATAGGGTGATTGATGAGAAAATGCAGAAAGGTTGAGGGGTATTTATGCAGGAAAAATCTTGGTATTTTGAGAGGAATTCTTTCAGCCGTAGGGAAGGAAAAAATAAAAAAAACCCACCACGTGAGGTGTGGGGTGTGGGATCAGCTACACTCGCTGATCTATAGAATTTCTCATCCGCAGAATATTTAGTGCATCAATAAAAAGGTTTGCAAATGAAGTTTTTCTGTCACAATTATCCGACGTACAAATTTCAAGCACATGAAGACCAGCATTACAAAAACAATTACAACATAATCCGAGACAAAAATAATCGCGAGAGGAGGAGAGATCAAGGACCACCTAATCCGGCTCAAAGGTGCAAAAGAAAGCTGCTTGCCTGCCTACTTCTACAAAGGGCGAGAAGCAAATCCCCTATCCACCATCTTCTCCACTAACTCCTCGTGCTTCTTTAACTGCCCTGCATTCCTTAGTTGCTGAAGAACCAGCTCATAATCATGTGTGCTGGGTTTTAAACACTTCTCTTCAATCATCTCCCTGAAAAACTTGTAGGCATTGTTCCAATGCCCCATTCCACAATACATCGAGATTAAAACCCGGTAAGTATTCACATTAGGCTCGATATCATTCTCATCCATTTCCTTCTTAAGCTTGAGAACCATATCGGTTGATTTCGAGTCCGCAAACATCCGCATCAATATATTGTAGGTCACCGTGTTTGGCCTACATTCAGCCTCCTTCATCTTAGCATACATTCGATGAGCACCATTCACATCCCGTAACTTCACAATGGACCTAAATATCAAATTAAAAGTTGAGGCGTTCGGGCTACACCCTTTCTTAATCATCAAATTCAGCACCTTAATTGCTTCCTCAAGATTATCATCCCGGCAATGTGTCTCTATAAGAAAATTATACGTAATCATGTCAGCGGGGCATCCGAGCCTCTTCATCTGATTATACACTTGCAAGACCTTTTCAGTCCGCCCGGCCTTCACATGAACCCGCATTAGGTTATTGAAAGTTATGGAATTCGGGCTACATCCCGTATCAATCATTTCGGCAAACACATCGTAGGCACGAGTAACTTGCCCGCACCTACACAACGCGTCGATCACAATACTGTAAGTGTACACATTGGGCTTAATCTCAGCCATCTTCATTTCCCCAAACACCCTCTCGGCCTCCGAAATATTACCCGCCCGACACCACCCGTGAACCAAGCTCGTATACACAACAACATCGGGCTCAAACCTATCCTTCAAGCTATCAAAGAATGTCTGAGCCTCCTCTGCCCTTCTTTTCTTACACAAAATACCAATCACGATCGAAAACGCAATCTTATCGGGCCTACAACCATACTCCTCCATTCGATTAAACGCGTGCACCGCCTCCGCTGCCAGACCGGCCCGAACGTACCGGCGAACAAGGATAGAGAATGTCTCGACGGTGATTTCCACGTTCCTAGCTTTCATGGAATCAATCACGTGCCAGGCCAAGTCAAACTGGCGAACCTTCCCGGCAAGGTCGACCATCTCGTTGTAGTGCTCGGCGGGGGAGTGGGCGACCGGTTCCTCGCGGGCAGTGGCCCAGTTGAAGAACGCCAGGGCTTGGAGGAAGGGGATGCCGTGGCGGACCCCACCGCATTTCTCAATGACGCGGCGGACGATGGAGGGGGTGACTGAATGGGCGGTGGAGATGTGGGAGAAGTCGTGGGATAGAGTGGGAATGGTGTAATTAGGGTTAGGCGGAGTGGGGTTAGGGTGAGGGTTGGGGTTTTTGCGGTGGTGGTCTTTGATTAGGGCGTGGAGTTT
Source organism: Juglans cinerea (assembly GCA_961763995.1). NCBI lineage: Eukaryota > Viridiplantae > Streptophyta > Magnoliopsida > Fagales > Juglandaceae > Juglans > Juglans cinerea. Next base: position 28,307,486 of record CAUIVZ010000005.1, read on the forward strand.
GTCGGCGATAAGGGTTTCTTCGGGGGTTAAGCAGTTAGTGATAGAGGGAGTTTTGGAATGATTTTCTGCATCATCCTCTTCCTCTTGAAGGCGTGCTTCGGAGGTTGAAGAAGAAAATGAATAGGCTTTGATTTTGAGTACACCCTGAGAAATATAGGTGTTGGGTAAACGAAGCTTTGATTTCCTTAAAGCCATTGAATAGCTTCGTTTAAGAGGGTTCGTCTCTCCAAAGACTTCCTCACGCTGCGCGACTGCCGAATGGAAGGCACTAGGGAGTAGGGAGTGCAATTGCAACTGCACTGACTGGGAGGGAACAGAACAACGAGGAGGTCATTTATCATTTGGGTATTGCTATATCACACTCTACTATTCATCACACTCTTTATACACTTCATATAATTTTTTTTTTTTTTTTTTCTTACCCAGCACGTAGAGTGTGCTGGGACTGCTTCACACAGCACATTTATTCTTATCATTTATAGAAACCAACCAAACGTTGTTCTGGACTTGGTTCTATAAAACTTGGGCTGGGTTGAGTATGTGCGGGGCAAATAGATTGCTTTCTTTGTTTGTTTGTATTAACTTTTGCAGTTTTAAGGCTTCAGCCTCCTTGGGCTCTCCACTGACAAATTCTGCTTACGAATTTTGCTGGTGCCTTGTACTTATTTTTTTTAGGATTGATAGTTTTACATTTAAATTTTTCTCTGAATAAGATCTATATCTTATAACTTGACTTATACACTTTGACTTATCTAAAACACTTCCTAACAATCTCTAGATAAAATCAAAATAGCCATAGATAAAGTCAAAATATTTTACATTCATCTAAATTACAAAACCAAATATAAGATAAACTCTATCATCTTATTCACTTAGTCATATCTAAACTTATCAACTTAGTCACCTAATCCTAATTAAACTTTTTCATCTACAAAACATTCAAGATAGGTTAAAGAAATTAATTTCTATCGTTTAATAGCTAACTAGTAACTCGTTGATAACCTCTCTTTTCTACCTTTCGATAATCAAGTAGAAAAAATATATATATATTTCTTTTATAAAGTAACGCTGTTATGTAGTTGGTTGAAATTATATTATAAAATGAAGGGTAGTAAATCTAAAATATGAGTATGCAATCTGTTGGGATTTAATTTTCGAAAGATAGAATATGAGTATGCAATCTGTTGGGATTTAATCGGGAAGTTGCCGTCATGTACCAATACCTATACAGAACTAACTGCTCTCACTTGAATACTCCCTATAATCCGTCATTCCACTTAAGAAATACGAGAATAAAAAGGTAAAATCATATATTTTTTAAGTGGTGTGCAGAGTGTGAAGTTTCTGTATAACACGATTCAAAGAAATAAATATAATTTTAAATAACACAACAAAATTACGTGGCCTTTCCCATATTTGGGGTTTTCTTTCCCTACTTGGAAAAGCGATTACTACTGCAAGAATCTTAATTGGGGCTTAAGTCATTTATTCTATTATTTCTTCAACAGTAGAGCATCTGCCTCTGCTTCTCTTTGTGCACGGTGAAGATGGATAGTGCGAAGCAATCGAGGCTAATGCCGTTGAAGGATCTGATGCCACTGCAACCATGGAGGACGCCGGCGCCACCGTTCCCTGAGAAATACCAAAATAGGCAGTATATTAAGCTTAAGAAGCCAGTGGTTAGAGACGGAAACAAGGTTTTTTGGCAACCCAAGACATTAGTGAAGAGAGATGATGCGGACGAGTACTTGGATGTCGAAATACCATACGAAGGAGTCTTTGAGTTCTTCGACAAGCGTATAATCAAGCGTACTCGAGTATGGGTTGACAAGATATATAATTGGTTAGGTTTTTAGCATACCAAGGTCTGATAGTTTTAGAACATGGAATAGTAGTACTGATCCCCTCCAGTCTTTGCAGCTGTCTTACGGAGTGTTCTTTTGCTGATTAAGAAAATCTGGGAGTATGTACAGTTTTTTATTGGCTAATTCTTCGCATACCAATTTGATGAATGAAAATACTTTTTTTTTTCTGCCTTCTTTTATCAACTCTCTCTCTCTCTCTCTCTCTACTCCATTCAGTAATTTTGGCAAGCACATTTATTTTTTTTTTCTCTCTAGGTTTCAATCTCATCTCAAAATTTATCATAATTTATTTCTAAATATTACTTAAATACAAATATTCTTTAATTTTTAATTTTCAATTTTTTTATCTAACCATTAGTTAATAATTACAATTTTCTAAACTTTTAAACAAAACATAAAAAATAATACTATTTTTTCAAATTTTAAAATATAAATTATATTAAAAAATTATATTCAAGAGCGTACAAAACCGGGCTCCTACTTCGACTCCGATATGTAAACTAAATATATTTATAATTATAATATAAGTGTTAGCTATCTGAGTGGCCTAACGGTTGAGAGAGTGTTTTGCAAATAGTCAATCTTGCAATCGAGCCCCGTACAGATTAATTTCATTTAGGAGTGGTTTGGATTCAGAGATGAGTTGAGATGGGTTGAGATGGTTTGTGAATAGTAGAAAAAAAGTTGAATTATTTTTTATATTTTGTGTGAGAATTTGGGAAAATTGTTTTAGGATTTGAAAAAATTGAATTGTTTATTATATTTTGTGTGGAAATTTGGAAAAGTTGTAATGATGAGTTGATATGAGTTGAGGTGGGTTTTGAATGCAAACGAGGCCTTAACTTTTGTTTTTATAAAATGACGTCATTTTCTATCCCTTAAATATTCATCTCTTTCTCTTTAATTAATGAAAACCAATTTCAGAACCTTAAAATGGTTTCTTACTTCGACAGCGGTCTGCCTCTCCACTTCCTACACCACTTAATCCTCCATGGCTCTATGTCACAGTCTCAAGTTCTCAATCCCCAACTAGACTCTCCCTCTCAGTAAAAACCCTTCTTCTTTGTTGCCATGGCTCCGCTTTTCGATTGTTCCTGCAAGCACAAAGCACCACAATCTCGTGCTCAGTTGCACCAAAGTAAACTACGATAATCAATGTTACTGTGATTTTTTTTTTCTTTTTTGTTAAGATTGTGGTGTTTGGTGGGTTTGGTTGTTTTGCTTGGAATTTTGGATGAATATTTGGTGGAATTTGATTCCCTCTAAGCTCTCTCTCTCTCTCTCTCTCTCTCTCTCTCTCTCTCTCTCTCTCTCTCTCTCTCTCTCTCTCTCTCTCTCTATTTTCGACGTTACAACTCTTACAATTCTGATTGGAGTCGGAATCCACTCAGATTTGGAATCGGAGTTGGAGCTCAACTTAACCTCCGACTTTAGTCGGAGTCATAGCCAAACCCTGATTATATTATAACAATATTATAACTTTATAATATCTTTATTCAACTTTTTCTCTCTCATTCCTCAGAATCTAATAAAATATTTTAATTCAAACTATTTCACTATTATTCATAAATTATTTTATATTTAAAAAAAACATTTCCCAAATATAAAAGCTATGCCAGCTAACAGGTACCTATATGGTTAGACTCCGCAATTTTTTATTTTTTGATATATTAGTCTCCGCAAACTTTTTTTTTTTTGAAATAGACTTCATTTCATTCAATGAATCGAAGTTACAGCTGTGACTTATTAATACAGGAAAAACCTGAATTATAAGCCAAACTACGCATCTGCTTTGGAGCACCCCGCACACAAATTTTTTGTGGCAGACATTGTCTTTACTTCTATAAAACTTTCTCCTAACAGAAAAAGCATTCTGTAAAAACAGAACTAAACGACCCCTCTTCTAAAGAATAGAAGCACTGACCCCATCCGTTTTCTTAAGGAGGAGGAGTATGGAACTCTGCTAGATACCAAGTCCAATAGCTTAATTTTTTTTTTTAATAACTAAAAACAAAAACTACCAACAGATACATAAAAACAAAAACACAATAAAAAAACTACAAGTGAGACTTAGGGTTACATCTCATCCAAACCCACCGCCTCCCCCTTCCACTTTCTTTTATTCTTTTTTTTCTTTTTCTCTATTCTTTCTTTCTTCTTTTTCTTCCTACAGTTTATGTGTTGCTGCTGCCCCCACTGTTGCTCTCTCCCTAACCCGTCCCCTTCGTTACTACCGCCACCCACCACAAGCACCGGCGTGAGCCTAGACGGCACGCCCACCGCAAGCAGCAGTATCACGAGTCCAAGCGGCACGGGCACCCAACTCTCGCACTGACACCACCTCCACTGCAAACTTAATTGGACTCAAAAGGCACATAAAGATTAATAAAACCATACCCCCCTTTTTATGTTCTGATTGGACCGATTCAAATCTTTTTAACGGAGGTGAACAAGGATACTATTTCCTTCTGGGTTGAGCCCGTAATTATTTGTCCATGGGCTTGTAAACACTTGCATGGTTTAGTTACTAAATGTCTCGTTTGGATAGTAAGATTTTTATATCTCATCTTATTTTAATATCTAAAATTAAAAAATATAAATCTTTCAAGTTTCTCATTTGATCAATACCTAATCATTATAATATTTTTAAACTTTAAAATAAAATACAAAAAACAATCAAATTTTTTCAAATCTCAAAATAAATATTATATTATAACAATATTTTAATTTTATAATATTTTTATTCAACTTTTTCTCTCTCAATTCTCAAAACCCCATAAAACATCTTAACTTAAATTATTCCACTGTTATTCACAAATCATTATATTACTATTCACTGATTATCTAATCTTATCTTACCATTTAAACAAGGCCTAAGGCTCTACATGTAAATTAGGGGTGAAAAAAAACCGTTGAAATGATAAACCGAACCGGTGAGTTCAATCCAGTTCTAAATCGGTTCAGTTCGATGTCGGTTCTATTTTTTTTAAAACCGATCGAAATCAGTCCGATTTTTCTTTTCCTAACACCGGACCGGACCGGTTCTTATAAATATATATTTTAATTTTTTATATTCTATAAAATATTTTTTATATGATTTTTTATATTATATATAATTTTGATATCTAATATATATAATTATACATAAAATAATCTTGTATTATATGCTAAATTATTAATTAAAATAATGCTAAAATTTAAAATCCTATAAATAAATATATAATATCACTATAGTTTATAGACTACTAATACAATATCACTATATATTATAATATATCATTATAGTCTATAAACTACTAATACAATATCACTATATAATTATATAATATATATAATATACCGAAAAAATAGGATCGAAATCGGTAAAACAGAAAGTACCAATTTTAGATGTGTAACGGTGTGGTTTTAATTTTTCAAATCTCGAAACTGGTGTATACCAGTTTGGTTCTAAAGTGAGACTATTGGTACATAAAAACTACCAACTGATACATAAAAATAAAAACACAATAAAAAAACTACAAGTGAGACTTAGGGTTACATCTCATCCAAACCCGCCGCCTCCCCCTTTCACTTTCTTTTATTCTCTTTTTTCTTTTTCTCTATTCTTTCTTTCTTCTTTTTCTTCCTACAGTTTATGTGTTGCTGCTGCCCCCACTGTTGCTCTCTCCCTAACCCGTCCCCTTCGCTGCTACTGCCACCCACCACAAGCACCGGCGTGAGCCTAGACGGCACGCCCACCGCAAGCAGCAGCATCACGAGTCCAAGCGGCACGAGCACCCAACTCTCGCACTGACACCACCTCCACTGCAAACTTAATTGGACTCAAAAGGCACATAAAGATTAATAAAACCATACCCCCCTTTTTATGTTTTGATTGGACCGATTCGAATATTTTTAACGGAGGTGAACAAGGATACTATTTCCTCCTGGGTTGAGCTCGTAATTATTTGTCCATGGGCTTGGGCTTGTAAACACTTGCATGGTTTAGTTACTAAATGTTCGTTTGGATAGTAAGATTTTTATATCTCATCTTATTTTAATATTTAAAATTAAAAAATATAAATCTTTCAACTTTTTCATTTGATCAATACCTAATCATTACAATATTTTTAAACTTTCAAATAAAATACAAAAAACAATCAAATTTTTTCAAATCTCAAAATAAATATTATATTATAACAATATTTTAATTTTATAATATTTTTATTCAACTTTTTCTTTCTCAATTCTCAAAACCCCATAAAATATCTTAACTTAAATTATTTCACTACTATTCACAAATCATTATATTATTATTCACTGATTATCTAATCTTATCTTACCATTTAAACAAGGCCTAAGGCTCTACATGTAAACTAGGGGTGAAAAAAAACCGTTGAAATGATAAACCGAACTGGTGAGTTCGATCCAGTTCTAAATCGGTTCAGTCCGATGTCGGTTCTATTTTTTTTAAAACCGATCAAAATCAGTCCGATTTTTCTTTTCCTAACACCGGACCGGACCGGTTCTTATAAATATATATATTTTAATTTTTTATATTATATAAAATATTTTTTATATGATTTTTTATATTATATATAATTTTGATATCTAATATATATAATTATACATAAAATAATCTTGTATTATATGCTAAATTATTAATTAAAATAATGCTAAAATTTAAAATCCTATATAAATAAATATATAATATCACTATAGTCTATAGACTACTAATACAATATCACTATATATTATAATATACTATAATATATCATTATAGTCTATAAACTACTAATACAATATCACTATATAATTATATAATATATATAATATACCGAAAAAATATGATCGAAATCGGTAAAACAGGAAGTACCAATTTTAGAGGTGTAACGGTGCGGTTTTAATTTTTCAAATCTCGAAATTGGTGTATACCAGTTTGGTTTTAAAGTATGTTCAAAACCGAATTGAATCAGACCGGTCACATCCCTAATGCCAACTAAGGCTGTAGATGCGGACTGAATTTTTTTCGGACCAGTCCGAAATCCGGAGATCCAGGTGAATCCAGACAATTATCCACTCGTATTGAACCCTGACGGGTACTGAAACCGGATTGGGTATGCGGTACCCGATATCCGCATCACGCGTTTTCTATACACGTCGTTTTGTAATGGGATTACACACCCACGTCGCCCGACTCCCAGATTCCCAAGTCCATCTCTCTCTCTCTCTATGGTGTCGTTGAAACTTCTCTTATCCATCGGTCCAATGCACTGATGGAGGAAAAGCCAAAATAATGTAGTTGTGCTGTTGTTGTTCGCTACCTCGACGCATTCCCTTCTCTTCTCGGCATCGTCCCACACTGTGCTATGAGCTGGGTGAGGGTTATCACGTGGGTCAAGTAGGCACAGGGATTCATTTAGTTGTTATGGGCATTATTGTCCATTTAAATGTTTGGGATGTTATTTTATCATTTTATGTTGAAGTGGGTCTTGGGCCATTGTGATTTGTGCCTAGTGGGTTTAATTGTAGAGAAATGATATTTGTAGTCGTGAGTGTGCAAGCGTCGTGCAGTCGTTTTAAAAAAAGTGAATAAATATGGGACCCACATAAAAAGAAATTAATTTTTTAATAGTGGATCCCACTATTTTTCAAAGCGACTGCACGGAATTTGTGCATTCGACGACTGTATGTAGTATTACTCTTAATTGTAAATTATTTTGTTAGCCTTTTAGTAGTGGGTCTGCACGTTTCTGTGTACCTTGGGAGATTGTTGCTTTTGTTTATCTATTTAATGTAACGTTGGAAGCCAATCAAACATATCTTTTGGATAATTTATTTCGTGTGAATACTGGAGGTCGTTGGCTTCTTTTTTTTTTTTTTTGAAATAAGATCACTTTCATTAAATAAGTTCAGAAGTTACAACATCCAAACTAACTGGATTAACAACCAAGGCAACATCTTCTTCAGGAGTAGAAAGTGCTGCTTTAGCAAGTTGATGAGCAAAAACATTAGCTGCTCGTTTAACAAAAAAAACTTCCCAATCATGTTCCTGCATAATGGCAGGGGTACTCGACATACTCAATTTGTCAGTGTAGTGTCTATTCTGAAGGGCGAGATAGCTCAATTGAGAGAGGAATAGGAGCGGCAACAACAATTGCTAGAGACGGTGTTGAAGCAAATAGAAAATTGGCAACCAACTACAATCAATTGTTTGTTACAACAAAGGCTAATAATTCAAGTGAGGGCTCATCTGGACTGGTGATGAAAATCAGTGGTAATCTATTGTTTGATGGAAATACTGGGATTTAAGCTCGGACGCTTAGGCTGGATTTTCCAAAGTTTGATGGTTCGGGACTCATGGAATGGATTTTCAAGACCCAACAATATTATGCTTACTATAATATTCCGAAAAAATACAAAATACAAATTGCTTCATTCCATATAGGAGATAAAGGCTCTCTCATGGTATTATTGGTTAATGGATTCCCACCCAATTCATCCATAAGAGGAATTTGTGATGGCACTCAAGGTCCGTTTTGGGCCTTTCGCCTATGAGGATCTGGTTAAGGCTTTCACAAAACTCTACCAGACAAACTCAAGCGAGGAATACAAAACCTACTAACACTTTTTTGAGTGGATTACGAGATTAGAGTTAGAAAGTTATGAATTTTGAATTTCATAGTTTTAACATATCAATAGCTGGCACATGGAGAATTAAGTATTATGTATATTTTTTTAAGTACAATTAGTATTTCTCAAAATAAAATAACGACAGATGAGTACATTGTAACCCAATTTATAGATCAATTACTCGATTAAACATTTAAATGGGGCATATTGAAAAGTTAGATAAAAAGCAAATTATGACAGTCAGATTTGCAAAGTATGATAATTAAAATATAGATAAAATAAAGAAACAAATAAATAAATATGACAATAATATTTAATTTTTATAGAGTAATACCGAATATAACGTGGGATTAAATTTTGAGCGGAGTCGTCAAAATGGGGAAGGTCGCATATTGCCCACAACAATGTTAGTGATCTCAAGCATATAATGTTGTCGAAAAACTTACTCTCGATAGTTATAATGTTGTAAAGCCTGATTTATGTATTTATAATATATATATATATATAACATTACTCATTTAATAAAAAATAAAAAAAAAAGAGAGAGAGAAATTAAAATTTCAAAAATACAACTCGAGAGAATATATAAATCCTTTCAAAACTCATCACTCCATGAGGTGGAACTTTCGACAGATTTTCACGCATTCCTTGTTTTGCAAAGCCCACCGTCTGTCTATCTTAGAAGATTTGACTCCTGTGGTACCAAACCTTGGGCAGCCAACAACCCCCCAGCACGCTAAACCATGAGCGCCGCTATGTCTAAATTACCCCTAATTGACTGGCCCGAAACTTGATATAAAAGCACAATCTTTTGAATGAATGGCCAACATCGGCCAGTTGGATTCCGGTAACGCAGCATCTCAGTCAGTCAGCGAGAAATAAATAATTAAATAAATTGGCTGGTTTTATAATTGAAGGCCTCTTTTGTTACTGGAGAATTAGGGTTTCTCGTTCAACAATGGCGAAGGGAAGGTACGGTCGTTTTCAGGTGAAGAAATGGTCGACACTGACGCTTGTGTGGTCCATGCTTCTCATGCTCTCAGTCGTTCTTTTAATGCTATTGGCTCTTGGGATCGTCTCACTTCCGATCATCAACGACGATTCTCCGCCACAAGACCTTAGTTCGTTTCGCCGCATGATCATTGAAAGGTACGCGTTTCGCTCCTAATCTACGTTGGTTAACTGTTTAATCCATTTGGAATTAACGATGCTTTGCTGTTTTGTGTGACGATCTTTTTCTTATTTTCCTTTTCGCAGAGGTGAAGGGCTTGGGGACAGGGGGGAGCAGTGGACCGAAGTTCTCGCCTGGGAACCCAGGGCATTCATTTATCACAATTTTTTGGTTAGTCAGTAAAATGACTTCATTTGTCTACTCTCTCTCTCTCTCTCGCAAGCGATCGATCTTAGACGCAGCAATATCTTTATATTAAAAGTCAATTTTATGCAGCCAAAGAACTTTTGCTCAGTTGGCTTGAGATTTGTGAATTTGACAAGGTGTCTTCGTTTCTGGTCTATATAAGTTTTTTTGTGCACCCGAAGTTTTCATTTCATCGTGCTCCTGCGAGAAGTAGGTAAATAAATAATGCTAGAGAATATTAATTCTGGATATCTTTTTGAACAGTCCAGAGAAGAATGTGAGTACTTGATTAGTCTTGCCAAACCTCATATGAAAAAGTCAACTGTTGTTGATAGCACAACCGGTAAGAGCAAAGATAGCAGGTATGCTTTTCCAACCTCATCTCTCTCCAGTCTCAGTTTACATTAAATATTCCTAGGAAAATGAAATTTAATCCGAATTACCCTTATGTTTCGCCGGTGTCGTCAGTTAAGTTTTTCAAATTCGAGTCATGCACATTGTTATATAAGGCACTAGACATGCTTGTTTTCAGGGTTCGTACAAGTTCTGGAATGTTTCTGAGGAGAGGGCGAGATAAAATCATTAGGGATATAGAGAAAAGGATTGCAGACTTCAGTTTTATACCTGCAGGTATGAGATTCAAAATAATACCTGTGTAAACATTTTGATTTGTTTTCTCATTAACTAATTTATTTATTTAATTTTATAATTGACGCTTTCAATATGATCGTTATCCATTGTTTGAGTGAGAGACATTTATATGCTTATTGGGTTTGGCATGTTGATTTGTTGTGCTTAGCTACAAGGGCATTCTTGTCCCCTCTAACAATTTGTTATGTCTCATGATGATGACTGTTCTGATCTGCTGTCATTTACGAGTTTAAAAAGATGGAATTTCCGTAAGTAATTCAGTCGATTGAAGTAGTGTTTTAACGTGATAGGTATTTAATGGGCTTGACTTTCATGATTTTCTTGTATTTTTTTTTTCTACTTCTCAATATGTTTCTCTGTATACATCCAGTGGACCTGGATTGTGCCTCTTGTGCTTGTCAATAAAATTATTACTTATAACAAAACAAAAAGATATTGCTCCCTCCAGGTCTAAGGTTCAAATCCACTTCTCAATAAAATTGGGTGCAAACAATTTCTAGGGATCATCGCACTGATTTTCCTCTTGAATTATCCAAGGCACAGTTGCGGGAAACTCCTTGCCAAGGGCTTGTGCACCCCCGAGATTAGTTGGGATGCTGTTCCCGAACACCCGGTGCCCAATCAAAAAAACAAAAACAAAAACAAAAACAAAACATGATATATCAAGTCCTCACAATTAGACTTAACAAGGTGTTAACTCTTATCTCCCTGAAACCCAAGATCCTAACGGACTGCCAAGTCAAGTTTGTTAGGTGATAGCTGGTACAATGAGCATTCTTCACCTTCTTTGTTATGCATGATTAGTCATTCTCACTAAATACACCTTTTTAAGTTTTCAATATTTTTTTATTACCAACCAGAGGCTGTCTTTGCTCCAAAAGATTTCTAAAATCTAGAGCTCCAAAAGATTTTTATATTGTGAGTACAGTTTTTGTGACTGAAGTGAACAGCTCTTTGTGACTGAAGTGATTGTTAGAGAGGAATAATCACATCTCTTACCAATGGGGGAGTATGACCAGGGATAAGTGCACCAGGGACATAATTTAATAGCAAATGGCGCACATATGAAAATCAAACACTTTTATTTTCTTTGGTATTTATATGTCACATGCCTTGAACTTATTTAGTTTTTTGTGAGACTGCTGGTCTCTTGTTCTCTCCTTTTTTCAAAGAAACTTTTGCCTCTTTCTGTTTAAGTTCTGGAGGTCCTGCATGTTGGTTGGTGGGAATTGGTGATTCATAAACTTTGATTGTGTGAATAATGGCTTACAAATTAAAAGATAGGGGCTTCCGTAGTTGGAACTTGGATCTGATATTTTTGAGGATAGGCTACAACGTTTCTCATGGTAACTGTCAATGCACAGAGCATGGAGAAGGACTTCAAGTTTTGCACTATGAAGTAGGGCAGAAATACGAGCCTCACTTTGATTACTTCCTCGATGAGTTTAACACCAAGAATGGGGGGCAACGCATTGCTACTGTTCTTATGTATCTGTAAGATTGTATTTCCTATTCCCATTTCTGAAGCTTACTCTTGCTAAGTCTCACTCATCTCCCTCAATTTTCCTTGATCCATTTTGTCACTTCTGCCATGAATGCAGGTCAGATGTTGAAGAAGGAGGTGAAACTCTGTTTCCTGCAGCAACCAAGAATTTTAGCTCTGTGCCATGGTGGCATGAGTTATCCGAATGTGCTAAAGAGGGTCTCTCAGTGAAACCAAAAATGGGTGACGCATTGCTATTTTGGAGCATGAGGCCCGACGCCACACTAGATCCTTCGAGCTTGCATGGTTAGCAATTCTTCAGTTAATCGATTGTCAATAAATTGCTGAACTTCAACAAGGATTCTGCATTTTTTCTTTTTCAGAAAAATAGGAGACATTAGTATTTGTGCCACGGTGATTTTAATTCTGTGTTTATTCTGTCATGACTTTGTCATTTGACATTTAATAATGAATTGAATTTATTATTCATTATTAAATGACTTTTATTTGAAACAAAAATGCTTGGTTTGTCTTAGGTAGTTGCCCTGTGATTAGAGGGAACAAGTGGTCAGCTACGAAGTGGATGCATGTTGAGGAGTACACGGTTTAAGCCATTGCTTGTAAAGGTAGTTCTCGATGCCCAAAGCAGTCACTGATACGATTCTAGCCATCCTTTCGGTCTGTTATCACTTGTGTTTTGTTGAAGCTCTTTCACCTTTTGATCTTTTTTTCTCTTCTTTTCTTTTTTTTTTTTTAAAGAAAATATATTGTTTCTAGTTGCTGTTTTGTGTTAATTTATTCATTTACTTTCTAACAGTGACCGAAAGAGTATACTCCACTTACCTTAATCGTGCCGATCAAATCTTGTGGATAAGGATGCTGCTTTTTAACCATTGGAAAATACTACTCTTACCATTTGTTTCTACCGCTAGTTTTACTACTGTGAGTTTTTTATTTTTATTTTTTTATTATTATTTTTTACTTAATGATTAAGAAAGTATTTTTTAATAATATTATGATTTTTTTTATTTTTTAAAATATATTTAAATATGTTAAAAATACATATAAAAAAATACAAAAAAAAAAAATTCATTCCAAAACCACTAGCGGGAGCCCCAACGGTGGGAGTAGCACCACCCTTCATATGCCAGAGAGGCCCTGCTAGTTGTTGACTGATTGAGATTAAAAGAAGAAACTTAGATGTAGATTACACATGGTGTATTGTTCCCTGTTATACTCATGGTATTATAAGGTGCCTGAAGGCTGGAGGCATCTTGAGTTTCCTCTTCATGCCTTTACTTCTTTTTTCCTCTGTGTCTTAACCGTATACTAAGCCAGCCAACGGTGAAGTCACCTCCAACCCATAAACTCATGTATGAACGAGGGTATTATGGAAGACTTCCTTGGAACCTGTTCATAATTTCTAGGAGCACAAGTGATTGTTCTGATACAAGTGATTTCGAACTATATGTACTCAACTTTGATCATTATTCTACTTTACCCATATTATATTTTTCTTTTGGCAGAAGAGCAAGAGAAGAACAGTGTGGATCCTTGCTGCTAGTGTATGTAGAAATTCCGTTTACAGGTCGTAACATATTGCTGGATCGGATCTTAGCCCACTCAAATTTTGGGCGTAAGAGTTTTCACCTGATCGAACACAGATGAAGCTTTAAAATTATTGATGTTTCCAATTAGATGGCCTTTACTGGTACTAACTCCATTCATTTACACAGTGGAGATCACATATTGGCCAACATTTAACCTCTCTCTCCTACCATCTCATCTTAGAGTCTTTTTATACAAAAATAATTGGGAAATAAAAACAAATATAATTTATGCCATATTTGCTCGAGTCCACATAATTTCCCCGGAAGCTAGCCCGATAATCTGAGGCCCAAGGTTTTGCCAGGTTGCGCATGCCTGTACTCTCGCCTAATTTGGAATAGACATGGCCTAGGGGCACTAACGCCGCTTGGAGAACCCACGGTGCCCGTCTCTAATGATATTAGCAAGCATGCTGTAGCAACGATCGCCATCACTTCCAATATCAGCTTCTGCACAGCCAATCTTCACTGGGAATTGATAGAGATTTTATTTCCTCGCGTCCGTTCATATAACCATTGAAGAGAATTTTCGGAATTCAAACTCTTACAAACTGGGAAGTATGCCTCTCTCAATGGAGAGCAAGTCTTTACCCACATTTGACCATAAGATTCAATTCACAACAGAATAACAGGTTCTATAGAAGGGGTTTTAAATAGCAAAAATCCCTTCACAGGTTTGTTGCACACAACCCAAAAAAAGTCCTGTTTCATCAAATAATCTATCTACATGCAGGATAACATAAGGTATGAAGCATTCATAAAACAATATTCCTTGAACAATTATTTATGAGTCGCCCAGAGTAGTCTGCTCAACTTGACCAATAGGCAAAATGAGTGTTTTTATTTTTTTCTTTTCACATTTTTTTAATATATTTAAATATTTTTAAAAAATAAAAAAAATACACCAATATACTTAAAACCATTTCCTTAATCACTAAGTAAAAAATAAATAAAAAATTTACCAGCGGTCAACTAGAGCGGTTAAACTAGTGGGCAAAGAAGCTTTTCCCATTATTTATTCCAGAACGTTTCTTTGGGTGTGTGTGTTGAGCCGGGGGGTGTCTGGCCCATAAAACTTTAGTTTACTTTATCGAGCAATGGTTTCCCCCCAAGACGCAGGACAGGCTTTAGGTGCTGGAAATGCGCATGATTTACAAGATTGGAGAATCTTCCTTACCTCACCAATCCAAAGTTGGCTATTGAGACTGTGACAACACCGTAAGCTTGCTATATCAATTTCAATCATTCCTCAAATGAATGCTGCACATCAAATGCTTGATAGTTAGAAAGCTATGTTCCACAAAAAATTTACTTCTACAACAGGCTGCATTACCGAAAGCTCGTTGCTCAGGAAAAAAAAAGCAAAGCTAGTTAGCAAATGATAACAAGTTCATCTATGAGTAAACATGATTATTTGTCTAGGCTGGATTTTTGTGTTTGTAAGCCTACAAATATCCATTCAAAATATTGGAAAATCTTGATTGACCATGTGGATTATGTTCACATTAAGAATTGTGGCTAACAATCCATATAACATGCTATGTAAGGTCTAGTTAAGCATAAAGGCTTACCAACCAAATCATTTTTACTCGCTGCAATTTTTTGTGGTATATATGCTTCCAAATGAAACGTCAAGAAATATCACTTAAGGAAATATGGTTACAAATTTCCAGCAGGTAAAATCCATTGTATTTCCAAATTGTACGTGCTGTGGTGTGCGCTGTATAGAAAAGAAACATTCAGAAATGTCATTCTAGAAATGCCACAAGTGAGGCCTGATCATGTACAGTAATAGGTACAAACCTTCACTGTGCCGATTTTACGGAGCTGGCCCAGGATCTCAGCAAAATCTGCAGGTGGAGGGCATTGAAAATATACATTCTCCATTGTGTGTGGATGCATGAACCTGAGGAAAAAAAAATGGCGGGGGGAGTAACTATTCTGTGCCACAATTTGTGAACAAAATATTGCAAACTTAGCTATATCCTCCGACCCAAGAGCCAAGGCATGGAGGCAAGGCCTCTCCAATAGAGAAACCAGTTGCAAAAGTTGCCCATGATGGCTAGGTGGGGTTCTAGGCCGAAGCAGCGATAAAGCCATGCTCTTGGTCCCTCCATACACCTCATCACCTAAAAGTGGAATCCCCAAGTACTTCGCATGCGCACGGATCTAGTTCAAATAAAGCAATCCAAGAATTGTGAGTGTAAGTTGAAGGAGATCAGAATATATTTATCATCATTAATGTTTAAGTTCCCTAGATTACATTAGCCAATTTAGTCATTAAAATTAAAGGAACATCAAAATGAGAGAGGAGGGAAGATGCATAGGAACATATGTAGAGTGCTACATCCATCTTCAGTGGCACAACCTAGGCACACAAGGGTTAGTGTATGTAGGCATCATGAATTTAATGATTAACAATTTTTAATATATGCATGTTGTATTCAATGTATTTCAAAGATGCTTTCGAAAAAATAATAAGATTTGTATTGTATGATGATGCCATTTATGGAGTAATTGCCTCATTTTTATTTTTATGTTCTAAAATTGTTCAGGTGACTATGAGGGTGAGTTTGGAGGCCAGAGTCAGTAAAGGAGACATTGACCTAGTGAAGAATTGAACAAGTGTTTCTCACATAGGCTATTAGGAGGTGTTACATTTATTATTTTGGTCTGTAAAGTTTTAGTAACATCATGATTTTACTTATTTTTGGTATGTTGGAGGTGTTACATTTATTATTTTGAGGTTTAATAGAGTTCTTAGTCATAATTGAAGTTTTAATGTTTATCTAACTCTTAATAGCTGGTGGAATGAAATGACGTAACCATTCCTAACCTTATCGGGAAATGGGTGTTACAACACAATATTGATATTCCATGAATGAATTTGTTTATTGAAGTTTGGATACAAATTTAATATAAAATTTAACTTGTATCATCTGTGTGAAGTTTTGAAATCAGACACCATGCAGTACCTGATGAGTGCGTCCAGTTTCTAATCTCCACTCAACCAATGCAGAACTGCCACCAGCAAGTATTTCAATTACTTTGTACCTGATACAGTTTCAGCCAACTTTAGTAACCTGATAAAGATTTGAATGGTGTAAATTGTAAAAAAAAAAAAAAAAGCAATATAATGAAAAATATCACTTCATTTCTTTGCCACTAACCTGCATTGTCGCATAAAATTTATAACTCACGTTTACTTTTTACTCACATTTAAAACCCGATTGACATTTCTTTCCTTCTCTTTTCAATGACCTCTCAAATCCTAAATAATTGCTCCGTAGGTTTGGGTTCCTTTCTTTTCTTATGCTCCAATCACCGTAGATGTGAAATGAAAGCAACATCTAAAATGCACATGGTGGGATAGAAGAAAATATACTTCGGTTAAAAGAGTTTTCTCCACATTACTATATAAGAAAAATAAATCAGGGTTTCAGCATAGTGGAAACCAAGTCCACTGATCCTAAGGCCAAGCCCCAGATGTTAGCAAATTTGGTGAGTATTTTTGAGTCGTCCGAACTCCCGCTTTCGCTTTTCACTACTTTAGATGTCAGAACTCAGAGGATTAGTTCTAATAGTCTAAGCCCTCCAGAATTAAAACTCTGCAGCTATAAGATGAGTCATATTTCATGAAGACTCTTGCTACTAGGCAGGGTTGTACTTATAACCAACTTGATTGAATGCTATGAAAGGTCTGAGCAGATTGAAGTCAAAGCTCAGCCACCATACCATGCTCACAATTATCCCAATACATCCCAAACTGACATATTTTTCTCTTACATTTACCAACATTGTGAAATAACTTCAAGCACTTACAAGCCGAGGTAGTTATAACATGATAAAGAAAGTGGTGGAGGACCATCAATCACCTACTAGCAGCATGACGGGCCTGTCTAGAAATATTTGATCCAGGTATAGCAGCCATACGAATCCGATTATTTAAATCACGACCAATAGGAACCTCGACCCGTCCAGCCATTGGAGATGGCACTCCAGAAGTAAGACTAACGTATAATCTTTGGATGGTATGTAGCTTGAATTGTTCAGATAAATGGGCATGAGAGTGTTCATCCTGCCATCAGAGTGCAATGGTGCAAGGGATAGCCAAACTGCATGTTAGTAACTTAGTATAACTGTTTTTTCCTGAGCACATGTTAGCCTAACTTGCATATTCAACTCTTAGGCCTCGTTTGTTTTGGCAGATGAGATGAAAGTTGAATAAAATATTGTTAGAATATATTTTTTTAATATTATTTTTGTTTTGGAATTTGAAAAAGTTAAATTGTTTATTTTATGTCGTGTGGGAATTTGGAAAAGTTGTAATGATTAGATGAGATGAGATGAGTTGAGAAGTTTTGTGAAAGTGAACGAGGCCTAGATGCAGAATGCTAGTTTCAAGCTTAGGGTGCCTACAAGCAGTTCTAAAGGGTGGAAAAAGAGGAAAAGGTGGGGGATCTTACCTTTGCAACAACAAGTAATCCACTAGTGCCTTTGTCCAATCTGTGCACAATCCCTGGGCGTATAGATGTCCCACTTCTTCTGGAATAAAGCCCATCGTTAGGATTTTGCCCTGTAGAAAAGCTGCTCAACTCATCATCAGAAATATCCTCAGCATCAGAAAGAACTTCCTCGTTTGAAAATGCAACCACCGCAGGACTGCAATGATGAAGAACTCCATTTACAAGTGTGCCAGTAGCATTCCCAGGTGCTGGATGAACAACCTAAATCAGAACGAGAATGTGATTTGTAGTGTCAGTATGAAATTGACTGATGATCATTTCTGAACCTTGTCAAGACTCAGATCATGAAATGCTCCATTTGGTTGCATGGGATGAAAGGCAAGAAAACTGAACCATCACAAGTGTTTGAGCAATACTTATGAAGTGAGCTGTGACTATCATGGCCAGCATTTGCTGCTAACATAAATCATGCTAAGATTTCACTTGTACTAAATCCTTTTCTTTGTCTTTTAAGTAATCCAATAATGCACATCCTTGTGTCAAAGGTCCAATAATATCTGTGAAGAGTCACACGGTTGATTTCGAGAATATCTAAATGAGCCATCAGTAGGTAACTGTTTTTTCAACTGCAGGTTTGAATTTTGTCAATTTTCAGCCAGATGTGACTCCGTAAGTTTTTTAACTACAGGAAATCTTACTGCATGATAAACATAAGGTATCAGTCAAAGGATGAATTGCAGATTTGTAACCTGAATTAGTTTGCTAAAAGATAACTTGATAATACATATCATCATTAAGGATATGTAAACTTTGAGGTGTTTACCATGTGTGCAGGTTTGTTAACAACTAGTACGTGCTCATCTTCAAAAACTATATCCAAAGGTATGTCTTCCGGCACAGCCCTTAAGGGTTGCAACTCTGAAATAGTGCAATTCACCTTATCTCCAGTTTTGACATTATGCGAGACCTGCTTACATCAAAACTGAAACTCAGAATTCTCACTGCACACTACACACCAGGTTCAGGAAACAAATTGAAATACACAACCAAGAAAAAACTCCTGAAAAGCATCACGTCGTGAGAGCGGCTTAGACTAAGAAATTAACTAAAAGACATTTCAGATTGAAAATTTTAAACAGATCATTGCAAATGCCAAATGGGACCATCCAGACAACAAAGAAATTTCTAAAACCGAACCATCTAGAGGAAATCTTCTATCAGTTAGTAGAGCCGTAACATATGCGGTATGCTTGAAAGGAAAATCTAAATTCCTTCAACTCCCCCTCAGTTAAGCTAATGCGGCTTTAAATAGGGAAGCCATAGGTAAAAAGTGGCCAAGACTTGTCAAATGTAAACTTTGACGACTCATATCAACAAGTAAAGCCAAACTAAGCAAAAATAACTCTTAATAATTTATTTGAGGGATCTTGCATTACAAAAATCATAGTAATACGGGTTCCATTAGACAAAGTTTTGATTATGTTATAATTTATTTTTTAAGAGCCAAAAACATACAGAATTTAAATTACCTTATCTACAACGCGACCATTGACAGCAACGAGGCCGGAGCGAATACTTGACTGGACGCGAGCCCTACTGATTCCACCAATGCGAGAAGATATCCATGAATCAAGCCTCAGCTTACCTGAATTGAGAGACACGGTATCCTCCAACTGAACTCCGCCGAAATTGGCTCTGCGGCCGGCGAGGTCTTCTTTGTCTTCATCGGAGTTTGTGGAACCAGAACTGGAACTGGCTACGAAGCATATTCTCAAAGAGCTGGAGGGAGTTCTAGGGTTTCTAGGGGAGAAGCAGAAGAAAGGAGGCGAGGATTGAAATATAAATGATTTTGCCAAGGAAGTTGAGCAACTGTAGAGGGAAAGCATCGTCTCCTCTCACGCCCGTTTTGTTGCTTCGTTTGGATGGACAGTAGTTCAGAGAGGGAGGGAAATCTGACTCCGGGCTAGGGAAACGGATTAACGCAAAGTACTAGAACGGCGACGCTCAAAGGTATCATTCCATCTTTGAGGAAACACTGCCGATTCAGAACAAAAAGAACTACAAAAATTGAATATCCATTTAATACGTCATTGTCCTCTTTGATAGGGTGACATATCTCAAAGGACATGAAATTGTAGAAGGCGAGCGAGCATATCATGTCAAACCTTATAAAATTGGAGTAATGAGAGGTATAGTTTTGGAATGCGTAAATGTCATATAATCGTTTTGAAAAAGAGTAGAGTCTACTCATAAAAAATTAATTTCTTTTTATGTGGGTCTCGTATTTATTCACTTTTTTTAAAGCGACTGCACGATATTTACACATTCATAATTGCAAGTATCATTTCTCATAAAATTGTACGGCGTCTATTTGACTTATGGAACTAATTTATCACAAATAAAATAGTTAGTTTGAACTACAAGGTCATGAATACTAAACTAGTAAAGTACCAACCATTTTGCAAAACTAAAACCTCAGCAAAGACATTTATATCATAACATTAGAAGAGAAATCTTGAAAACTTTGTTCAACTAAGGGCTGACATGAAATGAGATGAGTTGAATAAAATATTATTTTTTTAATATAATTATTGTTTTAAAATTTGAATAAATTGAATTGTTTAATATATTTTGTATAAGAATTTAAAAAGTTATAATGGTGAAATGAAATGAATTGAGATGATTTCTATATTCAAACGAGCCCTTAATCTTACTAGGGGGAGAAAACATCCAACGAACCAGCAATGGTTTTCTTACACTTCAAATTTTGAGATGTGTAATGAAATCAAGGAATTGAGCATCTTGCTAGGTAGAGTTTTGGTAGGCAAAAGCGTTGCGTTTCATTCTTTCTCCCATCTTCTCCATTTCCCTATTCTTACCATCAGCATTCTCCAGAAGATATACCAATCAAACATACAAATTTATTTATTTATACCATTTGTCTGAATTTACTTACAATTTTCCATCGGGCTGAGAAATTACATATTTAGAAGGTCCGCATGGACCAGATTTAAAATGCTAAGAAACCAAAAAAAAAAAAAAAAGTGATGTTTGACACATGGGAAGGAGGGAGTAGGGGAGAGTCTAATAAGGTAACATCACATATATATTTCATTTCTAGATTATCATTACTAGCAGTAGACTCAATGGCAGCAGTAATGCATCAAATTTAGGGACATTTGGAAGGGGCGTGCTGCGTGCGTGCATATTGATCTGAGACCAGCAGAGGCTGAGCTTTGGTGGGGGAGGGTTTTATTCCATGTACATATATACATCATTATCTTTCACCTCAACTTATCTACGTTTCCCAACATTATCTTGTGTTCCGTTTCTCATCATGGCTGCAAACTCTTCATAGTTGATTCTCCCGTCCTACACATTCAGAATCCCATATTAATCAGAAAAAGACCACTTCAAGAAATAAATTTAGAAAAAAAAAGAAGATGATAATTACTTTATCAGTATCGACATCTTCGATCACTTCATCTATGGTAGCATCATCCCCCATTCCATATTTAGTCATGGCTTGTCTTAATTCCTCTCTTGTTATAAACCTGATTAAAAACAACATATAAAACAATACATACATACATACATACATATATATATATATATATATATATAAAATAACTCATTGATGTTTTAAGCATATCAAAGGAACATCATTATATATACTAACCCGCTGCCATCTCTGTCAAAGTACTGAAACGCCTTATAGAGGTTTTCATCCTTCTCGAGTTTATGCCGATGCATAGTAGCAGTAATGAATTCGATGTAATCAATAGTCCCGCTTCTGTCAACATCAGCCTGACAAAAGAATATTGACGCAACTAATGGTTTATATAGTTCCATTACGTAAACTCATGTAAACTGATCAACGGATACTGGGATTGGATAGCTTCACAGTGACTTACAGCGTCCATCAGCTGCTTGATTTCTGCTTCAGTAAGCTTAGATCCAAGCCTGGACAATCCAGTTTTGAGTTCTTCAAATGTTATTGTACCACTTTTATCAGTGTCCATGTTGTTGAACATCTGTTTCAACCCCTTTATTTCTTCTTCTGAAAGGGTCTCTGCTATGACCTTTCAGCATTCCAAAAATTTCGGTTACAAGGAAAACATCGGATAAGAAAATGGGGAAAAAAATTAGAAGTTTACAGACAAAAAAACTGAAAGAAAACGCGTGTTCTTTTGAAGTACATCCAGAACCTATATGGAAAGCACATTTCCAATGACCATGTGCCCAAACCAGAGAATGGAAATACTTTAAGAAAACTGGAGTAGAAAAGTGTTGACTACACTGTATGAGTGCATATTGCATATATAAAAAACAGATGACCAACAAATGTTTTGGGATTTTGAGATGAATTCAAGTACATCTTGATCTCTTTTCAATGATGATATTCATTCTAAAGACCATATTTCTATCTCAAAATCTGGTTGAAATGTAGCTATTTCATTTCCTAGCGAAACTTCAATGGATAAGACTATATGGTTATCATTGGGGATCAACATCATTTCAACATGTAACGACTCAACCATTGTAAATCTCCAAGTTCTGAACAACTTGAAAAAAGAAAGAGGTAAAATTATACCTTTAGTGCGAGTTTTTTCAGCTTGTTCATTGCTCGAAATTGCTTCATCCTACTTAAAACGACATTATCAATAGGTTTGTCAGATGCTTCACCGTCTTCCTTCAACCATGGATGTTCTGGTTTATACGCATAATACAAATCACAATAATCGTCAGCTAGCTAGTTGTTTGTATGCAAAATTGCGTTGCTACAGATTCATTTGGGAAATTAAAAAAAGAAATAGTTGTGATCCAGTGATCATGACTCTAAAATATTTTTTCCCCATGGCTGCATGGTAAGATATATCAAACGTTCTAAAAAATGTTTATTTGACGTGTGGAAATGATTGAAGAGCAGCATATATGCATAAATATTGGACTGTTAAAAAAACAACTTATATATACTCACCAAGAGCATCGGCAGCAGTAATCCGTTTCTTAGGGTCCCCCATTAACATTTTCCCGACGAGATCCTTAGCACCAGTAGATATATTAGGCCATGGAGCGCTCTGCAAGTCAAGATTGCCTTCTAAAATTTCAGCGAATATGCCTTTCTCCGTCTCTAAAAACAAAAGTTACTCATTCACTCATCAAATATAGAAATAACATCAAAAGAAAATATATACATATATGAAAAATGATAGTATGACTCTTAAATATGCCCATTTGTGTATTTTAATTTTTTTTTTTTTTAAATTTAATGGTTAAGTGACTGTTTAGTGAAATTGTATTTTTATTTTTATTGTTTCTTAATAGTTAAAGATGTTTTAAAAGTTTTAAAAAAATATAAAAAATCCATTTAACGGGCAAGTTCGCCACGATTAATTAGTCGTGTAAATCATATTTCTGATCTGGTGCAATAACAGCTGAAATGTAAGAAATTAAGTACTTTACCAACCAGCCCAAAAAGGAGGCACCCCACTCAGGAGGATGTATAAAATGACTCCAGCACTCCAGACATCCATCTCCTTCCCATGGCGTCGCCGCAATACCTCTGGGGCCACGTAGTATGCACTTCCAACAATGTCTCTGTACACTTTCCCTGGATAAATTTTGGTAAAATTCATTTGTTTAGTATTAATTAGTTAATGAAGAAATGGATTGCATTGAACCAAACAATAATGCCTTGCATTTATGGAAAACCATGACAGGTTTGCTTGCTATGAAATCATTGGTATAGTCGTAAACATGTTTTTGTTGTGCACGCATTTGGAACGCCAAAAAGAACAAGGAAAAGGTAAAGGAAAGGAACAAGCATGCAGACAAGGATAACAATTATGGACAGTTTCAATCTATTTTATTAGAAATGGTACTTATCATCCCCACATACACCACACACCAACGGGTGATTTATCAATTTTGTCATTCTATTTAAATACACATATTTACAAATCAATATGTGTATTTAAATAAAAGAGTAAAAATAACAAATCACATGTTGATGTGTGATGCATGCGAGGATGATAAGTAGAATTTTTCTTTTTTTATATCAAAAATGTTAAATATAACGATGGTAGCTAACTTTAAGCCATTGCCTGTTTCAATGAAATTACTACCAAAAATAGCAACCATCATCTTCTACATCACAACTGAAACTATGCACAAGATATTTCATAATTCAAATTACTTTTATGCTACCAGATCAGGAAAGGTTACACTAGTCTGTCTAGTGAATGGTACCCATTGTCCATGGATGTTTAGGGTTCGACTAATGAGAAGGATGGCCTGTGAAATATGTCGGATCAGTTATTATACGTTTTCTGTTTGTAGGCATTCCTCCCACATTGTAATTGTCTACAGTAGTCGAGTGGAATTTGATGTCGTTTCACTAGAGTATGTCTACTGGGTGTCTAGTAACCTAGTTGGCCAATGGCCCAATTATCTTTGACACGATGTGATTGAGCCTTGGGACGTGTGTTTTCTTTCGTTTTGCTTTTCCTTTTTCATTATCGACTAACGTTTACTTGGTTGACTTGTCGCTTTCATCCTTGACTTCGTCAAGCTGACCCATTATGGCATCCCCAGAAATCTTTAGAGCTTGGATTTCTATTACTACAAATTCTGGTTAAAGTGGGTCCCCAACCGCTTAATGATTTTTTAAGGGGTGGTGCTACAGCCCCGCTGGGGACTGTAGCATTATTTAATATATATTTTGTTTAAATAATTTTTATATAGATTTTTTAATATTTTAAAATATTTTTAAAAAATAAAATAAATTTAAAATATTATTAAGAAAATATTTTTTTAATCCAAAAGTAAAAAATATATATTAAAAAATACTTTCTTAATTACGAAGTAAAATAAAAAATTATAAAAAATATTTTTTTTATAATTTTTTATTTTACTTCATGATTAAGAAAGTATTTTTTAATAATATTATGATTTTTTTAAAAAATATTTAAAATAGTCATACTACATCCCCGTTGAGCTTAATATGTACTTTTTTATGTGTAATTTTTTAATTTATTTTTTATATAGATTTTTTTTACACTTATAAATATTTTTAAAAAATAAAATAAATTTAAAATATCATTAAAAAACACTTCTTTAATCAGAAAGTAAAAAAAAAAATCATTAAATATTAATTTTTATTCTACTTCGTAATTAAGATAATATTTTTAAATAATATTATAATTTTTATTTTATTTTTTAAAATATTTAAAATTATTAAAAATATCTATATAAAAATAAATTAAAAACAAAACATAAAAAAATCATATTCTTTTATTTTACACATAAAAACATCATATTCTTTTAAAAACAAAACAAAACGTTTTATTTTATTTTGAATGCCCATTTTCCTTTTTTAAGTTCCCATTAAAACACAAATGCTTTTGTCCAAGAAATTAACAGATAAACCAAGGAAAGAAAAAAAGTTCAAGCTAATGGGCATTCAAAGATTTGATCCCTTTATCCATATTCTACATTTTTGTCTAGAATCAAAACCTATTATAAGGGTCACAAAATCTGAAGAAAACAAAGTAATGCAAACAAAATACTCGTACTGCATAATTAAAGCCAAAGAATGACAGGAACGGAGTAAAAAACTGAGAAATGCACCAACTGAAGGTACCCATATTGCTACTAACCTTCTTCAATGAAGACGGAGAGTCCAAAATCGGTGGCTTTTATGGGAGATTTCTCATCCTTGCTCACCATCAAGAAATTCTCGGGCTTCAAGTCCCTATGCATCACCCCCATGAAATGACACGCATGAACCACGTTCACAATCTGCCGAGCAATCGACGCCGCTTCGCGCTCGGAGTAGCTACCCTTGGCGATGATCCGGTCGAAGAGCTCGCCCCCCGAGCACAACTCCGTCACCAAATGCAGATTCTGCTTGTCCTCATAAGCGCCCTTGAACTCCACGATATTGGGCTGCCCTGTCAGGTGCTGTAGTACCAGAATCTCCCTCCTAACGTCTTCAATAACCTTATGATTTGTGAGCTTCCGCCTCGCTATGGACTTGCACGCGTATTTTTGACCCGTGGCCCTCTCTGTACAGAGATAGGTAATCCCAAACAGACCCCTCCCCAGCTCTCTGTCGAGAACGTAAATAGAGTTTATATCAACGTACGGTTTGCGAAGAATGGGTCCAATCTCTTCAGAAGTCGAAGTGGCTTTAGAGGAAGTGGAGGCCGGTTTGGATAGAGTTGGGTTGTACCGTTCTTGGGTTATCCTGGGAGCCTGGTTTGAAGGACGAGGAGGTGTTTCAGAGGCGGAGGAGGATGCGATTGGGATGTCACGGGATTTGGTGAAGCAGAGTCCCATTTGGTGAGAGAGAGAGAGAGAGAGAGAGAGAGAGAGAGAGAGAGAGAGAGAGGTGGTTGTCGTTCAGAAGGAATTTTGGTTGATGGCTTAATATTGGTTGGAACAGCGTCTAGAAAGATTCTAGAGGAGTTTCTTTGCTTGCTGATAGACTTTATTTCTTTCTGTTTGTTTGTGCTTTGCTTTTGCCCCTTGGATGGTCCTGGGCATCATTCTTCACTTTTTTATTTTTATTTTTTAAAATACGCTTTTGGTTCGACCTCGTTGTTTATCTGAAGCTAATAACCTTCGTTCATAAAAGTTGACGCGTTCTACGCGATAGGGGTTTTGATATTGGCCAGTGGATCAAGCACACCACGTCGGAAAAAAAACGCACTTATCTGATGTGGCAGCGCATTGCGTCCTGGATACGTTGATCTATGATAAAAGGCCTTGATTGGGCGGCCCAAAATGCGGCCCGTGGGATTTCAGATGGGTAGTCAGGATCCAGGTGAGGAATAATCTTCAAACCGGGCATCGCTGTTTGAATGTCAGCCCCTCGTAAGTTTTAGAAGAAAAATGCTTGTTTTGCATAGATTTTATAAGAATAAATTTATAAATTAATATAACATATCTAAAAAGATTTTTTGTAGACTTGTGATATTGGGCCTCATATTAACCCAAACTCAGCCGCATGACTGGACCGGATTTGGTTGTGGCTAAAAACTGTCTCACTTAGACCCTGTTTAATTGTTGGACTGTACTGAGATCAATTCAGTTTAATCTAATTTTAAATTGAGTCTAATATTCAAACACTTAACTCTCAATCACTAAACTCATCTCAACTCAAAATCTCTTTACATATAGGATCAACAATATTTTTTAATTCAACACCTCTTTACACTAGGGATCTACAACTTTTTCAAATTCCTATAAATATTTATAAACTTATTTTAACATTCAAGCACATCTAAACTCATATTAAGTGGACCCCACAAAACTTACTCTAACATCTCAACTCACTACTATTCATAAAGAATTCAACTCATTTTAACTCAGCTCAACATCTAAACGCAGTCTTAGGCTATGTTTGATTATTGAACCAAACTCAATTCATCTCAACTCATTTCAAATCAATTATTCATGGAATCCACTACTTTTCTAATTTCTCATAAAAAATAAAAGTTAAACTCATCTCAATCTACTTTATACATTTCAACTTAAAAAGTTAAACTCATTTTAACTTAAAAAATTAAATTCATCTCAACCTAAAAAAATTAACTCATCTCAATACGATTTACAAAATATTACTATTTACGATTTACAAAATATTACTATTTACGACTCATCTCAACAGCTAAACGCACTTAGTCAAGTCTTATGGAGAGACACTGAAATAAGAGGAAGTATTATGTCTCACTGTGGAATACTCCTTTCCCACAGTCAGACACTGTTATTACCAATTTGCCACCAAATCCAGTCAGTTATTCATTTTCTCATACAATACTGGGAACCACGAACTTTCCTTCTGGATTTAAAAAAGTATATTTCATTAACCTTTCTGATTTGGAGTAGTTTTCAAGAGCAAGTACGTACTAGTTTCCAGCACCTTTCATCCCCTAATAAATTTATTTTACATCCTGTTAACAGCTAACAACAATAAAAAATACGTGTTGGAAACTCATATATAATTAGAATTTAGACGCATGCAGATCGATCAATGATCCGATGGAATTTACCAAATCCCGCGTCAAAATCAGCAAACATCAACACATAATCCAAAAATCAAGGCCCAAACAAATAGCACCCAAGTTCTTAATTAGCATCAACACAAACTGCACGCCAGTCAACTATTGTCTGAAGAGTCACGATCTGCAGCAGCACTCACACACTTGGGGTGTACCTCGTACCCACATTCCAGGCATTGATAAGCCCAGCCAGACCCTTGCTCATCACAACCACAACATATAAAAGGTCCTCCTCCATTCCCTTCGGAGACCAGAGTCAGCTCGTGGCGGTGGCCGGAGTGGAAAACTGATCTCGGAAGCCTCTCGGCCTCTTCATCCATCTGTTTCTCTAGCAACTCCACTTTGGCCTCCGTGAAAGGGTATGCATTTTCTTGGTACAGGTTTATCAAGTTCCTCCCATGTTTGGTAACAGTTTTACCATCGGGGCCTAAGATTACCAAACAGGGGATACCCCGTACGTCAAAGTGCTTAGCAAGGTCCTTCCCAGCTGGGTCCCCAAAAGGCAAAGCTAGCCATGGCATGGTTTCGAAGTAAGAGTCAAATGACTCCTGGTCACGATCATTTGATATGAGCACTACGTCGAAGTCCTCATCATCTCCCTTCTCTCCCAGCATCTGCTTGATCTTTTGGTAGATGGAGATTAACTTGGGCGCGAATTTTACACATGGAAGGCACCACTGAGCGGAGAAATATAGTCCAATTGTTTTTCCTATTAATGAAGCAACAGGCACCTGCACAAGAGAAAAATATCCGCACATATGTTAATCTTCTCATCATAATATTCTCAATCACAATCACGACGCTTGTTGATCTCGGATATTTTAAATGACTCGATCTGCTAATTATTTAAGAGAAATGGTATTTGTAATCACTGTACAATTTCTTTTAAAAGAAAGTTAGTAAATCGAAGAAAAAAAAAATTTAATAGTAGATCTCACATTTTTTTAAAATGGTTACGCGGCACTCCACGCTGTATGCATTACTTATTATTCAATGAAAACCAATTTAAAATAAAACATAGTAATAGTAACAGAAGTAATTGAAAATGAAAAATTAAATAAAAATAAAAATCTAAAATTTAAAATAAAAAATAAAAAATAAAAAAACATTTTTCTAACAGAGCTATGAATAATTTAAAGCATTAATTTCCACGGTGCAACTTCTGGCTGCAGTTAATCACCGTAATATTCTGCTTAGCCCCTAACAAGAGATCGATGTGACCATATACCTATATTATAAAAGCATACATGATCTATTTTTAATGCAGTCGACTTTAAGGTCTCTCTTTAACCTTCAAGATTTCCGACATCCAATGAGATCGGGGCAAGTCATCATTTCGAGTACTGGGCAACGTACGGGGATGCTATTACGGATTGAGAGAAACATGAGCACATGTTGTGTCGACAGAAAGTAGTAGAAAAAGAGGAATAAG
Organism: Juglans cinerea; assembly: GCA_961763995.1. Lineage (NCBI taxonomy): Eukaryota > Viridiplantae > Streptophyta > Magnoliopsida > Fagales > Juglandaceae > Juglans > Juglans cinerea. The sequence continues at coordinate 28,337,026 of CAUIVZ010000005.1, forward strand.
ACACAGTATGGGTAGCACCAGCACACTTATTGGTCACGATCCTTAATTTGTTCATGAGCAAATGAATGAATGATGAAATTGACACCCTTTTTTGTAATTGCATGTGCGATGGCATCAGTTCGTTTATGTTATGAGATTCATGTAGAACTCATGTAAACCTCATGATGAGATCCATATATGTTTAAATAACATGTAACTGTAGCAAATATTATGGTTATTAAGAAAATCACAAGATCAGTTATACTTCCTACGTTATGGTCAATATAACTAAAACTAGATAAATTAAGCCACATGATGTGACTACTTTCTATAGATCATCCTACAAATATTGACAATTAAAAGAGTAATGCTAAATTTTAGCACCATTACTATCAATTTTTACTAAATTTCACTTAATCTGCCTCATTTGAGCAAAATCTATTTTCAATTGGGAGTAATATATGAATTAATCTTCTCATCATTCACTATTCACTATTTCATACCTCATATGAAAAAAAAAAATTATTAAGTGTGGGGTTTGAGAATGAATAGTAATTAATGTATAGCAAAACCTGTAATATATATATATATATATATATGTGAGTGTGACTGACCTGTTTAGGGCTGGGATGGCCCAAAAGATAGTCTCTATCATGATTCGTTAATAAATTGGTTAGGGTCTGGTTCTCATGCTTCTCCCTCTCTTCCTGGTGCAATGACTCCAACCTCTCTTTAGTAAATGGGAAGGCTTCAATACCGTAGCGATAAATGAGCTCCACACCATCATGCAAGGTTGCATCGTCTTTATTATCATTAGGTTGCAAAATAACAAGGCAAGGAATACCCTCGACATCAAATTTCCGGTTCAATGCTTTCTTTGTCTCCAAGTCAGAGAACGGAATTGCCAGCCACGGCATGCATGCGTGATAATTGTTAAATGCATCCAAGTCTTCATCCAACGAAATATAGACAATTTCAAAATTAGACCCACTAGTCTTGAGTTGCTCGTAGATGCCAACTAGGACTTTGGTGAAGTTCCAGCATGGTGGATACCAGTTGGCCGAGAAATACAGTCCTATGACCTTGCTTTCAAGATCAGACACATTCACCTGCGAAATTAGATCATGACCATATAATAATAATCAGCAATAAACTACTTAATTTTTACTTATAAATCGATGTGAGAAAATGCAAATTTCATATAATCAATATTTGATTGCGAAGAATTTAATTATTAAATTTTTCCTGCAGATAAATGACGCAGATCAGACGAGCATACTGATACGGTGGACATGCAGCACAAAGCCATTACCCCAAGAAGGTTCGGCCTGGAAAGAAATGGAAAACGGATATCGTACCGAATTGACTGTGCATGTATAGGTTACAATGGGCCACGTGTTGTACCAAATACCAATAGCGTTAATGTGAGGCTAAAGGGTATTATTACGTGAGACACGTGTGCTTTCTGCCTGGCTGTCCACGACTACCACAGCGTACGTGGGGAGCCCTCCCTGATTAGGACCTCCAATTTCGCCTACGTCCCCCTCCTGACGATAAGCATCATCTTCAGTGAAACTCCACTGAAAGTGAAGTGTGAAAGTCGTGGAACCGAGTCAATCATTAAAAATAAAAAATATAACTAATTAACGTATCAGTAATGCATTTCAATGGGTCAATGAATAAATCAATACATAGAATTTCTCCTAAGAGAAATTCCTTTGGATCCCGAATTTGGGATCCATAAATATCACGAATGGAATTTTTTTTTTTTTTTTATCAAATGATTAAAAAAATATTTTTTAATAATGTTGTAAATTTGTTGTAAATTTTTTATTTTTTTAAAAAATACTCATGATGATTAAAAAAAATGAAAAAAAAAATACACTCTTCGGGACATTTTTTGGGTCCCGAATTCGGGACCCGTAGCAGTAATCTTCTCCTAAAATTCTTTCGGTTTTTCCTTTCCTGGCCGAGTCTGAGAGCGAGAGCCCGCATCCGAAGCAACTTATCCCCACCGACCCCTATGGACTTAAAACAGACGAAAAAATAAACAACGATGACAGCAAACTAAGAGATAATCATGGCTTCTATATTTAATGCACTGTTCTGTCAATGAAACTGCTCAAACGCGTTGCTTTTCAATAACTTTTTTCCTGGCGAATAACATTCAGACAGCAGACAGAAGATATACATTGTTCTGGTGGGAACAAAATGGGATCCAGTCCCAAACAGGCCTAAATCTATAGACCCCCATGCTCGCATATCAGTTGGAAATGGAATGGTTTTTCTTGCAGCTTGATTGCTTAATTTTTTCAACTTCCAATGAATTCAAGTACTTAATAACCTCCATCCTACATATATAAAAATGATCCATTACTATAATATTTAAGCTTTTGCTCGCTGCAGAATCATAACGGATGCTAGACCCAGAGCAATCTTTTCGTGAGATTATCTGAATACACATGAGATGGTCATGTACAAAGAATAACATAATTCAAATCTAAGAACATGGACCAAACAAATCGAAAACGGTGCATATTATATACCACTTTAATTAGTTCTTTCTATTTTCTTAAACCCTAATAAAACGATTTTTTATTTTTTGAGAAAATTATCTATATATTAGCTTAACAAGATGAGGGTACTATGCACGAGTGATATAAAAGACCCTGCTACATAATCCAGCTACCAGCTAAATCTCAGGTGTACACTAATTAATAGTATCCATGGCGTTACTCCGATCTACATGATCTCCACTGACAGACCTGCCTAGAGATCTCTTATATATAACCATGAGTCAGGCCGGGGTACTTATGCTACAAAACTCAAGTACTAGTAAACTATCAATAATATTTGAAGAAGTGAACTAATAAATATGTAAACATTATTTGAATATTTCTGAAACAGCGGCCTATCGTTCTTGAAATTAAGTTCCTCAGGAAAAGAAAAAATTACCCAATAATTTGTTTAAAAAAATAAAAACTCACTATCGTCGTTTGTTAAACAAGGACACGAAAAAAAGATTAATAAGAAAGATTAATTCAAAAAATGGAGTCTTTTTATGTGGATTTGAAGTGTGGAGTCCTCCTGTTTCTGCTACAAATTACTTGTAACAAAATGGGTGGTCCGATAAAGCATATGGTCACTGTTTGCCTAACTTGTTAAGTAATCATTCATTTCAGTGATTTCACGAGAGAGAGAGAGAGAGAGAGCACCTGAGCTCCATTTGATGAGAGAAGATAATCTCGATCTTTGGACGCCAATAGAGATGAGATTCTGGAGCTCGAGACCTGCCCAGAGTCGCCGTTTAGCATGGCTCGAAAGTCATCGTTCATCTCTTTCGCCTCCTGCTTCATCACACGCAGACTCTCTCTCTCTCTCACTCTCTCTCTCTCAAAATGAACAAACATACACACCAGCCTCTCCGTCATTCTTCAAACGCTTATATTCCAAAGAACCATATTCTTTCCACATCATTACATCCTGTTCACTTCCCCCATAATACCCCAACGCTCCAACACGTAGCACTCACCTTTCTCCGGAGACAAGTACAGCCTACCTGCTAGCATACACAGCTACTGGTGCTGATGCACTAATCTCCACCACATATTTTACTGCACAGATCACACATGAAACCAAAATACGCCACGTAAATGATAGGAGATGCAGTGAGCAGTAATTAACTTGACGTGGGAATTAAGTATTCGGAAAATACTACTTTGCCCACACCAAAACTGCTGTTTATTGGATAACGTGGCAATGTCCGTGCTGTCATAAAAGACTTTGAATTCATGTTGTGAAAAAAGGCTTAAAAAATAAAGAGGAATGGTACATCTATAAATAAAATATATAAAAATAATCATATAAATTGATGATATAAATTGATGTAGTTTTATTTGATCTGTTAGATTTATTTTATAATATAAGTAATTTTATAGTTTAACGAATTATATCAAGCCATATCAGTTTATAGAATTACTTTTACATAATTACTTTGTGACTAGAGTATTTCAAAAAACAAAAAATGGACACTTATATAGTTTCGGACATAGAAATCATTTGTTTAAGTCTAATATAAGTTTTTGTAAAAAATAAAAAATAAATCTCATTTTAAAAATATGTAAAATCAATTCTTTTTTATTAATGGAATCTATTTTTTTTATAAATGATTCGTATGAATTTTGTATATTTAAAAATTAAAGCATTACTCTTTCCGAAAATAAAAGTCTTCACCTACGACAGTACGAGGTGCGTAATCTCAATTACGAAAGAGTAATGATACATGCATAATATATTTTATACCATATTTTATAATATTTATTTTAAAATAAAAATATTTTTGTAAAGTGATATTATTTTTATAAAATATTTTATTAAACTATTATTTATTTTAAAATATAATTATATAATGTATCGTAAAAAGTAAGGTGCGTTTATCATTTTTATTTCGAAAACACAAATCCAACGGCATCAATAAAAGGATATCTTATAATGTCAGCATTCTCCGGACAAAAGTTCAGTTACGGGCTGTGACCGGCGCCTTCAATTCATTGGGTGACTGAAGCTGAGAAATTATTAACTAAGATCCCGTTTGTAACTTGTAATAAATTGAGATTAATTTAATTTAGTTTAATTTTAAGTTGAATTTAATATCTAAATATTCAACTCTTAAATTATTAAATTCATTTAAATTCAAGATTTATTTACACTTGAGATCCACAATATTTTTTAACTCAACATATTTTTACATGCGAGATCCACAACATTTTTCAACTTCTCATTATAAATATATCTAAATTCATCTTAACATTCAAACATATATAAACTCATTTTAAGTGGATTCTACAAAACTCACTACTATTAATAAAGAACTTAACTCATGATCTCAACTCAATTGAACATCCAAACGGGACTAAATCAAGTCTACAATTTTTGTCTTTAAAGTTTTGTTTGGATAGTGTGATGAGATGAGATGATTTTATATGAAAGTTAAAAATTGAATAAAATAATGTTAAAATATATTTTTTTAATATTATTATTGTTTTAAGATTTGAAAATGTTGAATTATTTATTATATTTTGTGTGAAAAATTAAAAAAATTATAATAATTAGATAAGATGAAATAAATTTGTATTCAAACATGACTAAGTATTTACTTCCTGGCAGTTTTATTGCATGCCATTGGGTAATTTTTATAGACTTGGAAAAATGAAGAAATAAGTAAATTATACACGTGGAGATCACTGATTATTATCTGTTCCTCATCTGCTTATTAAATAATTGGCCGGTCACCAGTCTATATCGCATGATAACTTGTGACTATGTCAATTCGGATCATCATCATACAGGAAGAAATCAATCTAAATAATCCTTTCAAAAAAAAAAAATCAATCTAAATGATCACACAAAATACTAAGGCAGAGTGAAAGATAATGATGATGGCAATCATTTCATGGTTGGATGTGGGGGCATGAAAATGATGCCAGCAAACTCAGAGTGGGAATCAAAAAATGAAAGTACTTAGGCCAATATTCTATGGCATTAATAAGGCGTTAGTTAAGGGCATGCGCGCGCAGTTAATTAGGACTCTAATGTCATCAACGGAAACTTGAAATGAAATTAAAATAAACAATGGAAAGGAGAGAGAACACAATTGCACAAAATGCTATGATATTAAGATAAACGTTAACCCAGTTAATAAAAAGATAAAGATAAAAGTAAGTACGTTCAGTCCGGCCTAATGGCCAAACATTATTTTTCTTTCAAAAAAGTGCGACACTCTAGTACTCATTAGTCATTATAGGGTGGGAAATGATAGTTACGGTTGTAAGTGTGTAAGCATTATTGTTTTGAAAAAATGAATAAATATGAGATCTACATAAAAAAATAATATTTTTTTAATAATAGACCATACTTTTTTTCAAAACGACTGCACGATACATACGCACTCTACGACTGTAAGTAACATTACTCTTTAAAAAAAAATTAAAACACGTCAAATGCTCCAGTAAATGCACTTGAAAAAAAAAAAAAAGTTAGAAAACCTACTTGCTAAAAAATACTAACTTCTTATAGGAGAATTGGAGATACTCAAAGAAAGAGATATTATCAAATCAATTTAGAATATTAATATCATAATTCCCATGCATTAAATTATTCCTAAAGGGAAAGAGAAAGGGAAGTAGAAAATCTAAGGTTTGAAAATATCCAAATCTCTTGTATTCTAACACATGATGATTATAATTTTTTCATAGTTTGGATACATTAATAAACATGATTAGCTAGAGAGGGATCTAAGAAACAAACATCAAAATGCTACGATGGATGCACGAACAGTAAAAGAATGCAGATTGCATATAACAGTTTTACTTCTTCAAACGAAATTTCTCGTTTTCTCGATCGAATTTGTGGTTGTTGAGATGATCAGAAAGATACTGACGAAAGCAAATAAAAACAAAGAAAAAGATGAAGGGAGCTCATGGTAGGACAACAAGAAGTCACGGGCTTTGAGTTTCTTTTATCATAATTTCCCTCTTTTTAGGAAAAAAAAAATTATATATATATATATATATAAATAAATGAGTAATACTATAGACAGTCGTGGAGTGTACAAGCGTCGTGTAATCGCTTTGAAAAAAAGTGAAGTTCACTATTAAAAAATTAATTTCTTTTCATATAAATTTCATATTTATTCACTATTTTTAAAACAATTACATAGCACTTACATACTCACGATTACATATATCATTTTTATAAATAAATATATTACTGATCATATATAAATGTGTATATATATATATATATATCACTTTTTTGAAAGGCCTGACGGTGCATTAATTATGTATATACTTTTGGGGGTCATGTCCCACTTTGGGGGCAACTTTAGCTGTGTTTTGGCTTGGTCCTAGTCTTATATGAAATGGAGTGTAGGCTCTAGACTATTATCCTAGGTCATGATGACTCCATGATTTTCTTTTCTTTTGAGGTTATATATATATATATAAAAAAAAAAAAACCATATGCAGATAAATGGAAGCTCTAGGGGACGTTGATTCAAAAACACTCTTAGGCTGGATCAAACTTCCTTATCTCATCTCCTTCTATTTCATCTCATTTTATTATTATAATTTTTTTAAATTTTTATACAAAAATATAATAAATAATTAAACTTTTTCAAATTTTAAAATAAAATAATACTAAAAAATTATATATTACAATATTTTATTCAACTACTATTCAAAACATCTCATCTCATCTCATCTGAACTGTCTATCCAAATCCAACATTAATTCATCTCATCTCATTATTATAATTTTTCTAAACTCTCAAATAAAATATAATGAATAATTCAATTTTTCAAATGTCAAAACAAAAATTATATTAAAAAATTATATTCTAACAATATTTTATTCAATTTTCAACATTCATCTAATTTCAATTTAACTTAACTCACTATCCAAAATTCCTTATGTCATCCTCGTCAAAGTTGGGAGATGAGTTTATGATCACATATATATATATATATATATATATATATATATATATGAACAATTATACTCAGCAACCCTACGTCACAAACTTGCATAGGAGACAAAAAATAAAAGAATATAAAATAAAGATCCACATGTGCAGGTGTATGATATAAGGTTGTTGAATAGAATAACTCTATACATATTTGTGTGCGTACATGTGTAGATCCAATAGTATAGTGCTTGATTATTAATACGTGATATTATTAATCTTACAAAATATATGCTAGATACTCCACATGATATTATATCATAGAAAATAATTTGTATAATTTTAAGGTATACAAGTATTGCGTACTTATTTTAAAAATAGTTATACTCTTAAGCTAGTGTGTAGAGCACATCATTCACATTATTTAAATGATAAGATTTTATTTGTAAGATACGAATTTTAAAGAGTAATGCTATATACATTTTTAGAGTGTGCAAATCTCGTGCACTTTATTTGAAAAAATGGGGGATATACTATTAAAAAAATATTTTTTTCCATATGGGTTTCATATTTACCTACTTTTTTTTTCAAAATGAGTGTACATAATTTGCATATCCTAGAATTGCAAATATCATTTCTCAATTTATTTTTCAAAACAATTATAGCATGTAATCATTTTACTATGTGTGTTATCCCCACCGACTTATAAATAAAAATTTTCTTTTGAAAAAAGTGGATAAATCTGAAATTTATGTGAAAAACACTCATTTTAATTTAGTGATGAGCCCCAATATTTTTTAAAATGAGTATGCAACCCTTGTTTTAATATTTTTTAACTTTAAAATATTCTTGAATGCTATTTTCATTCAATCGTTTTTCTCAATTTTCATGATAATAACATAAAAATCAAGCGTTTTCAAAAATAAAAACCTTTCACAACATCTCAATCCGAACATCATGCACTGCATGCATTGTTTTCTACCCATAGTACGTACTTTCTATAATTAATTTAGAAAAAGTAATAAGCACAATCCGTGCAGCACCTCAAGTAGTATAGTCTATATTTTATATTTCTCCAAAATCTATAGATCGAACATTTAATTCAGAAATTTATAAATGAAATAGAATGAAGTAAAATGGGATTTGGCAAGATACCAATCCAGAAGTATATTGATATATTTATAGAAGTACAAATGTGGAGGATCAATATGTAACAATACATTTGAATTTCAAATAAAGATACAACTAATTGTCAAGATAGAATTGTCTAAAGGACAGTAGATTTGTTGTTGCCTGTGGACAATGCATAATATTGTTAAGATAGAATTTCAATTTTGAAAGAGAAGATTGGAGAATAAAGGAACCAGTATTTTCATTGTGAAGGCCACCACCATTGCCAACAGCTATTGTTTCATCACTTTGAAGAGGTTGTTGCAAAGTCAAGTTTTCTATCTCTTTAGTTATATGAAAATTAGCACACTGTCTACAATCCATTGATCCTCAAATTGTGCATTAGTCTGAGCCACCATAGCTGCAAGGTGATTAGGAGGATGATGACCTTGATAGGCATAATTCATCCTATGAAAACAGTCCAGAGCCTGATGGTTGGTCTTACCACAGATTTGGCAAGGAGTTCTGGTAGTTGTAGAAAATGAGGAAGGGGGATGTGACTGAGAAGTATGATGAGGTCCAGTGGTGGATGGCTTTGAGTAGGATGCATGGGGAGGATATTTGAATTGATTAGCTTTGTGTTTAGGATTAGTGGGGAAATGCCTTGAATATGGTTTAGTGGCAACAAGAGCAAAAGAAATGGTTGTAGAGGCAGCAACTTGTTGATTTAGGTGTATTTCATGGCTAAATAATTCATCTTGAAAATCATAGAATGTTAAAGGATTTTCTCGAGTGGCAAAAGAGAATGAGGTAATGAAGGAATTGAATGAAGGATTTAGACACTTACGATGAAAGAGATCAAATCTTCATCATCTATGGGTTTTCCAACAGCAGCTAACTGATCTGCCCAATTTTTGGCATATTGAAGATAATCAATATAGGACTTTGAGCCCTGATTCAGGTTTTGTAGTTGCCGTTTCAAGTGAGTAATCCGAGAACGGGACTCGGAAGCAAATCTATTTGCCAAAGTAGTCCATACTTGTCGTGAAGCGTTAAGACCATAAAGAGTCGAAAGAACACTTTCAGACAAGGTAACATTAATCCAGTTGAGTATACACTGATCCTTTTTATTCCAAAGGAGGAAGGCTGGATTAAGAATGTCTTTACCTTGATCAATAGGTAAGAACTTTGATGGGCACGGCTCAGTACCATCAACGATGCCCATCAAATCATTTGCTCGTAATATAGGAAGAAATTGGGATAGCCAAAGAAGATAGTTACTCCTGTCAAGTTTCATAGAAATAGGTTGGGAGCAGTTGGGAATGGAAAATTGAGGACATGAGGTTGTAGAAGTTGGAGTAGCCATGAGAGGATCGAAGAGCGTGAGCCAGTCACGTCTCTGATACCATGTGAAATCACAACTTGTCCCAAAAGTTTAAGCTAATAGGAATAGGTAGATTTTATTATTTTATATCTTAACATGTGAAATCACCACTTGTCTCAAAATGTTAAGCTAATGGGAATATGTAGATTTTATTATTTTATATTTTAACACTTCCCCTCACTTGTGGGCCAGACTTTCCCTTAATGAGTAGGCCCAATAAGTGGAATATTTAATTAAATGGGATAGAGTGTAGAGTCAATGTTCGAACTCAGGATCTCTACTATAATACCATAAAACAGAATGAAGTAAAATGAGATTTGGCAAGATACCAATCCAAAAGTATATTGATATCTGCCTATTACTTAAAAGCATCTATATGTGTACTTTTCATTACTGTTCATGAACAGTAAAGAGGTTTTTTTTTCCCCATTTTTTTTTCGCATATCCTATTACTGTTCATCAACAGTAATGAACAGTAAAAATGTTTTTATTTTTTTTTAAATTTTTTTTTTCGCATATTTGTTTAGTTTTTCTGTTTTTTTTTTTGGTTTGTTGGTGTGAATGCCAATATGCGACGTAATACCACAATCGTGCGTGAGGAATGAGAGAGAGGAAGAAAGGAAAAATGGAGAAAAATATTAGTTTTTGGATTTTAAATTTCAACCCTTCATCTTTAATCTAACGATAGAAGTTTAAATATTGATTTAAAATAACATAAAACTGTTCATCAACATTAATGAACAGTAAATAGGGTTTTTTTTTTCCCGCGTATCCTATTACTATTCATCAACAGTAATGAACAGTAAAAAGGTTTTTTTTTTTTTTTCTCGCATATTTGTTTAGTTTTTCTGTTTTTTTTTTGTTTGTCGGTGTGAATGCCAATGTGCGACGTAATACCACAATCGTGCGTGAGGAATGAGAGAGGAGAAGAAAGGAAAAGTGGAGAAAAATATTAGTTTTTAGATTTTAAATTTCAACCTTTCATCTTTAATCTTTAGATTTAATCTAACGATAGAAGTTTAAATATTGATTTAAACTAACATAAAATAGATAATTAAAATATAAATATTCTATCATACACTTAAAATTAACTTCAATTTATAAAATATTAATTTTTCATCATTAAATAAAAGATAAAGTTTTACTTTACATTTTTAAGATAATAATATTATAGCATACACTAAAAATCAACTTTAATTTATAAAATACTAATTTTTCATCATTAAATAAATGATGAGATTTTACTGTATATTTTTAAGAGAAAAAAACTATCTAATTAATTTGAATTTTTAATATAATTTAAATTTCATAATAAATGATGAACATAAATAAATAATAATTTTATTCTTATACATTAGACTATTTTAATATTCGAAGTTACAATGTTTTTTTTTTCAATTTAGCAGATGTGGCAAGCACGTTTGCCACCACTAGTATTTGTAGAAGTACAAATGAGGAGGATCAGATAAGTAACAATACATTTGAATTTCAAATAAAGATACAACTAATGGATAAGCCATAACTAATAGATAAGCCACTATTATCGACTTTGTTGATCTTCTTTAAGTAAATATGGTTTTATATTTGAATTGGAGATAAGATCATTATCTTGAATAGAGTCCCGTGTAGATACACTAACAATGAAGAGTATTTATCCTCATACGTACCCTTTTCACCACTTTCATAAAATTCCAAGAAGTTAAAAACCATATTTCAAAGGGAAACTTAAATACAAACACATCAAGCTGCCGTCTTTGTCCATTGCAAAACAATAAATCCTTGGTGTCTTCTACTGAAATAATGTCTAACTTGGTTGGAATTTGGAAAGGGAAAGGTAGCGAAAGGACTTGGCTAACAACTCGGAATCTTCAAATTCCAATGGCATGCACGTTGCTCAGCTCCCTTAAGGTGCTGCAAAAAATCTTTATTGTGTTCCGTAAAAAAAATATAAATAAATACAAAAACAAAAACAAAACAAATTGTTTGGCAGGAAGTCTTTCAATAGCGATTCGAGAAATTGACAGAACAATCCATAATCCTTACGTATGCCATGCGCACTACTCATCAAATCCCAAGCATTCTCCCTGAATATATGGGAGTTTAAGAAAGAGTAATAATGCTATTATATTATCAAACTGTTGATAGGTTTGTGGGGAGTTTAGGATTTTTTTTTTTTTTTTCAAATTAGCAAGCCATGTCAAGATATATCATTTTAGGGTGGTGGGCAAATGTGTAATTTGATTTTTTTAATATCTTTAATTATTAATTTTTTTTAAAAAAATGTACAACTTCACTAATAATTATTTCCTTAATTACTAAATAAATTTAAAAAAATAAAAAGAAATTAAAATATTCAAGCAGTAACTAATTTGATCAGCGATAACATTGAAGGACTAAGTAGTATTTTCCGACATTTTATTAGAGCATTCCCAGCCGGTACTGTAAATGTACCTTTTCCCTATAATATGAAGAAAATTTTAAGAATTTGGTTAAAATTCCCCTTACATTCGAATCCCTATTTTAGATAAAAGGGTTAGGAGATGAACAATGGTTCTCTAAATATAAGGAATCACAATTCATCCCCTAAATAATCTTTTATCAATATTTTATTGTATTAAATAAAATAAATTCTTTTTCCAATTATCTTCACTTTCTATCATACTCATATTTATTATAGTTTTTAATAATAATTTTAAAAATAATTTCAATAATTACAAAAATAAAAAAATTTAATTTTTAAAATATTATCATACCCGCAAAAAAATAATTTAAAATTTTTGTTTAAAATATTCACTAGAGTAATAGTTCAAAATAAAAGAAAAAATATTGAGTAGTTAAGTTTGTAAATAGAAGTGAGAGAAAAAAATAATAAAAAAAATAAAGAAATATTATTTTAATAGAATGGACAAAAGATAGGGAATGAGATGTAGGAGGTTTTTGAAAGGAGAAATTTTAAAAGTAATTTTAAAATTGATGAATGAGAGTAAAAGTAAAAAAAATATAATTTTAAAAAAGATATTATTGTAATTTAATTTTTTTTAAACATAATTAAATGGAATTGCATGAGTAGTCCCAACGTAGACTAACTCGAAATGAGTAAAATTTATAAAAAAATTTAAAAAAAATATAATTTTTAACTAAATTATAGAAAATTTTAAAACAAACCTTTTGGAAATGCTATTATAAACTGGGCGGAATCAATAAGCAGGTACTGAGAGAAGCATCGGCCCCCGAGATTTCAAAAAATATTAAAAATTAAGGTTTTTATAAGGAAGATCTTATTTTGGAGACATTGGTACGTGAAGTTGTGAACAGTCATCCGTGTGTACGAATACTCATAAAAGTAGTATTTTTATCATTCACATGAATAAATATTGTTATTTTTATTATTCGCGAATAACGTGTGATGCAAATTTGTTTTTTAAATATAAAATATACTCAATACTTGATAGATGTGAAAATTAACATATATAGAGCATAGACGAGGGGAAGAAGAACGAGGACAGGTGTCAGTGCCACCTCGCGGAAGTTGTTGGACTGATTTAAAACGTCAATAATTAGAATTCGGAGGGACCCACCATGGAGATCATCAGCTCTGCGTTCTAAGGACACGTGTTCAGACAAATTCCGTGTCGAAGTTAGCGAACGCCGAAAGCCACTCTCTTTCTTAAAATCTATGATATGTAGCCCCCCTCGTGACCTGCAGTCCAGCTATAAAGGTCGTGATGGCTTGTTCAGCTTCGAACGCGTGGTGTTTCGTACGCAGCTTGGTGCCACGCCGCTGCTTCTGCGATTTCAAGGAATTGAAATTTTCTAAAATTTAAAGTAAAAGTGGCTCCGGTCAATCTTTCTTTTTCCAAAACCAATGATTTCGGCTTGGGAGAATTGATCACTTTCGCGCGCAGTCTTTAGTAAAAAAATGATCTCATCTTATAAAAAAAAATATGTTTTTTTTTTTTTTAACAAACAACTTATACAAACTTTATCTATTTAAAATTCAGCTCTTCTATACACAGTCGCCCTATGCAGTCGCTATACAGTCGGTTAGGCCACATCACAAAAAAAAAAAAACAATATTCCAGAGCATTATTCTTCTCGGACTCATTCAATATGAAAACAGAGAAGCCTTTCCTGGAAATCCAGGAAACCCATTTCACTGCACGAACCAAAATGGTATTATGTGCTTAGCTGGCGAAGGCGGTGGGAAAGGCCTCCGGAAGAACTTCTTTGGAGTCGCCGACCCTGTCCCTGGAGACAGCGACACGCCGTCGGGTAGAGGACTCGTGGAAACGTCGTGAGGGTAAGGGCTCGGCCAGGGGCTCGGATTGGAGGACTGAGCCGGCATGGTCTTTAACGCCTGCACGTTGACGGCACCATTATTTTCGCAGCCGCCACCTCTGCCCTTCGGCTCGTCCACCCATTCAATTGGTTGAAGAAGACATTTCTGGAGAAACCTAAGGTTGAAGGGCAATGATATTGATGGAGGGTCTTCTCGGCACTGTGTGATCATTCTTCTGCTTCTGGGTTGGGCGAGAAAACAGAATGGATTTCATATGAGTAATGTTTTGTTTCTATTACTTGTCTGTAACTCTCCCTAGTTGGGATTGCAGCGACAATTACATGTTTCATTGTTAACATTTCTTTCATATAATTTGAACTAGGCTTTTGTTGTTCGAGATGATTGTTCTTTCGAGCGTTAGGCGTAAAAAAAAAAAAAAAAAAAAACAGCAACAATGCATGGGTTTTGAATTGAAAAGCTGAATCGAGATTCGAAAACCAAAAATACAAAAAATAAGAAGAAAAATAAGAGGGAAGAAGAAAAAGAAGTGTACGAGAGGCCCCGGGTGAGTTCACGCTTGTAAATGAGTTGCTGCAAGCAGACACATCGGAAACAATAGAGTCAGTCTGGAAGAGGGTGATAGCAAGAGCCTACGTCTTCACTAATTCTATTGCTACCTTCAATTTTCCCATGGAAAATGAAATGACAAAATGATGCATTTCACATTTGTCCTCCCTTCGTCTTCCTCAACGAAACCGAGTCACTTTTTCAGACCAATTCTTCAGTCTCTCCAGTCTTCCTCCCTTCGTCTTTCCCATGAAATCGACGACCTGTACAGCTTTGCCTACCCCTCTTCTTCCCCACATGACGACCCGTACGTCTCACCTCTCTCACTCATTCAATATGGAAGTTGGAGGCCACCTTTAATTTTCTACGTTCACCATCAAAATCAATTTGTCAAAACCTCTCTCCCTGCACTCCTTTTTACATCTTGCATTTCTTTTTCTTTTGAAGTATGAAGTTTGACTGCAATCCTCTACAACTTGGCGGCGAACTCATGATTCAAGCGAAGTGCGGCGTGGTTTTGGTTTTTATATAAAACGGTGCGTTTTATTTTTTCCACGTAAGCAGCCGTTTGCAAGCCGTTTGCCCTATGCGACTGTATTTAACATTTTACTTTAAAATTTATATTTAACGTTACTCTTATCCATGACGTAAATTGGGGAGAGTGAAAAGTCAAGGTTTTCAAGTCCTTTGTTCGCTCAACCCAAAAGTCGGATTTGGGGCCCCATTCCTGCAACTCCACATATCTTTGAACATTAGTAATTTAACAGTAATGGGGCCGGGGGCATTCCTAGAGCCCAACCCGTTCTCATGGGTCACAAGTCCATCTGTATCTCTCGTCAACGCAGCTTTCGATTTCGAAGTTTTCGATTGGGACTATCCGTTGAAAAAGAACAGCAATGAACATAGAGTGCAACATAAGATGCCGGCTTTCGCATTTTACTAGCTACGTTTTGAGTAGTGAGAATATTTGAAAAGTATTGAGAATATTTATGAAAAGTAATGAAAAAAGAATAATAGAATATTGAATAGTAATAAAAAATATATGAAAAGTAATGAATAATAAAAAAATAAATAAAAAGTAATAATAAAATAAAGAATAGTAGCGAGAGTATTGATACCCAAAGGTAGCTCAAACTCCAAATAATTCGAACCAAATCCATTTACAAAATAGAAAATATTTTTATAAAATAAGTTTAAAATTATTATAAGGGAATCATTAATTTTCAAAGTCGCCCTCAGTTAAAATAGAATTGAAAAAAAGGATCATTTTTCAAGCAACAAGCTTACACTAATGTAGTGACAATTAAGGGGTATCGTTATCATAATAATAATAATAATAAATTGAAGAAAAAAACTCATCCTAATACTAAAAAATATAAATAAATAAGAGTCGGTTAACGAGAATCATACCCCTATGAGCATTACAAATTCGGAAATACTAGTTTGTCCCATGAATTTATCAGGACCGTTCATTTGTTTTTAAAGATTTTTGAAGATGTATATGAAAAAAATTAAATAATTTATTTGTATTCATAACCGTTTCCAAAAGTGAAAAACTAGTTTTTGTATAAATAAAAAAAAAAAAACCCAGCAGTAATTCGGAGAGAATGCTACTTGTAAAGAGTAGATCTATTTATCATTTTTTTTTTATCATCTTCTTATTATTTCATAATATATAGGTTTATAAATAAAATATAATAAATAATACCTAATTATTTAATATCATATCGTAAAATATGAAAAGTATATAAAAATTGAGATAACGAGCAAGATTACTCAACTTGCAAATTTGAGCCTGACGATATGGGAAAGTTGCAGGTATAAAAAAAAGAGCACTCGTGAGTGCTACCCAATCAGATTTGCTAATGCTAGCTGGTCCTCACTGGATTACTGCCACTGGTGCAAATTGAAATTGAAATTGAAATTGAAATTTTCCAGTAACCTCATTTACTCCCCAATGTATGTATGACTTAAGAAGGGAAAACACTTTCATAGAAAATAATTAAGATTTCGAATGATCGAAAACGGAGGCCTCCTGAAACTGCTGGCATTCTGTCCACTACCCCATACTCCATTCGGCACCGCCTCAAAATACTCGATGCACCGCTAGCGCCAGCTTGCCACCACTTCCACAGGCTTACTCAGTAAGGAAACTACATTTCTCAAAGAGAAAACGTGTCCGGTTGACGTGCTCTACGAACTATGCCAGATTATGCATCTTCTAATGACCAAACCAGACTAAAAAAAACTGTACGCTACGAATTACGAGGATGACAATGAAAAAACTGACAAAATTAAATTTCATTAACTAATTTTAAACAACAAACGAATAATAAAAAAAAGTACACTTTTTAATGATTTCTTAGCAAGGATTTTGATCAGAGGCATTGAAGAACTGGGACTCGAGCTTGGACCTACAAACGGGACACGCCGAATGCTTAGAAAGCCAAGTGTCCGCGCACTCCACATGGAACCCGTGGTTGCAACCTGGAATCAGTCGTGCCAGTTGTCCGCTCTCGATCTCGTCGAGACAAACTGCGCACTCCGTCCCCAACACCAACTCTTTTCCGGTGACCTTGGGCAGCTTCTCTAGTTCTGCCACTGACAAACCATTCTGGATTGCTGGCTTTACCGGAAACTGTGGCTCGTTCTCGGAATTCTTTACGTACCATAACAGACAGATGTAGAACAGGTACACCACGATGGTGCCGGCGCAAGGTAGAAAGAGGGCCAAGAAAACCCAAACGATCATTGTTTAGGGTGGCCGGAAGAGAAGGGACTGTGATGAGTAAAGAGGCTTGGTGGACACCATAGCGCGCGATTAGGGTTGTGGGAAATTGATGAATTTATATAGCCAGGCTGGGGTTGCTTGGGTGGGTGTGTAACCGGTTCGAAGAGTATTCTGCGGTGGGAAAATGTGGCAGTTTTCAGTGTGCGATTGAGGTGGCGTGGATTTGTTTAAGGTGGTGAAAACGCGCTTAGAGCCAAAGTTAAAAGGACACTTTTAACTAACGTGAGATAATTTGATTTTGACCATTCCACTCGTATTATATTCCCACGTTAAAATAGTTATTTTTTAATTATATAATAATAAAATAATATGAAATTAATTTTATTTTGATTATTTTATTTACATCAAATTTTTATATTAGGTTATCTATTTACTCATTATATAATATTAAAATAATATTAATTTAAAAAATATTTAATTTTATCATATTTAATTTATTTAATTTTATCCAAACACATGAAGACATGCATTATTAAAAACTTAGAAATATAACATCTTACATTCATGACTTATGGTTATCGATGCAGGCCAATGCCACCATGTTAGTAAATAAAAAGGACATCATAAAATAGAAAGGAAAACATTTATGCACAAAGTCTTTCATAAAAAACACTTGCTTGAAAGTAGTTGTGATGAGAAGAATAAAGAGAAACAATAATAAAATATAAATTTGATCTATGTACAATAACAATCAAGTTTGGAGTTTATTTTGAAAGTTACCGTAGCTAAAATCTTTTTTGTTTTTACTTTAGCTAATCCATTGCAGTTGATTTTTGTTGTCTAATAACTAAATATATGATGGATTTAGCTTTTAGCTAATCCATTGTATAGGAAGAATTAGGAAGCAAAACTGATCAAATTTAAGGATAAATTGTTATTTGAAATTCGTTTATACCATTCATTATGTATATAATATAATTTGATTTTTAAAAATTATTTACAAAATTAAATTATAACATGTAAATAATGTGTGGTGTAAAGGATTTCAAATAAAATTATTTAAATTTAAATAAAGATAAAAAATATAGATAAATAGTTCAGTCAAATGTTAAAGAAAAATGCTATTTGCAAGCGCATGGGGTAAACGGCTTGCAATCGGCACGCCAGTGTTTTCATTTTTCCGTATCTCTTAATTTCGTTCTCTCTCTCTTTAGAATTTTTCAGTTGTAATCCCTCCCTCTCCTTGCCTCCAACCGATCTCTCCCTCCCTCTCTCCATTTCCTTTCTCTCTCCCTCTCCCTCTCCCTCTCCGTATAAGCAGATAGCCAATATTCTAAACAAACTTCAATAGTTCAATTACTATTTTTCTTTTTTCTTTTTCGGTGTTTCTTTGTTTGCATCTGAGCACAGAGTAACTAAAAGACTGGATTAAGGAAACAATCCCTTTCTAGTCTCTCCCCGTGGATCCCTACCAGTCAGTGGTGTTTCTCCGGTGATCCCATTCTCAACATTACATTAGCCTCTGTTTCTTCTTCTACATTTATGAGGAACATTTGTCGTTCCTTGTCCCTAGACCCAACCCACAAACCCACAGATCCTCTCTTTGACCCTCGATGAGCAATGGTCCAGGGAGCACGCATGCCGGTCTGGACTATGATCGATGCTCGTGCAACTGGATGGATGGGCCACCTGGTGGTGGACGACAGAGCTTCAGTGGGCCTGTGCTTGTGTAGTGGGTCCGGTGTTGGGCGAGAGAGACGGTAAAGCCGATGCTTGTGCCGCTGGAAGGGTGGGCCGCCTGGTGGTGGACAGAGCTTCACTGTGGTGGGTGAAGCCGGTGCTGGGCGAGAGGGAAACTCGAAGGACGCGGATGCGGAAGAGACAAAAATGAAGAAGAGAGGGGTTATGGGCAGAGGAGAAAGAAGCAGGGAGAAAAAGAAAGAAAAAGAGAACAAATATATGAATAGCATATCATACATAAACTATCAAATTTAATTTATAAAATACTAATATTTCATCATTAAATAAATGATGAAATTTTATTAAATATTTTTAAGAAATTAAAACCATATAAATAATTAGAGTTTTAACATAATTTAAGTATGATAATATCCTTGATTAACTAAATAAATAGCATATCATACATAAACTATTAAATTTAATTTATAAAATACTAATATTCCATCATTAAATAAATGATAAAATTTTACTAAATATTTTTAAGAAATTTAAACTATATAAATAATTAGAGTTTTAACATAATTTAAATATGATAATATTCTTAATTAACTAAATTAAGCAAATGTGCGTGGGGAAAGAGAGAGAGGGAGAAAGGAAAAGTGGGGAAAAATGTTGATTTTTAGGTTTTAAATTCCAACCATTCATATTTAATTTTCAGATTTAATTTAACAGTAGAAGTTTAAATATTGATTTAAACTAACATAAAATAGATAATTAAAATATAAATATTCTATCATACACTTAAAATTAACTTTAATTTTAAAATACTAATTTTTCATCATTAAATAAAAGATAAAGTTTTACTGAACATTTTTAAGAGAATAATATTATATCATACACTTAAAATCAACTTTAATTTATAAAATACTAATTTTTCATCATTAAATAAAAGATAAAGTTTTACTGAACATTTTAAAAGAATAATATTATATCATACACTTAAAATCAACTTTAATTTATAAAATACTAATTTTTCATCATTAAATAAATGATGAAGTTTTATTGAACATTTTTAAGAGAAAAAAACTATCTAATTAATTTGAATTTTTAATATAATTTAAATTTTATAATAAATAATAAACATAAATAAATAATAATTTTACTATTATATATTAAACTATTTTAATATTCAAACGTACATTTTAATTTTTTCTTTCAATTTGGCAGACTGCTAGTGTGTATATATATATTATACGTGGATCAATTGTCTATAGGGCTTCGAGCCTCTACAACCCTAATGATTCATTGAGCAGGGCAGGGAGAATTTCAACAAGTATTTGTGTAAGTGAAATAACCCAAGTGTAAATTTAATAAAAGTTGCACTTTTCGGCATCAAGTCACAAGTGTTGCATTAATTTTTTTTTTTTTTTTTTTTGTAAAAAGTAATGTTAGGTATAAGTTATAAATATATACACATTTTATAAAAATATGGGTTTCATAAAAAAAAAAAGAGTTTTTACACTTTTTCATAAAAAAATTATTTTTTGTAAAAGATTTAGACGAGACTTGTGCATTGTATATACGAATACAATAATCATGGCCCAATATTCACTATTGCCACTAGCTATTGGGTCGTCATACAAAATATAGTTGCTTCCATCGTTTATAAGTGGGATGGACCCAAAGGAAATCATTTTATTAGTAACATTCTTGAGAGATTACTGTATGTCTATGATCGAAATTATTAAATAATTGTGGAATATAAATGATGTGCTACTTTCGAGTTTTAACAATAGAGAAATAATAGAGCCACCCAAAAAGTGTACATGACTTATTTTGTATTGATTTTTTTAAATTTTTTTTACTTAATGATTAAGAAAGTGTTTTTTAATAATTTTGTGATTTTTTTTTTAAAATTTTTAAATGGGTTTAAAAAATGTTTGAAAAAAAATAGAAACAAAAATAAAATTAAATCTCTGCACTATTCGATAGAAAACAAGTATAGAGATTTTTGTGGCCTTGGCACCACTCTTAACAATAAGCCATGACATTAATGCTTACATAAGCATTAGTTTTCAATGATATGACATTCTTTAATAGGTTAAAAATATCAAGTGTCTACTTAATAATTATTCGTCTTCACATTATAATGATTTTAGTTAAGAAAATTTAATCCAAAGTAAAAATACCTTGAAAACCCATCTGTCAATTATCACGCCGAATGTCCGCCCTGCAATAATGAAATGTAGAGAACATTCGTCGACTTTCAAGAGCCGAACGAATGAACGATCAATCTTCTTCTCAACTCTTCCATTTGGGCCGTTTTCATAATATTCTAGCTGTGTGAAAGAAGATTTTAAGAAGATACTTGCGTACTCTGGTCATCTTGTACAGATATTGGAGAACGATGTTTTTACGACCGTTTTGTGCCTAATTAAGATTTCTTATTTTGTAAATTTTTATGGTTTTAGAATCCATGGTATTATTTAAAAATTTTTACACCTATTCACATGATATAATTTGATTAAAATTTATTTTTTAAATCAAATTATATAACGTGAATATGAAAGGAGCAAACGTCTTTAATTATTTATGGCCATTAATTGGCCATAAATGTGTCCTGCTCAGCCACTTTATTATTAACCATTCCGAGCCTAGAAGGAAAAGCAAAAGATTATCATGTTGCTGAGCCATGAGAATCAGCTTTCTTCTTCGTCTTTTCATTCTTTGTACTCGATCACGTTCATTCTCAGTTCATACCTCCTGCAAAATTTGATGGGTTCGTGTACAAGATTCGGCCTGTTAACAAGGATACCATCGTGATCGATGCGTTCTTGACCCTGTCTGCCCCTATAGTCGGGACTCGTGGCCACCTCTCAAACAAGCCGTCCAACACTACGGTCCCCGTGTTGGGCTCACCCTTCACCTCTTCCCTTTACCGTCAGTTGCTTGAGAAAAGATTAATGCAGCTGTGAATTATGCAACTGTCCTGTAATTGTTTTAAAAAAAGTGAATAAAATATAAGATTCGTATAAAAAAAATTAATTTTTTAATAGTAGATCCTACTCTTTTTCAAAACGATTATGCAATATTTACGCATTTTACAGTTGTATGTAGAATTACTCTCAATAGAAACTGATTAATCCAAACTAAATCTGTCTTTGTGATGTATTTTTGCTAATTAGTGATATAAAAAAAGGTTAATTACTCCTATCTACTTTAATTTGCAGCTGGCCGAGGAAAGATTTGTGTCTTGTAGGTTGCTCTAATACTTGAGTTCTTTTTGTTGCTGATTGTTTTGTGGGGAAACAAGATGCAGTTACCATGATAATGCGTTCGTTGCCTCTCGTGCTTTACACATTGTGAACCTTGCCTATAAACATGTGAAATTGTAAAATCCAAACTTGCCAAAATAAAAAGACTTTCATATAGAATTTCTCATGAACAACAAGATAATTAAAAGCACATTTGTTTTTTAATTCCCATAGAATGGAATAGAATGATCATTTTATCGTTTAATGAGTTACTTTACCAAAGATATAATATAAATAATCTAATCTATTTTCTTTTATCAATTTAAACTTTTAAGGATAAATAATAATTATAACATCATATCAAAACAGATCAGATTCAAACACGTTTACGCGTTTTTGTTTAAAATAGCGATCCTTTTGTCATCTCATTTTAATGGTCCACCAACATTTTAAAAGCCTTCTGATTTCTAAAGTTGCTATAATCGATACGGTGAATTATAAAATTCACCATAAATCTATTAGTAGTGGGTAACGGTTCAGAGCCAATGCGCATTGAACCATTATTAATGGGCCATTAATGCGCATATTGTTGGGAGAAAAAGGCATGTATAATTTTTTTACAATTATTTTTATAATTATATTTTAAAATAGGATATTTATATAAAATAATTTTACTTTTTAAAATTATTTTATAAAAATATTATTAATTTATAATATAATTATATAAAAAGTTAAAAAAAAAATGTATATCCATCATTTTCCTAACTTCTTATTTCTCTCCAACTTTTTTGTTTTGATAAAAAAATGTTAAAAAACCTTTGATCAATGAAGGAATGAAGGATCAATGGTTGGGATAAGCACTCAGCACTATCAAGCTAAAGTTATTGAGCTGAAATAATTTTATGCAAATTGATTGTGCAATATTGGATCCTGTATTTGGTAATTAATGAAACATATGGTTTATGTAATAAATAATTAGAAAATTTGGACGCAATCTGGATCTGAAATCAGAATTTTCTGCCTTAACTGTGAGAAAACTGCTATAGCCCATGGTTACTGACTTGGGCCTCTGGCCATCTTCCCCATGGCTCGACACGGTCAGGCGTGACCCACCCCTCGATCTGTTGAAAGCACTGGGAACACGGGGATGGAGGCAAGGTTTTTCAGGTTAATGTTCGGATTCTAATACTGCAACACTCGAAAAAGTTGAAAAGTGTAACACGTAAATGTATGTTTGATTTTACTGGGAAATTTATGATGTGATTTACTGTTGTATATTAGTAGATTTAATTTAACGTATTTAATCACAACAATTTGTAAACTTTATTTTACAAGATTTATTTATAAATTTAACATTTCTCTTAAGTAAAATATAGCTCTGGTCAAACACCCACAAAAACTATGCATCATCAATCTTATAGCTCTGGTCAGACACCCACAACTAGGGCGGTTCGACCCGACCCCCGACCCGACCCGACCCAAAACCAATGTTCCGACCCGACCATATTATCCGATTACCCGAACCGGCTATATTACCCGCTTAACCGAACCGTAAAATTTCGGAAATTACTCGATTAACCGATTTTTTTTTAAATTTTAATTAATTAATTTATTTTTAATGTTGATATTATAATATTGTTGAGGATTGCCCACGTAGTGTTGAGGATACAATTGTTCTCTAGTAAGCATGCCATTAAGCCGTAGCATACAAAGATCTCATCTCTCCAGAATAATTTTTTGGGTTGAAATTGAATGAACAACAAGAGTAATGCCATTAAGTCCCAAGAACCTCGCATGCAAGGTTGTACAGATAATGGTATTATCATAATCATGGGTTCCTTTTGGAAAAAGAAGTCCAAGATAAACAAATACTCATCAATATATAATATGTGAATCATACAAAACCAGTATAATATAAAATGATCATAATGATATTCATCTTGAGTATCATTTCCAAACTTATGTACCTGGTCTTACATGGGCATAATCCCAGTTTACAAGATCAAAAATAACAAAAATTCCCATATTACCTAAGAGGACAAGTCAGAATAGCATAAATTAGTCAATGATCATCAGTTGGGTATGGGTTTGAAAGGAGACTTCACAATTGTTTCCTAGTCTAGTGACAAATCTCACTCATTGCAACTCATTGAAGAACTTGGACTACCCACCTGCAAAGACAATTCAAGCATACAAATGGTATAAGAATTAATTAACTCAAGCATATTTGAAGCATATACGAGAAACAATCAAATAAGGAATTTCAATAACCACCTTGAATTCAAGTATGGAAAACTCAAGTAATATTCAATCGACCTCATTTAAAATAGTCATCATCATCTCTACATGAAAAAAAAATTATGTTAAAAATCTAATTAATTGAAATGACTATATGAAAATATTCTTCAAATATGAATATCTAGTAATATCTAACTTGTAGCTTTTCGCATCTTCCATTACATATTGAGAGTCATAATTAACGGAGGGAGCCATCAACCAATTTTGTGTGCAGATAAGAGCTTCAACTGTTGCAGGGGCCAATGAGCTGCCGAATGAATCTAAAACACGACCTCCAACGCTAAATGCAGACTCGGAAGCAACAGTAGATATGAGAATAGTTAACACATCTCGAGCTATATTGGCAAGGATCGGAAAATTGATTGAATTCATCTTCCACCACATTAAAATATCAAAGTTGGGTGTCAATCCTTCAAGGCTCCCATAAAATATCAATCCAACTCTGATTTGGACTCTATGACAGCCTTTGATGCTTGATACTGCCGATACTTACTATAAATATCCGCCGCATTATAAGGCATCGTGTTGCTTTGACTCTCATCAACACTTGAACCTACATTGGATTTTGAATATTGTTTATACATCCGCTCAATCATCATCTTTAACCTTGTAACAAGTTCGGACGCTCGTTCATAGACAAGAAAATCTGTAAACCAAAACTTCCAACTTGGCGCGCGGATCAAGCACAGCCGCAATAAATAAGATTTTGTTTACTTTCTCAAAATCCCCCCAATATTTGTCATATTTCAACAGCATCCTCTTCGACATAATTTTCAACATATCATCATCACCCATAGAAAATTTGATAAAATGGTTATAGATTGAAGCTATTTCTCTAATAAACAAATGTGAAGTTGCATAAGTTGAGTCTGAAATCCGCAAGGTGATATCATAAAAAATCTTTAAAAATTGTACAAAAATCTTGACCATTTTCCAATTATTTAAAGTTGGTGGTCCTTCTCCAATCTCACGTAAATGCGGACCAAACTGATTGTCTTCATCTTGCATCACCTCAAAAGCCGCATAATAATTAAGAGCTGCATTCAACATCAAATGTGTTGAGTTCCACCTGGTTGGAACATCAAGAGAAAGAAGCGCACCACCTAAGATATTTTGTCTCTCCGCGCATGACTTGAAATTTTCAAGTATTGCAGGGGAAGACTTCACATATTTCACCGCATTTCGAATCTTCACAATTGATCTATCAATTTCTTTCAAGCTATCATGGACAATCAGATTTAAAATATGTGCACAACATCTTATGTGCATAAGGTCATTGTCTAGTTCCAAAATTTTGGTAATCTTCCTCAAATAATCAATGGCAGTAGTATTAGATGATGCATTGTCTACTGTGATTGTAAATATCTTCTTTATGCCCCATTTAAGTATAGATGACTCGATCTCTCTTCCTATTATTGTCCCTCTATTATTAGGAACTTTCATAAAGCTTATAATCCTTT
This sequence comes from Juglans cinerea, assembly GCA_961763995.1. Taxonomy (NCBI): domain Eukaryota; kingdom Viridiplantae; phylum Streptophyta; class Magnoliopsida; order Fagales; family Juglandaceae; genus Juglans; species Juglans cinerea. The sequence continues at coordinate 28,363,229 of CAUIVZ010000005.1, forward strand.
TATGCAAAACCCAATCATCATCAATAAAATGAGATGTTATGCACATATAGTTAAGATTTTGCACTGATGTCCACATGTCAATAGTGATGCAAATCTTATAATTTGATGCTATGAATATGTCATTTAACTTGTCTTTTTCTGACAAGTACATTTTGATACAATCTCGCATAATAGTAATGCGAGAGGAGATTAAAAATCTAGGCTCAACTTTGTATTTATCTCGCATAATAGTAATGCGAAAGGGGGCCAAAACATTTAATAAATACTGTATTTATCTCTCTTCAATTACACCATTTAATTTGAGTAGACAGACGGAGAAGGTATCATCAATCTCTAGCTCTGTAGGATCCTCACCACCTAACGCATTTTGTTGCTTTAAATAATTGTATTGAGACTTTTTAAAAAGTGTTATCATTGAGGACAATATTATTAGTGATAGATTGTTGCCTATATTTCTATTTTTAGTATGGGAGAAAGTTATGCAAATTGTAATAATTTTCAATCACATGTCTGGTAATTCCAAAATGTTTATAAAAACATTATGTCTATCATTTTTAGAAAAAAATTTAATAAATCTGGTTCATCATTTTGAGAAATAAAAACATGTAAGTTAACAATGGGTAGAGAAACAAAAGATATTTCTCATTGTTGTTCCTCTTGTAAAACAAGAGAAAAATACTTTATTAAGAGGAGGCAGAGGCTCCAAAAGTAGAATTTGTGCACGAGTAGATGCAAAAGATTCATTCAATCCCATAAAAAATTGTAAAACATGTTCATGTTGAATATAGTAGTTCAACATTCGTACAGTTCCATAAGAACAAGTAGGAAAAGACTTGTAATTAGTAAGTTCATCCCAAAGTCCCTTAAGACGAATAAAATAATTACTCACCGAAAAAGAACCTTGAGAGAGATAGGAAATCGATTTCTGTGACTGAAAAATATGAAGTCCATTTTTCTAAGAAAATCGTTCCTTAAGATCTGGCCAGATCTCACAAGAAGTTGTAATATACAAGATATTAGAAGAAGTTTCAGGATAAACAGAGTTTAAAATCCAAGATATCACTATATTGTTACATTAAAGCCATGGAGAAATAAGAGAATCTGTTGGATCCGAAGGTTTAGGAATGGATCTATTAATGAATCTAAGCTTGTTGTTTGCCGAGAGAGTCATAGACCTTGATCGAGACCAGGCATGGTAGTTCTCACCGAGAAGAGATTGTGTAATCAAGAGAATACCAGGACTGTCACTAAGATGAAGAAAATAAAGAGAAGTGGCATCCTTGGAGATGGATTTATGAGTCGGCGCCATAGAAGCAATAAAAAAAGACGTCTGATATCATATAAAACGTAAACCCTAGCAGAGCACGAGAAGGGTGAAACCCTAGCAGACCAAAGGTCGAGAGAGAGGGGAGAGAGAATCTTCTGGAAGAAGGGAAAAATATTATTATGTAAAATGTCTTTACATCCATGTACAGTCGTAATATTTATAGTAATACGTGAAGAAATAGAAGACATGTGACTAACATGCGATATAAAGATGAATAAAATATCCAACTTAGAAAAGATTAATAAAATGAATAAAAGACTTAAAATTAATAAATTTAATTCCTGATAGTGTCTGACATGCATGTTTTTTTGAAATTAAAGAAGTATTTTTAATAAATTTTTTGTAATTTTTATTAAATAATTATCATGATAATTTTTACTAATAAATTAAATGTTTTTTGTAATTTTTTATTTAATAATTAAAGAAGTATTTTTTAATAAATTTATGATTATTTTAAAATATTTAAGAGATTTAAAAAAATATTTGAAAAAAAATTACACGGTAAATATTCTCAATGGAGTTTATCCGTTCCGTGTAGCATTGTCCATTAGAAAAATGACAAACAGGAATTCAAGATGAACCATTTAGATCGATGACAACCTCGAATACATCCCTGAATCGATAAATCCTGTTCCTTTAGACAAATCATAACTCTTGAGAAAATACAAATAAAAATAAATAAAAGAAAATATAACTTTTTAATATTTAATTAAAAAAAATTATTTAAAAGTGCAAAATACACATTTATCTTATTGAAGTGATAACACTTTATTTATTTAAAAGATTTAAAATTAAAATCTAATAGGACTAGCTTGGTTATATCAACTCAAATTATCTCATCTCATTTTATTTTATATAATTATTATAATTTTTTTAAATTCTCACATAAAATATAATCATTTTTAAAAAAATAATAATATAATAATATTTTATCTAACTTTTAATAAAATATCTCATCTACTTTTAATAAAATATCTCAATCTCATTTCATTTAAATTACATAACCAAACAAGCTTATAGTATCAATAAAATAGGATGATCCGTGGGCGGCTTCCATGTTAGTTAACTAACATGGACGCTTTAACGGTTTAATTCAGATTGGAATAACGTTAAAAATAGAGATAAATTGCTTTTGAGTGGTTTATACGAACGAGTTCCATTTTTAGTGGCCATTCAAATTAACGAAGACCTCAAAAATGGAGAGTCCAAAGCACAAGACCCTGATATTGCAATCGGCTTTGTTCTTCTCGCTCTTTCTACTCTCTGTTCTCCATGCTCCTGCCCAGACCTTGCCACCTGCAAGGGTTGACGGCTTCGTCTACAAAAATACCCCAGTTGACTCGGATACGATCATTATTGAAGCGTTCTACGACCCGGTCTGCCCCGATAGTAGGGACTCCTGGCCTCCTCTCAAACAAGCCCTTCGCTACTACGGCCCTCGCGCTTGGCTCGTCGTTCACCTCTTCCCCTTGCCGTCAGTAATTTTGTTTTCTTTTTTCTCATTATTCATTTAGATTCTCCGTTTGGTTGCCGTGAAATCCGTGGTTGAATCTTGAAATTTCCACAGCTATAGAGGATCAAGTAGTGTTGATCCTTTTTTAAAATTATTTTTACTCTATAATAGTTGTCAATTCGATATTCAATAGCTAAATTCAATTCCAACAATACGCCTAATTGTGGAAAAGTTTAATGTCCTGGAATCATAATTTACTGTGCGTGGAGTTTATTCGTTCAGATTGTTTAGTACTCAGCCATGAATTTAAGCTCTTCTTGAGCATAATTAGGTTTACATCTTATTTGTTAATGACCCAGAAACGAAAGAACGTTTCTCATTTGTTAGTTTAAGAACTCATCCATGAATATCCATATCTTTTTTTGCCTTGGCTTAACACTTTTTATTTTTATTTTTTATATTTTTAATTTTTTTGTCTTGAGCATCACCGTTGATGGACATAGAACTTAACTGTGGTACATGGAGCATTACCATGACACGAAAATACTTTTTTCATGTTGCAATCGCATTTTTCAGCGTTCTTTTCTTTTGTATGTACTGCCTCATAGTCATTCCAGTATGTATATCAATGTGCGTTGTGCTTGCTCATTTCCATATTGGGTTCAAAATGTCAGACATAACATCACAAAGCCAAGCCACTATCTATTGGCAATACTTGTAACTCGCGCAATAAAATGTCACTGTGTCGTGATTATATGATCACGTTGAGATGTGTGAGCCCAATTCCTAAATATGATTGGGCTCCATGTGTAGGCAGCCAACGAAAACGATGCTTGAGTAGAGATGTTAATAACGTCATTAACCTTGATGTTGATGATCTTAGATGTTGTCCTTCCAGAAATATGATTGATCTTCTCTCTGAAAACTGCAGTTACCATGACAATGCTTTTGTTGCGTCTCGTGCTTTGCACATTGTAAATTCATTGAATGATTCTGCCACTTTCCCCTTGCTGGAGCACTTCTTCAAGTATCAGGTTAGGGTTTTCCAGTATCTATGGCATAGTCTTCTCTTGCCATGAAAATTCCTTTGAATTTAGTGTAATATGGTATAGCATATAGACATTGACCTGTACCCACGCCATCCCTAGTTGTGTAATTTTTTTTTCAGTTTTGCATTGAAATTTCACTTTGAATTGATCCATATTGAGTGTTGAAATTATTTGGTTGCTAGTTTTAGCACAGACTTTCATGACTTAAATTCTAGCAATTTTTGTGAAACTGCTGGTATGTGTTGTTATTGCTCTTTCTCATCACTCCATACCTTATTGGTTGATGATGTGGTCTCTCTCTCCCTTTCTCTTTTTCCTTCCCTCTTCCGTTGAATCTTTGATCTCTCCACCTTGTAACTCTGTCAGCAGTTAATTTTCTCTGAAGCATCTGGGGCAATTAAGTTCTATGAATCCATGTTCCTTTTTGTTTCTTCAACTTTTCATTCTGTTGTGTAAGATCTTGGTGATGGCCCTGATTGTTTTATTGATGACGAGATACCCCTTGCATGGACTAACCCTGGAGATATTGCTGTCGTCACTCATCTAATTTGGAAATTGAGTTACTGTTACACATTAGAGAAAAGTGTCAAAGTCATCATTTTTCCTGGTCAATTTTCTTTTGAAACTCTGGATCCTACATACTGCGATTTGGTTGGTCTCTTTCTATTTTTATGAACAACAATTTGTCTGCTGTTGATAAGTAGCCATATACTCTCTTTTTGGTTAGACATTGAACTTTATGTGGACTAAACCTCTTGCCTATTATGAAGCAGGGGAAATTTTACAATGCCCAAACCCGGAACTTGTCCAGGGCTCATGTTGTTAGCGAAATTGTGAAGTTTACAACAGAAGTAGTCGGGAACTCCTATTATAGTGCTGTTAAATCCGGCTTTAATGACACAAAAACTGATCTGAAAACAAGGGTTTCCTTCAAGGTGAGACTATCGGTTTCATGTTTAAATATGTTTCAACATCTCATATGCTGTGGTATCCCAACATCTTATCTGACCGGAACATCACCTTTATTCTAAGCAACAAACACGCTGCCTATTCTTCCCCCTTTCATCCGTTGACTTTTTATTTATTTATTTATTATTTAATTTGATTTTTGTAATAACCATTCATGGGGTAATATCTTTTGTCACGCAGTATGGTGCTTCCAGAGGTGTATATGGGACACCTTTTTTCTACGTAAATGGATTTTTGTTGGCTGATGCTGGCTCCTCTATAGGCTTCAGTGGATGGAGAAACATCATCGATCCATTAATTCGTGCACACGGCGTCAAGAGCGACGACACACTGCATTTCTTCCTATGAACTATTTGATTTCACCTTACCAATAGGCAGTAGTGCTGAGTTCTGTAGCACTATCCCAGTAGCTGCCATGGGTTTGTAATTTAATCCTGCAACAAAGGCTTTCCCATAAAATAAAGAATGTGAAATGCAGTTTGATTATGAAATTTGTGTATGGTATCCCCATCTTTGTGCTTGGGGCAACGACGCAGCTAGTGAGGTTCTAACCGAGGCATGTCTAATGCTGGTTGAAAAATATTTCCAAACCCCCTCGTCGGCCTGCCTACAAAATGTGCAGACGACCCCAAAAAAGGCCATTGTGGTGCCGACCATTGGTACGTTGACCGCGGACTAGCGAGGGGTGACCAATTACAATAATTTGAAACCTTTTGATCCTCCAAATCATGTTTTTACATGCGAGAAATGATATTTTTAATTCTAGAATATACAGATTTTGTGTATTTCTTTTTAAAAAATAAGTAAATTTGAGATTTATATAAAAAAAATTATTATTTTTAATCATACTAATTTTTTTCAAATAAAGTGCGTGTAGTTTGCATATCTCATGATATAATTATATCTATGATTTTTTTTTTTCTTATTCGTCAAATTCTTTGTCACTGGTATCCAAAATGCAATTAGGAGTGAGGTTAGCGACATGAAACCCTGCGTTGTTCCCGCTAAATGTGCGGTCCTAATCACGTGTCTGCATAAATGAGGAAGAGTAAAGTTATTCACACGGCTCTCAATCCCGCTAGAGTTATCATTGTATTTTTTTTTTACTTAATAATTAAGTAAATGTTTTTTAATAATATTATGATTTTTTTATTTTTTTTTTAAATATTTTATAATATTAAAAAAATACATATAAAAAAATAAAATAAAAAAACATAATATTTTACATTAACGATAACTCTCAACGAAATTGGCAACGGTGACCCTAGAGCCAGCCAACGCAGAAAGAATAATGCTAGAGTCCGCTGGGTTCCTGGGAGCTCCAGCTAGACTTTAGCATATGTTTTTTTTTTTTTTTATGTATTTTTTAAAAATATTAAAAAAATTTATGTAAAAAATAACTTTAAAAAAAATATATAAAAAAAATACATATTAGAGCCGGTAAGAACACCCAGCAGAGCCCCAAGCGGCTCTAGCATTGTCCCTGTGCAAAGAGAATCTGGCGCTCCACACAGAAACTTAAGTTTTTGTTTTTAGTTTTCTAACAAAAATTACGATTTCATTTAATGGGATTTATGCATTGACAAGTGCTATAATGTCCTGTCAACTGCTAAAGGGTGTAAAACTTGGTGATCATATTTGTTGACACCTGGAGCGTTTTTTCTTTCTGTTTTTTAGGATCAAGTCCTAGAACTTAGCCAAGAGATTTGCGACAGTATCCTCCTCTCTTGTGCGTATTTATTTGCTTTCGGTTGAACTTGAATAGAAATGGGTGTTAAATTGTGTTAACCGATTGTATTCGGATCGTGTCAATATATATATATATATATATATATATAAAATTATATTATATAAGTTAATTCTAATTCAATTCGTTAATCTTATTGTGTCAAAATCTTAAACTCTAACACGACCTATTAACATAACGAGTTGTGTCGTGTCAATCCATTTTGACCTGTTTATGTAAATAGGTTGAACAGACCTAAAATTAATTCGTTTAACCTAGTTAAGTTTAGTATAATTTTATATAAATATTAAAATCATAATATCTATAAAAAATATAAATTTAACTATAAATTTAAAATTACAATTCAAATAATAAAAATATCGAAATTAAAATCTCAACAATTTTATTTTTAGATATAATAATATAATTTTAACTTTAACTTTCCTAACGGGTCAAAATGGGTTGATTTGTTATCAACACGTTAAGCAATCGTGTCTTAACGGGTCAACCCGTTCTGACCCAAACCCGTTAAGATTAAATCCTAATCTATTTTTATCATGTCGTGTTCGTGTTAGGTTAACGGATCATATAACATATTACCACCCCTACTCGAACTTCGATATCGGCTCTAGTATCCAAGCTATACTTGGGCCCAGGCCCATTGAAAAAGAGTAACACTATAGCTGCCGAATCCTTCGGATAAATATATTTTCAACTTGTTTTTTTATATTTTCTTTAGAGTCATGTTAGGCTACTGTCCAACAATGACCGTTGGGTGTGCCACCTAGCTCAAACTTAGTTTTTTATTTTTATTTTTTTAGTATATTTAAATATTTTTAAAAAATAAAAAATACATCAATAAACTAAAAATCACTTTTCTAATCGTTAAGTAAAAAAAAAATTAAAATACATGAACCGTTAAAGTGAGGGGGCAAACTATTATTTTTATTTTTTAAATATTTTTTTTAAAATTATAATATTATTAAAAAATACTTATTTAATTATTAAATAAAAAAAATTGAATAAAAAAAAGGTCACTGAACCATCTCCATGGCCCAAGCATTTCCGATTAAAAAAGTAAACTGGATTAAAAATAAATAAATATTTTTAACTATAAATAAATTTTATAATAATAAATTTATATAAATTGACATAATTTAACCAGATATCATTTTATTATAAAATTATTTTTATTACAAACTATAAAAGAAAATATTATTATGACTTTTAAATATGTCCATTTATATATTTTTTATTTCTTTCATTCTTTTTAATAATATCTCATTACCATTCACAGATTTCAACTCATAATTATTCACAAATCATCTCAACTCATCTCATCTTATCTCTCAATCTAAACGGGGCCTAAATATATTTAAAAAAATCATGGGCTGGTTTGGTTACAAAAACCAAACTATCTCATCTCATCTTATCCGATATAATCATTATAACTTTTTCAAACTCTCTCATAAAATATAATAAACAATTCAATTTTTTCAAATAAAAATAAAAATAATACTATAATAATATTTTATTTAATTTTCAACAAAATATCTCATCTGAACTATATAATCAAACGAGTGCTTATACTATTGTGTATATTTGAAGTTCATATTTAATATACACTATCCATCCATAAAATAAAGAAAAAATCTACATAATCTCCGCATATCATATTTTTTTTAATTTTTATTTTATCAAATATTTGATATATGAATAATGAATAGAAGAATTGAATTAGTTTAAAAGGAATAAATTAAAAATTTTTTATTAAAAAAATATTAAGAAATTTTAAAATTTTAAAAAATATGGTGCACGAAGGTGAAGAGGGTCGGTAACATTGCTCTAAAATAAAACAAGAAAAGAACATCGGAGAGTAAAAACAAAGGTTTCACACCTGACCGTAAAGGGAGGGAAAATAAAAACCTGAAAGAAAGATTTGGTTAGGGCAATTTCGAAGTTACCGACCTACGGTATATAAAGAGCGAATGTCCTATATGCAAATTAGGGCGTAAAAGAATAACGAAGCCGTAGAAGAGGGCTCTTTCTTGGTGGTGGAGCAAACTTATCCCAACGAACCACGGTAAATGACCCTGTAGATCGAAACCAAGCATTATATTTCTTCACTTGGAAACCCTAGCTGATTTTCGTTCTTTTCTCTGATATAACTTTTCTTTCCTTTCTGTGATAGTCAATCTTTAGTTTCGTGCTTTCATTTTTCTTTTGTTCTCTTTGTTTTCGTGCTTGGTTCTGATGTGCTTTTGGGGTTTCTGTTTCTGGTTTTGTGTTTTGGATTTCAAAATCGTTTTTGCAGAGAAGATGGATCGGTACTAGAGAGTGGAGAAATTGAGAGCAGAGACGCCGATTGATGCGAATGAGATTCATATTACAAGTCTGGGAAGGATGCGCAACTATATCACCTATGCCATGAGCCTGCTTCAAGTATCTCTCTTTCTCTCATCTCTCTCCAATTTCTCTTTGCATGTTTATATTGTGGGTTAATTTTATGAGAGTTGTATAGATTGTGATTTTTCCTTGGCCTTTATAGTTGTCAACTTTTTATTGTTTGAACTTGCTACTTATTTGACTTTGTGAGATTTAGGCAATGCTTGATGTTGGATTCAGTGATTTTTCTGTGTTCATGGTAGGAAAAATTTGAGAAATGGGTCATGAATTTCTCTGATAGAGATGAAAACAATGTTTAGAGGCTTGGAGAAAGTGCGCTAATGGCTGGAATATTGCCTAAAATCTTTGGCTCAAATCTTGTATGCTGGAAATGCAATGAATCATAAATTTGTTAATGCTGTGACTGGTGGTCAATAGTCTGCAATGTTCTGATGGATTGGTTTTCAATTTTTGTGAGTGGTAGTGGTTCAGTTCGATTTATAGTGGTGTGAACATAATTTTTGTTGTTGAATGGTTGTGCTAGCATTTCAAGTATTTGGTAGGTTTGCCTTGTTTGAGCTTACTTTGTTATAGGTAGTTGATATCTTATAACAAAGTAACGTTTCCCCTTCTTCCCTGAATCTTGTGTATGTTGATACCTTATGAACCCTTGCTCTGTCCATTTATATATTTTGTAGGAGGAAAAGGGTTCGAGCGAAATTGTCTTCAAGGCAATGGGAAGAGCCATTAACAAGATCGTGACGATTGTGGAGTTAATAAAGGTTCTATTTAAGCAGACAATAATTTGGTTTTTCTTATTGGGTCGAAATATGCTTCAATTGGATCTTTTATTTTCACGCAGAGAAGAATAGTTGGTCTTCATCAGAATACTTCAATTGGATCCACCGACATAACTGATACATGGGAGCCCCTAGAGGAAGGCCTCCTTCCGTAAGAGCAGTTTGAGCTTTATCTCAAGAATTGTTGCAGTCACAAGTTTCATGATAAGCAGTACATTACTATTCATGGGTTATGTATGATTATAAATGTTAAATGACTTATTCTCTAATTTCTTTCACAGATTGGAAATCACAAGGCATGTGTCAATGATAACAATAACCCTTTCAAAGAAGGAATTGAATACATCCTCTGTTGGGTGAGTTTTTAATTTATTGTTGAATGCAAATTGGCAGGTGTTGTTGCCTTTTTTTGCTGCTATATTGTTGGAATTTTGTGAATATGCTTGCAAGATAGAAACTGAAAGCATTCCAAAATTCTAATTGTTAAAGCTATTGTGGAGGTTTATTAAATGCTTAAAGCATTTTGTGAGATATATTTGCAGTGTTGGTGATATGTCATGATCGATTTCTGTCACCATTTTTTTCATGTTGCTTTTCACCTAGGAGACTCTGATATTTTCTCTTAGTACCTGTTTGCTGAAGTTTTCAAACTGTTGTGTGATGGTTATACATGGATTGCATTGGTAGGATTGGAAGCGTTAGTTGCTTTGCAAGTTTGTAATTTGTACTATGGTTTGGTTGGTGTAGCATTAGGCACTTTCAACTCATGAGTCAGAACGTGAGTAGGTACTAAATTTTGAAGGGAAGTCAGACTTCTTTCACTTGCATTTTTGGGATTAATGGGCTGAAAGTGACAGAAATTATGTTAAATGATGAGCTTTAACTGGAACAGTTTTTAGCAGGATTTTCTCTACTTTTTTTTAAAGTTCTAATTAGTTGCAAATATTTAATATCGCTCAAAACTTATGAATTCATGGTGTTCTCAGTTACCAGCCTCCTTTACCTGCGGAACAGGTGAAGGCATCCACAAAGTTTGATTATGAAGGAGGTAGTCCCACATCATGATTTCCCTCATCTGTCTGAAATTATTGTACACGAATTTGTTCAATTGTTTTGTATTTTCCAGAGGGCTCACCAAATGGTCGTGGTTGGGGCCGCGGTGGCAGAGGAAGAGGGCATAGTTTTGTGGTCGTGGAAGGGGATGGTATGGGGGACCTCAGGTTGATACACAACAAGATGGTGGATACCATCGAGAAGCACCGGTTCAAGGCCGTGGTACTTTTTCTTTCTCTTTTTTGTTGAATGCTGTTGGTTTAAGTTGAATTTGTGCCTGTAGGTCGACCACTAGTGTTCTCGCACTTTCCTCTTTAAAAATGAGTGGGTTTGATCAATTTTCTTTTCTTGTTACAATGACGAGTTATTTGGATAACCAACGGACTTGAACCCTATCGATTACCCTTCAATTATTCCCTTTGAAATATTTAGGCTTCGTTTGTTTTTACATATGAGATGAGATGAGATGAGTTGAGATAAAAGTTGAAAGTTGAATAAAATATTATTAGAATATATATTTTTTATATTATTTTTGTTTTGAGATTTGAAAAAGTTGAATTGTTTATTTTATTTTGTATGCGAATTTGACAAAATTGGAATGATGAGATGAGATGAGTTGAGATGGATTGTGAAAACAAACAAGGCCTTAGAACCCATAAACATCTCAAAAATGTGTTTCGAATTGGCTAGGTGCTGCAACTTGATAAGTAATGGACGGTTTAAGAGGTAGATTTCTAGTGTCTAATGATGAAAACTTCATACCTTGAGGTTGTAACTGATACATAGAGTTTCTGAAGGCTAGGAGGATGAAAGAGACTATATTGTTAGTCAGCCACTCGTCTAAATGCTTCCCTTTCCTAGGCTATAATAAAAGCTTTTAAAAGTTTCACCTCCCTTTCATTTTTTGTGTTAGCCACTAGTCAAAACTCGAGAACAACATCGTTTGCTATGCTTCCAATCTGTATAGATGGGGTGTTAAACCCATGATTGCATGAAGAACTATAGAATTTCCTTGTAATCCTTTGCTGAACATTAGAACTACCTCAACTTTGTTGCAATCATGATTTATCCAGACAGAGGCTATTTGAGTGAACCTTTTATGAGAGTTGCGTCAGTTTGACTTTGTATAATGGGATTATCATCGATAAATCATGGGAGTTTGGATTACTTTCAACAAACTTTGTTCTCAAGCAATTTGCCCTTCTTATTCCGTATATTCTTTTGACTTTGTTTAAATGTGATGGAATTGTTCTGTTGTAGGACGTGGCCGTGGGAGGGGATATCGTGGAAGGGGCCATGGCTTTAGACCCAATGGGCTGATCCAGGCAGCTGCATGATACATATGAGTGAGCTATCATGAGCACAATGCAAATGAATTCAGTGGTGGAGTTTTTTTCCAATCTATGTTTTGTTATCTCTTGTTGGTTTCTTTTTTTGGTTTGGTTCTAATATTTATTGTAGGACGTATTCACATGTTGGTGTTGTATACTTCTAGTTTGGAATTGCTGCCATATGAGTCTAACCCTTTTTGTCGTAGACTTAGGTGAAATCTTGGACAGTTGTATTTTTCCATTTTGACTGAGCAGCGCATTCTTTTATTTCGTTTGGAGAGTTTTTGCTGTCAATGTAGTCTTTTCAATCTTTTTTCAGGACAACATACTGAGTATTATACATTTCGCTCCTACTTACATATGTATGATATCTATCATGAATTTCACCCCTAAAGATTACATGTAATATGGATGGAAAAATCTATTCTTCATCCGATTTTCTTTTCACATGACACATGACCGGTCCAACAACAACTCCGGTCCACACGAAACCCACGTCTCCCTCTCTCGCCTCTCCCTCCCAAACCCTCTTCTCCCTTTCTCGCCTCTCAAACCGTGTTCTCCCTCCAAACTTCTCACCATGTACTGCTTAAGATAATAACGTAGTTTCTATTTCTTATCTTCGTCTTCTGGGATCAGTTTAGAAAAGAAAATCCAGAATTTACTCCGCCATGTTCATACCACTGACCATACCGTTGGTTTATTATTCGTTAATATTAACCCACGTACTAAAATTTTCCGGTTCCTCCAGATTTCTGAGGGGAATATCAAGTTGACAGATTTCAGACATTAATTTCCTGCTCAAATCTTGGCTACTTCGTACGGTGTTGCATTATACTACAGGATAGAAAAAATTGCAGAATCTATGTACGTCGTAAATTCAATTACAAAACAAGTTGTGAAACTCACTCGACTGGATTTTAAACGGCTCAGATTTTATTTATGTTGGAGTTGCATTTCATATCTTTCAAGTACTTGGGAAATTAAGGTGGTAACCCGCGTGAAAGACATGAGAGAGCAGTATCATTGGTACATACTAACGGTGGGAAGAAAGATGTCCTGGAGGAAAGTCGTCAGCACCATTAATCCTGAAGGCATAACTGTTCGAGGGTTTGTGAGTAATGGAATGCCAACTTGTGTTGGTGGGATTGTTTATTGGAAATTCGGGGATAAAATAGTTGCCATTGATCTATGTGATGAATGAGCGCCGCGGGAGGGGGGGGGGGCGGGCGGAATTCGAAAATATCCTAGGTATTTTCTCTATCTAAACGCACGTTGTTTAACTAGAGCTAAAAAAGAAAGAAAGTAAAAACCACGTTAGACTTCGTGTGCCGTATGTGAGCTTTGAGCGCCAAAGTTTCCTTGATTACCAGCAATGCTGCCTGAGCTTCACCATAGAGAGGGGTGGATGCTTGGATGCTTTTTGCCCATGATTTAAGTATATCTCCTTTTGAGTTGCTGCATATGCCTGCAATAATGGTGAATTTTTTCTGGATAGCTGCATCATAATTTACCTTCATGAAGTCGAGGGGAGGGGCTGACTAAGTTGCTTGATTGGGATTGTTTAGCTTTTGCTGCCAGGTTGTTGTGTGTTCCAAAGAAAGGCGGTTGATTAGGTTGGAGATCTCTAAGGTTGAAGGGATTGTTTGTCCAAGATTGGCTTTGTTGCGGTACATCCAAGTTTGGTCCATGGCTATGGAGGCAAATATTTAAAAGGGATGGGTTTGTTAGGGGGAGAGGTTTAGTGTGGGATTATGAGAAATTATCAGATTGATACAGTTTTGAATGGTTTGGGTTGAGAAAGTTTCAATGTCGAGGGGCCGAGGGGATTGACGCCAAATAACACGGGATAAATGGTAACTAAGGAAGATGTGTTCAAGAGTGTCGGGGGTGGAGTGGCAAATTGGGCAAGAGATATCTGTTGTGGTTGGAAGGTGAAGGCGAGAGGCAATATTGGTTTTTATGGGGAGGGAATTCCAGATGATTTTCTAGAGAAGGAGTTTCAAACGAGCTTGAAGTTTGAGTTTCCAGAGTTTTTTCCATTGGATTTTAGGTAGTTCTGGATTTTGAAGGGGTATTGAAGTGCTGGAAATGAGGTTATATGCTGATTTGATGGAGAACTTTCCCGAGGGGGATGGTGCCCAGATGAGTTAATCATTGTTGTCATTTGCAGGAAGATGGATGTTGAGAATTGAGTTAGCAATATTGGGATAAAAAGATGAGAGAATTTTTTGCCTATCCCATTGCTTTGGATGTTGATGGATGAGGCTGGAAACAAGCATTGAAGTATTTTGATTGAGGCGAGGTGTAGGTGGGGAGGAGTGGGGGATCCAATTATCCTGTAAGACCTTAATGGATCTTCCATTTTTGGCCAAAAGGAAAGCACCTTTTTTTATGGCTGGTTTTGTTTTACTTAAACCTTTCCAAAACCAAAAGTCTTATGATTTGACCTTTGATACCAGAAAGGGATCATTTTTCATATATTTGGCAGAAATGGTTTTGGCCCAAAGCTTGTTGGAAGCCAACTAAGTTTGGAGAGGAGTGAAAGGTTTAGTGAATGCATCTTTCGGATTCCTAGACCTCCTAAAGGCTTTGGTTGACAAATTGAGTCCCAGCTTTTCAAGTAGAGGTGTTTTACATTGTCCTGTTTGTGACCCCACCAAAATTTCATGAGCATGGAATCAAGAGAATTGCAAAGGTTTTTGGGAAGGAGAAAAGAAGACATACTGTATGAGGGAATGGTTGAGGCCACTGAGGTAATGAGGGTGGTTCTAGCAGCTTGAGAGAGGACTTTTGCTTGCCAGCTCTCAAGTTTGAAAATGATGCGGGTTTTTATGGCTTTGAAGGCTTCATTTTTGTTTTTGGGGAGGATGAGAGGTAGTCCAATTGGCGCACTTGTGAACTGCTTCCTTCATGTTTTTTTATTTTTTTCAAATAATGTTCTCTAATGGGTGCTAGTTCTGCTTTCAAAATTAAAATAGGAAATAAAAGAATAAAATTTTTAGTTAAAATTTGACTATTCCAGTGGTAACGCTTTAGTAAAGAGCGAAGTTAAGAAACAAATTTATGGGCTGTTTGGTATATTAGCACCTTGCACAAGGGAAGGAGGAGGAAGGCAACGAAAAATATGAAAAAGCATAAAATGCATGCGGTTGATCTATAGTCTATACCTTTTTTTTTTGTTTTTTTGTTTTAGTCTATAGTCTATACCTGGTGGCTAGTGCTCAGCATTATTTTAGGAGAGGTTTGGATTCAAAACTCAACTCATCTCATCTCATTTCGTCATTACAATTTTTTAAATTTTCACACAAAATATAATAAACAATTTAACTTTTTCAAATCCCAAAACAATTTTTTTAAATTTCCACACAAAATATAATAAATAATTCAATTTTTATTCTACTATTCACAAACCATTTCAGCACACCTATAAATCCAAACCCATCCTTAAGATTACAGGGCTTGTGGGGTTTTGCAAATCATCAATGACTGATATCACTCATCTGAGCTCTGCAACGCCAGTGGTCTTCAATATTTCAGGTGAAAAAGACGAGAAAAGAGCGTTCTTAAAATTACTCCTTGCTTGTGTTATCTCTTTCAAACATACCCTTTCCATAAAAGTCTAATGGTTAATTCTCTCTCTCTCTCTCTCTCTCTCTCTCAAAATATTTTGCGGGAATAAAACCAATGAATATGTCTCTACTGATCCCCATCCATTGTCAAAACGAGTCATATGATTGGCACGTGTACCATGTGATGAGGTTGGGTGCATGATATGATTGATCGAACCAAATATACCATCACACAATTAAAAAAGAACAGAAAATTAATGATAAAAGACCACTTGGGAGTGTAGACTTCGATTTATTCACGGCCCTTCCGTTGGGGAAAGCATGTGGGTGTTGGAGGGGAGAGGTAGAGAACATGTTGCATTTGTGAATCTGGTCCCTTATTTATAGAGGAAGTTCTTGTTCTTATAAATGACAATAGCTATAGCCTATAGATACGTTCCAAATCCTGATCTCCTCCAGGCTCCATCCGTCTCCCTTTTTTCTCCTTCATTGGGCTAGCACAAGATGGCGAAAATTGTTTCTGCATCAGCAATCTTGTTTGGATTATGCTATTTTCCTATCCATGCCATTGCATTTTCGCCTTCTGGGTGGACTAAAGCACATGCTACCTTTTATGGTGGTAGTGATGCCTCAGGAACTATGGGTATGCAACTCCAATTCAGTATGCTTTTCATTTTCTGCTTTTCTCAAGCCAAACAGCACGCACAACATGCAAGGCTGAATAATGAATAATGGTTTGGTTGCATGCAGGAGGAGCATGTGGGTATGGGAACTTGTATTCTACAGGGTATGGGACTAGGACTGCGGCCTTAAGTACTGCATTGTTCACTGATGGGGGTTCATGTGGGCAATGCTACAAGATCATTTGCGATTATCAAGCTGATTCTAAGTGGTGTAAGAATGGGGCGTCTGTGACAGTCACTGCAACTAACTTCTGCCCTCCTAACTTTGATCTTCCGAGCAATAACGGAGGCTGGTGCAACCCACCTCTCCAGCATTTCGATATGGCTCAGCCTGCCTGGGAAAAGATTGGCATTTACAAGGGAGAGATTGTGCCCGTTTTGTTCCAAAGGTCTGAACTTTGTTTTACTTTCTGTATCTTATATTTATGCTTGATGTTCCACGTAGAAAGGTAATCTAATGCTCTTTTATTTATTTATTTATTTATTTATTCTGATATTGGTGCAGGGTTCCTTGCAAGAAACAAGGAGTGTTAGATTCACAGTAAATGGAAGAGACTATTTTGAGTTTGTCTTGATTAGTAATGTGGCAGGGGCAGGATCAATTCAATCTGTATCCATCAAAGGCTCAAGAACTAACTGGATGACAATGTCAAGAAACTGGGGAGCTAATTGGCAATCCAATGCCTATCTCAATGGCCAATCTCTATCCTTCAAGGTCACTACTACTGATGGAGAAACCAGATTGTTCCAAAACATTGTGCCCTCTAATTGGGCTTTCGGCCAAACATTCTCCAGTACAAAACAGTTCTAAGCCGAAAACTACTTCAGAGTTCAGTGTTTTGGGTTTGGAACCGATTGGCAGAGGCATGCTTATTATTTTACTGCAGCAGCCCGCCCCTATTTTCAGGCGCCTACGGTGGTCGGGACATACAGTTCTGGTTGGTAGTTGAGATGAGGAGCAAACCCATGAACTCAAGGCTATTTTACTTTTATGCATTTTTGTACCGAAAGTCAATATGCTTGACTCTCAACTTTTGGTGGGGCTCTGTGGATGTTGCATTTGTTATGAAACACCAATAAGAAGCGCAGTAAAAAACGTAGCAAGCTTCAGCCTGTAGAAAAACTCAAATTCACAATATTATAGTTGTAGCTTTAATCTTATCGTAATGGTTGCATTATGGGGAAATGGAGTTTCCTATAATTATTTCTGCATTATTCAATAAGGTTACACCTAGACAGAAGTGCTTACAAATCCCCTGATTTTTTTCCCCCCATCTCGCCTAGATTTGTAAAAGGTGAAAAGTGCATGACTAAATGAAAGTGGTCATCTCCAAAACTTGAGTGCAATAACAATATCAATCTCTATGCAAAGCTGTAAAGATCAATCCATAAACTCCATCCTTACTCGAACCCCAAATACAGCAATGCCACCACGCCTGCCTTCTGTAGGGCCTTGTGGATTTCTCTGTTTTTCTATTTGCAATTCTTGTGCGGTTTTTTTAATTTAGTAGGTGGATAATTGCACAGAGAGTCACGACATAGTAGTTGGCCATACCCTTAAAATTATGCCTCCAATTGTTCATATCTCAACAGATTTCCCATTTAGAGGAATCTGGCATTTGTATATCACTGCAACCAATGGCACAACTAAAGCAAAAAAAAAAAAAAAACAAAAATGTCTTTTGTTTTACAAATATACAAAACTATATTTGGAGAGTCAGCAGAGGCAGTGTTGGCTTCCATTTTCTTTTTAAAATAGTCATTATTGTGAAATCCCCTTAACAAGTGGGTTAAACACGTGAAATATATAATCAAACGAGTGAAGTGTAGAGTCAGAATTTGAATTCAAAATCTCTGCTCTGATACATGTGAAATCATTACTTATCTTAAAACATTTTAGTCGATAGGAAAAGGACATATTTGATTATTTATATCCTTAACAACGGCATCATCGTTTCAATACAGCTTTGAGATCTTAAGGCAATTCTGGTGAAAGAAATTTGCAAAAAGAAAAAAAAAATGATCTCATGCTTATAAAATTCCGTTCTTGACAATGGTTCGTTGCCAACCAATATATAAGAAAACAATAACAACAAAGTGCTCCATCAAGCATGTATGTATTGTATTATCCTTTTTTTTTTTTTTATAGGATTGTATTGTATTATCTAATTTCCTTTATTGGGTTTAATTATGAGCACGACTTTATATTATAAGGACCTTGTTAAAGCTAGTACTAGAGTTTATTTGGGGAGTGAGATGTGATGAGAATTTTGTATATAATAGTAAGATAATTTGTGAATAGTAGTGCGATAGTTTGAGTTGAATATTTTTTGAGTTTTTGAAAAGCAGAGAGAAAAAATTGAATAAAAATATTATAAAGTTAAAATATTTTAATAATATAGTTTTATAATATTATTTTTATTTGGAGATTTGAAAATTTTGAAATTGTTTTTTATTTTTTATTTAAAAGTTTGAAAAAATTGTAATGATTAGTTTGATAAAATTGTAATGATTAATTTAAAAATTTTATATTTAAATTATATTTAGAAATAAGATGAGAATAGATATAATGAGATATATCTCATTTAAGGACTAAACCTACAATTGTTTATCAGTCGTTGATAGTGACACGCGGACAGCCAGTGAAATTTGGAGCTACAGACCAAATGAACTTTGATTGCGGTGACGGAAAGTGGCCTTTATTTGTTCAACCCTATCCACCGAACATATTCTCGTCTAAGGTTGTAGGGTCACCATGCTATACTATAAAGAATGTCCTTTCGTTTGTTAGGTTTCTAATCAGGTTTAAAGCAAGAAAAAAGTTGATCTGACAACCAATAACTATACAATTATCGTATCCTCTCCAATAATGATTTTGTTTTTCAAATTTTAGAAAAATAAATATAGGAATTTCTACGATATTTATTTAGAAAAAATTAAATTTTCTTAAAACTTTATACAAAAAATAATAAATATTATAAAATCTATTTTATGTGTTTATTTGTAGAAAAATTATTTTTATCAGTCACTATATATTCTCCATTCAACACCCGCACTCTATGAAAAAATATATTCACATTTTATAAAAAACACTCACACACCTTATGAAAAAATTATAAATATGTAATGTGAGAGTTAATAATAGTTAATGCATATGATCCATTTATTTTTATCCTACTTAAAAGTTGAAGAATTTAAGGTAATCATTTTTCTGCTTTCCAACAGCAGCAAGTTTAGGGAACATCCTGTTAAGCTCTCCCCTATCTATCGTGCATGTATTGGAACATCCATTTCAAGCTTTTTATTGGGTCCAGCGCTCTCAAATATGAACCATTTCAAGCTTTTTTTTTCCCCTTCTTGTCGTGTTTTCTTTGTTTCTCTCTCTTTTTTTTCCCTTCGGATGATTGCACCTTTTTCTCGTCGGTCAAAACTCAGCATCAGCACATAACAATATCGATGTGATATTGCTTGTCCTCTTTCGGGCTTGCTTCAATAACACTACTCCACTAACCATGTTCTTGATAACCAAATTTACTAACAACTATACCCTCTATATATAACCACTCCTAGTCTCCTAGTGTCTGTCTGTCCCCTTCATATGCTGGATTCCTCTGGTATAAATACGATGCCAGGCCATCTCTGAAATTTTCACAGAAAACTAGAACTACAGACCTCAATTGACTTGTTTCAACAATGGCAGCAATAGTTGCAGTAGCCCTTTTCATCCTTTTTATTTCTTCTTCAGTCAATGCACTGAGCTTAAACTACTATGACAAAACATGCCCACGTCTGGATTCCACCGTTACCACTGCTGTCAAGAAAGCAATCAAAAACGACAAAACAGTTCCAGCCGCGCTGCTTCGAATGCACTTTCATGACTGCTTTATAAGAGTAATCATCTTTATCTTTATCCCGCCCCCCAATCGTGTCAGACGAAATTAATTACTGGGAACTTGTGTTTCATGTGTTTGTGTTTTAAGGGTTGTGATGCTTCCGTGCTGCTGCAATCAAAGGGAAAGAACAAAGCAGAAAAAGACGGGCCTCCTAATATTTCATTGCATGCATTTTATGTCATAGACAACGCAAAGAAAGCGGTGGAAGCTTTGTGCCCTGGTGTGGTCTCTTGTGCTGATATCTTGGCTCTGGCGGCTCGTGATGCCGTTGCTCTGGTTAGTTTACAGACATTGACACGTATGACAAATCATGGCAACAGTAACTGTAATAATTGTCAGATTGTTTTAACCGACTGATAAGTATAACAAATCATGGTAATAGTAATTGTAATAATGGCCAACTTTCGTGGATATCATTTTGATCAGGTTTTTTTCCTAACTGATCCAGTAATTATTGGGTCTGTAAAGCTAATAGTAGATTGTTTTCTTGGCTCTGATTCAACGCTTTCAGTCAGGAGGTCCCACTTGGGAAGTGCCAAAAGGAAGAAAAGATGGAAGAATCTCAAAGGCAAGTGAGACCATACAATTGCCAGCTCCCACCTTCAACATCTCTCAACTACAGCAAAGCTTCTCCCAGAGAGGCCTTTCCTCAAAAGATCTAGTTGCTCTCTCTGGTAAATATCGAATCCATCTTTAAAATATATATATATATATATATATATATATATATCGTCGTCAAAGTCTTCTATCAGGTTAGATTTATAGGATAAGTGAGATTTTATAAATGGCCATCATAACAATGTGATGCACTGTTAATTGGCAGGGGGTCACACTCTTGGGTTCGCTCATTGTTCATCTTTCCAGAACAGAATACACAAATTCAACACCACTCAGGACGTAGACCCCTCGCTGCACCCATCCTTCGCAGCCAACCTAAGAAGCATATGCCCCGCACACAACAAGGCCAAAAATGCAGGCACCGCCCTGGATTCAACCACCGCAGGATTTGACAACGCCTACTTCAAGCTTCTTCTCCAAGGCAAAAGCGTATTCTCTTCGGATCAAGCTCTACTCACTGCCCCAACAACTAAGGCATTAGTTTCCAAGTTTGCTACCTCCCAAATGGAGTTTCGAAACGCTTTTGTGAAGTCCATGATCAAGATGAGTAGCATCACCGGTGGCCAAGAGATTAGACTCGACTGCAAAGTAGTTAGATGACTAATTTTAATTAATGGTAAAGTCATGGGGATTTATTCGTGGGTGTTGTGTAGTCCATCTTTATTTCTTTCTTCTTCTTCTTCTTCCTTTTCCTTTTCCTTTTCCTTTTTTTTTTTTTTTTTTGAGGGATAAGAGGGGAAAAATATGTTGCTATTGTGAACATGCATGAATGCAAGCTCCTCATTTGTTTTCAGTACCGTTGAAGATTAAAAGTTGAATATCTATAAGCATGCATAATGGGGATGTACTCGATTTTTATTTGTTATAATTTGGTTGATTAAGTGGTATTTTTGGTTTGTTTTATTTTGGCCATGAATGTCTCTCCTCTTAATTAACATTAAAACTCTTCAAAGTAGAGTCACGTCTTATTGCTCAAAGGGAAAAAAAAAACAGATATAATTGCGAAAAGTAATACTAAATACAGTTTTAGGGTATGTAAATCTTGCGCACTCTCTTTAAAAAATAATTGTGTATATTATTAAAAAATAAATTTTTTCATGTGAGTCTCATATTTACCAATTTTTTTCATAGGAATTGTACGTGACTTACACACCTTAGGACTATAAAATTCATTTTCCAATAAATATTATGTTTAATGATTAAGCGACATGATTTTACAAAATTAAACTTATAAATTGACATAGCTTGAAATGATGTTAGATTGTAAAAATAATTTTATTATAAAAAAAAGATCTAATATATTATATAAAATTATGTTAATATGTAGATTTATTTTTATAAAAAAATTTTGTGACTACAATACTTCTCTGATACAAAAGAGTTGGGGTGCTACCCGCACCATATGGTGCAGGGTAGTCCCCACCCTGCCCCACGCCCTGCATGGGATGGGGGGGGTGGGGTTTTCACCCCCGCATCCCGGGGTGGGGTGCTATTTTGTGTAAGTTGTAGTGTATTAGTTTTTAAACTATGTAATTTTTAAATTTGTTAGTGCATATTTTGTGAACAAGTCTAACAAATTGTAATATATATATATTTATATATACACAATTTATAAAATATTAATATATATTTATGTTTATATATATATTCTATTATAATAAGTGGCTATCTAACTGTGAATAGTAACTTTTATTTTTTTTTCGTTAAGTCCGTTAAGTCATATTTTACCAAAACGCTCTTAAAATTCTTGATCATTTGACGTGTAGCTCCCTTGTAGAATTTAATGAAGGATCATGTTTTACCAAAAGGTCCTTAAGACCCTTGACCATTTAACGTGTAGCTCCTTTGTAGAATTTAATAAATTATCATGTTTGATCATGTTTTACCAAAAGGTCCTTAATAGCCCCGTGACGTACATGAATTGACGTCTCTTTTTCATGTCATTCTTGTTCTGACAGTGTATTCATTTTCCTTTCTTTTTGTTTCAATTTTTTTAAAATAAAAAATTAATAATATTTTATTATTATATAGAGAGTAAATAGATAATCTAATATGGATGCAGACTAATGCTCATACTTTGCTGAAGTTTAGATTTTTTTAGGTGGCAATGTGCTTTGCACGTTGCCTAGTTGAGTGAAAACACTTTTTTTCTACAAAAATGATATGGTTTAGCAAAAACAATAACAATACTTATTATAATATTTGATTAGGTGGCATTTCAGAATTTTAGAGTTATGCTAATAACTAACTAATTTTATTTATGTATTCCCAGGTAATGCATGAGCCTTTCTATTGGATAGAGACTTTTATGAAATCATATTCTCCTTATTAATTGATAATTTATTTATTATATATATATTGGTAATGAAAAACTTAAAAAGTCAAATTGCCTTAAAATATTAGTAAAGAAAAGAATTTGTAATGCAGTCAATTGCCTTAAATTTTTTTTTTCTTGACCCGTACTGTTTTCTTGGCCATTAGAGGCTTAAAGCAGGTTCTTGTATGTGTTTGATAAGGGTGGTCTTGAAGAAAAAAAAACTAAGCTAGCAGTGTTCCTCTGTCTCGCAGATATACTATACTTTAATGGCCAGCAAATTTGCTCGCAACCCAAGAAAAATATCTTCTTATAAGCAAAGCTACAATGCAGATGATGAGGATGCTCGGCAAGTCTGGCCACATTCATGAATAATGATCGTACGATTTCAATCCCAGAGCACAAAATGATCATCACGATCTTGAGAATCCTACTGTATCTTCTCCTCAGACCTAGGCCAGCTGGCCTACTCCACGATATTAATTTATATAAATTCAGATGCCGCCGTACGTCAAGTTTATCTTCTTCTTTTTATCTTTTTCTTTCTGGTTGCTTTGGGGTCCA
This sequence comes from Juglans cinerea, assembly GCA_961763995.1. Lineage (NCBI taxonomy): Eukaryota > Viridiplantae > Streptophyta > Magnoliopsida > Fagales > Juglandaceae > Juglans > Juglans cinerea. The sequence continues at coordinate 28,386,966 of CAUIVZ010000005.1, forward strand.
TGCATGCATCAAAGTCTTAAATCCTTATCATAACATTTAAGACAAAACAAAAAGTCTCTATCAATTGACAACATTTAAGACAAAACAAAAAGTTCCTATCAATTGACAATGTATCTCGGATTCTCTAATTCCAAACTTAACAATTCAACAATTTATGTATCATTTTTTTTTTATGTATCAATCGAACATACAAAGTACTTCCCATTTTGGAGATTAACTTCTTAACATACAAAGGCAATATACACAACCGCAAGAGATCAAAAAATCCTGCTGGTGAAAACTGATTATCAAGCATGAAAAGTAAAAGTTAGATGACAAAACCTCCACATGCAATAGTATAAACATATGTTTTAATACATATATTGCTAAACTGTCACAAAGATCTCTCAAAAGGCTAAAAAAAAGTTTGATACTACCAAATGCAGCCATCATTTTAAAGGCACCCAGGTTACAATATATTCACAAACACTGGCTCAAGGTTAAAAGTGTTTGTGTGGGAAAAGAAAATTCCAATATAGTCACAGATGCTCTCAGCCAGCATGGATACAAAACAGTTCCCTAGTAGATTATGTGCTTGCTTCACAGAATTAAGGAGAACAATAGAAACAACTTCCAAAGTAAAACCAGAGGATTCTCATTGGCCATAACAAAACATCAACTAACTCCTGGAATTATAACATTCAGAGAACAAGACCAAAGGAATTTGATTCCATCTAGTTCATTTCCACCAAAATTTCCATCATCATTGACTCCTTGGTGCTCTACCACCTGAAGTTTATCATTCTGACTTTTCTTCCAGTCCTCCATTCGGTCCTTCCAAGCCACACTCCCATACCCATATACTGCAAGATCTTTTTTAGGAGCCATTGGTCTGGGTTGCACTGTGACACGGACGTTAAAAAACTCTAAGCTCACTATCTAAGTAAAACTGAAATCTAAACCAATAGGAAAAAAATATAGAAAAGAGGATGCAACTACTTCGGTGAAAATTACATGGTACATATGGTTCAGTATAAGGCACTGAATGGATGCTGTTTCCATGACCCATGAATGGGGGACAATAAAAGCATGTTGATCAGCAGAAATCTCAGAATCTTAAAACAGAAAAAAGCATCATTACAAGGCGGTCATCACATCACGCATATATGCACCCATGTATACATGAAAATAAACATTTACTGACACAAGGGCAAGGAATAAGATTTGAATTCATACTGATTTACCTCTTTGCCATAGGTCAATAGAGGGATATCAGAACTAAGGGGAGAGGTCTCATGTTCTAAGTGTGTAGGTATTCTAGATGCATTAGAATGATAGCCACGACCAGTGTTAAGGCGTGCAGAGAGCATTGCCTCTGAAACTTCTTGTGAACCAAGACTGTTGAGGTTTCCATAATCAAACTTATTGTCCAAATCATCAATGCCATCTTCTTCCTTGTCGCCTTCAACCCTAGCACTACCTGCAATTCACATCACTAATTAGAGAAATTCTAAACATTAAGTGTTCAATAGATAACCAAACAAAAAAATGCAAAAATAATCTCACCTTTGATGCGCTTGTACCTAGTTTTATATCGAGAACAAGCCTGATTGCCCTCTCTTCTCTCATATTCATAGGAAGGCCTGCACATAGGGAAATCACACTCGTTGCAGGCAACAAAGAACTCTCCATCTACTGTAATCTCCACCTCATCCCCACAAATCTGACATATTTGTCCACTAAATTCTTTCACAGACCTAATTTGCAATGATTCAGAGACCAAAACATGTTCCTGAATTAGAGTATAAATGCTTCCCAAATAAGATTCATAAGTCCAATTAGACTAAGAATGTTAGCCTCCTTTCCTTAGAAGAATGAACACAAAACTCACATCCAAGCAATTGACAAATCCAAAAAAAAAAAATTGAGAACAAAAACCCAACAAGCATAAAAATGAAATAAAAAAATACACACGAAACGGGAATAAAAAAACCAAAACATCCTTCAGATTCCAAAAAATGGTCCATACCGACTAACAAAAATCCAACAAGCAGATTCACATCCAAAACAAATGGAGAACAAATACCCAACAAGCAAAAAAATGAAAAAAAAAAAAATCCAAACGAAAAAAAAAAAAAACCATCCTTCAAATTCACATCCCAGAGAGTGAAAAGAAATATAATCAACAAAAACAATACCCACACAGCACTGACACAAAAACGAAGATGAATCGTGGTGGTTTGGGAACCCCACACATTTCCTTTAAACAGCGCGTCGGTGCAACGCGTCGCTCCGATTGGCTTCGAATTCGCTCGACAGCAAGATCGGCGGGTGATGCTTCTTCTGGTGGTGTGCGTGTTGGACGATGGTCACCGGAGGAGCTCGAAACGGCTACCCCCTTTATTCGGCCAAAAAAAAAACTCAACAAAACCATCGAAGACGAAGGGCCGGCGGGGAGAGAGAGGAGAGGAAGAGGAAGAAGAAGCCGAAGCTCCCCTTCCCCCAGCTGGATTCGGACGAGCGAGTTTCTAGAGAGAGAGGTTCCGATTTCTGTCGAGAGAGGCTATGGTTTAATCGAGGGAGAGTATCAAACGGAAACTTAACGAGAATTACTGTAGCTCCGTTAAAACAATAATTTCCGTTAGGTTCCGTTTGATAGCCACTTATGTAATAGTAGAGATATATATATATATATATATATATTAGCTAGTAAACATAAACTTTTCTTGCATAAACATCTCCTGGGATTTGTCTTTATCTAGGAATGAAGTGTTGTGCCTAGGATACAGTATGGACTTCTAATTCAGTTGGGTTGCATGAAGTGAATATAGCTAGCAGAGTCCTCTGCTGCTCTACATTGCCCAATATCTGTTTATTTATTTCGTAAAGAAGTCTGTCGTTTATCTTTCTTTCTTTCTTTTTATTGTCTTTTTAGCTTCTACAGCAACTTGCAGGATAGAGACGAAGAGATCATGGGTCTTCCATTACTGATCAAGCCCTCGTGGCATAATTTTTGTGGATGATTAGGAACACGATGATATTGGATATATTTTATGAAAAATGATATGGGTAGTTTAGGTATCCTAAGTTTTGTAAAATCTTATTGATAAAAGTGAGACTTATTAGAAAAGTGTAATGTTATATATAGAATTGGAGTTGTGCAGCTCTCGCCTAGTATATATATAAACATGTAAGCGAGGGCGGGCCGAGGTTGGGTGCTCCCCGCCCCCCGCCCCTGCTAGGGGCACTAGAATAGGGGCAAGCCTCGCTGCCCACCCCTACAAGTAGGGGTGAAAACTGACAGTTTGATGGGAAGGAGGAAACCGATCGAGGTGACGGTCGGCGTCGGTTCCACTAGCGGCGATTACCTACTCAGAGAATAATAAGAGAGACTGTGAGAGAGAGAGAGAGAGAGAGAGAGAGAGAGAGAGAGAGAGAGAGTTGTAGAGTAAATCAGGAAGAATAGGTTGGGGAAGAATAAGACATATCTCGAAAGGACGCATTAAGTTTAAGGAGAGGTTTGGATTCAGATATGAGTTGAGATGGTTTGTGAATAGTAGAATAAAAGTTGAATTATTTATTATATTTGGTGTGGGGATTTGAGAAAGTTGTTTTGAAATTTGAAAAAGTTGAATTGTGTATTATATTTTGTGTGAGAATTTGAAAAAGTTATAATGATGAGATGAGATGAGTTGAGATGAGTTGAGATGAGTTTTGAATCCAAACCTCTCCTTGGAATGACGTCGTTTCAGACTTTGTTTTTTTTTTTCCTTACGTTCTTAATAAAACGACGCCGTTTGGTTTAATGCCAAACAATGTCGTTTCCATTATCTGTTGTAGTACTTATAGTTATAAAACGACGATATTTCACTTAAAGTTAAGTAGAACGGCGTCGTTTCGATAATGGTATATTAAAAAAAAATTATTATATCGATCGGTTCAGCAGTCCAGTCCAACTTCAAACTGGGACTGAATCGCTGAACGTCGATTTCTTCAAATTGCCACCACACTCCGACAAGTTCTCCACCGGTTTTGGCCGGTTCCTGATGCGGCTGGTCGGTTTATATCGGTGGTGTCGGTTTCTGTACAACCCTACCTACAAGACTGCCTATTAAGTACATTAGTCCAACCTCAAAAGATAAAGCAACATGTCTTTAATCACGGACGGGCCAGGCCTGAATCGCCTTATAATTGTTTTAGGGCCTGACTGGCCTAATGCATTGATATGGAAGGGGCCGGGCTTAATTTAAGCCCAACCGTTAATTTCTCGGGTCGTGAGCATCCTAACTTGATCGCCGTGAGTAGCTTTAAGTGCTTAACAGCACGGCGGTCGTAACTCGGAAGTCGTAATAACCTTGATTCGTGTACGGACTTCCCAGTTAGATTACAATGAAGGACAACAGCGTCGACGACACAGACAAGCTAGACAGTTCGGTGCAAAACAATCCCAATCCGGCACCACAACAACAACAAAAACAACACGAGGGGGATGGGTTACATCGGCTTCTGCTACCTGATGCACGCGACCTTCCTCTTATCCCGCCCTCTGCCGTTGAATCCAACTTTGTTTCCTACTTCGCTCCAGGTTCTCTTCCCATAGACGGTGATAAGTATTATGCATTTAATTTAATGAGTAAAAACCCTTTTATAACTCCTATTTAACTCGAAAGTTGCGCTCAACTTCCCCATGTTTTAGTCCGGTTAACATGTTCACCGATTTTTTGTCGAACTTGGCAGATTTCATCAAGCCAGGACACGACCAGTACATTTACCGCCATGCCAATGGGTGAATTTCCAATTCTCTCTCTCTCTCTCTCTAAAAAAAAAAACTTTCTGTTGTTTATATGTTTTAAAAAAAATCTTTTTCTAGATGTTAAATTAGAAGTTCCATAATTATGATGGTTTGTTTTCTTCATTAAAAAAAAAGACTCTGTGTAATTGGCTTGGCTCCGACGCACGTTGCATTTAAAGATAGCGGTGGTATCACTGCCGTCGATTTCAACGTTGGGAGGTCTGATCGCAGTGTCCTTAAGGTCACCGGGAAACGCAAGAAGGTACTAATGTCTATTTATCAGTGCGTGTGTCTGCAGAAATTAATTTACTGTATAGTCAAGATTACCATTTAAATCCTGGTTAGTATTTTGAGTTTCTAACAATGAGGATGAAGATTTTCTTTTCTTTTCTTTTATAATCTTTTTAATAATCAAATTCATAGAAGTAAGTGTACGTGTTTTTTCCCCCAATGATTGGTAGTCAATTTCGAGATCTTATTGAAATTACAGATCACTCTCAGCAGCAGATACTAGAAAAGTTGCTGGTTGGGTAAATTATAATCTGAAAATGGCAAGATTATAATTACCCGAAAATGGAAAGATTATAATCTGAAAATTGCAAGATTATATAGCAAGATTCAAATCCCCTGCAACAATCTCTAGGGGCATCAGATTGGGGGATTTTCTCCTTGAATTACCCAAGATGCACTTACGGGAAACTCCTTGTCAAAGGCCTGTGTAACCCTGGGATTAGTCGGGACGTTGTTCTCGGATGCCCGGTGCCAATAAAAAAAATAATCTGAAAATGGCAAGATATGTTTTGAGTTTCTCATGTTTAAAGCAGATAAAAGTAACTGATTAGGGAAACTTTTGATGTATCATGGAATTCTTTATCGTTTTGATACAGAAATTGAAAGGTACACATCCGCTGTCATTTAAATGATATAGTTATATTTATAGATTTCATGAATTACCGAGGCTTAAAATATAAATATGTTTTCAGTGTCTAGCTTTTCAAGAATAGGGTATACTATAGCTCTTCCACTATAACTTGAGCCAGCATCTGGGTTAGCCGTGAGTTGTGACCAAATCTAAATCACCTTTATCGTCAACTTGGCACCATTCTACTATACTGCTTCTGTTTACATATGAAGTGTGTAGAATTGGAAGAATGTGACTACTTTGGTAGTAATCTCAATTGAATTGAGTCAATTTCAAGTTACTGAGCGCTTCCTTAAAGGCTAAATGGGTTGAACTGAAGTTGTTAATATTGGTGTATTGGTGGCTCTGCTACAGTGTCCTCTCCTGTATATCAATTTTCAGTATAATCAAATTGATCAGATTAATTGGCTTCAAATATATACAAAATGCTTTTTCAGGGTAGTTCTTTTTTTCAATATATTTTGTTTCATTTATCTCTTTGAACCTTATGCTTGATTAAAGTTGGAGATGTTCTTATGCAGAATGCGCAACAGTTTGAACCCAACACAGCTTTGTGTAAAGTTTGCACCAATGATGATTCTTATATAGTGAGGTAGAAATCTGCATCTTTAACTCCCTTTTCCCTGTTGGGGTGTTTCATTTGTATTGGCTTCTAAGTTCTTTTCAGGTGAAGTTAAAAGTTGTATTGGCTTGACAGATGTTGTGTGAAAGGCTCTCTATTGGAAGTCAATGATAGGTTAATCAAGCTGCCAGGTTTGCTTAATTCATCGGTGAGAATAGTTAATACCCTTTTATTGAGTAATCATATTATATTATGCAAATGTCCCAATAAATCAGAGTTCGTATAGTGTAATTAATTAGTATAATATCTATGTCTTTAATTGTCAGGACACTTTAAATCCTCTAGTTTGTTATCTGGCTTTCATGTAGGATGATTTTAAAAACTTGGAGCTTTATGCTCCTGACTATTTCCGGCTTCATATTGTGAATAAAAGAAACAACAGCCAGAAGTATATGATTCCCCATTAGCTCTTTGAGTCTTTCATGATCTATACCTATTGTACTAAGCACACATATGTTCATAAGATAATGAGGCAGAGCTTATAAAAAAACAGTACCAGCAAGGAATTTGCCTCTGCAATTCATTTTTAAGATAATATAAACTATGCAGGCGCACATTTTTCCTCTAACAAGTAAGAGAATTTGTTGGGACTGAAATGGTGCAGGCCAAGTACTTATACATGACACGATGATCTTCAGCAATGGTGTTTGAGAATGTAACAGTCAATGGAGTTATAGAAAAAAAAAAGGGGGCAAGGCAGGAGAATAGTGATAGTGTGGGTGAGCTGTTAAAAATTGTCTTTCATATTTTAGATAATAAAATGACCAGTAGTTTGCATCTAGTCGTTGGCTTTCTATATGCTAATTAGGGAGAATGATCTATGTTTGACTGTTTGTGTGTACTTGAGATGTATTGGTAGACCATATGTGCTTCCATAATAGATTAAAGACCTCTTGGATGCACTTGATTGTAAATCTAATCACATGCTAATCCAACGAAGTAGAATGAATTGGTAGGTTTGGTTGTCTGGAAAATTATCTAGGAGATTGTAAGGCAAAGGATAAGAAATTAGTTGATTTTGACCTGTAAGAAATAAATATTTTACCGGTTGGATGAGAAGTGGTGGAGGTGGTGGCCTTCTAGGATTAGACAGTTGTCATACTATTGCGATGATTGGCAACTATGTTGATGGTGGAGATATTGAATTTTTATAGGTAATAATAATTTTCTTAGAAAAAGGAGAACCTCAAGTACACAGGTTGTATACGATTACAATTTGTCCAGCTAAAGAACTGGCTGACCTGGTCATCTCTCATGATTTTCTGATAAATTGCCTACTACTTTCTATTAAAATAGATGGTGATTTCTTGATTATCTTTTGCATGAACATGTTACCTAAGCCTTATATTTCTCTTTCCACACTAGGTTCCCTCATTTGAGGACATCATCATCAGGCACCTTGCCATTAACTGCATTTAATTGTTGTTGTTGTTTCCATATGCAAATGATTTTGGTTCTTCATTTTTCTAGTGACATTTATGGCACATATTGCCAGTTCATAATTTAGCTGCATCGGCCTTTTGTTCCCCCAGGCAGATAGAGAAGGATACGTTGCCATTATCATGCCAAAACCAGCAGATTGGCTCAAAGCCAAGGGATTGTTGCTGGGCCTCGAAGAGTATAAGAAATTGAGGGATTGTTAAGTCATTGGAATGTTTTGTTACTTTACTGAGTCATGAAAAATGAGCCAAGAGAAGTGTTGCCCCTTGTTAAGTGTATTTTGCATTTGTGTGCCCCCTCGTCGATTTATTTGACGGCCCTGCCTGGTAAAACTCACCACTGGTGACGAGCTTCACGACGTTAATGTTTTTTATATTTTAAATCTTTGTGGGGGAAGCTTGGTTTTCTTCTTGTCGTAAAATAATCTATATGAAAGTAAGTAGAGCTACGGTTGGGGATTCTTTTATCCGGAAAAAGAATATGTAAGTAGGAATTAGCAGAAATCTTTTGATTTCTGAGGACCTACAGATTATGACACAATTCTTCTTTTTTTTTTCTTTATATATATATATATATATATATATATATATATATATATATATATGTCAGGAAACCCTCTAAGGTAGGGGCACTTCGAACTCACCCATGCAGAATAAACCTCAGTCTCATGCACCGTACTCTCGAAAATTTTCATACACAGAACTGGTTAAATCTCTGGCTTTTTACCAAGGAGTGTGGTCTCAAATGATTATTTGCACCCATGAGGTGTTGAACTTTGGACCTTGAAGGGAGGGATATCCAATATCAAGCCCTTCACCACTTGGGCCAAATCCTACAGTAAGTTCGGGTGCGAATACGAACCCAATGGAATATATAGCAATTGAATTCTAATAATTGACTTGTTTTAAAGCCATATTTTTGGCATTATGTTAATTACAAAAGAATGAAAGGCTTAGAAATTAGTGCTTGAATTAATTGAACTCTTCCTTGGTGATGAATAACCTTTATTCCACAGCAATCTCCATCTCAAAATTGACTGTCGTAGTGTCATCCACCATGCATATGTATATTTCAGTATTCACACGTTTAATATCTGTACGTGTCATTGGTGGGCTGCCATTATCCCTTGAATTACAAGACTCCTGGACCTGTTTATTGTGAGAACGCACAGGTAGATGTGTTCTTCAAGCTCTTCTAACTGCTCCAGAAAGCTTGATTCATGGACATGAAACTCCCTCACAGCCTCCTTTAATATTTCAGATTTTCCATTTCTAACACACACATCAGCAACAGCTTTCCGGTGCTCTACCTCGTCATTTAACCTCTTAACCATCCTGCTCATTGTATCGAAATCATTGATCAATATGTAAACCCCTTTGGCGGCAACATCAAGTTGCGCACTAACTCTTTCAGGCAATCTTTTCTTGAGCCGGCCTCCACAAGCCCCCTTCCTTTTCTTCCAAGATAAACCCAAGGAAAAAGCAAAGAGCGCTGGGGCTGCCACGATTCCAACCATGCCATGGAGTGCACAGATTAGCAGCAGAATCAGAAGTGCGCTCTGTGAAATAAAAAGACCAATCCCACAAACCTTCTTCCAAATTCTACAGAATCTCTCTCTCCTTTTTATCTTTCTGTATTTTGATGTTAGCCTCCGGAGCAATATCATGTGGCCATCACGAATGTCACGAAATTGTACTGCACCAATATTCAATAATGGGTTTTTCAACATTACAAAAGCAGCAAGCTCGCCAGAAATAGCCCGGCATTGTTTATCAGTGTAATTATGATCTGCACAATCATTCACACTTCTGCTTAGCTTGATTACCCTTTTGATTTTCTTATAATTAGCACGTGTTTGATGGATGCTTTGAAGGAGTAATTCACAGACTTTACACGCTTCTAAGCTGGCTTCAAAAAAGTCAATTAGAAGGTGGTGTAGGTTCATGCCTTCCATCATTTCCACTAGGGTTTCTTGACGTGGTTCGAGTAAATATTCGGAGAGATGCATAGAGAGAGGAAGAGTGGACGACGATGAAGAGAGACTGCTTATAATGCTTGTACTTCCCAGCTGACCTTGAGCTTTGTTCCATATTTCTATGTAAGATTTCGTTCTGAGAGCTTCCGTGTATTCTTCATTCACGCTTGACTTGCTTGACAAGCTATTGACGCTAATTTCCTTCCGAGATCTGCCTGAGGCCATAACACAAACTACAGTGAACAGAGAATATATATCTATATATAAGATGTTAAAAAAGAAAATTAAAGACCTATAGAAAATCTTGTGTTTGTGTGTGTGTGTGTTATTCATCAGATTCCAAAAATATGATTCACCCTTTATATGTTTTTCAGAAATATATTTCGAACCCTCGAGATTAGATAGAAAGATCATTTGATCAAAGAACCTTTTGAAAGGGAAAAATAAGAAGAATATTATAAGATATTGAGAAGCTAACCTGGCCTTCCAAAGGGAGATTTCAACTTGGGCCAACCAATATTAATGCTTCTCATGTTCGGGATACGATAAAAGAAAATAATAATTAGAAGAAACTGAGAGCAAAATGAAGGTGCGAGTTGTCTCAATCAAAAACGGGTAGGTTATGGCGTCTTTGGGTATATATATATATTAATCGAGCACCGCCTTGATTAGTTATGACTTCCGCCACACGTTAATGTCCCTCACACGGTTAGAATTCTCTACGTGTCAAATGCCTCGAAACATGGCAGATATTTAATTATCGAGCCGTATCATAATGGAGGAAACGCAAGAGATGATCATGGCAAATCCCTCTTAATTTCTTGCACCTAAAAAGGATATTGTGAAGGGAGAAAATCCCTTATGTTAGGCTAAATAATGGGCCCAGGTCACGATCAAGATATATGGTCTGGGTTGGAGGCAAGGCCCAGCCATATCACTTGGTCTGGGTCAAACAGGTAATACCTGGATCAAGGCTCGGGCAGAAAGTTCGGGTCGGGCCCCACATTTAATGCAGCCCAGAGCAAAAAACATACCGCATTTAATGTGTGCAGAGCAGAAACCATGCCGCATTCAATGCGGTCCAGAGCAGAAGGTGTGCCACATTCAATGCGACCTAAGGCCTGAGCGATGTATAGCAAGCCTGAGTCATTCACAGCTCGGTAAGGTGACGACATAGAAGCTGCTTGGTGAATCAACAGCACAAGCGTATTATCCCCTGCTATGCAACACCCCACTATGGTAGGGGCCTTGTCAGTAACTATAAATAAGACACTACTAGTGGCGAACAAGGTAATCATCTTTAATCAGTCAATCTATTGATATCATATTCATTACTGTTTTATCATCTGCTTTACCATATTGACTTAAACATCGGAGGATCAACGGATCCTGAGGTCCCTCCCCCATAGTAGTTAGTATTGTGTAGGTGATCGATCGCTCCTATACCGGGAGTGTGAAGTTGTCCAGACTCGCGAAACACGACATCAACAGATATATATGTAGATAGTTTCCTCAGATTTTCTTATTTTTTCTTAGGTATATAGATGCAAGCTAGGGATCTTTTATATATGGCTAATTTTCTGTACCTGGTGTTTTACATTTTAAGCTAACAAATTAAGATTTTCCGATCGAAGTTCTAGCTAGATTGTTTGTCAGATACTGCAGATTGATACCTGATGATGTCGGTCTACGATATTATTATATATATGCAGATTGATCACTGCAATCACACAGCTTGGATTCTAACGCGACATGGTACGTAAACAAAGTTTTATTAATCATAAGAATAGCATGACACTAGTTTAACGGAACAATTAGCAACAGCTGATCAATATATATATATATATATATATATATATATATATATATATAGGTGTCACTTAACACAGAATTAGATATAACTAATAGATATCCCAAAATTATACGTACGGTCGTAATATTACCCAGCAGGCCGATATATACAATTATTGGTAAATGAAGATATATAAGTGGATTTATATATTTTATACGGTCGCAAGTTTCTTGCATTTTGCTAAAAAGCTACCGCATGATATATATATATATATATATAATCGCATTATAAATACAAGTTTAATTTTTTTTAGTTGGATCTATATATCTACTTTTTTCTATCAATTAGTTAATACAATGATCGAACATTAATTTGATTTTTTAAAAGGAAAAAAAAAAGACAACATGTACGATATTTGTTTTGTAAAAATTAAAGAAACTTAATTAATTTGGTTAGTTCTAGTTTAAGAAAACTTTGAAATTAAAGACCTGCATGCATGCATGCCAGTAGCTAGCACTGATCATCAGTATAAGATCATTTTTCGGTGGGTCATGCATGGAATATAGAATATTTTAAAGTTTGGCAGGGCCAAGATAGCTAATTCTTTTGATCTTTAGCTCATAAGATGCATGCACGTACGGTTGCTTTCGATCGGACCTAAAACTCTCTCTTAAATTTAAGATATCCTTGCTTACACTCCTTGATATCAAGTATATATGATCTCTTTCAAACCGACACACAAACTTTAATTAGTCTCATGAGGCTATGATTTAGCCACCTGCCCCCTATATATAATATATGGTTGGTTATACTTATAATTACTACTAATTAACTAGTTTCCTGCGTAATATATGTCTATTTTTTTATCGTAAAAATAATTTTCATGGCTCTGCTGGCCGAAGCGTAACATTAATTAATTCTGATCTGGCTCTGATCTGGGACTGGGAGCGTACGTGATCCAACCTCAATCGATTTCCATACATGCACCACGTACGTACGCAGCATAAGTACTTATAATATCTATATATATATATATATATATATACTTATATAAGGATGTAAAGATCACACAGTACTTTATGTACTTTTAAATACATTTGATTAACAATTAATCCTTTTAATTTTATCTCTCACGATATTTCTGGATTTAAACATGTTCCATGATGTTTCTAATGGATGGTCTGCATGCCTTTTGCACATGCACTTGTCTAGTACGTGAGAAGGATACCGTGTATATAATATATACGTGCAGAGTTCTATTTGTATTTACAGATGAGATAAGATGAGATGTTTTCTGAAAATAAACAACTAATTAGACTTGGGTTTTCAATTAAAAAACCCTCCAAGTTTACACGTGGCAGGAAAATAAGGAATCATTAATTGGTAATTTGGATGTTCGTTCGGATATTTGGGATTCAAGTGCAGCCTTGTATGCCAGTTACGATTCATGTTGCATGCTACATGTTATACATTCGCATTGCATGCATGCGACCCAAATTTCATGACATTGGCCTAATGGAGAAGCAAGTACGATACCTATTGGGTAACGTCGTACGTAAGTTTTGGTAGAGTTTCGGATAATTTGCTACCTAGGCTACGTTTGGATATTGATCAGATTAATTGAATTGAGTTGAGTTGAGTTATAAATAGTAATATTTTATGAGTCTCATTGAGATGAGTTTAATTTTTTTTAGGTTAAGAGGGTTTAACTTTTTAAGTTAAAATGTATGAAATAAGTCGAGAGATAAGTTTAACTTTTTTATGAGAAATTAAAAAGATAGTAAGTGCGTATTTGGAATTGTGGTGGGAAATATAACTTATAGCATCAGGACTTATAGCTTATAACTTAAATAATAAACTCTACAGTTCAAAAGTTGTTTACTGTTTGATAAACATGTATCTAAAATACTTTTAAAGTTAGTTACATTAATTTTTTAAAAATATATAATTATCTAATGAGCTTTTCTATAAAAGCTTCAATAAATAATAAACTCTACAGTTCAAAAGTTATTTACTGTTTGATAAACATGTATCTAAAACACTTTTAAAGTAATTAGTTACATTAATTTTTTATAAATATATAATTATCTAATGAGATTTTTCTATAAAAGCTTCAATTTGGTGCTTTTTTAAAAAAAGTAGACTTTCAATTTATTTTAGGTAATTAAAACAATTTTTATAAATTTACCAAACATATCATTTTTCTTTAAATGAACCTTTAAATAGTTAAAGGTATTTTTTAAACTTTCAAACTCAATCCTAAACAAGTTCTAAATCTTGAATAATGCTAGAGCTCCCGTTGGGCTCTAGCATGTATTTTATAATGTGTTTTTTTAGTTTTTTTTATATAGATTTTTTTAGCAATTTTAAATATTTAAAAAAAATCATAATATTATTAAATAATACTTTCTTAATCACAAAGTAAAATAAAAAATATTTTTTATGATTAAATATTATAATATTATTAAAAATACTTTCTTTAATCATTAAATAAATAAAAAAATTCAAAACATAAATTTGGGATGCAAAGCATTTCTCTTTCCGAGGCACGAATATTAATGGACAGTCGTTTCCTATTTGGTACGAGTCAAAGCCTATTAAAATTATTATTTCACCTTTATCACTTCATGATTTCCCAAGATTAATTACTAATTAGGTCAGTCAAGTTTCCCAGTACGCATGCATGGTTGCATGTTAATTTGGGCTTGACGACAGATCGAGTAGCCAGATCGCATCCAGGCCGGTAGGGATATCCAATCATTATTTCCATTCTTTTTCCATTGGACAATTAACAATTTCATAAGCTTGGTCTAAAGTTTACTAAAATGGGCCGTCATTTAATGAGGAAGCAAGCATTGCAAAGCCGAGGGCAAATTTATTTATAAATAATAATTATAAACCAAAAGGCCCGAGCCGATTATTATGCATCTAATTTGAATAAGGTTTAGTTAGACAAATCATCTCATCTCATTTAATTTTTATATAAAATATAATAAATAATTTAATTTTTTTTAATTTTATCTCATCTCATGTATAATCAAATGAGGTCTAGGAGTACTAGCATTAGATTATACATCTACATATGCATCTATATATTTATATAATATGACCTTAAATTGGACTGCATTAGATTATGTATATCTAAAAATTTGCATAACTATGAATAATATTTCTACAAATTTAAAGATATATTGTTCACTCTCCAAATTTTATTTTATTACTTTTTTTACCCCCCTCCCCCCCTCCCCCCATCAACTTAAAGGATTTTAGAAAAAAAATTCTAATGGGTACTAAATGATAGAATTTGTAGTGGTGCTAATTGTAAAATATAACAAAAAAAAAGTAGAAAAAAAATAATAATAATAATTTTGATTAAAAAATACATAATTCAATGTGAATTTTTTTTTTAATTTACAAAATTAATCTCCAAAAAATATAATTTTACGTATGCATATAAAAAATATAATTCAATGTCAACTTCCGATCGAGCATTACTCGGACAGCTCAAAGGGCCACTGTAATAGGAGATAAGGATGACACATGATCGGGTCAAATCGCGTGATTTGTATTTAAAATTGGAGAAATAGTACTTACAGTTGTGAGTGTGCAAGCGTCGTGAAGTCGTGAGTGTGCAAGCGTCATGCAGTCGTTTTGAAAAAAGTGAATAAATATAGACCCACATGAAAAGAAAATAATTTTTTAATAATGGACCTCACTCTTTTTCAAAGTGACTACACGGCACTTACGCACTCTACGACTGTATGTAGCATTACTTTTATAATAAAACCAATTTTATAATATGAGATATCAGATTAAATTACATTAATTTAATTTTACTTTTGTAAATGGCTAAAGCATCTAAAGGCCGATTTGAGGAATTGGAATAAGAAAAGCCGGAAATCATCGGTATCATTTAATTAATTAATAGCATTATCCTGATCTTGTCCACGAAATATCCGAATTGATCGACAAGGTCGCTGTCTCCCACACTCGACGGGTGTTATGATAAAAGCTCGAAGAAAAAGGTATATATATATATATATATATATATATATTGATAAAGATTTTTCTCACCAATAATATCCCGAAACGTAAAGACTCGAGAGCACACGTCTACATTATTATATTGACTCCGATAAAGCACAAGTTTAAAAAGATTCAATATTGATTCGTAAATCTTACGTTAGAAAAAAAAAAAACGAATTAAGAAGAAAGAATAAGATGTCCATGTCTTATCCAGTTGTTTTCATTCCGATCATTAATTTTTCTTTTAACGTTTATCATACTTTCAACACACATGACCATCAGATGTACGTCTCTGATTTGGACTGGAGTATATATAGTGAATACGATGATCTTACAACATAACTTAAACTCATATATATGCTTGACAGTTGACAAAAAAGAGACTATAGCGAATTATGCATATTCGTATAGACAAACCCAACATCCTAGTGACAAGCTAGTCGTAGCACGGTATATATATATAGATAATAGCTAGCCCCACAACCCCACATCGTAATTTCTAACCAGCTACAAACAATTTAATAGCAATAGCATGCATGTACATATGTATATACGTACATATGACTATATAATATTATACACACACATGGGAGAGAAAAAGAATAAAATACATCTTGATGATGATCTGTACATGATCGAGACGGTGATCGCTAGGGAGGCCAAACCCAAATTAAGTCGGTCTAGTACTCAGCCGGGTTGGCTCGTAAACGATCCTAAAGCTTTGATGGCTGTGGCTCTTAGGACGAATTGATGGTACAACGCTGCAGCAAGCGCTCCCAGAAAAGGACCCACCCAGAAAATCCACTGCTTATAAATTATTACCATATATATATATATATATATATATATCTCAGTTAACAACATTAATTCAACAAGAAAATTAAACAAACTGTTCGTCAATTAACTATAAATAACTCGCCTGATCATCCCAAGCTTTGTCTTTATTGTAGATTACAGCAGCCCCAAAGCTGCGAGCTGGGTTTATTCCTGTGCCTGTGATGGGGATTGTAGCCAAGTGCACCAAAAACACCGCAAACCCAATTGGCAAGGGAGCCAGAACCTATCATTTTATCAAAGACAAAGTAAGTACTATATATAAGCATTGGTATATAGATCAGGCGTTGACGTTGTATGCAGAAAGCAAGCAACATACAGGGACGTGGGAATCGCGTGCGTTTCTCTTGGGATCCGTGGCAGAGAAGACTGTATAGACAAGTACAAAGGTCCCAATAATCTCAGCTCCTAAAGCGGTTCCCTTGGAGTAGAGAGGAGATACGGTGTTAGCTCCACCTCCAACGTCGTCGTAGTAGTCTTCCAGGATGCCCTTCACTATCCCCACTCCACATATTGCTCCCAAGCACTGAGCTACCATATAAGCAATCGCTCTTATTAGTGAAACCTTCCGTATCAGGAACAAACCGAACGTCACTGCTGGATTAATGTGACCACCTGTACTTTGTATCCAAAAGTATATAATTAAAGACATCGTAAAAGTTTATAAAAATAAGAAAATAAATATAAGAAATTAAGAAGATCATGACGATTTGAAGGGTCATGAAAAGATAAACCTGATATTCCTGCGGTGCTATAAACAAGGATGAAAATCATGCCTCCAAAGGCCCAAGCAACGCCCAGAAGACCAACCGTCTCGCATGGATTATCAGCTTGCTTGTTGTAGCCGATAACAGTGGCGATGGTGATGTAGAGAAAGAGAAGGGTGGCAACGAACTCCGCTATAACTGCTCTGTAAAACGACCAGAGGGAAAGTTCCTGGGCGTCAAAAAGTGGTGCGGGGGGAGGGTCAACATAGTCTCTCACTTGCCGAGAGGCTTCTCCTTCTTCAGTCACTTCCTTAGACATCTTTAGAAGAAGGCTGAAATTAGAACATGCAACAAGAAGTTAATTAGCTATATATATAGCCCTTTATGTAATTCTCTCTTCTCTTTGTTCTTCGCTGCTTTAGAGATGAACCGAGAACCACTTGATGACAGAGTGTGAGTGGAAGACTGAATTTATAATATGTATCATGTCTGCGTATCATGTGAGAATTAAGAAAGGGCAGGCATATCCGATAGAATAATGGAATGTATGCTGGCATGAGAGGCAGGACAACTAAGGAATCTTTGATACCTAAACCTGTTGTGGCTAAAGATTGTTGGCAAGCAGGAATAGTCACTCGTACCCTTTGTTTCATTTTTAAGACGTTCTAGCTACTTGATAATTAAGAATTATAAAATCAAACGACAATGATGGCCAACCTACCTTTACTTTTGTTCAACTGATTAATCGTGAAAGCAGGTAAAACTCGACAAGGATATATGTCTGGGAAAAAGTATGTTCGATCGATCTTCGCGCTTAAAACTGACCTTACAGTTGATCAACATGTAACAGTGAATGAGATTCTGCTGAATGGACCTACCACGTTCGCTATTTAGTAGTACTGTTATTCCCCCAGGAGAAATGAATACTTGCAATCGTGAGTGTGCAAGCGCCGTGCAGTCATTTTGAAAAAAGTAAATAAATATGGGATCCACATAAAAAGAAATTAATTTTTTAATAATAGACCCTACTCTTTTTCAAAACGACTGCACAGTATTTGTGCATTCCACGACTGTATATAACATTACTCACTGTTAATTCAAAAACAATGTTGTAACATTATCTATCAAACGTCTTCGATCCGATCCACTATACTTATTGATTCTCACAAATTAAAATTAATGGAGGGAAATTATATATTGAATGGATCAAATTAAGCAGAGGTGTCCATTCAATAAGATGGCTACCTACCTTAATTATTTCGCACGCTAGTATTATCATAATCTCTGTGTGCATAGCCCAAATATTGTGACAATTGACGAACTAAAGATTTCTGGGTCATGAAATAATTATAAGCAAAGGATATTCTATTTTCAAACGGCATATTCTCTTGATCTACAATATGCATGCCTAGTTAATTATTCCGAGATTAGTATTGATTTCCAAGTAGCTAGCTAGGTATGCTTCTAAGTACTTTAATCATTGATCGCTCGAAGATGGAGATAAAGCATATATATGGTGAGCAGTGTGGTCATTTTCAAAGTAAATTCTTGTGATTAAGGTTGTGTTTGGGTAATGAAGTCATGTTTATTATTATTTAATATTTTATCATTATTTTTTACCTAATTTTTATTACTATTCACTATTATTTAATATTTTATTATTATTTTTTCACTACTATTTACAGACTTTCTGAAATCATCTCACTACCCAAACGTACTCAGATTCTCGTTACAAAAAATTCGTGTTTCGTAAAATTAAGTAAAACGATGCTATTGCTCCCGAATTACACCATACTCTTTTATTTGTTTTTGTTCACTTATAAGCTGATGATCTATTAAATTAAAAACCAAAAATTATTATATATGTTTTTTTATAGAAGAGGGATGGTATAGACTCTCGATTTTATTCATCACCCTCACTTTTAAGCAGAAGATTACATTTTACGATAAAAACTCTATCTATATATATTTGTACATGCTAATTACATTATTAAAACCTACACTTAAATAGTCAAAGGTACGTGGTTTGATGGCATAACATCCAAATCTTTAAAATGAAAGTTTTGGATTCGACCCTCTCTCCGAATTAAAAAATAAAAAAATAAAAATCCTACACTTAATAAGGTTGACTTTTTATTTATGTTTTTTAGAGGTTACCTATTCATTCGCTCTATTCAATGAAATGTTAATTTTGTTTACATTTTAATAGTCGTAAAGAAAAACTACATAACCATTTTCATCTGAAAAGATAAAACATTTTTCACCCAAAAAAATAGTCTAATATCCCCCAATCTTTTATTTTTAGATTCGAAATGAGAGAATGGATTATACGTCTCAACCCTATTTGGACCCCCGAGACAAGAAGTTTTGGTTCCATCCCTGACCGAGTGATAAGTTGTGTAGTAAAAATGAAATTCCATGCATGGAAATTATACTTAATATTAATTATTTTAGTAAAAAGAAATATATACATGCTTTTGTATATATCTTGATAGCTTACGTACAGAAGAGAAAATGCATACATACTACGTACACCTACTTATTTAGACATGCATTACATTATAGACATGAATAAGATATTATTCATCTATCATAATTAAGATAATTTGGTTAAAATAGAAAAAGACTAGTCAATATTATTTAAATCATATAGATAAGCACATGAGTCCATGACTTGAATATAAGAGAAGTATATAACTATATATACTACGTACAGTCGATCAGTTTTAAAAAATATATATATATATAATATTTTTTTAGGCTAGACATTACTTTACATTTTGAAAAACTCGAAATTCAGGCAATTTGGTGTACCGACTGCGCACTGACACTGACGTGGTTGTACCTTTAAATGATGCCTTTTAATTTGAGATGGAGATCACGTTTTGGGCAGAATGGGGCAAGATGCATTTTTTACCTCCTTCTCCGTAACTCTAACCCTCCTTAGTGCGTTTTGGGCATAAAATGCTTAGCCTGCGCGATTTGTTCTCCTCTCCACCGTCTCCTCCCCGATCTCTTCCATTTCTAACCCTTCTTAGTGTGCAAACTTGCCTCTCTATCGGGATTGAAAGTAAAAAAGAAAAAAGAAAAAAGAAATTGCCAAAAGTTTCAAAATAACAATTGGTACGCGGGTTGGTTCCCCAACCCGCTTGTACCTAGAAGAACTGATACATTTTATATGGATATTCATTTTGTTGACCCTAGACAGTATTATAATTTAAAGAAATACTTTAGTTATAAAGAAATTTTATAAAAATAAATTTATAAATTAACGTGATTTGATGTGCACGTTAAGGCCTCGTTTGCATTCAAAACTCACATCAACTCATATCATCTCATCATTATAATTTTTCTAAATTTTCATACAAAATATAATAAATAATTCAACTTTTATTCTACTATTCACAAACCACCTCAATCCATCTCAACTCATCTCTGAATTCAAACAACTCCTAAATCTATTTTATCATTAAAATAGATCTAACGTATCATATAAAACTATATAATTTTATGAATTTATTTTTATCACATCTGTGTAGTATTTTTTTTTTAATTTATTTGGTTGATGATGTTTGATACTCGACTATGTAGTTTGTCAAAAGAGAAATGATATTTGCAGTCGTGAATGTGCAAGCGCCGTGCAGTCGCTTTGAAAAAAGTAAATAAATATGGGACCCACATGAAAATAAATTAATTTTTTAATAGTGGACTCCACTCTTTTTCAAAACGACTGTACGGCATTTACGCATTCCACGACTGTATATAGAATTACTCATGTCAAAAACATACCAATACACGAAAAAAAGGAATGAAGCCGTTGGGCCAGCCAGGTTCAAGGGACGTTTCTAATGGGCTCTTACGGCCTTTCTTGAATATTTTAGCAGACTGAATTCCAAACTCCAAAAGAAGACGGCTAGAATTGGGTTTCACCAACGGTTGTACAATTTGCTAGGTGATATTGGTGCTCCCTACAAAAGTATCAGCGCCACAAACGCACTCTCCATTCTTTTGATCGAGACACTCGCATGGTGACCAATGCATGCCTTCCCAAATTTGACAGCTGCATGCCCAAGGCCTCCCAGACTGGCCACGCCCGCCCATCCTAGCTTTTCCCGGAGACGCCACCATATTATATATTAATGTCTTTCAATGGGCTGAGTACTGTCATCCCGGTACATACATAGAAGCAATGTTGCTGCATCCATCGCCAGGTTTCCGGGTATGTGCACCAGTACCACATATTGTCCTTTCAAATATTCCCAGTGTGCAGATCGAGCAATATTCACGGAGTTTCACCAAACGCTAATAGATTGAAGTACTTGGAAAAAAACACAATACTCGGTGGATAATATGGAGTAGTACGTGAAACACGTCTATTCTGATAGTAGAATACCACTTAAAAGGACGACTATTTTATATTTTTTTTCCTAGCAGCAAGTAAATTTTCCTCTTTTGTCGCTGTCAATCATCTGCACGCTAAAAACAAATTGAATAACCAGACGTTCATGCACTATTTTACTTACTATTCAGAGTATCACAGATTCATAGGCAGTGAATTAAAGTTTTCATGGCCACTTTTTGTATCTGATTTTTCGATCCTTACCTGTCCGGCCGTCCCTATATAAGTAGATTCCGGAGTATCGAATGTAATAATTCGCATGCGTCCGGACTAGTAATAAGTATCCGTGGTTCTAACTTAGTTTTGATGAGTTTATAATACGAGTAGTGCTATTCTGCCGCCTAAGTAACACTGCTCAAACTGACCGCTAATCAGTTTTGTAAGTTTTTTTTTTTTTCTATTCACATTTTTTTAATATATTTAAATATTTTAAAAAAATAAAAAAAATACATTAATACATTTAAAATCACTAAGTAAAAAAAAAATTATCCAAGAGGTACATTTGAGCGGTACACTTGGGGAGGCAAAATAGATTTTCTCTTATAATAGATGCAGTAAAGGATGTGATCTTTTTCATCATGTTTTAATAATGTTTGCATGATAATATTAACATCAAATAATGAAAGAGAATATAATATAACAATGTCCCTTTATTTTGACTTGCATTCTATGAAGGGATTGATCACTGAAAATGGTGGTTCAAAAGCTTTTCACTCGAGGTTAGAGTTAGACTTAGGGGTGGGCAAAACTTTCGGCTACTCCAACTATAGACAACACCGACTCTGATTCCGACGGAGTCGAAAAACTCAGAGTTTAAAGTCGAAGTCAGAGTTGTTTCGAAAAAAAATGGTCGAAGTTATAATTGATATAGGCTTCGAGTCTGATATTTTACTTAATATATTTAATATTATAATATATGTAATAAGTTGTGATACCCCATATGATAAGGATAAGAGAAAGTGGTAAATGAGATCTCACATTGTTAGGAAAAGAAAACTTATTGCTCTTTATAATGTTCTAATGAGACTCCAATTGTATCACTGACTAGTCCTTTTGGAGTATAGACCATGTGGTTTGAGCCTTCCATTAAGGCTTTACAAATTGTATTAGAACCTATCCCAACCAGACATGTGAGACTTGAGCCGTGCCACCTACAACAGACAGGCCCGAAAAAGACGTCGAGAATTTAAGGGGGGAGATTGTGATACCCTATATGATAAAAATAATGGTGAGTGGTGAATGAGATATCACATTACTTGGAAAGGAAAAGTTTTTACTCTTTATAAGGGGACTCCAATTGTATCATTAACTAGTCCTTTTGAAGTATAAACCATGTGGTTTAGATCTTCTATTGGTGCGTTACATAAGTAGTTGAGTGGCCTAATGGTTGAAATAGTGTTTTGCAAACCTGAGAACCCACGTTCGAGTCCATGCGTATGAGATAGTGTTTTGCAAACTTTTTTTTTAAGAAAATCTTAAAACGACAATGTTTTCTCCTCCTATATATTCTAAAACCCTACATATTTTCTTTGTTTTCTGTCTTCTTCTATTTTCTCTCTTGTCCTCAACGCCGACGCTACTTTCTTGTTCTCTTCATCTTCTCACCATTGCCCTCCTTGATGACTCCGCCAACGGATTCTTCACCCTCCTCTCCCAGTACTGCATCCCCCTCCACTCCTTCCGTTACGTCTACCACTCCATTGTCACCTCCACATCCTTTGATTAGACCGAGTCTATCTCCTTATAATTGGTAAGTCTCCAGGCCTCTCTCTCCCCCAGCTCTCTCTCTCTCTCTCCATATGTTGAGTAGCATTTTCCTTTAAGTATACTGCAAAATCCTAGTGCTTTGAGCCTCTGCACGAATATGCTGTAAAATTTCAACGTGAAACGACATAGTTTTAAACAAAAATCTTTTCCTTAGGGGTGGGCAGCGGGGCCCCGCCCTCGCTGCCCCACCCATATTCAAGTCATTGGATTGCCTTAACATCCTAGGCCAACATTTATATAGGAGGCCAAGACAATACAATAGTCATCCTTAAGCAATGTGATATTTAGTAGTAAGTCACACATTGATTAAGGATGACTCTTGTATTGTCTTGGCCTCCTATATAAAAGTTAAAACAATCCAAAGTCTAACTCTAATGAGTTTAAGTTCTTTTTTATATTTATAAATTTTAATTTATTATTTAAATTATATTATAATTTGGGTCTAAAAAAATTTTTTAGATCAATTTTTTTTTTTTTTTTAAACACAATGTGTGCCAAGCGAGGGGCGGGGCGGATGGGGTTTTTTCCCCGCCCCCTGGCACCGAGGCGGGGGGCGGGGGAAAAACCCCAACCCCCCGCATGGTGCGGGGCAGGGGTACCCCGCATGGTGCGGGGCAGGGTGGTACCCCCGCGCACCATGCGGGTATCACCCCTACTTTTCCTAGCTTTCGAAGAGAAACAGCGGCAAAGGAATGCCGAATAGGACAATGCATAAGTACTTGAGCGAGGACACTGTTCTAGATGGATCGGATTCCGATCTCTTTGTCTATTACTGCAAGTATTGTGGTTCTCACATTCTCATAACAAGGTTATTTTTCTTCTTCTTCTTCTTCTCCTCTCTCTCTCCTATTTCTCTGTTTGGTCCCCAAGAAGCTGTTGGAAAATCAACCACTTAAGTTATGTATATTTGCTCTAGCACTAAGATTCCTTCTTTTAAATGAATTGTAGTCCCTCTGTAGCTCTGACTCTGACTCCAAATCGAACAATTCCGATCGAAGTCGAAATCTGCTCCAATTAGGAGTTGGAGTCAAAGCTCGACTTTGTCTCTGACTTTAGTCGGAATTGGACATTTCGACTCCATTGAAATCAGAGCCCAGCCCTACTTAAACTGATAACAAAGCAACGAAACCTTTTCACATTTGTTTTGTTTTGTTTTTTTCCTTCTATAAAAAACAAATGGGATTCTAGGGTTTTGCATGGGCTGATGCACTGCCTGCGGCGGTAATTCTCCTTAGACCAAATTCATGCAAAATTCACACTGATCCCAAGTACCAATTGATGTATCTTCTTATACCTTGAAGGCTTGAACCTCTTTACGTTGTGTCCCCAGTCCCACCTTGTTTGATTACAAATTAACAACAGTAATCTCATGCCCAGAATAGAATATATATATATATATATATATATATAAATAGAGCAAGATGATGCCCTAGTCTGGCAAATCACAGAGTACCAGATCCGCATGGTCGCATCGTTTATGCCGTTTTCTCTATGGCAAAAAGGATTAGCTCGGATTCATGTATTGGAGCGATGTCTAATCACAAACACGGAGGATATTTTTTAAACTCGCCATGACACAGCGAGCGACCAATAAGGACTTCTGAGTTGACTTGGAGACTTTCCTGGGCTCCGGTAATAAGAAGCATTATTGGAGCGAGGAGCGAGAATTTGGAAGTTTTGCTTTTGGTACCTACTGTCTTTTCAACTCGGGGAAGGGTTTCAGGTTTGTACCCTCAATATTTTTCTTCTTTATTTTATTTTTGTTAACAAGGTAATCAAATTTACAGCCTAATCATTTTTAAAAGTTTGTCCTAAATTCCGAAGAGTAGTATTCATGCTGCATAATTTTATACTAATTAAATGATAATTTTATGCAGAATATGCCTGTTTATTTATGCTTCAAACGGATGTGCATTTTTATCCGTTTGAAGCATAAATTCGGAATTTAAGATTCACTTTAAACCTATATGTAGTTTAATGAGAAT
This sequence comes from Juglans cinerea, assembly GCA_961763995.1. Classification (NCBI taxonomy): domain Eukaryota; kingdom Viridiplantae; phylum Streptophyta; class Magnoliopsida; order Fagales; family Juglandaceae; genus Juglans; species Juglans cinerea. The sequence goes on from CAUIVZ010000005.1 coordinate 28,412,206, forward strand.
ATACACTGTGATTTTTCACAATTTAAGATACAAATTAAAACAAATTAATAATTTAGGATATATATACTAAATTTTCAAAGTATATGATGAATCAATGTTACATGTTGCAAAAAGTATAAATATTTTGACTCAAAAATATATGCCCAGATTGAGAAAGTTTTTCATATCATCTCATCATTACAATTTTTTTAAATTTTCACACAAAATATAATAAACAATTCAATTTTTTCAAATTTCAATAAATCTCAAAATAATAATAATATTAAAAAATAATATTTTATTTAACTTTAATTTTTTATTTAAAACCATTTCATCTTATCTTTAAATTCAAATCAGCTCATAATATATCTAATACTTTTTTTTAAAGGGGATCGTGTAAAATGTAATAAAACAGACGTCAACCACCCATTGGTTCTCTTTTAACTTGAAGTGATCGATCATACCAACACCTGTTTTAAATCCAAGCATTGGTGTCGTTTGGATACCTACAACTCCAAGAGTTAATAAAACAGGCGTCAACCACCCATTGGTTCTCTTTTTAACTTGAAGTGATCATACCAACACCTGTTTTAAATCCAAGCGTTGGTGTCGTTTGGATACCACAACTCCAAGAGATTGCTATCATTCCATATTTTTAAGGGAGGGAGAATTGGTAGTTCGATCCAAAAGTAATCGACCCACACTTGTGCAAAAGGTAGAACTACGTGAGAAAGAAAATGGTCTTGCCCAAATGATATCGGAATAAAAAAAGAGTCCCGCCCCACTGGTTTGAAATTTGAAAAAGTTAAATTATTTATTATATTTTTATATAAAAATTTGAAAAAATTATATTGATAAAATGAGATAAATTAAAGTGATTTTAATAAATAAACGAAGAAATTTCTTTCCTGCATTCCAACTTCTTCCATTTTCCAATGGGAGGGAAGAGAGAAGTTTCTCTCCGTCGCCTCTCACAATTCTAATTTGTTCATGTAATTTTTTTTAATTTCTTCTAAATTGAAATACGTGGGATTTATATCTTTTGGCAACCAAAAATACGTGCGTTGTGCTATTGTACTCGCTAGCTACCGATGTTTTAAAATCCATCTAAAATTTTCCTAAAAATTCAACACATGAGACTTACGTGTTGCCTAGATTCTTCATGAGTTTAGCATGCCATTAATATATAAACAGTGACCCAAAAATCTTTCAAATCTCTCACCCCATTCCACCTTCTCCGACTTAATTAGGAGTTTCACATGTCGGGACCATCTTAAGCGTCCACCTTGTTGAATTAAGGCCAATAAATCTAGATCCATCTTTCCATTCAAAATACCAACATGTTTCATTTTTTCCTAACTTATGATCCCAATTGAAAGATTGTAAACTCAATCAACAGCCGCTCAAATCTAATTTACTGTATTTATTTGTCATCTTTTTTTTCTGCTTAGAGAATAGCAAGCAATGATACTGCCACGATGCAGCCTCTTGGAGTATTGATATTGACTTAGTCAAATATTAGTTCATCTTCAAAATTTAAATAAATAGAGATGAAATCATATGCATTTGAGTAATCAAATATTAGTGGTTTCAAATATGTGCTACAGTATTTCAAAGTGTTTCTTCATATTTGAAGATGTACTGTTTATCTTCAAAAGTGATATTTTACTCTAAAATATCAAACTCAACTGCTCATAACCGATTCGATATATTAACTATTAAGATCTACTTCTATATTATACTTGGTATTGTAAATTAGGTTCACGTATTAGTCTTCAAGAATAAGCTGATTTTGTAAATTAGGTTGAGGAAAAAAATTAGTTCGGAAACAATAATTTAACTAAAAATTAAATTATTAATTAACATATAGTTAGTGTAGTTGCAAAATATAAAAAATTAATTATAAATATTACAATTAAAAAAATAATATTATATTATTAATTTGACTAATATAATGTGGGGTTATGGCTTGAGTGACTTTGAATTTATGAAAAATATGTACTTTTAGCTAAATTTTAGATATGACTTTGATGAAACCAATATTAATGCTCTAAGAGCATTTCCAATAGATTATGTAAAGCCTATCTATCCGTAAGATTTGAAGAATTTAACTTAAAATGCACATCCAACTGATTCTTTATTTCATCTATATTTTCCAGTTGTAGCATAGCATGCACTGTTCATAAATGTAAACATTTTTTTTTAACTCATTTCTGTCTTTTGGTACTCTTTCCTCCACATCCAAAGTTCATCTTATTTCACGAGAGTCCCTCCGTGTGTTTGGCGCCATCTTTCCTTCCTCAGTTCTCGTCGATTCCATCAACCACACTTTGCATTCACTTTAATTCAAATCTGTAAGTCCAGTTCAAGAATCCTATCGTCCAGCCAAGGTAAGTTAATAACCTCCCCGTTGAATCATGTATGAATCATCGAAAATGAATATTCTCATAATATAATCTATTTTTTATATTTTGAATCAATTTCAATTTTGGTTTAGCTTATAAATTTAGATTAATTTAAAATATGACATAATTATAGGACATCATATGTGAGGAGATATTGCAAAAGATACGAGGATATCATTGGTAATTAGAGAAAATACTTAAAATGAATAAAAAAATATTAAAAAAATATATTTAAATGATATAGAGAAAAAATAGATAAACTGATACATTATGTATTGTAAATGTCATTATGTAAAATAGAAAAAAGTGAGTTTTAGTGATGTATTTTAAATGATAGGATAAAAAAAACCATTGTGAATGCTCTAATATTTTCAATGCTGTCATAAACTTGATTTTTTTCCCTTAAAAAAAAAAAAAACTGGTTATGTACATTAGCTAGTGGGGTATACCTGAATTTCATGGGATAATGTGTGTATATATATATATAAAGTAATGATATATGTAGTCGTATAGTGCGTAAGCGTTACGCAATCATTTGGAAACAAATAATTTATTATTAAAAAATTAATTTTTTTTATGCATATTTCATATTTATTCAATTTTTTTAAAAAATTTACACGATATTCATACACACTACGACTTTAAATATCATTTAGAGAAAGAGAATGAGGTTGGTAGGCAACGAAAACTATATTGTTTTGACATACCATAAACACAAAGGAGTCAGTTTATGATTTATAATTGTTGGTTGGGCACTTGGGCTTGTCCGTTTGTGACCAAAGGTTTCTATTTAGCTGTAATGTTACTTATAATCATAGAATACGTAAATGTCGTGCAGTCGCTTTGAAAAAAAGTAGGGTCTATTATTAAAAAATTAATTTCTTTTCATGTGGGTTCCATATTTATTTACTTTTTTCAAAGCAACTGAACGACGACTGTACACTCACGACTGCAAGTATCATTTCTCTTCTTTTTAAGATCACATGTAGACATATAATAATCTATAGATAATGCTCGACTCTATTCGTATATCAGAACACTGGCAGAAGATTACGAGGCAGAAAAAATCTGCAAAGATTATAAATTAATATAAATTAAAAATTATTTTACAATAAAAATAATTTTTTAATTTAATATATCAAATCACATCAATTCAGTTATAAATTTATATCTATATAATTTTTTTATAATTAAAATATTTTTCACATATATTTTTGCACCAAATCAGAAAAAAATATTTTTAAAAAAATGAAAAATTGTGAAATATATAATAATTCTTCTCCACCCCATGACAAGTCAATACGCAACCCCTTTTGGCCCTCTAAATATCTTTCCAGATTGGATAACTCTTTGAGACTTTGACCTTTTAAATAGTAAGATACACTATAAATTGTCACGCGGTTGGTAAAATCATGAGTTAAGGAGTAGCTCTACCTATCGTGTGTGTGAATGTGTGCGGGATTTTTTTTTTTAATTTTTTTTTATATATATTGATTTTCTTCCCCTCAAATTATGACTATGAGTTAAGAGTAGCTCTACCCATCAAGATTTATTTTGCATTTTCAGTACTAAATGTGGCATTGATTCAATAATAAACATATAGTTACAAAATTTGACCACTTCACGAAAAACTTAAAGACATGATTAAATAAATTAAATCGGGTCTTCTAAAGTCTTTATTAGGATCTAAATCACAAGAGAGATAATATATTCAAAGTGGATTTTACAACAATAGAACATTTAATGCAGTTTTTGAGACCTACAAGTGAAGAAGTAGTGGTGTACCCTACTCCGCTTAGTCGGGGTATGAGTTTTGTCACCTGGTTATTTTTTCTCTGTTGAGGACAGAGATGTATATGACGGATTCTTTAGACTTAGGTCTTTAGTGATCCGTCATCTAGACTAGACCATATCAGTCACGATAGTGTGCTGGAGAGCTTTTAACGTTTGTATTTGACTTTTTTTAAGTCATATTTGTATATCTTCTTTTATGAATGATATGTGATCATTTTATCAAAAAAAAAAAAAAAGTGAAGCAAGTAGGATCACTTTATGTATATACTTCTTTCACATTTTGTCTTAAATTTCGGACATAACTTAAATTAAAAAGTTCTGCTACATACAATCAGTTTTACGTATTATTTGTGCACTCCACTAATGTGATTGGTCAAATCAACTATTTTATACTAAAAAAGCAATGCAGTCAATCAAATTAATAGAATATACAAAAAATATGTAAAAATAACTGTACATATATTTTTTTATACATTTAACCACACTTGTGCAGTGCCATGGGCTTTATACAAGATGATAGTGAGTGAGATCCCATATTATTTGAAATAAATAAATTAGTATCCTTTTATAATGAATCTAATAAACTCCAATTACAACATTAACTAATTATTTTAGAGTACATCCCCCCATCCCATAGGTGACCAAGTCTTTCTTTAATCGTTATTACACATGGTATTATAATTTAGAACCAACATTACCTAAAATTGTCGGACTTAAGCCGTGCTACACAGAATGGAATAGCTAGAATAGGATGTCAAGAATTTAAGAGGGATGAACAGAAAGTCACATACTTAGTACCAAGGTTGGAAAATAAGATCCCACATTTAATAGAAAATAGAAGCTGTTGCTTTTTATAATGATTTCAATGAGTTGTGATTATAAATTCGATTACTACTTTTAAAATATAGATATAGATGAGCTTGGGTGTTCTTTAAATTGTTAAAACTTACATATTTGATACCCTCTCTAGCAAAAAAATAAAATAAATTGGTAATGTCAGCTTCATTATTAATTATTTAACTTGTTTATTTAAGGTTGTTGCACAAAAAATCCAGCCAACCACATTATACGACCAATCATATATTATGTTTATTATTCCTTTAATTAGAAACACTTATGAGATGATGCCAAGTTTAAAATTAGGAAATTTTACAAACATTCAATCAACATAAATAGAGAGAGAGACCTAAATTATATTATTTTTTATTTTTGTTAAAAATATATTTCTATCTCATAAACTCTGAAATTATATCAATTGATTAGTTTGTTTGGATAGTGAGATAAGATGAAATGAGTTTACATGATTTATGAATAATAATGAGATTATTAGTTAAAATTAGATAAGATAAGATGAACCTTCCAAACGGGCTATAAATATTTGAAATCTAAACTCAGATAGCTTCATTCAAATGTAGAATTTTTACGAAAATATTATATTAAAATACTAATAACATTTAATCGGATAAGGATTAGTGTTTTGATATATATAAAGTCCTAACCGTACGAAGCTTGTTGAAAAAACAAGATAAAAATAATATAAATTAAAAATAATATAAATGGCGTGGCTCAGAAAATTAATAAAAAAGCTGGGAGTTTTTTGTAAATTGAAGTCCATAACAAAAACCTGCAGCTTCCGATACCAAAATCGAAGGGTACCAAAACCAGAGAGCGAGAGAGAGAGAGAGGGGGAGAGGGCGACAGAAGAGAGGGGGGGAGATCGGTTCCTTTTGTTTTCACGTTTGATCTTCTGCAAGATCCATCTATTTTACCGTTTTGCATTACCAAGTGCAAGCCCTAATTCCCTCTTTCTGTCTATCTAATTCGATTAATTGGCTGGCTAATCAGTTGGTTGTTTTTCTTTTTTTTTGTTTTGTTTTGTTTTGTGTTGTACTAAATCAATCTCTCTGAAATTATTTTCGTTTTCGGAGCTCTAAAGTTCTTAATTTTGGAATGGCCACCACTGCCGACTCTCCGTCTAGCCCCACGGTTCCTGCCGGACGCGGTGGGGAAAACATTAACAGTCCCCAATTCCGGCGAAAAAATCTACAGTCCCCGTGGGCGCAAGTCGTTCGAGGTCAAGTTATTGAATCACTCTCACTTGTCCATTCTTCACCTTCGTCTTCATCATTATCAACGACTTCTCAACCGGAACAAACGCCGTTCTCGGATTCCTCTCCTCCGAAGACGGCTTCGCCGTCACCAACGCCGGATTACTCCTCAGCCGGTGAGGGTTCCGATGTTAATAACGGCAATGCGGCTCCGCAGAAGAAGCAGGCTTGGAATAAACACTCGAACCGCGTCGAGGTTGGTCCCGTAATGGATTCAGCCTCTTGGCCTGCATTATCTGAGTCTACTAAGGCTTTTCCTAAATCTTCGACTGATTCATCTTCGAAGATTGTTACTGATGTAACAGTTTCCAGTACTCAGGTTTGATTTCAGCTCTTTCTCTAATTAGATGCTTGATTTCTTAGGAAAAAAATAAAGGAATGTTGAATATTCTCTTATCTGATGTTTTGTTCCGGAGAAGCCTGAGGTAAAAGAAAAGGTAAAATAATCTCGAATATTATGGTTAATCTGATATTTTGTTCCCATTTTTCTTTTCTATTTTAAGGTTAAACTTACCTAATCGAGCCATTTAGTTGTTGGGGGCGTCTTAGGGTTTTCTGGAATCAAACGGAAAGATAAAAGATTCAGAATTAGGATTACCGATTATATCTCAGTGGTTGACCTCGTGTATTGTTACAGGGGCCTGTTATTCCATATTCACCTCAGAAACAAGCTACTAGTAGTGCAAACCCTAGTTCTACCACAAACCATACATTGCCAGTTCGACAAAGATCTATGAAGCGAGGCGGTGGCGGCAATACCAGGGGTGGGCCTGCACAGAGCGGCTTTGCTCATCCTCCGCCACCACCACCACCATTTCCTGTATTCCAGATACCTCCGAATGGGTATCCTAATATGGTACCAGGAGCTCCTGATCCTTCTTATAGAGAGTTTCCTTATAGGAGCAGTAATTGGGAAACCAGACCAGTTGGAGGATATGTGTCTCAATCACATTCTGCAAATGATCATAGGAGTTCCTCCCGTAGGGGCAGCTTTGGACCCCACCAACGTGGAGATGGTCCCTACCATAACAATCATGGGGGCAGGCGCGATCCAGATCGTGGACATTATGGGAATGCCAGAGATGTTCACTTGCATCCACAAAGAGCTCCTCCAAGGGGCTTTGTAAGGCCTCCACCACCTAACACAGCTGCATTTGTTACCCCCCCTCCGGTGAGACCCTTTGTCAACCCAATGGCTTATCCTGGTGAGTTTAATTTTTTTCTTTCAGAATCTTTGCGTTGTGGTTCTTTCTGATTATGTCTATTTCTGTTTGCAAATGTAAAACTAATGTCTCCGTTCTTTTTCAGAGTTTTACTATATACCTACGATGCCAATGGAGCCCTTTAGGCCATTCATTGCTAGTGCACCACCTCCCCCATTGCTTATACCTGTTGCTGAACCATCTCTACCTACCTTGATAGTCAACCAGATAGAATATTATTTCAGGTACTCTGACATTGTCAGCCTTTTTCTTTGATGATTTTACAATATGAATCTATTTTTACCTATCTTCTATCTTCTTTATCTCATCAAAGAAATTAACTACTCATGCACCTATGACTTGTTCATTACAGCGATGAAAATTTGATTAAAGATGATTTTTTGAGGTCAAACATGGATGATCAGGGCTGGGTACTAATTACTTTGATAGCAAGCTTTCGACGAGTAAGTTTTCTTATGGTTAGCTATTTTCTTTACAAGTTTTCTTATGGTTAAGCTATTCCCTTTACTTTTTTACCATGGTTTTTGTTTTTAAGGTTTATTTTGTGTTGATAAATTTCAGGATATTTGCACATCTCCTAAGTATTGACCTGTTCTGTTTAATCATAAAATTTGGCGGTAGTTGAGCATGACAGCTATCAAATAGGACTATGATCTAGGGGAGCTCAAAAATTACCTAACGCATCTGTAGCAGATGACTGTTTCTAGATTATCGCCTTGAAACTTAAAATGTGCCTTGAAGCTAATGCATTATTCCTCTCTTATTCTTTCAGGTGTAAGGAGGTTCATCAAATATTGTGTAGTGGCTTATGGTTTTAGTAACTCACATGCCTGTTCACTCTAGCAGACCTAGTCTTAGCTCTAGTTAGTAGTTGCATGGATTAGTTAGATTTGCCGAACAAAAAGATTATTTGGTATATCTAGTAAAACATCTCGGCCCCTATATAGTAAGACTATTCTTGTAAGCTGTGAAGCCACCAATGTTGGGTTGGGGTGATGTTGCAGCCATTGCATAGCTTTTTTCAGAAGCCTATAAGACTAAGGCAAGCCCAAGCAAGAAACTTTTTTGGCTCAAGAAGAAGCGTTCATGGTTGATATTACGCCATTTATATTTTATTTTCATTACATTGGGGATTTGTAGAGTTTATGATTTTGTAACTGCTGGTTTTGGTCTTTTATTTCACAATAGGTGAGTATTTACTTTATGAACTCTTATGTCTAGGCTTTGGTTCAGACCAATTAGGAGTTTGTTTATAGTTAAAGTACGAGTAGAATGTTATTTTTGATCTGCAAGATAGAGAGCAAGATGAGTTGATAAAATTATTTTGTTTCGAGTTCATGGATGTAGTTAGTCTTTGGCACCAAATTATTAAAGCACAAAGCTTTATTTTCTGATGTTTGCAACCACCGATCATGTTTATTCTGTAATTAGTTATGTAGCCTCTTTTTTTTCTTTAAAGCATTCTCCTAGTTTGACTGCTATCTACTTTTTTGGATTTTAATGTTTGGTTGCTACTTTTCTTCTTACTTTCTAGCAGCCTGCCTAAAGCACGATATCCCCTTCCCTTGTATTACATGTATTCTGTGATTTCTGGTATGAGAATTCTCCTCATTCAGAACTAATGATGAAACCACCAGCTGCCCTTACTTTGGTAGTACCACCAGTACATTGCAACCTGTGCATAAGAGAGGAGGGAATTTGGCAGTGGTGTTGAAGATGTCGGTTAACAGTTTACAAAATAAAGGCAACATAAACATATTTTTAGATGTCTAGTGCTAATTCTAAATCAGTAAGAATTGGTTTTAGATACAGATTTTGAAGTGGTTTTTGAGACGCATTGTCTTGGTGCATATGACACATGGTGACAGAAGTGTGAGTAGCCCTGTCTGGAAAATTTGCCTCTGAGCATGGGGAACTTTCCCTTGGCAGTTGGCTTAACTTCCTCACTCTTTTCTTCAGGTGCTCATGTGCTGGGTAGATTATGAATATTTTGGCCATAGGATCTAGTGTAGGGGGCCAACAGTGGAAAGGCAAGTACTTTTTTTATGTAAAAGTTGTGGCTTAAGCCCAGTCATGCCATCCTGGTGTAGTAGGCCAATAGTGGAAAGGGAAGTACTCTTTTTCATGTAAAAGTTGTTGCATAAATTCTTATAAAAAAAAAATAAAAAAAAATTGTTGCATAAACCCATTCATGCTCCCCATCCTTTTTCCTGAAAGAAAAACTCAAAACGATCTGGTTTGTATCAGAATATTACGAAATCATTGACAAAGCAACGACGATCAAAATATCATAAAGAACTTTGTTTTCTCTCTAGAGACTTTCTTGTGTTACATATAAACTTTGCTATATTATGCGTTGTACTTTCTGGCTTGCTTTGGACAATGCACTGGCCCAAATCTGTCACATTAAAAAATATACTGATTTATACTCTTTATTTTACCTATCGAAAGAAGAAATATGCTAAAATTATATTCTTTGGATCCCAGCTAAGATCATTAACAAAATTTATTTTCCATCTAAAGATGTCTCTCTCACACACAGAAGGAAGGGGGAGGGTTCTTTTGCGGAGGATCACCATTTGAAAAATTGGGTTTTGCCTTATGGTTTCATGCCCGTTAAGTACAAGATTGAACCTTATGCTTTGCAAACTGGTTTTCCTTCTTGTATGTCCGGACTCAAAAAAAGAAAAAAAAACTGTTTGTTTAACTTGGATCCTAAGAATATTGCTGAAATCAACTTCACAGTCGATTGTGTTAGAATGGCAAGTATTTGGCAATTTTCAGATCACTGGTTGTCTTTAACATAGGAAAATTTTCTCTGTTGTATGTTACCATAAATTGTGAGAGAGTAGCTTTGCATGTTAAAATTTTATATTCATTTTTACCTTGAGTATGCCTACATTTTTTGTTGTATATTTATTTATTTCGTTTCCAATCCTGTGCTTTGGTAACCCTTCTAGTTGGACCCTTTGGGATCAGGTCTAGAATTTTATATTAACTTTTATGGACACCTTAGTACTGGTGTTAGCTTCCATATGACCTGACATGAAATCCCTGTACTTGTGGATTAGAGATTTTATACTGGATCTGGCTGCTTAATTATTAACTTTGAAACTATATGATGACAGTTGGAGTCAAGGCCATGTTTAGATCTCTACCAAGACCCTGCTTTCGCAGGACTTACAAGTAATAATCCTACTTTGCCAGGGCCATATGGGACTTGAGTGGGCCACTTCTTTGTATTCTCCTCCTTGCATCAATCTGAATTTACCACATCATCAGAATAATTAAGCACCCCCTTCTACCTCGCAGGCTTCATATGGCAAAATGTTTATTACTAGAGTGGAATTTTCTCTATATTGTTATAAGTACCATCCCTCGTATTTTACATTTGAATCTATCTTCTTTCCCAGCTTTGACTTTCCATTTCTTTTCCCAGTATTGAATGTCCTTGCATTGATCTTGCTTTATGTCTTTGTGCAGGTTAAGAATTTGACAACTGATATCAATTTCATATTGGATTCATTGAAAGCATCAACCCTTGTGGAAGTGCAGGCAATTTTTTTAATTCTTTCTAAGCTGAATTGTTTGACTGTATCTTCTGCTGCTTGTTTGGATTTGTATGTCCTGCAACATGGCATTGGAATCACGTTTTTTGCATTTAGTTAGACACAATAATACTCAATTAAGGATACTTGTAAAAAAAAATTACTTATCAAGGATCAATGTACTAGAGGCGCTGTACTCTTATGGAAAAGCAAACCATAAGCCGCCAAATAATATTTTTGTGTCCAGCTGGACTGAATCTCTGTTGAAATTGCTGCAGGATGACAAGGTGAGGCGGCGTAGTGAGTGGAAGAAATGGATACCAGCATCTGCTCTGCCTCCCTCTGAATCAGGTTTTGTTTCTCCTAATAATTCGAGTTATGATATGCTGTCAACTTCGTTTCAGAAGATTGCAGTGGAGGAAGTGGATGCAAAGCGAGGTGGTGTGACAGTTAAGGCAGACTCTATCTCTGAAGCTGTTCCAGGAAGATGTTTAACCGATTCATATGGAGAGTCACACCTTCCTAATGGGGAGATTTCTCAAAACTACTCAAAGCGGAACTGAATAATATGTGGCCCCACTAAAAATTCAAGCACAGTATAGTGCGCTTCTATTTTTGAAGGGTCACAATTGGAAATCTGGAGTGAGGCTTCTCTTGAAGGTGTGGGATCTTTTCTTTTGTTTACTAAGTCACATAGAGTGGTTTTGGCAGTATTTTGATGAGGCTAGTAGAGGAATACAGAATAAGAATTATCCATAAATTATTGGCTAAAGGTAAAGAATGAGAAGAAAGTGAGACATTAATTAGATTATCTGTTCGGGCAAAAGGTTATTGGGGTGTATAGCTTGGTTTTGGTGTGAATGCTTTTTCTTTTGGATTTCTGGTGCTTTCTGGTGGCATGGATGGGTGAAACATTCAGGTGGGTAAAATGGCAGAGTGCATTAGTGCTTTGGTTGCCAGAAAAAAAAGGTGGTCAGACCTTTCTTGAATGTCTCCGATTTGCACTTCCCCCTACTTTTCAACTTTTTTTTATATTTGGTTAATCATTTATTGGCAAATACATCATTACTCTTTGTTACATTTTAAATATACCTTTTTAATGGAAATTTTGCAAACGTTTTTGTTGGATGATAGTAAACTTCCTCCCGATCAGTTTTTTCTGTTGTTGCATATTAAATTCTCTTTTTGTTTGAATAATGGTATTTAATATGAATTTAATTTGTGGGGATCTAGTGTTTATATTGGAAGAGGGGTATTTTGAGCAACAATAAATTTTGGTATGAACGGCCTTAATGAATAGTGTTACATCAACATTAGTGGGTTGAAAGCGTGATGAACGCATATTATGTCTTGGTGTCAGGCTTCAGCTGTGCGCTGAAATTTTCAATCATGGGACAAACCCCACCTCCTTATAAGAGTAAAAGACATTGACATTATATTTGTTGCTTACACAAAACAGAAACCACCTAGTCTGTTCTCTCCACCGGTACTCTCTTTCCCTTATTTCTAGTCTCTTCCAATATGATAGATTCCTCTCTCTCTTTCAATCTGTTTCACATCACTGTCTTTGTCTTCACTCTATCTATGCATTTTGCCTTAAGAGAATCACACAACAGTGTTCAATCATTATCACTGTAATGGGAATTTTATTTATTTTTCCTTTGTGCAGTCTCCTTCTACCCAAAAGAGAGAAAAATGCTTTTGGGTACCTGAGATTTGAATGGGGAACAACAAAATCGTGCCCCATGCAACATAGAATAGGTAAAACCCATATCTGAGTCGTGACATGATAACAACGGGAGAGGTACAAATTGTCTGGTCCGTCCCAAACATTTTGTTCCTGTTACCTGGATTCATTTGGCACATCAAAAACTATCGAGAAAAAAGTGCTCTTGGATTTGGTTCCAGTGGAGCTGTTCTCTAAATAACCAAGCTGTGCTTCCCATGGTTTAAGTTCTTGATTAGTCTTATTCATCTCCCTTTGAATTAGTGCTGATCTTCTCTATTTAACTCCATGAATCCAGAGTAATAATTGAATATATAAATAATTACGACATTGATTGGCATACTTGACTGATTAGAAGTTTAACAAGGGGAGACAATACATCTATTAATTTGTCTAGTTTGTTTTCACAACCATTCTCATATCTTCTCATCATTACAACTTTATCAAATTCTTACATAAAATATAATAAACAATTCAATTTTTTCAAATTTCAAAATAAAAATGATATTAAAAAAATATATCCTAATAATATTTTATTTAACTTTTAACTTTTATCTCAACTCTTATCATCTTATCTGTAAAAATAAACGAGGCAAATTAATAGATGTTTTACCCTCTATCTAAATTCATAATATTGATGCGTTCCACTTTCAAATTAAAAATGTCATAACATGCAACATTTATTAATATTTAATCAATTTTAACAATAATAACAATTAGATGAGAGTACTATTTATTAGTTTTTATTAGTTAGATAGTGCAACATATTATTTTACATACATTTTCACAGCACGCTCAAATTAAGCCGATGATGAGGTAAATTATATATCATCAATCATGGTCCCAATATCAAATGATTAAAAATTAACTTATATTTTCACGGCACACTTAACTTTGCGTAACTCACAATGCATTTCGATCTTTATCTTTTGCAAATATATCAATAATTGCTTTTTATTATAAATATGTGTAATAGATTTGAGAAAACAACATTCATGTTGAAATGAAAAAAAAAATCATTTTAATCTCACTCAGAACATTTATAATTTTTTTTACTTGAATACGAATGTGCAAAATTTTAAGAGATTTTAGAAATGAGAAATTCTATTTATAATCCTAAGTGAGGGACTGCGTGTGCAGTCTTATTGATGAATGAAGGTAAAAGGAAAAAAAATATCATTTTAAAAAAGATATTATTGTAATTTTAATTTTTTTTAAACATAACTATATAGGCTTCCATGAATAATCTCCATTTTAAGATTGTATATAGACTAACTCTTTAAAATTTTGTACGCAACAATCAACATACTATTTATTGTGAAACTTATTATATTTATAAAAAATTAAAAAATAATTTTATTTTTAGTTAAAATTTAAATTGATAATGGGATCGTGCTTAGCCCAAGAAAGGCTTCCGAGAAGGCTATTTGGGCTTTTTTTTTTTCAATTTTTTTTTTTTTTTACATTTTTATATTCTTAAACATTCAAAACAAATACCAACATCATTAAAAAAATATTTTCCTAATCGTTAAGTTAAAAAAAAAAAACTATCATTCCCAACTCTCAGTACAAGTCTCGGCGAGTTTAGTATTTTCCTTTTTACAAGACAAAGCAAGATAGAATTTTTCTTTCATTTATGCGAAGACCGCAAGCCAGGAGGGTCAACACACAGACCTCACCACTTCCAGGTTCCCAACTCTTTTTCCCTCCCTCCATCTGTCCCCCCAACCATGGGTTCATCAACAGGCGAAATCAACAATAATGGCAGAAATGGAAACTCCTGCTCACCCTCCAAATCCTCCTCCACATGCTCTTGTCCCTCGCCCTTTTCAGCTTCTTCACCAGTCCTCCCAAACCCTCCTGCTAGAAAATTCATGGAAGAAGTTTGGAAAGACATCAGCTTAGCCTCTCTTCAAGATCACTCCAGCAACACCCTCTCCTCCACTACCACCACCCAAAACCCTGCCTTTTGTGCTACGATTCTCCAGGACTTCTTGGCTCGGCCTCTCAACAAAGAGCCACCAACAAGAGGCGCGTCATCATCTGGCGCCACCGAGCCTTCATTGGCCGTGGAGACCACTTTCTTGGGTTCTCTGGCGCCAACTCCAGCAACTATTCTGAGCTTGAATTCCGGTTCTGATTTTCCATACCCTGAAATCCGTACTCCGGTTGGTGTTGGGTCAAACCCACAATTGCAAAGGCATGCCGGTTTCACTGCACCTTCTTTTGTTTCTTCCTTTAACTCTCCTTTCGAATTCTCATGCTCTTCTTCGGCGTTCCCTTCTTGCTGCAAGAAAAGGGCTCAAGAAAATATTGAGGATTCCATCGATCGGAGACATAAGCGCATGATCAAGAACAGAGAATCAGCCGCTCGTTCTAGATCAAGGAAACAGGTATCTTTACTCTATTTGGAAACAGTAGTACGCCGAAACAGTAGTACGCGTCTGGTTCGTATGTTTTTACACCTACTAGCAGTTCTACTCATTTTATTTCAACTCATTTTTTAAGTTTTCACGTAAGATAAAATAAAAAATTTAATTTTTTCAAATCATTAAATAAAAATACTATTAAAAAAATATATTCTAATAATATTTTATTTAATTTTTAATTTTAATATCGACTCATTTTATTTTATCTTTTATCTTGTAAAAATATCTGTTTCATCTTATTTATCTGTGAAAGCAAACAGGCAATGTTAAAACTATTTGTAGTGCCAATAAACATGTTAACTTTATCTACTAAGAGACACTGTTTCATACGGTGGTGAATCCTTTTTGCAGGCTTACACGAACGAGTTGGAACTTGAAGTTGCCCGTTTACAGAAAGAGAATGCTAGGCTCAGAAGACAGCAAGAGGAGGTCAAATAAAAACGATTTCATAATTTTTGCTTATTTGGGTTTATAGGGTTGTTGTTAGTGTTGTTGTTGTTGTTGGGTTTATCTACCCAATTAAGGGAAGGGAGTTCAATTGGCTGATAGATTTTTGGCGTATTTTTGTGGTGGCAGCTCTGCTTGGTGGCAGGCCGTGCTCAGCTTCCAAAAAAACACCGTATCTATAGAACCTCAACTGCTCCATTTTGAGAAGTGAGAATGCAAAAGCCCTCTTGCATGCCCAGTAATATGATCTTTTATGCCTCCTTTTCTTCAGTGAATTAACCAGCAGGCTCGCCAAATTTCTCTCGAAGCGGGGTGGATCAGAGGGGATTGGTTGCAATATCCATAAAAAAAAAAAAAAAAACAATGGGTTTGTTATTACATCTCCATCAGTTGGCTGGAAAAAAACAGAAGGATGGAAGAAGGAAAAGGTCCTAAATTCCTAATGGTATGGTATGGTATGGTTTTTATTTTTTCATTTTTATTATATCCCGTTCCTTGAATCCTTGTCTTTTTTGTCCAGATGTAGCTTTTTCTTGTCCAATCAGACAAGTTTGGGGTGGGTGGGGACAAGTGCTCAATGCTAAGAACCATTTGCCATTTTTGCTTGCCTATAAAATGAGGTGCATTGTGCAGTATAACGTCGTAACATGTTTGGCTAATGGTATAGCGCCCTTTCTTTTCACGCCTCCATCTCTCACAAATCCTTTCTGTCTTGCTTTCTGCACCCTCTCTAATCCCCTCTCTTGTTCTCTCGCGTGGCGGTTAATGCATTTTTCTCAACTTTTTTTTTTTTTTTAACCCTTTGATTGTTTATTAGGTGAAGATGCGAAGTGAGAATAAAATGGTTTAACTTTATAAAAATAAATTTATAAATTGAACTAATTTCATTTGTTAAGTTAGATCATAAATTTATTTTTTTTGTAAAGTAAATTTAAAATATCATGTGAAGTTATGTTAGTTTATTGATTAACTTTTATAGAATCTCTTCCTGACTGTAACATTTATTGAATAAGAAATATTTAGTCCATTAAACATTTTATATAAACAAACTTATAATTTAATGTAACTTAATGCAAGATATCATATTGTATAATTTTTATTACGAAATAGATCTAACATTTATCATCAAACTAGGATAATTTATAAGGACGATGCTACGTCCACCGCTCTCAGCTCCCGTTGGGAGCAACAGGAGCTACCGCTAGGTATAAAATGTTTTGTTGTTTTTTTTACATGTATTTTTTAACACTTTTAAATATTTTTAAAAAAATAAAAAAATCACAATATTATTAAAAAATATTTTCTTAATCACTAAGTAAAAAGAAATATAAAAAAATTAAATAAACAATTCCAACAATAACACCGAACAATAAAAACTAGTGGTGAGAGTATCATTTTCTTTAAAAGATTATAGAAAAACAAGGTACTACAGCCACCACCGGTAGCTTGCAAGTTATTTTGGTATGTTTTCTAGTAATGCTAGAGAGAAGCCACTATAGTAGTGCACACTTTGCACTCACTGCGTGGCTGCTTTTAGTTGATTGTTCCCAACACTCACTTGGAGATATGTGTGGTCTAAATGATGTCATATCATGTGTGCAAAATGGATGCTCCCAATAGTAGCTTCTATCTATATTTATTCATTAAAAAAATATTTATTTTAACTAGAAAAAAAAAAACAAATGCGAGCGGTAGCTGGGAGCGGTGGGAATGGCATTATTCAAACTATAAACTTGTTTTTATAATAGAGTAATGCTAGAGCCACCGCTCCCGCTGGAAGCCACCGCTGGCTCTAGCATGTGTATTTTGATGTGTTTTTTTCTACAGTTATTTTTTATAGAATTTTTTTAATACTTTTTAATATTTTAAAAAATAAAATAAATTTTTAATATTATTAAAAAACACTTCCTTAATCATAAAATAAAAATTATTTTTTTTATTTTACTTTGTGATTAAGAAAGTATTTTTTAATAATATTATAATTTTATTATTATTTTTAAATATTTAAAATTTTTAAAAAAATCTATATAAAAATAATTATAAAAAAACATATTAAAAAACACATGATAGAGCCAGCGGTGACTCCCAGCGGGAGCCACCAACGGTGGTTCTATCATTTGAGTAATGATACATACAGTCATAGAATATACAAACGTCGTGCAGTTGCTTTGAAAAAGAGTGAGATCTACTATTAAAAAATTAATTTCTTTTTATGTGGATTTCATATTTATTTATTTTTTTTAAAACGACTACACGACATTTGCACACTCACGACTTCAAATATCATTTCTCCTATTATTTTCCTTTATAATATCTCCTCTCTGTAAACCTCTGTAGCCTGTAGGATGCGTTCATGGTTACCCCACCTATTAACCAAACCCATTGATTGAAACATACATATGGCGATCGCTTTGCGTGAGAATACGGTGAAATCAGGAATTTGTTGTACTGGCTAGTAAAGTTAAAATTATAATAAAATAATTTTTATTTTATTTTTGAGTCAAAATAATTTTGGAGAGAAAATTTAAATAATATTTTTAGGAAGGAAATTAATGCCATATGAGATTAATATAATCTATTAAATCATAAAAAATTAAAATATATTATTATTTTTTTTAAACTGGAGGATGGTCCCCTCCTGCCACTTCATTGGTCCGCCGCTGGCTGTTGCCATGGAAAGGTGGAAAGCTATTGATCTGGATTGGAGAAGATGCCAAACAATTACTAAATTGTTTGCATGCAGATCTTGATCTCTCCTGTAGTAAAAGTTTATCACGTCAGACCCATTACTCTGTCCTCCGGCTCTAGTCCAAGATCATTAATGCGTCTGTTAATTATTAAGTACGCTTCCGCTGCAAAACATTTGATGATTTAGGGAATAATTTTAGAGTAATGATATATACCTAATATATTTTTACAACATACTTTACAATAATATTATAAGATAAATGTATTTTTATAAAATGATATTATTTTTATAAGATATTTTATAAAAATATTTTTTATTTAAAATATAATTATATAAAGTGTTATGAAAAGTATGGTGTATAAATAAATTTCTATAATTTAATAGGTTTTCTTAAGTACAAATTTATAATTGCGGCTCTTTTAAGCAATTCCGTATACAAAACTCCAAAAGTTAGGGTTTTTTGAGCTAGAGCTAGTTCTACTGTCCTTCCCTCGGGTTCTGGTTGCTTAATTCTAGACTACGTGGGCTTTACCCGTGAGCAATATTACCCTCGTGTGTAGCCGCCCGAGCCAGTCACGAACTGGGTGGGCCCAAGATGTGCGGAACAATGGGCCCCACAAAGAGTGGGGTTCGCGCACGTGAAGTACGGCCCACACAATCACTTCATTTGCAAAAGATATCATAAATGTAGCTGGCTGAAATAATTTCGCAATTCTATTCTAAGCTGAGATGCAGAGGATAGCTAGTAAAGTGCTTATTTGATATAATTTAATTTAAAAAATAAAATTTTAAATTTTAAATTGAAAAATTAAATCTTATCAATGATATAAATTGTGTGTTGTTGGCTTGAGAATATAATAATTTATATATATATATATATATATATATGAATATATGAAACAATAAATATACCAGATATGGTGGTTCATTAAGTTAAGAAAGAAAGTGCTTAAAACGTATGATAGAGAAGGAATTAAGAAGAAAAAGCATCAACATAAAGTTAGTTAAAGTTGGTACATATGTCAAAGGATAACGCAATATTTATGGCTGCATTTAGAAAGGAGACAAACAAGTGGTTGAAAGCAAATTAAAATTGTCAACTTCAACTACAATGCATTGGCCAATGGCGATTAGTGATTTCGCCACAACGCCATCCATTCAATTTGCAGCCTAAAGAATAAAACATTATCACTATGAGTAGATAATTTTAACAATTAGGCCAACATTAAAATAATGCCACTTCAACACTTCTTTGTATTTAATTACTAGTTTTACTTTAAAGAAATAAAATAAATTATCTTCAATTACTAGTCCTATATATTTTTCGCCTTGTCTACAAAACTCTTCCATCATAATGTTTGAAAAAAGAGTATGTAATTGTTTTATTAATGGGTTTTAAAAAACTAATCCTATTTTACTAGCGTTAGGCACCATCATAAAAAGGTGTTTGTAATTTTGGAGTATGTAAAATTTGTTTTATTTATTATAGAGGGATGGTGGCTTGAGAAAAACTAAATGCTCTTAAATATTAGTATTTAGTGCATGCTTGCCTTATAGGTTTAAGCAGTTCAAAAATTATTTACTGTTTGATAAATATATATCTAAAGCACTTTTAAAGTTAGTTGCATTAATTTTTTAAAAATATATAGTTATTTATAGGAGCTTTTCTATAAAAGCTTCAATTTGGTTGTTTTTAAAAAAAAGTAGACTTTCAATTTATTTAGGTGATTAAAATATTTTTTATAAATTTATCAAATATATCATTTTTTTTAAAAGAGCTTTTAAATATTTAAAAACACTTTTTAAGCTTTCAAGCTCACTCCACTCTTAAAGTTTTCCTACTCATGGAAGTCCTCAAGTAAGAGCACTCCCAATAGATTCTTTATCTTATCCTTTAAAATACATCACCAAAACTCACTTTTTCTATTTTACATACTGACTTTTACAATATGTCATCCATCAGTTTATCTATTTTTTCTCTATATCATTTAAATATTCTTTTTTTATTCTTTTTAAATATTTCATTTCTACCAATAAATTTACAATATCCATATATTTTTTTATATTTGTAATTTATTTTTATATACAATATAAAATAATTCAGTCCTATACACGTAAAACAAAAATATATAAGCCAAATAAAAATTAAAAATAAAATCAAATATGAAAAAATTGGTTTAAAAATAATTCTAAGATATTTTTTTAGAAGAAAATGAAATATATGTGTTTTAAATGATGAACAATAAAAAGAATTTGCTTATATGATACAAATTAAAGTAAATAAAAATGAGGGAGTAAATGAAATATCAACAATAAAAAAATTTTTACAGGATGAACAGTACCCGCTACATGTAGCGGGGTACTGTAGCTAAATGTATTTTACACTTCATTTTACATAATCAGATGGAGCTTCTTTTTGGAACAATTCTTCAAATTATTTACATTTTTTGTATAATACAAAAGTTATTGGGAGTGTTCTAAATGGTAAGTATACGGAATCATGGGTTCTAGAAGACAGCTAAGAAATCAATACTAAAAATGTAGTGAAAACTAAATATGTATTGAAAATATTATCTTTCAATATATATTTTATTCTAAATTTATTTATTTTCGGATATATACGTGATTATCTTTATATAATCATGTCTTAAATTGAAAGTATTTTTATATGTCATCATTGCCATGGTAGAACAGAATCTGTGTATGTCGCCCTTTTTGACCATTTTGAAATCTCAATTTTTTTGGCACGAGGATTTCGAATCTAGCAATCTCAATTTATCTGGGGACATATTACTGAAAAAAGATGAAAACGTTGTCGATTTTGAGATCCTGTGCTTTTTTTTGTTTTTAATAAAATTATCTAGTGTGTTTTATGAAAGAGCACTGCTACATCTTCCGAGAGATGTAGTCCAAAAGTGTCCCCAGGTAAATTTTATTTTTTATTTTTATTTTTATTTTATGTATTTTTTTAATCATCATAAATATTTAAAAAAAAAATAAAAAATTCATAACATCATTAAAAAATATTTTTTTAATTATTCGGTAAAAAAAAATCTTATTCGAAACATTTTTTGGATCCTGAATTACATTTCTCTTTATGAAAAGAAAATGTAGCTTTTAGGTAAAATCCCACTGAAGTCAAAGAAATTTAAGATTTTAAAGTCAAAGGAGGTTTGTATAGTGAGTTAAGTTGAGATGAGATGAATTAAGATGAAAATTAAGAATTAAATAAAATATTGTTAAAATAATATTTTTTGATATTATTATTATTTTAGAATTTAAAAAAGTTGAATTATTTATTATATTTTGTGTAAAAATTTAAAAAAATCATAATAATTAGATCATATGCTTTTTGTATCCAAAGCCTCAATCTCAAATCCGGATCCAACTTGTTTTGAAATTGGGCTGGAACGACCAATTACACGAGTCCATTGATTCATATGGTGATAACAAAACCTGGCTTATTGTGACGGGTTCAAAATATAAATAATTCAGAATGGCTAATACATATTTCTCATCTTTTTCTTTCAGAGAGCCACAATTGCTGATCTGGTAGTTTCTGTGCGTGGAAAGCCACAACTATGGCTCTCCAAGTGCGGATCTGGTGGGTCTTCAAGTGCATATCTCATCAAGAATGGACTCCGAACGCAAATGGTGGTTGTGTTTTGTTTATTTCTGCTTTGTTGGTTGTGATATGATCTTTTGCTGTGAATAGGGTGAGAATCGGCCAGTTCGGACCGGAAAAACCGACCGGACCGATCCGGTCAATCTCGGTCTGAATTGCATAGGACCGAATTAGTTCGGTCCGGTCCACTGTTCAGGACTTTTTCACCCTGGATCGGACCGAATGAATAAATAAATAAAAAAAAAATTATATATTAATTATATAATAGTCGTATATAATTTTATAATTTATAATTTTAACTAATACTAATATTTATAATTTTATACTAATACTAATATTTATACTAATACTAATAGTCTAGACTCTAATATGGTATAAAAAAATATTATAGTCTAATATAGATTATAGTTATATTTATATTAATATATTTATAACTTATACTAAATCACTATAACTAATATTTCTAATATATAGCTATACTATATTGTTTAAGTAGATTTCTCTGTTAGACTCGGAAGTTTTGGCAATCAATGAAACTTTGGCTTTGGCTTCCCTATGCGTCCATACTTTAATAGATGTGCACCTTTTTTAAGTGCTGCAATGGCCTGTATTTAAATATAAAAAAAAAAATCAGGCAATTGTGGAAAGAGCATATTCCTTAAAGAAAGTCTACTTTATTTTTTTAATTTGACATCTCTATTTGACTGCTGGTCAAATTTTTTTTTTACTTAGTAATTAAGTAAGTGATTTTAAATGTATTGACGTATTTTTTTAATTTTTTAAATACATTTAAATATGTTAAAAAAATATGAAAAGAAAAAAAAAAAAAAAATTATGCTGGGCGGTATGCCCAGCGGTCAAGTTGGGGCGGCATAGTAGCCGCACCCTCATCTCCATCACATGGACAGCAGCAAAAAGCACTCATCTTTATGCTTTTCCCAATAAATACCAAAGTAGTGACCGTTAAACAACAAAACCAACCAATTGTTTTTAGTTCAGACTTCATATTTATATAATAATCGGATGCATATATTGCATGTTCTCATTAATTGTTTCTTTTTGTTTTATTACAAGTTGACATGATCTCATATGGCTTATTTACTTTTATTTTGTATAGAACCATAAATAATAAAAGGCTGTATTTTTTCCATAAGTTCATAACAGCCCAGTTTTTACATGCATAAATGCATGGACGCCTCTACAGCCCCGCTCCCGGTCCGCTCAGTGTAGAATTTTATATTTTTTTATTTTACTTTTTTGTACATATATTTTTTTAATATTATAAAATATTTTTAAAAAAATAAAAAAATTATAATATCATTAATAATACTTACTTAATCATTAAGTAAAAAAAAAAATTAAAAAAATTAAAAAAAATGTAGCGGGACCGGCAACGGGGGGGCTTTAGCTTTATCCTAAATGCATAAGTTCAAAACAGCTTTAAGCCTTTAACCTCTTGTTTTTTTATAGGTAAACTGTAAACGTTGAAGACTTAAGTGATGGATACTTGGAGTAGGTTGTGATTGTGCAGCTATGCTCTTACAGACTTAGTAATGTATGTAGTAATGTTTAACTAATGTTTTTTTATATTTGTATTAATATGACTTTTCGGTTTATATATATTTGTGTTTTGTATGGATGTAATCATGAAAATATGCTTTTTTTTTTCTTTTTTTATTCAGAATTTGAAATTTGGATAAATTAGATGATTACTTATTAGTTATTATTTATTAGAGACTTTACTGATTAGAGATTGTTTTAAATTTCTTTCATCTCTATTTTTTTAATTTTATTACTATGAATCATAGTCTTGTTTCAGTTGTTTGGAAGGATATAGAAAATTTATATTATTTTGTAGTAAATCCTTTTATTCAAGTTTATTATATATAGATAATTTTCTTTTTATAATTATTTTTATTTTCCTTTCAAGTTCTTTTTTAGTATTTTTGGACTTAAAATTAGATAAAATGTTAGTGGTCCGAAAAGTTAAAATGACTGTTGGGTTGAAAATTATAAGATTGAGCTATTGGCCCATTTGGTACTGTGGGGGACCGAATGGACTGACTGAGACCGGACCAAAAGGGACCAGACCGGATCGGACCGGACCGGACCGGTCCCAATGTCTATTCGGTCCGGTCTAGAGTGGAAAAATTCTGGACCGAATATGTCTGATTAGTCCACAAAACTTTCTGGGAACCGACCGGACTGGACCGAGACCACCCTTAGCTGTGATACAGTAGCACTAAGGCTGGAGATTCAAACGATGGACTGAGCCACCCGTTCGTCTGTCAAGCGGATAGGGGGCTAGGGAGTAAATGTGGGTAGGGACGAGTTGAGTTCGGGAGAAAAGCTGACTCCCTATCCAAACGAGGGGCGAGGTACAGAATGGGTGGTTGCTTGCCATGTAGGGCGGATAATACCACTGTTAATACAAATCTAAGAAGATTCAAGCATTAGCTTGTGATACGAAGAGTCATGGCACACGTTTCCTTTTTCCTAATTAATGGGTATCATCAAGCAAAAACATATATCTTTTTGTTAAGACATGTAGGGCTGACATTGCAGACAGGTTTTGGTGTAGACTGTAGTCTACCCCTCACCCCCCATAAGGGGCTGTATCACCACTCTCACCGTCCCGAGCTAGCCCACCCTACATCCCGTTCGCACCCATACTACTGGTAAATAGATGTGACACTCATAAAAAACCCAATCTACCGCCGCCCTGATTAATGGGTAGAAGTTCAACCCATTACCCTAACGAGTGTGTGCAGATTGGGTCGGGTGGGCCAAGGGACAGGCCCCATTGGCCAGCCCTAGGAACATTCATACAAAAAGGTGTCTATCTATGGAACTGGAACTAGAGGCGCACTATGATAGTTCTGAACTTTTGATAAGTCATGATGATTTGGAGTTTGTACTAGCTAGGAATTGAATTTGCCGATTTCTTGGACTTCCCTTAATAATCCTATATATATATATCATATAAAAAAAATAATCCTATACATATTTATATAGCACTACTATTACTATTATTAGCTTTGTTGCCTGTTTTGATAACCATTATATCAAATCCCAACTAATCAAATTTAATGGGCGTGCCTCCAACCCAAGGATATATTTTGCAGTGCAAGTTATGTCAGAGTCCACTCTCTCTCTCTCTCTCTCTCTAAAGGTATGATTCTTGGGGCCGAGCAAAATCATGCCATAGACTCTCTCTAGTCTCTAATTCACATGCGAGCGTTTTTTGTTAAAGCTAATTCGGAGAGAGAGAGAGAGAGAGAGAGAGAGAGAGAGAGAGGGAGAAAAGGGGGAGGGGGGTCCCAATTGTTCAACGCACCACATGCACAATACTCATTTCAGTTCCAAAATCGGACCCCAGAATTACACCCCCTCAAATGATTACAAAGTGTTCATCAGAAGGCTACTCCACTTCCACAGATCAATGAGAAAAGCAAGCGCGCGCACTGAAATATTCTTCCTAGGTGGGGGAAAGTTCCATGTTTGAACGGTACTGGAGAGTTGGGTAGATTACATAATTTGTTATACCTTAGACATATTTATGCTTAGATATTGGTGAATATCCAGTCTTATCACTCCAGACACACAGATCCTCACCCATCCGCACCACTTTCATCTTTCTCACCACCACAACAAAATCTATACCGGCCAGCACCAACATTTCCATTTCTCAAAAGGCGCACTTTGGGTGGATGGCATAAGATCAGCTTGACATGTCTGCAGCTAGCGCACGAGCAAAATGCTTTATCCACTTGCAGAACCATATCCTTCACCTTCACCTTCACCTTCTCCACCATCAACCTAATCGACCTATGATCACATTGATATTACTGCTATATAAAGCACCGTCCGGGTTCTTGAAATGATCATCTCGATCGTTTATTCAAAGACTCTAATTAAGGTACAAGTACGGGGAATGATGAAAGGCAATTATCTGCAGTTCTTCTCATTCTGGTCTGTCTTTCTTGTCCTGTTTTTGGATGAAACTGGAGCAGCCGAAGCGGGGAATGATTTTGGTGTTTATATTGTATACATGGGAGCTGCGGACGTTTCTAATGGTTCCTTGAGGGATGACCATGTTCAACTCATGAACACAGTGTTAAGACGGTAAATTACGTACACTATATACATATATACTCGAAAATGATTACTTCTTCAATGCTTAAAAAATGGCAAAAGGATTAGGAAGCATGACAATATTTCTGTCTTGTTTGTTCTTTTCAATCATTTTCTTTTTCTTTTTCTTTTTCCTGAAGCCTTTTATATTAGTCCATTCATGGGAAGCAGCAACTGTAGGAGTACTGGAATGAGTTGTAGAAATAAGGGTCCCTCTACAGAGGGACTGAAGCATGCCACCCAAGACTAATGGTGCATTTCTTCGGTCCCCTTAGCATTTTCCTAGCTTCAGAAGAAAAGGAAATAAAAGAAAAGAAAATGTCATGGCCTCCCCACTATTTTGCCAAAATATAAAAGGGGCAAGCAAGTCCAAATGCATTCCTTACTAATTCTAAAGTTTTTTTGCTTCTATTTTTCACTCATTTTAACAACAATTCTCCAATATAAAACACATAAATGGATGAAAATATATTATAATTAGAGTTTGTAGAGGGATCTTTTATATATATATATATATATGTTTAATTCTTACATTAATCCTAATTAATTTGTATACTTCTCCTGAAAGATATGTAATGATTTTAGTTGAAATAATTGTATAAGATCAGCACTAAATTAAACAATGATTAGGCATTAATTCTAGATAAGAAAATTAAAAAAATATTCTTTAATATTAATTTACCAAAGTACAATAATATTCTTGAGTTTCGGTTCTAATTTCTTTCTCAATATGATCACCATTATATGCATGCATGTTACAGAACCAATTAAATTCCTGATGATCTAACGATATAATAATCAGTACTGTATCTTAATTTGCATCCTACATGATATGGCCATTGGCATCGAATAATTTGCATATTATATATATGAATCATGATATTGCTTTTGCGATATGCAATAGGAGAGAAAATGCACTGGTACACACCTACAAGCATGGTTTCTCAGGGTTCGCAGCTCGGATATCGGAGGAGGAAGCCCGTTCGATTGCTCAAAAACCTGGAGTTGTATCAGTTTTTCCCGATCCTCTATTACAACTCCACACAACTCGTTCTTGGGATTTCTTGAAGTATCAAACTTCTGTAGTGATCGACTCCACGCCTAATTCTGAATCTGAAACTTCATCTCTTTATCAATCAGACTCAATAATCGGCATCTTGGATACAGGTAATTAATTAATTATCCGTATTATTTATACATATATGTATTTTCATCTTGCATGCTATTTATTCATCTTGTTCTCAAACGATCGATCGGTTTTGAGTTCTAAATGAATAGTATATATTATATGGAATTAATACAGGAATTTGGCCGGAGTCGGAGAGCTTTAGTGACAAGGATATAGCGGGTAATTCACTTCCTTCAGGGTGGAAAGGTACCTGCATGACTGCTGATGATTTCAGCTCCTCCAATTGTAACAAGTAACGCTCCACCTCCTATATAATTATATAATCAAAGTCAAAATGAAAGAAAATGCATGAATATATTAGATCATATACTTTAATTGTATATTCTAATGGACAATTTGTACATTTTTACTTTGCATCAGAAAGCTGATTGGAGCAAGGTTCTACAATGCAACGGGAAGCAATTCCCCCCGGGATACGGTTGGCCATGGCACACACGTGGCTTCTACTGCGGCAGGGACCACCATTGCCAGTGCATCCTACTACGGCCTAGCCGCTGGGACCGCCAAGGGTGGCTCCCCGGGCTCACGGATCGCCATCTATGGGGTATGCTCGTTATTCGGTTGCCGTGGCTCCGCTATTCTATCGGCGTTCGACGATGCGATTAACGACGGTGTTGATGTTTTATCGCTCTCGCTCGGCACTTCGTCGATATCGCGACTCGATCTCCAAAGCGATCCGATCGCGATCGGAGCGTTTCACGCGGTGGAGCACGGGATCATTGTCGTCTGCTCCGCAGGGAATGACGGCCCCAATACGGAATCCGTTGTGAATATTGCACCTTGGATTTTGACCGTTGCAGCCTCGACGATTGACCGTGATTTTCAATCTAATTTGGTATTAGGCGGAAACAAAGTGATTAAGGTAAAGAAAAAGGAAATTATTTATTTATTTTTTTAAATTCTTATTTTCTTTCATTATAGGGTTCAATAAATTTGATTATATATAATACTTCTCTTTATGGACATTATATAGGGTGAAGGCATAAATTTCTCTCCACTCCAAAAATCCCCTGTATATCCATTGATATACGCTAAGAATGCCAAGAAAAGTGGTGCCAAAGAAGTTGAAGCAAGGTACGTAAAAGAAACAATGGCAAAGTTCAAACATTACATACGAACACACATCTCAATGAGTCATATTATACACCATACTCTCATCTTACTTTCATCCCACTATGTAAGATATGATGAAAGTAAGATGAGAGTACGTAAAATGTGATACATTTATTACCATTAGATGATAAAAAATAATCTAATAAAAGATTATCTAATGGTGATAAAAGTAAGATAGTAACGTGGTGTATAGAATTTTCTATTTCAATATATCTCCGTTGTAAATATCTCTTTAGATTAAAGTAGATAAATAATTAAACGCTTTAATTCTTTTCTTTTTTGGGTTCACAATCTGCCACAATATGTTAAACGCTTGAGATTGTTGTCAGCAACTGCGAACCGGGTTCATTGGATAAAGACTTGATCAAGGGGAAGATTGTGGTCTGCAATAACGATGATGAGGATTCTGATTATTCAAAGGATGACAAGTTATATGCAGTGAAGGACCTTGGAGCAATCGGTATAGCTTTGACAGATGACAAAACAACGTCAGTGGCAAATCCTTATGGTGATTTTCCAGCAACCATAATCACTTCGAAAGATGCCGAGGTAGTCCTCTCCTATATAAATTCAACCAGGTAATGATACCCCATATAATTCTTGTCTTCTAGAAAGTATAATCCAAAAACTTGTTAGCTTCGATTCGTTATCTAAGTAGCTGATTAGTTTGGAAATTTCTGAAGAGATCCAGTCGCAACAATTTTACCAACAGTATCAGTGACGAAATATACTCCCGCGCCTAATGTTGCATATTTCTCGGCTAGGGGGCCTTCATATCACACAAGGAACATTCTCAAGGCAAGGATTCTTTGCATTCTCTACGATGTTATTTAATTACTACAAACAACATGTTTAATGTGATTGTTTTTGCAGCCTGATGTTTCTGCACCAGGAGTGGACATACTGGCATCATGGATTGGAAATGACACATCAGAAGCTCCAAAAGGAAAAGAAGCCTCGTTGTTTAACATTCTCTCAGGAACTTCCATGGCATGCCCGCATGTTTCAGGGATAGTCGCCACTGTCAAATCTCAGAACCGAACATGGAGTCCCTCAGCTATCAAATCAGCCATAATGACAACAGGTGATCAGAGTCTTAACAACAAATTACACGTAAATTTTTTCTGAACTTCCTATGCCTACTAATCTATGACGACCATCGATTTGCAGCGACTCAGATAAACAATCTGAAAGCTCCGATTACAACGGATTCGGGTGCAATGGCCACGCCATATGATTACGGTGCAGGGGAGGTGACAACATCTGGACCATTACGACCAGGGTTGGTGTACGAGACCACCACCATCGACTACTTAAACTACCTTTGCTACTCAGGGCTTGACGTATCTGCAATTCGAACCATCGCCCAAACCATTCCAGATGGTTTTGGTTGCCCCAAGGACTCCAGCGCTGATTATATATCCAATATCAACTACCCATCAATTGCAGTATCCAATTTCAATGGAAAAGAGAGCAAGAACGTGAGCAGGACGGTGACTAATGTGGCTGGGGATGGCGAAACTGTCTATACTGTAAGCGTGGATGCACCCAGTGGCGTAAATGTCAGTGTGGTTCCAGAAAAACTGCAGTTTACGAAAAACGAATTGAAGCTGAGCTACCAAGTGATCTTTTCTTCCAGTGGAACGCCATTGAAGGAAGATCATGTATTTGGGTCAATCACTTGGACTAATGGAAACTATAAAGTCCGGAGTCCATTTGTAATTAGCAACAAGTAAGCTTAAGGACCGTTTTCTTGACGATTATGATGGGTATTTTATAATGTAGGTAAGTTTTTACACATACCCGGTAACTGCATTTCTATCTCCAGATGTAAAATATCTGTAAGTACACACCAATCCGCACTTGTCCTTCCGTCTATTAACCAGATTTCTCATACAAAAGGGTTGAAACTCATCTTGAGCTGCGGAACTCAACAACGTTGGGGAAAAGAAAATAATTTTTTTTTTTTGTTGAAACAAAGTCTACTTCTATTAAAATAAAGCCGTGGTGAAACAATAAAACAAGATACGGCACCAAGCAAACGGTGCAGTCTTTTTAAGAATTACACAGGAGGGTTCTTTCTACTATGAAAATCTAATAAACAGGGAGGAATAGAAATGAAGGGTATGCTTCCAAAGATCAATTTGGAGGCTGCCCATTGCGCAATAGTGCACCCATCGATTCAAATCTCGATGTATTTTCCTGAGCTGTCAACTCTTTAGAGTAATCATCAGATTTTTTATGTCTTGAATAATCGGTTGGGCCAGCCAATCTGGGTTGTAGTCTGCATCCTTTGCTGCGAGTAGAGTGTTCAGCGAGTCACCTGCTATGACTAGGTTCTCAATATTTTTTTCCTTTGCTTCCTGCAGTCCCATGAGCAAAGCAGTGGCATCTCCTTGGTTGGGATTTGTACTATGAATGAACCTTGTGTGAACAAAAATTATTTCACCATCATCTTTTCTGCAAACCGGGCAGCAGTGCTTCCTGTTGTCCTCACAGAAACATCAAATGTTAGGATCTGGTGATCCTTTGGGACAACTTTCCAGTTATGAATAGTGTTAATCATTTTATTGCCCCCAGCTTCACAATGTTCCTTGTACACTTTCAAAGTTTGAGAAATGAAAATTTGGAGGTTTGGTTTAAAAGCTTCATGGACAATTTTATTTCTTAGAAATCAGATACTATCCATAACCACGACAGCAAAGATTTGAAAATGGTGCTCCTCATTAACAGGGATTCTTAGGTTCGTTCCTATGTGGACTTAGAATGCACTCTATCCAGTAAGTCATAGTGTTGCTAGCCAGATTTGAGATATTTAATGGCCAAGGGGACTGACGCCAAAGCACACAGGTAAAACTGCAATTTAGGAAGAGATGAGCTTGATTTTCATTAAGAAAAAACTAGATTCTATTTGGAAGAACTTCAAGATTGAAAATTTGATGGACTGAGAGTCCATGACTTTCTTGTATCGGTTGTAAATCCTAGATAGGTGTTCCTCCTGTATACGTCTCATGTAATTGGGCTATGCCTATTATTTTCTATTAATAAAACTTATCGATTACCTATACAAGAAAAAGGAAATTCCAGATTGAAAAAGCAAGTGCAAGTATATTGTTAAAAAAACAATATTTCACAAGAAAGAAAACAGAAAAAAGATTGCAAAAAAGCAACATGGCTGATAAAAGAAATATTATTGATCAGTGAAAATCAATCCTTGAAACAATGGAGTAAAGGGTCTCGTAAGAATTCGTTAAATGAACTTATAGAAACACCTATTTTTCTCTATAAAAGGCCTAATAGGAGGAATGGGGTAGCTTCTTATAAAGACCAGGATGATTTTGTTTCTAAACCGTGTGGCTGAATAGAACTAAACGCTTGAAGGCATTCAAGGGCGGTTTTTTTTTTTCTTCCCGTTAATTCGTGGGTCAATCATGGTTGTCTTGGTTCACTACTCCAGAATTGTAATTTGAAAGCTCCCAACAGACTAATCCTATATTAAAAACTCAATGATCTGTTTAGCCTGTAGGCCCGTGTTTTGTACTTCCAACTGAGACTTATTTTCCGGACTTACGTGATCAGTGTATGTTAATTACTAGGGCCTTAGCGCAATTGGCAGCCGATTAATTACTAAAGCTTTTAATCAATACTTTCCCAAGACGGGAAATAAATAAAACCTGTTAGTTTTTAAGTAATGCCACTTGAACATTTCTTTGTTTTTAATTACTAGTTTTACTTTAAAGAAATAAAATAAATTATCCGCAATTACTAGTTCTATATATTTTTCAGAATAATGTTATATTTTATCACTTTTAAATAATAATTTATTTTTTAAAAAAATAAATATAAAGATTGATGAGTAATATCACCTCATCATAGGGATGAGAATATAATGTCTAAAGTTTTCCTATTTTTTCGGTTGTGTACAAAACTCTTCCATCGTAATGTTTGCAGAAAGAGTATGGTTTTATTAATGGGTATTCAGAAAAACTAGTCCTATTTTACGTCTTGGTTTTATTAAAAAGCAAGGTTGGGTATAAGTTTTAGGTACAAATCTCATGGAAGCCATTTTAAAAATACGAGTTTATTGTGGAGTCTATTTTTTTTTTTAATAAAAAAGCTGGACAAAACTTGTATATTTATAATTTGTATAAATCATTACTCTATATTAAAAAAATAAAAATTACACAGACCTTTTATGTTTAAGAAATGATATTTGTAGTCGTGGAGTGCGCAAGCGCCGCACAATCTCTTAAAAAAAAGTGAGTAAATACAGGACCTATATGGAAAAAAAATTAATTTTTTAATAGTGGACTTCACTCTTTTTCAAAGTGATTGCACTGGACTTGCACACTTTACAACTGTATGTAACATACTTTTACATTGATGGTGGCCTGAGCATGAGAGGGTTGTAACTCAATATAAATAAAGGAAAAATGAAAATGATTTGCATACAATATATTTTGGAAAACACTATAGACACAAAGGGATTCCACAAAAGAATCTCACACACTGATGTGGCACACTAGTATCTCCCCTATTTCTTTTTTTTCTTTCTCCCCCTCCCCCCGTTCCCGCCCCTTGCCATCTCCTCGTGCCCGCTCTCTGTGCCGGCCATGGTGGTCGGGGACCACCTCATGGTGGACAGAAGACGCCGGCGGTCCAAGCGGCACCGCCGGCGTGGAGTGCCGATAAGGAGGTTATCAAGAGAGGGAGGCGCTTTACTGAGAGAGAGAAACGCTACTCAGGGAGAGGGGAGAGGGGAGAGGGAGAAGGGCTCCAGTGGCTGGGGGAGAAGCTTATGCCGACAAGGGGTTGGGTGCGGTGGTGCAGTTGAGCTGCGACGGCAGCGCTGGCAATGGCAAGAGGGAGAAGCCTTAAGAGAGGGGCTCGATTTCGGGAGGAGGAGGAGAGGGAGAGGGGCTACACTGTGGGGGGCTGGGTCCGGTCGGGAGGTCACCGGTGAGGGGGAACGGCCGCTGGTGGTGGTCGACGAGCGGTGACGGCACTGCTGTGGCTGGGAGACCGAGTTGGGTGAGGCACACGGCTGAAGGGAGAAAGAGGAGAGAGAGGGAAATGGAGGAAATGAGGGGCTATGAAAAATGAACACGTAGCACACTGATAATATGCTACATCAATGTGTGTGAGATCACTTTGTGTCTCTAGCAGCCCTCATATATTTTACAACACAAATATGTTTTAAATGAGAGGTATTTTTGTAAAATACCTTGTAAAAGTAATCATTTTACAAAAAGATCATTATCTTACAATATTGTTGTGAAATGTGTTGTGAAAATGTATTGCGTATATATCATTACTCCGGAATCACGGGTCCCTATAAGACAGCTAAAGAAATAAATATTAAAAAGGTCAATGAAAATTAAATATGTACTGAAAAATTAAATATTATCTTTCAATACATATTTTATCCTAAGCTTATTTATTGCCCTTCCGTCTATTAACCAGATTTCTGATTTCTCATATAGAAGGGTTGAAACTAAACTTTTGCGGCGGAAGCTCACCGTTGGGGAAAAGGAAATAATAATCGATGAAAGATGAGCCAAGCACTTCGAGAATAGCGACCATGTTGAAATATGGATGACTAAAGTTCTACGTTCGCTCCTGTGCTCTTCTTACACATCAATTTTGATAAGTTCTTATTGCACATCTAAGCTCTTATTGAGCTATCATCTATAACTTTTTCACAATTATATTATAATCAGTGGGGCTACTCTTTACCGTACCGTCCAGTGATTTTTTTTTTCATATTTTTGTAATATATTTAAATATTTTTAAAAAATAAAAAAAATATATCAATACACTTAAAATCACTTTTTTAATCACTAAGTATAATAAAATAAAAAAAAAAAAAAAAAAAGACCAGCAGTCAAATGAAATGTCAAAGTGGGGAGGCAAAGTAGTTTTATTCTATTATAATTCATCTCCTAACCAACCAATATAATTGTTCAATTTTCCATTTCGAGTAATAATAAATGTACAACCCTTCCAACAACTCTTTATACAACCATTTTTTAAAATGAAGGTATATATGTAAAGTAATATTACTTTTAAGTTAATTTACAAAAATACCTCTCTTTTAAAACATAATTGTAGAGAAAGTTGTAAAAAAGGTTATATCTCTATCATTTTCCTTCCAAAATTATTATCCCTATTTGAAGTAGAGTTAAATATATGCACCATGATGGGATAACACTACTAAGGTCAATTGGATAACCTCCAGGCTCCACCAAAGTCAATGGTGAATCATCTTGGCATCACAAACACAGAGAACTGAAGAGAAAACAACATGCACAATATTAACATGATAAGAGAGATCCAGTTAACATCATACTTAGCAAATACATGGAGAGGGCATGGGGTGGGGCAAAGGTTTAAGCAAAACAGACATTGGTTACAGCAGTGACACCTAGAATAGCACTTAATACCTAGAAGTCTTGCACATTGAAACAGCACCCCTTTCCTCAGCACAAAAGAACAAGAGCCACCAAAACAGATCCGTTCAATTTAAATCTTTCACTCGAAGGCCCATTGGTTCTCCCTGCGAACCTCCTCTTCTTCCTCTTGTGTGAAGTCATTCTTGATGTTGAATGTCTTGCGGATTTCCTCTGGAGTTTTGCCCTTGATCATGTCAGCCACAGTCTGGCAAGTCAGATCCAGCAAGCTCTTGATGTTCAGATAGTTTGCAGCCTACAAGAAAATATTCCGAAGTGAACCGCCTTCCAACCAAATATGGTAGAAGAATACAACACCAGTAGTTTAGTGCTTGTTTGATGCAAGAACAAATAACAGAGTCCCTTCAACGGCCCCTTTGTTATAAATCTCTCTCAATGGACTTGACAAAAAAATACCACAATCTTGATGCTTTAGGAGCATATTGCAGGTTCATAGGACAATGCTAAGTCATCATAATAACTGGTCCTTAAACAAGAAACTAAACGTGTCTAACAAAATATAGGATATCTGCTGATTTTTAAGAAAAAACTAGATTCTATTTGGAAGAACTTCAACATTGAAAATTTAATGGACCAAGAGTCCATGACTTTATTATATCTGTTGTTAATCCTAGATAGGTGTTCCTTTTGTATACGTCTCATGTAATTAGGATATGCCTATTATTTTCTATTAATAAAACTTATCGATTACCTATAAAAGAAAAGGAAATTCAAGATTGAAAAGGCAAGAGCAAGTCTATTGTTACAAAAGCAATATTTCACAAGAAAGAAAACAGAAAGAGCTACTAAACCCATATATGAACACAGAAAAAAGATTGCAAAAAAGCAACAAGGATGATAAAAGAAATATTATTGATTAGTGAAAAATCAATCCTTGAAACAATGGAGTAAAGGGTCTCGTAGGAATTCGTTACATGAACTTCCAAGCACTTAAAATATTAGCTACAAATTTTCCGTTTAGTGAAAAGTCAATCCTTGAAACAATGGAGTAAAGGGTCTCGTAGGAATTCGTTGCATGAACTTCAAAGCACTTAATCATTAGCAACAATTTTTTCCGTCAGTCATTGAAACACAACGCTTTCTTTCCCTTTTTGCAAGCACACTTGTCACGGAATCCAACAATTATATAAGTCATCAGCATTTCTTAACTCACTTTAGCCATGGATCCAACCGCAAGTACTCGAGTAAAACAAAGCAAATAACTAGCCAGGTGTATGAATACAACAATGCTAAAGGATTGGGATATGAAGAGTTAATATGTGGAATGATTTATTTGATCTGCTATGATCCTGAAGGTTTAACTAAATTAGTATGCACCAGTCTAGGATTGAAACCTGACTCTGATACCAATTGTTAAAGACTCAACCATTGATCCAAAAGGGACTGATGGATACTAATTGGTTAAACCTTTAACGGATCATAACATGATCTCACAAAAACTCCAGAAGAAAAGTGGAGGTGGTAATTAGCAAAACGTCACGTTTCCTTTACACACGAAAAATAATACGGTGGTATAAATTCTCAATTATCAAACCAGGCTCAGAATACTCAAGAAAAACGGAAAAACTGAAGAAAAAAGATTGATTATATAGAAGAATTAGCGTTTCTCCGTTTCTTCCAGAACTTTCTCAACACCCAAAAAACTTTATGGACACCGAAGGCAAGACATCGAAGCAAAACCCTAGAATAAAAACTGCTAAAAAAATCTACCAAGGAAAAGTATTCAACGGCAGAATCAAAACCCAAATCATAAGGAATATAAAAAAATAAAATGATCAAATATTGAGGGGTTTGAATTAGAAGGGAAAAATATGGACCAGGATTAGATCGAAAAGGGTGGCTTGGTCGACACTGACGAACTCGGCGTCCCAAGTCTTGAGGGCCTCGTCGAGGGAAGCAGCGCGGTCCTCGGCCTTCGGGGCCTCTACGTGCTTCTTGCAGTACTCGATGACCTTGGAGAGGATCTTGCTGGTCACGTTCGGGAGCGGGATGCCATTATCGGCGCAGTCGTCCTCGATCATGTGCTTGATCGTTTGGGACTCCAGCGCCACGGCCTCGTCCACCTCGAAGGTCTCGCCGTCGGAGCTCTTCAGCGTTATCTTCCTCCCTGACGACATCGTTCTTTTCCTATAACGCAAACCCTAGGCTATAGGACTTTCTAAAGAGACGCCCGGAGAGAGGGATCGGATAAGACTCGTCGAGTCAGAGACAATATGAACAAAATTATAGCGAGCGGAGAAGATGTGCGAGTACAATAATAAGTATATATATAGAAGAATTCTTGGCATCTGACTACACTCTCCACACACCACTCAAATTTTTTTTTTTTTTTAACTCAATACACTAAGTGTGTTGAGTGTGTGATAAATAATAGAGTATGAAGAAGATTTTTTCATATATATATATATATGGAAAAATCTATTCTCAAACCGGTTTATTCCTTCACACTGCACACCCTCGTACGAGGCAGACCGAGCTTATAAAAAAATGCCGGTTTAAGAAAGTAAATTGTCATTTTTGTCGGCAACTCATTTTCTTCTCCTCCTCCATGTCGACCCCTTTTCTCTATCTCCTTCGGCCTGCTTCACCTTCTCAGGCTACCAAATCGGCATGAGCAGATTTACTAAAATCATCACCAACATGATTCTCTCCAGGTTGTGGCACTAACTTAACCTCTAAATCTTTTTCTGGGTCTAGTTTGTGGGTTTTTCTGAATTTTTTGACTTTAAAGAAACTCATGTTCAACTACCATATTTTTAATATTTTTGCATACGAAAATTTTCTGACTTCAACACACTAGTAAGAATCTTTGCAGACAAAAATATTTGTAATCCAGGAATAGAACCTACTCTTATCCCAAACATTTCATAGAGCCAATGTGCAAAATTGTTGCTGTCAAAATCCGTCTGAGTAGATTATCTGCAAACAAAACTCAGAAGTCTTCCATGGAAAATCTTGCTAGAATCTGATGAGCAAAAAACCCTTTGAAATTCAAATCCATCGTCGCAAGAAGTTAGCGATACAGTACCGAAACAATCCACCGCCGATGAGCCCAATCTGACGACCCTTCTTCACCTTTTTAGCAAAATTCTATTGGAGTAGCAAAAAATAAATAAAAGGAAAACACGATTGAAGAAGACCAGATACGAGTTTGGTGGCAGTATGAAATCGAGATCCAAGTTTTGGGTTTTTTATTTCGTTGTCTTTGGGATGGATTTTGTGCTTTCTATTTTATTTTTTATTTATTTTAAACTTAATCCACGTCACTGCAACGTGAAGGGCGTGCAGAGCATTCAAACTGCCACATCATTAGTGTGTGGAGTTGGAGACTTAAAAAGGCAGATGAGTAGAATTACTCTATATATATATATATATATATTAGAAAAATGTGTGAGTATATTTAAATATTTAATTTCTTATTTTAGATTTTTTATCCTATCATTTAAAATATATTATTAAAATTCATTTTTCTATTTGATATACTGACTTTTATAATATATCATCTATCAGCTTATTTATTTTTTCTCTATATTATTTAAATATTCTTTTTTATTCTTTTTAAATATTTCATTTCTACTAATAAATTTATAATATTCATATATTTTTTTTTATATTTGTAATTTATTTTTATATACAATATAAAATAATTCGATCCTATACACTTTAACAAAAATATATAAGCCAAATAAAGATTAAAAATAAAATCAAAAAATGAAAAAATTGGTTTAAAAATATTTCCAAGATATTTTTTAGAAAAAAATGAAATATATGTTTTTTAAATGATGAACAATAAATAAGAATTTACTTACATGATAAAAATCAAAGTAAAAGAAAATGAAGGAATAAATAAAATATCAATAATAATAAAAAAAATTTACATAATGAACAATACCCACTATATGTAGCAGGTTACTGTAACTAATTGTATTTTATAATTCGTTTTACATAATCGGATGGAACTCCTTTTTAGATTAATTCTTCAAATAATTTATATTTTTTATATAATACAAAAGCCATTGAGGATGCTCTTTACATTCTTTAAAAGTATTTTTTCTTTGTTTTTTTAAATACCTAATTATTTGTTACAATCCATTTTTTTAATTTACTTTATTAAGAAATAATACAAGCAAGCCTTACACTAGGGTACCATATGCACCCTTCCTGCCCTCCACCCCCCGTATGGGTGGAGGGTGGGGTTTCTCCCCTTAGAACACAACACAATAAAAATTCACCCCCAGTCTACCACCCACCCATTCACGGGCCATTGTCATTGTGCACAAAATCCACAAAAAATTACAATGATACACAATAAAAAAATCCCCAATTACAACAAATCAACACAACAATTCCACGATTGCTTGTAAGAAAGAATCAGAGAGAGAGAGAGTTGCGGCGAGGGAGAGACGACGTCACTAGTCGTGGTGAGGCTGAGACCCCTACCTTAAACCACACATCTCTCCTAATTAACATATGATTTGTCATTTTATTTAAACACACACATATTTAAGCATTAAGATAGAATGATAAATCACATGTTGATTAAGTGAATGTGTGTGGTACTTCCATGTAGAATTTCTCTATTTATAATTTGATCTACGTAACTATACGTGCTGATACTTAATACGTATAATACTCTGCATAAAATTGTAAGTATATGAAACATTACTCTTTCATGAAATTATGGAATTTTTTTCCTATATTGATCTATAAATATGATTAGTGTCTGTTAAATATATGACAAACAGGTATTTTTCTAAAAATGAGTAAAAATTGTCATATGTTTTTTCATTAAAAAAAAAAAAGATTTTGTCCATTTTTAAGAGATGCATGGTAATTATTTAAAGGAAAAACTAATTGTAAGCGATTCTGCGCACTAATATGCACACTCATTCAATATGATTGGCCAGAAAGTAAATTTTATTGAAAACAGTGCTAATTTGAATTTAGAATATGAAGGCAACAACATTAGTACACAGATTAGTACACAAACTTGCTTGTACATAACAAAACTCTTATTTAAATAAATTGGAGAAAGTAGCATAGAGATTCTACATAGAAGTTTCATAAATAACTTAATGTAAAACTAAAATTTTCTTTCAATCTGAAAATTTTAGTTTTACATTAAGTTATTTATGAAACTTCTATGTAGAATCTCTATGCTATATATGACTTACACCCTCTCGAATACCCCCGCGACTGACCCTTTTTACTCAGTTTGAGCCATGGTATCAAACAATTAATTAAGAATGAATTTTGATGTTACTCTTTATTTAAATTTTGTTATCATCTATCACAGTTATTGTGGGACACATTTTTCAATGATTATACACGTTAGCCACCTAAATTAATAGTTACTTGCAATGAACAACGTTAACAAGTGACGAAAAATAATGCTTAGATGTTATAAAGAAAAGATTACATAAGTTGAGGGAAACAAATTTAAAGAAAATCCAAAATAGTAATATTATTATGTATCTTATAATTAGATGTGTCATATTTTAAATTAATTCCATATATTTACTAATACTCAATAAATAACCACTTAAAAATATATCATATCAATATATATATATATATATATATATAACAAAATTTAACATCATAGTTCTAAATGAACAAAAGGCTTTTTACTGGGGAAGTGGGTGGTCGAGAAGGCATTCATGGGGTGTTTTTTTTTTTTTTTAAATCAATACTTACACCAAGACAGGAAATAAATAAAATCTGTCCAGAATGATCAAGGACGCATTGGGCCTTTAAATATTGGATAGTTGCATTCGGATTATATATGCACTTATGCATAGAGAAATGATACTCGCAGTCGTGAGTGTGCAAGCATCGTGCAGTCACTTTGAAAAAAATGAATAAATATGAGATCCACATGAAAAGAAATTAATTTTTTAATAGTGAACCCCACTCTTTTTCAAAACGACTGCACAGCATTTACTCATTTCAAGACTGAATGTAGCATTTCTCTTTGTTTTCACTTTTTCCGTTTGCTTGGAAAATGCACAAACTCCACTTAGGATTTGTTTCAACAATGATTAGAAAGGAGATTTTATTTTGTACTTTCTTGAGGGATGCAACATACCTTACATTGCCCATAACAGATTTAACCAATTATCTTACCCCCACACTGCTAAGGAAAATAATGATCTTGGAGATAGAATTGAGCCTTTCACAAAATAGAGAAAATGATAACCATGCTGAAAAATGGTAATCGGAATTCACAAGGACCAATTAGACCGAAGAATAAGAGCAGACATTCTAGCATTTCCAGCCGCAATATATGCTATACCTGGTTTCAAGCTGAACCGCTTACCTAAGTTTAGTTTTAAATAGGATTCCGCCTGAAAATGCTCCTCGCTTGTTGGACCTCCATGTATTCCACTTAAACTCAGTCCCCACCCAAAAGAATCTTCAGAATCATCGGACATCGACACAGCCCAATGTAAACATTTAGGGTTTGATCTATGCATTTCAATCCAACCTCCAATTCTTGTAACCTCGTCAAGTTCTGACTCCAGCATTAAGGCAACAGATCCTGAGGAGAAGTTTTCTGGGGTGCTTGTTCTGATGGCTGAGCTAGATGCTTCAACCACTGTCTCAGGAGCCGTAGGATGTTTCGAAAGGACGACAGGAATAGTAAGGGGTCCAAGACTAACATGTTGGCTCAATGATTTAGGCACTTGATGAAGACCCAACAGTGAGAGTTTTATCCCTCGTGGAAGTTGGCAGACAACTTGCCCGAATGTGCTGAAGCAATGCCCCGCACTATCAGCATCCGATTGCATACCCAACCCAGAAATGAATTGAGCCAATGAAGCAATGACATTTGATTTTCTCACAGATAAGCCAATGCCACTGCCTTTATGCTGATTTAAAAGGGGAGGTCCAAGTGATGATAATTTAGTAAGGCCCTTTGCCTGCCAGATAAAATAATATATTAGAATCAAACTGTAGATAACGTGCCTGATAACTAATATTAGTAAATTGAATAAAAATACTGCATTGGATTGTTAAGCTTCATACTCGTATCTGAGTGCAATATAGTCGACAAAGCAGAGATACTAACATGCTCAACAATATGGTCCTTGACTAAAAGGAAGCACATGGGCTACAATGGGACATTGTGGGCATTATATTGGGGACTTGATACAACACAACTGCCACATATTCACAAACGCAACATGTCCAATATCTGATCAGCCCTACATTAAGAACATTAAAGCCACAAACAGAGAACAGAAAGCCACTGAAAAAGCCTACAGCTCAGCAGCAACTGGATATCTAAAAGGAAGGGTGTAATGCGGCAACATGAGCTTCCAACTTCAACAACAGAAAATATTCCATAAGGTCACATGAAGTATTGAGATTTCTGTAAAGTTTATTTGACTCATTATACAATTAGACTGACAAGCATGTGATGAACTAACACAATTAACACACACAACCACAATACTAAATGCATAGTGTAAGACAATGTAGGTAAGCAACAACATTAAAGCAAATGGACTTTACTTGATGGGAAGAAACTGAAGTGATTGCAACATCCCTGGATTGAGCTCCAACTGGAATTGCAACCACGGATAACCAGTCACAAGCATTTACCCTATATGACACTTTTTCTAGAGAAAGTGATTGTCCCGAAACCTCATCAAGATATCTGTTGCCTTTTTGACTGGCCACAAACTCTGCAGTAAGACTCTCT
Source organism: Juglans cinerea (assembly GCA_961763995.1). Lineage (NCBI taxonomy): Eukaryota > Viridiplantae > Streptophyta > Magnoliopsida > Fagales > Juglandaceae > Juglans > Juglans cinerea. The sequence goes on from CAUIVZ010000005.1 coordinate 28,454,793, forward strand.
CCCTGACTAATTGTGGTTTCAAAAGTGAACCTTGAATCAATTCCAGTTGTGATTCCTGCTCTGGAAAGTGCATTGCAGTTCTGCTTATCAACATTATCCATCACCAACAAAGCCCCCAAGAGATCAAACTCTCCTCTTACATTGGTACTGGCTTCTTGGAATGGACTTCCCTTGGATGTTTTATAGAAAGAAAGTATTCTCTCAACCTTCTCTTGTCTGTCCCTGAGTTTCATCAGATCTGTAAATGCTTCTCGTTGCAACCGCCTCAGAATTTCAATCTGAAAATAATATCATGAGATTCATAAAATTCCCATCGCCCAGCAATGGTTACTTATGGAACAACCACGTTGGTAGAGGAAAAATTCTAATCACAAGGCAAAAAACGATGAGTGTAAATTTTAGTAAGAATATTGCAGCACAAGTTAACTATATCACACAACGTTATCATTGTCAAAGATCTCCCCTATCATCAGATGCTTCTTGTTGTAACCAAAACATCTAACGTGCAGACATAAGTGTGCATGAATGCATTCACATAGAAGTAAAATGGCAAAACACAAATAAATAAATAAAAACCCCCAACACTCTGTTTGTCTTGAAATGGATCTCTGAGGATACATTTAAATTATGTTTTACTGATACAAAAAATGGTGAAAAATCATGAACACAAAAGCAAATATGCAGCATCGTCATATACTTCCACTCTTGACTGGTTAAGAGAAATGTATTATATAGCCGAAAGGCCTTAAAACTATCTTCCCACAATCCTTGAAAAGATAACACCAGCAAGTCATGCAGACACTATAACTAGAAGGCCTTGGGTTTTGCATTTTATACAAAAGGATAACAAGTACAACGCAACTTCTTGTTTCCAAAGAGTGGCATTGCATGATACTGTCTGTTTTGCCTCAAAATAACAGCTGCATCAAATAACTCAAATTGAATTTTAGTATTTTACTCTATTATTGACTTACTAACACTCTTGACTGATGCATTTTGATTGCATAGAGTCATTAATAAATCTACGAGAATACGCACGGCTCACTGCCGTTTTCTCTTCTTTTACCCGTGTGACACACGGGCACCTACCACCGCCATTCTTGGTCTATAAATAGGCCACGGCTTCTACAATAAAGCCTGCCGAGTTCCTCTTCCTTCCTCTCTTGTCTTAGTCATCTTCTTTTCTTGTTGATTTGTGTCTTGTTCTGTATTTTTTTGGTAAAACCGTGAGCTTGTGAAGCTTTGCCGAGCTCTGTTTGGTTCTAAAACTTTGTATTTCAATCGGTTTATTTTGGTGAATTGTTGGAAATTGCCGTGTTGAGTTTCTCAAACTTTTTCTTAGATCGAAATCTTTTGAGAGAGAACCCATTAGAAAAGCCACTGTTTGATTCTTGAAAATCACTGTTGCCGCCGCTGTGTCGCCACCTTGAGCAACGCCCCTTTCGCTTGATCTTTCAGATTTTTCCCATCTTCGTGTGTATGTAATTTTCCATCGCGACTCAAGTGATTTAAATTAGCATTATAACTGTTGTTCATTTGTAAACTGTTGTCTGTTGGTTTGATTGGAAATTGGGCCTTGGGCCGTTGACGTGTTGGGTTGTATTTATTAATTGGAGTTGTTGGAATTTGGGCCTTGGGCTGGATTGGAGGACGGGATTACGCGTGTAGTTGGTTGTAAGCTGTATTTTTTGTAATTATTGTGAATTTGTAAAAGAGATATTTAATTGTACTCCAATAAACTGTTGAAATGCATATTTATCGTTTTTATTAAATTGTGTTGTGATGTCACGTTGTCTGTTTGGAATTGTGACTGAATATGTGGGTGCGTGTGTATCACGACCCCAAGCCGAGATGGGGCATTATCTCAGTGGAGCTCCTCTAGTCACTTGGAAGCGTAACAAACTGACGTGACGTCCCCTGAGTTGTCGCAGGGCGACGACGGGAACGGACGAGACGGTAATGCTCTCGTACCGATTCGTGACCTTTTGGCTGGCGAGGTTAGAGGATGCTTGGCCATGTACGCGCTGGGCGCGGAACTGGACATCGCTCGTTACGAAGTCTCATGCACGGACATTATCCATGGTGTGACAATGAGAGTCAGGGTGTGCAGACGGTCCATAGGGGAGACCGTGGTGCATGCATTTTAATAATGATTATGATTGGGCCAAAATGGAATTTTTGGCGTGAGTAGTTAAAAGGGTATTTTTGGGAAAAAGAGAATGTGGTGTTGTTTTATGCAATATATGTCCGTATGGGGATGCGTGATTATTAATGTGTTTTAAATCTTTTGGATGTTGATTTGGTTAATTACTTGCTGAGATGTCATAATCTCATTGTGGTGATTTACCCTACGGTTCCGTCTTATGGTGCCGTAGAGTCTGACGCAGAGCCCAAGTATGAACCCCAAGGATCAGCTCCACCAGAGGTTTGAGTTGCTGAGATATTGTTCAGCACTATGGGATTTGTTTCCCTTATGTTATTTCCTGTCTTTAATTTACCTGTTGGATGATTGTATAATTCTTGTAAAGTTATTTTTCTGTTTTTGAACAATTATGGTACTTAATAAAGAAAGACCTTATTATTTCTCCGCTACGAATATTATTCTGTACACTTATTGCATGTTATACACACATTGAGCACTGGTCGCTGGGGTGCATGATCTGTGTGGTCAACATCTCGAAGAAACCCAATTTGAAGGATGAAACAACTTAGAAAAAGTATAATGTTTTCCACAAACTCAATCTAGCAATGTTAGTTTTTTTTTTTTAAATTGCACAAACATCAAGTGGGGCCTGAAGCCATGACTGCAGCCTCCACCATGTACTTAATAGAGGAAGGAACTCAGTAAAGTTGGATTTCTGAATGCTATGACCTTTACATCTGAATCAGAGGCTATTTCTATATATAAGTTATCCGGAAAGCAAACACAACATTATGAAATGTACATCCAGAGGTGACTGGCCGCTCAACACAGTAAATACATATGCGAAGTCAATAATTGATTTGGTAGTTGATATCATAGCATACGGGGACAATTACACTAATAGCTCATCATATAAGCCACATGAAAGTTAGTTTACGCTTTTACTCGCAAGCCAACGAACATTCTTGATTCTACAAATCGCTACTCATTTCTTTACATGGGAATCACTAACTCCTGAAGGAAACAACACGTTCACGCAAATGGTCAAATATTCTAGCTGCAAACAATAGTCTACGATTCAGGAAACATTGCCAAACTTCGATTGTATAAACTAAATTTCTATTTTTCAAAAGAATGTCTAAAACGCTTATACAATGGAACTTGGCTACTTGCTAATTTGCTATTCGACCCCATACCGATCAAAGTAGCTTGGATATTCATTGATTCAAGCAAAAAATAGATAAATAAATAGATGAAAGCCTATGGACATCTAGGGCGTGAATCACCAAGCCAGCTGTTTACATGAGTAACTTGAAGAAAAATGAAAACAGAAACCTCTTCTAAGATGAGAGGGATGATTATGAAGTTAAACCAAATGTGCCATAGAAACTAATAAATCTTATTTACTTTAAGAAAAAAGAAGAAGAAACCAGCCCAAGAACCTTTCTACTAAGGGAAAAAGAGAGTACCGGATTGCGGCGAGCTGGATTGTCGCGGCGATGAATGAAGCCGTCGACGAAGTCCTGGCTGGATTTCACAAAAGCTTTCAATTTGTCCACCGCCAGAGCCACGGGCTCCATTTCAGAACCGTTCGAGAGTATTGGAGGGGCGTATAAAGGGAGAGAAACCCTAGAGTCAGATCCTCGAACACTTGGATTTGAAAAGTGAGAGCGGCTAGATTGATCGATTACTCAACATGTCTACTCGTATAAATACTATCTTTCTGTATACTGTCTTTCTACTCGTATAAATAAAGTATTTTCCTTTTATTAGTCAACGTTCAGTGGTGACCGACTAATTATAATAATAATTTTGTTTAAAAAATATATATAATAATTTTTATGTGCATTTTACTCCGACTAATTATAATAATAATTTTTATGTTAAGATGTTTATTAGATTTTAAAAAATAAGAGAGAAAAATTTGAATAATAATATTACAAAGTCAACAAATTATTTGAATATAATTTTTTAATATTTATCATATTTTGAAGTATTACCAAAAGTAATGGTTTTCTCGTGGGTCATTAGCTTTTGTGACGGGGTAATTAACTTGTTTCGGCGACTTTATATCGTTGCAAATAAACTAAATTATTTTTTGAATTATGGGTGATTTGTTGCGGTGACTTTATCAGCTCTTGCCGCAAGAAGTGTCATGGGAAAAAATAGATATTGGCCATGATTTAAACATTTTCGTGGGTTATAATACTTTTTTGGCAAATTTTATTTCACGAGCTTCTGACAACAAAATTTTGTGGAAATATGATTTTTCTGGTAAAAAGTCTATTTTTTACAACAAAACTCATTCATAAAAAATTGCAATTTCTGTTGTAGTGAGGGTCTGGGCCCCCTTAACATAAAAGCCCGATACATGAGCGTCTGAAACGATTGTGTTCCCCACATGATCGTTACAAAGCTGAGGGTCTTTATTTTTCAAAATACCGGTGCCCTTATCGCATGCCCCCTCTTGTTTAGCAACATCCACCAAGAACTGCGTAGCAGTTATCCCCTCCAATTGACCACCCGAACAAATAGGAGAGTGACTCACATGATCCACTCTATCTCCCCGCAACTCACAATGTGAAGGAGACGTGGATAGCGCATGATCCTTAGGCCCCTGTCTTTTCTCACCCACTGTTTCAGCTGGAGTCTCAACATTTACCATGGGGTTCTCCTTACGATTACCACTGCGACCTCCTGGTTGCGCTGCCCGCATCCACTGCCATAAGGCATAGTTGCCAGGGCCTCCGTCTGAGGCAGCTTCTTGAACTCTTCACAGTCCCGATGCCCGTGACCCAGCCGGCCGCATTGGTAGCAACAATTTGGCAATCTTTCATATGTGAGCCACCCAATAATCCCGATGAACACCCAGATTAATCTTCTTCCGCCGCAGCAATGGCTTCGATATATCCAAACGAATACGGACACGCAAGAACTTAGACGAAGCCATTTCATCCTTGTCAAGTTCCACTGCAACAACCGTCCCGATCGACTCTCCAATACGTTGGCCAACATATGCATTGCATGCCATTAAAGGTAAGTCATGGATACGAACCCAAAACTCGGCCTCTGTCATCTTGATATCCTGAACTTGGAACTAGCCTACAAACCCCTGAACCAACACCAGCTGTTTGTCAAAAGTCCAGGGTCCATCCCTTTGCACTCGTATCTTATCACGTTGGTCGTCGAACTCCACAAGCAGCAGTTCAGCATTCAACTCCCTAAACGTGATTCCTTTCACAGGCCTCCATACACGACGCATTGTCTGTTTAAAGGCCTTACGATTGTAATGTCTCTCTAAATAGTTTCAAAATTAAGCATTGTTCCCCAAGAAGAAGGACGTCCATAAAGTTCTTCGTGGCAACATCAACTTTTTTACTCTCGTCCGCTGTAACGGATAAACGCTTGTACAAATTACTTAAGTCCTTTGCCATAGTAGCAGATGACAGCCTCCACACAGAGGAAAAAACCCTACACGAAGGAAGGGAAGATAGCCCTGCACAACGGTGAGGGTTACAGTTACAGGCCTCTACTCAGCCTCAGAGCACCGAGAGAGGAAAGCTAACCAAATTCTAGTCACCTGTCACCAAATTCTTAGTGTTGGGTTATCACTTTTATACAACTATTTTATATGAAATAAATGAAATTTTATAAAATTAAAATTTATTTTAAATACAATGACATAATTACAATATTGATTGTAAATAATTATATATATTATGTAAAGAAGTTCTCTCAAATTATCAAAACGCCTAAAATCTTAGTTTAACGAAATAGATTTTAAGCACAATTAACATCAATAACAAGCAAAACAAAATTAAAGAAATTAACTGAGACAATGTGACATGTCATTACCCTAGAACAATGGAGAATTAATCCTTATATACTAATGAAATTTTCTCAACCCAATTATGACCCCATACTTTGATTACTACGATTACAAACAGGCATAGATAAAAACCTTTTAAAAATATAACAAAAATTTACGTCATTTCTAGTTTCTTCATTCTGACAAATTATAGGAAATAAAGACACTCCCACAATGGTTTATGCTATGGTGGAAATATTATGAACCAGAATTTTCTCTTCTTCCTACCCCAACTCCACTAAGAGAGAGTTTCAAAATCTTCTCATCTCAAAATGATTATCCTCTCACATTAAAGCATTGTCCTTCTTTTTTTCTATTTTTTTCTCAAAACAAAATTAAATTAGATTATGAAATAGAAGTATGTTGTCAGTCTCCATCCCTCTTTTAAGAACACAAGTCCAAGTCTCCAAAAAATGGTGGGAGAAGCATAATTATGACTAGGAGTGTAAAAGAAAATCGGAAAACCGGTTGAACTCAACTGGAACGGGCCGAACTAGTGGATTCGGTTTGGTGCAGTACCAGTTTTTCGAATCGAAACCGGTCTTAAATCGGTGCGGTACTAGTTTTCATATTTTGAAAACCAATTTAAACCAAATTGGACCGGTATATATATTTATAATTTTTTATATTATATTACAAATATTATATGTTCAATTGCTAATTAATATAACATGAAATTCTAATCTTATTTATATTCAAGTCCATTAATCTTATAACATAAAATTAATATAACCTGTGATATAATATAAAATTAATCTTATAATTTTTAATGTAACATATAAATTTTAATCTTATACATGAACATTAATATTAAGTTATTCATATAAACTTACTTTTGGTATATATATATAATATATCAATGATAAATACATTTTTGGCATAATATATATAATAATAATTTTGTTTAAAGCAAATATATATAATAATTTTGTGCATTTTATTAAGGTACCTTTGGACACCGACACTATTTATGAAATTCCTCACAATTTCTTATAATTATTACTCAAAAATAAAATAATTATCAATTTTAAATCTCTAACTTTTTTATCTAATAATTATTCAAGCACAAATTTTACAAATTTTAAAAAGAGCATTGCTAAGTACAAGCGGTTTGGTGCACCAAACTGTGTACCGATACTGACATGACTTTTTTATTGAAAATAAAAACAAAAGAAGGAAAATTTTGAGAGAAGAAGAAGGTCATCTGTCTCACGAAAATAATTTCCGTCTCAATTCGCACCGTTTCATTAAACATATGTCTTACATGTTAGCATCGTTGCACGGTTTGGTACACGAACTCGCTTGCAAGAAGACTTTTCCTTTTAAAAAAATACAAAAATCAATACAACTTTTATAAATTTTAAAATAAACATTATATTAAAAAATTATATTTAAATAATTTTTCGACTTTATAATATTTTTATTCAAAATTTTCTCTCTTTTCTCAAAACCCACTCAAACATCTTAACTTAAATAATTTCATTACTATTTACATAATTTTGAAATACTCTAAGGCTCGTTTGGACATTTGAAGTATTTCATAATTTTGTGAATAACAAGAAAATTGTATGTAAATAGTAGTAAAATGGTTTGAGTTAAAATATTTTATTGGATTTTGAAAAATGAGATAGAAATAATTGAATAAAAAAATTACAAAGTCAACAAATTGCTTGAATATAATTTTTTAATATTAATTATATTTTGAAGTTTAAAAAAATTGTATTAGTTTTTTGTATTTTATTTTAAAGTTTATAAACATCATAATGATTGGATAAAAAAATTTAAAATTTAAAATTTAAAAGTGTAGTATCTTTTAGTGATATTTAAGCAAAAAATTATAAAAATCTTTCATCAAATCTCGTTATCCAAACGTACATGCAAGAAGATTCATTTACTGGAGTCTACCCGACATTCTCTTGGGTTTGAATCCCTTTTTTCAAAACAAGTCACTGATTTCTAAACATCACGAGAGCAGTCCAAACATACTGCAAAAATGACACAAAAACAACTAGAAAAAGAGAATTTCTCAATTTTAAAAATAGATCTTCTCCAATTGCCAAATCGTCAAGAACACACCGATTCAAGTATGGCTGAAAATGTGTAAATCATTAGAAACAATTACACTTTGCAGATAACACTGCATATGTGGGGGAAATAAAAGAGGAGGAAGAAATACAGTCAACAATCTCAAAGCAGGCTGTTGACATATTTTCTGAGGAGCTGATTGACAAGTGTCTTGTATGCTTTTTCTGTGGGATGATAACTGTCGAAAAATACATACTTGGAGTCGTCTTTACAGGTGTGGGGGTCCAATTGGCTACATAGTATTGATAACTCTACAGTCCCTGTACCACAGCACCCTCTATCTGCAATTTCAAAGCCTGTAAACACCAACATCCTACAAGAATTTAGAAGAAAAATAAGAACCAACCTTTAAAATTATAAGATAATATATTTATTTATTACGTACCGTATTTGTTCGAGTTTTTTATTAGATCAAGCAAAGGGCTGTATACATCAATGTAAACCACCCTTGCGTGAGGGAGATTGTTGCTAAGGCGACGCAGCTCTGCAGCAAGTTTGGCATTGAACATTATTGCAGCTTGATTGGGTTCCTCTGCACACTGATCTTTTCCTAAGCCCCCAACCAAAGTTCTCACCGATGGCACACATCCTATCGGTGGTGCGCCCAAAACACCAATCCTTCTCGATCCCATTCCATACAATTCCTTCAAACCATTATTCACGAGAATGAATATCATAACCATTATCATAAGAATATTTATACCAACACATTATTAATTGAGAAATGCTTCAAACAGGTTTGGTGTTTTTTCTCATTTTACACCGGCCAATAGAATTTCAACACATATGGGACTTATGTGTATTATGGTGTATGCAAGTTGAGTGATTTTTTTCTTTCTCCCTTCGTCCCATCTCCTCTATCCCTTTGTCAATTCTCTTCTCTCCTCTCCACAACCCAACTCTCCTCTTCCCTTTCTTCTCTTTCTCCCATTCCCTTTTTCATTTCTCCCCTTCGTCCCATCTCCATCGAGAGATTCCCTGTATTGTATTGTGAATGATAGATTTTTGAGAGGGGGGTAGGGGAAGCAAGCCGACGGGGGTGGAGAGAGAGAGAGAGAGAGAGAGAGAGAGATGGAACGTATCCCTTTCAGGGAAAAAAAATGATTCCTTGTATGCCAACCTATTGTTTAGTTTGCTACAACTTATATGTATTAGTTCCTCATTCGCAGGTGTAAAACAGAATTTCTCACCTGTTCAGCTTGTAGCCTCTCTCTTTTTAATTCTACCATTAGAAAATATATATATATATATTGGAAATTAAACCTATAACTTTTATCCACGAACCATATATATCGTGGTAGATTGCATGATATATATCACATGATTTTCATCTGTAAACTATAAATTTGAGAAATTTTAGAAGATTTTTGTTAGTATTATACAAGCTATACTATATACAGGTAACACTGGAGTATTAATAAAATCTATCAACTTTTATCACATTGTACTAATATGTTATTATCTATCAACTATAAGTTATAAAATAAGTTCTTATTTTTTAAAATAACAAATTTAAGGATTGATAGATAATGACTCACATCATTATAAAACTACTTTTTAACTTTGATATGTGCATGGGCATCAGCAATCGTAAGAAAACGAAGAATATGTACGTACCTTGACAAAGTTAGAAGCCAAATTGACCAAAAGATCAGTGTAAGAAGGGACATCATATTGCAATTTCCTAATTCCAGTAATAAAATAGGTATTGCCAATGTCGTTGCTGCTTGCTACGACATAGGTGAAACTCTTGGCTAATATGAAGTTTGTCCTCTCTTCTCCAACAATTCCTTTCAGCCTCCCTCTATATTGCTCGAAGTCTTGTAGCTGCTGGGATAGTGGTATCACAGACTATTTTTTTTTATAAAAAAAAAAAAAAAAAACAAAACAAAAAATATATATTAATTAATGAGTCTCATAAAAAGGAAATTAAAAAAATGAAAAAACAAGTACCCCACTGCTCATACTTATACCGCGATATTTGAGGTCAAAGGATCATATCCTGCGCCACCTGAAGCAAAACTTACACCTGTTAGGAGATCTTTAGGCTGCAAAGTTGGGTCCCTAAATGCTGGTAGGAGCTCTTTAATTCCAAGTTCTTCCACTGCAAATAAAATAAAATAAAATAAAATAAATAAACAAGAACAGCATTTTAAAATGCTGGAATAAAAAGGACAGCTCTTAACGACTTATTGGCCTATTTTTAACATAAACAGTAAAGTTATTCCCGGAATATTTTATTTTATTTTATTTTATTTTTCATTTTTCATTTTGTATTCGTCGACAATGTTTCAATCATTCGAATGTGCGCAAAAACAAAACCTGAAAGTGAAAAGCACATGCCCAAGCCCAACTGAGGCCGAAACACTCGCTATACGAAGGGAAAAGTGCTTCGATTAGAGTATTTGAGCTTCGAAAAGTGTGGGCCCAAACAGACCTTAATTTAAGAACCCAGTCGTACGGGACACGTGGTTGGTCATGAACATACGCTAGGACCAACCATATCCATACAACTGTCATCGATTGGTACGTAGCAGAGGAGGGTATTAAACCTCCGTCCTACTATTAATTAAAATATTAAAACAGCTGGTCAGATTTTAAAAAGAATCTCTTACATTTCAATCTAATTTTAAATTCTATCTGATATCTAAATAATTAAATTTTAAATTATTAAATTCATTTTTCAAAATCTTATTTAGACGTAAGACTCTCGTAATTTTTTTTATTTAACATGTTTTGACTTTTTATTACTTTTCATAAATATATATAAATTCATCTTAACATTCAAACACATCTAAATTCATTTTAAGAAACTTTACAAAACAAAGGTTTATATGCATGACATGCCTAATAAGGACAAGATTAGGGGTTAAGGAGCGCAATGGTCGTCGTTTCCAGTGTTCCACAAAGCCAAAAAGAAGTTGTCCCCGGCCAGAGAATACACAAAAATAGCCCGTCAAAACCATGAATGCAAATGAGAGAGAGAGAGTAGAACCTAGGAAGTCTGAGGGAACTTTGCCATTGGAAAATCTTCCAGTTGGTATTCCTCCCTCGAACTCCCTGCCATAGGGGGGGAAATTGCATTTTGTGAGTGACATGAGATCGTTGTTGTTACCCGTATCAGCGATGGAGTCTCCAAACATAATGACAGCTGGAATTGTCTCGTTGCTTGGTAGCTCAATGGCAGCCTCTGTGGTGCAGATCAAAACAGCCAAAGCACAGGAAAGTACGAACAATGTGGTAATTGAGAAAGGCAGGCCGTGTTTCATGTTTTAGGTAAAAATATTAATATAACTGCTCTAGATTTCTCTTTGATGGAGTTCTTTGATCCAAAGTTAGAATCCAAGTAAAAGAGAAGAGACGTCGACGGAGATGATGATCACTTGTGGCCGGCCGGGTGTCTTCAATAATGTTAGTAATTGGGTGCATTTTATACTACGTACTACACTTACAGATCATGAAGCCCACTGTTAATGTCATTTATTGCTCAACCAAGGTGCAAAATTTATCTAGCTGTAATATGAAACAAGAAAAATACTATTTTGTCCACTTAATTTACCTCTTCATTTTAACGCCTCATATATTTTAATTTTTTTATTTAATAGTTAAGAAAATGACTATTAGTGTATTGATATTTTTTTATATTTTTTAAAATATTTTTAAATGATAAAAATATGGGTATTCATCCAGGTTCCGACCTGGGAACCCGAGTATATCCAGGTTTCATAATAAAAAAAATACGAATAACAAAATTAAAAAAAATTAATTTTAGTCTAGCGGTATGCCCGCTCATGAAACAATTACTAGCAGTGTTTTAAATTTCGTACCGTACCTGCCGGTACGGCCGAAATTTTTCGTTTCGGCCGTCCGGCCGGTACAGGTACTATATCTGTTCCATACCGGCCGGTACCGGCCATACCGGACTAAATTTCGGCCTGTACCGGCCTATATTTCGGCCGGTACCGGCCGATATTTCGGCCTGTGTGTTTTTTTTTTTCATTTCTTCAAACTACAAACTTATTTTTTAACCCCTAATTCAGACTAGACTATTTATAATTTTTATATATATGTATTTATATATAATTTATTTATATATAGACTATTATTTTGGAATATAATTTTTATATATATTTATATATATAATTTATTTATATATCGACTATCCCGAAACGCTATCCCAAAACGGTATCGGTACCGAAATATTTCGTTCCAGTGCCTTGACCAGTACGACGTCCGGTACGGTATTCAAAACATTGATTACTAGTGTCTGTTGAGAAAACAAGTCAAGTGTAAAATAATATAATATAATATAATATCTCTAGGTAGCAGAATATTTCCATCATCTTCAATTAAGGCGCAACTAATCATATTATTTTTTAATATAAGGTATGGTAAAATTCGTTTGGTATAAATATTTTTCATGTCGACCAAATAAAAGTAGCATGTGATCACCAAATTAGGTTCACCTTACTACAAGAAATTTGATCTTTAGAGAGGAAATATTTTAAGAATGAATATTTAAATTTCATCCCTAAAAATATTTATTTGGGACAAAAATTAAATTTCGTCTCAAAATATGGAAGCTATTTTAGCTTTGTTCTAATAGACAAATATTTGTTCAAACTACACTTTTTGGAACAAAATATAGCGTCTACAAAAAAACATTTGAACGTTCACAAACACGTTCGAACAGTGTTATAACTCACATTCGAATGGTTACATAATTGTTCGAATAATAGTCGTGGCGGAAAATTATAGACAATTGTGCTGGAAAAAGGTCGAAACTGTTCGAACGAGATATTTAATTATTCGAACGTTCTTGGTGGGAAGTTATAAATAAATCTGGCGGTGATGGTTACCATATTGTTCGAAAGTTCCCATACACATTCGAACAACAATTTAATTCACGTTCGAATGTTGATATAACTATTCGAATAATAGTTGTGGTGGGAACGTATATGCAATTGTGCCAAGAAAAGTTGGACTCATTCGAACGCTATATTTAATCATTCGAACAAAATTTTTAGTTGGAAGCTATAAATAAATTGGCGGGGATGGTTGCTATAGTGTTTGAATGGTATATTTATGTTCGAACGAAGTTGTAACCAATTTGAATGATTATAAGAGGCATTCGAACGATATCGTAGACAATTGAAATAAGTTTAATTATAGAAATTTATAGAAATATATTGAAATATTTTAAAAATAAATATTATTTGAGTCTATTAATTATCATATTCAAAAGATTAAAAATATACCTATACGGATTTATGATTATTTATTGTAAATTAAAATATATCATTTATGTCGTCTTAGGAATTTTATATAATTAATTTAAATATTAACTAATGACTTTTGTTATGGTAAATAAGAATTTGCAATTAAAAAAATATTACTTTCTATGCAATGTTATTTTTTATATTATCATGAACGGGTAAGTAATAATGTTTGAAGATCTCGCATATCAGATAATTTTACTGCTATATTTCTTTATGGTAAATTTCAATTGAGTTTGAACAGATAGACTAGTACTACCATTTGAATAGTAAATGTTCCATTCAAACTGTTTTTTGGGATGAAAATGTTTTGTCTTAAAAGAATATTCTCATTCGAATGCTTTCGTCTCTAATACTCTTTTGGGACAAAAATGCCATTTTTTGGAACGAATTTTTTGTCCCAGAAAATGCATTCTCTTGTGGTGTCTTAATTTATCTGCTAGCTATAGCTAGAGAAGATCAGGAAATTAAGGTAGGGATCGATCCATGCATTTGGTGAGGTTATTTCCTTGAGTTCATGGATTAAGAAAATATTAATTTCGAAGCATTGTCAATGCGTCTTAGTTCCTACAGTGAAGTACCGCTCCAGGAAGATAAATAGAAGTTAGAAAAATATGCAGGTAACTCAATCTCGATTGCATTAATATTTTACCCCTCTCCCCCGTGTACAGCCTAGCCCAGCGCAGGCAGCAGCTAAGCCCAGACAGCCAGGAACCAATTATTTTTAGCGTTGGTATTTATTTCATTTCAGAGTATCATGCATGCATGCTGGCCAGAGGAAATATTATTATTTATTTATTTATGTATGACACATATTCTTACATCATTTATAATGTTTTTTTGCATGTGCTCCAAATTCCTAAATGCATTTCGGTATAGGTTCCATCCCAAACTATTAGGACGGTCGGAAAGGGGAGGGCCGGGGGGAACGAATTGGAGGGTCGTTGGATATATCAATTCCACATGCAATACACCCCAAGTGCGGGCCATGCACGGTACGTGCTTGCAGCTGGTTTCCTAGCTCGCTGTGTTCGCGAGATCTAATTAGCTCCGCTTGAGAAGATCAAAATTCAAATGTTGGGAATAAATTGGGTGCTGGCATGGTCGTCTAACGGCTAATAATTGGGACGAACCTTTAGATTAATAATGAAATTAATTAGTCCACTAATGCTGATTCACTACAACACAATTGGTCTTTAGTGATGGTTGGAAAATTGTGACAGTCTCCAAACTGTCACTAAAAGACCTTTTCAATGCATAGATAAAAATTAACATGAGATGAAATGCAAAATGATGTTAAATTTCTAAATGATTTGCCCAGAAAATAAAGCAAATAATTGAATGAGATTGGTTTTAGAAAATATTACGTATTATATACACCTTCGTCTCACTATGATGTATGGTTCTAATAATTAATGCGCGCCTCCGGTTTAGTACCTGCTAACTTCCAACAATGGATACCTTTCAACAATGGAAGTACATAACATTAACCTCCTTCCATCTGTAAAAGCAAAAGGCATTAAATATGAAACTGATTATTGAAATTTGTATCTAGATCATAAGCTGATTGATTATCCAGTACTATTGATAATCTCCCAGCTTATTTAAATAAAATTAAATGAAAGACAGTTTTAGGATCTCTCTTCTATGATTAAGTCAAAAGACTTAATTCTCACATGCGAGTTAAACATTCACTTAGCTTGATGAGTGAATATCCTATTAAATTAGGGGTGAAGAGCCATGAAGTCGGAATATGAATTTGAAAACTCTCATGCTTAGCTGGTATCATGCATATTAAGTCACCATTAATTGTCCAAAAATTTAAAAATTAATTTTATTTTTACGTGGATTCTGTATTTATTCATTTTTTACAAAAAATTACGCAGTGCTTGCACATTCATGTTTGTAACTATCATTTTTCAATAAAGAAATTACCACGTATAACGTCCGGATGATCTTTTTCCAGTCTTTAATATATAGGAAAGAA
Organism: Juglans cinerea; assembly: GCA_961763995.1. NCBI lineage: Eukaryota > Viridiplantae > Streptophyta > Magnoliopsida > Fagales > Juglandaceae > Juglans > Juglans cinerea. The sequence goes on from CAUIVZ010000005.1 coordinate 28,470,152, forward strand.
CACACACATGTACATATATATATATATATATATAAGATGGGGTCTTAAATTATATATTTATTTGAATACAAATAATACATCATCGTGTATATATTCGCACGAATGAAAATAGAAAATCACCGTTGAACTTTATGGAAAGTGATAAAAAAGCCGGACCAATATATATATAGAAAATTGAGTGGAGTAGCTTTGGTATAAATAATCTTGAAGAAACTTAGCGCAGTTCATGAATTTCAATTAGGTCAGCTGCATGCATGCCTCAGAAGAAGCTAGGGAGATACTTTTGGAGGACTTGACCAATAAGGGTCTTGTATGCTGCTTCCGTGGGATGATAACTATCCCAAAAAACATAATCAGATGCATCTGTACAGGTGGCAGACGCTTGGTTACAAAGCACGGCTACTTCTATATCTCCTGTACCGCAGCATCCTTTATCCACAAACTCAAAGCCTGCGCGCATTATTATATTATATAAATAATTAAAATAAATGGAATACGAAGAAATTAATTAAAAAAAAGAGAGAGATTAACTACGATAAAAATGAGTGGTTAATTAATTTACCATATTTTTTAGGGTTTTCAATTAGGTCAAGTAGAGGATTGTAAACATCAATATAGACAATTCTGCTGTTGGGTAGGGTGCTGTTAAGGGAATCGAGTGTCGAAGAAAGTTTAGTATTGAACAACTTTGCTGCTTGGTTGTGCTTTTCTGAACACTGTCTCAGTAATATGCCTCCAGCCAGAGTTCTTTGCGACGGCACACATCCAATTGGCGGTGCACTCAATACTCCAATCCTTCGTGCCCCCAGCTCATATATTTCCTTCATTAAAACACATTGCATTAATTAATTTGGTGTAACAATTAGTACGTGAAAATAATACAGGACGGAAAATGAACTTATACCTTCAAGAAAATGGCAGCCTGGTCGACCATAAGATCAGTGTAGGAAGGGACATCGTACTGCAATTGCCGTACACGAGCAAGGAAATATGTATTAGCAATGTCGTCGCTGCCGGCCACCACTAGAAAAATACTTTTGGCCAGTATGAAGTTTGTCTTCTCTTCTCCAACAATTCCTTTCAGCTTCGCTATGTATTCTTTGAACATTTCTAATTGATCGGCCAATGATTTAACTGACTGTTTTTCCTTTCCTATGTTAGAAAGATGCAGATCGAATGGTATATATAACGCCCCTCCCCCCCCCCCCCCCCCCAAAAAAAAAAGAAAAGAAAATTAAGTACGTACGTACCACTATTTTTGGTGTCAAGGGATCGTAACCTGCGCCACCTGAAGCGAAAGATACGCCTGTGATCAAGTCTTGAGGAAGCAGAAGTGGATCCAAATATGCTGGCACAATATCTTTAACTCCCAATTCCTCAGCTGAAAGGACGTGCATGACACAATTAGTTTAGTGCATGTAACTTTAATTTAGACAAAGGCATCTCTTAAATTATATTAATTGTATTCTTATGTAAAATCGTTCTCGAAAATGGCATCTAGCAGCAGCACGGAAGCAAGAATTCCTTCCGAATTACCAATTTCCAGAGAGAGAGAGAGAGTCATCTCGAAAATGCACTCACGGAAGTGATAAATATCACCCATGCACGCACATGCAAAAAAGTCATATGTGCTCATTGATTGGGTATGGGAAACTAATACCAAATTTCATGGTTAGGCAGTTTAAATGAAAATAGTTTAAATGAAATGAAATAATATATTTTATTAAAAATTAAATAAAATATTATTATAATATTTTTTTTAATATAATTTTTATTATATTTTGTGTGGAAATTTAAAAAGTTGTAATGATTATATGAGATGAGATGGATGGTTTAGTTTTGTGTACGGGCTCCCGCATGAGAAAAAATTAAGAAGTTTCCCATCTACTTACCATATATTATAGACTAATTAAACTTCCAAGCAAAACATGTAATTAATAAAAGGTTTTGCACTTCTTGTTGGGCCCAATCCCTGTAATTTTACAGGAACCATATAGGTCGAGTCGAGATCTATGCCTCCAGGAGGCTCTAGCGCATGATGTGAAACAAGCAACACAGTACAGATCATAGAAATCAATGAAAAAGAAACTCGACCAAGATAACAAAAGCTAGCATGCAGACAGGAGATCATCAGAAATGCGAGTTAAGAGATAGCTACCCATCATGTCTGAGGGGACCTTTCCGTTGCCAAATCTGCCTGTTGGAACTTTTCCAGGAAAATCCTGTCCATAGGGAGGAAAATTGCACTTAACAAGAGTTTTTAGCTGGTTGTTGTTGCCCGCATCCACGATTGAATCTCCAAACGCTATTAATGCTGGAATGGTTTCATTTGGTGGTAGCTTAATGACAGCTTTGGAATGGCAGAAAAGAACAGAAAAAATGAGAGGGAACAATAATACAGCAGCAGCAGAAGAAGAAGAAGAAGAAGAAAACATTTTGACGAATAGAAAGTGTATTGGAGTCTTCTTCGCTTGCTCTCTCGATTTGCTTGCTCTCTCTATTTATAGGCTGACAAAAAAAATGTGATCAGGAATGAAGCGTGAAGTTGCATGTCAGTCTCAGTCAGGGACTTCCCATTGCATTATCTGTGTACATCTAATGCAGGCTTTTTCGTTGCCAGTCTCAGTCGGTGATTAGTGCACATACGTCAAAAATAAGGATTGAAAGTTGTTCGATTATAATTTTTTTAGTTTTTCTTTTATTTTTTTTAGTAAAAGTGTTTTTTTTTCTTTTTCTTTTTCTTTTTAATCGAAATTTAGTGAAATGATTCAATGAAAATCTAAAATAAGAATTTTCTTAGAATAAGGATTTTTGGATTGATGATGAAATTCTGTAACAAGTTTTGAAAATTTGAATGAATCAAATAATATAATTATATAAGAGCATTAACAATGATCTAGCCATTGTCTAATCCAAAATTGGCTAAAAGTTGAGATTTTGGTTAAAGTCAAAACTATTGAAGATATTAATCTATATTAGACTATACATCTCAAAGTCAAAATAATAATATAATGTTATATATTTTAATAATAATTTTTTTATATTTTGCAAATACACTCCATATATTAATTAATAATTTAATTTTTACTTAAAATTATTATTTCCAAACTATTTTTTATATCAACCTAATTATCCAACACAATATAGCCCTATTTACAAAAAAAATATTTCTTGAAAAATCTAGACATAATATAACCTTTTTTACTAATGAAAATTTTAAAAAGAATTTAATAAAGTCATGTTGATTATTTGTGAATAAAATATAGGTTTGATGGGTGAATAGTAACTTTCCAACTTTAAAAATTTATTTGGAGTTACTGTAGCTCAAAGTCTAAGTTAAAGGTTTTTAACTAATCCAATGCAGGTTATTTATACGAAACTTAGCTATATTTTGGATTTCATTAGCATTTGACTAGTCCAATGCTAGTGCTCTAAGACTATCTCTCTCACTTAATATTTTAACTAACAACTTGGTTTATAGCTTTAAGATTAATATAATTCTTTAAAAAAATTTGTGGAAATTGTAAAGTAATGGTGTCAATATTATTTTTATTTTTTTATATGACTCACAATCATAAGAAAAAAGTACCGGTCTAGCTAGCTACTAACATAAAAATATATATACTGTTTATCATAATCTATAGGCTCCCCATTTAATTTCTCATGAAGACAGCTAGTATTGGTGGCAGTTATAGGGTATTCAGAATTAATATAAGAAAGAGAGATAATTAATACTCATGAGTCATATATATATATATATATAAAGACCCATTGACATTAATATTGTTCGTTTTTTTGGTTATCCTTGGAAATAACAATATCAAACCTCCATCTCGAATAAAAAAGTCCCTCCTTGATTCTGATCATATCATACCATATATATATATATATATATATATATATATATCAATATAAAAGTCCCTGATCATGAGTCTCGTCGATTGTCGCTAAAATTGGTGTTGTGCCAACTCAATCATCTCGATCGAATAATGTCATCGCTTGTGATCCTAGAGAAACGCTTTTTCTTTTTCTTTTTTGGGAAAAATGGTAGTCATTTATTTTTGTGGGACATTTACTTATGTCTTAGTGGTTACGTTACGTGTATATCTTACAAAAAAGAAAAAATTTATTTTACGATTTTGGTTGGGCCAACGTGTACGTACGTTGGAAAAGTACATTAATGGTGGAGACGGATCGAGGAAAATAGCCGGTTGGAGTAGATCGAAAGGCGGATGTCATGATCTAGTGGTGCATGGGCATGCATGTTAAAAAGGGAAAGTAAACCACGCATTTTCTTGCAAGTTTGGTGGGCAACCTCCTTAATATATACGCCAATTACCATTATTATTATCATAAATAAAACTTTGAAGGAAATGTTCACACAATATGGTACTATAGATGCAGACTAATTAATGCTTGTTCGGTGAACAACCCCGCAACTGTTATGGGGGCAATCCCACTCATGTACTCTTGCTTAGTGGCCGACGATGATCAATTCGTGTCATTGAATGAGTTAAATGAGTTGAGTTGGATCGATCACATGATCATCCACATTATTATATAGTTGGAACATTAATTTATACAATAAATACATGACAAATTGGACGACTAAGATTAAGATATTTGAATTTTAAGTACCTATTGATCAATTATTTGAGAGTCGATCGAGCTTGCCCATATACAATTACTTGAATCCGAAACGACTATATATACACGAATCCGATGCGTGCAATTTGCAAACAGGCCAAGGATAGACTTCAACAGTGATGTAATTAGCTAGTAATAGGTGTAGGGAGTATATACTTTGGTCCATGAACCATAGAGGGTTCACCTAATTCTTTGATAAAACCTTTAAGCATCAACTTATAATTAAGTCAATCATGTGTATGGTCTTTTTATTTTTTATTTAAAAAAAAAATCTTCATTTTGCCCTTCATTTTTTATTACAAATTTTTTATAGTTTAAGAGGGAGATTGCAAATTGAATTAATCTACCCATCAACAACTATTCACTACTCCACATCCTATGTGGCAAATCGGGTTCACTAACAAGTGAACCAGTTCTTGCTCCAACCGCTCCATCTCAGTCCTGCCCGAAGAAAGCACGATGAGAGAGAGATTGAGGAGAGAGAGGTCGGAGAAAGAGAGAGTTTGAGGAGAGAGAGAGGTCGAAGAGAGAGAGAGCTTGATGAGAGTGTGAGATCCCTAATTTTCTTGTGTGTTAATTATTTATTATTTATTTGATTATGTTATTTCATTTATGATATTTTTAATTTATTTTACTTTGTAATTTAATTTTTGGTTGGGCTTGTGTGTAGTTAGTTGTAGTATTTTAATTGATGGGCTGTGTGTGTGTTTTTAATTGGGCCGTGTGTGAGGAGAGAGGTCTAACCCATGTGAATTGTGGCCCAACCATGTGGCTTAAAGGGGCCCAGCCCGTGTGAAGTAGGGACCCAGCCCGTGTGATTTTGGAACCCACTCCCTCCCCTTAGTGGAACGGTGCCGTTTTGATGAAACCCTAGGGCTTCGTCATTTCTCTCTTGGCACCGCACAACTCACCTTCTTCTTCCTTCTTCTTTTCTTCTATTTTCTTCTGGTTTCTTCTTCTTCTAGCAGCTACCGACGCTGATTTCTTCCTCCAATCAGAGCACGGCAACACACAAAATTTCTTACCCTCACCACCGGCCACCACCTCCTTTCCTCTACCTCATGGCATCTCGGTGTCATTTAGCAATGGACTCCGAGAGATTGCTGTCAAGCCGTCGCTCCACTCAGCCACCACCACCTTCCACCTCGAGCTTCCATGGTTGTTTCCGTGTCGATCGGCATTGTCTTCCGCATCATGCACCATCACACGTCTCCTCCATTTGCATGTGAACCGCATTAGTCATCTTCAATCAAACTGCCATACTCGGCCTATAAATAGGCCACGGGTTCCCTCAATTAAATCTTCCCAGTTACTCTTCCTCCCTCTCTTGTATAAGCTATTTTCATCTCTAGGTGTTTAGTGTATTGTTCTGTGAATTTTGTTAGTGAGTCCGAGAGTTGTGAAGTTCTTGCCGTGTCTAGTTTTGTTCATAAAAGTTGAGTTTTACTCGGTTTCTTGATAATTTTTATGCTTGTTCTGAGTTGCATCTTCCTTTTTCACCTAGCCCGAAATTTCCTTGAGAGAAACTCACCAAAAAGGCCATTGTTTTACTCTTGAACCACCATGTGCCGCCACCTTTGGCAACACCTCCTAACGCACGATCTTCTAGAATATTTCCGACAACGTGTGAGTAATTCTCCAAAACGCGACCCATCTGATTTAAATTAGCATTATTATAATTGACGTTATTTATAAACTGTTGGTTTGAAATAGGCATTGGGCCGTTGAAGTGTTGGGAATAAATTGTAGTTGCCGTTGGATTTAGGCCTTGGGCTGGATTGGAGGATGGGATTACGCGTGTAGTTGGTTGTGAAACTGTGTATTTGTAATTATTGTGATATTATATAAAATGAGCAATTTACTATGTCATCCAATATTTTTTGTCATGCATATTTATCGTCTTTAATTAATTGTACTAAGAAGTCACGTTGTCTGTTTAGAAATTGAGACTGATAGTATTAATTATGTGGGTGCGTGTATATCACGACCCCAAGCCGAGATGATACATTATCTTGGTGGAGCTCTTCTGGTCACTCGGGAGCGTAACCGACTGACGTGACGTCCCCTGAGTTGTCGCAGGGCGACGACTGGAACGGACGAGACGGTAAAGCTCTCGTACCGATTCCATGACCTTCAGCTGGCGAGGTTAGAGGATGCTTGGCTATGTAAGCGCCGGGCACGGAACTGGGCATCGCTCGTTACGAAGTCATATGCACGGACGTTACCCGTGGTGTGACAATGAGAGCCAGGGTGTGCAGATGGTCCATAGGAGAGACCGTGGTGCATGCATAATAAAATAATGGATATGATTGGGCCAAATGAGATTTTTGGCATGAGTGATAAAAAGTGTATTTTTGGAAAAAAGAACTGTGGTTTTGTTTCCTTCATATTTGATCGTATGTGGATGTGTTGGTTGAATTAATGTGTTTTAAATCTCTTGGATGTTTTGTTTTGATTAATTACTTGCTAAGATGTCATAATCTTATTGTGATGTATTACCTTACGGTTCCGTCTTATGGTACCGTAGATTCTGACGCAGAGCCCGAGTATGAACCCGAGGGACCGGCTCCGCCGGAAGCTTGACTTGCTGATATGTTGTTCAGCGATATGGGATTTGTCTCCCTTATGTTATTTGTTTTCTTTAAATTATCTGTCGGATGACTGTATAATTCTTGTAAAGATATTTTACTACTTTTAAACTTTTTGGTACTTAATAAAGAATGACCTTTTATTTATTCGCTGCGAGTATTATATTGTACACTTATTGCATGTTGTATACACTCTGAGCACTGGTCGTTGGGGTGCATGATCCGTGTGGTCATCATCCCGGTGTCACGAACTCCACTAAAATAACACGTGAGGGTCGAATGCGCCATAGAGAGAGAGGAGAAGGGGGTTCGATAGAGAGAGAGAGAGAGAGAGAGAGAGAGAGAGAGAGAGAGAGAGAGAGAGAGAGAGAGAGAGAGAGAGAGAGAGAGAGAGAGAGAGAGAGAGGTCAAAGGTTGAATATTATCAAGGTATTAATTTTAGACCATCTTCTAAGAATCTGACAATTCAGCATTTTTAAATTGACAATTTCTTCTTGAAAATACTGGTCGGTCCATGTTGCAGCTCATAACTTTTAACAACAAATATCAAGGTTTTGAATACTGTGCCAAACCAGCCGGTATTTATTGTGCTAAAATAGTAACCAGTGCGAGAAAAATAGGTGTTTCATACCAGATTAAAATATCAATCATTTCGATACATTTCGGTCAATACCAGCCAATTTTCGATGTACCCGTCGAAATTTTGTATTTTTAGTGTATTTTCATAATTTTCACTCTATTTCTCATATCTTAAGACTATTTTCTTAACTTTTCTTAATTCCATTTTCTCGAAAATTAAAAATTAAACCCTATTCTCATTTTCGTGATGAAAATAAGTGATTATTTTTTTTAATAATTGGATTGAGAACTTAGAAGTATTATTGAGTTTTATATAAATATGTGTTTTAATTTTTCAAGACTTGCAGTGATGTTATTTTGAAATATAATTTGTACATATATAATTAATTTATCTATATATAAGCTATATCAAAATAGTATTAATATCAAAATATTTTATTGCAGTACTTTAACCAAACGATCTTCAAAACGGTATTAAAAACCTTGGGATTATCATTTTTTTTAATAAAGTTATATTTTTATATTATTTTTCATTCTTTCCCCGCAAGGCCAGCCATTAACTTTAACGAAAAAAAAAATTAAAACAAGAATTTTCGTCTCTTGTCCGTCTGATAGACACTTTATATATATAGAAAGATATAGAACTAGATTGTATTAATCAAGAAGATTATAATATATTGAATATAGAAATAAATTTAAAAGACTGGACAATTTCTCATATCCCAAAAAATAAGATCTATAAACGTTCTACATGCATTATTATTAAATATTAAAATTAATGGTTATCACATGATAAAAAAAAATCACATCATTTGACTGTAGTTTCTCACATTTATTATAAATTCATGAAAACGTCGTTGGAACCACAAGCTCTTATTAAACATAAAAATGACTGCACATCGGTATATCCAATTTAAAAGTTAGAGAATAGAGATCAGGAAGGACTTGGAAAGACCTCTGTTAACGGGAAAATACATAAATCTTTCCTGCAATATCACCTTAAATCATTTCCAAATAAGAAATGATATTTTTAGCTCTAAAGTGTATAAATTTGGCATGCTTACTTTTAAAAAAATAGATAAATCTGGGATACACATAAAAATTTTATTTTTTTAACGGTGGACTCTTTTTTTTTTTAATAGAGTGCATAGAGCTTGCACATCCTAGGACTGTATCAGCGTTACTCAGTTTCAAATCTTATATTTTAATTTTTAAATTACTTTTTATCCTTTATGTTCTTCAATTTTTTGCTTTCATTTTTCGTTTTTATCAAAGTATTTATGTCAAGTTTTCAATGGGTATAGATTACAAACTTTCATTAGCTTGAGGAGTGACTTTTAAAGTTGATAATGTAGAGATGATTGTAAAATGACCGATAGTTGGAAGGGATTCGTGTACTTTCCACGCACAATCTTTTACACAGTCATGTTATAATACGAGGATATTTATGTAAAGTGATGTTATTTTCGTAAATTATTTTATAAAAATATCTTTCATTTAAAACATAATTGTGTAAATAGTTATAAAAAGATTGTATGTCTATAATTTTCCTTAATTTAATTACTAAAAATTAATAACAAAAAATCTTATAATAGAACGAGAATATCGTATTTCACATTATGAAATTTTATTTAATAATTACTGATTGCATCAATCGTGTTGGACAAAAAATAAAAGAGAAATAATTTGTATAAGTCTCAAATAGATTAGTCCCGTACAAATCTTTATTAAAAAAAAAAAAAGTGAATCATACATTAAAAAAATATAAAAAAAAATAAAAAATTAGACCCACTTGTTTACAAAATATTTACACGAGACCTGTCTATTAGAACTTAGTACCTATAGTTACCAAAGATAAAACAGCACACGGTCATGCATGACACCTAGTCATCCGCAGTGGTCTCATTGCACGAGAAAGCGGAAATGGATCGGTATCCTTAGGCCGCATCCACGTACAGTTTATTAGACCTGAGTGTGCCCATTTCTTTGAGCCCATCAGGCTCCCAAATTGTAACAACTCTTCGTATTGCTTTTTGTTCGGCCCATAAACCTATTAACATATGATAAATGTTTTAATAATAAAGACATCATATCAAAATAAATTTAGAAATTAATGTAACTTGACGGAGTATATTAGATTATAAATATTATTTTATTATAAAATAGATTTAATGTATAATATAAGTTTAATTTTACGAAATTTCTTTGTAACGAACATATTTCTATCATTTTATTGAGAGTATTCATGCATGCCACACTTTCATATCACTTATTTTGACGAGAGAAAAGAGGGAAAACTACATCATCTCATGCATGGACGATTGAAGCAGGAGAACTCACCAAAGAAATCTCATTTTCTATATTTATATATATATATATACACACACACACTAGGGGAAAGCAACCGTATAATGCACGTTTGCTTAGTTTATATTTAATTTTTTTTGTTAAGAACTAATCTTTTATTAATAAGAACATAATTTTTTCGGTTAATTAAATAACGATGTAATGTTTATGTAATTTATAAATAATTATACGCTGTGATATATTATAAAAGAAAAGCATTAATAAAAACTATAAATAACATGGTCCTATAAATAAACATCGCCCATAGTTTTATGAAAGTTGTTTGAGATAATTTTGATTTTAGGATGACGATCCAGCATTTTTCTCATTTTGCATTGCCTCAATAGAGAGGACATTAAAATGCATATGTTTTCTCTTCTTCAGTTTCTCTAGATCTACATAAACTTGAATCTTCCAATTTTTTTTTTATAATTTCTCCACAACACTTTTAATATATTCCTACAAAATAAAATTTGAATAGCTTTACATAATTAATAAAAACTCGATTTCTTTTTTAATTATCTCATTATAATCAAACTCAATTTTTGAATAAAAATTTTAAAAGATACATCTCCTGCATATTCCATCAACTCAATTGCTGAGCAGCCAAATGCCTCTTTTGCTACTTCACCAAACATAGTAGCAGCTAGCTTTCTTGTATTATTGTCCAGTTCAACATATGCCCTAGCACTTTAAATGCATTGAATATATTATTTAAAATTTTAATAATGTTAAATTCTAAATTAAATTAGATATCAATTATAAATTAAAATTGTAAAATACATACTGTGGTTTGCAAACCCCTTGAATTTTGCAATATATACAAACAAAATTTTCATTGTATTTATATCCAGTTCATGTATTACAACCAACACATGACATGTAATAAAATATTTGGTCCAAGTCAATCACATTTATCTTCGCTCTATCCTGAATTTTGCTTTCTACATTAAATCATAATCAATTTTTAGAAGGAATGCTTTTGTAAATATTTTAATTTATTACTAATAAAATAATATTTACCACTATGGGTTGCAGATTTTAATTTATTAATTTAGTTTATCTTCGTTTCTAAATTTTTTTAAAAAAAATTATTTACAAAATCTTACCACTTCTCATTATGTTAATGAAAAAAATAGAAATGATTGTTTCAACTGTTGTATATTGTTCTACCCAAGCAAGATGAAATAAAGAAATAACAATTATTTTCTACGCTCAATTAAATAAATAATCAAATGATAAAATACTATGAAACTGGAATCTAACAAAAACATATTTCAGTATCACATACAAAAAATGTTTTAGAAACTATTTGTCAAACTTGATTCACCATTCCAAGCAACTACCAACTATTTCTCTACTAATTATTTTAATAAATTCCTCTACTAATTTTTTATTTGGATGTTATGATTTTTTAGTTTTTTTTTTATTGTTGATTTTTGGGGGAAAGATGATGGTTTGCGAGTGGACCCAGATCACCTCGAAAGGAATAAGCAACTTGCCCGCCTGTCTACATGCCTCCAATTTTAATTAATATATATCCGGACTCCTCAATTCCTAAAAACTTCCATAAATCATGCTCACTTTAAATATATGATTAGATTTATTTATTCAATGTGTTTGAATGTTAAAATTTTTGATTACATGTTTACCGATCTTTCTCTTAATTAAATTAAATTTATGATAAATTATTTATGAAGAAAATAACTATTTGTAACATAGAGAATAGATTCATTTTTATAGAAAATAACTGACAATAAATAAACAGATTTCTTGTAGTGAATTTGTTTCTTAATTGATCAATACATGGCTCCACAAAATTCTTGATTTAATAATATTGTGTGAACCAGATTTTTGTTGTTTAAATTTGTTTTTGATTTCGAATTATGGAACTTAATTTTATTTTTCTATATATTATTTCACTCTATTAAACCCTATTTCGATTTTCTATCCTTACAAAGAGATCGATCAATGCATGTGATTTGTTTCAGTCGGTTTTCAAAATCAATAGAAAAAAAAATATAATTGAAACTAGCCCATTAGCGAGAAATTTAATAATCAGCACAAAAATCAATCCACATTAATGGGGTCTATAACTTAATATATTAATCCCTAGCAAGCACCGTGTGGACGCCATCCTTGCACCACCAGAAGCCAAAAGCCACCTTAAACGGTAAGCCACACAGATCAAACAGCCCAGCCTTGCAAAATTGGGAGCAACTAACGCCAACCATCACCATCTCTAAAAGGCGTTAACTTTAACGGACAACAATAAAATCTGTTAAAACAAGAATTTCCATTAAATAGCCATTTTATATATATAAAGATATATATGTGTGTGTTTTGCTACTTATCATCCCACATCACATATCACACTTACTTTTATTTTTTTGGTTTTATTTTTACTAAACTAATTGAATTCTTTTACTCATCATTCATATACCATATACTTGTTAAGGGGAAAAAAATCATATGAAGTGTATGATGTAATAATTATGAGTATAATTTTTCACACACACATATTTATATATGTAAAATAATAAGAATAAGAAAACTTATTTAGAAAATAAGAAAGGATAATAATATGGTTACTACCCTCCTACTACATATTTACTACTCCTATATTTAATTTTTTTATAATAATAAAATTACTACCCTCCTACTAGGGCTGAGCTTCGACTCCGAACGGAATCAGAGTCCGACTTCGATCAGAGGTCGGAGCTTCGACCGTTTATTGGGCTAAAAAAAAAAATATAACTACATAAATATAACTACATAAATATGCTCACCAAAGCCCAAGTCTGAACCTGTAAAAAAAAATACAGAAAAGATTAAAAAAAAAAAACTTAAATACAATAGTTTAAAAACTAAATAACATGTAAGATGTAACCATAAGTTATAACAGTCTCATCTATAACGTAATAACAACATTGACTTAACCTTGAAAGATAATTACATAACTATTAAACACGGATTTCACTCAAATCTCAATGGTCCATTGGTCATGCCTGAAATGAAGATAGAAAGTTGCAATCAATAAATGAAAAAAATTGATAATAAAAAATTGAATATGATAAAAGTATAATTTGATTCTTACCAGGAAAATGGGTTCTCTCAACTCTATCCCAACTCTCAAGGGGCGTTCGTCTCAAACTCTCATCGGCAATTATGTTAAGGTTCACAATTAGGTCTATAAAATCATAAAAAGTAGAAGTTAGAAACATTAAAAATAATTAAATAATCATTTAAAAGCATATAAAGTTACCCGATTCAAGCCTATAGCTCTCGGTAGCAACGCTAACGGTATCTAGTCTAATGGGCGTTTCACTTATCCAATTCTGTGTGCAAACGAGGGCCTCTACGGTTGACGGTGACAATGAACTCCGATAAGCATCCAACACGCGACCTTCAGTGCTAAACGTCGACTCTGAGGCAACCGTAGTGACAGAAATGGCTAGCACATCTCGGGCTATACGAGAAATGACTGGATACTTGGTGGAATTAACCTTCCACCAAGTTAATAATTGAAATACAGCACTAGGTGCCTCGATAGCTTCCATAAAATATCGTTCAACCTCAAATGTACACTACTTATTATTCCTTATTGCAATGAGTTGATGATACTGCTGCATAATACGATGGCCTGTAACCCTTACGAATGGGTCAATATCATCTGAGGAAGTTGTCAACCCCGTCAGCCTCGAATATGATGAGCTACCAGCTGCGGATGAAGGCTAACAACTATTGTTATAGTGACTATATAGGTCATCAATATCACTTTTTAACACTCTAATAAACCCTGTAGCCTTCACTGCCCCGAGGACGGAATTTATCCAAAATTCTAGAACGGTAAACTTATATGAGGGGTTAAGGATCACAGCCACAAATAGTAATCTATTTATCTTCTCAATATTCCCTCAATATTTATCATATTTGGTTTTCATCATCGTAGCCATAGTAGATAACAATCTCTTAGAGTCAGCACAACTATTTTCCAAGTGGAAGTGAAGCTCCGAGAGCTCGCTGAAGTACAAGTTCGCAGTCGTATATTTGGATCCAGATATCCACTTGGTTATGTCATAATTTTTTTTAAAAAATTCAACAAAGTACCTCATATTGGTCCAATCATGTGCGTCCGGAGCACCAAGCCCCTGTCTTGCTGACTCCAACAAAGTATACCTCAAACCCCTATCCTCGACTTCCATCTGCTCGAACGCTCTTTAGTACTTCTGTGCCATATCCAACATCATGTATGTAGAGTTCCACCGAGTCGGAACGTCCAAGCACAACATACTAGAACATTCAATCTGAAAATCTTTTGCTATTGCCTTAAACTTGACAAGCCTTTGGGGGAAACCTCTCACATATCGCACAATGTTGCGGACTCGGGTAATGAAATCATCAACCTCTTTTAACCCCTCAACAACTATGAGGTTGATGATATGAGCACAACATCGAACATGAATAAACTCGTGGGCCCGAATGATATCATATTTCATCGTCGTGTTCCGCTTAAACCAATCAATTGCTGTTTCATTGGCGTTGGCATTGTCAACTGCAATACACAGTACTTTTCGAATTCTCCAATAATCATCCATCTTCGTCCTAATAGATGCACCTTTATGATCCATAAATTTTTTGAAGCCAATAATTATTTTATATAAAATCTACTCACTGTCAATGTAGTGTGCTGTGATACACATGTAGCAGACGTTCTATATGGACGTCCATGTGTCAGTCGTAAACGATACTCTCTGGCCAGTGGTAATAAACATCTTCCTCATCTCCGCCTTGTCCTTCGCATGCCTCTTCATACAATCTCGCATTACTGTATATCGTTATGGAATGAGAAATCATCTTAAATTGGCACTCATCTCACTCTTGTTAACCTGTTTATTCTCCCAACATGTTGCTAGCATATATGTCTCCAAAACTCATCTTAAATTGGTCAATGTTTCCAACCAAATTTACACAATATGATGCATATTAACTGTGTATGGGGACTGGCAGTAGCTATCATTTAATCAAACAAGAAGAAAAATTTATTCATCACCATCTCCAAAATCTTATTCCAACTTTGTCACCCTATAGGGTGCATGTCAATTTTACCTGTTGATTGCATTTGTCAAACCTGCCTAGATTTTACTAAGGGTATCTCCACACGTTGAAATCAAATCATCTTCATCCCCATAATGGTTCAAACTTGAGAAGCTGCTGCATGTTAGCTTACCTTCAACAAACTGTTTATAACTGTTATGGAGGTATTTTTCAAATTACTCAAAAAGTTTAATGGCCATGCATTTTGCTGGATAGGAGGGATGTGTTTATAGTTTATACCATACGACATTTACTATCAGTAGCTATAAAGTTATAAACCGTTGGAGCAACAAAGCTTCTCATGTTTTATGCCTTCTTTCTCACCATTTACAACCTATGGCTAAGGAGTAGCAAAAGCAAGACAACTTTCAAAGTATGGAGTACCATTTACAATCTTGATTTTTTAAGTAGTAACATATCTTATATATTTTTATCAAATACATTGTTTGGAACTCCGACTCCGACTCCGACTCTGATTCTAATTTTCTATTCAGAGTTATTTCGAACTCCGACTCTGATTTTTTATTATTTCAATTTTGTCAAAATCAAAATTGAAACGAAAATCGAGCAGAGTAAAAAAATTTTAAAATTTTACACAATCCTATCTCCTTCTACCTATTTACTACTTGCATTCTCGTCCATAATAAGAAATGTTAAAACAGCTATCTGCACATTCTTTTTGGTAAATAGATAGATGCATACTATCTAAACAAGATCATCACGGCGTCAGTACTGTCCGTACTGTAAATATTTTTCTATGACAACTGTACAACCGTAGAATTGCATTTACGGTGGACGAGAATGCCCAGCCTCAGAATTGATGAGTACCGCGCGCCAAGGAACGTGAGAGAGAATTTATTCATGGATAATGAAAAACAAGTCGCAGAGCAGCGCAATACGTACAACGACGGAATATTCACATTTTCAAATATAAGATTTTCATAATGCTATGATTACGGATCAATTTAGAAATTAAAATAAATTATAATTCGAATAAATTGTGAATGGAAAAAATACATTAGGAACAACGCTAATTCTTGTTGCTTCCTTGACAGAGACAAACCTAAAATCATTCCAGCATCCCTTTGTGCAACTAAACTAGCTAGTAAGCTTGGCTGGGATCCATGTCGTAGAAGATCGTTGCAGTAACTTCGTGGGCAGAGAGGATCAGAGCCGTCCACGTATAAGTCCACGCGTACAAAACTGGTCTCAGAAGAAGTCAGACCGAGCGAGGAATAAAGGGTGGCGGTAGAAAGACAACTCAATTGGTGTCGGACTCTTTTGGTCGAACTTTAACTCAATCGATTGCAAATCACCGTCGCAGTTTTTGATGCAAGAGATCTCGACAAGAACAGAGGAAAAAAGAATAGAAATAAAAATTAAGGGGTTTGGATATAATGACGAAATTAAATTAAAAATTAAAAATTAAAAGATTAGATTCGAGATGAAATGAAAGTTGAATAAAATATTATTTTTTAATATTATTATTATTTTATAATTTAAAAAAATTGAATTGATTATTATCTTTTATATAAAAATTTAAAAAATTTATACTAACAAGATCAAATAAAATACTTTAAACCTTTACAATCTATTGGAAACGGTTTTCTGATAAGCATTGTGGATCCTACCCAAGATCAAACATGTCGGTTATAAACCAAGTACCAAAATCCAAGTTGCGGGGACCCACGTGTTTCATAGGACCGACTGCTCTAAGAAGACAACAGACTCGGTAAAGCAGATTGTCAAAAGAGAGCATTCATATAGGATTTGAGGGTGTATGAAGATGCAAGAGCTCTTCTGGCATATTTGTTTTTGTTTTTGCGATTTATGTAAAATAAAAGCAAAGAGGGAGTGCGCGCGGGTTGTTCAGAATTGAAGTCATGGCATGGGAACTGGGAAGGCTCGTGTATGAAAGTTGAAGTTCTTAGATTGTGTACTGTCAGTAGCTCGATGGGGCTTTTAGCTCAAATCTCAGCCGTTGCTTTTCCTTCTTTCACATGAGTCTGGTACTTGATATTATGATTCGTTGGGAGCAATAAATAGAAGACCTCAGTGGCGGTGAAAGTGGCAGTCTTGAAACATGTCAAGTACTTTGTTTTCAAATCTTTTTTGTCAGCTAAAACAGCACACTGCGCGCTACGGCTAGGAAGGAGAGCTGGCATTTTTCTTTGCATTTTATTTTTTTGTGAAACACAGACAGAGAACCCCATCAATCTCTCAAGGAAATTAAGCTAAATCAGGGAAAAGTATGATAGACCCAGAAGAGGAAAAAGGAGAAGATTCTTTACTATACTGTCATCATCATTTCGATACATGTACAACTGTTGCAGTACAAAAGAATCCGATATTGGACCCCGGGAAAAAAGTAGAGAAAACATAAAACGATAAAATATGATATGATGACGGTACAGGTATCCGTATCAACGTGTGAGTTCTTTCTCACAAACATTTTCCTTTCCCTCGGTCTTTTTGCTTTTCCTTTTTTGTTCGGTGCTTCCTTGTTTTAGACCAAGAAAATCTCCATGCTCTCGTCCTTAACAGTGTTACATACGGGACAAGATTCAAGAAAAGCTTCACAATACTTGCAGGAACAGAGGTGTCTGCAAGGAAGAAAAAGAACACACGAGCTACGAGAGTAACAGCCCTTACAGGTCATGCTTTTGCTATTCCTTTTTACCTCTTCTTGTCCTATATCCTCTCTCTCACATGAGCCACAAAACGACGCTGCATCTTCGGTTGTATTCCTCTCCAAAACCAATCTCTCTTTGACCTGCTCGAGCCTGTTGTTTAGATCTATCACCGTGGCTTCGCTTGCTTTGGCTATCCTACGCCATGTTTCGCTATCCGTTTCGGCTTTTCTCACGCATTCTTGGAGCTCCATTGTTCTCATTGTTGCTCGTGCCAAGTCGTCTTCTTTTTGCCTAATCAAACTCGACGTTTTCGATTCTATATTACTCAAGATGACTGCAAGTTCTTGCTTCCTTTGCTCGTGCAGAGATAGTCTCAACCTTTCGTACTGTTCACAAAGATAGAGAGAGAAAAAAAAAAGATAACGAGATAGAGAAACAGTAAACGTTCCATCGATAATAAAAGCATGGAAACCCCATAAATGAACCTTTACGACCCAGAAAACAATTCCACGGGCTCCACAAAATTTTATTTCAAAGAAAAGCCTATGAGATATGACGGGTTATTACCTGTAAATGAAGAATGTGGTCTATCTCCTGGCTCTCCAACTTAAACTGAGCATCCAAAGATTGAAAAAAGGCGATTGGAGGGAAGCTATTGCAACTCGAAGAAGATGTAACCACTTCGTTGCTATCAAAATTAAACAACTTTTGAGTGCTCCGCTGAAGAGGAAACTGACTGTGTTGAGGATATTGATGAAGGCTAAAACGAAAGTCGTCAACAAACCCAAAAGGTGGATCCTGTTGGCCAGTCATGGGAAAACCTGTAGTTTCTTGGTAAAACTGTCCCTGAACAGCCATCCTAACCATCGATCGCCAGAATTAAGAACAGAAACCAAAACGTACTCTTCTTTTCACATATTTCATGGGTGCATTAAAAAGGGGAGGAGAAGTGAAACGAGATGAGGTAGGTTTAAAGCTAGAGGAATCGTGTTCTTGTTATATCAGAAAAGATGCATGACCTTTTCTCTTTCTAGATCCTCTCTTTATTTGGCATAACCTTTGCCTCCTTTGTTGCTGTGGTTTCTGGTTTAACCGAAAGAGAGACCACTTTGAAAAAAACCCGTGCATGGGTGGTTTATATAGAGTAGAAAAATGACAAACGCATTAATAATATGTATTTATCATTGCTTAATGGGATTTAATTACTCAATTGCATGGACATAATTAATTACGAATCTAAAAGCAGAATATAAATTGTTTTTGAGAAATTGACGATTTTAATAACTTGCATTCAAATGGGGAAAAAAAATCAAAGAAAAGACAGAAAAGAGTCTAGCTTCTTTTGTGAACTCCCAAACGCTTCGCAACCAATAACTAGCATTTATGAGAGAGAGATACAGGGGTGGCGCGCAAACGACGACGTACACATGCAGATTTTGTGACAGGGAGTCACAGAACTCTCGAGTCAGAGATTTTCATCGAGAGAGAGAGAGAGAGAGAGAGAGGTGTTGGTGAAAGAGAAATCACTCAATCGCGACGTGAAAGGGTCAGACGTTATGGAGCGGATTCAGAAATCGGAGGAAATTGTCATTTTTGTCAGTTTGGTCATTGGGAAAGGCTGAATAATAGACAAAAAGATAAAGAAAAAAGATAAAGGAGTTTTGAATTCTACGTAATGTCATATTTGTTGTGTCCGTTCAGAAACGACAAAACTCCACGTAAGACTACTGTATATATGGGACACTGTATGGTACTGCTGGCCTCTTGATTACAAATGGTTTTTTTAAATCCACGTGGACACTTAAGGGGCCCAACAACCGTCAATCCGGGCTTAATTAACCGTCTAAAGACTGCTTCTACGTTGTTTTTTATATTGATAAAATGAGATGAATTAAAATAAAAATTAAATAAAATATTATTATATTATATTTTTTAATATTTATTTTTATTTTAAAATTTAAAAATTAAATTATTTTTTTTATTTTACTTGAAAATTTAAAAAATTTATAATAATTAGATAATATAAAATAAGTTGAAAAGAATTGTGAAAACAAAGGAGACCTAAGGTTATATATATTTGATTGTTGAAACAAACTCAACTTATCTTAACTCATCTCAAACCAAACATTGATAGGATTCACTATTTTTTAATTTTTTATAAAAAAATTAAATTCATCTCAACTTATTTCGTATATTTTTAATTAAAAATTTAAACACATCACAATCTTAAAAAATTAAATTCATCTCAATTAAATTTATAAAATATTACTATTCCAAAAGCAACCTAAGACCCTATAATAGGAGGTAATGATGGAATCGCTTTCTAATGGACATGCATAGAAAATGTTAAAAAGCCAAAATAAAAAGGCATGCAACAGAAAATGGAAAACCAATATGCGGATGGATGGGCTTGCCAACACAACTCCTACATGCAAACGTGGTTACACCTGGAGGGCTGAGCGCACACATAATGAACGAGAACTCTGATAAAAATAAAAAAATAAAAAAAAAATAATTATTTAATTAATACAGTCACCGAATTTGTATCCGAATAGGTCACCGAAAAGTATTGATTAATTTTTCATTTTTTTTTATGTATTTTTTAATCATCATAAATATTTAAAAATAAAAAATAAAAAAATCACAACATCATTAGAAAACATATTCTTAATCACTAAGTAAAAAATAAATAAATAAAATTCATTGGGATACTATTTGGGTCCCAAAGCATTTCTGATTTTTAAAAGAGTGAAATTTCTCATTAAAAAATTATATCTACGAGTCATATTTGCAAGCGGATATACTATATTTAACAAAAATTTATATCTACAAATTGATATAATAATATTTGCAAGCCGATATAATCAATCAAACTACAAACTTTGAGGCCATTTAAGATCATTATGAGGTTTTTAACTGCATAATGTCATTCCAACCGTCAAATACTATGTTCCTACTCCTAGTACCTACCAAAAATAGAAGACGGGAAAAGAAACAACAAAGAGAAAAGAGAGTCGCTAATCAGCAAAAACAAGTATCCATGCGGCGACAACTTAACATCAAGATTCAAAGGTTACACCTTCCGCCAACGTAAAGAGTTTGCATTTTGTAATGTCGCATACCAAGATTTAAGACTCACCAAACCCAGCGGCTTAAGCTGATAGCAAAGTCCAAACCAAAAAACAAATCTTTTCTACTTGTCTGTCTTGATTCTAGCAGATTCTCCTACTGCACTTTCCATTCTAGCATACCAATCACCAATCCTCGTATGCTCAACCATGTCTCTGCCTGACCTGAGGTGTCGGATGGGCCTCAGGACGCCAAAGACAGCGAGATCGGCCAGATTAGGATTTAACCCACCTGTATAACATAGGAAATACGAAATAAGTCGATACCTCTAAAAAATAGCTCACACCACACAATGTGAATTTGACTACACCATGATGCCAGTCAAACATACCAAGAAACTGCCGGCCCTTCAGACCATCCACCCATGTTTCTGCAGCTTCATACAGGGCTGCACGTTCATTTGTGATGTTGTGTTTCTTCTTCAATTTCTTTGACACAAAATACATAGCTGCAGCTCCAGCATACTTCGCAATTATCCTCTCAGTGAAACTGAAATTGCCTACATATAAGAGGGACCAACAAAAGAATTGAGGTTATCAGCAAAATTTAGGTCTAAAACAGTTTAAACATGTTGAGGGACAAAATCAAGGAGATATTTTATAGTCCTTTAAAACTTTCAAATTAACCAATCAGTGAAGCGACTATACAATTAAAAAGTGATTCAACGTATTCTCTATGAGAGAGAAGTGTTACAATATACATGTATGATGGACTCCCCACGTCTTTAAGTACATATACTCCATATTAAGAGTGAAATTAAAAACACACAAACGGAAGTAATGTAAGTTGCAAAGCCTAATGTAATACCATACCGTGAGTGGTGATATAGTCAAATGACTCGAGAGACTCGGAAGTAGTTCGATAAATATTTGGAGATAAGACATGCACCAAGTGATTATCCACCCACCTACAACATCATCAATTCATCTGTCAAAGGCTACTTTACAGCAACACATAAGCTCAATCTTATGGGACGACGGATGGAATGCAGAAGGACAAACAATTTGACTTAATGCAACAACAAACAACAGTTAGTCATTTGTACAATAATTCAATGTGGAAGTCTTCCTTATAATATAACTAAACTGATGATACCCATCTCCGGAATGTTTTTATTCAACTAAAACCATATTCATTCACAAAAGAATATAGGAATTGGGACAATTACACTTTTCCGTCACAAATTACTTCCCATTTTTCACTCTGCGCCCTAAAGTATAAGAAGTTTCAATTTGCGGCCTAAACTACCCAGGGCTCTCAATTTGCACCTCTGGTTTAGATCTGTAACATTAAGGCCCCGTTTGGATTGAGAGTTGAGACGAGATGAGCTGATATGAAAGTTGAAAGTTGAATAAAATATTCAACTAAAAATAATAATATTATTTTTTAATATTATTATTGTTTTAGAATCTGAAAAAGTTGAATTGTTTATCATATTTTGTGTGAGAATTTGGAAAAGTTGTAATGGTGGGATGTGATGAGATGAGTTGAGACCACTTCTTAATCCAAACGGGGCCTAAAATGAACGAAAATTTGGCCATGTGGCACAAACATGATGGTCCAATTTTATTTGATGGTGCAAAGTGAGACCTATTGGTAGTTAGCTGCAAGATAAAAATTTTGTAGTTTATGATACAAAATGGAAAAATATGGTAGTTTATGAGTGAAAAAGACAATCTTCCCATAGGAATTTTGGCTATGAAAGTTTCCAAAAGTTATAGATCGTTCAGGTTGAAAATTGGCTTTTTGTAGTTTATGATGCAAAGTGAATAAAAATGGACGGTATTTTATGAGTAAAAAATATAATTGCCTCATAAGAATCTCAATTGTACAAGTTAACAAAGTACAACCAACATACCCACGCCATTTCCGTTCTTCATCACCATCCATGACAGGGTTATCAAGATGAATCTTTTGGAACAACTTATCAATTATGTCTGCACATTTAAAATGAGCTAAATTAACAAAAGCCATCACAGAATATATTAAACGAACTTCGGAGATTTTAAGCCATAAAACATCAGGGGAAATAAGAAAAACCTGAAGAATCGACCATCTGTTCACCATCAACCTTCAGTATAGGCACCTTCTTGTAATCAGACCACTTGATCTCCTTTTTGTTGATGGGGTTAACCTCCACTACTTCGTAAGGAATTTTGTAATAATCCAAGAAAGCTGAAAGGAAATCAAATTAGTAAGAAAATAATGGAAATAAGTCAAGAAATTACATTTTGGTAGAAATCTATTAATAATTTCATAAGTACACTTCGGTAATGACTTGTGCATGCAGTCGAGCACACTAACATATTTATTAGCTTAAAAATAAATGTAAAAGTATTTTACATAACACCAAACCCAAAGATTATACTACTAAAAAAACCATTTTTCAGACTTATATATAATATTTTTCCCATATCCAACATTAAAAGCTAATTACCGAGCAAGTTAATGAATAGAGACAGCAAATAACTATTATTGTGTAAAGATTGAAACTGAAGCTCATTCTTTTTACTAGGAATCATACAGCAATGACTCATTCCTTTTAGATAATCCAAGCACTTGTAACAGAGCAACATCCATTCCAAAACGAAGTTACTTGAAATCTCGCACTGTGAGCGCATTAATTTTATTTTAAGTTTTACCTTTGATTTTATTGCAGAAAGGGCAAGCTTCGTACTGGTAAAGAACCACGTCTTTGGGGGAGAATTTTTTGGGACGAAGTGACTCCTTCGCTAGAGATGTGGCCGCGGCAGAGAAGAACCTGGTCCCCGCGATGCCGTTTGCGACAGATGGACCCGATGATCCAAAGCGATCGACGAGTCCTCGCGTCATGAGCCACTGTGGATTGGAATTGGCCTTTAAATCCGTAGTGCCGTAGAGCGCCAATCGAAGCAGTCGCTGGTCAGCAGCGGTGGCGACGGCAGCGCCTCCTCCGATGGATCGACTGAGAATGACGAGCTCGTTGACATTAACCCTTCTCATCATCACCACCAGCGAAGTCAAAACTAATTTGGGTCTGTCCGTCACTCTATGATTTAGGGCTCAGGGTTTTGGCTGAAATTGAACACACGACGCTTCAACCATTTCCACAACCACAAGAACCGTAAAGATCATGTGTGTGAACGACCACGGTGGTCGAGCGGCTAGAAACGAATCTTGAGAGACACGTGCCGAAATCAGGTCGACCCGTTCTTGCTTTGGCAGCGAAGCACCCGCTTGGTGTTCGATTCCTATTGGAGCGTAAGAGAAAACGTAACAAGGACGTAACGCGGTTATGAGTGAGTTCGCCTTCCCAAAAAGAGTCACAACAAACTAAGAAACTCCGAGAAAATACGCATATACAGAAAAGAATTTTAGTCAAATCTAAGGGTATTATCGGAATAAGAATCTACTTAGATGCCAATTAATTTCAGTCTCGCACTATATATATACCGCCCTAAGTATTACCTTATGCGTATGTTTTTCTCCTCTTGCCCTCGTTCGCAGCCTTGGAGATAGTCAGAAAACCCTAACCCCAGGGTTTCGTTCTTCGATTCTTTCGTCTTCGATTTATTTTGTACCATAATCTTTGCCTTCGTTTCCTTCTTTAAGAAACCTAATCGCGATCCGGAGAATCACCGAACCGTGGGGGCATTTTTCGTAATTGGGGATGTCTCGGTGCTATCCGTACCCTCCTCCGGGGTATGTGAAGAACGGGGAGCCATGGATCGATTGGACTAAGGTTTGTTGAGCAATCTGGTTTATGCGTTTATGCTCAACTGCTTATGTTCACAATTGTAAATAATTGATGTGCAAGGGCTTTCTGTATATGATACAAGCTTGTCCTTGTATTCGAGAATCGATGTTTCTTGTACTGTAGATTCTTTGTATACATGAATGAACAATGAGCAAGAATTGGTTATATATGTGAGAGTGATTTGAATCATGAGATAATGTGAGAATCTTTCTTTTTATAGACTGAATGGGATAAAGATCCTGATTCTAAAGACTGATCGTCACTAATATTTGCTTTTGTTGGTTATTTGCGACTCATTGTACCACTCATTGGACTTAACTGTAATAATCTTGGTCTGGTTTGAAGAGACTCTAAGGACTTGAATTTTGAAAGGATTGAACCTCTTGATTTGCACGGTGGGATGGGATTGTATAAGTTGGATCAAGATTGGGTCAGTGGATTTCCAAGAATGTGGGTAGAAGGAAAATGAGGCAAAGCCTCAGCCGATCATTGTGAAAAGGGTTTGTATGAAGGGTTTGTATAGGATGAAAATTGTTAGATAATGGACAGCTTTTCTCGAGTTTAATTATGTCCTAGTTTGATATTTCACTTGTGTTGGTATTTTCTTTTCTTGATAAGTTTCTTCAGGGAGATTTCTCGCTAGTGAACTTAAATTCTGGTTGAGATAGACTAGATCTGGGATTACTGATCATACTTTGAGTTATCGATCTTTGAATAGTTTCTAGGAAAATGATACTCGCATACCATTTGACAACCCAACTTGATCAAATTGATTTTTTTTTCCCAAAATTTTGCAGTTTCTTCAATAAAAATAACTTTTCTTCATAAAAAAATAAAAATTTTGAAAAAAGGTATAAAACAATGTCGCTAATTTGGTCAAGTTAAATTGTCAAATGGTATGCTCAGTAGCAGGGTCCTAGGTCGTAAAACATGGGATTTCATTAAAGTTCAATTAATAATGCACAACCTACTTGTGGAGTGAGTTCAAAATGTTAACATTTATGGTATATAATTAATCCTACTACCATACGATTTCATTCCAATCAATCTCTTATTGTTACTCATTGATTCTATAAGTACAGAAAAACTATTAATTGCGTTAGTCTTTTGTTTGAAATCAATAACTGATAGAATTAGATGTGCAAAAGTTTTCCCGAATTAATCTTGTAAGACACCCGCTGACAAGAATCTTCTGATTAATGTCTGAGTTCCCGGGTTTTTACCTTAGTCACAGGGAGGTAGAACGAATTTTCCCTTTCAATTATTAAACATTCCTTAAAGACCGTTGTTCATGTTCTCCACAATCTTTTAGACCATGTTTTGAGGTGGAGGCTGCATATATCTGGACCATATCTTGAACCAGAGGCAAGGCTGTTTGCTTGTTGGTTTAGATCATATGCTGTTTTGTAACAACTGCCTGACAACATGATCAATCTCTGCTTGCTTCTTTAGATGATCGCTACTTCTAGTAGATGATATAACCTTGAAGAATGGTATAAGGGTGGTAAAAGAGTCTAGTGCTTTGATTGTTGGTTTATTTTCCTTGTTCTCGGTTTTATTAGCCTGGATGGTCCTTGCTTCTTTCCTAGCCCTCTATTTTAAAATTATTGTAATGGTGCTATTTATAGCTCCAAAGAGAAAGGGAGAAGGTCAAAACAGATATTAAGAAAGAGAAGAAGAGGGAGGAGAAGAAGAAGAGAAGGAAAGCACATAGAGGAAAAGAGAAACCCACTGTTATTGGTGACGACAAAAAAAGAAAGCTCAATTATCAGGAGTATGTGCAACTAGAGAAAACTAGAGCAGAGCCATGTGGTGAATATTTTCAAAAGCAAATTGAAGCTGAGGCTGAACAATTTGAAAAGAGTGATCTTACTGAAGAACAGGAGCGGCCAATTTGTTCTCCAAACGTATGCTCCGACAGCTCTCAAAGAAGCAACAAGAGGAAAAGGGATTCCTCACCAACTAGTGGCTTCCGCAGTCATGGTGAGTTTGGGGTGCCCATTCATTTGGGGATGCCTTCAAACCACAAGATGGACATTTTTCACTTATAAAAGAATTTTAGATGCATTTTATTAGCTCTTTTTTAATTATTATTATTATTGTCATGAAATAGGAACTATTGTCCGGATTCGGCTGCCATTGAAAAAGGACCGAGATGATGAGAAGTCGTGCTCCACTTCTGGAAGGGTAGATTTTCATGCTCTACAGAAGAATGGAAGTGTCAATGTTCCTAATCAAGTGCATTTATGCTCTTCTAATGGAAGGGAAAATATACTTGCTGAGGAGCTCACAGCTGAGCGAAAAAAAGAACTCCCCTGTCCAGTGCCAGAGAGGATTGAAACATCGTACAAAAGTGAGACTCAGAGGACAGAATATCTATATAAAGCTTTGATTGAGAACTGGGTGCCACCTCGCACTCAGGATCGTGAAGATTTATTCAGTGATGAAGGGTGGCTCTTTAGGAGGAAGAAGCAGGAAGACAGACGTGCGTCGCAAAAATTTGAAGCCGGTAATGATGTCATATCTTGTAGTCGCAAGTTGTGGCCACAAGGCCATTACTTGTCTGAGGTTGACATGTATGCATTACCCTACACTGTTCCGTTCTGATTATTTTTCCATTTTTCTTCGGTAGCTTGTACAGTTGTATTGAGGACTATACAAAGAAGTTTTGATAATTCGATGGTTCCCGACTAATTTTGCAGTGTTTACCCAAAGTCCATTAGTGCCTTTTTGAAATTTGAAAAAAGTGTAATGATTAGATGAGGTGGAGATGAGTTGAGAGAAATTTTGAAAACAAACGAAGTTTAGTGGGAATCGAAGCACCTTGCTTTTATATCTTACATATCTTTGCTAAAAAATTTTACAAGAAGGCGAGTTTGGTTAAATGATACCAACATCCTTCATTTGTGAATTTTAACGTCTACATTGATGATGACGATCAGTCTTGCCGTTGTTTCAAGTACTCCTTTAACATAAAGTGTCTTGGTTTTTCTCCATTACTTAGACATGTCTCAGTATACCCACTACTTAGGGAGTTGTTGTCATTTTCTGTCTGAAGCAATGCAGAGTCACTCTGTCGTTTGCAACCAAATTCCGGATAAAGGTCATCTTCATCTTGATTTCCCAATTCTTTCGTATCAATATTATGGGAATCGACACACTCTTCAGCATCTTTCTCCCCTTTCAATATCTTCAGTATCTGCACCAGGGAACACAGAAGCTGCTTCTTAAATGTCAATCAAAGAAATCAATGACAAATCGAAACAGATTTTTTGGTCAACATGTTTATTATGAAAATAACAAGCAACGGCATTTGAAGCAGAAAATGGAACAGTGCTCCAAAGATAACAGCAGCAGACGTAATGAGCTTCGACTTGAGGCCTAACTTTTGAAAAATCAGGATGCTATCCGAAATATATAAATGATACTTCCGTACCTGGCTCATTTTTGGACGAAGTCGAGCTGACTGGCTAACGCAGAGGCTTGCTGCCAATACCATTTTATGCATTTGATCCACATCCAAGTCCTCCTCCTCTAACTTTGGGTCCAACAATGCTTTAACATCTCCACTCTCCAATAATGGTTTTGCCCATTTGACCAAACTTATTTGCTCTTTCATGGTATGATAATCAATTGGCTTTCTTCCTGATATAAGCTCGAGCAGAATCACACCGAAGGAGTATACATCAATTTTATTGCTGACCCTTCCTCGCATGAAATATTCAGGAGCAATATATCCAAATGTCCCTACCACGTCACTGTGTATCTCATAAGGTGAATCCGTGGGTCCCCATATAGAAAGCCCAAAGTCAGATAGCTGCCATCGAGAAGTTAGAGCTGGCATTAGTAGAATGTTGAGTCCTAAATTTTTTCTGTATTTTACTTTTGGAAAATTTTTCAGAAAAGGGATGTCAAAACGTCAACCAGAAGAATAGAGATTGAAAATAAAGAGGATTCACACACTGACTTGGACTCAGAGACACCAACTCCTAATAAAGATCACTGCTGCATCCTAGAGAAGTAATACCTGTGGCTGAAACTCATTCGAAAGAAGAATGTTTGAAGATTTGACATCTCTGTGAATAACTGGCTTAGGACATTCTTTGTGGAGATAATTTAAAGCCTCAGCAACTGCAACAGCCACTTTAAACCTCACTTCCCATGGCAACACAGATCTGTTCCCATGACCTGCATAACAGATAAATAAAAAAAAAATATTGCATATTAATGATTTGAATGGAGATTCTAGAGGGAAGTATGTTAACTTGTTTGTCATAGAAGATCACCGTGTAAGAGTTCCTCTAAATTCCCCACGGAAAAGAAGTCATAGACAGAGATGAGATAGTCATCTTCGAGACATGCCCCAATAAGAGGTGAAATGTACTTGTGCTTCAATGTAGTGATGATATCCATTTCTGCGTAGAAGTCATTCCAAGCCTCCTCATACGATTTTAATACCTTTACTGCCACTGATCTGCCACATGGAAGACATCCTCTGTAAACTTTGCTGCACCCTCCCTCTCCAACAAGATTTTCTGTCAAACAAAAATATATTTAGATAGAGAATTAGGCAAAGATATCAAGATCATATTTGCTCAAGCAACGAAGCTTATATGCCCAGTACAAGAGTAAATGACCCAAAAAGTCAAAGGATCAAACCTGAGGAGAAATTGGACGTTGCACTATTCAACTCCTTGTAACTGAACCACCTACAACCAGTAAAGTTTGTTCTCATGAGAAACTCCAACTCCTTGAGAAGACTTTCTGTATCTGTCGAATTATTTTCAGTATCTAAATCCTCAGAAAAACATCTCTCTCTTTCAATATGACTTTCTATTTTATTTGAATCTTCACCAGTCTGGGTTTGTGGTATTGCTGAATTTGACAGGTTAGGCAGGCTCATCAACCCTTGAACAACAGACATATTTCTATCTTCAGAATCTCTTGAGAAATCAGAACTAGCAGAAGCTGAAATCTTAAGAAGCGGCCAGCCAGGCCTCCATTGTGGAGAGTCCTTTATAAGGAAAGAAGCAGAACTCGAAGAAACTTCCTCTTTATATTCACAAACGAGGCCAGAATTTTCTTCTGGTTTCCTGCTACTGCCAACTGTTTCGTCTTCAGATGCCCCAACCGCTTGGGGCAGCGTTCCGTGTTCATTATCTCCTTCCTCAAAGGTAGAGTTGACAGCCTCCCTCTCGGAAGGTATGTCAGTTTTATTAAAATCCAAAGCAATCGGATCTTGCAAAATTAGAGACGTGGATCGAGTAGGTAGGCTCATCACCCATTCAACAACAGACAAATTCCTACCTTTAGATTTTCTCAGAGCTTTTTGATTCGCAAGTGCTGTTTTCCGGAGAAGTGGCCAACCAAGTGTTGATTCTGGCAGCTCTTTTTGGAAAAGAGAAATCGAGTTCAAAGGAGCTTCCTCCTTGTATTCATGATTATTTAGGCCGCAACTCCCAGTTTTCAAGGCCCCATGATTATCTCCCAGGACATGTTCAGCTGTATGAATTGCATGAGATTCAGATTTTACATTCTCCGGTGCCTCGTCGTCTCTTAAGCTAGTATTTTCTTCCATCCTCGTGAGTTTCTAGCTCAACTCAATACGGTTTGTTTTCAAAATCACTGCCTTGCTGCAGAATGCTTTCACCCTAGCCTCCCTAAAACTTTTTCAGACGGACTTCCTCTTGTTCTTGCAAAATTGTTAATAATTTGAAAATAAAAAACCAAAAACTTTGAAGCATGATCAGAAGCTGATGCCAAACCTTCTTTAACCGCCGTAGGAAAGGCTTTGAAGTTTTTCGGACGATCTAGAAATCGGAAAGTTGGTAGTAATCAAAGAGATTCGTGCATAAACCAAGTCAATAAGCTTTTGAAAAAAGAAACATATGCAGAGGAGGCTAGAAAACCGGGTGTAAAAAACCAGTATTTGAATCAGAAGAGTGTTATAGCCCGATAATGGGACTCCTAACATGGGATATTTTAGTGATAAAGTAGTTTATCAGATAAACCTAAAAAAAAAAAAAGCTTTATTAATAGACTAATCCCTTATCAAGACTTTACACAAGAATTCT
Source organism: Juglans cinerea (assembly GCA_961763995.1). Lineage (NCBI taxonomy): Eukaryota > Viridiplantae > Streptophyta > Magnoliopsida > Fagales > Juglandaceae > Juglans > Juglans cinerea. Next base: position 28,500,981 of record CAUIVZ010000005.1, read on the forward strand.
CCACCTATTGTTCGTTAACTTTTTCTATTTTTTTATTTATTACAACTGCTTCTTTTTCAAAGTATTTGGTCCCATTTTTTTTCTATTTTCCCTCTTATAATTATTTCTGCTTTGACACCCCTTAAAAAGTAGCTGACTTCCCAGTGATCTACATTGTATGAAATGACAACAGCGCCTACCATTACTGTTGCATCCCTGAATTCGCTTCAAAGAAAAGCACCTTCCTGAAGACCAGCCATTTAGAAGGGACAAGCAGCACATCTTAGACAAATCCCAAGAAGATCGTTGACTATTTCATCGATTCATTTAGAAGAGAAAAAAAAACAAAGAAAGTCCAGGTGGAAGATAGAGACGCTAAGAATATAAAGAAGAAAAAAGACGCCCATATGTTTGATTAAGTTTAATAAGAAATATATGTCGAGAGAGACAGAGACGACACGGACCTTCCATAGTTTCAATGCTTTTCAGCTTTGGTAAAGTTCGTTCCTTGGTGAGAAACCTTTACGAGATTCTATCAAACCTACCAAACTATCTTTTAAAACGCGTAATGGCTGGCTATAATCGATTTGCAACAACTAATTTCAGTGAAGTCAACGTTCTTCCATTTTTGACTGGAGCCAATAGAATAAGGGCCAGGAGGAAAAAAAAAAGAAAGAAAATGTTCAGATGATCCTCAAAAGTAAAAAAAACAGAACCCTGTGGTAGAAAAATCAGAGTGAAAGTTGTCAAACTGTCAGATTATAATTTGAGCGCCAAATTTGGAACACGAGATGTGATTCAAGATCCGTTAAGATCATAGTAAGGTTAGATGGAATTAAAGTTTGTAACGTGACTGACTATTCTTGATTGCTAGATTTTAGTCCTTCAGAGTAGTATGAGGAAAATTGCAACAAGAAGTGATGATCAGGCTAAACTAATAACTTCGATTATTTGATACCAATAATAAATTTGAAGGGATAAAATATGATTTTATTTCCAAAATCCTATCAAAACTTTTTAAAGCCGCCTAACTCTTCACCAAGAAAGCCTCCAAAGCGGGGAACGCACAGGGCAAGCCAGTTCATTTGGATTTGGTTGCCAATGTTGACTCAAAACATGAAGATTATAAGCTTTGGGATAAGTGTTATAACTACAAATAGATTCTACAAAAATAAATTTACAAACTGACATGGTTTCATATGATACGTTACATCTACCTTACAATAAAAGTAATTTTATAATCTAACATACAACATCAAGTCATGTCAATTTGTAAAATTACTTTTATAGAATCTCATCGTGACTAAAACATTTTTCAAATCTTGGTAGCCATTTTTCAAATAAAAACTCAGAACTTTAACATATGAAAAAACTTATTACTCTTTAAAAGGCTTTAAAAATAGTAAATATACTAAAATGATAAATGTCTGATTTGTACATGGTACATGATAAAATTAGGAATAAATATTTGGTAGGTAGATAATAATGTGGTACAAGATGGACCATCTAATTTTTTTTTTTTTAAATGGTTGGAATTTAAGAAATCCACCCAAGGAAACGTCCAAGAAAATCCAGGCAACACACCATGTTTCCAATTTCATTTTTTCAGTCAATGGGCAACGAGACCGTCAAATTCAGGTGCGCCTTACTCCCTTTCTGTTTTTACTTCTTGATTGCTTACACATATATACAAACACATTAGTAAGTCCCATAAAAAGTAGGCCTGCACATTGGCCCGTCCAAGAAAATTTTGGCCCGACCCGACTTGGCCGCAACCATATCCAGGGAAATATAACCATTGGGTCGGGTAAAAATGATCCGTTTTTTTTTTTTTTTTTTTAATATCATTTTGAAAGGCTTTGTGCGAAATTACTTTTTTCTTTTTGCTGCATAATTTGGACAAATGCTGAAACATATATCATCCTATACAAATATTAATCATTACGATTTAAAAACTATCGCCTTCGGAAATTAAACGCCTTGATGGAGAAGGCAAAGATGAATCCAAAGAGCACTGCAAACCCAGCAACCACAACTGCCACAACTCCGAGAAAATCATGCCTGAATCCCAAATAACTTCTCAAATATTCTTCCACGGTTTGACCATTGTCCTCCAGTACGTCCTGTACATCTCCAAATCGTTTTCTTCAGCTTATCTCTGGCCACTTTGCCAGCCTCCCAGCATGTATTTGGGCACTTTACCTTACCATCATATTCATCATTCCCATCGCAACAATCTACAGATTGGTGACAAGTAAACTCAGATCACAAAGAGAGTTAAGTAAACAGGAGAGAGTACAACAGAGATCTAGCAACAAACAGCATTTGATGCAAGATTTAAACAATCTAGGTTAGCAGCCCCTAGAATTGGAGGTAGAACACCAGCACAGGAAACTAGTTCTCTTTTTATAATGCATGGAGCATTATCCTTGAAATGTAAGATCATTTATTGAGTAATGAAAAAAGCGCCATGTTTTCGAGACTAATCAAAGTAAAAAATGCAAGCCCATGAAGTAAAAACCGAAAAAGTGAAGCGGCAAGCCATGAATTGTGAGAGAGAGAGAGAGAGAGAGAGGGAGGTACTCACCACAGATAGCATCATTCACCTAGAAGAAAATAAGAAAAGTGAAACATGTCCTGCATTGCGACAATAGAATTTTCCAGCAGGGCATGCAGATGTACCTAGAACCTATAGAAGAGAATTTTAACAGAAATAAAAGATCGTTTTTTCGCTTACTTATGAACCATCTTCTTCTAAAATGTTACAATATTGTTCGGAAAAAAAACCCCCCTTCAATGAAATAGACGAGTCAAAATATATTCACTTGGTTAAAATTAAGAGAGTCATTGACAGAGTGTGAGTGAGTGTGAAATATGGGCTAGGAAAGAATACAGAGGAACCAGGCTCGTCAGTGCTTAATTTCAATGGATGAAAGAAACAGAAACAATACAAAATACAAAGATAAAAGCAAAAAATACGGCAGTGTGACATGAAAATTAAGCACGATTAAAAGCATGAATTAGGAAGGGAAAGTAGTGGAAGCGGCCGAGCGGGGGAGCAAAAAGGTACCTTTAGGAATGCAGATCAGATCCAAACCTCCCAGCTCAACCCAGATGACACTCATCAGCTCCGGCTCCATCTCCAGTACAACCTCGTCACCAATCATTGGAGTTCCAGAGCAAGATTCTCGAACGCTCCAATCTCGGCGAGGATGAGAATGTATGAGAAGCGCACGATAGAGAAGGAGAGAACCACAAGAGAAGCCTTTCGAAGAGAGAGGGGTTTCGTCCGCTAGGGTCTTTTTCTGGATAGAGAGAGAGAGAGGGGCTAGGGTTTTTGCCAGATGAGAAAATATAAATCACACTCTACTATGCATATTAGCCCCCACACTCTAAGTGTATTGGGTGAAAAAAAAAAAAAAAAAAAAAAAACCACAGCACAGTGTGCTGCGACAATGGGCTGATGCCCAGAACTTCTCTTGCCGGATACACAGAGAGGAGAGAGAGAGGGACTAGGGTCTTTTTGCTGGAGAAAAGATCGGACTGCGGTTTCGTCCGCTAAAAAGCGGGTTTGGACTTCCATCTAATTTCAATCCGATTTTGTCGGAGCTGGTCGGATCGATTTGTCGGGTGGATCGGGCCCATTGCGTTTTTGCACAGGCCTAATAAAAAGCATATGTGATGATACTCAAACCATAAAAAAGCATATTATGCATAATCATATATACATATACCTCATTTGTGCGATGACGGTATCTGTCAACAAAATGAAACCATATAAAGCAATCCAAACTTTGCAGTACCATACATATTAGGGATCTTCCTCGCATCTGGTAAATGCGGGAGAAAAATTTTAAACACCACCACTTCCACTTGTACATGAGTCAACATGGAATGCTAGTACTAATCAGAGTTACAAATCGTGTGTAAACAGGTAAAGCCAGAAACTAATAATCTCATAGATCCCTAGCATGTTGGTCAAGACTATACACAACCAGCTTGCTGCTTTTCCTTACAGCGGACGTGGAATAGAAAAGGAGGACGTGGAATTGAAAAGGACATAAACAGACAGACAGATACACTGCAGCGAGAGGCTGACGGGTCATTGTCTCCTATAATAAAATCCCTCCTAGATCACAGTATGGAGCAAGCCTTTTGTGCCTTTCTCTTCTTCTTCTTTTGCTTCGGAGGCTGGAGCACGACCTTAATGGCTGCATCAAAAACTGCCTTGACATTCTGCAATTATATAATGACATGATTCTAATCAATAACACAGCATAAAGACCATTTCCACAAATAGTCTTTGAAGAAATGAAGAGAGGCATACCTGCTGTGTTTTTGAACTACACTCGATGTAGGCAGGAGCTCCAATCAGTTTCCTAAGCTCTTCTCCCTTAAGCAAAAGGTGAGAGTCAAACTACAAGTTGGCTGTCATAGCCCCACGGGGGGAATAAAATACAAAGATGAGAGGTGCAGTAAACTTTACCTGAGGCGAAGCGATGGGCACTGCACCAGGATGGTCTATAAAGAACTGCTTATCATCTCGAAGATCTGCAGATAGATATGGAACTTCTAATAAAAACGAGTTCATCTTTTATATACAAGGCAAAATATCAAGGCAACTAACCTGCATGCTTACAAGTGTTATGTACCACATAAAATATTCAAACTATAGTGTTCTAGGGACTTGTCAACTAAATGAATATGTTCAACACCAATATGATCATGTATAGGCATGTCATTTGATTGCTCGCTTTCTTAGATATACATGTAAATGAGCTATATTTTAGGAACGGCATTAAGTTACTCTTTAACATTGTTCAATGGTTTGAAATGACGAATCAATGTAAGTACGTTCGTCAAACCAATATGAATATATTTGACTCAGAACCTCCCCAATCTACTTTGTATATACCCAATGCCACAACCTCTTTAGCTGGAAGCCTGATAGATTGTACACCGCGAGAATCATACTAGATGCCATAGTAAACAAGAGAACTTAGTGATAGCAAACACCAAGGAAAAATAATTTATTTATCCAGTAGCAGATAATAACAAAGATATACAAATAGCTGGGAAAAATCTACAAGACAAGAAAACATCCTGCTAACAAAGATGACTGTCTAAACAAGAGTTAGATAAAAGAAGCCGCAAGAATGCGAAAATGCAAAGGAATAAAAGACTTGATCTAGTCACCGACTCACTATCCACAAACACAAAACTGATTACAATCACATAGCAATGAAAAACAGATCAATGTATGTCGCAATAAAGGACGAGAATAAATCCTACCAAGCTTTGTTCCAACAAGAATTATTGGAACACCAGGTGCGTAATGCCTTAATTCAGGAATCCACTGAAAATGGAAAGCAAAACAGAAAACAAGTTATCAGCCCACACAAATGCAGACATGACTTAAAAAATAATACATTTTCTTAAACAAAGAAGAAGTTTATTCAAGAAGTTTAAACCTTCTTAGCAACATTTTCATAGCTAGCCTTGCTTATGAGAGAGAAAGCAAGTATAAAGACGTCTGCGCCTCGATAGCTCAAGGGCCTTAATCTATTGTAATCCTCCTGACCTGTACAAAAATCATCGATTCAGAAACCCCAAGGTCAGGAACAAAACAGATAAGAAAATACCGGAAATCCGAACGATCATTATATAATTACCAGCAGTATCCCATAACCCTAGGTTAACAGTGCTTCCATCCACGACAACATTAGCACTGAAATTGTCAAAAACAGTCGGCACATAGTCCTATCATCAATGAGAAATGAACAAACAAGTTAGCAACCAATAGCTTCTGACCAAAGCACATTTATGGAAAGCAGACAATGTAAAACTAAACTGGGAAATAAATAATCTTAAAGGAAAAATGATTCACAAACAAAACATCGGACTATACATTTTAAAACCAAAAAAGTGACTTTGGTTACAAATATTTCCCACCACAGAAAACCAAGAACAAAGAAATCTAATCCACAAGACCGTGGAGCCATTTTGCAGAGAGCTATAGGGTATCTTGAGGAATCAAGGACAGATGTACCATCTTGAAGACATAACAAGGTATAAGCTAGCTGTCTGAATCCGCATAAATAGAGGGTAACCGCTAGAGTCAAGCTTCTTAAAGCATTGCCTTGCTTATCCAGGGTGCGAAAACCTAGCATTTTTGTCTATTGCTAACTATGAATGATAATTTATTTTCTCATGGGAACTAATGTAATAGCCCAATAAGCAATAAAGGTTTTCCACCATTCCAACGCCTATAAGACAATTAATCAATTATTGCTAACTCCAGATATTTAATTAGTGACTTCCTGAAATCAAGCTTGGGGTATGAAATTAATCGGGTGGAAATTAATTTAAGAAGATCACACTGATCCAAGCGCCATGATCTGAAAACCATTCTTTTTCTAACATTCCGAAGCCATAAATACGATATCATTTAAGTTCCCGAATTCAACATGGCAAGCAACATTGTCTCTCTAACATGATGCAAATGAGTCCAAAACAGAAAAGAGGGGAAAAATCCTTCAATTCAATAGGCATATTCTTCTTCTTTTTATTTTCTTTTGGAAAAAAAAAAAAAGAAGAAATGGAAGGTTATATAAAGTACTTCTCCCAGAAAGATCCATCCAAGAACAAGGGCGTACAGAAAAGAAGAAGTAAATTTCCCAACAATCAAAACTAAAAGGACCAAATTAAAGGCATACATTGAGAGATAAGAACTCACCGTAGGGAATGTATTGCTCGTGTAGGATATCAGCATACAGGTTTTACCGACGGCGCCGTCACCGACGGTGACGCACTTAATGAATCTAGACGCACTCATTTCCGACAGAGAAGCACCGGATCTGCACACGAAACGTACAAACTCCAACAATGCCCAGGCCTCTCTCTTCGAGTCTCAGTCTTGCTGTTCTTCCTGCTCCAGAAGGGAGTTCACCAAGACTCCATCTCTGGCAAAGAAAAACCCTACACCGGAAGATTCAAATTTCTTGAAATTTTGAAATTGAAATTCAGAGTGTAGCCCTAATTGCAGAGAGAGAGAGAGAGAGGGGAAATGAATCGAAAGAGAGAGGACGAGGGGGTGGGGACCTGAGCTTTGAGACGGGGAAACAATTGCGGTTGAAGCGTTCGCTGACCTAGCCAACCTGTTGCCAGCCTATCATATCCCTTTACTCATACCTCCCCTCCCTCCTTATCATATCCCGCTATTCCAAATTAAAAACCATTTTTTCCCTTTCTTTCTCTTTTTACCCAACTCTTTCTTCCTTTTATTTTTTCTGAGCTCGTTTCTCACGTGAGGTTTGAATAATAAATTGAGGTAAGATAAAACTTAAATAAAATATTATTAAAATATTTTTTTAATATTAATATATTCTGATATTTAAAATAATTAAATTATTTATTATAATTTATATAAAATTTTTAAAAAATTATAATAATAAAATAAGATGGATGATTTCAATTTAAACCGGCTTTTTAAGATTCTTACGATTTGTTTTTCCCAAAAATTTGTAACTATAATATTTGCCTATAAAATAAATCTTATAATATTGATTAGTCATGTTTAGTTATAAAAATGAAATGAGATGAGATGAGATAAAAGTTAAAAGTTGAATAAAATATTATTATAATATTATTTTTTAATATTATTTTTATTTTAATATTTAAAAAAATTGAATTGTTTAATATATTTTGTGTGAGAATTTAAAAAAATTGTAATAATTATACGAGATGTCATCTACCAAACCAAACCGGGCCTTATAATAAATAAGATCAATGCACTACAATATCTGCCTATAAATTGTACATATACCGTAGAATTCGCTTAACATATTTAAAAAACATTGATCTTATTTTTTTATTACACTTTCTGTTAAATATAGCCTACAAAAAAACATAAATCTTCTTCAATATGATACAAAAAAAAAAATGCTTACTTGGATTGATCCTCGGCCTAATCGTCTGTGAGGAAGGAAGTCTCTGGACTGTCAGTGCTTGAGCTTCTTCTCTCAACTTGCTCACGAGCTTCTTCTCGAAGCTGTCATGGAAAAGATCGTTAGAATTACAGAAAACGCATTGTCTCATTATTTATCGACACTAATTACGTACTCCTCCGTCAAGTAAGTACTGTATTACATCTACGAGAACAAAAGGGTAAAATATTAAAAGAAAAAAAATTTATTCATCATCATTTTTCTCACCATCCTCTTATCATCTCATGCTGTGTTATTAAATGATAGATTACAAACGAAACATAATATAACTATGTTTCAAGTTAGTGATATTTTTATAAAATAATTTATAAAAATGATATTATTTTATTAAAATATTCTCAATTTAAAATATTGTTATATAAAAAATTGTACGTGTATCATAAGTATCTCATTTAAAAAATGCGAAAAACAGATAAGATATATATAATCATGTATGATCCGATTGATTATGTTGGATGGAACTTCTAATTATGACTTAACAACGGATATCAAAGTCTTTTCTCTCTTATGCTCGTTCCGGTATATTCTCTCTTTATAGTTTCTATTTCTATTTTTGGTAACAATTTTTAATTTTAACCGTCGAAGAAAATAGAAAAACAATGTTCAATAAGTTGAAAACAAAAGGGATTAATATTAATTTATAAAAAAATCTATTTATCATCCTAACTTCCATCATCCTCTCATCATCCCATGATATGACATTAAATGATAAGTTTATAAGTGAAATATAATAAATAATCTCCAATCACATATTATATAATGATAAAAATTGAGATAATGAATAACATTACTCTTAATTTATACGAGAATGGTAGTCGGATCAGTACGTGGGTAGCAGAATTGTTTGGTTATTCTTTATACAATTGTCTGGGTGTATGGAATCAAATAGACGTGCCAAATTGTACATATGGGTCAGCCTCATGCAAAGAACAAGGGAAGATAACTGCAATTAATTATGAACAGACAGGATTTGAGGATGCCGCACATGGGAAATAGCTTTCCAGTTTTAGTACCCCCCGCTACCAGTTGGTCCAGTTGCATGTGCTTTCGGCCTATCTCGTACCAACCCTGCAACTGCTTATTAATATCCGTGCTGGCAAGGATTCCATGCACTGCGTTCTTCAATCTACCTTATTTTCTTATTAAATTAATTGGACAAAAGATCAAAATACTCTTTTGTTTCATTTGAATTTGAGAAAAATTTTACGTTAGGTTGACAGGTGATATGAATTAAAGGGCTGATCATTTAGAAAGATTTCTTTAATGTTCACTGTTGCATTGAGTGGTCAGTTCTCCTTTAATGTTGCTTGTGCAAGTCTTGTATAGTCAATTTTAAAAAAAAAAAGTGAACCCTATTATAAGAAATTAGCTTTTTCACAATAAAACTTAATATTTTTCAAAAAAATTGTACATATGTCTGTATCTAACATTACTCTCATTTTATATATAAAATTCACGTAATGGTGTTGTAAGCCGATTGGACACACAAACACTACTATAGTAATTATTTGTATAATCATCATTTATCTACCTCACACGAGTGTATTAAATTCAAGACTATTGATAGAGCGGTCAACAGTTTGGCCTGGATGCAAATTTGACAAATAATTTAAAGGCATTGGTAAAAAGAGCAAAAATACATTGGTACAAAGAAGGGGATAGGAATACCCGTTATTTTCATGCATGTGCTACAGAAAGGAAAAAAAAAAGAATACTATCAAAAGTGTGAAATGTGAAGATGATATGCTGTTGACTGATGTAGCAGAAATTGTAGGAGCGTTTCAAAGTTTCTTTACAAAGGTGTACACTTCTTCATAGCCATCTCTAGAGTTATTGAAAGATGCTTGGAGAACATGGAGTCTCGAGTTTCAGCTGAGATGAATCAACATCTGGACTCGGTTTTCACCAGAACAAAAGTAGATGTTGCAATCAAACAGATGAGGCCTCTTAAATCCCCAGGACCAGATGGCTTCAGTGCAAGTTTTTTCCAGACAAATTGGGATGCTGTTGGAGATGAAGTTAGTAAAGCTGCTCTTAGTTTCCTACATGGAGAGGGTACACTTTCTTCTTTAAATCACACATTTATTGCTTTAATTCCTAAAGTAAAAAATGCTGTAAATGTTAGTGATTTCCGTCCTATTAGCTTATGTAATGTGATGTATAAGATTATTGCAAAAGTCATGGCTAATAGGTTAAAGAGAGTGTTACCTTTAATTATTTCTTGTAACCAAAGTGTTTTTCTACCGAGAAGATTGATCACTGATAATGTTATGATAGCTTATGAAATTTTACACTCCATGAAGACTCGCAAGAAAGGAAAGGTGGGAAGTTTAGCTTTGAAATTAGATATGTCCAAAACGTATGATAGGGTTGAATGGAGGTATTTGAAGACTTTGATGGTGAAGTTAGGATTTAGTGGGAAGTGGGTACAACTGGTGATGGAGTGTGTCAGTTTAGTTAGCTATGCAGTCTTAGGTAATGGTATTCCAGGGAAGGCTTTTTGTCCAAAGAGGGGGTTGAGACAAGGTGACCATTTGTCACCTTATCTATTTATCATTTGTCCTAAAGGTTTAAACTCTTTGATTACTGCTGTAGAGAAGAATGGGGATATAAAAGGTGTTTCAGTAAGAAGAGGTGGTACATGTATCAATCATCTAATGTTTGCAGATGATTGTATTATATTCTGTAGAGCAAAGGTTTCAGAGTGGAAGAAGATTCATGAATTGCTGCAACTATATGAGGCATGATCAAGTCAGATGCTAAATAAACAAAAATCTTCTTTCTTTTTTAGTTCTAATACTAGAGCTAATGAGAAAAGAGAAATTATTTAAGAAGCAGGAGGTGGGGTGTGTGGGAGCTATGAAAGGTATTTGGGATTACCAGCTTTGGTGGGGAGGTCTAAATTTATTACTTTTAGAGGAATAAAGGAGCGTATATGGCAGAAAATTCACAGCTGGAAAAACTTATTTCTCTCTCAACTATACCTACGTACACGATGAGTGTATTTCAGCTACCAAAGAATTTATGTCATGAGGTTTTAAACATTATTGCTAAATCTTGGTGGGGTAGTAGGGAGGGGGAGAAGAAGATTCATTGGAAGAGGTGGGCAACGATGGGCAAATCTAAGAGTGAGGGAGGTATAGGGTTTAGAGATTTGGAGAGTTTTAATGAGGCTTTGTTTGCTAAGCAATGCTGGAGAATGATGCAGTTTCCATCTTCTTTGGTGGCTCAGATCTTTCAAGAAAAGTATTTCAACAAGAAATCTTTAATGGAGGCTAAACTCAGTAGGGGTGCTTCTTTAATTTGGAGGAATTTGTTCTCAGCAAATTACTTGTGGAAAAAAGGGTTAATATGGAGGGTGGGTAATGGTCAAAATATTAAGATATGGGGGTATAAGTGGCTTCACTCTCTAGAAACTTTAAGTGTGCAGTTACAAGTCAACAGGCTGGACCGAGATGCAAGAGTGAATGTGTTGATTAATGAGGAGAATCATAGTTGGAATGAGTAGTTCGTAGCCGAAATATTCACGGAAAAGGCATAGCAGATTTGTAATATTCCTATTAGTTTCCTTGGAGGACCCGATAAGAGTTATTAGGGATATACTGGTGATGGGACTTTCAGTGTAAAGAATGCTTATTATTATGCTGTAAATCATAAACATATGAAGCAGGGAGAGTCTTCCATAAAGAGTGGTTTGGAAAAGTGTTGGAAGAAACTACGGAAATTGGAGGTATCAGGGACTGTGAAGAGCTTCATGTGGAAGGCTTTTCATGGTGTGTTGCCAACAAGACAGAATCTGTATAAGAAACAGGTGGTAGACAATCCAATTTGTATGGTATGCAAGCAAGTGGCTGAAACAGAGGTACATGTGTTATGGAGGTGTGTTGCGGCTAATGACATATGGAATGCTGCAGCAAGCACAGTGCAGAAATGGAATGTAAATTAAATTAATTTTTTTAGAACTTTGGATAAGGTGTACAGAGTCACTAAATGATGTTACTCTCAGTTGGGTTGCTATTATATTGAGGAAAATCTGGCTAAGAATGAACAAATTTCTATTTAAAGGTAGAATGATTGATCCAAAAAGACTTGTACTAGGAACTGATGAGCTAATGAAAGAGTTTAAGGCTGCACATGTGAGAAGGCAAGAAGGTCAGCAAGGAGGGACTTGTACCAACAACACTAGAACATGGAAAAGACCATCAAAAGGTTACATTAAGGCCAATCGGGATGCTGCACTACATGAAGATGTTAAGGAAATGGGTATTGGTGTCATAGTTCGGGACTGTGAAGGAGAAGTTTTGGTTTCACTCCTTGCTAAAAAGAGTTTTAACTCCAAACCAGTGCTAGCCGAATGTTTGGCATTGTATAGAGCAATGGTTTTGTGCCATGAACTTAACCTTTGCAATGTAATATTTGAAGGTGATGCACAAAGTGTTGTGAAGATAGTAAATAGTAAAGAAGAGAATTGGCTTTGGTTTGGGCAAGTAGTGGATGATATCAAAGAATTACTTAAGAGAAGACAAGATTGGAAGGTTGAATGGGTACCGAGAGCAGGAAATGGTGTTGCACACCAACTAGCTAAGTTTAGTTTTAATTATAGCAATGAGATTGTAATGATCGAGGAGAGTCTTGAGTTTATCTCAGGTAATGTCTTGTTTGACAAACTCTGTAATTGATCTGTTATTATAAATGAGAAGTTCATTTCAAAAAAAAAAAAAGAACCTTAAAACTGTATTTGTTCAGAGTTTATTCCATCTATTCATCTAAAGGAATTCCAAAAATTACATTTTCAAACGCTTCTCAGAAACCCCTGAACTATATGCATATAGTAAAATATCTAGAGTCTCATGAACATATACTACATCCTTTTAAGATTCGGCAGAGTTCCCGATCTGGGAGATTCTTGCCAACATTCAATAACAGGAAGCAAAATATCATGTTAAGCTTCCAATCCTTATTGCCCTGATCTTCCAATTTTTGTGCTAACAGATTTAATCAAGCACTTGTACTTTATTTTCCTGTTGTATGCTAACTAGTTGTCCATAGATACTACCCGGCTTTCTATTGAGGTGGTCATGGCTGCCAATTTCAATCACCCTGCCATTTTGCAACACGGCAATACGGTCTGCATCACGAATGGTTGACAATCTGTGTGCCACCAGAATTGTTGTTCGGCCCTCCATAAGCTTGTTAAGAGCCTCTTGGACCAGCTTCTCAGATGCTGTGTCCAATGCACTTGTTGCTTCATCCAAGAGAAGAATGGCCGGGTCTTTCAGCATTGCTCTGGCAATTGCTACCCTTTGTTTTTGGCCACCTGATAACTGAACTCCCTTCTCACCAACTTGAGTTTTGTAACCTTCAGGCATTCTACTGATGAATTCATGGGCACTTGCTGCTTTTGCTGCCTTCATTACCTCAATTTCTGATGCCTGCTCATTCCCATACTTGATGTTCTCGTAAATTGTTGTGGAAAACAATGCTGGCTCTTGCTGAACCAAACCTATTTTCTGCCTTAAGGATTTCAAGTTCAAGCGTTTAATGTCATATCCATCAATCAAGACTGTTCCGAAAGTGGGGTCGTAGAATCTCATTACCAGGGCAATCACAGTACTCTTCCCCGAGCCACTTTGTCCCACTACAGCAAGACTCTTTCCTGATGAAACTTTCAAGTTCAAGTCCTCAAAAATGGTGATATCAGGCCTTGCCGGATACTTGAAGCACACATTCCTGAATTCTATATTCCCCTTGACATGAGTTACCATTTTTGAGGTAGGATTATTGGAGTCGATAGCTGTTTTCCTTTTGAGAATACCGAAAACTGACCCCAGTGCTTGCGACCCTTTCACAATGTCAGGTGTAAGAGCAAGTGTTTCTGCTATTGCCAATGCAGTGATTATCAAAACCATGAAAGATTTCATGATGTCTCCAAAGTTTGAATCTTTATGCTTGATTAGAATTGACGCATACCAAAGGCCAAGTGCATATGAACAATATGCAAAGAACTGCGATAAAGCATAGCCAAAACCGGATATATGGCCTCGTACAAGTGCTTGTTTCTTTGGTTGGTTTAGTTCAGAAGCAAACTGCATCGAGATCTCATCTTCAGCACCAAATGCGGCAACAGTGCGTATATTGGCAATTGCTTCGCGTGCCACAGCAGTTGCTTTAGAATAGGCACGGGTGTAGTCTCCTCCAAATCCCTTGAGAAATAGTTGCTGTAGATATAAAGAAAAGTGAAAACATGTGGGGTTGAGAACCAGGAGAAACAAAAAAGAAAGAAACCACTACCTAAAATAGGTAGCAAGAGGTGATCGATGAGTTCCATCAAAAGCTTACCTCAGTAATCGAAGCTCCAATAAGTAGGGGGAGGGAGGCAACAACGACAGATGCTATGCGCCAACTTAACATAAAAGCAATTACAAATGCAGTCACAGCAAGTGCTACATTCTGCACAATTGTTGATAGACGGTCAGCAAGAGCACTTCTGACTAATGTTGCATCGGCTGCTAAAATTGAAGTCAGTAAGCCCGTATTATTCTCATCCAAATCAAACCAGCCAACTTCGTTGGAAAGGATAGCTGCAACGTGAGAGAGTTGCACAAATTCTTAGAATGAATTTTTGTATTCTAAATATGTGTGCAGCAGCTGGGAAAAATTATCCTGAGTTTTGATATTTGTAGTTGTGTGGTGAAAAGATAAGAACCTGAGAACATTGATAAGCGCACACGGGTGGTGAGACGCTCTCCCATCAATGTATAGAAGTAGTGTTGCAGCAGGTATATGGGAATAGTAACAACTGCCACTCCAACAAATATAAGAGCCATCCGTTCAACTTCATGTTTCATTTGAGAAACATCTGGGGAGTAAAATGCAGTCAAGATATGTGTGATTCCAAAGGCAAACAAGGGAGCTTCCATGCCAGCCAGAACTGCACCCACTGAGCCAAGTACTGCATAGGGCCACTCAGGTGCATTTAGTTTAAGTAGTTCCCAAATTGAGGGAGTGCGCTTTATTGGTAACAGATTTTGATCACTTGGCAGCAGATCACTTGTGCTAATCGACTTTGTTTCCAGCTGATGGGGGAGGTCTCGAAAGCTTGAATTTCTCGAGCTTACTGAGCCTCTAAAGCTTGAATTGTTTGAATTTCCACAGCCAGATAATAAACTAGACTCTTTAACATGTTCTGATACTTGCAAGCTCACTAGAGTTGCATACTCGCCATTCTTAGATATCAAGTCTGAGTGCGTCCCACTTTCTACAACCTCGCCGTTCTTCAACACTACAATTGTATCAACATTTCGTATGGTGGATAGCCGATGTGCAACGATAATTGTAGTCCGATGGGACATGATTTCATCTAGTGCCTGCTGAACTATAAGTTCTGATTCTGCATCAAGAGCACTGGTGGCTTCATCTAGAAGTAGTATCTTTGGGTTTCTCAGCACTGCTCTTGCAATAGCAATTCTCTGTTTTTGCCCTCCTGAAAGCTGAGTTCCAGCCTCTCCTACCTGAAATTCAATAAACTATCAAACATCAACCTCAAGGTAGGATTACAAATTTGTCAAAGATCATGATGAAAATGAACAGGGGACACTTGGCAGTACGCTTGAATGGTAGTTACGTACCTGAGTATCGTAATCATCAGGTAAGCCTTGAATGAAACAGTGGGCATTTGCAGCTTTAGCAGCTTGTATGATATCATCCATGTCTGCATCTCGTTTACCAAACAGAATATTGCTAGCTATGGTTGTGGCAAATAGTGCTGGCTCTTGGCTAACCAATCCCATTTGTTCCCTCAACCATTTTAAGTCAAGGCTTTTAAGATCATGTCCATCCAACAGTATTCTACCTTTACATATGCAGGCATAAACCACATAAGCTTTTGAAGTCAAGTAATTTGCATCCAAATGTTCAACTAATGCATTTCCCTTCAGAATAGTTTCTGATACGGAGGTATTACTTACCTGAATTGGGTTCATAGAAACGTTGAACCATGGAAATGATAGTGCTCTTTCCGGAGCCACTTGGACCAACAACTGCAAAGGTCTTGCCAGCGTTGATTGAAAAGCTCAACTTGTTGAAAACCAAATTTCTTCGTGAAGGATAAGCAAAACAGACCTCGCTAAAGTCGATTTGACCATCGATTTTTGGCAACACCAATCCGGTATCTGATGTCTTAGAAGACTTGGAATCTGTTTCAATCATGCTTATGATATTGGCTGCAGCTGCCCTTCCTTTAGCAATGCCAGCAAGGTTTGGAGTAGCTTGGCCTAGAGCACTGCAAATAAACGTAGTCTGTTTTCAATCAGGAAAAGATATGATCAATTATCAATTAAGTCCTCCCAAACATCTTTCAAAGTGGACTTACAATCCACTGAAGATAACATTGATAATTGTAGTGAAAGCCTTCCCTCCATTCGTGTCCCGATGCCTGACAAGTATACCAGCATACCAGAGAAGCAATGCCCACGCACAAAATAAAAGTCCATACGTGAAGCCTACACCCACTCCTTTTGCCAACCCGCTCTTCTTCCCCAGTTTTAGAGCTTTCTTTAGTGACTTAGAGTATGCTTCAACTGCTTTATCCTCTCCTACAAACGAGTACACTGTACGAACCTGTGAAATAACCTAATCCAGAACACAAGAGAATCAGCTCAAAGCATATATTTCAATAGTCAGCAAACAAGAAAATGTATATGTTGAAGAGCAGTGCTTACCTCTTCTGCAACCTTTCCAGCTTCAGCATAAGCAGCCTCACCTTTTTCTGATAAGGTAGACATGATAATGGTATAAGCTCCCCCTGCGAAAGCTATCAATGGAACAACAGCCAAGGTGAGAAGTGAAAGCTGCCATACCGATGTAAATCCAATGGAAAACCCAACAATGAACTGAGAAAGGTAACGCAGAGAATGGCCTATCTGCATAAGATACAACCAGATAACAGTATTATTCCTTTAGTACACCAGCCTGAATTTTACTCAATACAACATCAAAATCATAAAATAGCCATTGTTGGCTGAAATACGTACCTTGTCACCAATTGCATCTTGCACTAGGATTGCATCACTAGAAATGTGGTGAATGATATTTGTAATTCCGGCATCGGTGTCAAAAAAACCGATATCCTTTTTTAATACTGCCTGGAGATACTTCAGTCTCAAACGAGCAGTCTGCCTCTCTCCAGTTTGCATCCAGAGTGCGACACCTGAAAAAATGAATTAAACAACAATATTGCTAGCTTATGCTCAAAGCCTCAAACAGATGAAGAAACATAGACAGTAGATTGGACTGACTAGGCTTAAAATTGTCAAACTTGCCTATCCATGCTGATGCCAAAACTACGAGTCCAAGATAGATCAAGTACAGAGAATACTGCAAAAGGACACAAGTTTAGATACATAAAAGTGTGACTTTTCAAGAAACACAATCAATATAGAAAATAAATAGACAAGTACGTACGTACACACATAACTGCCGAGTATATTATCTTTCTGCATATGTCTTTCAATTTAGAGCAAGCTAGAAATGTTGACTAACGATACAAAATTACGAATCAATTAAAAAATTACAAAAGCAGGATATTACGACGCCACTCGGAGATTCATGTCGACTTCGATCTTCCCAAGACATCATTGCATAAAATCCTTGTAACATTTTTGCAAGCATCGTTAAAGAGGCGCGGGCGCGAGCTCGATCGCTTCTATAAGTTCTTTCTGTGATGTTTTTGTTATTGTTATTGTTGTTATTCCAATATGTGGCTATTACGACGGAAATTATGGGAAGTCCGCAAGGCAAGGCAAGACAAAACTAGAAAGTTTTGTGCATCTCATTTTCTCCTTCAAAGAAGTGATGCCGGGGATGTTGCGGCCCTACTCTACTAAATACCTAATTTAACTGTAACATACTTTCACTTTGCTCGTAGCCTTCCCACCCAACACTTGATAGCATTAGGCGTTGCTGTCTCGAGGCAGTTGTTGACTAAATGATATTATCATCTTGAGAACCATATTTGACTAAATTAATGAATAATATTTTTTCTTTTAGTCCAAAAGTTTAAGTAGACAAGAAGGCCGGTTACTACTAGTTTGTTTTCACAATTTTTTTCAATTTTATCTTATTTTATTTCATTCAATTATTATAATTTTTTAAACTT
This sequence comes from Juglans cinerea, assembly GCA_961763995.1. Taxonomy (NCBI): domain Eukaryota; kingdom Viridiplantae; phylum Streptophyta; class Magnoliopsida; order Fagales; family Juglandaceae; genus Juglans; species Juglans cinerea. The sequence goes on from CAUIVZ010000005.1 coordinate 28,519,122, forward strand.
TTCACATAAAATAAAATAAATAATTCAACTTTTTCGAATATCAAAATAAAAATAATATTAAATAAATATATTTTAATAATATTTTATTTAACTTTTAACTTTAATTTCAATTTATCTTATTTCATTTACGAAAACAAAATTATTTAATCATTTCATACTTCCCCTCAGTGTGAGCCAAAATTTTTATAAGCAATGTAAAAAAAAAAAAAAAAGAATTGAAAGGAATAGCAGATTAATTTTCAAAAGTGAGGGCGTCTAAAGTTGCAATAATCTTGTACCTGGGAAACCCGCGAAGACAATATGTGAGGGTGCTTGGATAGATGTCCCAAAGAATCAATCATACGACCGAACAACACAAAGAAGACAGGAAGAGCAGCACCATGGATGCACGCCCCGACACTTCCGAAGAACATCAATACATAGTCAATTGTATCAGCAGCAGAAAGGAGGCCAAGAAACGAACCGCTCTTCTTTTTGCTTGAATTACTTGGCTCTCCCATTTCCGGAGCTGGATTCTGGTGCAAAAGTGTAGGCCGATTATTGGTGGCAAGCTCTACTTCTTCCATGGAGACCAAAAGTTTCTGAGACTGAAATGAGAAGGGAAAATGCTAAGATATGTTGCAAATTGTGAACCTTAATTTCTTTTCATGGAGTAAGCAGTATGAGCAGAAGTCCATTCAAGCCAATAAATGTAAAGGTGAAACTAGTTGGGCAACCCAACAAACAACTCGGCTCCTTAACTGTGTTTTGAATTTTATGAGCAAATAATATATAGAGTGATCTGGTCTTACGAATGGTGCTCGGAACGCATACGTACGTTCCAAACACTCCCATCCTTTTCACAACTCGATCCATTCCATATAATATATAGCTCAATATATGGCATATTGCATAGCCCCCGCTGGTCAGGCATGCAATTATTAAAGCCACAACTTTCTTTGCCGCATTTGTAGTTACAGTTGTGAGGTTCCGCTTTACCGTGTTAAAAGGTATTGGGTCCTTTGCCAAAAGAAAAAAAAAATATATATATATATATATATATATATATATAGTCTTATATATATATAATCATGTTTTATACAAGTGTTGCCTATTATTTTTTTAAAAAAATAAAATTTATTATTAAAAAATTAATTTTTCATATAAATATTATATTTATTCATTTTTTTAAAAAAATACATGACAGTTGCTCTATTAACTCTATTACTATAAGTATCATTTCACTTTAAAAAAAGTAAATCGATAATTGAAAGAAAATTGATCACTCGGGTCCATCTTTTTGCATCACGGTTGTTAACTTGGACCACCATGTCCGTGATTAGATAATAAAAATAATAATGGGTTATCCATGGGATTAGGTATAATGCTTTACCAATAATGTTAAATACAGTCATAAATTGTACAAGTGTCGCGCATTTATTTTGAAAATGAATGAGGTCTACTATTAAATCAATATTTTTTTCATATAAATCTAATCTTTACTCTCTTTTTTCACAAAAAAATGCATGACGCTTATGTGTTCTATGACTACATTTCTCATTTATTATTTAGCCGTTTGCATACATGTGTCCTTGTCATGCTCTTGCCAGGATGGCCTCAATGTTTAAAAGTCATGGGATCAAAGATAATTATTTTTTAAAATTATTTGAGGTGCGCGATAAATTTTATATTAAAACTTGGTGCACCTTTAGAATTTGTCAGTATTTTGTTCCTAAACATTAGGGGTGCTACATGTATTATACGATGAGGATGCGGGGTAGGGGGCGGGATTTTCACTCCTGTCTCCGTCTCGATGTCTCTCTGATACCAATTTGTAACATATTCAAAATGGCTAAGGAATAATCTCATTTCGAGGGTGAGTACTTCTGAAAGAAAGAAGAAGATGGAAGAAGAAAATTGATCTTTCTTTAATGTTTAGATGATCTTTTCAGAGCAAAACCGCTCATTAAGCTGTCCTCCCTAACAAGTTCACCCATGTAATGGGTTTAGCTAACCAAAACAGATAAATCACAATTTGCAAAGTAAACTGAGGCCACAGCCTAAGCCCATTAGTTATTACAATCAAAAGTCCAATAAAATAGGATAAATGTGGTCCATGGTTTGGATTGGCCGAAGTTAATAGGGGCTTGTTACAACAAGAAGCAGGATGATTGGTTCGTGCTCGATTACATGGGGAACTTTAAGAAGCTGTACGTACGTACACATACAAGAAATTAAAGATGACGTGGATTGATGGGTGGAGATAAATTAACGAGTATAGAGAGAAGGCATTAAATACGAGAATGACAAAACCAGCATATTGACCACTATCATCAATTTGGTCCGCTAATATATTTTTGCATATATACCTTGGTTGTGTTATATATGTGCGATCATACCCGATTGCTTGGGTTAGTAGTTAGGCTTTGTTTGGAAGTTGAGTTCATCTCAACTCATCATTATAATTTTTTCAAATCCCAACATAAAATATAATAAACAATTCAACTTTTTCAAATCCCAAAATAATAATAATAATAATATATAATAATATTTTATCATCTTAACTCAACTCAACTCAATTCACTTCAACATCCAAACCTATTCACGATTAAAGTATTACAGCCACGTAGGAATTCTATAAAATATAGCTGACATATTTTTTAATGATATTTTAGATCTATTTCACAATAAAATTAATTTTATAATCTAACATATCATATCAAGATATGTCAATTTATAAACTTATTTTTATAAAAACAATTTATTGGTAAAACATTTATTCGAAATTATCTAGCAAGTAACGGTACCGTACAAGAACGAGGTTGTTGGTATTCAAAGACAGCAATTTAATTTTGTCTTAGGTTGCCCATGCAATTATGCAAACGGAACATAATTGAAGGGAACACTCGGTTTTTTGACCCCTCTTCCTCGTTTATTTTCACAACTCATTTCATTTCATCTCATTATTATAACTTTCATAAATTCTCATGCAAAATAAAATAAATTGTTAGGGGAGTAAATCCCCTAGACCTGAGCTAAACCGAACGGGCTTGGCCTAGGTCGCTTGAGTAACATGGGCTGACGCTAGGCTGAAGAGGGTTGGGCCGACCTAGAAGGCCAATAGTGGGGAAAAGGTAGTAGACACGCCTTGCGTGTGGCCTAGTCAGAAGTATGGATTACTCCTGACCACCCACGATCAAGGCACCAGGGTCAAGTCGAGGTGTCATGAATGACCCTGACACCCGGGCACTGAAAGCAGCGCAGACAGAGGCGCCGACAACTCAGGAGCAGGGTGTCAAGGACAACCCCTGCACTCAAGTCCCAATGGCGAGCTCGCCTGACCATGGTCATGCCGCATTAAATGGAAGACAACGTCAAGCACGATACGACCTGAACTGAGGTGTCAATGGTCGCCACGATCAGGTGTGGGCCCTGCCACCTAACGAAAGGCTGACACGGAACACGGCAGGAAGGGATGTGGGCGACACCCCCAGACCAAGTTGACAGGTATGGACGACACCTCCTCGAATTTCTTCTTCAGAAGATCACATTGGCCAGGTATATTAATACCCCCACACACTCTCTAGGGCTCTCTGTGATTGAACATTTTTCTCTTACACTCGCTTTGCCACCCTCTCCCAACGAATCACTTAGGCATCAAAAGTACCACGGCGCCCCGAGTCTCCCATTCTTTATCTTAACAGGATCCAAACCGAGCTTAGCAACGCGGAGTTGTCCAAACTGTGAAACACGACATTAATATAAACAATTCAACTTTTTCAAATTTCAAAACATAAATAATATTAAAAAATATATATTCTAACAATATTTTATTCAACTTTTAACTTTTACCTCAATTAATCTCATCGCATCTGATCTCATCGGCGAAAACAAACAAGGAGACTCCTCCCTATCCCATTCATCGACAATCATTTCTGTTGGCAGCTTCGAATACAACATTTATCGCCCGGTTGGGCTAGTTGTTCTGCTCCCTTCGTTTCTCCCCTTTAGCCGTACACACGCCATTGCTAACTCCAGCGAGCTCCATTACATTCAAGCTAATTAAATCCTCCTATATATGGGCCTTTTATTTTAAGGTCATGTTTGGATACAAAGATAGTTTCATTTTATCACATCTTACCATCCAAACGAGGCCTAAAGGTGAATTATAGTCCAGTTTTGGGCCGTGAAAGTTGGAAACATAATTGGACCAGACCAATGCATCAATCGAATTGCTCCCAAACTTTTTTTTTTTCTTTTTTGTGCAAGGAAAAATATTTGGGCTTTGACAGGTTAGAGTAGGGGTGGGTAGCGGGGTCCCCCGCCTCGTATAGAGAGGGCCTAGCAGGGGCGGGATGACCCCAGTGGGGCCCCGCCCAGGCCCCTGCCCCCGCTCCACATATAATTTTTTTTTATTATTTATATATATATATAAATATATTGTATATAGATATATACAATTTATAAAAGACTTAAAATTATATTCAAGTGATTGGATTACCTTGGCCTCCTAGGCCAACCTTTATATAGGAGGCCAAGTCAATACAATAGTCATTCTTAAGACAACTCTGCTATGTACAGTCGCTGAATACAGTCGCCGCGGAGTCGGCTGACGTGGATATTACAAAACAAAAAAAAAACACAAAATGCAAAATGCAAAATAGAAGAAAACTATGTTTTCTTTCGGATTCCCGCTTTGCTTTGGTGGTCTGGTCAGTCGTCTTCGATGTCGTGGTGTTGTTCCTCAGATCGTAAACTTGCTCTTTGTTGTGGTCTTCGGCTTCTTGCATTGTGGTCTTCAAGTCGATCTGTGCTCACCCATTTGCGTGGGTCATCTTCCTCGTGTGGGTCTTCGACTTCAAATCAGCAAGACGCCAAGCATGACAGCTTTGACTCTCTCGCGAAAGCTTCGGGATTTACACATTTACGACTGGTAGGAAAGGTTGGCGTCCAGGATTTACACATGGATTTGTGCTCGCCCATTTGCGTGGGTCATCTTCAAATCTTCGAGTGTGGGTCTTCAGCTTTGTAAGTGCAAACTTCCATGAAAGCTCCAAATCAGTAAAGGGTATTTGTTCATTGTAGATACCCAGTAAAAAATTGAAGAAATACCCAGTAAAGGGTATTTGGTCTTCTCCTTTGTGTGGGCTATAGTCGTGCGAAATACCCAGTAAAAATTTGAAGAAACTGTACAATGGTAAAGCACATTTTTTTACTTGCACTTGTTTCATGATTTCTTGGGAGTTGTTGTTTTAGGAACAATGTTGACAAAATCTGTTAGTAGGAACAATATTGCACATTGGTTGAGTTTATTGGTGATGAATGAAATTCATGCTTCCGTGTAAAAAAAAAAAAAACACCCCAGAATATTGCAAGTTTCTCAAAACTCACATGCCATTTCTTTTTAGGATGATTGTGAATGGGAATACATGCAGAAGTTCTTTCGAGGCCATCTTGTTTGCTATATCCACTCTAACTTGGAGCTGTAGGAATGAATGAATTCTACTAATTAGTTATTATAGTATGAAAATTTGTTATGGGTTTCAATATATTGTCTTGTAACATCTTATGTTAAAGTATACTCCAAAATCTACAAAGAAGTTAGTCGAAATTAAGCTATAATTCACATAATCATAGTTTCGGATGGAGTTAACTATTGGAAGTAAAGGAGTGTTAATTTTTCAACTTAGTAAAAAGATCTGAAAACAGAGAATTAAGGACCACAAACTTCTTTCGGTAGAAATGCCTCATTATGCTTAAACAATTGAACATAAGCCAGTCTTTCAACTGGAAATTGATGGGGTAGGAGCTAAATTCACAAGCCGAAAACAATACACAAACATCCAGGTACAGTCAATGTACAAAGGAGAGAAATAATGAGGGTGTCATTAATTAATCGATCAATTAATCGATTAATTAATGGATGCTATGCAAACACCTCTGTGCAGTTGTTTGCAAACAAATACTTGAAAGCCAAGGAGAGTCACCATCTTTTTATGCCTGTAGGTACCCTTCCCTTCAAGGTAAGAAACCACTAATGCTTATTAATGGTAGTACTTCTTTAGGAAAGTATAACAAATGCTTATTCATGTTGCAGTTATTATGTCATTTTAGTAATACAACTAAACTTAAGTATCCTTGCACGAATTTTGTTTCACTTGGGCATACATACCTTAAGACAAATCATGAAAATGCAGGAATTTAAGAGTACTGATGGGAGTCACTTCAAGGGACTAATTCTAAAAAGGTCTCAATCATGTTACTGGTTTTAGTTATTCAACCACTTCAAAACTGCTAAAGTATACATTTCCTAGAAAGAGCTGCATGCAAGCACAATATATTCTATTTGAGTTTAGAAACAGCACTAGAACTCGTTCTTCCTCTTAGAAGCTTTAAAATTAAAATTTCAAATATTATATTCATACTTCATACCTCATACCTCATACCTCATTTCTTTGGGCTAGCATGTTTCTACTATTATATTATTCTCAAAGACTGACCTTGGATATTGAACAACGTGTACAGGGCATTGGATCACGCTAGGTGCAATGATATGGTTGAATTTTAATTTCTGCAAAAACTTTTTTTGAACCTTTATGGATGTAGATGAATTTTATTTTTTTTTATTTTTTATTTTTTGGGGGGGGGGGGGGGGGGGGGGGAGGGGGTGTTTGAACACCCAACCCAATCATGGACTCAATATATGGCATGATGCCATAATAAGTATGTGCATAAAAATCTTCTATTAGATATGACTTCTCATTAAATATTCTTATTTTAACTGCAGGATTATTGTCTATGGAGGCTATGCTGCTTAGGACATGTTGAAGCTGCCATGGAGAGTAGCCACACTTTGAGCAAATGCATTTATGTTTAATTGTATAATGTAATTTAGCTTCATTCCCAAATTGGCCAGAATAGAAGTGGGAAAATGAGTTATTCCCATGTACTGTTAATTAGTCTCTCTTATTATAATTTGTGCCGTTTGGCACTAAGATAAAATGTTAAGAGTCTTGTGGTTTTGTATGGTCAAAACAAATAGGTACATTTATTTATGCTGGAGTTGGTCCCCAGGTTTTGTCTCCATTGTTTTTTTCTTGAATCAGAACTCCAATTGATACTCTTATCCTTCAGTTGGAATACAGGTTTTAAGTAATGAAAATGTCATTTTTTGAGTTTTGGTATTTTTGTTGAATGCTTAGTGATTGCAATAGGGATAATTGCAGGACACGGGTCCCATTTCAATCTACAGTGTGTTTATATAAAGAAAAATGTTTAGTCCCATTTCAATCTACATATGTTTTTTCTATTGTTCATTTTCTCCCACTACAGAAACCAACATTTCAAACCAACAGCCACCATTACAGGTTCACTACCAATGTAACTTTATTGATTTGCACTCCGAGTACACCTCCATAATCATAAAAGCTATAGCTTGAACTAAACCCAAAAACACACACAGGCACTTGCATTTCCTCAAACAAACAGAAGTTTATATATATATATATATATATTTGAACTTGCAAATATAGAAAACTATTAAAAATGCAAACCCTTCCTCAATAGTTTGAGTGTCCAATACATGAATTACATTCATTATATGTTAGCTGCTATATAATCTTGGAAATGAGTGTTACAGGAGTTACACTGCAAACGTATAACTGGGACAGTTTAGATAATACATTGTAGATCATCAGCTGCAAACAAATGTCTATGTGAGCTCCTGCTATAAATGTCTTCAGAATCAAGTGAAGGTTTAATCTTCTACACTTGTACTTAATGCCGGCTTGCCAAGTTTATGCTTTTAAGCACAAGATGCCAGTCATGAAGAACTGAATTATATTAATAAACATCAAGCAGATTATGAAATACATAACTGAAACTTTATATCATCTATTCATGCCAATTTTTTTCTTCCAGCAAAAAAATTGTCATAATTCTTATTATACATTACATAATAAGAGTTTAATTTCAAATTGATCCATTCAAAACATTAACGAATAAGAGTAATTGCTTTTTCTTTTTCCTTTTTTGATAATTGATTATAAATATTAATAAACAACAACATCCACCTCAATTTGAAGTACATCCAGGAACTTTCTTCATATATATTTTGATAACAGCACTGCACATAAACCCCTAGGTTTTCAGTATCCAAGTCAAAGAGATGCTCTGCATCATATTCACCCAGTTCAACACGCCATGAATAGAACAATCTTCAAGAAAAGAACCTCAGATGGTCCCATTTCCATATTCTTATGGCCTCTACTTCATCAAACATCCCAGCTTGGCCAAGAAGATCTAATTGTTCCTGCTTAATTTGGTGAAATATTAAAATGATGGATCATTAAACTAAGATATTAGCATAGAAGTTCTAGCAACCCGGCTTGGGTACAAACAAATAATAAACCCACAAATGTGATATCATTTTTTTTTTAAGGAAGTAGATGTTGATTACTAACAAAAAAAATCTTAATCGGAGGAAGAAACATTAACTTAGCTGATAATCTTTAGTAGAGCTGATAATATTGAAAGAATAGTAGTAATTGTTCCCTGCCATAGAGTGAGACACTGAAAACATACCAATGGAGCTGAAATCTTCCAATTAATCTCCAAAGAAAATTAAGTAAGTGACAGATCCAATGGCAAAGGAAATGCCTCACGGATAATACGGCTCAGGTGGGAAAAGTGGACTCAAAAGGAAAACCCTAGAGAGAACCGTACATGATGATTTCGCGCGACTATGACTCGACACGCTTCCATGATTGTTTCACTGAGGAAGGCGATCTTAAGGGCCACACTAACATATAGTTTAACCAAAAACAAAAACAAAACAAAACAAAAATTAAATTTAAATTACCAGTGTAAGAAACCCACCGATTACTAGAGCCCTAGATCACCTTCTTCTAGGGTTAACGGCAACCACAAAGGAGGGAGGGAGGCTTCGAGGGAGGGAGGCACTTTGAGGCACTTCAAGGGAGGGAAAAGGAAACACAGAGGGAGGGATGGTGGGGACTTCGGCTTCGAGAGAGGAAATGAAAACGCAGAGAGGGAGGGAAATGGGAATTGTTCAAAATGGTGCGTTTCTTTATTTTGCCACATCAGCCGCGCTTACACGACGCTTGCACCAGCCGACTGAATCTAGAGTTTCTCTTCTTAAGAAATGTGGGACTTAGTAGTAAGTCTCACATTGCTTAAGGATGACTATTGTTTTATCTTGGCCTCCTATATAAAGGTTGGTCTCGGAGGCCAAATCAATCCAAAATCTAACTCTAATGAGTTTAGGTTTTTTTTATATTTATAAATTTTAATTTATTATTTAAATTATATTATAATTTGGGTCTAAAAAAATAGTTTTAGACTAATTTTTTTTTTTTAAATACAATGTGGTGCCTAGGCGGGGGGCGGGGCGGATGTGATTTTTTTCCCCGTCCCCCGGCACCGGGACAGGGTGCGGGGGAGGGTACCCCGCCCCGCACAATACGGGTATCACCCCTAGGTTAGAGTCCATTAGACGATATGCTTTCTTCGGGATTATTTTCTACGTTGTTGCTGTTCCAGTAGAGAAACATACTTTATTGATTTAAGTTTTCATTCTTATCATCAACGTCGTACTTATTTTTATTTTTATTAATTTTTTTTAAAAATTAAAATTGTTTTGATTTTATTTTTCTTAATTTTCTTAAAATAATTAAATAATTCTACTCATTATTTATACACCACGTATTTAATAAAAAAATAAAAAATAAAAAATTATATATAATATTGTAGTGTAAAAATGATAGTATAATTTTTCTATTAATTTACTCTAACGCCCTGGCGAAGTTTCCAGTAGAAAATCAAGGACCACCCAAGACTCTTTGTACTGGACCTGTCGATCCTCTCCTACGATAGAGCCCGCCGGCTCCCTGTGGACGGTCCCAATAGAAAAAAGACAGCTGCTAAAATGGAACGAGCGTCTCTTCCTTGCTTGCTGGATAAGGTGGGTTGCTTTGATAATTTTCTTTATGTTAATCTTAAATATGAACATTTGTAATTTGTTTGATCATATGTTATTAATATAATTATATATAAGGTAATGTTACATAATTTATAAAATAAAAGTTTAATCTTAAAGATGAAAATTTAATTGATCATATGCTTTAATTGATCATATGTTATCTTAAATATACTAATAGTATAATATTAATACTATTGTATAGTATAATACATTATATAGCTATACTAAATCACTATAAGTTTATAACTAATACTAATAGTCTAATATGGTATTAGTATACTAATAGTATAATATTAATACTATTATATAGTCTAATATATTATATAGCTATAATAATATATAAGTTTATAACTAATACTAAGAGTCTAATATAGACTATAGTTATACTTATATTGATATAATTATACTAATACTAATCGATATAACTAAATCACTATAGCCTATTAAATGTATTACAAATATATATAAATTATAATTATCAATTTTCCAAACCATAAAAAAAAATTAATTATCATTTAAAAAAAAAACAAAACAAAACCACATTGGGGAAACGGTGTCGTTTCCTCTCCAGTATACAACACTCTGTTTCCTCTCGAATAAACCCTAAAGTCTTGAAGCCTCCAACAGCAAACATCTATGCCTCTCTCTCGTCTCTGCCGCCTCTCTCTCGTCTCTGTCTCTCTGCAATTTGCCTCACTCTCTCGTCTCTCGTCTCTCTTCCTCAGCCTCAATCTCTTGTCCCTTAGCCTCACTCTCTGTCGCACATAACTTAACCACAGCCTACCAATGCTACCAAGCACAGACCCTCGGCCTCACCTCACATTCTCTGTCTTCGATTCCTCACAGTAATTTATTTTTGTGTTTTTTAAATTACTTTGAAATCTCAAATCTGGTAGACGATATTTGTTTTATTAGAGTTTTTGAATCCGAAATTTAGGATTTTTGTGATTGTGTTTGTGTTATTAGGATTTTGTGATTTGATCTATATTATTAGGGTTTTATGATTGGGCTTATAACTTTAAGAAAATGGGATAATTGCATCATTATCATATGGGATATCACAGTAAGGCCAAAGGCCACTACTAAACCCATGGCAAGGTCATAACCAAAGTAGAACATAATTGTATATCTCAAGATTTTTCAAATGCAATATCATATCATGACAGAATACTAAACAGATAAATATCATATAATCGGACTAAATATTTCAGACTTTATATTCACATCTTATGCAGTAGAGAAATATAATATAAAAATTACTCATGTCTACACCAATCATGATAAAATGTCATATTTCAAAGTTCAAAACAGATACTAGTGCAGAAACAACCGAGGTTGTTTTCATACAAATTATGCAGGTTTTCACAAAATCAACCTTAGTCAGTTTTAAGCAAAGTCTAGTATAGGAATTCTGCTTACTTGACTTTTGTAGAGTACTACCTAAGCCTTCAACCCGCACTGTAGCAATATTACAACCTAATCCAAAAATATATCACTAACATATTAATAACTCGTACAAGTACAAAATTGACTAACTAACAAAATTCTAAAACTTGAAACTATAGCTCAAAGTAGCCCATAAACAAAATAGTTCATCCTGGAGCCTTGGGTTTATAAAGGCCCAAGTGCAACACCCAACCACTACTTCACCAATAGATTAACACAACCTTCTCCAACTCCCAAGCACTACTCCTTAACTCTAGATTTGGATTTAGAGATGAATTGAGATGGTTTGTAAATAGTAAAATAAAAATTAAATTATTTATTATATTTAGTGTGAGAATTTAAAAAAATTATTTTGAGATTTGAAAATTTTGAATTATTTATTATATTTTGTATAGAAATTTAAAAAAATTGTAATAATGAAATGAGATGAGTTAAAGTAGATTTTGAATCCAATCCTCTCGAAACATTTGCCACACACACGTCAAACATACAGCCCACACTTTCAAGTCAAACAAACTTGCTCCCGACATATTAAACATACAAACAGCCCACCACTTATTCCGAACATGTCAAACATACAGCCCACGCTTTCAAGTCTTCTCTGTCCACAACAATTCAAACAAGAGACCCTCCAAACACCAACCAAACACCAATTCACAATCTCTACAATTTCCAGCATACGAACAGAGACAACCCAATTTCTAGTAAGCACCAAACGCAAAAATCAAGGAAACTTCAGTGCGATTACAAGGCTAACGCCCGGGGGTACCTTACTCAACTCAGAGTGGTGGTTAATCAGTTCGAGAGTGAGGTGACGCTGCTTGGATTGTTCGTGATGATTTGAAACACTTGGCGAGTGAGGCGGTGCGGCTACCTCCGTTGGTCTCTACAGGTCTCAGGGGCTGTCCTACCACGAAGAGAGAGAGAGAGAGAGAGAGAGACGCAGAGGAGTGAGAGGGACAAACGAAACTTACAAGCGTGACGAGTAGCAACTGGCAAAGCGGCCTGCGACACAACGGGGAGAAGAGAGAGAGGGAGAGAGACCATAAGAGGGTGAGAGAAATGGGGATGGAATCACTTGCCGGTGTCGAAGCTGAAAGAGGGAGGCCACGACGCTAGACGTTCCACGGTGACAGACGTTGCAGAGAGAAATAAAAGAGTGTCGGAATGGGGACACAACGGCTTGGAGCGGCAGAGCTTCACGGCGTCGGTGATTGGAACTGTGGAGAGCGGCGCGTCACGAACCAGGATGGACGGCGTGGGGCTGGGCGCGATGGCGAGTGGCAATCACAGAGGAGAGAGGGAGCGACTGTGACTGTGACTGTGACTGTGACTGTGAGAGGGAACCGAGCAGAGAGAGAGGGCGATTTTGGGGGTGGAGGGCTGCTCACAGAAGGAGGGGGAAAAGGAAAAGAAAAGAGGAAAAGGTAGGGCTTTTGAGGGCGTGGGCTTGGGTCTTAATTCGGCCCGGATCATTAATCACAAATTATTGCTTTAGATCGACTTTTAAGTTTTTAACATCTTTATTATAAATGAGAGTTTTAGTATAGTATTCCTATATTAATATAGTTATACTAAATATATTAGTATATACTAAGTCGCTATAACTAATGCTATATTGATATTAGATATAAATCACTATAACATTTTTTTTAATATATTAAATCACTATAACAAAATATGTACATATAACTATATATAGTTATAATAAATTAAACTCACTATAACCAATACTAATATATAATTATTATAATCATTATAACTAATACTAATATATATACTAATACTAATAGTCTAATATAGACTACAATTATAGTTATATTAATATAGTTATACTAAATCACTATAATTAATAATAATATATTTCTATACTAATAGTCTAATATTAATATTATTATATAGTCTAATATATTATATAGCTATAACTAATATTAATATTTATTCTAATACTAATAGTCTAATATAGACTATAGTTATATTTATACAAAATTACTGTTATAGTTATAGACTTATGGTATAAGAGTTTAGTCTAATTAGACTATTTAGTAATAATTTTGATATTATTACTAAACGGCGCCGTTGCACCTTCAGTCTCCCAAACCGTAAGACCCGCCCCTCTCTTCCTCACTCTCTCACTCTACCTCTCTGCCTCGCAGCCCTCTGCATCTCTGCCCTCTCACGCGGCCACGGCCCAGGCCCACGCCGTTGCACTGCACACATCTCACTGTTGCCCCCTCAGCCTGAGTCCCCTCCCTCTTGCCGTCGCCACCTCAGAAACACAGACCCGCTCTCTCGCCGTTGCACCTCCCCTCACGGTCTCACCTCTCGAGCCGTTCCCGTCGCACACACAGCCCCTCGGCCCCTCTCTCAACGCTGCGCTGCCCTCTCTGTCTCTCACCGTCTCACGCAGCCCTCCCATCTCTCACGCAGCCGGCAGCCCCTCTCTCACGTCTCTCTGTCTTTGACGGTAATTTTTCTTGGAACAATCTCGGATGTGTATATCATTTTTAATCTCCGTTGGTTTAATTGTTATGGGAACTTTTTTGTTTCAAAGGTTTATTGGTTAAATGGGAACTTTAGACATCTTTGAGAATTTTCGTCTAGGTGTTGCTCGTTGGACTTAATTCCTATACAATTTTGTGCATCTTTCTTTGAGGTCAGGATTGTTTAGACATATGCTCCCAGTTGTTAAAAGAAAGCAGAACAGAGAAACTATTTTACTTTGGATTGTCGATTTCAAACACAACAAAGAAAGTCTAATACTTCCAAGTTGAGTGAGACTCTTACGTCTGCAATGATATGGTTGGGTTGCGGACTTCCTAGGTTTTTTTTCTAAGGACCATGTTAGCCTAAAGCTCTGTTTGTTATGTTTGATTAAGCATTTGCGTTCAATGAAAGCTTTCAAGTGGCTTTGCTCCATTGCCTTCAGTCCCATATCTCTTGTATGACTTCCAAAGATGAAATCTCCCATTTCTACCAAGTCAAAAATGAAAAATAAAACATCTACTGAATTGTAAAAAAAACCTACCTACCAGTTGGATGCCCTTTTGAAAGAGTTATTTGCTCTCATACATATATGGATTCAAGATATTAAAAGTAATAAAAAAAAAAAAAAACAGTTAAAATCATCTTCTTGAAGATCTTTATTTGTCTAACGTCAATAGGGAAGATCATTATTTTTTATAAACTTACTAAACATATTATATTCTTTTCTAGGAATTTGTATTATAAATTTTTTAAAATTTTTGTGTTTCTTAAATTGACTATTATTATTCCTTTCTTAAATCAATTTTTATAAATTTACTAAACATATAATTTTTTCTAAAGGTTTATGCAAATGTGGGGGCAAAGAGCAGCCTTTTACCTCTTAAGATAGGATACATTCCCAAGCATTGTATTCGGCTCTCATCCATAAACAGTACTGTTCCCCAAGAGCACCTGCTTTCATATATAGTGATGAATCTGATTTGTAATAATATTCTAGCTAGGTATCCTTTTGATGCAGTTTCAGATTCCATGCATTTGTCTTCAGCTATTGGTCTCTCTCTCACATATATTTGTTCCAAGTTCTAGTTTGCTAGCTACTTTCAATGCTTCTCTCTCTCACAAATCTCATGCATTCACTAAATTAAAACCGAGAAACCGGACCGGAACCGGTAAAACCGGATATACCGGTTTAGGGGGGTAACCGGTGCGTAATCAATTTTTGAAAATGCAAAACCGGTACATACCGGTTCGGTCCTAAATTTTGTCCAAAACCGGACCGGTTACACCCTTAACTCACCCAATTATCTCCACTGTTTTTCAAATGATTTGGATGTTTCTACCGAGGATCTAGAATAGAAAGAATGGGCAATTTTAGTTGAGCGTAGTCGAATAAGTGCCAAAGGTCACAAGAGTCTATAAGTGGATATTATTCAAGAAACTAGTCATTTCCTTTTGAGTATTATTTTGGGACATTGATGTTATGATTGAGATTTTGTGGTGTTCATAGTTAATTATGTTGGAGTAGTTCATTGATGTTCTCATAGAGGAACGTGTATATTTGGTTTGAACAAATGAGTTTTGTGTGTTATAGAGTCTTTGGAGTTTATACCTGTATTGTTGGGATTTGGTTTTAAGTGACAGGAACTAACTCCCTGACCCTCCGGGTATAGGGCATTACAAGTAAGCTATGTTTGTTTTGGACATTTAGTTGCAGATATGCAGAGGAGAAAATGTTTCATATTTAACCATCTTTAGAGTATAGAAGCATCATTTCTAAATGCTAGTGTGTTTGAAATTCTCCCTTCATGTAAGCAAATTATAACATTACAGTTTCTCTTATTTTTTATAGACTTGCCTCGGTAAACAACTCCCGGAAAAGGCATCTCATGGAGTATTCTCGTGCACGTGATTTTTTGTTCTGTGACTTCTGTGGGACAATGCTTTCTTTGAAATCAACTAAGTATGCTGAATGTCCCCTGTGTAAGTTTAAGCGCAGTGCGAAAGGTATAGCTGTCATGTTAAGCTTGCGTGGTTACTTTGATCATTACATGTTTTACTCAATCATTGTATTATGCACTCATTTTCTTAGTGAACAGAAATACCTAGAAGGATACATACAGGAACTTCTCTCTGTATTTCCATACTGGCATTCTTGTTCCCGTTTTGGGGTAATGCTTTGTGATGCAGTAGGCATGGCATCCAAAGTCTATCTCCTGCTTGATGGCAGTGGGTTTACAATATTATGGACCCAGAAAGCATTTATTACATTACTGTTTTTTTAAATGATTTTGTACATTCCTTATTGGTTGCCTTTGTCTTCAGAGATTTCTGAAAGGGAGATATCTTATGTAGTCACAGCCGAGGTATGCCCTAAACTGATCTTCTGTTGCATTTGATGTTTTGACAAATTATGTCTTTCGAAATGGCTGAAGCTTGATTTTGTAATAGGATGAGTATGTAATAGTGCTAAACTTACCGAACTTATATGATATGTCTCCCGTATGACAAATGTTGAAAATAAACTTTCTATTGGATGTTGCATTTTTGTACACGCTTTATGTATGGTTTTTGCCAATTATATCCACATTATTCATCGTTCACACTTTTCAGGCCCTTTTAGAAGTCTGAGCATATCTTCGGTTAAAATAAAGCAATTAACTTCTGATCATGTGTTATATGTCATGGGTTTCATATGCCGAGCTTTTGATCCTTTATTTTTTCAATTAAGTTATCTTGGCACCGAGCTTTTTTCCAAATGAACGTTTATTATGTTGCAGGATATCAGAAGGGAGCTGGGAATCTCACTGATTCGAGACCAAGAAGTGCAATTATCAAAGGTAACTACTGCTTCACTGCAGTGTGCTGATATCTACATGCATTGTATTTGTTGATGAATCTGCTGTCAATTTATCCAACGCTAATTATTTCTTGACAGGTGAAAAAGAAATGTGAAAAATGCGATAATGAGGAGGCTGAGTATTGGACCATGCAGGTATTCTGCCAGATGATATTCTTCCTTTTCTGAGCTCTCAATGTAAGATGCCTTTTATCTTAAGAAATTGCTCCGTTTCTTGTCTTTTCCCTTGCCAGATGAGATCAGCGGATGAAGGGCAGACTACATTTTATCGATGCACCAAATGTGGCCATAAGTTTTCAGAGAATTAAGTTTGTATCGAATATGTAAAACCGCATTCCCGGCCTGCCTTTTGTGTTTTCTCGGGCATCGCTGAAATGTCGGTTGGCATTAGATTCGATCGTGGTTCACCTGCTGTTATTCGAATTGTATGGGCTTCACTGGGGATGGTGCTTGTTGTGTTGCCCCCAGACAAAGCCTTAGACCACATTAATTATATTCTCAGTAATTTCTAACATGTACAAGTTGCAAGAAGTTCTTGGCCCGTTCTCACTGCTTGCATGCATGAAACTATTGGTATGCTTCCCTGTATTCAAACGGAGTTAGCACCACCCCGTTTCTCTGGATGCTCAAGTAGTTCGGTCTCATTTGGTTACGCAGGTGAGATGAGATAAAAATTGAATAAAATATTATTAAAATATAATTTTTGTTTTGAAATTTGAAAAAATTGAATTGTTTATTGTATTTCATGTGAATATGAGTATTTGAAAAAATATAATGATGAGATAATTTATGTATCCAAACGAGACTAAGTCTCATGGCTATTCTCCATTAGTTCTAAGGCTGATTGCCAAAGAATTATTAAGGTCACGTCTTATTGGTAAAGATGATGATTTCCTTGACTTGCGGATGTAATTGCGATATACTGTTTTGAAATTTAACCAAGGTATATTGTTAGGCCTGTAAAATCTGTTGAGTTTCTCATCATAAAAAAGGGAATAGAGTCAGGTCTAACCAATCAAACAATAGTTTATAAACTAATTAAAATAACGAAGTGTTATATACCATCTTTTTGTCATCATCCTCTACTGTGTTTTTAAATAGTTAGAAATTTATTCATCATTCCTATAAGAGCACTCACAATGAGTTTTGTAAAACCTATTTTTATGTAAAATTTAAAGAAAAGTAGCTTAAAACTACCTCCAATGGATCCTTTATTTTCAAATGTATTTTACATTTTATTACAGTGTTCAGCTAAATGTAAAGTGAACTATTCATAAATGTAAAAATATTTTATTTATTTATTGTCTTTTCATGTACTTTATTTCTCACAATAGTTTCTTTCTTTGTACTTTTTTATCCAACAAACTATTAAATAATATAATATAAAGAAAAAATAGATAAACTGATGTATGGTGTATTGTAAAAATTAGTATGTAAAATAGAAAAAGTGAGTTTTGATTATGTATTTTAAAGGATAAGATACATAAACCATTAGGAGTGCTCTACACTGTTTTCCTTATAATTTGAGGCTCATTTTACGGTTTTGGTTAAAATCCCTCCTACATCCTAATCCCTATTTTAGGGAAAAGGTTTAGGGGATGAATAGTGATTCTCCAAATATAGGAAATCATTATTCATCCCCTAAATCATCTTTTATCAATATTTTATTCTAATAAATAAAATAATTTTTTTTCCAATCATCTACGTACACTTTCTCTCATACTCATATTTATAGTTTTAAATAATAATTTTAAAAATAATTTAAATAATTACTAAAATATAAAAAAAATAATTTTAAAAATATTATCATACCCGCAAAAAAATAATTTAAATTTTGTTTAAAATATTTACTAGAGTAATAGTTCAAAACATAAGAAGAAATATTGAGTAGTTAAGTTTGTAAATGGAAGTGAGAGAAAAAAGTAATAAATAAATAATAGAGAAATATTATTTTAATGGAATAGAGAAATGATAGGGAATGAGATGTAATAGCCAACAAATTTTTGAAAGATGAGTAAAATTTAAGAAAAATTTTTAGAGAATGTGTTTTTTAGCTAAATTATAGGAGATTTTATGGGAAATGCGATGGGAACTAGGGGTGAACAAAAAGACCGAATACCCGATCCGACCCGACCCGAATTACCCGACCCGGTTTTGTTTTAAAGCGGAAACGGAATACCCGTTACCCGATTCGTTTTTAAATGGGTATTACCCGTTTACCCGATTTCGTTTAGAATACCTGTTCACTCTCTCCCTCGCAGCCGCTCTCCTCCTCGCAAGCTCACTCTCTCCATCGAAATGCAGTTAAATATGTGAAATATTCCCCTGCAAGACTTAATAAGTTCAAGTCATGCGTAGAGAAGCAAAATATTTTGGGTGGTGGGCTTCTTTGTCTTGATGTTCCAACTAGGTGGAACTCAACATATCTAATGTTGAGTGCGGCTCTCAAATATTATGCGGCGTTTGAGGTGATGCAAGATGAAGACAACGAGTTTAGTCCATATTTACGTGAGGTTGGACAAGGAATACCAATCTTAATGGCTCCCTCCATTAATTATGACTCTCAAGATGTAATGGAAGATGCTAAAAGCTACAAGTTAGAAACCGGTAAGATTCACATTTG
Organism: Juglans cinerea; assembly: GCA_961763995.1. NCBI lineage: Eukaryota > Viridiplantae > Streptophyta > Magnoliopsida > Fagales > Juglandaceae > Juglans > Juglans cinerea. Next base: position 28,538,514 of record CAUIVZ010000005.1, read on the forward strand.
AAAATTATTTTCATATAGTCTTTTCAATTAATTATATGTTTAACATAACTTTGAAGAATATTTTAAATGAGGTCGATTGAAGATTACTTGAAGTACTTTTGGACCAAAACTAGCAAATCCAAGAGTAAGACCAATTTTTTCTTTTTCTTTCATTTTTTTTGTGAGCATGTTCTTCACTTTCTTTCTGAGCAATAGAGGATGTCCAATTTTAGTATCATTATCCAAAATAATATTATTTTGCAGAAATATCCTCAATTTAGAACATAATTATATAAAAAATTGTAAAAAAAAATGTGCTTGTATAATTATTTATAATATTAGTGCAGATCTGAATGCTTTTGATCAACTTTTCTTGAAGGCTTCAACGCCCTTTCCATCAGCAGCTGGGGTCTCCATGATCTTCAGGGTTCCAGACTAATGCTTTCCATGTTGCTTAACTGGACGTTGAGACCAGTATGAATGGGCAGCCAAGACTCGGTCCAAGAGTAGTAGTTGCTGTTTTGAACAGTTTGTGGGGGGATTGGATTAATACCAATCTTTTTTAGTTTTTTCTTGACGTGGATATTTACAAACAGATTTTTTATAAATTATTGGACTCAGAAGAATAAAAGACTAACATATCTATTTTCCAAATTTTTTAAAAAAAAAAAAAAAAATCGGGTAATCGGGTATTCAGTGTTCGGGTCGGGTAATCGAGTATCAGAATAGCCTTGGGATCGGGCCGGGTCGGAACATTGAAATTCGGGTTGGGTGAACAGTCCTAATGGGAACGCTCTTAGAATATGATAATTAAAGAAGGATAATGATAGGCTTACTATTTCATACCATTCATTTACTATTCTCTTTATTTTTTTTAATTTTTTTGTTATTATTTTATTTTACTTAATAGTTAAAGAATTGACTATTAGTGAAGTTATATATTTATTAATTTTTTTCTTATTGATTAAGGATGTTAAAATAATAATAAAAAATAAAAATTTCAAATATACTATAGAGTAGTAAATAAATGGTATGAAATAGCAAGCCTATCATTATCCATTAGAAAATGGTAGATAGAAATTTTCTTTGAATACATGCAACATATATAAAAAATTGAGATTGAGGATGATAAATTTTAGAATTCATCAACTATTATCTCTCCTTTTTAGGTTAAGTGGATATATTTTTGTTGTTATGTCTTTATTTTTCAACCTGGCACAGAATTTGAGCAAATTACCATTGAAACTAGAAATTACATAATATATTTTAGACAGAAAAAGGAAGGACGTAATGTTATAATGAGGAGAAAATAAACAGGAAAATGGAGTGAAAAAACACGCTATTAAAAAAAAAAAAAAACTTAGGGAAATCTCCTAATCCCCACAAGGTCCGATGCTTAATATTTCGTCCTATTTTTGTGCACCCGAATCAAAAACAAAGGTGATCACAAAATTTCTAAAAGAGAAAAAAAAAAGAAAAAAGAAAAAAAAAAAAAGAAAGGATGACAGCACAGCGGGCATGCAAAGCTGCACTCGCTCATGATGCTTTTATTCACGCAGGAAAAAACGACAACCCATCGTCACCAATCACACAGCCATACCAAACGACAACAACTTCACCGGAGGCGTAACAACCGCCGGAGACTATCGGTCGCTCCCGCATCTATCCCTGTAGCCTCGGCGTTGAAACAAAGCTTCGGCCTCAAAGAAAACTTGGGCAGTGGCAAGCTACTCGGAGGTGGAGCCAGACTAAAAACTGTCCCCGAAAACTCTTCCAACTCTTCTATGGCAACCTTACCAGGAGTCTTACCTAAAACTCGGGAAACATCCCTGGGTAGATCATTCGGGTCAGGCCCTAACTGTTTAGTCGAAGCGATGATCAAACATTCGGAAATAGCTTGCCTAGTTTTTGTCAAATCTTGCTTTGGATCCTCTCTTTTTGAGGGTTTTGGTTTCTTTGGCGCAAGGGACTGGTCTCTGCGTTTGTTGGTCTTTCGGGTAGAAGGAGGGCAAGAGATCAGGCCTCCGGCACGAGAAGGGAGAGATTGGTGAGTTATGGGGGCTGGGAGAGGAAGAAGAGGTGGCTGCTGTTGGTGATGATGCTGCCTAAATGGGTGACTGAAGATTGAGGCAGAGAGGGGATAGGAAGATGAGAGTGAAGGTGGAGGAGGAGGAGGAGGATGGTGGTGGTGCAAGAGACCACCATAGATGTTCGTGGGAACGAGATTTTCGGAGGTTTTAGAATTGAAAGCGCGAGCACTTTTCCTTGGGGTTTTGATTTGCTTGTAGGGAGATCGAGAGATTGATCGGTCCATCGATGAATACGGTACCATAACTGCATCCATTCTCAGATTGATTTTAATTTTATATAAAATAGAAGATAAAGGAGGCGTCGATCTTATAATAACACGATCAATAGCCTGGATTTTGTGAGAACCAAAGATCAAAGAGGAAAAACCAAAGATCGAGGAAACAAAGATCAAGATGTTTCAGAAAACTTCATAAGATTATATAAAAAAAAAAAACAATAATCTTAGGTCAAGGAAGCAAGAAACAACTTGTACAGTATATCCTCTAGAATTTACCGCTTTGATATGTCTCGGAATAGGAAGTTTTAAGAAAGAATATATATCTATGCTATGGTGCAAGAAACAAAGAGGAAAAACCAGCATGAAAAATCAAACCACCATATGTATAAAGATAGATATCGGTTTGGGTTTCCAACCCAGAAATGATCGATACGATAGAGAGACCCTTAAACGGGAGGGAGGGAGGGTTTGGTTTTTGTTTTCTATATATGCTACTTCGTGATCTTTCCTCTCGACTCAGACTCCCTTTTTATAGAACCCAAGCTCCAACGGCTACTTTATTATTGGTATTCTTATTTTTTTATTTCTATATTTAGTATTGATATTTAAGCTCGGTATAATGTACACTTTACACACTGATACCGAAATAAAATTACTTTTTTATATTTATTATCTTATAGAAATATCATTTAGAATGATAAAATAGTGGTAGTGTAATAGCAGGTTTATCATTTTCCATTTTATGTTACTCCCAAGTACTAATTTTACCGACAACCGTTACGGTCGGTTACCCGTTAAGTACCCCAAGGCCTGAGATACTTAGGGCGGCAACCGCCGATGGGACCTCGACCGTTGGATCGTGTTCTAGGAAATATCCGTTCAGGATATTATGGGCGTTGGATCTGGTCCTCGTTCTCCACGAAGTTTGGTCTAGTCAGCTTATGGAGACGAGATGAATCTTAGCCATTCACGTTTTCTTCATCGTGGGCCCCACGGCTTTCCATGCAATTGCTTTTTCAGTCCCTGTGCCCTGCCGTCAAGTGCAGGTAATGGGGGATAGCAAACACAAAATAAATAAAATAAAAAGATCTTTGTAGTTTGTGGTAGAGCAAATTGAGTTTGTACACGTGGCGACATACTAGCCATTCTTACGTAGCTCGAGTGGATTCTATAATGACGATTGCCGGCCCAACGTGTGCCGTGATAATAGTGCTACCTATACATTGAAGGGTTTCGTCTGCGTTGCCTAGAATCATGCATCTTGCTTATAGCCTGTGCTTGTTTTAGTTTTTTTCTTTCTTTTTTCTTCTTTATCATTTTTTTCTTCTTTACGAATTGCATTTCCTTCCATATGAATTACCATTTTTTTAATAAAAATTTTGTGTACAGTCACTTTTACATATTCCACTAATATAATTAGCTGCGTTACTTTTTTTAATATAAAATAATTGTTTTGACACATCAGTAGATTTTGATAAAGTGGGATTCCGATTTTATTTTGAATTTTTTAAACTCTTTTTTTTTAAAATGGACGTTAATTAAATTTGAATGAAAATCAATATAAGAATAAAATAAAAACTATTTGCATAGCATCATCTGCAGTTAAATGATACTGCTAATTAAATTCAAAACACAATGTTATCCCAAAGTTTTCTAAACAAGTTGCATGACATGTATCACTGTCATGGATGATATTTTTGTTCCTTATTTTATTTATCGTCTAAGAATGGAAAATAACAAATTAAATACAAAGCATGGGATCGGAGAAACCAAAAGAAAAAAAATATATATTAAGAAATTATAACATTATTTTATGCTGCACAGTTCATATATATACAAATCAACGGATATTGGTCAAATGTGACGGACTCTTATATATTTGTAGAGTCTAATATTTGCTTTGGTCGGCCATGAAAATTAGGAAAAGCTAGGAAGAAAGAAAATCGAATTTAATCAACGGATGGATGATGTGTGGTACTCGAGTTTTGAGCAAATATTTTGGTAATGGAATCGGCCGTTAATATCGATCGAGTTCGGTGGGTGGGTGCTACCTTAATTTGACGAAGACAACAAAATCATCATGATCTCTACGGGAAAGTTACGCGTCACGGACAAATTAACCAATACGCGGTGCAAATGTCGAAGAACATTCATATATACTGATATGACTTCTTCAGGCCCTGGCCTCTTGCTTCTCGCTTAAAATATCAATCTGACGGCTATATATAAATGTATTCCATGCATGTTGAATACTCTAATAATCCATGTTTGATTAATTAGCTGCTAGCTAGCTAGGAGATCGATGACAATGACTAGCCGGGGATGGAATGGGGTCTTATGATACTGAAGATTAAAGGTTTAATCAAATTAGTATCTAACAGTTCTAAAATTTTGAATCAGTGGTTGGGTCTTAATTAACAATTAGTATCAGAGCAGGGATCACGTTAAGGGTTCAAGTCATGGAGGGGGCAACCTATAGGTTGGATTAAAATGTTTTGGTACTATGTATGAATATAGTGTTAAGTCATTGAATATTGATAGATAAGTGAAGCTGCCAAAAAGAAAAGGGCTACCACCGGGTCAGTGTCGATAAAGTGGACTGCCGTGGACGTCAAATTCGAAAGCGTGGTGGAATGTTATGATCCTGAGGGTTAAAGGTTTAACCAAATTAGTATCCAACAGTCTTAAAACTTTTAGATCAATAGTCAGGTCTTGCATGAGAATTTTATTTTTTTATTGGCTTTGAGACAGAGAGCCTGAGAGGTCTCAAACTTGCATGCGTTGCTTCAACTTCAAGTGTCATGCATGCATATATGGCCTGCAGTCCGAGAGCCAAGCTTGGCCGGTACTGAAATTGAATACCTTTTATTCTTTAATTTATTATTCCCTTTGGCCAAATTGTAGGTAGGATGGATCATAATTTCTTATAATTTTATTTTCTAAATAATATAATTCAGAGAGATATGTTTAAATTAATCCAATATTGTCAAAGACTTAGAGTGCATATTGCTAGCTAGCTAGGTGCGTACCATAAACAACATTTAATGTCGTGAGACTCACATATATATATATATAATATCTATCATTTCTATTCGAATTTAAAAAGATATTGTTTAGATAATTATGAAATATAAGATCAGGAGCTTAACCCACTTAATTATTTACTACATGAGGATATATAGCGGTCTTTTATTCATAATAAAACAATACCACCCTAACAAGCTGTGATGACGTAGAATTACATGCATATTTGTGTGTATCATGTGCGTGCATATATATATATATATATATATATATATATATATATATATATAAATTAAGTGAATTGCTTTCTCTAAATTAAAATTAAGTACTAAGAACATATATAAGAATAATAGAGTACATTAATTAGCTAGCTAGGTGAAATAGGACGATACAGATTAATGTCCATATATAATTTAGTCATGGCCAACATGATCGAGTATTAATATTAATTCGTGCCGTCAATGATCAGTACTTTGATCTAATTTGCTTATAACTTTTATTGCCTCGCTTCCGTCTAGTCATGACGATCTTGATCAACAACAGGATCAGATCGTCTTGATTTATAGATTATCCAACATATCACGAACAAAAGTATTTTTTCAACAAACCCCACGGCCTTTAATACCCAAATTAAAAGGCATTCATGATGATAGCTAGGGTTTGGCAAAGTATGAAAACGAACCACACCACCAATGGCAATCTCCATTCATGTTATATATATATTTATCATTTATTAAAACGCGTTTCTCTCGCATTCTTATTGGCTATCCATCGACCGACCATTTGATTAAATAAAATCAATAAATAAATAAAAAGCTCACGTTGATCTTAACTATATATATATTATTGCAATTAAGTTTCGATATGATCGATTGCATACATTTCACAAGGCAGTAGAAGCCAAAATACATAACAAAATATTTGATTTTTTACGATTTAAAATGTTTGTGCGCTTTTTTTTTTTTTTTTTATGTACGTAGCGACCTTTATGATAGAAATGATACTTGCAGTTGTGAGTGTGCAAGTGCTATGCAGTCGCTTTGAAAAAAGTAAATAAATATGAGACCCACATGAAAAGAAATTAATTTTTTGATAGTAGACCCCACTCTTTTTCAAAACGACTGCACGATGTTTGCGCATTACACGACTGTATGTACCAATACTCTTTTGATTATTGGGTCTCTCTTCAACTTAGGGCGTCCACGTTGTTTGCAGCATATATTGATTAATCCTAGGAAGCAAAGTCACATGTCTTATTAATTAAACTTCTTTATAAGGTTTGGTTGGGAATCATCGATCGTTGGGAAAAAAGTATGTGTCGTTGCTGATGCATGAGATAAAGGGTGGATCCATAAAGAAAGGAAAGGTCGGTGACTTTAAAAAATGGTCGAAATGATGTAAAGTAGACTATGCACTGTCCCCAAATTCAGCTCCTTTTCAGATTGGACCCAACCGTGGAATTGCTTGGAAGTTTTTATATAAAATGAAAGAAAAAAAAAATTATTTACTATCATGTTTATTGATATATTAAATATATCATCGTGTAAAAGCTTGTCATATCGCCTAACATAATTTTAATTTTTTTTTATATTTTAATTTTTTTTTTATAATTGATATATATATATATCAACTTATAAATAACAGATAATGATATAGCTTTGAAAAATTGAAATGCAGCAGGAGCATGATTATTCTTTCTTTTTTTAGGGCTAAAGTAGACAGAAGTTGACCTTTCAACCGAAAAGGAGACGAGTTGGGCCCAAAAAAAAGCATCCTTGCTAACATAGGATATGTCTATATATATAAGACCAAACCATGAAATTATGATAATGGACCCTCCATTATTTGGGCTTTATTTTAGAAATTTTGTGTCACTTTGTTAATCGGACTAAGCAAGACAGGAGCATATCACCTCTGTCTCTGTTCACTAACTTTTACGACTTGAGCATGTGAGACTAACCTTATATTGATTTTCACCGCAAATAAAATATTGCAAGCAATCGAGCCCAAAAAATATATTTTTACAAGTCCATATTCGCCATATCGATAATGTAAGAATGCACAAATCTATTATATCAATTAATAAATAGTATTTTAACTTTGTTATAAATTAAAAGGGATTCACATAAGGGAATACAAATGTTCTCAAATATTTTCTTTCCAAATATTACTCAAACACAAAATATTTTTTAATTAATCTTCACATTTTTCATCTAATCATTACGTAATGACTAATAATTATAATTTTTCCAAACTTCTAAATAAAACGTAAAAAATAATATTATTTTTTCAAATTTAAAAACAAAACTAATATTAAGAAATTATATTCAAATATTTTTTTAACTTTATAATATTTTTATTCTAACCTTATCTCCTCTTCTTTTTCAAAATATAATAAAACATCTTAATTTAAATTATTTTACTATTATTTACATATATACTGAGATATTCTAAATATGGTGCTAAACTTACAAGTAATTCCTTAAACTTGTCTGCATTCGAATAGACAAATGGGTTGCATGCATTTGCCTTAAATCTCCATATATGTGCATGGTTACTGTTTCCCTTACAATTGATTAATTTAAGTTAATTTCTCTTTCATTTCTCTTCCTCAAACTCAAACTCTCTTACCTTTTATTTTGAAAAGTTTTATATATTTTGATGCGTAGATTATTGAAAATTATGAAAAGTAAAATAAAAAATTAAGTACAAAAAATATACATTAATGTGTAGTTAAAAAGCTTACAAAATAATAATATTTTATTATTATAATTAGTTATATGGCTAATTATTATGAACAGACAAAGGTAAAAAGTAACCTTTTATCCCAAATTTACCTAAAAATTTAGCTACTAATAATGCTGTAACCTAACCTGAACATTATCCAAAAATCAAATCAAGTGACTACTTAATTCTGTTAACTTATCAGTTATTGTACGACAATATGTCTCGTTGTTGGCAGAAAGAGGTCCACACGGATACTGTTTTTTAAGACCAAAATAAACACACCGAAATCGGGCTTTAAAATTGCTGCCCGATTGGTTGATGATGTACTTCTGTATTGATCTGGAATCAATCTCAATTATTTACGAGCAATGATATCTACGTAATATATTTCACAATATATATTTTAAAGTGAAGATATTTTTATAAAATGATGTTATTTTTATCAAATATTTTACTAAATTATTCTTTATTTTAAAACATGATTATACAATATATTGTAAAAAGTGACGTATGTTTATCATTTTTTATTATTTATTATCAATCAAATCACAGTTCAAGATTGCGCAAAGTAGGACGATTGTAAATTCATCATTTTTCATATTATAATTATACTAATCAGATACATTATTATTACACCTGAACAGTACTTCAGCTGTAGGTGGTGTAGCTAATGCATTTAGCTAATATTGACAAGACCCTTGGTTAATACTAGTGCGTGCTAGAATATTAAAGCATGTAAAGTTAATAAAATTTAATAAATTTCAAGATGAAGAATTTTAGGTCCATAAAATTGAGAAGTGCTAATAAAAAAAATGAACCATTTAATTTAAAATAAATAAGTAATTATTTTTTGTGTACAGGACAAAGAAATGTTATTCTCAATTTCATTTTTTTTTCAATAATATATATATATAGGTATTGCAAAATTTAAATGTTTATTTATTTAGGTATTTTATATACGAAGTTATTTGGAATGATCAACGATTGAGAATTAAAAAATTAAAAAAAAAAACCGAGTATTCAAGATTTTGACACGATTTTTCAACGGCAGCAATTGTAAAGATATAACTCCAACTGTAAACAGTGCAGGCCGACATATCCTAGCTAGCCTACAATTTTGTTGTCATCTTCCGTTTATTACAATGAGGGGAATTGTCGTTGAATTCAAGACTATTTAACTTTATAATTGTTTTTGTTTCTCATGAATGGAGGCCAACCGGGACCCCCCCGGCCCATTTTTAGAACGGTGCCCCATTTCCCTTTACTGAATGTGATGTTCGTTCCAAATGCCACCACCAGATTCATATCCCTTTGTCCTGCAAACAGATAAAGTCATGTAATGTATGCTCGATATCCAAACTCACCAGACACTACTCCAAAATATATGGCTAATCATGTCCATGTGGTGCATGGGCTTGCACTTGGATCTAGTGCCCCACCATGTTACAATCTACCATGGTCAATGTAATATTATAAATGGTTGAGTACTTTCAAAACATATATATATATATATATTTAAAATTCCAAATGCTTATATGGGCTTAATTTTTTTTTTTTAATCGGAAGAATAAATATTTCTGAGATTGTTTTGATCATGTTAGGATAATTCTTATGGGTTAGGTTGTATATATGACCAGAAGATGACACTAGTGAGGATGGGGCAGCTTTTCTTCTTCTTCTTTTTTTTTTTTTTTTTTTTTTACCACAAAATGAGAGTAATATGACGGCCGTATTTTCGCATGAATACTTGTTAGAGAACACAATGGAATACCTCAAGCGCAGCTTATTGAGTTGTTCTATAAATTTATCCAGCCTGAACAAATAATTCAGCAAGCCTCAAACGTCTCATTTTGGTAATGAAGTATACTACATAAAATAAAATAAAGTAATACTCAACAAATCCATAACTTAGATACTGTCACAAGAGAGAGATTATGTACTTTTTTTTAAAATTATGTGATAACCATTTGAGGGGACTATATATAACTCTCCCTGTGCATCTTATATGGCTGGCCTTAAAATCTAGCTTTTAAGGCCAGATAATAAAGTGGCCGTTTGTCACTTTAATTCTTAAGCATGTAACGCATGACCATTAAGTCGTGTTACATGCCATTACGGAATGATTTGCCTATGTGGGCGCCCCCTCCATCTTACAATAATATATATATGCACAATTAATACCGTGACCACTAGTTTAGATTTTTTTTGAATACGTCTACATTAACTATCTCTCGATCGGGTCTTGCAATAATAATTTATCAATTTTATAATGATACATTATGTGAATTATAGAAGACCATTAATTATTAATCAATAGATAGAGACAAAGCAATGAGCTAGTTTTGTATAGTTTCTTAAGCATATGTAATCTTCAATGGTTTGATCTCCCGCCCAGTGTTGTTATCCATGTCTAGTTATCTCTCTATTAACATTATTTTAATAAGAACTTTTGAGATTTTCTATTTAGAATTTCAAGCTCATAGTGGGATAGTAAAATAATATAAAGTGGTTCTTAAAATATTTATTGTTATTCTGATCTAGAGTTTTGAAAACAACATTAAATTTTCAATAATTTAAATAAGACCCTAAAGGATACCATTTTATATTTTTCCAAAATAACCGCAAGTTCCCACAGCAAGAAAATTTATTATTTGTGGTCAGTTATTTAATGTTAAAAGAACAATATTATATATAGTCGTGTAGTGCGTAAGTACCGCACAATCATTTTAAAAAATAACAAGATTCACTATTAAAAAAGTAGTTTTTCTATAACGAAGATCCCGTATTTACTCATTTTTTTAAAAAAATGATTATATAACGTTTGAGCACTTCACGACTATAAATATTATTTTTCTATTAAAATAAATATATTCTCATTACAAATAATAATTCCCGACATAAAATATAACTCTTCATGAATATTATTTTTTCTTAACTAATTACTTAAAGTCAACATGACCAGCAGAAAGGAAGTAGAGATTGATCGAAATCTCACACAATAACTCCATGCAGAATATCACCTGTAATTGATGTACATCACTAAAGATCCAAAATCATCATTGTTTTCTTAAAGAATAAAAAGGGTAAGCTAAACTTCCTCTCCCGCGTTCATTAAAATAAATCCATATTTGTTTCCAATCCAATGAGGTTGTAATTGTATGGCCTCCCACTTTCTCTAATACAACGGAAAATGAAATAAGTAACGCGTAACGTAAACGCATGCAAGATGTCAGATCAGTCAGTTACTGAATAAATAATATTTTTAAAACAAATTGCCATTTATTAAAAAAAAAAAAAAAAACCGTTAAATTATAACGTCGATCGATCTCCTTTCTATGATGTACCGTCGCCGCTGGGGAAGGAATCGTATCATATGCAGAGCAATCAATATGTCGGTAGACTCTCTCTCGATCATCAGTACTATAAAAAAAAAAAAAAAATCAGAAAAACAAAATTACATTTCTTATATTTTTCTTATCATGTAAGAGAAATTTGTATTTAGAGATGAGTTGAGATGATTTATAAATAGTAAAATAAAAGTTAAATTATTTATTATATTTTGTGTAGGAATTTAGAAAAATTATTTTAGGATTTGAAAAAGTTAAATTGTTTATTATATATTGTGTGAAAATTTAAAAAAGTTATAATCATAGTTGAGATGAGTTAAGGTGAGTTTTGAATCATAACATCTTCTAACAGACAAAATAACGAGAGAAATGATATTAATAATCATAAAATGTATAAGCGTCGCGTATTTTTTTTAAAAAATAAATAAATATGATATTCACGTAAAAATAATAATTTTTTAATAATAAATTCTATATTTGAAAAAATTGATATTTACATATTTATAACTATATCTAAAATTACTACAACAACGAAAAGTAGCTTTAACCAAAAGTTCCCACTAATTCCTTGTCCAATCAAAAGAGATAAAAGGGTTAAAAGAAAAAAAGCTTACCAAGATTAGTTAGAGATCCAGTTGGAAAAACTGTAATCGAAATGGCAACATGCGTTGTACCCAAATTGTTCTTTACTGGTTTTTTTTTTTTAAAAAAACGCTGAAAATAGCAATGTTCGTTTATCAATTTTCAAATAAATATATTTATTACAACGAAATCGTTTTCTTAAATTATTATCCCAAAAATCTGTAGCCGTGGCAACAGCCAACAGAACACGGCCCCTCTCCCAGCGTTTAAAATATGATATTTCAAACATTTTGACGAATAATCATGGCCCAGCTACTTGCCGACATCACCCAATCTTTACGCCCCTGAAAATCTTCTTTCCAATCCATTAGTCACAAGTATTCCTAACTCATCTCAATTCATCATTATAATTTTTTTAAATTTTAATATAAAATATAATAAATAATTTAATTTTTTTAAATTTTAAATAATTATAATATTAAAAATAATATTCTAACAATATTTTATTATCTAAACTCAATTTAACTAAAATCAACTCAACATTCAAACACAACTTAAATATTACTTTATTGCACTTTCTGATAAGAATTAGCTAGATACACACGACTAGGAAAAAAAAGCTAGATACACACGTCTTGTCCAGCAACCGAAGGAAAGTATTGCGCCGAGTGGGAAGAAAAACCAAAGGCAATGTGCATCTCACATATTTCACGAGAAAGACGGTAAGGCGGATATTTATTAGTGGATTTATTGATTTCTTTCCCTTCCGGCCTTTATGTTGAGTCTTTTGCTCTGCGTAGGAAGTGAACAGTGGAGACGGTGGATCTTTTGCTTCATTCTTTTACTTTTTTCGTTATAGGACGGAGTTGTTGTAGATTTGGGGTGCTCTGGGAGTGAGTTTGAGATGGGTTTTGTAAGTACTATACTGGGTATTTGGGGTTTTGGAGTGGGAACTTCAATTGGGATTGTGATTGGATACTACATGTTCATCTACTTCCAACCAACTGATGTCAAGGTCCGTCTCTCTCTCTCTCTCTCTCTCTTTAATTGCCTTGTAATTTGCTCTTGATAGCAAATTCAGCTTTCCTTCTGTTATTCTTGGTTCTATTGTCTGAATGTATTTTTTCATGTTTTTTCTACATTGAATGTTTGCTGGTTTTGTCGAAAAAGGTCGTTACAGTTTCGGTTCATGGTAGTGCTTTTTATCCAAATGAATCATACGCAAAAAGAATATTCCGTTGCTATGTCTGAGTTCCTGTAGATACCACTGTTCTTGCTTTTTGACATGCCTGGACTTTATTCAGGAAGCGATATACTTTGTACCGACCGGGCAGTGTATGCAAATTGAAAAGCACGGACGAACCACAGGGAAACTTCAATAATACTTAGAAGCGATGTTTCGGTTAAAAATAAAAATCACCTTAGATTCTCTCACTATATGTTGTACCAGAATCAGCTAATTCTTAGTTGAAATCTTGATTTTAAATCTTTTAGCTGCTATGCTTTCTTTTTTCTTTTTTTTATGGTGTTATTTTTCTTGATAAACACAAGAGTTAGCCGTAAGGAAGAAAAAGAGTATTTCCCAAAAAGAAAAGGCATGTAAATCATGTAGCATGTTAAAGCTACTTCAAGTTGATTGTATTTTCCTCATGCTGTGCACGCCAGGATCCTGCAGTCCGTCCTCTGGTTGAGCATGATTCAAAAACTTTGCAAAGTCTGCTTCCAGAGATACCCCCATGGGTTAAAAATCCTGATCATGATCGTGTATGTTAATTCTTGAGAACTGTTCTTTCACTCAGTTGTCTATTTTGGTTTCTACTGATAAAAAAAAAGTTGTGTATTTTGGTTTCCGAAGTGCAATGTGTCAATTTTACTTTTGTTTTTGTGAAGCTTGACTGGCTTAACAAATTTATTGAGATTATGTGGCCTTATCTGGACAAGGTATGCATACCTGTGATCATTTTTATTTCTTCTGTAATGGACATTATTCTTTTGGTTGATTTTTCTTTTTCAGTTTTGTATTTGAGTAATGACCGTCCAATATTTATAGGCAATATGCAAGACTGCAAGGAATATAGCGAAGCCTATCATTGCTGAGCAAATTCCAAAATACAAAATCGAGTCTGTTGAATTTGAAGCACTGTCCTTGGGCTCCCTACCACCAACTTTTCCAGGTGGAACTCTCTCTCTCTCTCTCTCTCTCACACACACACACACACACACACAATTAGAACAACATCAGCAATTGTTTATACTCGCACCTGCTGCACAGGGGGAAGGATGCTAGTGAAGATTATCTGTGACCTATTAGACTATTGAATAACAGGTTCTCATGTAAACTGAACAATTCCACATTTTCTCAGGCAGAGACCTCTCAAATCTGCCCTACAACGGTCTCCTTATAATAGTTAATTTTGGTATTAGAACGGACTCCTGTTACATAATTGGTCTCCTTGTAATAGTTAATTTTGGTATTAAAACGGACTCCTGTTACATAATTGGTCTCCTACCCAATGGTAACCTTAGATTTTGCTTCCATTGCTTTACCAGCTTTTGTGTTTCTATAGAACTTGTACTTAAGTGGCTTATGTTTGGGCTGTAGCATGTACATTTACCATTACAATTATGGCCTATTATCACCATTAGTTTGTCCTTGTTGAAGTCTTAGGGGATGCTTGGGAATGAGATGAATGAGAAATCTGTGAATAATAGTGAAATGATTTGAGTTAAGATGTTTTATAGAGTTTTGAAAAATTAGAGAGAAAAAGTCGAATAAAATATTTTAATATAATTTTTGTTTTGAGATTTGAAAATTTTGAGTTGTTTTGTTTTTTTTTTTTGAAATTTGGAAAAGTTATAACAATTAAGTAATAATTAGATGAAAAAGTTGAAGTTTTGAAATTGAAAAGTGTTTGTGTTTGAGTGATGTTTGGGAAGGAAATGAGATGAGAAATTGAGATGAAATGGGATGAAATGAAACGATCTCTATTCCCAAACAACCTAGTTTCCATTTGAGTTCTTCTTGTCCTGGTCTTGGCACATATACGAAGTATTGACAATGACAGCTATACTGACGTCATTCATCTTGTGTGTTCCTTACTCCATATGCAAATTTCTATGCTAGAGAAGTGTACTTATAGACTGAATGCTGATTCTTGCTCTTGTTCTGTGCCAGGAATGAAAGTTTATGTCACTGATGAGAAAGAGTTGATAATGGAACCATCAGTGAAGTGGGCTGGGAATCCTAACATCATTGTTGCAGTTAAGGCTTTTGGCTTGAGAGCCACAGTTCAGGTATTTTCTTGAATGCTGTTGGTGAAGAGAAAGAAACTATTTTTTGTCAGGACTCAAAAGTTGACTGCCTGATTAAAAGGTCATGCGTGGCACATATAGATCTCTCTCTCTCTCTCTCTCTCTCTCTCTCTCTCTCTCGACACACACACATGATTTATGTCTGCCAGATTCAAGTTTCCTAAATGAGTTGTGATTTCTTGGGAGTGTTTCAGGTTGTTGATCTGCAAGTGTTCGTTGCTCCACGTATCACCTTGAAGCCTTTGGTTCCAACCTTTCCTTGTTTTTCTAACATTTATGTGTCTCTAATGGAGAAGGTGTGTGTTAATGGTTAAATTCTCATTCTATGCTACCCTCTGATGCTGATAATGCTCAAATCTTGATGATAAGATTTCTTACTTGAAGAATAATTTCTTATCATCTTGTTTATTTGTCGGGCCCCGTCCCCAGAGTCAATATGCAGTTATAATATCCATAATAGGATATCTCTCTTTGTCTCCGTCCTTTCATCATTTTCCCTCTTATGGTAATTTTATTTTGATTTTTGCAGCCACATGTTGATTTTGGACTTAAACTGCTCGGAGCAGATGCTATGTCCATTCCTGGCCTTTATAGGTTTGTCCAGGTAAAATTTCTATTTTCATTTTTTCCTCTTCTTGTCGGTTAAGTTATGATGTCATTGGCCAGGATGTCAATACATACCTGATGTGTAATATCCATATCATATCAAGGATGATTTTTTTTTTTTTTTTTTTGGGGGGGGGGGGAGCAAATTAAGAACAAAATGAAATGATTTGATATCCTTTAGCAAAGTGACTGGAATCTGATTGTATTTTCTCCACTATTCTTGGTTGTATTTGGTTAAATTATGTGTCTTTCCTGAATATACCCTATTTCCCCAGGAGCTTATTAAAGATCAAGTTGCAAATATGTATCTCTGGCCCAAAGCCCTAGAAGTACCAGTATTGGATCAAGCGAAGTAAGTCTGTTGCTCTACCTTTAAGTTATGATGATGCAAGCCTCTTGTTAGGACTTGCTAATGTTAATCTTTGGCAGAGCGATGAAAAGACCTGTTGGGATTCTCCATGTGAAGGTTCTGAGGGCAATGAAGCTTAAAAAGAAAGATATACTTGGGGCATCAGACCCTTATGTGAAACTTAAGCTCACTGAGGACAAGCTTCCTTCAAAGAAAACAACTGTCAAACACAGAAACTTGAATCCTGAATGGAATGAGGAATTTAATGTGGTTATTAAGGACCCAGAATCACAAGCTCTAGAGATGACTGTTTATGATTGGGAACAGGTGTGTTTCTTCAGGTTTGTTTTTGGTAAATCCTGGAGTCTCCGAGGTCACCTATACCTGTGGTCAATATTAACTTTTTCTTGAACATGTGGCAATCTGTGCAGTCCCTACCCACTATTTGGTACAAATTTTGTATTTCAATTTATGCTGTCAATAGAAATTAAGTGGGAAATTCAGAGCCTCTTTAGTTTAAAAGCATCCCTTGGTTACCTATACAGATCTCCATATTACCCAACTCACAAGTTTAAGTTGGATTACCTTTAATTTTTCCCCATGTATTTCTCAGCTGGGTTTTCTTTTACTCAGGTTGGCAAGCATGACAAGATGGGTATGAATGTTATTCCATTGAAAGAGCTTACACCTGACGAGCCTAAAGTTAGGACTCTTGAGCTACTGAAAAACATGGACCCAAACGATGTTCAAAATGAAAAGTCACGTGGGCAGCTTGTTGTGGAAGTGGTTTACAGACCTTTTAAGGAAGAAGAAGTACCCAATGACACCGAAGGTGCAACTGAGCTACAAAAGGCTCCAGAAGGAACGCCTGCTGGTGGCGGTATGCTTGTAATTATCATCCATGAAGCTGAAGATGTGGAAGGAAAGCACCATACAAATCCATATGTCCGGTTGCTTTTCAAAGGCGAGGAGAAAAGAACCAAGGTATATTGTTGTTATTAGTTTATTTATAGCTGTCATATTTGTTGGTTTCGGCTATGGATCGCTGTTTAAACTTTTTAGCAAAAGATACATGTCAAGTTGATAAAAAATTTTCTAATGGGGTCTGATAACTATATTGTTTACAAGCCAAACCCCTACTTTGACATCTAGGAAGGATTAAATACAGCATTCTATCTTATTTAAGATCTTTATAGAACATTAGGTAATGTGAAGCTGTTGTTAGCTATACTGTTTAAAGGAGCATAGATATCTCCTATTCATTTATTATTATTATTATTATGTCCTTGCGGACCCAAGAGTCCAACTTGAATGTCTTTTTTATTTTCACTAGTATAATTGATAATAACATGCCATTGACACAGCATGTGAAGAAGAACCGAGATCCAAGATGGGAAGAGGAGTTTCAGTTTATGCTGGAGGAGCCCCCCACCAATGATAGGATTCATGTGGAAGTTCATAGTGCCTCTTCAAAATTGGGCCTGCTGCATCCCAAGGTACATGTTTCATCCACTCTAAAAATCATCTAAACACCAGTTTTAAGATGGTAGCACCTTAAACTCATGTAGAGTTGGTTTATTGGGGGCACATCGTACACTCTAGGGAATCTGAATGATATTGTTCTAATACCAAAATGAGCTTAATTTCTGCACTCTCCTCCTCGGCATGCAAAAAATGAACCATTTTTTGGAAATTATAAATACTGGTGTTGGTTATAATAATGCAACAAAATTGGCTTACGGAAATACTGAATGGGAATTAAAGAAACAGAAGTTCCAAGGGAAAACAGAATTTGCCATTGACAATTAGCTTGTAATTTCAGAGTCTTTTTTCTCAGTTCTGGTTTTTAAGTTTCCTTGTATCGTATACTTTCTCCATCAGGAAACTCTGGGTTATGTGGATATAAATCTAGCTGATGTTGTTAACAACAAAAGAATCAACGAGAAGTATCATCTCATAGACTCAAAGAACGGGCGGATTCAAATTGAGCTGCAATGGAGAACCGCAGGTTGACCGTAACACTTTTGATGACCTGGGTAGCAATTCCTCGGACAATGATATATCCAGGTTCTATTATTGTTTTCTTAGGATAAACCAAAATATTTGTTCTTCTCTGTTAACAGTAGGATTGATACATCCTTCAAAAACTGATTTCTGTAAAGAAACCGAGGAAGAAAAACAATCTACTCCATCTTGCATGCAGTTTGCCTGGTCCTTATGTTCCTTGCTTTGGATTTCGTTCAGTTTTTAGAACTGTGTGATATTAAAACCTCAATGATGCTAATCTGAATCATTTTCTCAGTTTTCAATGAACTTGTCTTGAACTAGTGTATATTTATAAATATCAAAAGAACGAGAAGAAATAAACAACTCTACGACTAAAGTCCGGACGTTGACACTTGCATAAGCGAGCTTCCCAAAGGATTTTTCATGCATTGAAATATGAAATATAGATGCCTGTTTTGGTCTCATTTAGTAAATTCCTCATTAGGCCCACAAAGGGCATCGATTCGGGCTATGTTTATTGGGCTTGCAACAATCTTTTCTGATCACACAAATAGAAAAGGCCCAAGTGGGTATAGATGTGACCTCTCCAAACAATGCACTCAATATTAGGGGTGAAAACCGAAGGTTCGGTTTCGGACCAAAATCGAAACCGCACCGATATCTTGAAATGGTGTGAATCTCGACCTAAACCGGCCGATGAAGGGGGAGGAAACTGTCTACATCGGTCTCGGCGTAACTCCGGTCGGTTCGTCGGCGTCTTCGGTGGCAACGGAGGTGGCTGCAATTTGAGAGAGATGATGTCGCGAGACGCGAGGTGCGATTTAGAGAGAGAGAGAGAGAGAGAGAGAGAGAGTGGTTGCGACTAGGTGTGCCATTAGACACTGAGAGAGAGACGGCTGCGTGCGCCTTGCACCGTGAGAGAGAGATTGAGAGAAAGGTGGGGGCGGCGCTGTGAAAACTCAGAAAGAAGGAGAAGAAATGAGGAAGAAGAAGGGTGAGTGCGTGCGTTTAAGCCCTAGAGTGAAACAACGCCGTTTGGTTTAAGCCAAACGGTGCCGTTTCCTTTATATTTTTTTTCAACACTAAGTCTCAAAACGACGCTGTTTCACTCACTTAAGTGAAACGGCGTCGTTTCATATTTGTATAATTTAAAAATTAAAAAAAAAACATTTGAAGTATCGGTCGGTTCACCGGTCCGATCCAGGCTCAAACCGAGACCGAACCGCTAGACATCGGTTTTGGCCAAATTCAACGCCGGCCGACCGGTTCTATGCCGGTTTCGGCCGGTTCCGAGCTCCGGCGGCCGGTCTGAGTCAGTTCCGGTCGGTTTTACGGTTTCTTGTACAGCCCTACTCAATATGATTAATGTCTAGTTATTCAAAATGAGAAATGATTTGTACAATCTCTAAATAGACAAGTTTTATATTAGTTCTTGTAAAAAAATAGACCACACCTTAAAAAAGTGTAAAAAAATTTATTATTTATTAGTGAGATCTATTGTTTTACAAAAGGCTTGTATGAGACTTGTCTATTTAGAACTTATATATAGTATTACTCATTCAAAATCTTATTATTATTTATTATTTTATTATTATATTATATTATTTTTATTTATTATTCATTATTATTTAAATTTTTTTTTATTATTTATAGAATACCTAAAAATACTTCCATACTCAAATACAATTTAAAGCTTGGGCGTGAATAATACATCAAGGTCATCAAAATCATCATTGCAAAAGTCTGTACAAGCTGGACGTTGAAAGACGAAATTGCAATCGTCTCGTTAAATCATCCGGCTTTCCCAATTCCCAAAACGATTTCCAAAGGCCTTTTGGGATATTTGCTTTTCCAATTCTAGCCAACGAGGCCATCATTGAAGCTTCTACCAAGCTTTCCTCGTGCCGTAGCCTCCGCACTCCGCCATGATAGACGAATCTTTGTTTTGACCGGAACCGTTTGGCCGTATATGTCAAATTTGATATGCACTTACTCTCCCTTGAATGGAAAACCTACAATGGGTGTAATCATTAATTTTGATAAATGAATCGTTTAGCCATTTGTGATTTCTTATTCTTCTTATTTAAACACTACTTAAGATTAAAATAAAAATAACTTGCAACTATTTTTTATAACTAATTTACAACTCCATATGAAATGAATGGTAATTTTGTAATATTAAAATTTATTTTTAATAAAGTGACGTGATTTCATTGGTTGTTTGATAATAAATTGTAAGAGTCATAAGTGTATCATTAGTCAAAAATAAAATTACTTCAAAAAAAAATAATATTGGGCTCATTTATATTTCAATTACATATTGTTGGATTAAGATTTTTTGAATTTATTCTCGTTATTTTAAGAATTAAAGTGGTGAGACAAGCATATGAAGTGAATCCATAATATTTATATATTTTCAAATAAACTTCTCATACTGTATTAAACATTTAATAAATGATCAACTTAATGTATCTATCTCTGTCACTTTAGATCTTAAAAATCAGACAAAGTTTCAGTAAAGTGATTCTAAATTATTTTCTGTTTATATTATTCTATCCTCTCACAGAGACATTAATGTTTGACCTAGAGTATTGTGTGGTGGGAGTTATTCTTGTATTTTTGTATAAAATAGTTAACCATGTTGGACACACAGACACTCCTATATTCTCATTTGAATGTTATAGTTAACAAACAATTGAAAGAATAATAAACATTAATTCGTCAAATTAATGGGAATAAGTCCTGTGCACAACCAATGTCTGAGATCAAAAGAGGAAATAATGGTTTTGTTGGGAAGCAACCCCCCAAATATACTATGTTCGTAAGTGGGGAAGTTAACACTAGAGACCACGAATTTCAGCCTCCCAAGTAAACAAGAGCATCATGAAGGGGGGGGATTCTCTCCTCCTTTTCCCTTGAGATAAAAGGAGAGATTGAGCATCCAAAGACCCAACTATCCAAATGGGTTTTGTCAGTTACAAAAGCAGCAATCTTTATTCTTCAAATCACTTGCTTTAGATTCGTCTAATTCTCCCAATTCCCCACTAAACACGCCTTTTTTTTTTGTCTTAAATTTTCTCACGGGGGAATATGAATCTGTTCTCAGGCCAGTGCCCCAGTTTTGAGTTGACGTTTGGAAGAACAAAGAGATGCTCTGAGAGCTTGTCTTTGTACCCAAACTTATGCGGCTCTCAAATTATCCCAAGTAATCTACTTGGGAACAAAAGTATCGTTGCATTTCATTCATCCCCACCCCCCACCACTTATAGAGCTGCTTTCACCCAATGTCATAAAGTGACCCATAAAATGCCCCACTTTTTCGTATAATAAAAAGATCTGAATGAATTGGCAAAAGTCCACGAGTGGACTCAGGTTGAGTCATGTTCATTCTCGGGAATCGGTCCAACATGCAGAAGATGAATGGGATGTTGTAGTGATCAAAGGGTTGAGATTGCAGCAAAGCATGCATGGTCAGAGAGAGATGCCAAGGAGGGGATGATCAGGCTGTGTCTCGACAGTGGACTGTGGAGTGTGTAACTATTATTTAATATTTTATTATAAATTTTTATTTACTTTAATATTGTATTATTAATTTTTTTTATTTTTTATTTGTTATTATTCAGTCCAAAATTTAAAGATATCAAATCGTGTTAGCGAGTTGTATTCGTGTCGTGTCAAAACATATATATTATACTATATGAATCAACCCGAACACGACCCGTTAAGCTTATAATATCAAAATATCAAACTCTAACACGAGTCGTGTCGTGTCAATCTATTTTGATCCATTAATGAATACTACGAAATATGTTAATACAACACGATCCATTTCAACATGTTTATGTAAATGAGTTGAACAAATCCGAAATTAACTCGTTTGACCTGATTAAGTTTAACATAATTATATATAAATGTTAAAATCACAATATCTATAAAAGAATATAAAACTAACTATTAGTCCAAAATTATAATCTAAACAATAAAATATCGAAACTAAAATCTCAATAATTTTACTTTTAGGTATAAGGATATAATTGTAACTTTAAATTTTTTAACGGGTTATAACGGATTATAATAGGTCATAACAGATTGACTCGTTATCAACTCGTTAAGCAATCATGTCTTAACGAATCAACTCATTTTAATTCCAAATTATTAAAATTAAATTCAAATCCGTTATTATCTTATTATATTCGTGTTAAATTAATATATCATATCACATATTGTCACTCCTAATAACTTACCAACTGCTGGGAAAGTAAACATAATGGAAGGATCGTAGAAGACGTTTGACTCCAGGCCCACCACTGGACGATCCCGATTGGTGAGAGAGTGAGAGAAAATAGAGATGGAAACAAAAAGAGTAGACTTTCAGCTCACAGCCAAACTGGGAGTCAGAGGGAGTGTGTCTGTTTGGGAAAAGACACAGACAGCCTTTGCACCGGGCCCATTCTCTTTCAAACCAACCCCTCTCGTTCAGTTTTCTCAGTTCTGAACCAAAAAGGACACCATCCACATTGGTCTTGATAAAGAAGGTGCGGATAAAAACGACGTACCGTTTGGTGAATTATTTCCTACCCAAATGGGAAAAGCAATTTGAGAATAATTGCCCACATTGTTCGGTTGAAATCTTAATATCAATTATTTCCTTCATGATCCTTGGTTTTTAATAAATGAAAATATATATAAAAAAAATTCATTAAACTCAAAAGGTCGGTGGCACTCCAATTAGTTAAATGGCCATAAAAGTATAAAAATAAATAAATAGTTAAAAGATTAAAAATTAAAGAGTCGGGTGAAGAGTAGTTACTTGTTGATCGACCGTGTATTTTAGATTTTTTTTTTAATTTTTTTAATATATTTAAATATTTTTTAAAAGAAAATTAATATACTTAAAATCACTTTTTTAATTAATAAATAAATAAATAAAATTCTTTCTAATTGAGCTATACATAATGGAGGTAAAGTAATTTTATTCAAAATTAAAATGTAAAATAAGTACATTTAAAAGTAAAAATGGAGAAGTTGCACGTCATGAATACAACTGGCGGACCTGACACGAAAGCAGAAGAAAAGGAAGAAAGACATCAACATTATCGTGCCCCTGTCATTCAAACCTGACAAATCACGCCGTCAAAAAAACACACCATACAGATGAGTACCATGACCATCAGCCCTAAACTCCATCAGGACCGACTTGGTTAACCTCCGTCAAATCCGTAGGCCCAGCCATGCCCAAACTGCAGGTGCTAGCTACCCAAGGCCACACACACCTCTCCAATGCAAACCCCCCCCCCCCCTCTCTCTCTCTCTCTGTCTTTTTGACAGTTTCAAATTGTTTATTCATTCCAAGTTTGATCCTTTGGGAGTGTTCGATTCTCGCTTTACGAGGCAGCACTACGTCCACAGCTACTTGTTATAAGCTTCACAGTGCCATTTGATTTCCCAGTTCTCTGCATGAGCTGTTGTCAACCTCCCACACCCTTTCGCCCGCAAGAAATTATCCGTGAGTGAACGCTGATGAGCCAGAGCCAGAGATAGCGAGAGAGACATGACGACCTCTTTCACCTTTTCCATATTTGTTCATGTCGTCTTTGTTTTCCTTCTTTTCTCTCCGTGCTCTTCTACTTACGCTAATGATCTTCAAGTGCTGTTGAATCTAAAGTCCGCCATGACTGGACCCAATGTTTCGGCCCTGTTGGACTGGGAGGACTCCTCGTCACCAACAGCCCATTGCTCCTTCTCTGGAGTTTCATGTGACGAGGACTCGAGGGTTGTTTCTCTTAACGTGTCACTTATTCCTCTCTTCGGCTTCATTCCCCCGGAGATTGGGTTACTGAAAAAGCTTGTCAGCCTAACCATCGCCGGTGGCAATCTCACGGGGAGACTTCCTGTGGAGATGGCGAACCTCACGTCACTCAAGATACTCAACATCTCCAACAACCTCTTCAACGGAAACTTTCCCGGAAAAATTACTCTCGGAATGACGGAGCTCGAGGTTATCGACACTTACAACAATAACTTCTCCGGACCGCTTCCGGCGGAGTTCATGAACTTGAAAAGGCTCAAGCACCTTAGTCTCGGAGGCAACTTCTTCTCTGGTCCGATTCCGGAGATTTACGCCGACATTCAGAGCCTCGAGTACTTGGGCCTGAACGGTAACTCACATACGGGCAAGTTCCCAGCGAGTCTCGGTCGGTTAAATAATCTCAAAGAAATGTACGTAGGCTACTTTAACTCTTACGATGGAGGTATTCCGCCGGAGTTGGGATCGCTCAGCTCGCTTGAACTCCTCGACATGGCGAGCTGTAACCTCACCGGTGAGATTCCCAAGAGTCTGAGCCTTTTGAAGAACTTGCACACGTTGTTTCTACAAATCAACCGCCTCGCAGGTCATATACCTCCCGAATTCTCTTCTTTACATAGCTTGAAATCACTCGATCTCTCTATTAACGAACTCACCGGAGAGATTCCGGAGACCTTCTCGGATCTTAAGAACATTACGCTAATTAATTTGTTTAAGAACAAGCTTTACGGCCCAATCCCGCCCTTCGTTGGAGACCTTCCAAATCTTGAAGTTCTTCAGATATGGGAGAACAATTTCACGCTCGAGCTGCCCGAGAACTTGGGTCGGAACGGGAAGCTCAAGCTCCTCGACGTGGCTAACAATCATTTCACCGGTTTGATTCCTCGCGATTTGTGCAAAGGAGGGCAGTTGAAGACGCTGATCCTGATACAGAATTTCTTCTTCGGACCAATCCCCGATGAGCTCGGCGAATGCAAGTCTCTTACCAGGATCCGAATCATGGAGAACCAACTCAACGGAACGATTCCGGCAGGGATTTTCAATTTGCCGTTGGCAGAAGTGATCGAGGTCAATGATAACCACTTCTCCGGAGAGCTTCCCTTCGAGTTCTCTGGGGACAAACTCGGCATTCTCACGATCTCGGGGAATCAAATCACCGGAAGAATTCCTCCGGGAATCAGAAATCTCAAGAGTTTGCAGAACTTATATTTAGAAATGAACATGTTTTACGGGGAGATTCCCAAGGAAATCTTTCATCTACCAGCGATCTCTAGGATCAACATAAGCGCCAACAATATCAGTGGCGAAATTCCTGCTTCGATTTCGACCTGTACTTCTTTGACATCCGTGGATTTCAGTCGAAACAATCTGTTTGGCGATATTCCCATAGGGATTTCCAAATTGAAGGTTCTCAGCATTCTCAATTTCTCGAGAAATCAACTGACCGGCCAAATCCCCGGTGAGATCCGATTCATGACGAGTCTCACAACCTTGGATCTTTCTGATAACAATTTCGTGGGAAATATTCCCACCGGCGGGCAGTTTTTAGTTTTCAACGAGAGCTCGTTTGCTGGAAACCCCAATCTCTGTTCGCCACGTCATGCGTCCTGCCCGTCCTTGTCGGGGGCTCAGGGTCGGGGCTCCGGTCGGGGGCATAACAACTCCGGTTCATGGAAGGTCATCATAATCGTGATTGCGATCGTAACGGCTCTGTTATTGGGGCTCGTCACGGCTTACATGATGCGGAAAAAGAAACTCCAGAAATCTCGGGCTTGGAGGCTCACCGCGTTCCAACGTCTGGATTTCAAAGCTGAGGACGTGCTCGAGTGCCTGAAGGAAGAAAACATAATCGGCAAAGGCGGTGCCGGGATCGTCTACCGTGGGTCCATGCCTGACGGCGTTGACGTGGCGATCAAACGGTTGGTGGGTAGGGGTCCCGGTCTGAGCGACCACGGATTCTCGGCCGAAATCAAGACTCTGGGGCGGATCAAACACCGAAATATCGTGAGGCTGTTGGGGTACGTTTCAAACAAGGATACGAACCTGTTGCTGTACGAGTACATGCCCAATGGGAGCTTGGGTGAGCTATTGCATGGATCAAAAGGAGGCCATTTGCAGTGGGATACGAGGTACAAGATAGCCGAAGAGGCTGCCAAGGGCCTGTGTTATCTTCACCATGACTGTTCGCCGCTGATTATTCACAGGGATGTGAAGTCCAATAACATTCTGCTGGACTCGGATTTTGAGGCTCATGTGGCTGATTTCGGACTCGCCAAGTTCTTGCAGGACGCTGGAGCCTCCGAGTGCATGTCCTCCATTGCTGGCTCGTATGGTTACATCGCCCCAGGTATGTTCTCTCCATTTTACAGTATACTCGCTAGTAGCTGTATAGTAGTAGTGAATGCGCAATTTACATAGATCGATACATGTAATGCAAACATGCAGCCAAGTCACCTTACAGAACATCACCTTAACCTCCAAAAAGATATGGACCCGAGATTATCATCTCAACCAGTTCTCAGTTCTTTTGAAAACTCCGGTAACGTGTCTGCTTTTTGTCTCATTTAGTTGTGTGTATTAGCATTTAAGCCTGAAGGTCTTCAAAGTTTCGAATTCGAGTACTAGACATTTACTTCACTTTGAACGTGACCTAAGCATATGAAGTCACATTATTCTTTGCTGTTCAATAGAGTACGCTTACACGCTGAAAGTGGACGAGAAAAGCGACGTGTACAGCTTTGGTGTGGTGCTGCTGGAGCTGATTGCAGGGAGGAAGCCGGTGGGGGAGTTTGGCGATGGCGTGGACATAGTGAGATGGGTGAGGATAACCACATCAGAACTCTCACAGCCGTCGGATGCATCATCCGTCCTGGCAGTGGTGGACCCAAGGCTGAGTGGGTACCCTCTGACAGGTGTCATACACCTATTCAAGATAGCTTTGATGTGTGTTGAGGATGAGAGCTCTGCCAGACCCACCATGAGGGAAGTCGTTCACATGCTCAGCCATCTTCCTCAGTCTCCCCCAAGCCTCATCAACCTTTAACTATAACATGGTCTTGATGGGTTCTGAAGATCATCATCAATATTTTAGTAAATAATAGTAAACCAAATTGTAATAATATTGTGACAACAGGTGGTGGGTGCAAGAAGACTTGGACCCAATTTCCATGCCTATAAAAAATGTTGGTTTCTGGGTGTTGAACTCGGTCTGCTAAGCTGTTATATATTTGTGTTGATTGTCACAATAACGTATCGTGCATCGTGTCTTTGCTTCTTTTGGTTGTGGATCGATGATATTCGTATTTACACATGCTTGGCTAGTTCATATACAAACTTTGCAATGCTATGTTTTTAGATCAAGCTTTGTGAATGGTTGTATCTCTCATATTTTTTAACTTTTTGCCATGATTGTTCAATTGTCCGACTGCACTTTCCAAGTTTTGAATGTGCGAGAAGTCAGTTCTAGTAGTTACGAGTTCGCTTGCCCCTATAATTTTTTTTGAGTAATGATATATATAAAATATGAAAAAATCTTCTTCACACTCTACTATTTATCACACACTCCACACACTTAGTGTATTTGAGTTTAAAAAAAAAAAATTGAGTGCATGGTGTGTGGAGAGTGTGGGTAGATATGTAGAATTCCTCATAAAATATATTTTCACAACACATTTTACAATAATATTATAAGATGAGAGTATTTTTGTAAAATTATGTTACTTTTATAAGATGTTTTTATAAAAATATTCTTTATTTAAAATATAATTGTGAAAAATATTGTGGGTAAATTATTTACCATTTTTTAGTAGGAATGTTGAATTCTTCATTTTGGCCGTTCTAGTTGTATGATGAGCTCTTAGATTTTGCCTCTACCATCTTAAATATGACCTAAATTTGATAAATAAATAAAAAAAGCTCCAATGACATAACCAAGCTTACAAGTCAAGGCGAACATTAACGGTAGTTTGTAGGTCTAACATCACATGATTTCACTAAGATTGTATTTCCAAATGAGAAATGATACTTGCAGTCGTGAATGTGCAAGTACCATACAATCGTTTTAAAAAAAGTAAATAAATATAAAATCTACATAAAAATAAATTAATTTTTTAATAGTAGATCTCACTCTTTTTTAAAACGACTGTACGACGTTTGTTCATTCCACAACTGTATGTAGCATTACTCTTTTCAAATAGATCCTCATTTGATTCAAAAAGAGAGATTGACTATGACCAGTATTTTAAGACTACGACACATTAACCCTAAGAGTTTAACTACAGATTAGTCACTCTTCCTCATCAATCCACACTTTACGTGTATTTATTTTGATCTTTATTTTTTTCAAGCAAAACGTATGTTTTGCATTGTTGGTTTTTCCTCCCCAAGCCAAACAGAAACCGATGCCACAGCCTGGCCACGAGCTACTGCCTTGCACCACCAACCTCCATCTCACGAAACAGCAGTCCCCCAAGGAGGCAAGCCACTGCATCGCAGGACTACCCTCACTGTCGTTGTTCGTCCTCCACGCCACATCACCACGCACCCAAGACGGCAACCTCTGCTCAGCCACCGTAGCCCAACCCTAAAACCACCGTGTAAGAGAGCCAACAAGCCACCTGCAATCATACAGCAAGCCTCTATTTTTCACACCCAAAAACAAAGCAACCATCGTTCGGTTGTGCTCCACCTCTCACCATGGTTGCACTATCATAGACGAGCCCCACAGCTTGGTCGTGCTACTCCCCACACCACCTTTGTTTTAGTTAATACCACTCCACCGTACGTAAGCCTTTCTCTCTCTCTCTCTCTAGGTAAAGTTTTTCTTCCTCCCGACTTCAAGTCCTCTAATTGATGTTTTTTTTTTCCTGTGCTAAAACTGACAGGTGATATGGGGGAGGTTCTTCCCATAATCCCATTTGAAGACGACGTGGGATTAGTGAGGGGTTGAGGTCGAAGACGACTTGGGGATTGAGGGCTTCTATTGTATTTTTGGCTTCTCCCAATTTATGGGATTAGTGAACCTGGTCCCTGTGTAGGGTGTGTGGTGTGCGTTGGGGG
Organism: Juglans cinerea; assembly: GCA_961763995.1. Lineage (NCBI taxonomy): Eukaryota > Viridiplantae > Streptophyta > Magnoliopsida > Fagales > Juglandaceae > Juglans > Juglans cinerea. The sequence continues at coordinate 28,567,619 of CAUIVZ010000005.1, forward strand.
GACCGGATGATACCAAAATTATTTGTAACCCTAAATGTGGCACGATTTCAGCTTCATAAAATGCCCCGAATGAGCTCAGATGGCCAGCTCAAGACCCACGCCCTTAGACAGCGTCGAACCTGATCTTCTGCACAAAACCTAGCTGCCTCCATGAACACGCTACTAAAAACCTTAAGACCATTGAGTTTGATGGACAAGTACAACATTAAGCTTGGTCCTACGTTAAATCTAAACAGCAGATGCAACTTCAAAATATTAGTCCGAATTGAAAGAATAATTAATATTTTTTAGAAATTATAGATCTTCTGAATTGATGTTCCGCGAGACATCGCAACAGCTAGACATCTCTAACTGTCCATGTGGATCCACGTAGTCAAGCAGAATGGATGATGAAGGGACGGGCGGTTCATAGAAATGAGTTGGGCTTACGTGTTTTTCATGCAGTTGTTTGTTTGAGCCTACAACATTTGTTTTTTAAAGAGAGTCCCCACAACATTTGTTTTTTAAAGAGACTCCCCACCTTCAAGAAGGATCATTTAAAAACAAAAAAAAATTCGAACAAAAACTTGAGGGCCATGGATTCATTATCAATCACTTTACACGTCTTTCTCTATCCCACTTGAAGGGGTATTTTTTCTTTTTTAAGTAGCATCTAATAAAAAATGCATTGATTTTAGAAAAATTCTATTATCAAATCAAAATGTATAGTACACTTAATAAATTGCTTACTTGGTATAATTTGATTTAAATATATATTTAAAATTTTAAATCTCACGGATCAAATCTTATTATTTAAGTGATGTGGATGATGTGTTTTATACACCAATTTAAGAATAAAATAACTCTTAATTTTACTATTCTTTTTATACATAATATCAAAATAGTGAGAGACTGATGAGATGAGATGAGATAAGTTGTGAATAATAGTGAAACGGTTTGTGAATAATACTAAAATAGTTTGAATTAAAATTTTTATGATATTTTGGGAAAAGAAAAAGAAAAAGTTGAATAAAAATATTATAAAATAAAAATATTGTTAGAATATAATTTTTTTTAGGATTTGAAAAAATTGAATTATTTTTTGTATTTTATTTGAGAAATTTAAAAAATTTATAACGATTAAATGAAAGAATTAAAGATTAATGAGAGGTTTGGATAGTGAGTTGAGATGAAATGAAAGTTGAAAGTTGAAAATTGAATAAAATATTATTTTTTAATATTATTTTTGTTTTGAGGTTTAAAAAATTTGAAGTATTTATTATATTTCATTTAGGAATTTGAAAAAGTTATAATAATTAAATGAGATGAGTTTAAATGCTTTCTAAATTCAAAGGCCTAACATTGAAAAGTGTTTATATTTAAAGTATTCTACATACAACTCAAAATGCGTAAATGTCGCGTAATCGTTTTGAAAAATAATGAGGTCTATTATTAAAAAATTATTTTTTTCATGTGAGTCTTATGTTTTATTCACTTTTTTCAAAGCGATTACGCGATAGTTGCACAATTCACGATTACAAATATTTTTTCTCTTATATTTCTAGTGTTTGGATATTAAGATGATATGAAATGAAATTAAAGATTTTTCTATCTAAACCAACCTTGAGAGAAATCGAAAGGGATAACAGGTTTGGAGGGTGGGATGAGACACAAAATTCTCATATCATAATTACACATTTTTCAAATCCTCATACAAAATATAATAAACAATTCAATTTTTTCAAATCTCAATTCACATTTTTCAAATCTCAAAACAATAATAATATTAAAACACAATATTTTAAACTCTTAAACAAAATATAAAATTCTCATCTCACCCCCAAATCTGCCATAAAAGAGACAAAAGTTAAGTAAAAGGATGCGTGTGCGTGCATTACTCTCTCTATATATATAGAGAGAAAAATATTTGTAATCATGAATTGTGTAACCGCCGCATAATCGTTTTGGAAAAAGTGAATAAAACATGGAATCCACATAAAAAAAATTAATTTTTTAATAATAAACATCATTTTTTTTCAAAGCGATTACACGACGTTTGTGTACTTAACGATTATATATAAAATTATTCATATATATATATATATATATATATATATAGTTCCCACTAACTACTAACACGAGAATATGAATTTGTACTCCCGTAGTTAGTGGATCGATGTGGTGGAAAACGTATATACCTGGGAACAAAAACTCATGCTGCACTCCGATTTTTTCGGCATCGTATCTTAGCTCATATAAAGTGGTCTCAGTCACTTCCATCGTTTGGTCATTTACTGGTAACAATGGAATCGCTCATTTTTTAACAACGCACAACAAAACACTTTGGAGCATAGTCCGCAAGCGAGCTTCCAAGTTGGGATTTGGGAATGATTCAGAAAGCAACTTCCGCTACGTTTGTACTTAAAGTTGAGATGAGATTAAATGAATTGAGATAGTTTTAGATGAGTTGAATAAAATATTTTTAGAATATTTTTTTAATATTATTATTGTTTTAAGATTTGAAAATGTTGAATTATTTATTATATTTTATGCGAGAATTTAAAAAAATTATAATGATGAGATGAGATAATTTAACATTATTTCTCAATCCAAACGGAGAATTTTGCCTAATATGATAGATATTTTTTTAGAACGAGTCATTTAATTCATTTGATTTTTTATTTATTTATTTTATTTATTCTTATTAAATGAAAGAAATTTTTTTATTGATTATTCATACATCACATATTTAATATGAAAAAAATAAAATAAATAAATTATGTATAATATATGATGTAAAGATATGAATAGAAATTTTATTTAAAAAAAAAGTTAGCTTAATGGATGTTGGAATCAGGTCCTTAATTAATAATTATTTTTCAATATCTAAAATGAGAAATGATACTTGCACTTGTGAGTGTGTAAGCGGTGTACAGTCGTTGTGAAAAAAGTGAATAAATATGAGACTCATATGAAAAGAAATTAATTTTTTAATAGTAGATCTCATTTTTTTTCAAAACGATTGCACGACGTTTATACATCCCATAACTGTATATAATATTTCTTATCTAATATTCCGACTCTGTTGTCTGTTCTTTTGAAGAACCCTATAACGCCAAATTTTGCTAGTAATGATCGTTAAGGAGTTTCCTTGTTTTTCATTTTATCTTTTCGAAGATACCTTTTTCTTCAGATTAGAAGAGAACTTTTATCAAATCTATTCCGTACATTAACACACAGAGAAGATAACTACCACCTCGTATCGTACCAATTTTCAACCGGTTAGAACCAAACTCTCGGCAGCAACATCCATCATCTTGAACGAAAAAGCCCGGGGAAAGAAATGAGGAACTTAACTTGGGTTCTCCTCCATGTTTCTGTAGTTTTCCTCCTTTTCTCTGCATGCTCTTCTTCGTATAGCAGTGACCTCGAGGTGCTATTGAAGTTAAAGTCAGCCATGACGGGACCCAATGTTTCGGGACTGGTGGACTGGCCGGAGAACTCTTCTTCGCCAACAGCCCATTGCTCCTTCTCCGGAGTTTCATGTGACCGTAACTCGCGTGTTGTTTCTCTTAATGTGTCTTATATTCCTCTCTGCGGTTTCATTGCGCCGGAGATTGGGTTGCTGAACAAGCTGGTCAACCTAACCATCGCCGCTGACAATCTCACGGGGAGACTTCCGGTGGAGATAGCCAACCTTACGTCACTCAAGGTCCTCAACATCTCCAACAACCTCTTCATGGGGAACTTCCCAGGAGAATTCTTCCTCGGAATGACGGAGCTGGAGATTCTCGACACTTACAACAATAACTTCTCCGGAACGCTTCCAACGGAGCTCGCGAACTTGAAAAGGATCAAGCATCTTAGTCTCGGCGGCAACTTCTTTTCTGGTCCAATTCCGGATGTTTACTCCGAGATTCAGAGCCTTGAGTACTTGGGCTTGAACGGCAACTCACATACTGGCAAGTTTCCGGCGAGTCTCGGTCGGTTAAGTAATCTCAAAGAAATGTACGTGGGGTACTTTAACGCTTTCGATGGAGGTATTCCGCCGGAGTTGGGATCTCTCAGCTTGCTTCAAGTCCTCGACATGGCGAGCTGTAACCTCACCGGCGAGATTCCAAAGAGTCTGAACCTTCTGAAGAACTTGCAGTTACTGTTTTTACAAATCAACCGCCTCACAGGTTATATACCTCCTGAATTATCTGGTTTGGTTAGCTTGAGATATCTGGATCTTTCGATCAATGAACTCGCTGGGGAGATCCCAGAAAGTTTCTCAACGCTTACAAATATCACGCTAATTAATCTGTTTAAAAACCACCTTCGGGGTCCAATCCCTGCGTATTTTGGTGACCTTCCAAATCTTGAGGTATTTCAGGTATGGGAAAACAACTTCACGTTTGAACTCCCAAAGAACCTGGGCCAGAATGGAAAACTCAAACTCCTTGATGTATCGACGAACCAACTCACCGGCCCGGTTCCTCTGGTTTTGTGTGCGGGAGGTAAGTTGAAGACTCTGATTTTGATGGAAAATTTCTTTTCTGGGGCAATTCCCATGGAGCTCGGCGACTGCAAGTCGTTAACAAGAATCCGAATCGCGAAAAACTTACTCAACGGGACGATCCCGGCTGGGATTTTTAACTTGCCCTCGGTAGAAGTAGTCGAAGTCAGCGATAACTACTTCTCCGGTGAGCTTCCCCCCAAAATCTCAGGGGACGCTCTTGAAACTCTTGTACTTTCCAACAACAGAATTACCGGGAAAATCCCTCCTGCGATCGGGAATCTCAAAAACCTGCGAACTTTATCACTGGAAATGAATAGACTTTCAGGTGAGATTCCTAGTGAACTGTTTGGTTTACCCAATTTGATAAATATCAACATCAGCGCCAACAACCACATTAGCGGCGAGATCCCAACTTCTATCGCCCGCTGCACTTCTCTTAGCTCCATCGATTTCAGCCGAAACAATCTCTTCGGAGAAATTCCAAAAGAGATTGCGAAGTTGATGATGCTCAGCACTCTGAATCTTTCCCACAACCGGATCACCGGCTGCATACCAGAGGAAATGCGCGACATGAGCAGCCTCGTAACCTTGGACCTATCCAATAATGAGTTGGTGGGGAGAGTTCGTAGTGGTTTTGTGATATACGATGACAGTTCATTCGCTGGAAACCCAAATCTGGGTCCCCAAAGCCATTTCTCTTGCCCATCTTCACTCGGTGAGGTTCAGAATTCGAGTCAAACCCACAGTAGGTTTTGTTCTCCGGTGCTCATTGTGTGCATTGCAGTGTTCGTCACTGCTCTGCTATTGGTACCGCCTCGAAGCATACACAGCCACGTAAGTAAAGGCGGTACAGGGATCGTGGAGCGCGGGAAGGCCACGTCAGAACTCACTGACATCCGACGTGGCCTCATTGCTGGCAATGGTGGAACCCATGCTTAATTTCTGGCATTGCCAGAGGTTGAAACCTTAATATCTCTGTTAAACAAACAATTGGGATCAAATGATGCAAGATCCAATAAATGAGAAGCATTTAATTTGGCCTTCGCTGCAATTCGTAGTAGAACATTTTTCTATCATGAAAGCCACTGTTTTTTTTTTTTTTGTTAATTGCAAAATTAGTATCTGAATTTTTATTTTTGTATTTCAAACTCTCAATTTGTTATTTTTTCCAAATTGATACCTACAAATTTAATGGAAGTACTTAATTGTAAGTTTCTTGAAAAGTTGAACACTAAGCATGCACTTCAAATGCTGATTTTGCAATTAACCATTTTTCCTTAAGCATGCACTTCATTAATTTAAATGATTTGAGATCCACGAGTGGGTGAGCTATCTGAAAAACACATCGTTAATCTTAATACAATATTTAAAAAGACAAAAGAAAACTAAAAAGGGCTATGGAACCGTCAAATCGGTCCATACCTATCCCATAATTATTGGACGATTCAGAAGACGGATTGTCTTACCAACAATTTTGAACAATCAATCAAGTAGATTGTCATGGTGTCTACGTCAAAGATCTTGGTCGATTGTTTTGTATTGTATTTTGCAATGGATAGAGGATTGTTGGGGTGAAGACTGGTTTTAGGAGTAGAAAATCAAGGAACTCGTGAGTTCACTCGACTGGCGCTCGATAGTGGGCTCGGGGTGAAACTCAACTCGTGAGTTTGCTCGAGTCTCGCATAACAGTGGGCTCGAGTGAGACACAAACCCTAATTTTCATTTGAGTCATGCTTGACATTTCGCTCGAGCCAATGTTCATTGGTTATTTACTCGAGGCTCGCTTAATACGTCCTCGAGTGAATGACGTATTTTTTGCCATATTAGGGTTTTCAACACCGTTTCTATATATATGTGATATTTTGACTTATTGTATATGATTTTCAGCATATTTTTTAGAGTGAACAGTAGTCAAACGAGTGTATATTGTGTGAGAGAGCAAAAAGTTATATAGATAATGAGTTAAGATAGAGTGATTATAATCTCTTCTGATCAATAAGATTTCTTCAACTCTATAGACGTAGGCAAGTTGCCGAACTATATTGTGTGTAATGTGCACTTGATCGTGCTTGTTTACTTTAGTTGCCATCATTGGTGGGTGTGTGTTTTGGCACAAGAGGCTTGCCTTAAGATGTTGTATGCTCATTTTCCCCAAATGCCTCTCAAGTATTGCGGTTTGCAATTTCGAAATCTTGGCAAATTCGTATTCATGTAATATGAATGCAAGTTCATATGAAACTCGTGATGGAATTCGTATTATCATTGGGGAGATAATAAAATGTCAAGAAAAAACCTTGAATAGAATCAATAGATCCACATTAATGCATCGGAATATCTTGGGATTAAATATATTTTTCAACTGTAAAAATAATAAATTGTACTCTCCAAGGATTAACAAACAGTAATACATGTCAAAATTGAATAATTGAGACAGCGAAAAGTAGATAACCCGAGGCTCACTACTTACCTACCCAATTGAAACTGACTTTCTACCCAATGAAACTTTGGAAAAGTTGATTTGAAGACTTATCCAATAGAATCAATCTCAACCTTAATCTTCGTTATTATTATTATTATTATTTTTACTAATTATGCTGTGATTTTATGGGAAAAAATTTTTTATTCATCATTCTTACCCCACAAACGTGTTTTTATTTTTTATTTTTAATACGTGTGTGATATAACGATGATGAATAGAAAAAACTCTATTAAAATGGTTGTAAGAACAAGTCCAAGATGGATGTTGCATGGACGGGTTGGGGGGCTTCTGGTGGTCGCCAGACGGGTTCAGATGATTTGGAAACGAGTTTAGGTCCTTATGAATAGGTCTTTCTCTCCTTGAATATGAGACTTTTGAGAGTACCTTATCCGAACATGGGTCCAATCCCAACCCGGAATAGTATGTTATTTCTGGGCCTGATTATTCAAGCGGCAATGATCTGACATGGCCCGTGTTTTATAATTTGTTTTTTTTTTTCTTTTGAAATTTAATAAAATATGCTGAATAACAAATCAGTTTAATTATTTTTTAAAAGATGAGTGAAAAATGATACTTGAACTGAAGGAGATTCGTAGCCCATACACATATATTGTTTTTGTTGTTGTTGTTGTTGTTGTTGATCCGCATACTCATATATTGTTAAGGCAATAATTTTCATTTCAAAGTCGAAATCTTGCTATAATTACATTTATATGAGCACATAAGCCAAATAAATTGACACAGAGCTATTAATAGGCTACGCAAACTAGTAAATTATCCCTTTATTGCCTATTGAGAGGTATACTTGTACATTTAAAGTTTTTATGACATAAAGAAGAGGTCAAAGTTGCGCAATGGTACTGAACAAATTCTCGTTAATTTTGGAGAGGTTTGGGTATAAAAATCATTTTAATTTATCAAATCTCATATAATTATTATAATTTTTTTAAATTTTTACACAAAATATAATAAATAATATAATTTTTTTAATTTTAAAATAATAATATTAAAAAATAATATTTTAACAAAATTTTATTCAAATTTTATTTAAATTCATCTTATCACAACTCACTACCCAAACCTCCACTTAATAGCTTACAACTATTTTCTAAGTATTTAAAAGAGTTCGTCTTTGGAACAGCTCATCCGCTAAGAGCAGAATAACAACTCCCAATTATAAATAGACACGTAAAAAAGTGGCCTAAATTTACATTACACACGTACACGCCTGATTAAAACTCATAACAAATGAAAAAGAGAGAGAAAAACCTACCTACAAAATTGAAACCCGAAGGCCTGCGAACAGCCCCTACCCCTTCCCATATCAGAGCTCCATGAACGACGGCAACTATGAGAAATGTTGGCCCACCAGTTCCCCATCTATGTTGGCCCACCAGTTCACAAAATCGTTTGAAGCTTTCAGGTTCTGCTGACATAACAGTTGCAGGCACAACCTCTTGTTGCCGGCCTACATTAGCCAGTTCAGTCACCACCTTCAGTTTATCGAAATTCATGTTTGCTCCACTAGTTATTGCCACAACATTTTTGCCCTTGAGACCATAATACTTGCTGTATGCTTTAGCTCCAACAAGAGCAAGGGCACCTGCTAATTCTAAAATGCTAGTTTTTCCTCTTTAAACATATCCTGCAACATGGGTAACAATATATAAATCTCAATAACTGACACCTACATCTATTATTTTGAGGATTAAGGTTGCGAATGTCAGAGGGGGATCGAGGAGCTAGACGAAGAAGAAATCTGATAAGGAGAGATCTGAGTGTGAGAGGTGTTTCTTTCTGTACAGTGCAGTTCCATTGTAATGTAAATGGGAAGCCTATGTGTCATGAAATTATTGGAGGCCTGTATTTTGGTGGAGGTTATTAAGATTAACTCATTTTAAAACATTTTGTATGGAATAAAAAGTAAATTTCTAAAATTAAAAATAGTTCTTAATAAAATAAAATAAAATAATTATGGCTATGTTTAGATGTCAATATCACCTTAATCCATCTCAAACCAATCATTGATGTGACTTATTACTTTTTAAAATTTATTTCAAAAGTTAAACACATCTCAACTTAATTCTTACATTCAAACACATATTCTAGTCTATTTACATTCAAATATATCTTAATGAGATCTATAAAATATTATTATTTATATATAAACTTAAATTATGAAAAATCATTTTAGCATCCAAATGCAAGCTACGTTAGTTGACTGTAAAATAGAAAATTCTGTAAATTATTTTCTCATCACTTCCTCTACAATAATATGTTATTATTCATCAATTTTTTATTTTTTAAAGTAAAAGATGCATTAAATGTGTTAGGTTTTGGTTTGTTTTTTTAATTATTTTTAATTCATCTCATCTTATTTAATCATTACAATTTTATCAAATTTCTACGTAATAAAATAAATATTATCAACTTTTTTAAATTATAAAATAAAATAATATTAAAAATATATATTTTAATAATATTTTATTAAATTTATAACTTTAATAATACATTTTATCCTGTTAAAACAAACAAGACATGAAAAGGGTACAGTGAAGTACGTGAGCTGTAGGACTGTAGTTGCTTAATTTTTGTTTCATTTAAGAAAAATGAATGGTAAATAAAAAAAGCACAGTATTTGAAAAAGTAAAATGACCTGCTTATCCTTCGTCCGATTCAAAGTGATTTTCCGCCATCTCCCATGTCCCCGAGAGAGTGAGAGGCGAAGAGAGTGTGTAAATGGAGACGAAAAGCCCTCTCCCATGTCCGAACACGGTGACTGTTCGGAGAAACCCTCACCGGAGGGCTAGGCCTACCCCTTCCACAACCGCTCCCCAAATACCCGTCCCATCCTCGTCTTCCTCGACGATAGTCCGAGATATTCCATCATTTCCTATCCAGGACATTCTTTCAATAGAAATCCCCCAGAAGGGCCAAAGCCCTACAAAACCGGACCTCCCGTCCTCATCGTCCTCTTCCACCGATGCTCCAGTCTCCGAGAACCTCAGAGTCTACCTCAGAATTCGGCCCCTTTTGCCGCCCAAGGCCACGGTCCGGAACGGCAGCGCCGGGGAGCAGAACCATAGGTCGAGAGCCAAGAACGCGTGGCCCCAAAACTTAGCAAATAAGGGCTCTGCGAGGGACAAGAACGCTATGAAGAAGAGCGGTGAAGTTTGTCTCACGGTCAATGATTTTCAGTCAGTGACACTATCGCCGCCCTTAGCTTTAAAAGAATCGAAGCGAATCAAGTCTGAGGTTTACGGAGGGTTTTCTCACGTATTTCCGCCCGACTCTTCTCAGGTTTCTTGCTTTTCTAGTCCGTTTGGTTACCATGAAAATGCATTAAAATAAGAAGTATCTGAATATCCAACATGGAATATTCTGATTGAAGTGAACTTTCCGCTTAACTAGTTTGGTTCAGATGCGGAAAAAGTATTAAATTTTATTTCATTAGGATTCTTGTTACTAATTATCACGATCTTTTGGAATTTGTCTCTGATGACAACACAGGGTGATGTGTATGAGAGAATGTTGAAGCCTCTGGTCGAGGATTTTCTCAAGGGCAAAAGCGGAATGCTTGCTGCATCGGGTCCTAGTGGCTCCGGTAAGACTCATACGGTTTTCGGGAGTCCTAGGGAACCTGGTATGGTACCGCTTGCGCTACAACAGATCTTTAAGCAGTCAGGGGGAAATAATTCTGAGACATTCAGGTACGTGGCAATTGTGCAATTACGTCTATAGATATCTACATTCTATTTAAGAGTTCTGAACTTGCCAGAGTCCATTGCATTGTGAATGTGGGGTTTTTGTCTAATTTTTTCCCAGATGTGGTAGCATTATCAGTATATTCGTAGTTCAATGATTCTAATTGTTAACATGTCTGGAGAAAATCAAGGTTGTAAAGAAAGAGACTTCTCGTATCATGTATTTTCAGGTCATTTTCTATATCAATATTTGAAATAACTTCAGAACGAGGAAAAGGAGAGAAGGCATACGATTTGTCACCTGATGGAACTGAATTAAGCATGCAGCAATCAACCATAAAAGGCCTACAAGAGGTTCACAGATATTTCTGTTTTATGTAAACATTGGCTCTTTTGCTGATTTACATTCATATGGATAACTATCTAACATCTATGTTGATGATGGAGATAGAACTTTTGATTGGATGATGGAGATAGAACTAATAGTATGACTTGTCTGTGTATGCAATTGGTGTAAACAGGTTGTTATTTCTGATGCTGGACAGGGAGAGTCTTTAATAGCCCGTGCTATGTTAAAACGTGCCACAGGAATGACTAATGCAAACAGTCAGTCAAGGTGAATGACAACCCAACTAATTTTTTCACTGATATCGTTATTGTATTTTATAGTTGATTTAGATAAGAAATATCAAAATAGTGTTGTGAGTATTAGAGATTTAAATGATCACTATGATCAGTTCCTGTTATGCTTTTTATTTTTTGATACGTAAAGTTCCTGTTATGCTTAGTTGTTATTCAGTTAGATTAGTTAGTAGTTAGATACACACGCAGCAGTTTAGGTAGATATTTGGCTAATCAGTTCTAGAACTAATCACTGACTCTTGTATATATTCAGTTAACTGTTTTATGCAAAGTTTTAAATTTCGTTTCGTACTGGCCGGTACGGCTGAAATATACCATACCGGCCGGTATAGAGAAGGGCCGAGTTTCGTACTGGTCAGAATTTCGGCCTGTACTGGCCGATATTTTGGATTTCGGCCTTTACTTTTTTTTTTTTTTTTTTCCATTTCTTCCTCATTTTTGGACTCCTAATTCAGACCAGACTATTTAGAGTTATGTTACCCATAAGCCTCACTCCCTGCACACTCACTTAAAAACATGTCATTTTACCTTTGTATCCTATTTTACTTACAAACATATCTGGAATCATTTTCATTACGTGGGTAAAAGAGTAAAATGATATTTTTAAGTGGGTGTGCAGGGTGTGAGGCTTATGTCTATAATTTTTTGACTATTTATAATTTATATATAATTTATTTATATATAGACTATTATTTTAGAATATAATTTATATATATATTTACATATATAACTTATTCATATATAGACTATTCCAAAATGGTACCGGTATCGAAATATCTCGTTTCAATGCCTCGACTGAAACGCTATTCAAAACATTGGTTTTATGCTCTCCCCTTCTTTTAAAATCTTGCAGCCGGTCGCAGTGTATCATTAACATTAACAGCGTTGCGAACAAGGTTGATGAAGTCGGTAACAATGCTGTCTTAACCATTGTTGACCTTGCTGGAGCTGAAAGAGAAAAAAGGACTGGGAATCAGGTACTTTTCGTTTAAAATAAGCAGATTTATTTTTATAAAAGTAGTAGTTGCAAATTGTTGAAATATTTGCGGGTTGATTCTGATATCTGGTTGTATGATTATCTATATTAAGAAAGTAATTAGGAAAAGATGCTTTTTGATTAATTATCTTAGTAAAATAATACAAGGGTATATATACTATTTATAGGGCCAAAAGAAATATCTACAGTTAGTTACATTCTAAACACATGTTGGAACTAAGTCTAACTAGAAAATATAAGCAAGTAAAAAACTTTGAATGATACATCAATTAGAAACTTTAATACTTCCCCTCAAAATGGAGTGTAAATGGAATGAACTCCCATCTTGCATATCAAAGTAATAAACTGTGATACCCCATGTGATAAAGATAAGGGTAGGTGGTGTATGAGATTTCACATTGCTTGAGGAATAAAAATTCTTGCTCTTTATAAGGTTTCAATTGTATCATTGACTAGTCATTTTGAAGTATAAGCCATGTGGTTTGGGCATTCCATTGGGGCGTTAAATAAACTGTTGACTACCTAAATCCTTAGTGAGAACATCAACAAGCTGATGTTGGGAAGCAACATGAAATGTCTTGATAACTCCAACTTGAAGCTTGTCTTGTACAAAATGGCAATCAAACTCATTGTGTTTTGTATGCACATGAAAAACAAAATTTGCAGCAATGTGTAGAGCAGTTGTATTATCACAAAACAGATGAGCACTGTCAGTATGAGAAACCCGAAAATCTGAAAGTAAAGTGAGAGGCCAAACAATTTCACAAGTGGTGAAGAACGATAAATTGTTTGTTGTTTCTTGGATTTCCAAGAAACCAATGAATCTCCAAGAAAAATACAATAACCAGTGATAGATCTTCGAGTATCAGGACATGAACCCCAATCAGAATTTGTAAAAGTTTTAATCTGAAGACAAGTGTTAGCTGGAAAGAACAGACCATGACCTGGAGTAGATTTTACACACTACAAAATGTGATAGGCTGCTTGCAAATGAGGCTGACGTGGCTTATCTATATATTGACTAAGGCCCCGTTTGGATAGTGAGAGTGTTTCATCTTATCTCATCATTACAACTTTCTCAAATTCCCACACAAAATATAATAAACAATTCAACTTTTTCAAATATCAAAACAATAATAATATTAAAAAATAATATTCTAATAATATTTTATTCAACTTTCATCTAAAACCATCTCATCTCATCTCATCTCATCTCACTATTCAAACCGCACCTAAGCCTATGTACATAAAAAGTAAGGCCAAGTCTTGTAATTGTAAGATATAAAAGTCTACCAATAAGTCTTTGAAAAACTGTAGGATCCTCCTATAAATCACCGCCGTCTCGACTAAGTTTCTAATTCGGCTCCATAGGAAAGGATGTTGGTTTAGCACCAAGAAACCCAGCATCTTGAAGTATTTCAAGTGCATATTTTCGTTGGCATAAAGAAATATCTTGAGCAGATCGAGCAACTTCCAAACCAAGGAAGTATTTAAGCTGTCCAAGATCCTTCAACTTGAATTTTGTGTCCAACAACAATTTCAATTGATCAACAGAATTTAAATCATTACTGGTAATCAAGATATCATCAACATACACAAGAAGAGCAATAAAAGAATCACCATTGGAATGTGTAAAAAGTGAATAATCAGCTCTGGATTGAGTAAAACCAAGCTCAAGAAGTGTAGTGGAAAACTTGGAAAACTATTGACGTGATGCCTGCTTCAAGCCATAAAGAGACTTGTTTAGTTTGCACACCTTAAACTCCCTCTTAGTATGAAAACCAGGAGGTAAAGTCATGTAGACTTCCTCTAGCAAATCACCATGTAAAAAAGCGTTATTCACATCAAGTTGTATAAAAAACCAATTATGAAACAGTTATAGCAAGTAGTGTGCTAACAATAACCATTTTTGCCACAGGTGAAAAAGTTTCAAAATAGTCCAAACGTTCACGTTGGGTATAACTATTAGCAACTAATCTCGCCCTGTATCGTTCAATAGAACCATCAGCTCTATATTTGATTTTATAGACTCACTTACATCCAATGGGTTGTTTTCCTGAGGGTAGGGAGGTAACAATCTAGGTATTATTGGGTTTCTAGAGCTGCAATCTCACCAGCCATAGCATTTCTCTAATGAGAGTGCTTGACTGCTTGATGATAGAACTCGGGCTCAATATCAGTAGTAATTGCTAAAGCAAAATATCTATGTTTAGGAGATAAACGATGATAAGAAACAAAATGATTAAGAGCATATTGATTACCTGCTGAAACAGAAACAAAACCTGTGGAATTTGATGCAGAGTGTGTAGTAAAAGAGTTACAATAATAATGTTGCAAATAACCAGGAGCTCTTTGGATTCGAGATGATTTACAGACTGGTAAGGAAACTGTATGGGAATTTGTGGATGAATAATCTGTATGTGAATTGGGAGATGAAGGATTTTGAGTTGTAGATGAGGTTGTGTTTATGGCTGTATTTGCAAAAGAAAAAACTCCAAGGATAGGAGGACAGGGTAAAGTGACTGTTGAAGGCACAATAAACATTTTAGATGTTGATGATTGACTTGGAAATGGCAATGGAATATGGGTGATTGCACTGAAGTGGATTTAGATGGACACACAAAAGGTAAGGAAAGAGAAACTTTGTAAGGGAAGACATGCTCATGAAAGACAACATGTCTTAAGTAAAGGTGACTTTTGTAGCAAGATCTAAGAGTTTGTAATCTTTTATACCAAAGGGATAACTAAGAAAAATACACTGTCGTGCTCTAGGATCAAACTTAGACCGAGATTTGAGTAAAGAAGATGCAAAACGAAGACACCCAAAAGTAATGACCCAATGTAGGAGGGGACTAGGAGGGGAATGAAAAAGCAACTCACAAGGAGATTTATGACTCAATGTAGGGGTTGGTAATATGTTTATGATGTGAGTGGCTGTCAAAATGGCATCACCCCAAAATGGAAGAGGTAGATGGGATTAAAACATTAAGGTCCGAGCTGTGTTTAAGAGATGTTGGTGTTTATGCTCAACAACAGAGTTCTGTTGAGGAGTTTCAACACAACTAAGCTGATGTAGGACACATTTGGAATTCAGAAAAGATGATAATGAAAATTTAGTACCATGATTAGTCCGAATTTTCTTGATTTTGGTATGGAATTGGGTTTTGATTAACTTGAAGAATTGAGAAATTATAACTGAAACTTCAGATTTGCATCGTAAAAGATATACCCATGTGGCCAGTGTATAGTCATCAACAACAGTTAAAAAATATTTGTGACCTTCAACAGTGGGAATAGAGAAAGGTCCCCAAACATCACAGTGAATGAGATCAAAAGGAAACTTAGAAAAATGAGGATTATTGGGAAAAGGCAGCTTCTTTTGTTTGGCCAAAGGACAGACAAAACATGGAAGATGAGATCAAAGACTGAGATTTATGTAAATCATTGAGGAAAGAGCCTGATTGTTGCAGTACATAGAGTCTGCCTTCTGTCTACCCACTCCAATTAGCTTCCAGTGAGTCAGGTCCTGTATGAAAACAAGATTAGAAAGAAAGAACAAGCAGCAAGTTAGAGACGAAGTTAACTTGCTAATAGAGATTAAATCAATGTTTTGAATACCGTACCGGTCAAAGCACTGGAACGAAATATTTCGGTATCGGTACCATTTCGTTTACTGTTTTGGGATAATCAATATATGAATAAATTATATATATAAATATATATAAAAATTATATTCCAAAATAATAGTCTATATATGAATAAATTATATATAAATACATATATATATAAATTATAAATAGTCTAGTCTGAATTGGAGGTCAAAAAATAAGCTTGTAATTTGAAAAAATAAAAAAAATAAATAAATTAAAGGCCGAAATATAGGCCGGTACGAAACATATATGATACCTGTACCGGCCACTAGGCCGGTACGGCAAATACAGGCCGGTACGGTACGAGATTAAAAACAATGGATTAAATTGAAAGAAAAGGCTAGAACACAAAGAACATCTCTAAGAATGAGAGTGTTAGAAATATGGACAGTGCCAATGTGTGTGACAGAGACACATGGGCCATTCGGAAGTTTGACTGTAGTGTTTATGATTAAAGTAAAAGAAGAAAAAAATGAAGTAGAAGGGTCCATATGATCTGTGGCTCCCGAATCAAGTATCCACGAAAGAGAATCAAGATTAGTAGTATTAATGCTAGTAGAGGAAAAAATTGAGGGAATGTGTGATTTGGGTTATGAGAAAAGGAAAATATACCAGCAAATGGGGAGGAAACAGAAGCGACTGCATTAGCAGTGTGTTGTGGAACATCAGAGGAAGAAACAGAGTTGGATGGTTGGAGCAAGGCCAATAGTTGCTGATATTGAGACTCAGTCAAAGAAATGGGAGATGCAACCGAAGAAGTGTTGTCAGAGACAACCTGATTTGCCATGGACTGCTACCTTGGCTTGAACCTATATCTCGGTGGAAATCCATGGAGCTTGAAGCACTTCTCAACAACATGACCAGTGGCTCCACAATGTTTACATACTGGACATTCTTTCTTGGACATGGATCTTGCAGGACAAGCAGTATCAACTTTTACGGCAAAAACATGATTCTTAGATGAGGAAATAGGGAGGATCGAAATCTCATGCTGTTGCTCTTCTTGTAAAACAAGGCTGAAAACCTTGTTAAGAGGAGGCAAAGGCTCCATTAAAAGGATCTGAGCCCTAATATAAAAATAGGACTCATTTAAACCAACAAGGAATGAATAATTCATTCCTGTTGAACATATGTGTTTAGGGTATGAACAGCCCCACAAGAACAAGCCGATCCAATTGATTAATTCATCCCAGAGTGCCTTCAGCCTTGTAAAATAGGCACTAACATACAATTAATTGCCCTCGAGAAAGAACAAAGATCGATTGTTGTAATTGAAAAATGCGAGGACCATTCTTTTGGGAGAATCGTTCCTTTAAGTCATTCCAGATCTCATATGTTGTGTTGATATAAAGGATGCTAGCAGAAATTTCAGACGAAATTGAGTTGAGAGTCCAGGATATTACCATATTGTTGCAGCTCATCCACGAAGCAAGCATCGGATTTGAAGGCTTGAGGATGGTTCCATCAACAAACGCTAATTTGTTTTTTGCAGACAAGGCCATTTGCATCGATCGAGACCCAGTATGATAATTGTCAACAATAAGTGGCTAGGTGACGAGAACGATGCCAGGACTATCGCCTAGGTGAAGGAAGAATGGGCTAGCTGGTTCTTCCATCAAAGAGGAATAATGTGTCGGTGCCGTGAGGGAGAGAAAGAAACGTGGAGAAGGTCTTAGAAATCTGATACCATATTAAGAAAGTAATTAGGAAAAGATACTTATTGATTAATTACCTCAGTAAAATAATTCAAGGGTAAATATACTGTTTATAGAGCCAAAAGAAATATCTACAAACACACATTGGAACTAAGTCTAACTAGAAAATATAAGCAAGTCAAAAACTTTTAATGATACATCAATTAAAAACTTTAATAATCTACCTGACTGCTTATTTAATAATCTACATCAATTACAAATAACCTTGGTAATTTGTTGTTTCTCACAATAAAACTGGATACTATCTAAGATTTGAAGCTCAGAAGGGGCTCTATATGTTTTCGTTAAAGGTAATAGTCTCTTGGAGCTGGGATGAAATTTTAATTCGGGATACAGTTCTAAATTTCTTTCATGTTAGACATGTAATGTTCTAGGGAAGCATTGGAACTCTAGGCAATAATTGGAATCATTTTCTCCTTTTTTCTCCAAATTTTCCAGTACTATTACCAGATTATCAGAAATATAAGGTTAAACTACAATATAAGATTTAAAAGAACATCTTTGGAATGAGACTTTAGGGATTCATGATAAGATTGCATGAAGTTATCTTAAGCATTGAAGGGTAAATGTCATATGTATAGTGTTGCGACCTTGGTCGGGCATATCTGATCTTAACTTGGTCTGACAATTTTCAGGGGGCAAGATTGCTTGAAAGTAATTTTATCAACAATACATCAATGGTTTTCGGCCTGTGTCTAAGAGTATGTATCCTCAATTTGGTTCATGGATCTCATAGTCATTCATGCTATATCTTTGTAATTATCCTTAGTTGCTATATTTGCTTAGCATTTAATCATTGATTGTTTCACTTTATCGATTGAATACATTTTATTCCTTCCATTCTTTATCAATCTCCATTCTTCCGTGCGCACGTGATATAGTTCCTTTCTTTTTTTACAGTCACTGTTGGAGCACCAAAAGAACCCCAAGAAGCCATTGCAGAAGCACTTCCAGAACTCATTGGTAATGATTCTTGTAATGATTTCAGATGTTACTTTTATTAATGCATTTTAGCTTACAATCCTTTTTTTCAATACATCTCCATTCAAGGGTTTCTTGTTGGCAAGGAAATATTGCTACACAGTCTTCTAATCTTTTGGTCTTTTCACTCTTGGATTGATTAACACATTCTCATCGAATCAAATATAAGCTACAATTGCTACTTCTTTCCCTAACAGTTGACCAAATACCTGCGAGATTATTTGGAAGGAAAGAAGCGGATGACACTGGTATGTAGGTTGTGGGTAATGGTGCTTTCTGTTTGATGAGATCTTTCATGGCCAATTTAGTAATCTGAAATTAGCTTTCACTCCACTTTTCTCCAACAAGCTTCTGAAAAAACCTCATGCATTTTTTTTTTTTTTTGCACTTGCAGATTTTAACAGTTAGAGCCGGAGCAGAAGACTATCTTGATACATCCTACTTGCTAAAACAAGCTTCACCATATATGAAAATCAAGTAAAATAATATAGCAGTACACGTATTCTTTTTCCAGAAATCTGATTATACTTCCAAGTTTCTTAGTATTTGTCTTGTAATGTTAATAATTTTAGGTTCAATAATGTTGAGGAGTCTTCCATCAAGAATGGTAACAAGAGGCATGTCCAAGCATTGCCTAGAGTTGAGCAGCCCAAAAGAATGAAACTTAGTGGCCTTGAAGCCCACGTGGTATTTTATTCATCCTTTTTGGAGTCCTAATTGTTTCCCTTTTAGAGTTCTAATTCTATGCATACCACTAACATCGGTTAATTTTTTTCCTCCCTGCATTTAGGCGTGCCTACTGCCTTGTGTAATTTGTCAAGTCCATTTCTTTGCATGGGGTTCATAAGATCTAACGTAGGTTCAGTGAGGATTGGATTTTACTCTGGCTTCCAAGTCTCATGGGTACTGTTTTTGAAGTTTAGGCTTTTCTTTTGATATCAACATAAAGAACCTAGAATGGGATGTAATATATTTTTCTTGATAGGTTTGGTGAAAGGCCGATAATTTACCTGATCTATATGGTCACGGGTCTGAGTTTTAATGGGTAAAAAGATATGTTGCATTTGCAGTGTCTTTGGGATTCCTCATCATTAAAAAAATATTGCAAAACCTGTTGAGTAATGCCTTTTTGCTTCGCTTATAGCTTTAGAAGTGAGGAATACAGCATGCATGGGAGAAAACCTCCCTTATGATTTAATAGAGTTTTTCTTTTTGAAACTCTTGTACATTCCAATTTGTTCTTGCAATTTGGAACTCGTTTCTCTCTGACTTCATACTTGCCATTTAAATCTGTTGGATTACAAAGCAACATACACAAGAAAGTTGTTCAATATTGGTACTAAAGTATGATATGCAGTACTCTTCCCCAAACTTAAAATATGTTCAAACACTGAGGACACAACACTTTTCTACCAACATCTGATACTTGTTTAGATGGCTTGTAAATTACTCCTTCTATCACGTGTAAAAAGTGCCCAATGAAAGATTTAGGCCTGGTTTGGATAGTGAGTTGAGATTAGATGAGTTGAGATGGTTTGTGAATAGTAGTGAAATAGTTTGAGTTAAGATGTTTTATGGGGTTTTGAGAAATGAGAGAGAAAAAGTTAAATAAAAATATTATAAAGTTAAAATATTGTTAGAATATAATTTTTTAATATAATTTTTGTTTTGTGATTTGAAAAAGTTGAATTGTTATTTGTGTTTTATTTAGAAGTTTGAGAAAGTTGTAATAATTAGGTAATGATTAGATGAAAAAGTTGAAAATTTGAAATTGAAAAGTGTTTGTATTTGTGGTGTTTGGATATTGATATGAGACGGGATGACATAAGATGGAAGCATCTCTCTATCAAAACCAGGCTGTACTTCTTTCATGTACCGTTACATAGTTGTGTTTTATTAATGATTTCTTTTCTTACTATCTACGGTCCTGTAGACAAATAAACACTCAAACATGTTTTTTTCCCTAGGCTCCTTTAAACATATATATTAATGGTTAATACTAACACAGCATGTGCAAGTATCTAAATTTATAGTAGTTGCTGGGCAACATCCTATGTTTTCATGAAACGTGAAACTCATGTCCTGTTCCACATAATGGCTGAAAATGGATTTCCTTGATCATCATATCTGCTGTTGGATGTGATTCCTGAGATCCAGTTGTTGGTCATACTTTTCAGATTGTTATTATGAATATTTCTGTGATTTTAGGCTTACATTTATCATCATTTGTACTTTGATTTGATTTCAGCCTGAAGAAGGAAAGCGCATTAGAGAGGAACAAGGGCTTTCTGAGGAAGGTTGTAGAAAATGCATTAATTTCGTGGTTCTCATTTTGTTATAGTTATTTGACTTGCATTTTTTTCTGGTTTATCTTTAGAATATCTGGTATATTTGCTTCTTTTCAGAGGCCTCTCAAATTTTCAGATTGGATGTTAATGAAAATGCAACCAGAAAGTCGGACTGTCCCGGCTTGGCAGAGAAAGAGAGAAACAATCAGATCATGCAGAATTTCACTAAAGCTATATGGAACGTCTTGAAGCAATATAACCAAAAGCTCAAGGTATTAATTCATTAATAGTAAGTTTTGGTTAAACATTTTTTTTTTCTTGTAGATGACCCGTGTACTTGGGCTTTTGCCTATTCCTACGATCTATAAAATCTTATTTACCGATCAAAAAAAAAAATTTTGGTTAAACATTTTCATTCTGTACATGCCAGATCAAGAATTAGTAACTGCATCCAATCGCCATGAATGTCTTGAAGTTTTGATATCTCTATCAATGCAATTTCATCAGTCAACTGCCTGGCACAATCTATTCCAAATTTCTGGTTCTGATCAGGTGGCAGAGAGTGAAATCCAGAGTCTCAAAGAAAACCTTACAAATGAAAAGACTAGAAGTCTTGAGCTGGGAAAAGAGCTGGAGGATTTGAAGTCCTACTGTACTTGTTCCAAGGGACTTCATGGTGATGCCTCGGTTAAAATATGCACAATTTCAGAATCCATTGTAGAATTAAATGGATCTAATAATGTTGAAGAGGTTTGCATTACCCTCTCCCCACCCCCATCTCTCCTTTTAACGTGCTGTTTAATTTTCTTTTGCATATTTTCCTGGAACTACTCACTTTCGTGTTTTGCTTATGATATCCATGTAGTTATTCTCTGATAAAATAATCTATACTTAATGTTGATGTTCAGAAAGATGTGGACCTTCATTCTTCCAGCCTCAGGGCATCTAATTGCAATGACACTCTTGGAAAGTGTGACTCCTGTCCAAGACAGGATAAATATGTGTTCTCACAGGTATAAAGATATCTGCAATTATTTTGTTCAATCTATTTTCATCAAGTCCCGGCCCTGGTCTTATATGATCCTAAACTATCTCATGTGGATCTGGGAGTTAATAATTATTCGTTCGCTTGGGATACGCCTATTTGCTTGCTTTAATAAAATCTCTTATTACTTGTAAAAAAAAGTTATTCGTACATTTTGTTACATGTTTCTTTTGATCTCTCAAATATGGTTTCTATTTCCTTTCTTTTTAGTGCTTTTGGCAATATAACAGTATTTGGATTGTATTTCAAGGAAAAAGGTGGAAACTTTTCCTTAAAGTTGAGTGGATTCGACTGTGTTGACAATAAGCAAGAATCTGATGCCACTGTAAGGAAGTGTCACCTTATATTTTTTTAGTGGTGTCTCCTTTTGTGAAATCCTTTGACATCGTGGAAACTTTTTCTCGAGTTTTCAGGAGAGTAGTTCTGATGTTGACATAGGAAATGCTTCACGCTTTTGTGTTGAAAACTGTAACCAGCAGAATTATCAGGTATGACTGTTGAAATTGGGAACTTCTTATATTAGGAAAGAAAGAACATGTATTTACTCTTATGTGTGTTGAGAATAGCTGGGGATATAACATATTTTTGACATTATGTAATCAGGTAGGTGATATCTATCCCAGGAATGGGCACGACACGGGGGATTTAAATGAGTCTAAATCTTTGGGAGTCAAATATAATTATCCAGATGCTGATGCAACAGGTTTGATTCAAAAAGTTTGTTTTTTGTATGCATATTGTGCTATAATGACTACTTGTTCTATGATATGGAAACCATTGGTAGTTAGATGCTTGAATTCTTTTGAATAGTTTATAGAATCTAGATACCCAATGTGTCCTTCAGAACTGGTAGATGTAGGAGATCTTGTTGTTAGCAATTTGGCCTTGTTTGGATTCAAGACTTATCTCAACTCATCATTACAACTTTCTCAAATTCTCACACAAAATATAATAAACAATTCAACTTTTTCAAATCCCAAAACAATAATAATATTAAAAATAATATTCTTACAATATTTATTCAACTCATTTAAAACCATCTCAACTCATTTTTGAATCCAAACGAGGCCTTAATGTATCTTTTGTGATTTTTGCATATGAAGATAGTTCTAATGGGCTTTGTTTAGAAGGTAGCCCTAGTTAATCCGAAGGGATTTGGATCCCAATAATCCCAATAGTATGGTCTATGATTAATGTCATTCTTCCTTATCTACTAGTATATTTTTCAGCCTGGTTTCTATCTGTAAGTAACAAGTTCAAGGCTTTCAGAGCTTGCTATCAGCTGTTCTCGGTCACATGGCATAGTTAGAGATGACAGCTGTTCATCCGTGGAGCTGGACCAACTTCTTACCAAGGAGGATAAGGTTAAATTCTCTTTCATGACTTATTCTTTGATCTGAAGTGGTGTTTTTTCCTCAGGTTTTATGTCAAATGTGTGTTTTTTCTGCTTTGATGGCTAGTTTGTAATGTTTCTTCAAGTACGATATCCAGCTAAACATATGAAAAAATACTACTCTGTCATTACATACATATATCTTGCATTACCCATATTCAATTGCCTATACTGCTTCTCATTAGTCTTTTTACCCAAATAACAGCATACGTTGTGACCTGAGGAACTTGGTGCTTGCATTAAAAGCAGAAGAGCAAGGCTACCAAGCTGGGACCTGAATTGGCTTTGCCACTATCCCTAAAATGAATTACTTTGAGCTTGTAGAAACACGCACACATCTGATTATTTTGGTCATTGTCAGGTCATCCCCATGGACTTTAAAACTTTATTTACTACTAAAAATTGAGGTATAAATTGATTAAAAGATAATTCAACACTTCTAGAACTGAAGAAGTTATCTTGGCGGTGAGCTGTATAAACCAGATGTTCTTGTTTCGAAGCTCCGGATTCGCACTCTTAGGGCCATTGGACTGGGGAATTTCCTCTTGAATTATCCGAGGTGCAATTGTGGGAAACTTCTTACTAAGGGCCTGTGCACCATCGGGATTAGTTGGGACTTTGTTCAGGACACCCGGTGCCAATCAAAAGAAAAAAAAGAACTGAAGAAGTTATTGGTCCATTAATAGAACTTGTATATATATATATTTTCTTGTGAATTGAAAATCATTCTTGGGCAACTTTGTACCTTTAGATGCATGCATACAGAGTAAAAAGTGGTTTCATGGTTCTTTTTCTTCTTTGGATAATTTTTTAGGAATCTTGGGATTTGCCACCATCACCTAAGGAAGATGCTGCATTTACCCAAGCATGCAGTGATCTTGATGTGCTGGATAGTGTACCTATATCTGGTACTCCCTATAGAGACTTGAATTTGGAGAAATTAAGCAGGTCAGTGGGTTGTCGTTTCATTTTCAAAGTGTTTGGCTGCACACACTGTCTTCCTTAATCTCAATGCTGATGACACAGCGTCTCACAATTAATCAGGAAACCTTTGCTTGCATCCTCGATATGGCCAAGGGACTGCAGTGCACTGGATGTTGAAGATGGGATTTTGGAGCCAGTGGTAAGTTGTTTGTGTGTTTCACTGTTCTTTGCTACTTTTATGCATATACAATCACTTAAAATTTGAAAATGTTTTGTGATCTCTCTGAGATGATCATGGGAATGCCAACACATTTTTCTCATTTGTTAAGTGAAAAATAATTTTATATGGATAATATGATGCAAGGCTTTATATAAAATTTGATCTGCTCTCTTTTCTTCTCTTTGTCTTTTATAGGATTTGTTGGATCCACCTCAATCACAAAAGGAAAAGGTTACATTTACCAAAGAATGCGATGCTGATGATGTGCCAAATATTGAACCAAGAGTTGATTCTTCCAGAAAACTCGAGAAACCAAAAAGGTAACCGGGGTTGCCTTCCATATTTGAACTTGACATGTCACAATGTGTCTTGCCTTGGAGCTTGTTGAGGCTATTAAGTTTACATTTTTTTTCAAGGTGGATCTCTATCTTTGTTCCTGAATCTATTTGCATTTTATTGCCAAAAATTAGGAGACTTTTGCCTGCATCATCCATATTGGTGAGGGATTTCAGTGCATTGGGCATTGAAGATGATGTTGAGAAACCAAAGGTAAATTTGACAATTCTGCTATTTTCTTTTTGGTTTGCTATAGCCTATTCCTGTCTGAGGCACTAAAGGAAACAAAATATTCTAAGTTTCGAGGTTAATTTGATAAATCAAGTTTTTACCTCAATTCACTGACGTGGAATTAGGAACCAAAACAATGTTTTTTTAACACCCAAGTAGTGAAGTAGGAGGAACTCTTCATAAGGTGGGAATGGGCACACTACAAAAATAGCCTTGCGGCTTCATTTTGGCCTCCGATTTACAGACAATATTAGCTAAAGAAATAAGAAAAGGACAAGTATTTAAGGATTTTTTTACAAGTATTATAGGAAATATTATTGTATATTTCTATTAAATCATATGCAGAGCAATAGAGCTGGAAGGAAACTGGCTATGGATGAAAGAAAAACAACTCACGGTAGGATCGCTCTCCTGCGCTTACTTAAGATCAATCCTCCCCCGTAATATAGCAACGCTGTTTTACAAGCTGGAGTAAAAAACAGCTCTTTTTTTTTTTTCTTTTCTTTCTGTTTGGTGTATAGTTGGGACTTTGCGGCAGCTCTAAATTAAGGAGTCTGGTACTTGTAACAGTCACCATTGTTGTTCCAAATAGAAAGCTTTTACATAATATGTTTGAACTCTCAAGTCGTTTATTCTGTCCGACTTGTGTGCACCTCCGTGACTAAAATGTTCGTGATTCCATTGTTTAGGTTTTATAGACTTGGGAGATTCCTTTGTCCTCTCAATTGTTTGTAGTCTCTAGCGCATGGCTCGGTCGAAACTCTGCCTTAAGAATTTTTAATAAAAAAAAAATGCAGTGTTTTTGGGCTACACCGACAGTTTAGGACAGTTGTGGGGTTTGATCGGTAGTATTGCGTTGTCTGAGCATAGGCACAAGTACAACAAACAGTTCCTATGTCCCACGCCAATTTATTCTTTATTCTTGGTCGGTACTGGCCCATGCTATTAGCCTATTTATATAGATTAAGAAGTCGGGTCACTTAAAGCTGGCAGTGGTAGATACTAGATGAGGCGGGGGGTTGTTTAGACTTTAGATGCATCTACAAAACTACGACACTGAGCTAAAGGTTGCCTGGGGGAAGACTGAGATGGGGGTCATCTCGCAACTTGAGTCTTTGAGGTTGCCACGATCCTATGGGCTAGCCCAAATTGGTGAAATCGGCTCGCCCTGGGAGTGGTGTACACTTGGGTTTATCTCAATCTTTGTGTCTCACTGTCGTGCACAAGGCCCTACATTGTGGCTGATCACGATGGACTTACTACCAGCTGCCCATTGTTGTTATATTTGTAGCCTCCCATTGGGTTTGCCACCAAAAAATAAAATATTACATCACTATCTCGTTATCTATTCTCATTTTATTGCGTTGGTATTTTTTATCAATCAAGAAATCATTTTTTATTTCTTAAAAACATAAGTTTAAGATTTGTTAAACTGTCACCTAAATCAATACAGTAAGATAATAATAAAATAAAGGTATAGTTATAGCATTTATAAGAAAGAATTGTGAAAAAGAAAGACACTATTTTAGTTGAGTTGAACAAGTCGTAATTAAGGGTTTGTTTAGAATTTGGAAAATACTAAGATGAACTCAGTTTAGTTTAATTTTAAATTGAGTTTAACATTTAAACACTCAATTTCTAAATTACTAATATCATTCAATTCAAAATTTATTTACACGTGTGGCTTACAATTTTTTTCAATTCAAAATTTTACTGGAAATAAATGTAAAAAAAATTAATCTTTATTAATGAGACTTACTTTTTTTTATAAAGAATTTATATGAAACTTAAAACTTGCAATTAGCCTTGCTATTTGCGTTAGATTCATTGGATGTGAAAGTTGTAGCGCGTTTGCTGGTGCTATGGGGAGACCTGACCTTACGTTGCGTGGACCACATAAACGTTCAGTGAAGTGGGTCATAAATACCTTTCTGTAAACTTTACATTATATTCTAAGCCCGCCATATGCTTTCGACTTTGGACTGATGGAAGAGATTATGTCTGCTTTCAACGTCCCAATCCCAACTGATTAGCTCAACCTTTTTGTTCTTATCCCTTTATTTTTCATCCTGCCATCAGTAACTTTATCATGTCTTGTCAGAACGTTGTGAGCTCATTTTTTCCTAATCATTTCAAATTATGTTTTTAGACACTTTTAAAAGCACTGGCCACAGAGCAACAACTTCGCCCTCGCTCAAATTGTGTTTTCTTTTTCTGTCGGCCGGACATTAATAATAAAGTGCTATAATGTAACAGAATGGCAGACCAAACCCAACAAAAAGAAATCTGTATCGACCATAGTAAAGAGAAAAGATAAATAATACATTAACAAAAGGAAATATGAGATTCATTAAAAAAAAATTAATTTTTTAATTATGAACTTCATTCTTTTTTAAAAAAAGTACATAATATTTATAAAACTCATGACTATATATAACATTACTCGTTACGTATACAACACTGAAATTCTCAACTTTATGGTAACAAGATTTTTACCTCATGGTGCGTGTGGACATATGCACTGCCCTAGCGACAACATTCCCAACATTATCTAGCACGTGAAATGTAGCTAGTCACATGTTATGCGCATTCCGCAAGAATAAATTAAAAACATTATATATAATCAAGTATTTTTACCTAACCAATTGTTGGAATACACACATATATATAGACCTTAATTTTATCGTGCTGCAAAAATTAATTTTCCATGGAGTTGTAAAGAGCACAGTCAATAAAAAAGATGTTGATCGATTCTCACTACAATGGGTGATAACATAAATCTCATGTTTACATTAAACTCTATTATTTCTCAACGATATATTATCCAATTCTACTACGTACAACCGCCCATATGGAACCGTTGCGTAATCGGGTGACACGTAAGCATCTGACAAAAAATATTAAAAAAACATAGAAACCGAGAAGATCATCAGAGTATAATTCATGTAATTGCATAGAAGAAATGAAATCAGAGTAAAAGAAATTAGAAAAAATAAATAAATAAAAACATTGTTGATGTCGTGTTTTGCGGCCCTAGCAACTTCACCGTTCCCCTGGTTCACCTACAAGGATGGAAAAGATAGGGGCTCAGGGTGGTGAGGGTTACCTCTGATGCCTAAGTTAGTGTCAATCTTAAGGACTACTTTTCTGGAGAGGAAGAATACTCATTATTCTCCCTGCCCCTGGCACTGGGACATGAGTATATATACCTAGTTGTGGTGGTCCCAATACCTGTCAGCGGTAGCGTGTTGGCGTATTGGGGAGGCCCTGGTGGCGAGAGATCCCCTATCAAGCTGATCATGGTCGTGCCACTTCGTACTCGGATTGTACTGTCCTCTTTCATTCTACCAAGCGACATGCCTGCCATGCTTGATCATGGCCACCTTGATGAGTCTACGCCCACGCTTGTCGTGGCATGTCAATCTCGTTAGTCATTAAATGTGACGTGTCTTTGTCCTGGCATGCCCTTTCTCGCGATCTGTCCTGCCGTTGGTTATCTGGGGGTGACAGTGGCCGCCTCTGACCTTGCGTGCGTGGTTTGTCGGCCATTAAAGGTATTGGGTCTTCTAGCTTGGAAGGCTCACACTTTGTGCATGCAACGTTGTCGTTCCTCCTTGTGTCTCCTAGGTCGAGCCCGCCCCTCGGACCTGGCCCATCCTATCCCTTATCCTGGTTTCCTATTGCTGGGTTGCTCGTGGGCCAGACCCTCGCATATCGGCCCTCTGTGGGAGGAGCAACCTTTCTCATAGTACCTCGCGAATTCGCACCACCACATGTGGTGAGAATTCAAAGAGTTTTCGCTGCTTTCTTCAAATCGATCTTTCCTTGCACTCGCCCGACACCTTGCAATGGTTTGGTTGCCTCCATAATGGCTTGCAAGCGCCTTGGGATCTTCCCATCCTTTCGTTCTCGACGATTTTGGGTAAGTGGGGGTCCATCCATGCACTCACTAGCGCATTGGCCCATGTCTCCCATGCGCACGGTGCCCACTCTGTACTTGCTCGTGACTTTGTGTTGGTTAGGTTTCCCATGACACCACTCAATGAGAATCTTGGGATTTGCACACCCCCTCAGTTCTTGACGGCTGGTCATTTCTCTTCCTGCGGCATGCCAATTGTCACACACCCTTCCCTATTTAAACCTACCTCTCATCTTCATCTTCTACCTCTTCTACTTCTCTTACTTCTTTCCTCGCATTCGTGCTCGTCTTTGTTTACTTGGTTCTCTCATCGCCATTCATTTGCTTCATTTTTTCCCTTTTCTAATCATCGATGGCCCCTAAAGAAGCTTCCGACATGCAACACCTGTACTTCGCAAGGCGGAGTTGGGAGTCGTCAATCTCCGCCGCTGACCTCCGTGCGCTAAGGAGAACTTACGACATACCAAAATCGGTGATTCTGGATATCCCCGGGCGTCACATCACTGCAGTGGATTCAGATGGAATGGCATCTCATGTTGCACTATACGCCCACCTACTGGAGGTATTTCTTCAACTTTTCACCCTTCATAGCGAACTCTCCTAACACCTGACTGACGACCACTTGGGAGCCTATTTTTAATTCAATCGCGGTGGCTCCTGCAGCCTGTCTACCGACATTCCTGCTAGCAGAGCCTCATACTCAGCCTCATTGTTAGTTGTTTTGAAGATGAGTTTTATTGCGTAATTGTGTTCCTTACCAAGCTTAGTGACAATGTGCACCCCTACACTCCCTCCAGCCCAGCAGGACGAGCCATCAACGTAGACCTGTCAAGACTTTCCCTGAGGTGCATCCTGTATCTCCTTCATGAAGTTCGTAAATTTGGCCACGAAATCTGCTAGCACTTGCTCCTTACTCGTTGCCTGGGGAGGTACTCTATGTCAAATTCACTTAGTTCAATTGCCCAGTTCATTAGTCGGCCGGAGGTGTCGGGTTTCTGCAATATCTTCTTGAGGAGAATGTCAGTGAGTACCTTCATAGGGCTGGATTGGAAGTATGGCCTTAATCTCCTAGCAGGGACCACTAGTGTGAACTCTAGCATATCTGTTCGCGAGTATCTCGCCTCGGCTCTGCGAAACACTTGACTCGTGTAATAGACGGGTTGTTGTCCTTCCTCCTCATCCCAGACCAGGGCTGTAAATACGGCATGCAGTGATACCGCCAGGTACACGGTCAAGTTCTTGCCCGATTCGGTTTGGCTAAGAAGTGGCGCGTGAGCTAGATATCCCTTTAGTTCACCAAATGTCCGGTCGCAGTCGGCATCCCAATTTCACGCTTTCCTCAGGACTTTAAAAAAAGGGAGACATTTTTCAGTTGGGCAGGCGATGAAGCAGTTCAAGGCCGCCACTCGCCCCGTGATCCTTTACACTTCATTAATGTTTCGAGGGGGGGCATACCTACTATTGCTTCGACTTTCTCTGGGTTGGCCTCAATTCCCCATTTGGAGACCATGAAGCCTAAAAACTTGTCCGACTCCACTCCGAAGGCACACTTTTTTAGATTGAGCTTCATCTTGTAGCGTCGTAATACTGCGAAAGCCTCTCGGAGATCGGACAGATGCTGCTCAGGTCTCTTACTTTTGACCAGTAGGTCATCCACATACACTTCCATGCTTCAGCCTATATGATCTTTGAACATTCAGTTGACTAGATGTTGGTACATGGCACCAACATTTTTTAGCCCGAAAGGCATGGCCTTGTAGCAATATAGAGTCTTCGGTCGGTAATGAAGGTCATTTTTTATTTGTTGTCCGGGCTCATGCAGATCTAGTTGTAGCCTGAATATGCATCCATGAAGCTGAGTAGCTGGTGGCTTGTGATTGAATCGATGATCAAATCGATGCGAGACAAGAGGAAGCTATCCTTTGGGTAAGCCTTGTTTAGGTCAATGAAGTCAACACACATTCTCCACTTCCCGCTCGCCTTCTTAACCAGTACCACATTTGATGGTCATTTGGGATAGTAGGTTTTCCTAATGAGACCCGCTGCAAAGAGATGGCCAACCTCTTAAGTTATGGCGGCGTACTTCTCGGCACTGAAGTTTCGATACTTCTGCTTGACTTTCCTGCCCTGGGATCAACATAAAGGTGGCATTCGATGATGTCGTTATCAATCTTGGGCATCTTCTCATGACTCCACGCAAAGACATCTTGATGCTCAATGAGGAGTCACTTTATTGCTTGTCTCAACTCGGGAGCCATCTTGGTTTCGACCCGTATAATGCGTTTGGGTCTTTGGTGGTCCACAGAAACCAGCTCCAAGGGTTCATTTGGCTTTGTTTGACGCAAGGTCTACTCATCACGGATCTCTTCACCCTGGTTTGCCAGGGTCGATGGCTGTGGTGGCCCCACAGTCGCCTTTGCATCTTTAACCATCCTGACGTCCTTTCCTCCATGTCTTAACTCACTCTCATTACATTCTCTTGCCAGCACCTGTTCACCTTGAACTTCACCCACTCCCAAGTTCTTGGGGAATTTCATCTTAAGGTGATATGTTGACGTCACCACGCTTAGACTGTTCAGGGTCGGATGGCCCAATATCACGTTGTACGAGGATGAGGCCTTCACTACTAAGAAGTCAGTTAGCGTCGCAGAAGTTTTTGGGGCCTCCCCAACCAGAACAGACAGGGTGATGGCCCCCACTGGTTGGACCACATCTCCAATGAAACCCTTGAGCGACATCGAGGCCGGGCGCAGGCAGTCGAGATTGATCCTCATTCCGACAAACACTTCCCATAATTAGATGTCGGCAGAGCTGCCATTGTCGATCAGAACTCTTCGTGCCATAAAGTTGGTGACCTTCACAATGACCACCAAGGCATCATCATGGGGGTGGAGGATCCCCTCTTCGTCTTTCTTGGTAACTGTTATGGTGGCTCCTACTATGCGCCTCCTTGACCCGGCTGCGTTTCTCTTGGTTGTGAATATTTTCTCGTACCGGGCCCTGAGGGTGTCATCCCGATGAAGTGGGTCCCCCACAGGCATATCCCCCCGTGATAGTGCGGATTTCGCCTACTAGGTTGTCATCCTTGGTCGGGCTTCAGTGCTGCGGGCTCTGGTCCTCCGTCTCTTCAAGCTTTCACTTCGCCGTGGCCTTGGGAGCTCCTTTGCCCTCCCCCTTGGCTACCTTGTTCTAGCAAGCTCCCAAGTTCCCCCATCCTTTGCTTCAGAGTGTTACAGTCCTCCGTTCGGTGTCTGTTTGTCTGGTGGTAGGTGCAGTATCTACGGGTCTCTCAACTCTGTTAAGGTCCCCCACGCAAGCTCGGGGTGCGCTTACCTTGCACGATCATACTCAAATACACTCAAGTCCCACCGTGCACTCAAGTCAGCACCTCGTTTCTTCTTTTGGCCTCCCGTGGGCCCTTCTTGTTCTTCTCGTGGTATGTCTTGTTACTCGATCCGCCAATTCCAGTTTGGTCTTTTGGGAAGCCATCAAAGTCCGAAGGGTGTCTTCAGCATTGATAAAGTCGTCGGCACGATTTATGAATTCCCTTAGAGTTCTAGGGTTTTTTCTTGCCAACTCGGCCATGAACGAGTTTCTACAGCCAGATCTCCCAACAGGGGTCTGCCAATGTGATCTTCTCATCTTGATCGTCTGAAATCATGTGCTCCCGATTAAATCGGAAGAGGTATGCCTTGAGGCTCTCGTTGTTACTCAGTTTGACCGTCATGAGGTAGGCGGCCGGTCGTCAACTTGCCGAAGCTATCGACTGATCTTGGTGGTAAGGATCCGAACCACGCCCTTGCTGCGCCCTTCAGTGTTAGCAGGAAGGCTTGGCACGCGATCTCATTCGGGAAACCGTGAAGGGTCATATGAGCCTTGAATGTCTCCAAGTGTTTTTAGTGGGTCCTTGGACTCGTTGTATATCTCCATCTGGGGGACTTTGAATTTGGGTGGGAGAAGGATGACCATGATCTCCACACTATATGTCAAGTCTGTGCTGGTGGGCAGCTGATCTACAGAAAATGACGCGCCCATCCGTTTGGCCATTTCTATGTATTTTTCCCCAAGCTCCCGGAGTTCGTGGTGCATCCAACGTCTTTCTTTCTCAGCTGTGTCTATTTCTGGGGCGTGCCGCGACTTGGCATGTTCGTTCTGGCTGTGTTCTGATCCTCCTTCCAACTATTCATTAGCCTTTCACAACGTCGCATTCTCTTGCTGAAAACCTCCTACTTTCGTCGTCAGCTTCTTTATTGTGTCTCTCATTTCGATGAGTCTTGCTTTCATAGTCCCAGACTGGTATTCTTCTCTTCGCGTTGTCTGGGAACGTGTTGTTGCCAGCATACGAAGGACATTCTTCTATAGGATAGATCCCACTTATGAAGCCACTGTTGATGTCGTATTTCGTGACCCGAGCAACTTCACCGTTCTCCTGGTTCACCTGCAGGGATGGAAGAGATGGGGGCTCAGGGTGGTGAGGGTTACCTCTGATGCCTAAGTCAGTGCCAATCTTGAGGATTAGTTTTCTAGAGAGGAAGAATAATCATCATTCTCCCAGTCCCTGGGGAAGGAGTACATATATCTGGTTGTGGTGGTCCAATACCTGTCAGCGGTAGTGTGTTGGCATACTCGGGAGGCCTTGGGGGAGGGCAATCTCTTGCCAGTAGTGTAGTTCATCTCATCACCTACTGCAATCTTTAGTTAAAACACACTATTTTATTAAAGTGATGTGGAGCGATTGCATATGCCGGTTGAATAAAGTTTTTTTCAATATTATCACGTGTAATCTGCATTTGATCCACATCAATTAACATGATTTAGGCGTTCGTTGTAATTGGGGTAAAAATGTAATCTACAAGATGATATAGATATACTGAATTCTAAATTCGATACATACATACATACATATATGTATTTGGTACATGGAAGATACAAATCAATGATGGTCTTCAGTTCAATCAACATTCAGCACGCCACCTCCAAAATCAAACCAAGGCACTGGCCCTTCAAGACAATGACTGCAAATAAAAAAAATTGAAAAAAAAGGAAGAAGAAGCTAGTAATAACTATTATCCTCCTTTTTGGATCGAATATATGCTATCCAAGCTTAAATATGATAATGTGTGAATCCTTTGGAAAATATATATATATATATATATATATATATATATATTCGGCCCCGTAGTTTTAGTATTCTACATGTACTATGCATTAATGGGTGTTTAAGAGGGATATTAATACGTGTGGCGGCATGTGACTCGTATGGACCAACTGAGACAGCGAGGACTATCCAAGTAACCCACGTACTTTCCTTTTGGGCTGAGACCGTGTCCAACCTCATAAACTATTTTCTTCCAAAAATCTATTATTATTATTATTATTCATATTATTATTATGTTTTCACGTTCCCTAAAACCCCCCCACCCCCAACGTTACCGGTTCATCCGGTCCTTCCCGAGCCGATTAGCCCGAGTCACTGCCTGCGCCAACGCTCCTCACGTGCAGTATGGTTTACCAATTGCAAACCAAAACCGGCCGACCCAGAAAAACCTTAAAAACAAAAACAGAGAGAGAGAGAGAGAGAGACGGAAATTTAAAAACAAAAAGCATTTACGAGGTAGGAAAAAAAACTTGGAAACGTTGAGCGTTTCTCTGGTTCGGGAATAACAAAAATTAGCTTCACGAGAACAAAGCGAGGGTTTTGCGAAGAGCGTGAGCGAAATCCAAGCCATAGAAAGATACAGAAAGCGTACCGATAGAGAGAGGTACACAGAGAGGAAGCTGAACTAAGCTGCTACTCCTTGTGAAGGCCGTGTTGGAGCTAGGGTTTCGAATTCATTGACCAAGGTAAAGAATTACACGCCTCGATTGTAATTATTGCTTCTCTTTTTGCATTTTAATTTTTGTGATATTTATTAATTTCCGATTATTAGCGTCATTAATCACCCTGCCCGAAAGCATTAATTATAATTATTTCTTTTGTATAATTCTCAAATTTGTTTATCTTCATATCACGTCTGAAACGTGCCATCAGCCCAAGGATTCTTCGTCCTCTTGTTTCTGCTATTTTTGAATTCTAGGGTTTTGGTGCTCTATGCCTATGTTAATTTGTGCTTTTTTTTTTTTGCCTTTTTTGGGAGTGTATTATTGCAGAGAAGATGAAAGTATTTCTGTATGGTTTTGAGCTGTTTGGTTTAGAAATATGCTTGCTTTTGATCTAGCAAGTCTGAGTTTTGTTAATGTTCCATTCACATATAGCTTGTTTTTCGGGTTTTGATATGTTGACCCTGCGGTCGATTCAGGATTGAATCACCTTTTTCTTGGCGGTTCAGTTTCAACTTTCTCGACTTTTCAAGGCATTGAAATATCAGGTGATTTGAATTCTTTCAAATATTTGGACTTCTTTAATTTCCTTCTGAAGTTTTCCACTTCATTATTTTTCCCTAATTAAAAATTTTTTGAACTTCAGCCAAAACGATTTGGCAGAGTGGAAACTATTTGTAAATGATAGGTTTGAATGAACCTCAAATCTTTTTTTTTTTTTTTTGGATTGATGGACATGCACGTGTGTTTTGTTATAAATGCTATCTTTTTTTTTTTTTCCTTTGCCTTGTATTCTTGTTAATATTTTCATTTGAAAGAACGGGACTTCCGAACATTAGAAAGTGGTTTGCAACACATATTGACAGATGTTATTATACTTGGTATTTCTTTATTGGGCTTACACGCAACACAGGAATGTTGTCTTCTTCAGTAGTTGACGGATTAAAGTTAGAAAAAAGCTTTTCATTTTATGTCCATTTCTTGGTTTATTTGTTACATACAGGGAAAGACACAAATGACTAAACCTGCAAAAGCCCGAAAAAGGTAGCTGAGAATTAATATTCAAAGAGCCCAAGAAAGTCTCCCACAAACATAATTTGTTTATTAACCTTTAGGGTACATATCGTCTCAACACCTCCTAGAAAGTCATTGGACAACTGATGATCTAATATTACATTTTAATTTAGCAGCTCTTATTTACCAAGCATGATAAAAGCCCAATATTTACCAAGAGAACCTAAATCAGATCTTTTAATTTGGGGTCTGTAATATTACATTGTCCAAAGGCAACAGTGCAGTTGTATTATGCATGGAATTCAATTGGGGCTGACAACCAGTTCCTGCATTACTATGGCTGCTTTTGGTAGGACCATTAGTAATTGAATATTCTCTAGAAGTCATCATCCTTGTGTAAAATGATAAACTTTCGTCCCTTTTTTAAAAAAAAAATCTCTAAAACCCTTTTGTGGGGTTAGTTAGTTCTTGTGAAGGTTTTAATTTGTTGGGTTTGGCCTTGCATTTGTGTGGAGTCATAGTCTCTGTTAACTTATTCTTATCCCATATATAGTGTATGGTCTTCTTATGTATGTCTATTAGTATAGTTCTGGTGGCTTTTCTGTTCATTCTACTTTCTGATTGGGCAAATTTATTACGTTTTTATTATTCTTGGATTTTGTATAAAGGCTTAATTTCTTTCGAAGTTGTGTAATCAATGAATGCCCTTGTACTTTTCTGAGTTTTTTGACTTCATCATTTATGTTCGTCTTTAACATGTTAGCTGCTTCACGTTGTTTGTACTTTGTAGTATGTTGCCAAAGTTGCTTGGTAACTTGACCATTTATCATCAGATCACAGATGCCTCATCTCAAGACCCTTAGCTTTTTGTCCCTTGTTTAATTTGAATTAGATCAGAACTTTGTTTAGTTAATGGTAACTAGGTGTGCTCAGTTGTATACTTCATGTGTACTTGGGGCTATGACTATTCACTTTTTTCAACAAAACTTTAATTTACCTGTCAATTTTTTTTTTGTTTAGTTAATGTTCAAGTTTGCCGTGTATGGGGCATTATACTGTAAAATTTCTGTTTTCCAAATTTGTAAACTGGCAATGAAACAAATAGGAAAGTCAACTGTATCTGACTGATAGAAATGTGCCAAAAAATAAGTATACTTGTTTCAAGTGCTCACATGACTTATTGAAGGTGTTATGACTTGAACTAATGCATACTCTTATCCAGTTAAACTACCCTTAATATTACAAATTAACACCAAAATAAATGTGTACCTTGTGATGCTTTCAAAAAATGCTTTAATCTGCATCAATGGATACGCAAATACTAATGCTCCTGCTCATGTATTATTATTTTCTCGTGTTTCATCCTCTCATGAGTTTTGGACTTCTTTAAATAAATAATTTTGTGGAGATGAGTACTTTTTTATGAATATATACTTTGAAAGCTCTTTTGGAATCTCATCCAGGAGGAGGAACAGAGTAGGGATTGAAGTTGATTTTTCCTAATTTGTTGATTGAATTCCTAACTAGGTTAGTTAATTTCCCTAATTGATCTCTCCCTTTGCAGTTGACTCAAATCTTTTAAGATCAACAGTTTATTTTGGGACACTTGCCGAGTTAAACATTATCGTTGTGAAAATATTAACTTGTTGATAAGTATCGCTAAACTAGCATGATAGGCGATGCTCTTGTATATGTCCCGTATACTTGGTTCTTTGTTTATTTTATGCTCAATAAATATTTATTTATCGATAAAAAAAAAATTCCATCTCATTTTACTGGTTTTGGTTGGTGTTATGTTTTTCTTGGTAGATTTAATGTTTGTAATTTATTGATCACGGCTGAGGCTTTTTCCTGGTGTCCAATTAATCTGCAAATGCTGGATACACTTAAAAGTCAAAGTTAGTGTTGTGATTTGCAAGCTCTGCCAACCAGTTTATTTGAAAAGACTCAAAATTGCAAAGATGATTGTGTTACCGGAACTTGATTGGTTGAACATTTTATTAGGCCTGCTTTAGGTTTCTTGTTACACCCCCTTTGGGTGAAAGTAATTTGGGGATGACTTATTGTTGTGGTTGGGAGGGTTATGCTTACAGTAATTTTATGCTCTGCAGGTAATTGGTGAACACTGTCCTGAGATTTTACTGCAGTTTCCAATGGGTAAAAAAGCATCAGCATGTCTCAAGGATTTATTTGATGCTTGGAAACTTGGTGTTTGAAGCAGGATGACTCTGGAGGATTTCTTTACCTTGACTGAGATGAAAGATGGGCTCACTGCCCCATCTCGAGTTGCAGAACTACTCAATGTAATGCAGAAGGAGAAAGATTCTGTCTTGAAGAATGTTGGCGATGCAACCAGGCAGTGGGCTGCTGTTGCAAGTACTATTGCTGCCACTGAGAATAAAGATTGTCTTGATCTTTTTATTCAGTTAGATGGGCTTGGGTATATTGATGGATGGTTGAAGGATGCTCAAAATTTTGGTAATGACACAAGTGACAGTTTCGTGGAAGAGTCAATCACTGCTCTGCTACGAGCACTTGAAAAGCTTCAAATAGACAATGAGAGATCAATATCTTCAGGGATTTGGATTACTGTCAAGAATCTTCTTGGCCACAATAGCTCTAAGGTTCAGGATAGAGCAAGAATTTTATTTGATAGCTGGAAGCAGGGTGAGGATTCTGATTCAATTCTCCAGACTGTTGAGGATAAAAGTAGAAGGCTTGCTGAAGAGGATGGTGGGCAATCTACTTTAGATAATCCCATCACCAGAGGAAGTGTTAATGAAGAAAATAATGTGTTAGAACATGCCAAAGATGAAATTTTGCCATTGAGAAGATCAGATGAGCTTCAGCCAGAAAAGAGTGAAGATGCACAGGTTCCAACTCATAATGATCAGCCTGGTTCCCAACTGGACCATGAGGATGCTAAAGATGGAAATCCTGACCCTCTAGCCTCCTTGTCAAACACACTACAAGAAAATCCTTCTACAAAGGAAGTATCGCCCATACACGCTGCAGAAGGAACCACTTCTACTGGGGCTTGTGGGGTTCCAGGTACAAAGCAGTGCACTGATGATGCGGTACTTTCTGACGTTTTAAAGTTTAATGAGCAATCTAAAAACGAAAAGCAGGTCCACAAATTTGAAAATTCTTCAGATAAGTTGGGCATGGCGGAGATCTCTTCTACCTCTGACGCATCAGAATCTGGAGGTGCTTGTACAGGTGATGATGATGCAAGTATGCAGAAGATTGTGAGGGAACCTGCTTTGCAGAACAGTGTTGCTGCAGGTGAGAGGGATGTCTGTTCAAAAATCAGTGCTGTTGGTGATGTGAAGACACCTGCTTCTGATTCTAAGAGTGGGTTAGATGATACAAGAGTTATAAAGCATTGCAGTGGAAACATATTCAAGACTACTGGTCAAGGCAGTGAATGTTGTTCTAATGCTCTTCAGGACTTGTCTGCCAATGGAGGTATTTCAGGAAAAGCTGAGGATTTAGATACTAGTTTCTCTAGGATGGAAGACACTGTTGAAGCTGACGAAGATAAGGAGCATACAAGTGATGATGGCGATGATTTAATTAAAGCTTCTGATTTTCCTAAAGCAGCAATGGATATCAAGAATCCTGATGTGATTGACAAAAGAAGGTTCAATATTGAACGCGAGTATGGCATAGTTGATGCCCTAGAAGTTGCTCGGCAGGTTGCTCAAGAAGTAGAGAGAGAGGTGGTGGATTATAGAGAACCTTTCAGCAGCTCGTCTTCGGAGAAAACATCAGAAGGTGGAATCAGGCAGCCAGATAGCCCAGACTCTATAAATGGAAAGCATGAGCTCCCAATAGATGAACCACAAGAGGAGGTACCAACAGTACCAACTGGGCAAAGTCATTCTGTGGAGACAAATCTTGAGGGGGATGAAGGCTCAATTAATTCAGCTAATCTGGACAATGGACCGGAAAATTCCACTCATGATATGGAGTCCTCTCAGGTGACTGAAGCGGCTCAAGAACCAGAGGTTAACATAGAGAAGGGCCCGTGTGACTTTGATCTGAATCAAGAAGTATCCTCTGATGAAACAGATTGTCCAGCGAATTCTTCTACACCGATTTCTTTGGTTGCTGCTTCAAGGCCGACAGCAGTTCCTGGATTACCTGTAGCCCCTTTGCAGTTTGAGGGGAGTCTTGGATGGAAAGGAAGTGCTGCTACTAGTGCTTTCCGCCCAGCATCTCCCCGCAGAAATCTAGATGGTGATAGGACGACTCTTTCAATTGGAGGAACTAATGATGCTTCAAAGCAGAGGCATGATTGCCTTGACATTGATTTGAATGTGGCTGAAGGTGGAGACGAGTTGGGAAAACAAATTCCCGCATCATCTGGCCTTCCTTCTGGGGAATCTTCAGTTGAAGTGGGCTCGATGAGATCAGGGAGGCTAAAGTTGGATTTGAACTGTATTGGGGATGATGGGGATGCTCCAATTCTGGATACAATTATGGGAGAACAGCTCTTCATCAACCACAATAACCATCGCAGCCCATCTCCTGCCTCGTCATCTTCATCAATGCAGCCTTTTTTGAGGAACATTGATTTGAATGACAGACCTAATATTCACAGTGACACTTTGGATCACGGGCCTAGCAAGTCTTCTCAATTTGTAAATGAGTATGGAGGACCTAAACCATATGCTCCTGTTATTTCTCTCATGGGCACCAGAGTGGAAGTCAATAGGAAAGATTTCACCTCTCAAACTCCATCTTTGCCAAATGGCAAGTCTACAGAGCCTACAATGGATGCTAGCATGATTAGAGCAGGGGGTGTTTTGGGGATGGGTCCTACAATGTCTTATACCCATTCTCCTGTTTTTGGGAACATGGGATTGACAACAGGACCCACCATGTCTTTCTCCCCAGCTATTTTTGGAGCTGCTGGCTCAATCCCCTATATGATGGATTCTAGAGGAGCCACCGTTGTCCCACAAATTGTGGGGTCTGCATCAGCTGTTCCACCTGCCTACCCACAGTCAGCATTCATCATGAGCATGAGTGGTGTACAGCAGCCAGGTATAAGCAATGCTGGACAGTCTCGTCCAAATTTTGACCTGAATACTGGGTTCATGATGGAGGGAGGGAATAGAGACTCGGGGGTTTTGAGGCAGCTTTTCATTCCTGGTCCAGCCAGGTCTATGGAGGAGCACCTGAGAACCAACCTACAACAACCCTCTTCAAGCTCTGGGAATGGTGCTAAAAGAAAGGAACCAGATAGTGCATGGGAACCCTACCCATTTAACTATAAACATCAGCAGCCTCCGTGGAAATAGAAGCGTTTTATTTGTCTAACTAAGCTTCTTCCTTTCTGTGAATCAGTTCATAAATCCAACCAAGCAAATTGATGCTTCAATGCCTCGAATGATCCAGAATATTAGGTGAGCCATTGGCTTTAGTGGGAGGGGAATTATAACTGAATAAAGCCAGGGGAATTGTGAATGTAATATGATTCTTGCCATTAATTGCTGAAGGGAAAAAGTTAGGTTTAATGTTTTAACTTTGATTTACTCTCTTTTCTGTGTTTCATAGGTGATGGCCATCGTAGTCATGGAAGGCTTGGTACATTTAGCTGTAATTTCTCTCTCTCTATATCACAGAAATTTATAGCAACTCTCTGTTTTTTTCGTTGTTTTATGGTTCTCCCATTCAAGTTTCAAAGAGAATAAATCGAGTTCACGTTACACGTATGGCTTTTCTCAATAGTTTTATCTGTCACGATTTTAACTGCTAGAATTTTCTGGACACGGGGCCTGAAAATTTCACGTTTGGAATTGGTTCTGCTGGAAACCGCATGGAACATATTCGAGTTTCATCTGGCACCTAATTGACAGCTCTCCTGGTTGGGATATCCAGCCGAACATCGGTGCAACTTTAAATAATAAATCTGGTGTACGATCTAGTGGTAGGTCTAGACTAGACTTAATATTGCTGGAAGAACAAAATATATCTTCAGTTTCATAAATGTTTGGCAACCTCAACCTTTTTCTTCTTTACTGCTAATGTTACACTTGACGTTACATCGTAATAATTTATAAAACAAACAAAATGATGATTAATAAATGTCCAAATGAAAATTCCATAGAAAGTCCATTCCTTCGCACAGAGGTATGTTATAGGAAATCTTAGCCACCGACTTGGTAGTGCTACCTGGAGAAAGAAATTGAATAACAGTGAGTTTTCCCATGCAGCAAGCATTGTGGCATTAACATTTATCAATGCAAATTCCCTGACTATAAATAGGATACAACGGTAAGTATACTTAAGATCCCAAACAATGAGCAAAGCTAGCTACCTGGCAACGGCTCCACCACATAAGCATTTAAACATAGTCCTCAATTAAAATATAAACTAGAAAGGTGAAAAGGATTGCAAGCTAAATCATATACCTTGACTTGCTCTTAAACCAACTTTTGGATTTTTTCTTGGGTGCACTGACGTTTCTTTTCTACTCTCTCGCCCATGTCACTCTGGAATAGCTCCCGCATCTGTTCTGTTCTTGATTGAGTTTTTTGGGTTAGAGGTTTTGATTTCTTACTAGTCTTCTTCACAATCTTGCCAGCATCTTGCGCCCTCTTTTTAGCCTTCACTGCTTTTGCCCGTCAGTATAACCCACATCGACAAGTGACTTTCCAGTCTTTTCTTTATTAATTCTCCCATTACCCTGCAGTTCTTCAAATTAGACGGTGCGCGCCACCTTATGACAAACTTAATAAAACCTCCTACACTTAAATGTAAGGTAACAAAAGAGAAACAAAAAAGCTGCAGTTGATAATAATATCACTTAAAAGGGCAAGCAAGGCAATTGTGTTGACACAGAAGTAGAAGTAACCTTGGACAAAAATCAGCTCAGATATTGAGTTATAAAGATCGAGAAACAGAAGATAGACCACAGATCACAGAGAAAGTTGTGCGAGTGTGAATGCATGTGCCAATGTAGCATAGAT
Source organism: Juglans cinerea (assembly GCA_961763995.1). Lineage (NCBI taxonomy): Eukaryota > Viridiplantae > Streptophyta > Magnoliopsida > Fagales > Juglandaceae > Juglans > Juglans cinerea. The sequence continues at coordinate 28,610,437 of CAUIVZ010000005.1, forward strand.
AATGTTTATAAATGTTTGTGATACCCCATATGATATGGATAAGGGTAGGTGGTGTATGGGATCCCACATTGCTTGGGAAGGAGAAGTTCTTGCTCTTTATAAGATTCCAATGAAGCTCTAATTGTATCATTGACTAGTCCTTTTGGAGTATAGGCCATGTGGTTTGGGTCTTCCATTGGGGTGTTACAAATGGTATCAGAGCCTATCCCAACCAGAAATGTGGGACTTGAGCCGTGCCACCTATAATGGACAGGCCCGACGAGGACGTCGGGAATTTAAGGGGGGTAGATTGTGATACCCCATAGGATATGGATAAGGGTAGGTGGTGTATGGGATCCCACATTGCTTGGGAAGGAGAAGTTCTTGCTCTTTATAAGGTTCCAATGAAGCTCCAATTGTATCATTGACTAGTCATTTTGGAGTATAGGCCATGTGATTTGGGTCTTCCATTGGGGCGTTACAATGTTACAATGTAAGAATCATATAGACATAAATTTTGAATTGCCGGCATGCATAATAAACACAGGCAGATCGAAATGCTGCACCAAAATTTGACAATGGCAATTAAAAAAAATATCTAGCAAAATTTCCATTACTCTATAGGTTACAATATCCAATTATGCACATTCTTCATAGTACTACGCATAGGTTTAGTCATCCACTTGTCCCAGAAAGCTTCTGATTCTTTTTTTGTTAATCCAGACAATTTTTGTGTTGCTAAAAGCTGCTTTTTAATAAGATAAAAGTATGAGAACTATTCAATATTTATGGGAATCAACAAATACACACACACAGAAACAGGAGAAACATACTTCTTCTAATTTGTTAATTTGATTTTTATCCTCCAACATTTCTCTAGCTGCTTCCAATTTTCAACGCTTCTTCGAGGCAAAATTTTCTATTCAACATATAGCATTCAAGAGCATGAGTCGTGTTGTATATCAACAAAACTTTTCACAAAAATCATCAAATAAACAAAAGCTCAGATACACAAGATATAAGCACCTCACGCTCTCGCTTCCTTTTTTCCTTCATTTTGAGGTCTTTGGCCTGTTGGACACCGATTAAGTCTTTTCCAGGATTGTTTTCTTTTTCCAAAGATGCCTGTTGATAATGTTCAGATGGCATGTCTTAGTCAGTTAAACTAAAACCCAAATGGAAGTGTTCGGAAAGAGAGGACTCCACTGGAGATAAGACAATACAAGGGAAAGAAAAAGTAGAGAGGGAAGTTTTGGAAAGAAGCATGGGGCCAGGGAGCAAATAGAGAGGGAGAAATACGTTCACCATAAAAAATGGCTAGCTATAGTTTAAGAAAATAGTGCTCAGATTTTGCTCTCTTTGAAAGCAAGAGATCGAACACTTGGATCACACTGTAGAAGGACCTTGAAAATAGAATACCCATTTTGCTTTATATATAATAACAAAATTTCACAAACGATCAAAAGAAAAGGGCAAACCCTAGTAAAGGACAATATACAAGATACAAAAAGTAAAACCCAGTCTGACCAACAAGGGCTGCATGGGAATTTGAATATCCAGCAAAGAACAAAACACTATTTGTATAAGCACCCTTTTGGAGAAGATGTAAAAAATGACATTACTGGGGAGGTCTTCTGGAGTCATAAAATTTTATTGCATCATATAGAAATGATATTTTTTATAAGAGTACAGAAGCAATCAAGTAGTATTGAAACTGCAACACCTATCATGCAGAGACATAAAAAACAATTGCTCCCTCCAGGTCCAAGGTTCAAATCCTCTTGGGTGCAAACAATTTCTAGGGGCCATCGGACTGGGGGAACTTTCCCTTGAATTAGCCAAGGTGCACTTGCGGGAGACTCCTTGCCAAGGGCCTGTGCACCCCCGGGATTAATAGAGACTTTGTTCTCAGACACTCGGTGCCAATAAAAAAAACAATTGAGAAGTACGCATGTGGTTTTCAATTGACCATGTCAAGGCCATTGTCAATAATCCGGAAAAAGATGAGCCAACCATTTATCCAACAAGTCACGTACTAGTCAAGATGCAAAATTTAATTCTGTTCAAAATTTTGAAAAATAATAAAAAAAAAGGAGGTGATTATAAATAACCTTTGCAGCATTCGCGACAAGCTGCTACTCTTTTTCTGTAACAAACCAGGTCTTTTTGGGCCATGAATAAATTTCATCCTTATATGCAATCATATTTTCAGCCTGTTCACATCATAGAGGTGCACCAACTTATGTCAGCTAAAAAGATATCTGAACGATCAACTAATCACAATTAACCAAAGAAAAATCAGAATACAAGGGATACTTTGGAAGTGAGAATACAGAGCTTCAAAACGCTGACTCTCCCGTTCAACGCTAATGGTATGACCGCCGCCTACAATTAAAACCCTAAAACTCAGAAAACCATAATTGCGTAAAATAAAAGCAAACAAACCGCAAGATTTAAATTTTTAAAAATTAAAATACTAAAAGGATGATGTAAGAGAAACCTGAATTGGCGTGGGCTTAATGTACCCCAAGGCTTTGCAAGCCCAAAGCAGAGGGCGCGATAGATTTAGCTCCATGAACGAATTGGCATGGAAAGAGGCTCCCTCGAAAGGTGCAAAGAAAGGTTTACTCTCACCGGCATTACTGGTCCCATCATCTTCATCCTCGGGGTTATAATCGTCCTACATAATAGGGGAAAAAATAGGTTTACAAATTTTCATAGATAAAGAAAGCATGAATTTTGAATTGAGGGATTAAAAAGAGAAGGGGGTTAGTTACTTGTTTGTCGGGTTTGGACTCGGATTCGGCATTATCGGAGTCGTCGTTGGTGATTGGAATGGAGTGGCTTTGAAGTGCTCTGGAGATCTTAAAGTCGACAGAGGTTGTGCTGCGACAAGCGTGTTCTTCGGCCACTTATTTGGAGTAGGAACCAAAGTCCCATGGAGATTGAGATTTGTGATTAGAAGGTCGCTATCCTTTTTCTTCGTCGTCTTCGTCTTCTTTTGCTACTTGTTCTAATTCTTTTGTTTCTTCTTCTTCTTCTTCTTCTTCGGCATCGAAGTGATCAAGTTCTTTGTCGCTTGGGGGTTCGAAAATGAAAGCCGGAGCCATGGAAGAGGACTGGGTTAAAGGATTTGATCGACGAGAGTGAGGGTTTAAAGGGTTTTACCTATGAGAAAAAAAAAGGGGGGGTGTTTAATCGGGTGGTCCGGCACTGTATCCTACTCGTTAACCTGCCTAAAAAGATCGGGCGGATTCAGCTTAGGGCTTTAGTCAATCTACTCCACTTGCGAAGGCTTGTCACTGACGTCAAGCCGATATCCGGATTTGAGCTCCGAGTCATGTCACTGGGCCTGTTGTAACTTCACTCAGATTTGGGCCTTTCCAGAGTTGCTTTTGAAAAGGAGTAATAACGGAGTGGGAGAGAGCGGCAAAATCTTTACTGAAAGTTGCAGTTTGTTTGTAGCAAAAAAATCATTGTATTTGTATGTGTAATATTATAAAAATTAAGGAACAAGATTGATTAAGATAAATAAACAAATAAATCTCTTCAATCTATTTTTTAACATGATATGTTCAGTGATTTTCAAAGGGAATAATCAGCCTTAGTTGAAGCATTCCCCAAGTCTGCCGTCCCACCACTCCGATGTGAAATAGGCTCCTCTTCAACTAAATTTAACCAGAAATATAGAGTCAAAAGGCAATTTAAGTGAGTAGAGGTAGTGAACACATTGGATTATGTTCACGCAACCTTAATTGGTATTTAACTCCAACGCGTGCACGCAACAACTTGTGCTTCTGACAAGTTATGTACGTGAACAAGAAGAATGCGAAGACGACTCCTGCTTTTCACATATTGTACTGACTGCATAACCTAATTTCATTACCAAGGGCATTGCATTAACTACTAGGCTACTTTGAGGCCAAAAACAGGAAAGCATCGTTATTGTTGTTCTATCTCCAACATTAGCCGAGGCATTACCTGAACACGAAATATTGCTCATATGGGCGAGGAGACGAACGACTCTTCCTCCAAAAAAAGAGTTGACTTGAAAGTATCAAACACCAAAGGCAACCAAATGATTGACATCTGTCCACCATCATTACACAGATTGCATACTATGATTCGTGTGTTTGCAAGCAATTAAACTTCTTTTGGTCAAATAACCTAATAGAACTCACTCCTTATTAAATCAAATGATGATTTTTTTTTCCATAGACGTTAATCATGCAACAATTATTGCACAATCGTTTCAGTTTTTTATTGCACTTCAACAAGCGTGTCTCATTTATGTCCACCAAGGAATTCTACAGATGGTATTAAATAAGTATCATCCTATGCCAGTTAATCACTTGGCTTCCTTCTTAAGGATATCTGCATACATACTTCTCAACTATATACCACACAAAATGATCCTATTAATTTCAAGTTTCTTCATAAAAATCATTAAGCCTCTTTTCGATACAAGAAGTGTTTAATCTCATCTCATCTCATCATTACAACTTTCCCAAATTCTCACACAAAAATGTTACTAACCATTCCAAATCTTGTCATCCCCAGTCACAAATAGTGTGTCATATTTCAAGGAGTTTCTTATATCTACCACTTAAATGGCATCAACTTGAGAAATGTACCACATCAAAAGTGAAAATGACGAAGGCATTGATGAAGAATAGCCTTACTCAAAACAGAATGAAAAAGTGCAAAAAATAAACCAAGTGCTCTAATGACCCTTTCCGGCTATTGAACTCGGCATGGATGCACAATATAAGAGTGGACAAACCATCAAACTATAACTGAGAGCTAATACCATAAGAACAGATATGCATACGGCCTGCTAGTTTTGGTGACTCCAAGATGAAACTAGAAAGTATACACGGGGAGGGGGAGGGGGGGGGGGGAACCTAATCAAATGAAAATGGAATATAAATTCGCCTAGGCAAACAGCCCCGACCTAAGAAATGACAAGGGGCAGGAAAATACCCAAAATGATATCAGGCAATACAAACACGAGAGGTAGTTAGAGCAGGCAAAAAAAAAATGCATTGCGATTATCCAAAACTGAATGGCCAACCAACACTCATGAAACCTCGCTAGAGGACAATGACTATCAATGTTCGAGCATCTCTCCACTGTAAACCCGTCTCCTTTTGCCTTAATAGAAAAGAGATATATGTATAAAACAAGAACGGTTTGAGAATCAAATTGAAGCCGCAGAGGTTGAATCTAAAGCTTCTACTCGTGCTAAACAGGCTAAGCTAGTGCAAGATAATCTCAGAACTTTATTTATAAAGGGGTGACATTGAACATAAGCAACACCAACTTGAGTTAAATACTATTTACATTCAGAGGAAACGGAAACATTTCTCAACTCTAATATACTAGTAAACAAACAACCCAAAGTTCATAAACAACTTAACATTCCCCACAAAAAAGGGTGCATACCGATTCGAATCAACCTGAACCAGAATTATCTCCACCGGAACCGGAAGCTCCAGAGGCACTCGCCCAAACTTTCTTCTTCCTCTCCTCCTCGTACTCCGGATCATCCGTTGGCAGCTCGAATCTACAAACCGGACAAGAGTTTCGGGATCCCAGCCACGGGCCAATGCAATCGCCGTGGTACTCATGCGCACAGGGCAATTTCGTGGCCGTTTCGCCAACGTTGACCATGTCCTTACATATAGCGCAGACCAAAGCCTGGTCCTCCGACGCAATCTTCACCATCGGTAAAGTTGACACGGCCGATTTGGCCGCTGGTGGGGGCCCTCTCCTTGCGGATATATCGTTCTCCGCCAAGGCCTGCAGTAACGCCTCGTACCCATCTGCGTCCACGTAATCCTCGGGATTACCGACGTATCGGTCCGATTCAGGAACCTCGAGACGAAATTCGATGGAGGTGTCCTCCAGGCCCATCAGAATCTCGGCCCAGTCCAAGATCCGGTTCCGCCCGCTCCTTGCCCGGGGCACAAAGTCCTGGATCCGAACCCGCAGCAGATCATGCCGCCTTCGCCGCATATCTTCCTCATCCTCATCTCTCTCTGGTTGATCTTGATTTTCCTGGTCCTCGTTGTCAGATCGATCTTCTTCTTCGTCTGCTTCGTCGCCATCCTCTGCCTCTTGATTTTGAAACTCAGTATTGTTCGGATCTTCGTCTTCTTCATCATTATCCCATCCATCGAGCTCAATCCGGAGAAAATCGTCATCAGGCGAATGGTCCCGAGGCGGTGGAGGAGGCGGGTGGTCTTCACGCGCGGCCTGCGCCATCATACGGAGGACCTGAAGGAATTGTGAGCCCAGAAACGGATCTTCAGCCTGATCGGATGATCCAGAAGCTAAAGCCGACGGCGGACGCGACGTAGCAGGAAGGGATTCGACAAAGCCGTTCTTGCACTCGTGGCAGATAACATCTGGAAGATTGTCTAGGGTTTCGATAGAGACACGTTTCTCGCAGTGGTAGCACCAGTACTGCAAGGTTTCCGTGTCGGAAACTGGCTCCGTCGGTGTCTGGTAAGGGGTTCCGGCCATGGTGTTTCGGGTTTGTGTTAATCCAATACGGCCGAGGCAAACCCGGCACGAGGTGGAAGTGAAGAAAAAAGGGTGGGGGGGGGTGTTGAGGGAGCTCTAGGGAAATTGGGGTTGGATTAGATTTTTGAGGACTGGTACGCCGAGTGTGCAATTAAAGGTAAAGTGTGGATCTAGTTAAGGTGGTGGTTTGCCTTGGATTTAGAGCCGTTCGATGGGAATGACAGCGTGATTACGTGGATTTGAAAAACAATCGAGGCAGTTAATGCTAAACTTTTGTCGAGTTTATCTGGTGGGTCCACCAGTGCCGCCATGGTTACATGCCGTTCCTTCGCATCAATATTGGACAATTTTCTCTCACAAAATTTTTTTTTTTATTGCTTTAATAGTGTACGGTTGTTAATTTTTTCAAAGAGATGTGCGGTTATTACAGTTACTCTTCGAACCGGTGTCACCTAAAAATCTCACTTATCGAAAACCAATTAGAAGCTGCCACATAGGTATTTCTTTGTAAACCAAGTAGGGCGTATAGTAGGGGATCACGAAAATCCCTTCCCCTTCGTCTCTCCCCAGACCAGACCGAAAACCTCTGATCTCCTTCGTTTCTCTCTCTCTCTCATTTGAAGAGGAACTGAAACCCTAAAGGGCCTAAACCGATCTTCATAATCTCTCTTTCTCTCTCTCCGCTTCCCTCTCTCTCCTTCGATCTCCCTCACGAAAACTCTAAGACCAAAAGGTTCAGAATCTCAATCGAACAATGATTTATGCAAATGCTTCGTAGTGCTGTTATGACTCTTCCCCTCTCCATTTCTTTGATAATGAACAGAGGCAAAACCAAATAATTTTTTCTTCATAGCTGCTATCGATGGACCGAGAGGAGGTCATAGAGCTATTTGATTTTTATTGATTCGGCCTCAAAATCTTCAAGAAACAACTTCCAAATGTATATAAATTTGTCGGACTTCAAAGCAAACACAGATCATCAAATTCAAGAAAACCCGCAAAAACTAGAGATTTCTCGCATCACAAGTGGGAGACGAAAAACAAACGAAATGAAAGGAGCGAAATATCTGGTTTGCCTCTGTTTATTTGCAGAAAAATCTAGTTTTGCCTCTGTTCATTGCTGATGCGTGGGGACCCCTAAGTTCAATCTTAGCCCTGTTTGGTTGCTGAGAAAACCTGGGAAATGAAAAAAAAATCGTGATTTTTCTCCCAAATGTTTTTCAAGATATGGAAATGAAAAAAACAAATATAAGTGTATAGGAATATTTTAGTGAGAGAGAGGGAGTTGAAGATTCAGATAGGGAGGGAGAGCAGAGAGAGGGGGATCGAGAGTGAGAGAGCAGAGAGCAGAGAAGGGGATGGAGAGTCTTTTGGCTTCATAGGGAGGGAGGGGTTTCAGTCTAATGCGCCTCCTTAGTTCTTTCGTGTACCGTACACGTGGCAAGTTTTGATTGGCCTCCAATAAACGAGGGTTGCCGGTGTCACCTGCAGGAAGGTTTTCTCTATTAATTATTGAAGAAATAGATTTTAGATGTGGAAGATTTGAAATAGAAAATTTTGATTTGCTTTTTTTGCGGTTTGATGAATTCTATATGTGTTTATATCTTCTTAGGTATAAAAGCTCTATCCAATAAGGACAATATTTTTTAGTCTCATTTTTTTGACGATTTTAACCCTTATTTTTTTAGCAAATTCCCATTTTTATTCACTAATTTATGTATTTATCTCTCATTGTCGGCCCTCTTTCTCAATTTAGACCCTCTATCTTTTCTCTCTCTACGCCTCGCGTCCCTCGACGCCATGCACTCATTGTCAGCCGGACAGCAGCTCTATCTCATTACCGGTCGGACAACAGCTCTCTCAACCTCTCCTACGTTTCCCCTTCACAGTCGTCTTGCACTCACCGTAAGGAAGACCCATTGAGCTGTCAACCACTGTCTGGAGCAGATCTAGCCTCCAGTTCCCACTTTCATTTGCTCTTAATGAGCTAATAGTTGCATGCATGTTATAAATGTTTTCATCTATTGTGGATTTTGAGCATCGATTGCAGAGATTTGAGACTAGGGTGCTAAAAATGAAGAAAAAAATTATTTCGTGCGTGGTGTTTGTGGGCTGTTCTTCTTTATTTTCGTCGTTGGTACGCATTGTCGTGCGTGGTGTTTGTGGGTTGTTCTTCTTTGAGTTCAAAGTTGCTGGTTCTTTTCTTTGGTCATCGGTGAGAGGGATTTTGGAGGTGAGGCGCCGAAGGTGAATTCTCATTCGCAGCCGCGTCAGTTGCTTTTGTTTGTTGTGGGTTCCGATGTACTGTGGATATGTTGATTTCCAATTATTTTTCTCTTCTTTATCTGGGATGTGATGCTCATGGGTAGCTCGAAATGTGTTTCTCATTTTTTTCTTCTTGAAATCTGTTCAAATCAGTGTATATGCCTCTCTGGATCTGAGGGATGATTTCAAGTTTTTTTGCTATCGTTGTTTCTGGGTTCAAATGCTTTTGGATTTATTTTTATTTTCTTCTCTGTGCTTGTTAGGTTTTCTTTCTCCTTTTTTTCTTTGGATATGGATCTTGTCGTGCAATTTTTGTTCGTCGGTATGGAGCATATTTTTTTTGGATTTGTCGGTTCTTTGGATGTTAAATTTCTCGTTTGTTATTCTGGTTCTGCTTTAGTTTTTCTGTAAACCTTCTTTTTGATTTTCGTCAGCAACTGCTAGGCCATATCTCTAGCCTTTTTTGGACGAATCCATCCAAAAAACATTGTCCTGGATACCACGGGCAGTTATCACAATCTGATTCACATGTTTCCACATATCTAGAATTAGTACTGATATACGCACAACATATTGCACAACACATTATATAACAATGTTATAAGATGAGGGTATTTTTATAAAATGATGTTATTTTTATAAGATGTTTTACAAAAATACCCCTCATTTAAAACATAGTTGTGTAAAATGTTGTAAAAAATGTTATGTGTAAATCATTTTCCATCTAGAATATCAACATTGGTGCAAAGGGAAGCAGCACTGGTGTTGTTGCTGAAATACTCATATTTTCTATTCTTCCTTATGAGTATTTTCACAATTATTTTTTAGGAATGTAGTAAAAGATTGTTTGTGACTGTATATGGAGTTGATGAAATGCTTAAGCTTTATTGGGTTTAGCTAAAGATCGATGGATTTGGCATGCACTCGGATGTTAGCAATAATTTCTATATATAAAAAGAAACAGAAATGTGCTGGATGTTAAAATATTCATCTATGGTTTATTTTTTGTTCAAATGGTATTTTTGTCTCCAAATCAAATGTTTTATTATTCATGTTCTAAATATTGAAAAAAATTTATCAGTTGTATTTTCTCAAGACTCGAATGATGTGGATTTGTTTTTTAAATAAAAAAAGTTTATGAACCAAATTAATTTAGACTTTTGAGTTTTGGATTATCTTAATAATTAAATTTGAATAATTATTTTATAGGTCATCTCATAAATCATGTCACGTCGTAAATATTTTTATCCAAATAATGATCTATCATCTTCATATTATATAAAATGATAGGATGAAAATAATAATATATTTGAATTCTAAAACTGTTTAATGTTTCTATTAGGTCTCAATTATAGTGCTACTAAATGGGTCATACAAATTTTATGTTTGTTGGTAGTCCATTCCTAATCTTCATTCTCCATTCTTTTCAACTCAGTTGAGTTTGTTGAGTCAATTGGACTTCTTTGTTCTACTTCCAATAGCTCCGAAGTAACCGACAATGCATTGAATGTATCTATTTAGATGATTGGTTTTGACCTATTGAAACATATATTTAGATTGAAAAGATTTTTTAAGGAGTCTAACTTGAGGCTATGTCGGGATGCTATGTTGGAAATGTTGATATTTATGATACCCTCAATATTTTCAACTTTCTTGAATTTAATCTATATTGACAATGTCATATTTATTCTTTTGGCCATTCATACTGTTTTGATAGAGATTCTATTTAATTGGTGATTTATATCATATCTATTTATTTATTTTAAAGTTTGTAAAATTTAAAAAATGTGGATGGAGGAGACTTTTTCTTTATTAAATAGATCATGACACATGTCCTCCAATAGATACAAAAGACATATTTGTTATTCATTGAGTATACTTCTTATTCAAAATATGTTGAAATGAAGTCATTATCTATCTTAAAAAATTCTGCTTATTAAATTAATGGTTTTAAAATTAATTACTTCCCATGTTCCCAAATTTTTTTGTGTTGAGTTATCTTAATAATTGAAGTTCAAATGATTCATTATTTTGTGATCTCAAAATTCATATCGTTGTGTATATATGTTTAGGGAAATAATGATATATCGTATTTATATTATATAAAATCATAGGATAAAAGTGGTGATATATTTGAATTCTAAAACTGGTTGATGATTAAATATTTAGGTCTTAACTATAATGCTACTAAAAGGGTCAGAAAATAGTTTTTTATGATTATTGGTGATGTGTTTCTAATTTTCATTCTCCATTTTATATTTAATTGGAGATTTATATCATATCTATTTATTTATTTTAAAGCCTATAGAATTTAAAAAAATTCAACTCCACTCATAGCCTTTTAAAAGTAACTTGCATTGGAATTAGACTAACTAAATCATAACACGTGTTCTCCAATAGACACAAAAAACATATATTTGTTATTCATTGAGTATGGTTCCTGTTGAAACTTGGCCAAAATTAAATCGTTATGTATTTAAAAAAATTCTGCTTATTAAGTTAACTATTATAGAATACATTACTTTTCCATTGTTTGACTTTGAGTTTTGGATCATCTTAATAATTAAAATTTGAATTATTATTTATTAGGTCATCTAAAAAAGCCTTCATAGCTTTACATATTTAGACTCTCTCCCATTTAATATAATAAAACATTTTCTTTAATTTTTGTTCATGTTTCTGGATATCAACACTTGGAGAAAACATAAATATTTCTATTTATACTTTGCAAAATCTGCAACTTCCATTCATTGCCCCCAAATCTTTCTCAACTGAATATACAAATTGTTTGATGCATATTTTCAACCTAGAAGGATTTTAAATGAATATTGCTAATTTTATTTTCAGAACCATTGAGAAACTTCATATTATTTTCTATTTTTAGGTTCTATTTGTTTGATGCATGTTTTCGATCCAATCCATTTGTTTGATGCAACCGGTATTCATAATTCCTTTTAAGCTTTGATGCATGTAACAACACTGCTTCATGATCATTAAGCCAAAAATAGTGTAACAAATTGTCTGTGGTGTGCATCTTCTGTGTTTTTTTACTGCGAGGAAGCTTATCCAAGCAGTGAGGAGAAGTCATGGATAATCACAAGCCATTGACATCATGAAATTCACTTTCATGTTTCTCATTATAAATTACTCATCTTTATGTATTGGGTTGTGAGATTCATAACACCCAACTGCTGCATTTATATTTATTTACCATACTTTATATTTCCTATATTTATATGCTCCTAGATTTTTAATAACCCTACTTGAACTCTAAATTCATTTGATATAGGAACATCTACCATATGTCCAAAACATTGCAATATTGTGTTCACAAAAAAAAATAGATCATACAACTAGGCGCGAACGCCGGTTATAGATCAACCAATGTTTTAAATTTTGTATTGTACCAGCCGGTGCAGTCGGTATTTACCATACTAGGATAGTGACTGGTACATGAAATGTATGTATTTTGTACAGGGTCAAAACCGGTCGTACCGGTGTGTTTCGGTCAATATCGGCCATTTTCGATGTACCAGACGATTTTTTTTTAATTAATGTAAAAATCTTGACTTTTTCATAATTTTCACTCTAATTCTCACATCTGAATGCTATTTTCTTAACTTTTTTTAATTCAATTTTCTCGAGGACTGAAAATCAAATCCCTACTCCCCTTTTCGTGATGAAGATAAGTAATTATTTTTCTTAAGTAGTTGGATTGAGAATTTAGAAGTATTATTGAGTTTTATAAATATGTGTTTTAATTTTTTAAAACTTGCATTGATATTATTTTGAAATATAATTTATACATGTATAATTAATTTATTATATATGGACTATCTCGAAATGGTATCCGAAATGATAGTGGTATCAAAATATTTCGTTCCAATACCTTAACTGAAACGGCTACCGAAACAGTATTCAAAACTTTGAGATCAACTCCAGAAGCAGTGCCACAAACATTTCAATGCTCTTTCGATAAATGCCTTGGATGAAGACACCACATGATCTCTATGACTCTATATGTATAATCCCAAAACTCTGTAGCCACCATCTGAATGATGAAGAAAACAATTCTATTATATTTTGGCGTTTAAGCAAGAAACTATAATTTGAATTTCCAACAAATATGTTTTATTTCCCAAACTTGCTTCAACCTATGGTTTGTTTAAACTTATTACTATTTGACTTAATAGTTTCCAATTGAAATTACATTATTATCCTTCTTTAGCTTATTGTTATAATTTTTATTGATTATATAGAGCACATTTATATTTTTTAGGAACTTGTTTTTCTCTCAACAGGCCAAACGTGCCTCGACGTTACCCCACTACTAGTGTACATATATATATATATATATATATATATATATATCTATATATATATACTAGTAAGATGTTACGTGCCTGAGGCACGTATGTACAGTTCAAAGCACTAATATATTTTATTAAAATAAAAATAAAGTACATATATCTTATTATTTTATTACTAATATATATCTTAAAAGCTATTGAAAAATAGGCTATTTGTAAATTATTATAATACTTTCCTATTATAATGAATACAAAAAGATAAATCTACATAAATATGTTTTCCTATTATAACATATTTTCAAATTAGAAATTGAATCCATGATTATTATAATAATAAATCTGCTTTATTAGCATATTTAAACATATTAATAGTGGAATAGAAACCAACAAAAATCATAAAAGTAGCCATAAATAGAATGTAAATGAAAATACAATTGTATCCCTGTGTTCTATAATTATTACAAACGGATGGAAAGTTAATGAAAACCAACATATTCCGTTAAAACAAGAAATTTCTGCTAAAACAAGAAAATTCCGTTTCATAGGCTCTTTATATATATAGAGAGATATTTGGAAGGGCTCTAACCCTTTCCCTATTTAGAGACATGTTAGACCATGTTATGGGCCCGAACACTAGCCTAACCCAATAAACATTAAATCGAGGATTTGACCCACTAGAAGGATATAAGCGGTTATCACCGAAAGGATAACTATCTAAGAACCTCATGAGATATGAGTTTAGATGTTAAAATGAGTTTATATGTATTTATGATAAGTTTAAAAAAGTTGTGGATTCCACGTGTAAAAATGTGTTGAGTTGAAAAAAGTTGTGGGTCTCACGTGTGAAGAGGTTTTGAATTGAGATGAGTTTAGTGATTTGAGAGTTAGATGTTTAGATGTTAGAATAAGTCTAAATTTAAACCGAACTCAGCTAGATCCAAACATAGCCTTACATAGTTGAGAAAGTCATATAAACAAGTAGATGAAAATTCTAACATTAACAAAAAAAAAAAAAAAAACTATTATTCTTTATACGAGCTCATTAACTTTCAAGTGGAATTATGTTTTGAAAAAATAAAAAAGAAAATAAAAGTAAGGAACCGTATCTTATTTTAATATTAGAACCCCACAGGAAATGGGTTATCTAGAATGGGTTGAAAATTGGACGTCTAAATGTGAAAGTATGTTTCAATGGGTCCATACTATTTTCTAGGTATAATTATGGGTCTGGCCCATCCGGACGATTGACATCAAGGTCTATTCTAGTAGTACCATAACGGACACTGGGTGGCATTTTTAGTTAATTTTATTTAAATACAGAAAGAAAAAGAACCTTTAAAAAATGAAAATGAATGAGATATTTTTTTAAGTTATTTGTTTTCATATTCTTTATGTGATTGGAATTTGGGACCATTACCAACGAACTATAAAATGAGATATTTGTCTTGCAGATTCCAATATTTAATGTATACGGAATTCAATACTTATATGTATGTATATAAAATATTCAATTGGGACATCCATATTCCTTAAAACTAAATCGACAAAATACATTATATCGACATATAATTAATTGATTAGGTGTCGTAAATCGATGGTCTACAGTTCATCTTTCGTCTTAACGTGTTTTCCTGTACCGTGTTCGCAGGGTGGTCAATTTTTCCACAATCTCGATTCTCTTTCTTGGACACTAATGTCGTTTCATGGAAAAATAAAAATAAGAAATTTATCTTAGTTTGTCTCTTCTTGAACCCGTCCTCTACGTCGTTTTGCAATGCACCGACACTCCGTATTCCCCAATGCTACCCAGATTGGCAATAGACAAAATAAATAAGAAAAGTCTGGCTATGAAATTAGGGGGAATTTCCAACTCTAATTACTTTTAAAAATCAAGAAATATTTCATCATTCTTTCATCGTACCAGTCCTTTTTCTTCCCGTAAGGAGGCGTGTTGGATGAGACCACTCACTCATATAAGACGGACCTGGTAGTAGGGAGGAAAAGAGGCTCCCTAACCTGGCGGGTGAGGGGGCCGGGATGGCCCGTTGCCCGCTTGCATAGGGCGGGCGGGCAGGCAGGCAACCTTTAAGTGAAAACATTCACTAGTAATTGAGGACCATTCATCCATCGCAATTGGCTTTCACTTAGAAACATGGAGGCCTTTTTATCTTCTCTTTTTGTTTAATAACAAAAACAAGGAATTGGATAGCACCAATCACTTGAGTTGGCAACTCAATTTACGAGAGATCGGAAAATCTATAATGTCTCCAGTATTTTTCATACATCTTAATTCTCGTAACTCTTGAACCCATAAAAATAGAACTCCAACGAGACAACGAGACACCGAAAGGTACCATAAAACTACAAAAATTCAGAAGTAATATCGAAACAACTCAGACAAACCTCCCGACAAATCCGTTTTGACAGAAATTGCGCGACATCTAAGCCATTCGACGCATTACCAAGATTACCAAGAATAGAATACAGACTATAAAACTATAGATCTACACACGATGCATACATCAAGGCTATCATTTCAAGAGGTTGGCTTGGCCATTTTTGGGTTCTCCATCGTATCGTGCTGCTGCTGCTAATACCTACCGTCAGCTCAATCGGTCTCTCCTACCCCCACCCCCCCGCCAACATTCCAATCATTCATCTCCTTCCTCAGTATACGAACACGTTATGGAAGCAAAGGAAACAACAAGGACAACGAAACAAACACACTGGGGCCTTTACTTTATGCACAAAACTGATTCCATTCGATAGTAATTATTACATGTACACTCTCTTCCTCTCAATCAAAATAGCAAACACCTCGTGGTTTTTAATATTTAAAGACAACAACTCAAGCAACAAAAACCACCAACCAAAAAGAAGACTTATGTATCTTACAGTGTTGAAACCCTTTTCTCTTTGCTTTTTTCCTTAAAGCTTGTTTTTACAAACGGCCGTGTGGGGTTTGCTGCGGTAGCCTGAACCGGACCTGAGAAGCAGGAGACTTCACCGCCACGCCGTGCCAACATATACCACCCCTGCACATTTCGTGGGCGTGCTCGCGCGAAACTGCATACGTGGCCTTGCGGGACACGTCCCAAGTCAGCGTCCCGATCAAGATGAGGCCCACCACGATGGTCGACACAATCAGCACAAAACCACCACTGAAGCTCCGGCCACAGGCACACCCATAGACCTTGATCCCCGCGATCACGGCCACATAGATCGTCGTCAAGTTCCCCACCACGCAGTCAGACAACGCCATCTCCGTTTCTATTAACGCTTTAGCTCTAGGGATGGTTATTGAAGCCCGAAGGGGGTGGGTATTTCAGGAAGATTAAAAATTGGGAAACGACTCGGGAGTTGAGAGTGAAGCAGAGGGGAAAGCAGCAAGCAAAGCTATAGAGGGATCGGAGAGGGGAATTAATGAATCGTCTGGAGAATATCTGGGGACTTGATTATGGAGTCGAAATTACGAAAGTAGGGCTAGTTTCGATGTCTGATGTAATGGCGTTATGAGCTTTTATCTTCAAATTCTGGGTGGTTTCTCAGAAGGGGAAAGTGGAAAGGAATCTACTTATGTTCGTACACCCGCCGACTTTCGGAAACCCAAACAGATACCGCCACGTCCTCTATGTTGAAATCCTGCCTACGTGGCTGTGCTGTCGTCCAAGGTCTCCTACATTTTTTCTCCCATTTTTCTACTGTAACGACGTCGTTTCTGTCATGCTTGGACAGTTTGAAGCAGATCAAGTTGCCACCTTGCTATTGGAGGCGGCTCTTGGAAACGCCGGGCTTTCAATCTTTTCGGGGTGGACGGTTGACGATGCACCAATTCCAAATGAACGTGCGGATCTGAGCCACGTTTTACAATATTCTAAGTGTGTTGATGGGCAGGCCACGTATTGAGAGTTGAGCATTGAGCTGTAACCAAAACAAAACCTTTCTATAAGTGATAGCGGCCCGCAACTCTGGGTAGGACTTCGCTGTTGCTTAAAGCTGCTTCTTCCCTACTTAAAACCATAATGCGCGAAAAATATTTGAGGGGTCCAAATTTAATCGAAACATATTCAAGTCTTTAAGCAAAGCCTACTTTAGTTGGGATGGATAAGGAATAAAATCTTAGAATATTTGGATCTAATTATTTTCTATTTTTAAAGAAAATGATTTAATACTTTGAGTGACTTACCACTAATAAAAATAAATCGAGGGAAGCGGTTGGATCACCCCCAAAGCATGTGGTGAAAAACACCATCTTTAATGACTTAAAAATGGCACTTTTAAATAAAATTTTTAAAATTATCGGATCACCTTGCCCTTTTGTCAGAGTGGTTGTTGGACACCGCCACATTTTTTTTTTCAGTTCAAAAGTGGTTTGACTCTCCAGGTTAAAAAAAAAAAACAGAAAACAATACATCTACAAATTATGAGAGCATTCACGGGTGAGGTGTAGTTTGATTTCAGAGATGAATTGATATAATTTGTGAATAATAGAATAAAAGTTAAATTTTTTCTTATATTTTGTGTGAGAATTTGGTAAAGTTATTTTAGAATTTCAAAAAGTTGAATTATCCTCTAGTGATTAGAAAAACTCAGAAAATTAGAAAGAATAGTAAATGAATTCAAGAGAGTCTTCCTGTAAAAGGGATGACTGCTATTTATACCTAATCCGGGCTCCACTGCCGAGGGTGATCGTGGTGTGTCAGGTCGTACTTGAGTCAAACCTGCTACCACTCATTCTTTGCTGCAACAGTGTGTCAGTCTGTGACTAAGGCGGCCAAGGGAGATCGTGGCGTGTCAGGTCGTGCTAGGTCAGACCTGTTGCCACCTTCCTATCGGGGTTGGGTGTCAGGTCATGGTCGAGCCGTCCTACATACTATGGGGGCACGTCGTTGCGTGTCGGGCCTTTTGCACATGCATTGAATGCGACGTGCCTTGAGTCTGACGAGACCATGATTGGACATGTCCAGCCGTTCGCGTACAGTAGGGCGTCCTGCTTGGTGCCATATGGTAGGGCTCGGTAGGTTGCCGAGTCCCGAGACGCTCTCCTTGGCGTATCCGAGCTCGGTGCCGAAAGACCTTCCCGAGTTGG
Organism: Juglans cinerea; assembly: GCA_961763995.1. Lineage (NCBI taxonomy): Eukaryota > Viridiplantae > Streptophyta > Magnoliopsida > Fagales > Juglandaceae > Juglans > Juglans cinerea. The sequence continues at coordinate 28,628,608 of CAUIVZ010000005.1, forward strand.
TTTGCGGTTATGGGCTCGACACGTGGTCCTCTGGCTCGGGCTCTCAACCCACAGCTGAGTTTCGTCTTTGGGCTTGGAGTTCTGTAACTTGACCTCCTTGGGACTGGGCCCTTCTGGGATGGGCCCCTCCCTCATAGTGACTATTGAAACTTATATTAATCTCCTATGTATTGTGCTACGAAGACAATAAGATAATGGTTGTCCAAAGATGCTATTAGATTCATGAGGGCCAATGAGGCATGGGTACTAGCTATGATAGTAGACTATAGTACTGTTTTTGAAATGCAGACATTGAGCGTGTCGTTGCGTAGGCCGGGAGTGGTGATCTCTATAAGAGTAATGATATATACACAATATTTTTTACAATACATGATGTAAAATATATATATTTTTATAAAATGATATTATTTTTATATAATATTTTATAATAATAATTTTCATTTTAAAATATAATTATGAAAAATATTGTGAGCTTAGCGCTTCTACTCAAACAATATGCTGAAGCTAGTGAAAATGGAGCGGATTGGCTATAGCCTAGAATTACGGGTGAATCTGATTGCACAGGGTTGAAAGTCCAATCAAGTTCTCTTTCTGCTAATAATTAATATTGTACGTAGTAGTATTTCGTTTGAGAGCGGTGCTACAAATATCAGAATTGTGTATTTTAATTTTAAATTTTTTTTTATATATTTTTTTAATCATCATAAATATTTTTTTAAAAAAAATTATAATATCATTAAAAAATATTTTCTTAATCACTAAATAAATAAATAAAAACTCATTCGAGACACTATTTGGATTCCAAATTCAGAAACCAAAGCATTTGGGTTCGTTTTATTTATTCGTTTGGAATCTCAACTCATTTCAACTAATTTTAATTCATCATTATAATTTTTTTAAATTTCAACACAAAATATAATAAATAATTCAACTTTTTCAAATCTCAAAATAATAATAATAATAAACAATAATATTCTAACAATATTTTATCATCTTAACTCAATTCAACGTAACTCAGTTCAACATCCAAACGCACGCGGAAGAGACAACACTTTATTATGGTTCATTGTTCCCCAAAAAAAAAAAAAAAAAAGATAAGGAACTTGTTGGAATTTGGGTATTTAAAAAGTGAAAAAAAATATAAATTATCCATTGAAGCATCTTGAATCTTGATAAGCATGAAAAGCTAATCTCTCTGTTACCTTCGGGTTTCATGAAACGGAAAGTCATAAAACATATTAGCTTTCACAAAACTAAAATAAATAATTTATAGAAAAAATTAAGTTTCAAATATTATCAGCTAAACTTACTACTGTCAAAAACATTAAAAAAAACACACACAAACACAAAATTTATAGAGATTAGCCTCCCACTATTCGAGGCCTCTTAAAGGAATCTCAATTTAATAGTTCATATATTTTGTTTTTTTTAATGGTTAATAAATGATTATTAGTGTATTATTTTTTTTAATGTTTAAAAAATATTTATAAGAAAAATAAATTAGAATTTGCACTGTAACAAACCCAACAATCAAAACTGGACCGCACAGCAGTAGCACCGTAGCACTACTACAGGTTCGAAGACTTTTATGAACTGCTTTTTACGTACTAACGTGCCACTCTACGATTTGCAACTCATTTTCAGTTTAACAATCCGGACCAATCCAATTTGTAACGTATATAATTTAGAGTGATGCTAGATGCCTTTAAATATGTCTTCCAAAAGTATCTTTAGTGTATTTTTTTTAATGTAAAAAAGACCCGCACACAAATTCACCGATAACTTTTTTAAACACTTAAAAATAAAAACATAAATTTAAAATAAAATACATTAGGGGCAAATATGGATGTCACCCAAGTATTTTCCTAGAATTTATTATTTATTTTCCAATTTTTCAGGTTATACAATCTTTTTTAATAATCATGTATTCAGTTGTAAGATGTACAAGTTTTGCGCACTCCATTTAAAAATAAGTCGAGTCAACTTCTAAAAAACTAATTTTGTTGTGTAGGTTTTAGATTTACTTACTTTTTCAAAATAAGTGAATGAGGCTTTTATTTATTAGGACTGTAAATATCTTTTTTTTTTTGTTTGCTCATTACAAACTGGATGTGCGATAATTATGGTTTTGCTTTGTATTTGTTTTCGAGTTTTTCTATGGATCCATCATTGTTCATTATTCACACCCCACACCTGATGTGGAATTTTTTTTTCTTCTCCTGGAATGAGTGTTTGGAATACCATTTTCACATTTGAAAGCATTTTTGCCACCCAACCTTCAGGCCATTTTCACATTTGAAAGCATCCCGCGTCGCCCTCCCTCAAGTCGCCCAACACGCGTGAATCATTGCCTCCCAGCCTCGTCGCCACCCAGAAACCTTGGTGTGCATTCCCTTTAATGGCGAGCTTGGTCTAATCAGACTGTGGCTTAAAGCCTCTTCCTCAAATTTTTCCCATACCCAGAATCGAAATTGTTTTGTGCAAATCCTCAAAGATCATATTTTTGCATTCGAATAAAACTGGGACATATCTCAAATTTTATTCTACGAACGATTTTAACTAGTTGTTTTAGAGAGAGAAACTGGGGGTGAAGAGTGAATGCCCCACTGACAGTTGCGTCTGTCGAATGAGAAGGAGAGTGGGAACAGCGAATCAATGGCGCTAATGGACTTAAAGAAGAAGAAGAACAATCGGAGTTCGACTCCAGCGCACCGCCACCGTTCAAGTTAGATGACATTAGAGCCGCCATGCCGAAACATTATTGGGCGAAGGACCTATGGAGGTCCATAAGCTATGTGGCGAGGAATGTTGCGATAGTTTTTGGGTTGGCTACAATCGCGACTTATTTTAACAATTGGTTTGTTTGGCCTCTGTATTGGGCTGCTCAGGGGACTATGTATGGGGCTCTCTTTGTTCTTGGCCATGACTGGTAATTGCAATTTAAACTCTTTTTGATTTTGTAGAGGGGAGCTTGATTTGCATAGAAGATGGGAACTTGATTCGCAGAAAAGAAGGAAAGCTTGATCAAACAGAGAAGATGGGAGGAAAGGAAATGGCGTGTTTGGGTGAGAGAGTGGGAACCGGTTCACTTGTTAGTGAATCCGGTTTGCAAATAAGGTGTGGGGTGTGGAGGATAAACATGGGTTGATGAGAAGATTTATGTTTTGTTTTCTGACACCCAATTTGAAAAAAAATGGATAAAAGTGGGATATACATAAAAAAAAAAATGTAATGGTTGATTTTTTTTTAAAGTACACTAATTTTGCATATTTTAAAATGATATATAGTATTACTCAAAATTGGAAAGGGAAAAATATATCGGTTGAAGGTTATATCGTGGGGCAGGACGGCTGGCCTCTTTTATTAAAATAAAAAATAGGCTGCATTAGTGTGTACAAAATCACACGTAAAAGTCTTCGTACCTATAGCATTTTCCTAAAAAAGATATTAATGTAATTACATTTTTTAAGAAATTATATTGATATCAAAATTATTTAGGAAATAATATTAGAAGGTCCCAAGAAAGAAATTCTCAAAAAAAAAAAAAAATACTGTTAAGAAATAAAAACTCCTGAAAAAACTACTATTGACTAATGATTATAAACAATTATCCACCTTATTAGTTTATATAAGAGAAAAATTTGTTAGCATAATTAAGAAAAAAACTAAATGAAGTCAAACGGAAGCAACTACAATTGGAAGGGATATGTTGATTCCCACCGAGTCGGGCCTAGTCCATCTTTAGGAGGCCCAATGATGAGAATGTAACTGGCCGCATTACATGGTACCTAGTACAGTGGACGAACACCCCCTGGCACAAGAAACAGAGATCCCACCCAAAGAGAGAGTAATGCTACACAACCTCTTCATCTTCACGTATTATATTTTTTAAAATTTTTAATATTTTTTTTTAATTTTTTTTGAGTTTATTTTTTTAAAACTAATTCAATTCTTCTATTTAATATTCATATATTAAATTTTTTATAAAAAAAATAAAAATTAAAAAAAGTATGGTATGTGGAGGTTGTGTGAATAGTAAGAAGTTGTGTAGATTTTTTTGGGAGTTAAAGCCTAATCACAGGTCAAAAATTCTCTCTCACATAATTTTTACAAGAATTATCTCTCGCAACAAGAAATTGATTTAAGCATCGGAGGTGCTTCATTACCCACCTAGCCTTCACGAATTTTATGTTGTAGATTCATTAAGCTTATTCTCTTAAATATGAAACACGTAATTAACGACCATAATTAGTGTAATTATTAAGAAAAAGTAAAAAATTTATTACATTATTATAACGGAATAAAAAAGGTCTTCTAGAATTTTTGCCTTTGGCCTCAATTTAAATTGGGTTTCCCATCTGATTACAAAATGAGTTTTCTCCAAGTTAGAATAAAACGTGTGGAAAGAGCTAAGAATTAAGAAAATGTGTAATGATTTGTACAAATTTAAGTATACAAGTTTGCGAACCTTTTATAAAAATAGGAAAATGCTAGTATGGTCCATGAGTTTGTCCCTTCATTTTAATTGCTTATATATTTAAATTATTTTTTAAAATTTTTTTACTTAATAATTAAGGAAATAATTTTTAACGTATTAATGTATATTCTTTTATTGGTGTAAAGATGTCTAAAAAATATAAAAAAGAAAAGAGAAGAAAAATAAAATGTGGAATTTATATTAGTGAGCACACCCAACGATCAAAGTTGGGCCACACATTAGCACTACTAAAAAAAAAAAAAAAAATGTACTCAACTCAACTCAAACATAAAAAAGAGTTTAAAAATTATTTTTTGTTGTTGTGAATTTTAATTTTTAACAAAAGATTGCACAAGTGTTTAATACTTTACCTAACATTACTAGTTAGGAATTGGGAGAGAAGAAAGATAAAAGGAAAATGATTTATACATAATATTTTTTATAATATATTTTATAATAATGTGTTAAATGAGATAATTTATAAAATACTCTATAAAAGTATTATTATTTTATAAAAATATTTTTATCTTATAATATTATTGTGAAGAGAAAAGATACTTACAACCGTGAATTGCATAACCGCCGCGTAATCGCTTTGAAAAAAATGAATAAAACATGGGACCCACATGAAAAAAATTAATTTTTTAATAGTGGACCCCACTCTTTTTCAAAACGATTACGCAGCGGTTACACACTTCACGATTGTATGTAGAATTACTCTGTTGTGAAATATTTTGTAAAAATGTATTCTGTGAATTCAATACTCGAAGATAAAACCCTTCAACATTTTACGAGCTAAAAACACTCGTTGGATCATCCACGGTGGCCGAAATCACGCCACGTTTCGTATGAAGGATCTGCAGCCGTTTAATCATCCAGGACGACAAAATAGAACCAATCCACGAGCTGCTTTACCTCGTAAACTCGTTGGATGAAGAGTCAAGGTCCGGTCGTGAAAATCACGGTCACAGGCTATATATACTGGAAGAAACTGAAGTGTCAATTAATAAGCCGTGGCTAATCTAAACGGATCATTTTGCTGAGCGAAGCTACTAGAAGTTATACAGTACGACGAGGGAGTGGACGATCCCTTCCTTCTCTGCCTCCTCTTTCTTCTCCCAGATCAAGGTACGATTGGGTATTCCCTGGAAAACAAAGTACTTTTTTGTTTTTTATAGAATTGTTAGCAGAAGATTCAATCTCAAGTATTGTATATAAATACTTCTATTGTGTACGAATTAAATACCTTGCAATCAATAACATCTTTCATTTTCACTCTATCTTCTTCTATCTTGGCTGTTCTCTCTTCGTTTATCCTAACTCCTTTTCTGACATGGTATCAGAGCTTTTCTGAGAAAAGCTTTCGCAAATTGCAACTCTAACTGTGTGGGTTAACCACGCGGCGCTATGCCTATGTGAAACTCCGAAGAGCTATGTTATCGTAAATTTTTGTTCATTTCTTATTGTTTTTTTTTTCTTTTCATTCTAGTTGCTGATATTGCAAATCATGGATGGATTTCGTGATTTGTTTGCTGTTCCGTGATCAAGACTGTGTTCATCATTATCCGTTCGATGAAATTCGTCAAAGGCTTCAAAATTTGGAATTTGTTTTGGGTTTTCGAATCTTGGGTATGAAATTTCAGATTTCTTGGCATCAGGATAAAAGTGACATTGTTTAGATATAAAGCTGCTATCTGGTTCTTAGCTCATCCATGAGTCGAAGTTTTAGAACTATTAAAGATCCAACCCATTCACATGGAGCCAGTGGATATCAGCCCTGTAACGAAAAGGATCCCTTCCAGCCCGTTGATTCAGGCCTTTTTTTTCGCTTCAAGCCTTCAAGTTAGCTCAGGCCTCTGATAAGCCCAACTCAAAGTTAGTTCAGCCCATTTTTTTTTTCTATTTCAAATAATTAGCCTGTCTCTAGCCAATTTCTCTTTGTTCTTGAGGCTTCTGTGTTGAAGCAATCAGCTCAATTCTTGAGTCTCTCCATCTCTCTTAAAGTCCCAAATGCACGAGCAGCAAGGTTTTTTTTTTTTTTTTTTTTTAAATGGACCCCACAACAACAAAAAATTTTAAATTTTTCACAAGCCTTGCCCAAATTTTTTGTAAGGGAGTGGGTACGCAAAAAAAAAAAAAGTTTTTCACACTTTTTCACGATAGAGTCCACTTTTTTATAAGAGGTATATGCAAGGCATATACATTTGGGGAGTGTATATATCATTATTCCAACTCTATTGTTTCTTTCTTCATTCTCTTACTTCTTTCTTCTCCCGGTTCAGTAAATTATTAACCGGTTCAGATATTTGCTTTCCGGTTCATGACATTTTTGCCGCTTAGTCATTAGAAAAATGATATACCTATAATATTTTTCACAATACTTTACACAACTATCATTTAAAACGAGAGAGGTAAAAGGAACACCACTTTACAAAAATGCCCTCATTTCAAAACACAATTGTGAAATGTGTTGCTTAGGTATTATTACTCAAGAAATCTCTCTCCTTTCAATTCCTTCTTCAGTTCTTCAAGGTTTTCAATTTTCAGTATCATGGGTTTAATTGGCATAATTACCTTGGGTTTCTAGAGTGCTCACATTCACTCTGCAAATGGACGTAACTTTGGGTTCCTTGTGCTGATTGTTCAGTACTTGGCGCATCTCTATTACAGTGTGGCTTCTCTGCATTGGTGCTATGCGACTTCACAGCTTCAATGCTAATTGTTTTGTCTTCAGTGCTTCAAGCAATTAGTATCATGTTTCTAACTTTGTTTACTTCAAGATATTCCAGCTTCAGGGTGGAGTATTAGAATTGTAACTAGTGTTAATTATTAGTTACAAATTAGTTAGAGCTGGTTAGTTTGTTAACAAAAGATTTAAGCTCAAATCGTATAGAAAACAACTAGAGATTTGTGGGATTCCACAAACTGACGTGGCACAGTGCCACGTTAATTTGAGTTAATTTTTTTTCCTTTTTACCCCTCCCTTTCCCAAACCCTTGAGACCAGGCCTCCCAAACCCCCATGAGCAGCATCAAGTTTTCATCTCTCTCTCTCTCTACTTCCAGTTGGTAACCACCCACACGAGCAAATAATGGACTGAGTTGGTACCCACGTATTTACCGAGTAGTGGATCTATTTTTTTGTTTGTAAAGAAATATAGTCTATCTTGGTTTCATTGCTTGGTACCCATGGATTTATTGAGAAGTTAGTGTTGAGATTAGAAGAAAAAAATCCATTTTATATGAAGAACTGTGTCAAATTGATTGGAGAAGGACGCCTGAGTTTAGTGGACCATTAGCATGTTAATCCTCCCGTGAATTTCAGTTGAATACTTTTTGTAAGATCTAGCTATTCCTTATCTAACTTTTGTTTCACAAAATGTTGGTTTGATTGGATGATTATGGGAAAAGTTGGAAGTTTTCTCTTTATGTCTTCGGATAATGGTCAGAACACACATGCCGGAAAACTTAGCAGGGGCAATGGCAAACGGAAAAAAAGAAGGAAGAAATACCTTAGGTGCTGACGAACGGGGACAGGAATTCAGGGGGATGGCGCTCGTGACACTGTACGACATGAGTTTGTGAATCCTTTGTGGGATCCATTAGGGCCCATTTGGAATTTAGATTGGATGGAGATCAATTAAGCTGAATCTAATATCCAAATATTCAATTCTCAGATTACTAAACTCATCTCAACTCAAAACCTCTTTAAATGTGGGATCCACAATTTTTTTCAACTCAAAACTTCTTTACACGTGAGACTCACAACTTTTTTCAATTCAACACACACGTGAGACTTATAACATTTTTCAACTTTTCATAAATATATCTAAACTCATATTAACATCTAAACTAATATTAGATAGACTCCACAAAACTCACTCCACAGTCTTAACTCACTACTATTCATAAAGAACTCAACTCAGCTTAACATACAAATGAGGCCTTAGGTTGCGTTTGGTTCTCAAACTTAGCTGAGTTCCCTCCATGAAATTACCCAAATACCCCTATATCGTAATGCAGCACAAATATCTACCAATTCACTCAACAAATTTGTTAGTCGTTAATTATGCAATAATTTGATATACAATCAGATATATAAAATAAACGAAGTGCGTAATACCAATTTTGGCATCGAAGAGAAACCCTTTAAAGATGAAACCCTTTAAAGCTCAATTACAAGTAAAGTTAAATTACAAAACCTTTGTCAATTGACACTCTTACTTGACCAGACATTTTCTACCGCAGTAGCAACCAGAATATTTGACGATCTTCAAACATTGGCTTTTCTTCCGGAACTCCAGTGGCTGAACCCAGTCACCTCGAGTTTAGCCACGAAGTATGCACATAGTTAAAAAGAGAGATAAAATACTAGAACACTCAAGTACCACTATCTGAGAGAAACAATATGAAAATTCTCCAAGAAATTTTCTCATCAAAATATACACTAGAAAATGCTCTAGAGAATATCTAGATCTGAATCTATACAGATTCGAACCAGTAGGATCTCTTAAATAAACAATCTGAAAGTAGTTTTAGTTTCAGTAGGACTCTGCTGATGGGGCGAGTTTATCGCGAAGACGTATTATGAAGGAATGCTGACACACCTGCGATAAATTCTCTCTACAGAAATTGGGCCCATTTCAACTTCTTTTCTGGATAAGAGCAGATTCTTTGGAACTCGATTTTCACACTTATGACTTATCTAAACACCCTCTAATATTTCATAGATAAATTTAATATTGTTATAGATAAAGTCAATAAATAATTTACATTTATTCAAAAATTACAAACTTAATGATAGGATAAACTCTATAATTTTAGTCACCTAATCCTATCCAAACTTATCAACTTAGTCACCTACTTCTAGCCAAACTTTTACATCTACACTCCACTTTAAATCCTTCAACCATCCAAACTTATCAACTTTATAACTATTAATATTAGTTAAATAGTTATAAACTTATATATTAGTATAGCTATATAATATATTAGACTATATAATAGATTAATAGTATTAATATTAGTCTATTAGTATAGTTATATTATATATATTAGTATTAGTTATAGTGATTTAGTATAACTATATTAGTATAACTATAATTATAGACTATATTAAACTATTAGTATTAGACTATTAGTTAAATAGTTATAGACTTGTATATTTGTATAGCTATATAATATATTAGACTATATATAGTATTAATATTAGCCTATTAGTATAGTTATATATTAGTATTAGTTATAAACTATATATTAGTATTAGTTATAAACTTTTAGTGATTTAGTATAGCTATATTAGTATAGGTATAACTATAGTCTATAGTGATTTAGTATAACTATATTAGTATAAGTATAACTATAGTCTATAGTGATTTAGGGCAGGTTTGGGGGGTGGGATGAGACACAAAATTCTCATCTCATCTCATCTCATTATTACACATTTTTCAAATCCTCATACAAAATATAATAAATAATTTAACTTTTTCAAATCCCAATTCAACTTTTTCAAATCCCAATACAATAATAATACTAAAACATAATATTTTAAATATTAAAACAAAACACAAAATTCTCATCTCACCCCCCAAACCTACCTAGTATCACTATAGTCTATAGTGATTTAGTATAACTATATTAGTATAAGTATAACTATAGTCTATATTAAACTATTAGTATTAGACTATTAGTTAAATAGTTATAGACTTATATATTAGTAAAACTAAATAATATATTAGACTATTAGTATAGTTATAAGTTAAATATTAGTATTAGTTATAAACTATATATTAGTATTAGTTATAAACTTTTAGTGATTTAGTATAGCTATATTAGTATAAGTATAACTATAGTCTATAGTGATTTAGTATCACTATAGTCTATAGTGATTTAGTATAACTATATTAGTATAAGTATAACTATAGTCTATATTAAACTATTAGTATTAGACTATTAATTAATAGTTATAGACTTATATATTAGTAAAGCTAAATAATATATTAGACTATATAATAGTATTAATATTAGACTATTAGTATAGTTATATATTAGTATTAGTTATAAACTATATATTTAATATTAGTATTAGTTATAAACTTTTAGTAAAATCTTTTAGTATTAATTATAAGTATAACTATAGTCTATAGTCTAAATTAGACTATTAGTATTATTTATAAACTTATATATTAGTATTAACATTTAATGTAATAATTTATAAATTATAATATGAAATTATTTCATATATGAATATATATAATTTTATATATTATATATAAAAATTTCACATATAAATTTATAAATTTATATATTAATATATATATAAAATATATTGTATAAAACTTAATAACTTATATATAAAAATATTTTTTTTGTATATTTTTTTTATGAACCGGTCCGGTCCGGTTCCAAAAATCCTAAAACCGGAACCGGATCGGAACCGGCCGGTTTTAGGATTTTTGGAACCGGTCCCGGACCGGTTTTTCGATTTTCCGGTTTAAAATTACACCCCTACAAACAACGAAATGAACTGCTTTCATACACGAATTCAGTGAGTTTTGTTCCTGTAGATGGATTGACAAAAGTTGATCTCGCAGCTTTATTTTTATTTTTTCCGTAACTCTCTCTCTGTCGTCAACTCTATCTCTCTCTCTGACAAGCCATCAACTCTCTCTCTCTCTCATTTCTTTCTTCCGGCCAACACTAGGGGTGGGCAGCGGGGCCCCGCCCCCGCTGCCCCGCCCGGCTACCGCCCTGCCCCCGCATGGGCAGGCGGGCTAACCTGCTCCGCCCATGCTTAAGGATGACTATTAGTCCCACATTGCTTAAGGATGACTATTGTATTGCCTTGGCCTCCTATATAAAGATTGGCCTAGGAGGCTAAATCAATCCAAAATTTAACTCTAATGAGTTTAAATTTTTTTATATTTATAAATTTTAATTTATTATTTAAATTATATTATAATTTTGGTCTAAAAAAATATTTTTAGACCAAATTTTTTTTTTTTTTTAACATAATAGCGGGGGGCGGGGCGGATGGGGGTTTTTTCCCTGCCCCCCGGCACCGGGGCGGGGGACCCCGCCCCCGCCTCCCGGGGGCGGGGGGAAAATCCCCAACCCCGCATGGTGCGGGGCAGGGTGCGGGGAAGGGCACCCCTCGCCCCGTACCATGCGGGTAGCAGGCCTAGCCAACACAAATCTTTTCTTTTTTCAAGATATCACTGCAAGTTGGCGTGATGGGAGACAAGCACTGCCAGTGAACAGTCATGGATCCCACCAATTTTATAAATTTCTATAAACTTAACATCTAAATATATTTTAAATACATTTTAGATGAACTCTACATAACTACTTCTATTACTCAACTAACTACTATTCATAAAGAACTGAGATTAGTTTAGTTCAGCTCAACATCTAAACGTAGCATGTAGCCTAGTATCTTTAACTGCCCTCAATCTTATATATAAATACTTATCCCGTGTATGAATTAGATAAGTTGCAATTTTCATCTTCAGTCTATCTTCACCTCTCTCGATAAGCTCTCTTCTTTTTCCCCAACTCCATTTTGACACCTTTTCTTGGATCCCGCAGATTCTGTGTGCTCATAACTTGCAAAGTGTGGACAACTTCTCCCAGGGTTTTCCCATGTGGTTTTAAGCCGTCTCAAGAGACTGAATCCAAAGACACTGTCGTTTGAATTTGTTGAAGTCGACTACGAGGGAGCCATGGATTATAGATGTACTGTAATCTTATCGCCCAGAATTTTGCCTTAACCATCTATTTAACGAGTTTAAAAATCATGATACACACCTTGCAAAAAAAATTTATGCATATTTTCTTCATCCCTTGTCTATGATTTCTTTGGCAACGACTTGAGGAAAGGAAAATCTTTACGCAATTTGAAGACATCTACCATTTCGCAGAAGAAAATTGCTCAAGTATTTGTTTCATGATGTTTTCAGCGAGTGAACGTCATCTGTCTCTGGCCATTAGCTCCTTAATCATCGGCCGGTTATTTCAGTGTGTATGTGTCATTTAATCATAATTTACCTAAGACCTTGCGCTGCTCCCTATTCATCTCAATTTCTCAAACCCTATGCAAAACATGACTGCCATCACCGCCTCCGCCTTAGTACATTCCACATCCGGCCGCCTCTCTTCTATCTCCCACTCTCTGAAGCCCGTCGACTTACCCACGCGTATGATCCAACACGAGTAAGGACTTCTGAAGCTGACCTGCGAGTAATTGAGCCGATCCAATTACTCACTCACAATATTTCCTCATTGAAGTTAGAACTTAGAACAGCCGTGTGGCTTCAGCTTCCATAGGAGCAGGTTGATTTGCACCTCCTTTTTTTTATCCTTCATTTTTGGATTGGTTGAAAATGTCCTGAGTTTATTAGATTCATAAATGATCTTTCATAAGCTTAATGAGTCCTGAGAAGAAGTCTTCAAAGGATATAACTATTTAGTAATGATTAGACGTCCATTTCTAGCAGAAACCACCATTGCTCTGAAAATCATATAACTAGCTAGTAAGCTTACAGTTACAGCAAAGTTGGTCTACTTTAGTAGTTGCCCACCATTCAAGATCCATTGATTGTTATAAAGCAAACACTTTTGTTTTCTAGCACATGTAATGATGTAAGTTTGTTATAACAACGAGATTTTTTTATTATATAAAAGCTCTTTCTTTCTATGCCTATGAAAAGCTCTGTATTTCTAACTTGTGGTACAAACTAAAATTCCTCGCTAAGTAAGAAAGAAGCAATGTATACGTCTAGCTCCGAACGTCTATACAAGTGGCATGAAAAATGGGCTTAGAAATCAGAGAGAGAGAGAGAGAGAGATTAAGATAAAATAAAAAAGAGGCATAGAAACGATGTCAGAGAAGCGATCACTGAAGCAGAACAAGATGGGATCTTGGATGAGTCCCCAGAGAAAAAGTCTGGAAACCATGATGAGGGACTGTTGGCCAGCTCGTTTGGCACCTCCCGTGGCTGTGACTCGGTTCCGGAGCTATTTGTTGTGCTTGTGGTTGGAGATGCATCTCTTGCAGATTTTTTACTGTAGAAAATATAATTTGACGAAGTTATATGAATTTCATTGAATACGCCATAGCACGATCGCTCTTAATTGAAAACCAAAATGGTACTATATTCTATGAATACAAATAAACTCTCTCTCTCTCTCTCTCTCTCTCTCTCTCTCTCTCTCTCTCTCTCTCTCTCTCTCTGTGTTGCTACGATGGTGAAGCTGATTTATTCCAATTAGGAGAGACAGAAATCAATCTCAGCCCCCACAGTAATGCTATCATCTATTTTTTTGTTCATTTTTATGTACTCGAAGAAGTTGATTTTACAGGTACGTAGTCTAGAAATCACCTTTGTGTATCCCTTAAGTTAATACCGCTGACCGGTACGTTAGCTTGTGGCAGACAAAAGCAACTTAAGAAGATCGAAAGTAGTATGAAAGTTAACACAGAATAATCGTAAAGAAGACAACACTAACCATAGATTCACCTTCTGACTCATCTTATTCGTCACTGTAATCTTATAAAAATATTACACTTTATTTAAAATTTTATTTAATCTTTAAGTTTTAAATAATTTTAAGTAGTGTGATGGAAGATAACAAAATTTAATTAATATAGCAAACACTCATACTAACTAAAATATATAAAGAAGAATAAAAGTTCTTTTGAATAGTGAGATAAGATGAGTTGAAATAGTTTGTAAATAGTAATGAAATTATTAGTTAAATTAGATGTGAGGAAATCACTGTCCAAATGGGCCCTAAATGTAAATATATATTTGAACTGAAAAAAAGAAAAAAAAGAAAAAAGAGTAGGGACCTTTACCTTGCTCCTGAAGGGCAGAATGTGATTGTATAATCTGCTCCTGTACACGTAAAAGTACTCGTAGCATCATCGTAGGCGTAACTATACGATCCCGGACATGCGGCTTTAAACATCTCCGAGTAAATCGACGGCTTACAAGTGGTCGGTGAACCATATTGGCCATTGCAGCAGTACTCGGGGCTCCCAAACGCCTCGCATGCACTCTTACACGCCGCACCGTCCCCAGTCCGCAACTCTTTCGGGCACTGCTGGTTCAAGTCCGTTACGCACCCGGTTGACAAGCACGTCCCCGACCCACCGATCACGTCGACGATCATTGGTACGTTGTATCCGTCAACTAGGCTCACGTCGTAGAAGTCCTGTGTACTGCCGGACCCGATCGTGAACTCCGCCAGAGTTGCCGGCGGGTTCGCTCCGGCACCGTTGCATTCCACCTGCTTGGAACCACAGTCACCGGTGACGCAGCTTCCTTGACCGAGGTTTGGGTCGAAGGTACAGCCGGTTCTACCCCAGAATCTTCCGGACCAGTTCGGCGGGGCCTGGAAGTTCCGGGAACCGCCTGGCCTGAGTTCGAATCCGGTGCTGTCTAATTTGGTGCTACCGGCACTGGGTTGAATCCCGGGCCATACTGTGTAGTCACACCTGTTTATTATCGTAAATGTAGCCCCTGAAATGCCTGCATCAAGCAAGACCACCAAGGTGGATAAATACAAGGTTTATATATCTCCATAATGAGATTATCTGAAGCGTTTAAATATTAATTACCTCTACAAAATGCAATCAAAACTGCGAGGCTGATGTACAGAGAAGAAAAGCAGGACACGGTGTGATCCATTTGAGAGATATATAATAATCAGTCGATTACAATATATATGATATCGATGAAGATGAGATTATTTGTGATATTTAGATCTCTCTCTAATGAAAGAAAAGCCGCATTGCCAACAAGTTGACGAAGATAATGATTGGCAATGTAGGGGGGGATTATAGGATTGATAGATACAAGCGAGAGAAGAAAGAACGGAGAAATATTAGCCGGGATTTTTCACTCATAAAACTGAGAGGATGCTTCTACTGTATTTATGGCAGAAATGGAAATGGAAGAAAGATTTGAAGGGAAATAGATGAGTGTACGCAGGTCTGTCTGCCCTGCTGTATGTATATATATAAAATATGTATATATAATATGTATGGAAGAGCAAAGCTGCTTTTATGTAAAGAGTCAAGACAAATGGAAAGTCATCGATCAGCCACGTAATCTCCGATGGTCAAACACTCACATATATAGGGAGATCAGAGACCCAGAGCATTAACTATATAAATTAGAAAAAGTCTATACATTAGTCTATATCCTACACATCATTTAAAAATATATAATTTTATTTTTTTATTTACATAATAAAAATAATTCTAGACATGTTTGTATGTAAAATAAGATAAAACGATAAAATAATATTTTTTAAATAGATTTACAGAATATGAGACTTATGGATAGTACTGCCGTATAAAATACATTAGTGAGTGAAGTATCAATTAATACGTAATTAAGGAACTAAATAGGAGACGGAGGAAAGGGTTTAAGTCTGGAATTAATTTATTTCGATCGTCACTCATAATTAGAGACGTTGTCATGTCTTAATTAAGTCTATATATTGCCATTTTGTGCCTTAATTAGAGACGTTGTGGGGCCTGTTTGCACTAATTAGATGGTGAAAACTGAAAAGGAACCTACCGAGTACGGATCAGGTAGTTCAGCTGCAAAATCGATGCACACGTCGGCTTTTTACGTCGAAATTTCAACTTATATTCATGTTTCTCGTACGATTCGAAGTTACGCTAACATTATGCAGTACTGGTACTGCAAAGTTCGGTGCATTTCTCAACAACTTATTAGAGAGACTATGAATATCCCGGTTGTTTAATTAATTTGTTAGGACATGAAGTTGAAGATCATTCCCTTTTTCCTTTGATGGTTCCCATTTTTTTTTTTCTCGGCCTTTCTAGATTTCATTGATTTTAAGCAACTTTACTTTCTGTGTTTGTTAAAGTTTATAGGCCAAAAAAACACAACCCCAAAAGAATCAATTAATGAATATTAGTCCCTATCATCACCCCTACATATTTTCCTTCCCTCTCCTAAATTAGGTGCCAAAGTAATATTTATCATGCAACTCCCACTTTCATGATTTAAGCACCACTTCGGAGACATGCATGCATGCATTTTTGTGCCTCCACACATGATTCCCGATACTTTAATTTTTTTTCTTTTTCCCCAAAAAACACACTGCTTTATGCCTTAGTTGTAGATTTGTATACCATTTGAAAAAATAACCACACTCACAAACAACGATAATGAGATAGACACTAGTGAAACAAATGCAGAAACACAAAAATCAATTACATATAATCATGCGACACAAGATAATTTACGTCGTCTGGCAACGTACCTATATCCACAGAGCTGCATGAGATTTTATTCAAATGAGATTACAAACACACAATGAGTTATAAGTGGTTTCCTATACTTACAATCTCAACTCTCGCTCTCTCTCTAGGGCCTCTCTCTTTCTCATGAAAGCTCCAAAACGCCGTTCCTCAATTTTTGCTCTCAATTTGATGCCTTCATCAAATAACATAACATACATACATATATATATATATATATATATATATATAAACGACGTCAGAAACCTGAATGAGTCAATTTTTGTGTTATTCCTTCGAGCAAACTCACTGTCCAAGGTTCCCTCTACTTACAATCTCAACTCTCTCTCTTTAGAGCTTCTCTCTCTCTCATGAAAGTTCTAAAACGCCGTTCCTCAGATTCTGCTCTCAATCTGATGCCTTCAGCAAATAACACAACACACACACACACATATAGCAAAGGATGTCAGAAATCCTAACGAGGCAACTTTTGTGTTATTCACTTGACAGGAATGTCGAGCGTGCCTCGAGCGAACTCACTGTCCAAGGTTCCCTTTACTCACAATCTCAACTCTTTCTCTCTCTAGAGCCTTTCTCTTTCTCATGAAAGCTCCAAAATGCCATTCCACAGTTTTTACTCTCAATCTAATGCCTTTAGCAAATAACATATGTATAGCAAACGACGTCATAAATCCTAAGGTGGCAACTTTTGGGTTATTCGCTTAAGTGGAGTGTCGAGCGCGCCAATGATTGAGCGTACCTTGAGCAAACTCTTTGCCTGAGTTTCGCTCGAACGAGAGTCAAATGAACTTTCGGTTTGATGCATTCTCATCTCAAAACTAGGCTCCACATAACCCAACATATACTTGCTAGTCTCGTGTTGGAATCGGATAAAGCATATAAATTAAAAATATTCATGCGTTATACGCACAGCTAGCCTAGGCCGTAATTAAAAATATTAAGCTAGCACCATCAAAACTTTCAAAGTTAGCTTCTAGATTTCCTCTCCCTGTCCCGTGTCATGATTATCTCATGATCACTAAATCTTCTTGTTGGCCTTATGTCAATTAGTGGGGTTTAATATTGCTCAGTACATATGAAATCGGTTTGGTACAGACAAATCAATTTTGATCGGGCAGCTTATCACTTGAACCTTTAGCATCTTTTGATGATCTGTATCAACATATATGTACTTATTCCATCTAACCAACGTGTTGGAACCAATTATGTTTAAGAATCTTAGCTTTCGGCTCTTGTATTCAATGGCTCAACTAAAGTGGCAAATCATCCTGCATTTTCATGGGGGCTTCATATAGTTTTCTAATGTATGGAATTGGATTCCAAATGATGACAATTTTTCTATATCCATATTAATATATAGATCAATGAGGTTCGTTTGATTATTAGAATCACGCAATTGAGTTTTTTAAAGTACTATATATATTTGAGAACTACTTTTGGAAGAAGAAGAAGATGATATGCACCTTCGATCTTCATGCTCTACGAAATTAAAGTTCAGCAGCGACAGTTAGCTATAGCTAGCAAAGATTCCATGCACTAGATCATTTGTCCTTCTAATGGTCCCCTTAATTTGATATCTGTTTCACTATTCTTTGAATTAAAGAAATTGTTGATCAACTGATCACTAGGATGATCAACAACAACAACAACAACAATATCAATCATAAAAAAATAGGATGCATGATCAAGACCTTCTCATTGTGCTCTTCAAATAAAATAAAAAAATCAAGATACGTATACTAAATATTAATATTAATGAGTCTTATGGTATTTATTAAATATTTAATATTATTTAAAAAATCTAACATATTTGTTTTTAACCTTTTCCTTTGTGTATACAAATATTTTGGAAAAATTTTAAAAATAATATGAATTAATTTTTTTTTACGGGACTGAAAATTAAGCACATTCGATCTAATTTAGCTAACATGACATGAGAACTAATTAATTAAGAGAAAAATGGCGAAAATGCTGGAATTCGTCGTGGGTCCCACTTCTAGCATGGGTGGAACCTTTAAAAGCAAAATCTGGGAAGTGGGAACCGGCTTTGCTTTAAAGACTTGCCAAAAGATGATATATGCTGATCATGATCCGCGTCAGTACTGTATCAATGGTGCCGTGGATTTGCACTTTCGTGCATGCATGGCTCCTTTTCATTCATGTGCTATATCTTAAATTATTAATTACCTTAAAAACTCATCAACTTAAAATATATATTTTCTAATTATTTTAAATCCCAATATTACTAAGCTAGAGAAGCAAGAACGTACCGGTTCTTTTCTTTGGCTACTGGCGTTGCTACTTCAAAATTTAATTGGCTAAGGCTCTTCATTAATTATATATATTTAAAACAAAAACTAAATAATTAGTAGAAAAGTATTGTACAACGGAAAAATGCCTACACTCATCTCAAAATGCCTACATTTCAATTTCATGCAAAAAGTTTGCGGCAATTCATGTGATGGCTTACAACATGGCACGTGGTTGCATTGTCTCCCCGGCCGGCCATATGCTGCTGCGATTTTCCTATGACGTCTCTAAAAGTTCACTTCAAATTCGAGAACCACCCAATTATAAAGTATATGGATTTTTTCTTTCCCCGCAGCTAGAAATAAAGCATCTGCAGAATCTATATATATATATATATATATATATATATATGGAGAGGACATCCCGACCGGTTAGGCCCCAACATGGGCCTGAGCCCTTACTTAAGCCCAAAGCTTGCCTCATTATCGAAAATCACAGCTTAATACCAAGAGAACCTAGCCCATAGTCAACACCGATTGGATAACTATCCAATGGTGACAAGAGATAAAAATGGCTATCATTCAAATTTACTAAGAGATGAACCCTCATCTTCAAGTTTGAATTCAAAGGATGGATAACTATTATTAGATAAAGAACAAAGATAGTTCATGGAGTTCTATATAAGGGGAGAACACAGATATGTAAAATGATCGAACTCATTGGTATTATTAGAATTATCTTCAGTCACTGACTTAGGCATCAGAGGTGTTCCCTCGAACCCCCAAGCCCTCTACTCTTTGGTTGCAAGTGATCGTGAAGTGGTAACAGTGAAACACGTCCATAACAATATATATATATATATATATATATATATATATATATATATATATATATAACATTGTGAGAACTGAGGGGCAGTACTTGGTGACAAAAACGATTATTTGTGAAAAAAATAAGCTCATTTTGACAAGAAATAATAATTTTCGTTGGAAATAATTGATCACAAATAAACAATTTTCTTATAGTAGCAGCTAGGTTTCTCATAAAAGTAAACTAAAAACTTCATATGATTGTTAACGTCGTGTTTTGTATGCTTTTGGGTGAGATTCTAGCAACTCAGGCCTTCAGAACTGAGCCTGCGAAAATAGTGAATAAAGAAACTGGAAGAGGGTGGCCTTGGGGTTGGGAAGACTCTGATACCAAAGTTAGTAAAGTATTTTGGGAAGTTTGTAAATAATGATCAAAGAGCCTTTTTCGTACCTGGAAATTACGATTTATACTGTGAGTCTAGGGGACAGATCGTGTCTGCCCCCGTGGAGTCCATGTCCTTTTTGTTGTTCCTTTTTTGAGAGTTATTTAATGCGACGTGCCTCTGCAACGATGTCATTAATGTGGCGTGTAGCTCGGGTAGTGGTGTCATTAATGTGGCGTGGTTCTCCGATTTGCCTTACTGATCTACTAGTATCTTTGGTGGTCCGTCGATATTCCCATATCAAAAGATCAAAGGTCCTCCGTCTTTCCCACTCTACCCTATACGAGTCCTCATGATCGGGGTGTGGTCGAGCGGCATCAGGCCTTTCCGTCCCATTAGCCATCATTATTTATTTTTCCTTACATGAGATGAGTTACTTCGTGGGCAAGTTTGGGCCCTAGGGCCGAGTATTGGGGTGATGCTCATTATTCTCGGCCGAGCGCTCAGTGGACTTATGAGTGAGGAAAAATTCCCTTACAATGATCACTTCATACGATACAATAGATCGAAATTTATCAAATTTGTTTTGTGGCTAAAATCTTCTTCATCTTGAAAAGGCAAAAGTAATAAAACTGAAAGGAAAAAAAAAAGAAAAAAAAAAGAAAAGGAAAAAGAACTTCAAAGAGAAACCAGTGATTATAAACTGAGAGCAAAACCGGGATGGTTCTAACAAATTGTCATAACTCATAATAAAGTACTTATTGAAGATCGTTTGTTGTTTCAGGATAAGGTTACTTTAAAGAAAAATTGTTGTATTTGTAGTCGTGCATGTGATGTTCGATCGTTATAATCAAATGATCTAATTAAAAACACGAAACGATCGAGTGGTTGGCCCTAGCTCAAAACAAGTTTATCGGAACGTACGTCGTTAGCATTAGTAATATGTAATGGCATGCGAAAGTGGGATGCCGACGCTGCATGCTCAAAAGTAATGAGGTCGCTGACGTGCCCATGTCTGCTCCATGTCAAAAACAGCAGAAAAATTTATTCGTGGTTTAAGCGGCGATTGCTGATGTACTGTCTAATTTTTCTTTTGGACCAAGCATGTACTGAAACGGAAAATTTAATTAATTGGTTGGTTTCATCGTGCGTGCATGCACGATATTGTATGCATAATATTACTTATATAAGCTTTATTACCTATCAATCTAATCTTATCCTAATTCGACAAACAGATTTTGTATGTGCAAAATGATTATCACATGATCATTACGTACGTCAAGTTGAAAGGAACCAACCGTACGTAAATATGTGAAGCAAATTTTCTTTTCACCTTTGGACTTGAAGTAACACCTAATTGGATAATATTCTAATTAATTAAGCTACGTACGTCGAATTAACGAGCTGGAAATTCTGGTAATATTTAAGAACGTCCAAGTCTTACGGCATATATATAAAAAGGTAATGAACAATCTTTACCACTTCTTTCAACATCAAGATTGCAAAGTGACATGTTATCCGTCGTGTAAAGAATCGTTCGGATAATTATTGCTCTTATCCATATTGTTTTTTACCCATCTTCTAGCTTTCTGCTTTATCTTTATTGAAGCTTTCACTGTAACATGAGCAGACATGAAGATCCGGATATTACCTGATCTTTCACTTTGTTAATCAACTTTGATCAATAATTTCTATACTTCCGTACTTCGTAGTCAATGTCTGACCCATGTATGACTAGACATTGACGAGCCAGTCATCTTAAGGGTATCGATGATATCCTTCCAACGTAACGGATCGGAGGGCATGCATGGAACATGCTGGCCGGGCTTACCTTGATGTTGATGGAGATAGAGGTCAATTGCATGTGGGTAATGCCCGGCCGATGTGAGCAATTAAAGAGGAACATATATAGAGTACTAGCTAGGCGCGCAGTAGAAAATCATGATCAGTTATTCACGAAAAAAAGAAAGAAAAGAAAATAATCATTATCATGTGTCGCTCATTATTCACAAAAAAAAAAAAAAAAACGAAGAAGAAAAGAAAGAAAAGAATCATAATGATCATGAATCCCTCATTATCTATCATTATTAGATATTGAATGCGGCATTTTGCAGTTAATTTCTCACAGGGAGTAGCAGAAGGTGGCAGTCTACCTTCATGGCCAAGTATTCGACAATAATATTAATTGTCTTTTACATTATTGATGATGTAAGTGATCTACAAGTACGAAATGGGTAAGTGAATTTTATGTTTGAGTGACTTGTGTGCTGGTTTGACGCACAAAAGCAGCTCCTTAGTTGCTCGAATCTTGATTTGACAGAAGGTTAATTCATTTTCATGTGGAACAGACGGTCCGAGCTAGCGTTCCTAACGTACATAAGATCGCATCCATATATGGGCATACGTAAAGGCAGATCAGGTGGCCTGACCCATCTAAGATCTGAATCTCATGAACATGACTTGCGGGATTATTTCGGATTCCCTATACCAGGGTTCTTACGCAGCATGTGGCCGGACAACATTAACTGTTGACTCTCTTTAGTTCGTGCATGCTCTTAGACAAGCACTGCATGCTGGAGGATACACTCTAGGCACGACAATGGATCGAGAATGTGGACTCGCGCAACGTAACGTACAGACGTACGCGTATAAGTTCGCCATATATATCTCAATTAAGGTTAAAAAAGAAAAGAAAAGAATGTTTCATCTTAAATTAGTCGTCAATCAAATTCTACTGATGTGTATAATTTAGGTTGATTTCCATTCGAGTGATAAGTATATTATAAAACCCTTAAAACGTGACATATCGACAAATATTATAACATGCGAGGATGAAAAAATTAATTTATAATAGAAAGAAGCCCATGCATTAATGATAAAAAAAAGGGGATATTTTGATAATCCAACTAGTCAATATATTTCTTCTTAAAGGAGCTGGGTATAAGATATTTTGTATTTGTAGAAAACTATATATGAGAAAATTCTAAAATTCAATGTGTATATTGACAATGTAGAGATAGAATTGACAATAATTAATACTTACATGCAAAATATTCTTATCTAAAATATGGAGAGAATTAATATTACCATAATATTATTATAATCTTAAACAAATACTAACAAAGGGATTATGGTATCTCGTATTATATTATATGCTAACAGTATTAAATGGATGGTATCTCGTACTTTGTATTCAGCAAAAAAAAGGGGGGGGGGGGGGGGGATGGATCGATACGCTCGATTTCAGCTTTCAAATTATACTGTATCATATACCCCATGCATGCAGCTCGTTCGTTCCATACCGGATTTGGGTATTATATATTAAACGCGGGTTATTTGCTGGATATTGTTTGATTAGAGAATGGAATTGGGTTGGGTTGGGTTGGGCTCGATCGTAATGTTTTTGGGGCTTTCGGTAAGTGTACTATTGATAAAAACACGTTGTAGATGGGCGGAGCAAACTTTCAAGCCCTTGAGGTTTCCCTTAGTCTAAGAAGCTAATAAAATTTTGTTGTTTAAGATTGAATACAGAGATCAATGTGCATGTCGGCATACAAAAAATGTCTTTATTTCGAACTAACTAGGAATCCTTCCCATGGTCAGAGTTTCGGTAATTCAAAAAGAAAATTAAGAGGAAAGATGGTTTTTGTTGAAAATGTGGTACCACATGCAAATTTCACCAACATCTTAATTATCTAGTGAGACCACGTAAAAGCGAAGTCTGAGTCACGTTGTCTTTTCTTCATGCCGGCAACCGGCGGGGCTGGTTTTTACTCTAGGTGAATTAGAAGTTAAGGTGTCTGAGAGGACGGTGCTACGTCCACCGTTGGGAGCTATCGTTGGGTATAATTAGTTTTTTTTTTATAAATATTTTTTTAACACTTTTAAATATTTTTTTTTTAAAAAAATCATAATATTATTACAAAAATACTTCCTTAATCACTAAATAAAAATAAATAATAAATAAATAATTTCAATGGTAACACCCAGCGAAAATGATTATATTATTTATGATATTGATTGATCACTGATTCTTGTAGTACTTATTGACAAATGCGTGGGCCTTCTAAGATTCTATCAGATAAAGTGGTATCTTTTTAATTTATAGTCAGGCGGCCTGCATGATTCAGACCTAATAATAATACAGCCTCTATCTAGTTGATCATCTGCTATTAAAAAAGTCAAAATATTCCTTTATGACCATGACATGAATGAAAAGATCATTGATCAATTGAGCATATACGTAATATATATTTGGTTGAGTAGTTGTAATGATATTAATATTCCTGAGCCAGCTAACAAGGGAGAAAGGGAGGGATAAGAGGGAAGTGGGTCATACGTCCATTTATACGAATACAAAAACAAAAGCATAAAGTTTCCGTGACGTACAAAATTTGCCATGCGCGACTAAGGAGTTGTGGCAACCGACGTCGTGCTTCATGCTACCAGTCTACCAATATTGTTTCACTTTCGAGCAGTAATCCAACAAACAACAAGTCTCCGTTTACACACTTGAGTAGTGACTGATCACGACTGATTTGTCATCAAGCAAAAATCATTCAGATTAGAAATTACTATTTATATGTATATATATATATATATATATATTATAAGATATTGGGGGTCATGCGTCATGATCTACTACTATATACATGAGTTAATTATATATGTTGTCCGGCCACTCAAAAACTATGTTTGTGAATTGCGAGATTAATTGGATGGCATAATTAAAGATTTGAGTATGTTTTTCTTAACACCAATTGATTTGAAGAGCTCATAATCGGATAAGTGGTATCAGAGTTACAGATTATAAGCTTGAGCTAGTACGTGAACATTAATTGTTTGAGTGTGTTTACAATATGATCATTTCCTACGACCACTCAAAAAAAAAGAAGGCCTAGCTACAAGAGGCATGCGATGTCAAATGCCACAAAAGAATCGAATGCATTCTCTAACACTAGCTGATTTTAAGTGAAATAACAACTTAATTACACTGTACAATGCGTACATTAATAAAACTAAGTATTGAGGCAAAATAAAGTTCATAATTAAGAAAGATAATATTGAGGCAAAATAAGAAATATGTGAACTAATACATAACTGAGTAGTACTACTGGAATTATGTGATACATTGAGTTGGTCTCTTATCAACCTTCATAAAACTAAGTAGACTGATTTTTATCACTTAACCTGCCAACTTTTCTTTTATCAGATTAGCAACAAACTGATTTTAATCAAATTAGCCAATTGATTGTTAATAAACATTTCATTCTCTCATGCAATCAGACAAATCTCTAACTGTCCATACACCCACAACCCCTGTATATCTAGTGCACAAGTTTATGTTATTCAAGATTTCTATGATCCAAACTTCCAGCCAATGGTGGATCAAGGACCAGACTTGACAGGTAACTCATCCATTATCTACCTAATCCAGGTGATACCAAATTATTAGTGGCAAAGAGAAAGGTCAAATTTGCTCAAAGTGAAGCAAATTTCCCTTAATGCAAATAGTCCAATGCAAATTTCTCCATTCACCATCCATTGCTCAAAACGCATTTAAATAAATAAGTATTTATAAGAGAGTAGGAAAATTGATTAATAATAACATTTGGGGATTAAAGCTCAAGCACCTAAGACTAATGAAATGAGGTTAAGAGGTGCATTTCAAAACAATCACCAAAACAACGGAACTTTTTTTATACATAAGCAAAGATTCTTATTTGAAGATGCAAAAGTAGTAGCCCCAGTATACAAGAAATACACAAAGAGTAACATCTAACCAGAAAACCAATATGAAAAAAAAAATATATCAAAGCAAGCATTAGCAAACTTTGTAGATTTTTCCCAGCCACCAATTGTCCTATAATAAACTTATTATGAATCGGCAAACCAGGTCCAAACTCAAGTTCCTCCACATACTTCCAGAGTTTCCATTCTCCCCCATTAGTTGCCATAAGCCCCACTTGATCCAATGCCTACAAAATCATGTACTTTCAAACCGAAACTCAGTACTAATATAGATGCAAACAATACCACATTTTATTGCACCATAATTTATTGAGAAAAAAAGAGAGAGAGAAACTACGTTGTAAAAAAAAAACCCAGTCTAGAGCATAATCGATATCAAGTTTCCTCAGATTGATCTTCTCCGAACACGATTCGGCGCCTACCATGACAATCTGGGACTCGGATTCTCCCTCCAAAAGGTTCAACCGCGTGGAGGGGAGATCCCAGAGCTAATGCCAAAAGTTGGAAACTCAAAATCACGTCGAGAGAGAGAGAGAGAGAGAGAGAGAGAGAGAGAGAGAGAGAGAGAGAGAGAGAGAGAGAGAGAGAGAGAGAGAGAGAGAGAGCAGCTTCGACTTGTGACCGCATACGAATGATAAAGTTTGTCACCTTCGACTTGGAAAGAGACATGTAAATTTGTCTCATGTTAGCGGGATAGAGGAGAGCAGATGGAGTGGGAAGGGGAAGAAGGGGAAGGGGAAGGGGAAGGGCTAGCTGTCGATTTAGGGTTAGGATGAAAACGGTGCGTTTCTTTTAATTAGTTTGAAATGTCGTCTGTCTCCTAACAATTTCGTCTCCTGTTGGCAATGATCCACACCGTTTCATTTAATCTACTGGCATGCTAGGTAAGGGGTGCGTAATGGGAGTGTGCGAAACCGGCTAGCTTTAGATTTTTTCTATATATATATATTATCTGCCAGCAAAATTAGTGTACCTGCATTGCCATATAAATAATACGGTTTTGAAAGAATATGCTTAGAGCATTGGTATTAGGGGTGGGCAGCGGGGCCCCACCCTCGCTGCCTGGCCCCGCTTCCGCTCTGCCCCCGCATGGCTGGGCGGGCAACCCCGCGGGGGCGGGGCCCCTCGCCCCGCATCTAGGGCTCCAAGCAGGGTCAGGTGATGGGGAGGGCCCAACCCCGCCCCGCATTTCTCCCGCCCCACCCCCACCCCCATTTATATATATATATATATATTATATACATATATATATAAACATAAATTTATATTTATATTTTACAAATTGTGTATATATAAACACATGCGCATACAAATAGGAAGTTTGACTTAAATTAAACAACACATTCTGTCAAAAAACAAAAAACAAAACACCACAACACACGATATGCCAAGATCTGCAAGGTTAGTCTCCATGGGAAGCTGATCCAATAAATTAGATCACGTTAAACTCGACGTTGAATGATTTGGGTTTTTCTTTTTAGGACGTAGAGTGGACGGCCGATGCTAATGTTTTGCTGACAAATGGCACTCTGTTGCCGGCGCGTAGAACTATATAGGAAATAAATTAATAGAAGATATATAAAATAAATCCAAATGACGAGATTAACTGGGAATGGAGTTTTATGGGAGGTGGGGAGGGAGGGAGGCTAGCACCGATCCTACTGTCAATCTGCCATCTAGCTTACGTTATATATTTGTGTGTATGCGTGGGAGTGCGCCTGCACGAGAAAAACACTTGAAGAAGACTGTTTATCGTTGAATTTCAACTATGGTGGAGTTGGTTGGTATTGACAACTATGATGAAAGGGTAGCCAAGTTTACTACATCATGTAATAGTTAGTACAAAAGTACGTCTCAATCCTACAACCAAGATAATTAAAACATGGAAATCAAATTTAAGGGACTGTAAATAAAATAGGGTCAACCTGGTTGAATTGGAACATATATGGCCGGGGCTGCTGTTTCTGACCAACTCAATTCTTGTTTTGTTTTTATTTCTATCTAAAGTACTTGTTTTAGAGCATTAGAATTGGATATGTATATGCAAAATCATCTCTTTTACATATTCACTTTGTCATTCAAGCAAAACTCCCACTTTGCCATTAATTTTTTGCCTAATTTTTTTTATAGACTTTGCAATTAGAGGAAGAGAATGCAATAATATCAACTTCATAATTATGTGCTCAAATACAGTTTGTAATGACAACTTTATACAATAAAAATTTCTCCAAGATCATTACAATACAAATTTCTCCAAGAACATTACAATACAAATTCCTCGAAGATCATTACAATACAAATTCATTACAATACAAATTTCTCCAAGATCGTTACAATACAAATTTCTCCAAGATCATTACAATACAAATTCATCCATTGGAATGCACCAGCCCTCGTTCATATGTAAAATAAAGATGAAAACGACAATTTTGTTTGCACCAGCTAGAAAATCAAGCATTTGTTTCCTGGGATTTTTAACTACAGCCACAAAAGCAGAACTAAAAAAAAAAAACTTCAATCACCAAGAACTTGAAAAGAATTTATTGAAAGATGAAATGATCACATATTTATGAAGATGACAGTGGCATGGGCAAACATTATAGCCCTTATTTGTGTTTTCAGTCAAACACAAAGTCGAAGACCCAAAACAAGATAAACGTCTCCCGTAGACAACTACAAATTTATTTTCAATCTCATAGTTTTGGGGCAATAATCAAAACCAGATGCATCATTGAAACCAGATGCACGCGAGAATCATGTGAGTAAGAACAAAAAATCAGAAACCATAATCTAGCAAGCAAGAACAAAAAATCATGAGAAATGCAAAGCCAGAATCTAAAACTAAGAAACCCTTTATCTAAAACCAGCATCATCGAAACCCTAATCTAAAACCAAGAAATCGAGAAG
The DNA here is from genome assembly GCA_961763995.1 of Juglans cinerea. NCBI lineage: Eukaryota > Viridiplantae > Streptophyta > Magnoliopsida > Fagales > Juglandaceae > Juglans > Juglans cinerea. The sequence continues at coordinate 28,657,485 of CAUIVZ010000005.1, forward strand.
GAATGCAGCATCAAAACTGTGAAGAAATAGAGGAAAGCTTTCATACCTGAAAATGCAACCGTGACGAGTCCAGAGCAGTCGCAAGCTCTGTCGACAGTCGTCATGAGAGAGAGGTGCACGTGTTTGATCTTCCGTCGGGATTGTTCGAGCTGGAGAGAGGGATGGAGAAGAGGAAACCGTGTCTTGGGGGGGAGTGCAAATCGGGATGAGAGAGAAAGAGAGAGAGAATAAAATATGTTTTGGGGAGTGAATAGTTTATCTCCAAATTTACATAGCTCCTGTTCATGACTATGTAAATATTGGGAGATGCATACTCCAATGTAGATGAAATTAGCCTTATATTATCCAAATATGACTTTGTATATGCATATGCAAAATCACCTCTTTTGCATAACCACTTTGACATTTAAGCAAAATTTTCACATTGGCTTATGCATATTTGAGACAAAATAATAATAAAATATTATTTGATTATTATTAATTTTTTGCTAAAATCAATTTTTTTATACATATTTTGCAATTAGCATCCACTATATACATTTGACATTAATAATACAAATGCAATAATAAAAATTATATTTTTTTTTACATATTATATTAAAAATATAATAAAATGAAAAAAAATATATATTATAATAATAAAATGAATATGCAGGTGAAAGTTTGTTGTGTTGTTGAATGAGGGAGAAAGGGAAATGATTGTGAGAGAAAGAGTGGGATGAGAGAGAAATAATGATTAAAAAATGTTTTGTAGAGTGAATAGTAGTTATCCAAATTTAGATAAGCATTGTTCATAGTTAGCTAAATATTTGGATATGCATAAACCAATGTAGATGATTTTAGGATCATATTATGTAAATATGACTTTGCATACACATATGTATAGACCAATGTGGATGCTCAGAGAAGGGTGGAAACATGATTTCTAGCTAAGGTCCACCATTGGTCCGTTGACCATTCAATTTTCATGGTTTAGGCTTCGTTTGATATCTCAACTTATCATTACAACTTTTTCAAATCTCAATACAAAATATAATAAACAATTTCCAGAAACTAACGCACCCTTAATATTTTAATTTCCAGACGTTGAGTAATGATCCGGTGAAGGGAGAGATCTAGCTCGACTCAATGACTCATTTCTAATTTTCTACTTTATTTGCAAAGAAACTCTTACACAAATATGTTACGAAAACGAGAGAGACAAAAAAAAAAGGGATCACCATGCACTGTGCTTGAAAACTCCAAAAGCACCTTGAATGAAAAATACAGATAACCAACCGACAATTTCCAAACCAACATTAACAAATCATTAAAAATAATTAACCAAAAAATATTAGAAGACAAATATATATGCAGTGGGAGTAATATTGTTATTTCATACCATATAATATAATTAGCTCATTCGTCACTTCAAACATCATCTTCCACGTCTCACATTCTTTGGCATTATTAATGTTATCCAATCTCTAAGCACAGTGCATATTTTATAGGTTCACGAATTCGTTTGATGTATTTACATGTGGACACAACTATCTCTGCAATGCGATGTCAAACACAAAATACAAGTTGAGTGCTTTTATTTTTGTCCTTCTTATTTTAAACTCATAAATATTTGGCACCAAATGCAAAAAATAATCGACACTTAAAACAAATGAATCCCCCCCCCCCCCCCCCCCAATGATATATAACACTGGATTCCAAACAAATTTCTTTCATCACCACCGCCACCAAAAAATAAAAAATAAAAATCCTATCCCTGCACTACAGATATTTGCATCGTTTCTTTTTCATCTCGACTCATGTCCTCATCACCAGGGCCAACCCTATGGTCTCTATAAACGTCACATCACACCACATGGCCCATGATGTTTTGGGAGGAGAAGGAGGAGGAGAAGGTAATGAACCGTTGGGCCCACTACACCACCTATATTTTGGGCTAAAGTGGCATGTGGCAAACTAACTCCGACTCTTATGGGCCTGCCGGTGGCAAAGTCAGCGAATAAATTAGAACTTAGAAGAGCTGCCACAGCTGCCAAATTGCCACCGTGATGCTGACCGCACTCGCAATGCCATAGGATCTCAACGCGTGGGCACGCGTGGACCGCGATGCACCGCTCTCGTCTAATGCGCCTTCGTATATCATCGTGCCGTTGATGGACGGCGAGCCTGTAGTTGTCGTTGGCGTTGGCGTGGCCTGCCCTTGCGAAGATTTTTGGCTGCAAAAGAATAATATAATTATTAATTCTGCAACGGTAAAATAAAAATAGAAACGTTACTAATCATGTCACCACTCACGACGACATCTCGGTGAGTGTGTTGGCGAAACTTTACTGGGTTTTGGCCGTTAAGCATTAAAGAAAAGAATCTGGACCGCATCTCTAGGGTATAGTTATAGAGATTCGGGGAACAGTCTGATATTTGGGTTTCGATTTTTCCTTTTTCGTGTATTGTGATCTGGGACTTGGGGCACACCAATTTTTTTTTAATTATTATTATTATTGACATAAAGAAAAAATTTATTTATCATCTTAACTTTCATTATCTTTTTATTATTCTATAATATGGTATTAGATGATAAATTTATAAGTAAAATATAATAAATAATCTTCAATCATCTAATGACATATCATATATAGGATGATAGAAGTTAAGATAATAAGTAACATTATTCAAAACTAAATCATGACTAATTTTAGACACAGACTCTCGAGAAATTATTTTTCCTAAATGTACCATTTCCACCGTTTTCTTATGACAAAAGAAAGTGACCCAAAACTTAACTGTGGAGTATTATTTCTTTGAGATATTGTTGTGGATTTGGATTAGAATTTTTTTTTCATTAGTTACTATTCATTACTTCATATCTCATACCTTATGAAAAATCTCATTATATGAAAAAGAAAATTATAGGTGTGGAATATGAAAGTAAATAGTGGTTGATATATAAAATTTCTCTTCGAATTATGAGAAATTCTATTCATCATCCTACACACCACATACCACATTTTTTTTTATTTTTTTTTCTTTTACCATATATCGATGATGAGTAGAAAAATTTAATTAATTTTAGAAAAATAAAACAAAAAATAATATAATGTGTGATATGTAGAGATGATGAATAACAGAACTCTTGAATTATTATGGATCTTGAAGAAATTGTCTAGTGCTAGGTAGGCTGTATATGACTTGTGACCAACTTTAGGTTTTGACATTGAGCAGCCTCTAGGTGCAGCATTTACCAACATAGCAGGCGGTGTAGATCATGGTTAGAAAAGATTTTTCTGGAAAATGACGTTACCACACTAAATATGATCCCATGCCATGCCGAATTTATTGACAGCATGAGCAAAACGAAGTCGGCACAGTTAGTGCTATGGCAGACTCTATACTAATTACACACTATGCATCTTAAATGCCTCGACCAACAAATTACGATCTAAGAGCGCATATATCTCTATAACTACAAGTAAAATAATAATTTTTTTTTTTGGCTCTAAATGAAATCATTTTAAACCACTGTGATTTAAAAATATTAATAGGTGAAGCTGTTTAAAACATGTTATGTCAAAAAAAAGTAGACTCCACTTTTTTTAAAGTGTAAAAAAATTATTATTTATTAATGAAATCTATTGTTTTACAAAATGTTTGTATGAGGCTTGTCTATTTGAGATTTGTATCTAGCATTACTTTATGTCAAAGAGAATTGATTTGTACAAATTTCAAATAGACAAATTTTATACAAGTCTTTGTAAAAAAAATAGACACCACTTTAAAAAAATATAAAAAAATTATTATTTATTAGTGAAACCTATTATTTTATAAAAAGCTTGTATAAATTTATCTATAACTTATATCTACCATTACTCTACGTCAAAATTATATGATTTTAGAGCCAGTAACTTTTATTTTCATTTTTATTTGTGAAAAGCTGCGCCGGAACGTGCAGGACATTAACGTTCATATCGACAGGCTTTGTAGAGATACTTGCGGACAAAATTACCCTTTACCGTTAAGGTGTGAGAGAGAAAAAAGTAGCCGGTATGATAGGGAGTTTCGTGCAAATTCGTTTACCTGGTGTTGGGGGTGGGGCAGAAGGTAATTGTATAATCCGCCGATGCGCATGTGAAAGTGCTGGTCCTGTCATCGTACGCATAGCTGTAAGCGTGCGGGCACGCGCTTTTGAAGATCTGGGAGTATGTCGATGGCTTGCAGGTGTCTGGTGTAGCATACGCGCCGCTGCAACAGTATTGCGGCTGGCCAAACGCCTCGCAAGCGCTCTTGCAAGCCACGTTGCCGTCGGCCTCGGCGCTCGTGACCTTAAGCTCCGATGGGCAAGAGTCGTTGAGATCGGAGATGCATCCGGTAGTCGTACAGTTCTGACCGGTGCCACCCTGAGGGACGACCTGCATAGGGAGGTTGTAGCCATCGACCAAGCTGACATCGAAGAAATCGAGGCCACCGGAGCCATCGAGCGTGAACTCGGCCAAGGTGGCGGGTGGAGCGGCTCCATTGCCTGAGCATTCCATTTTCCCGGAGCCGCAATCACCTGTGACGCAGGAGAACTTGTCGGTAGAGTCTTTGGAGCAGAGGGTACGGCCCCAAAAGCGACCGCCCCAGGAGGTGGGCGCCGTGATGGTCTTGGACTCGCCCGTTTGGAGACTGAAACCAGTGGTGGACAGTGAGGGAACACCAGCGTTAGAGAGAATGCCAGGCCATACCGTTTGCTCGCACTTGTTTATTAAGGTGAAGGTGGTTGAAATTACTCCTGTACATCGAAAGAGAGTTGCAATTACATAAATAAAAAAGAAATTCATTCATAAGAATCTTAACGAGTAATGCTTTTTAATTATATATGTATTTTGTACTGTGATTGATATTCATGGGATTTTAGATGTCAATACCTTGTAATGATAATACAAGCGTTAATAGTGGCAGTAATAATGCTGTTAATTGAGCCATTTAAACTCAATAACGAGTAAAGGGAAACGAAAGAAGAAGAGGATGGAGGAGGAGGAAGAAAGAAGAAGAAGAATGGGAAGGGGGAGGAGGATGAAAAGAAGCTGGTGGGTTTGCGGGGATCCCTAAACTCTCTTCTTCAGCGGCAGGAGAAATGAGAAATAGGAGTTGAAGCCTAGAAGGTGATGAGATTCTACAGAATAAGGAGCAATGCGGTATTTATAGTGGGAGTGGCACAGCTGCATCCTTGCGTTGGTTTTTGGATAGAGACGTTGTGCAAGATGATGATCCCCCCAAGAAAAATAAACGTGCTGCAGCCTACGACTACAATGAGGCGTGGTAAGGGAGGGAGGTCGGTACCGGGTATGGTACTAAATTCAATTTTATTTTAAAAATAAGAAAAAAAGAAATTGCTCGGTGTGAAAAACAGAATTTATACTAACGAAATATTTTTTTCATCAGTTACTATTTATTATGTCACACTTCACATCTTATGAAAAACAATCACACACACTATGAAAAAAAAATATAGGTGTAAGAGATGTGATAGTGAACAGTAATTAATGCATAGCATTCCTCTTACAATTACTCGTGCAAAGAGCTTACAAAATTGGCTGGTTTAAGAAGAAGTGGAGGCTCGTCTCAAGATAAATTTAAGTCATAATTTGATGTCAAAGTTGAACAAGTGCAGTGTTATTCTATAGACAATAATAATGAGCATGAGTCTTATTTTTTAATATTCCATTATTATCTTTAAAAAAAATGAATATAATCATTGCCATCGTGCCACTCAGATTGTGGATTCATGCTGCTACAAATGGAAACGGAAAAAAACTTGTTCTTTTTTCTTTTAGGCAAGTTTCATTGATGAAATAGAAGCTGTTACAGAGTTTTGATAGTACTTATACAAATAATTATACAAATAAAGGGAGTCATTTCCACAATGAAAGTTCAGGAGACATTGTGGGAATGAAATGAGAGGAATGTTTCCAAATTTGAGTTTGGATGCTATCCATTGCGCCAAGTTGTGCACACATCGATTCTGAGATCGATTAATTTTTTTCACCTTCCAGTCTTCAAAACTACGTAAGCTGTAGTGAATATCCCAATATCCCTTGTTATGGCTTGCATTGTCCAGTCCGAGGCTGTATTTGGATTTGAAATAGCTTGCACAACCTGTTCTGAATCTCCTTCTATCACAATCTCTTTTATGCCCCTGATTGCAGCTTGTTGAATTACCATAAGAGTCGCAGATCCCTCTCCAATGTTTGGGTTGGTGCTGTGGATGTAATCTGTCTGAACAAATATTGGGATTCCGTTTTTTGATCTGCATATTGAGGCTATGCTACTTCCTTGATCTCTAACTGGTACATCAAATGTCAATGAATGGTAACCTTCCGGTGGAGTTTGTCATTTCAATTCCATTTGTAGTTCTTCTGTGATCCAGGCTTTACTTTGTTCCTTGTGGAGTTTTGTGACTCTAGAAACAATCCATTCAGGAGTTTGGCATTGAGTGTTATGGATAACTTGGTTTCTGAGAAACTAGAGATTATCCATTGCAAGAGTTGCAAAGATTTAGAATGAATGGATTTCCTCTTCTGGGATTTTTATGAGATGGGATGGATTAAGGATTATTTGGATCCAATTAGAGATTGGTTGACTGGCAAAGGTGGAGATGTTGATTGGCCATTGGGATTGCCTCCAGAAGATTCTTGAGAGGGGACACTTAAGAAAAAGGTGGCTGAGATTTTCTTTTTCTATCTTATAGAGGGGGCAAAGGGTCTGATCTCCTTGTATGGTGGGAATAACTCTTTTGATGACTACTTTGGTGGGTAGAATATTATGCATTATTTTCCAGACTAAGAGTTTTAGCTTGTCCTGCATTTTGAGTTTCCAAAGCTTTTTTCAGATTTTAGAGTTTTGGGTTTCTGGTGAGGGTTTTTGAGTGTTTGTTATGCTGACATATGTTGATTTAATAGAGAAGTTGCCACTGTAATGATGAAGTCATTTTATCTTATCTTCTTTGTTGATGTAATCATTAGTGGAGAGTGAAATTTTCGGGATGCCATTAACAGTTTTTGTGTTGAAGAGAGCTTGAAGTAGCAATGTGTTTCATCTTCTTGGTTCTTCCAAAATAAGTTCTGAAACTTTCATGTTTGGGTCTATGTTGGTGTTGGTTGGGTTTGGTTGTCTTAAGAGATGGTAAAGTATGAATCCAAGGATCTGACCATGCTCTAGTTGAGGCACCATTATTGATCTGGACACAAACACTATTTTTGATGAAGTCTCTTTGTTTCAAAATGTTTTTCCAGAACCATGAATCCGATGGTTTTGCTCTGACTTAAAAAAAAAATGGTATTTCGAAGGTATTTTGTGGTTAGAATGTTTTTCCAGACACTGTTTGTGTCATTTATGATGTGCCAAACAATTTGGAGATGAGTGCTTTGTTAAACCAAGATATTTTTCTGATGCGGAGACCCCCTAGTGATTTGGGTGTGCAAATTGATTGCCATGATTTTTGGGTGAACTTGTTAATGTTTTGCGCATCAATACCCCACCAGAATTTTCGCAAGGATTTTTCCATTTGTTTTGTTGTAGAGTTTGGAATAACACAAGTTGACATGATGTAATAAGGGAAAATGTTGGCTACATTTCTTATGAGGGTTGTTCTGCCAGCTTGTGAAAGTATTTTTGTTTTCCAACCTTAAAGCTTATTTTCAATTTCTCCCATGACCTCTTTGCAGAGAGATTTTTTATCAGCACCTATATAGAGAGGCAAACCAAGGTGTCTCAGTTTAGGGATGTTAACCTTAAAGTTCAGGTGATCTTTAATATCCCTAATTGTGTTGTTTGAAATGTTTTTGCTAAAGTGCATGGAAGATTTTTTGAAGTTAATTTTGTTGGCAAGACTAGATTGTGTATGTTTCAAGGCTTTGAGCAAAAGATTGAGCATTTTTTGAGGTAGCCTTTCCAAAGAGAATGAGGTCATCAACAAAGAGAAGGTGAGTTAAGGAAGGACCTCTAGGGGTTATATTTATCCCTTCAATATTGTTTCTCCATTCCTCTCTCGTAATCAGACTGGATAGAACCTCATTCCCCATTATAAAAAGAATTGGGGAAAAATGGTCCCCTTGTCTTCTAATACCACGAGAAGGCTAAATAAAACCTGAAGGAATGCCATTAATGATGATGGAGAAAGTAACAGTGGTTATGCACTCCTTTATCCAGTTTATCCAGGTTTGGTTGAATCCAAGGGATTGGAAAATGGTGAGAATAAAGGGTCACTCCATGTAGTCAAAAGCCTTCTCCATGTCAATTTTTATGGCCATGAGACTGGTTTTTCCTCTCTTTTTCTTAAGATGATGAAAGACTTCTTCGGCCAGAATTGTGTTATCTTGAATGAGTCCACCAGGTAAAAAGGCTGCTTGGTGAGGTGAGATGATTTTTGAGAGGACCTTTTTTAACATGTTGGCAAGAGTGCTATAAATTTGTAACACACATTGGCTAAACTGATGGACCTGAATTGATGTTTAGTATTTGGGTTATCATTTTTAGGAACCAGGGAAATATTAGGGAAATATTGGTGTGGTTAAGCTCTTTTAACATTTTTCCTTGGGTGAAAATTTTTTTTAATGGCTGCCATGAGGTCATTTTTTATTATGTCCCAGTAAAACTTATACAAAAGCCCAGTGAATCCATCAGGGTTAGTTGCCTTTGTTGGAGGAGTTTGTTTAATAATGTTCAGAATCTCTTCTTCAGTAGGCGAGGCACAGAGATAAGCATTATTAGCATCTGAAATTGTTTCAGGGAATAAGTTTTCAATGTCATCAGATATCATTGGATTTGTGGTTTTGAAAATGTTTGTGAAATGATCCATGAATTTTTCTGTTATGATTGAGGGGTTTGAGGTCCATTGATTTGTTCCAATTTTTAGGCTCTCAATGTTGTTTCTTCTGCGCCTAATTGTAGTTGAAACATGGAAAAAACTTGTTCGATTGTGTTTGTAATTTTTGCATAAATTTTACTTTGGTACTTTTTGGATTTTCCTGAATGTCATTAATATTGTATTCACTCGGTCACCTTCCTCTGTTGTCTGCCGCCTTGCCATTTCATATGGCTACCTAATATCATGTATGTATTTCAGTATTGACAGGCAAAGAAAAAGAAGTTTTGCTTCAAAGAAGTCACTTCATGATCCATTATAACTTTTAAAAAGATCAATAAACCAAATATTCTTTAGTATTGTTAATGAGTAAAGCTTCCACATGCAATATGTTGTGTGTGTTAAAAAGAAGACTTCTAAATAGATTTTCTCAATAAAAAATTCGTCTTCTTGGGAGCCCCAATTGGTAATTTTAAGTATAATTATTTTATTAAATTATGGAAAACTTTGAATATAGGCGTTTTTGCGCACCCCTTACACACGAAATGTGAACTCGGAAAAAATTAAATGTTGCGTTTTGGTGTGGGATTGAGAGAAAACGTCGTCCTCCTTCATCAATTCCCCCCGTAGCATCCCGCCCCTTCTCTTCTTCTCCAATCTCATTTTTTGTCGAGTTTCCTTTATTGCCGCAACAAATGGATGAAAATCTTTATTGTGACGCGGTGATAGTGCTTCTTGGACCATCCTCTTTCCCTATGAAATCCTTGACCTTAGAGATTAAATGGACACCAAATGGTCATTAGCTCTGATGCCAACTTGTAATTGAGGTGGTGGCTTTAAAGGCTTCATCTCTTCGCCATCGAAGAGCTCGTCCGTAGAAAAATAAGTTCGCTCTAAGTGCCCACTAAAATCGAACTCAAAATCTTCACCACCATCGTTGTTGTTATCGCTTTCGCCATTGTTGGTGGCTTTGAATTTGGGAATCCCGGGCCTTTCTTCCCAATTAAAGGGGATCAAGGAGGCTGAACTTCTAGGGATCACGTCATGAGAGAGAGAGAGAGAGAGAGAGAGAGAGAGAGAGAGAGAGAGAGAGAGAGAGAGAGAGAGAGAGATTGTTGAGCTCGTGGTTGAAGGCGGAGGCACCGGTAGGACTAGTAGGGGCACTTAAGTAGAAATTGCCAAATCGTTGAGGGCTTGAAGGAGCAGTCATGTATGGAGAGGAGCAAGAGCTATCGAAGTTGAAGTCCATGGGAGCCACTGGTACCACAACTTCCATCTCCATTATCGAATTAATTGGCTTCGTGTGCTCAAGGTTTTGTGGTTGTTTGATCGAGAAGGTGAGGAATGGTCGTATTGTGAGGATTTATATTGTATGTGCTTTGTGTGTGTGTGTGTGTGAGAGAGAGAGAGAGAGAGAGAGAGAGAGAGAGAGAGAAAATGGGGTGGAGTATTTCCCATCAAGTGTAGGCAGAGGAACGAGAGGGACAAAGAGTATCCCATCGAGTGCAAGTGGAGGAACAAGAGGGACGGCGAGTTTCTTGTCGAGTGCAAGCGGAGTTGAGCAATTGACTAGAGTCCAACGAGTGCGAAAATGGGAGAGATTTGGGGGTAGTCTGTCATCTTCGTGTTTTTCATTTTTTCTTTTAAATAAAACATACATTGGCATGGCAGAATGCCACGTCAGCAGTGTGTGCAAAGTCTGTGCGAAATTGCCTAACCGTAGCGGCATTGTTAAATTATAAAATCCAAAACAAATTAATGCACATGTTCATTTCCAAATCATATATTTTAAATAAATTTTAAATCTAAAATTCTCTTGTAATTTAAATCTTTCTACATTAACAATATTGAGGATTTGTTTTTTATACTAACTTGCGAGTAGAAATACTCTTTAATTAACACATATGACAACAAATAAAATTATCTTTAGTTCATTTGAGAAGGCAAGTATATATATAATAAGAGAAATTCTATATAGAAAGTCTTACACCACGCATTTTCATCTAATTAACATGTAATTTGTTATTTTTGTCATTCTAACTTAATGATTAAATATGTGAATGTTTAAATAAAATGACAAAAATGATAAATCACATATTGATTAGGTGGAGATATGTGGTGTAAGGCTTTTTTGTAGTATTGCTCATATAATAAATAATAAATATTTGTCTTTATTATCGAAACACCAAATAAAGCAATGAAGTAAAAGAAAGGCTATTGCATGAAATAACACAAAAAAATATATAAATATATATTCTTTAATATTATTTTACAAAAACTTATACTCATTATTTTCACATCACATACCACACATAATTTTTTATTTTTTTCTTACAAAATGTGTAGTGTATGAATGATGAGTAGAAAAACTCAATTAGTTTAAAAAGAATAAAACCAAAATAAATAAAAAAAATAAAAATAAATATAATGTGTGGTGTATGAGAATGATGAGTAACATTTTTTTTTATCGCTATAATGTGTCTCTGGATCAATTGTGTGGTTACAAAATGGAGAGATAGTACTTGTCAAATGAAGGCATAAATCATGATGTGTAAATTGTTTGTTATGGCCAACGAATAGCTCCGACAATGGATAAATCGTGTGTAAAAGCTAAAAAGTACTACATCATTGACTTTCGTCGAGTCTTCAACATCATTTTTTGTACCTGTTTAGCATAAACAACTTGTACCATGGAATATTCCAGCTCGGGAGAAAATCCACCATGTTTAAAATGTCAATAGTGTGGATAATTTTTTTAAGAGTAATGTTAGATGCAGTCATGAGTTGCGTAAGTACCATGTATTTTTTTAGAAAAAGAGTGAGATCCACTATTAAAAAATTAGTTTTTTTATGTTTGTCTCATATTTACTCATTTTTCTCAAAAGGAGTGCGCAGCGCTTACACACTCTATGACTGCAAATATCATTTCTCATTCTTTAATGAGAAATTCTTCTTGCAGTCAGGGACTGCAGCGCACTCCTAACGTGTCAAAAGCTCATTGTTTCACTTAAATTCAGCACAACGACGTTTGGACAAAAGAGAAATGAAGACCTGAAACTTCTTTTCCACTTTCCCCTTTACCTTCGCCCTTTCTCCTTCGTGAGAGACTGCTCCCAAACTCCCCCATTCTCCTTCCGCTTGAGCTTCGTCGTCTGTCTTCGGTACCGGTGCGTCGTCCCCTTCCTTTGTGCCAACGGGTTGATGCAGCGCCGTCCCTCTCACAAGTATAAGCCTCGTCGCTCCCTCTCACAAAGGTATTGATATTTTTTCTTTCTGTACTTCTTCAAAAAATGATAAAATTCTTGAAGAATCTGTACTTTATGGGTATTGATTTGGTTAGTTCTTTCTTGGACGTGGATTTTCTATGGGGTATTGATTTGGTTAGTTTTTTCTTGGAAGTGGGTTTTCTAGAGGATATTGATTGGGTTAGTTCTTTCTTGAATGTGGGTTTTCTATGCGATTTTTATGTCTCACTTTGTTTCTTAATTTTTGCATATTATATTTCCATACTTAGCACCTCAACCCCATTAAACTGCCATTAGATTTTGTCCTTAAATTTGGGAGAACAACATACGTGCTAACAATTAAAATTATGTGTCCAAATTAATGTAAAAAAAAATGCCAGTGTTTAAATTTGAACTAGTTTTACTCACCAAACAATTTGTAGTAGCATCAGACGTCGAATTTAGAAAAAGAAAAAAATGTTTAAAGAGAAGTAAACACTTACAGAAATAGATACACACGCAAATTTTTATTTTTTTTATTTTTTATGGATGACATAGTCCTAATTATCAGAAAGAGAGCTGCCAACAAAAGGATAGGGGAAAACCAAGTATCAATTGCATGTTCAATTTTTTTTTTTTTAAGAAAGTTGCAAACTTAAATTACCTCTACTGAAGATTTATGATGTTCATGTGTTCTAAATAATGATACTACAGTTTCGGTATATCCTGGTCCAAATTAACTATTCCCCACTTATTGATGCAAGTTTTGGCACTAGCATGCACTAATCACTTGAGATATGCTAGTAACCTCAATGTATGCCAGAATTTATAATGAAGTGAATGAAAAAAATATTGCATTTTTAGCAGTAGCTACATAAATTATTGAACGAATTCCTGCACCTGTGTAGACTACCACGTAGTGCAAATAATATCACCATAAATCATAAAACAGTACGACACGGGAAACCTCTGTCAAGGTATAGTAACTAAAATATGTGTCAAGTAATAAAAGAGTGTCAACAATGAGAAGATGAACCTCACAATTGAATAATCATCGCTTGTAAGGAGCTGTTATATAAGGATGCAGGAAGTATATAAGGAGCTGTTTTAATTTTGCAGTAGGTTTTTATCTGTTTGGAACTTGTAATTAAAAGGAATTTGAGGTTATTTGTAGAAAGTAGAGTGGGTAGGTGCTAGCCTCACTGTTTGTAGGGTGGTGTTATGTATGTTGATTTATATATTGAAATGCTTGAGTGGATTATGACTAGTGTTATTGAATATGTGGTAGCCTGAATTGCAAAGTGCCAAAAAAGTGACTTTTGGTTCAGCTATTTGAAGACAATTTTGAGGGTATACTAATCTTTTACTATTACTTGTTTCAAGGGTGTTTGTGTTTAATAAAGTGCAATGTCTTCATCGCAATCACATTCATCATTTTCTTTGGTTGATCGCTAGGGGTGTAAATGCAAACCGGAAAACCGGTCCGGACTGGACCGGACCGAACCGGTTTTATCGGTTTTGGATCGGTCCGGTCCCGGAACCGATTTTTAAAATCTAAAAACCGGCCGGTTCCGGTTCTAGGATTTTTTGGACCGGACCGGACCGGTTGATTAAAAAAAATAAAAAATAATATTTTTATATATAAGTTTTATACAAAATATTTTTTATATATTAAATATTAATATATATAAGTTTTATATATAATGTATAATTATAAATTTTTATGTAAAATTTTTATATAGAATATATATAATTATATATATTCATATATGAAATAATTTTTTGTTATAATTTATAAATTATTACATAAAATGTTAATATTAAATCACTAAAAGTTTATAACTAATACTAATATATAACTTATAACTATACCAATAGTCTAATATTAATACTATTATATAGTCTAATATATTAACAAAAGTATAAAACAGTTTTTTTTTTTAAATCAGTTTTTTTTTTTATAAACAAATTTTTAATGACAAATTGTGAAACTTACATTTTAAAAAAACCGGAAAACCGGACCGGACCAGACCGAAAACCGGTAAAACCGGAAGTACCGGTTTAGGAGGATAACTGGTGCGTAATCGGTTTTGAAAAATACAAAACCGATACATACCGGTTCGGTCCTAGATTTTATCCAAAACCGGGCCGAACCGGACCGGTTACACCCCTAGTCGCAAGTTGAAAAATGCTCCAATATGTTTATGCAGGTCGATTGCATGTCTCAAAGTCTCGAACACCTCAAGAAATCCAAGAAGACAATTTTTTACTTGTCCAAAGTACAATAAGGAGGTCATCACTAACAACTTTGTTTTGTACAATAAGGAAGTAATCTTTCAACATTCTATAATGATTTGACAAGTTCGTTGCTGTAGGGAAAGTCATACTGCAACTACTTTGTATGGACAGATCTTGAAGAAGGAAATGAAAGTCCAATTGCCAGGAAAATATAACTCCAGCAAAGAGAAAAAAAACTCCAAAAGAGAGAGGTTAATGTTTAAAAGAGAGAGAAAAAACTCCAGTATGCAAGGGAAGAAATTCAGAAAAGATAAGAGGACATCCAAAAGAGAGTGTTGGTTCTACTTAATGATCAGGAAGAGCTTCAAAGTCAAATTAAATATGTTAGTCATGCACGCATGCTACTTTGCGTATATTGGGGACTTTCAATTATAATCTTATGTTGTTTGCTGTGATCAATATCAATGGAAGATTAAGTTTATGTTAGGGACTTTTTGTATGTTGTTAAGTTTTTAGTGTTTTAATGTAGCCAGACTGTTGACTTGTAAACATTCTGCATTAATATGTAATAGGCAGTTTATGTTTCCAATTGTACTAGACTTATGATCCATTCAATATAACGTATTTGCCAACAAATTTTCTTTTGTATTAGAAAGCTGGATTATGTGGCAGTTGCTCTTTCAAGTACATTAATAAGGTGTAAAAGTGTTATCCCAGCTAACACTTAAAATGTATTCTTCATTAAAGAGCACAAAAGAATTACATTACTTGTATAGTCATAGAGTTCTTTGAGTTGTCTGAATAATCACAAATACAAATAACGACCACAAATAGCAACTACAAAAATCCCAAATACAAACAACGACACAAATAGCAACTACAAAAATTCCAAATACAAACAATGAAACAAATAGAGACCACGAAAATTTCTTGAAAACCACAAACAACCAGCCTCCAAATGCCTCTCAGCAGCCATAAGCAACCAGCTTTAAAAATGCCAACGGCCCAACAACAACCACACTCCAAATCAATTGTCAAGAGAGGCATGATGTTGAAGATCCATCTGTAACAGTGTAAAAAAATAGACTTAATAATCATAAATAAAAATTGCCATACTTAAGTAAACAAACATCCAAATGAACTACTGTCATACTTGTGTAATAACACTTTGTTGTGTGCCAAAAGTAAGACTTCATCTGTTGTTACTGCAGCGTCACTCGTGTTCAAGACCTCATATGTTGTTGCTGCAGTGCCACTCGTGTTCACGACCTCATCTGTTGTTGATGTTGCTGCAACGCCACTCGTGTTCACGACCTCTTCCTGAAGTTTACTTCCCTACACTTCAACCATACATAAAATGATTTTAGAATGATTCAGGAAACAACTTTGCATAATGACAAACAAGTTAAATACATTTTTTCTGTCTCTTGGCACCGGTATCGGACTGTTTACGCTTAGTTTGTAGCTTCCTCATAACCTTCTCTATTGTAGGTGCCATCCTCTTCGATGGAGGCCTCCTTTTACCTCTAACAACGCGAGGACTCAACACTATTTTTGAACTTCCCATTTCAACATCATTGACCTTAGTATTAGTATTCGCAAGTACAGGTTGCACCTTGGTTTTTATGTAAATCAAGTTCATTGCTTGTAACTTTGTGGCGACTTCGTAATATAACTTAATCAAATTAGAGTACCTTCCAGCAGCTGGTTTACCACTCAAATCAGCATAACTACTTCGAATCAAAGCATACTTACGCTTAATGTCCTTCCTCCACCTGTCCATAATATACTTTGAAGGCAACGATCGGACATCCTTTGCTGAGAAAATAGCAAGAATGTGTCTACATAAAATGCCTCTCATCTCAAATAGTCCACACATGCACTTTGCCTCACACTCGTCTTCATTAAAGTATGCCTGGTATGTAACTCGTTTAATGGAGTCTTCAACTTGCAACTGATCATTAACTTGATATGTCGAAATTGACCCTTCCGTTTTGATGAGAATACAATGAGAATATATAATTCTCATTACTTCGGACTGTACTTCTTTAAATTTAGAATTAGTATACAATTCTTGAAATTGCTTTTCCACGGGTAAATGGATTATACATGGGATTGTTTGGTTGAATGAGTGAAAGTTCGCTACCATCTCTTTCTCTCCTTTCTTCCTCAATGCATTGTCAAACTTATCAACGAACTCTTTTAACGTGGTCCCCGAATGCACAAAACCATCAAAATTGTATTCATACTCTCACTTCTTTGAGTTGTGCTCATTCCAACCAAAAATGTATATTTCATATATATAGGAACCCAATGCATTCTCTCAGTATATAGACTTTGAAGCCATGCATTCTCGTGCAAATTGAACATATCAAGCAATACCTCCTAAGACTTCTCAAACTCTACAGAAGTTTGACAATCATAAATACATTTTTGCAATGCGCTCTTCAAACCATCAGTATATTTAGAATGGGAATCCAACTTCTCTGGTAGTTTTCACATAATGTGCCATAAATAACACCTGTGTCGGGTATTCAGGAAGACTATTGCTATGACACTTTTCATGGCTCTGTCTTGGTCAATGATGATAGCATTTGGAGCTCTCTCATCCATACATCTCAACCAAGTCTCAAACAACCAAACAACCAAGTTGCATAATGATAGCGATTTTCCTCTGCCACAAGTGAGGACTATTAATATACTTGAGACGGGGCCACTCCTTGGGCTTCCAGCTCTTAAAAAAAAAAAAAAAGTCTCAAACAACCAAACAAATGTATCAGTATCTTCACTTGAAATCAAACCTGCTCCAAAAAGTATTGATTGTCCGTAATGATTAACACTGACAAAAGGGGAAAATGGCATGCCATATCTATTTGTTAGGTATGTTGTATCAAATGTCACAACATTCTCAAAATATCCATATGCTGCTCTGCTACGTCCATCAGCCCAAAAAACATTGTTTAATATTCCATTGTCATCTATATCCATCAAGGAATAGAACTCATTATTCTTATACTGCATTCTCTCAAAATATTGACAAAGTGCATCAGCACCTCCTTTACCAAGCCTAAGGTGTCAGGCCTTGTCAATATAACTCCGCGCATTTTTCTCAATGAATGGAAGATTATCGTATCCACCTGTCTCAACAACCAATGAGTTGAAACTTTTAGCCATACTTATACTTGCCTTATCATTGATATCTAGCTGCCTTTTTACTGAAGAATCAATGGCTCAATTACATCTAAAGAACCTTGCCTTTCGTGGACTTAACTCATGGTTGTGTGCATTCTCAACAGTAGTTATACCCAACACCCCATCAAGCAAAATTGCATTAATTTTCGTCTTACAATTCATCTTCGTTGTCGAACATGGTTTAGAAACATTCGAAATACGATTCATTGCCTTACCACCACGAGCACAACCAAGTGTTACATATCTAACACTTCCATCGTCATCCATTTTACTTTTTTGGGTCATTACGCCAAACCCAGCCTATTTTCCATATTGTTTATAGAAGTCTATAAGCTCATGCTCAGTTTTAAATGACATCCCTAGCTTGGGCTCTATAACACCATCATCATCATGTCCACGATTGCTTGACTTCACTTCCTCAACCAATGAATTATCCACATCAATATTCCCTGAATCAATTGTAATGCACATCTATATACGTTTTTCTCTCAGTAATACCTCATCAGCCTCCTGCATTATACCATAACGCAAATCAGGGAAGGGAGGGTATAAACCCAACTTGAATATATACAGCCTGGTTGTTTAATATGTACATGAACGTAACAATTTTTTGTTTACCTACTTCTATTCAATTAACTCGTCTCCCACATTTGAGTTATCCTGATTAGTAGTACTTTCATAAGAAAACAATGATCGCCTAGTAGACTAGGTGGGTTTTGTTATCTCGTTAGTATTACTTGAAGTACCCATATAAGGGATTGGCGGAACAAAATGATAGGGAATTGGTGGTCCAAACGATAACCTCATTGATTGCTACAATTTACATTAAAAAATCATAAATGTAACATTGATAGTGTAGATTTAAACATAAATACTTCTAAAACGAAATTTTCACCTCGTTTCTCCATGGGTATAGGTTGGCATTTGGACGCGGTAAAAAAGGTGGAAAAAAAGTATGTGGCATTGTCTCATGGTAACCATGCATATAGCTATACGCTGGCTAATCTAGATATAATGGTCTTGATATTTCTTGAAATAATATTGAATAATGATTTATCACAAAATATTAAATTACACTAATAACATAACTTTTGGATATGACAAAAATACATGAGTGAATGCAGTTGTGTTGGTAGGCGCCGATAGCCTTGTAGCACTACTGGTAGGCCTTGTGCTTTCTTTTCCTTTCTCCATCAACTTGTCCACCAAAATGGACCTACCTCTATGTAAATGTAAACTTTCAGTCAATTAAAGATTAGAAATTATTTTGACAAGGCTCATACTTCTTTAATCATAGTCTGATCATATGATTGGCTTTCATATAACACATCTTTACACTTCTTTAATTCAGACATCAAATCTACAATACTCATAGTCTGTGTTGCATTAGGATTTTAAAATATTGAAAGTTATGGGTTGGATCCACACGATATTCATTAAACATTAGCTTTTGTTTAATATTAAGCACATTTAACCAACGACTAGGACATTATTAACATTATCATATAATTATCAAACATATAAAGCATTATCAAACAACCATGGATCTGATCATATAATTATCAAACATATGGACATTATTAAACATGGTATACCTGCAACAACCAGAGGGTCTCGACGTTGCTTACGTTTCGGGCCTTTGCTCTGGGGAGGACCAGATCCAAGATGTGGGTGGTGCTTGAGAGTAAACACAAAATTGAAACCATGAAAATGGGAGGGGGTTCATTAGAGCATGGTATGGATCTACAAAATGAAGGGAAGGAGAGTGAGAGCAGAGCAACTACCTGGCGGCGCCGTGGTGGAGGAGACGATCTTGAGTGGTAGGCAAAGGTCGGCGGTGGAGGAGATGAGCCCAATGCAGGAAGTTGAATGGGACAAAAATTTCTAGAATGCGCGGGGATGGGCAGCGGCAAAACGTTTTGTTCTCGTTGTGAATTGCGATTTTGAAAGCAGGCTGAAAGCAATTTGGTCATTTGGGAGACGAGGTCATTTTGGTCATTCAATAAAGCTGATATGGACAAGAGACAAAAAGTAGTGTACGCAGGGACTGACTTTAGGGACTGTAGCTAGCACTTCTCTTCTTTAATAGTGCATAAGTTTTGTGCATTTTTTAAAAGAAAAAGCAAGGTTTTGTTAATAAAATTTGGAATATCTGCATCTTAATATATATAACATTGCATGTTGATTGGAATGACATATTCGTCTCTCGCTAGGCTAGGTCGGTCTGTTTCACCAAGGCCAAAAGCTTAGATGTTAAGAGTTCAGCGGATGGCGAGAAGAAGGCCCAAACCAGTACATGAAAGATGGGGCAACATCCACACGGGCGCGCCTCCAGCCACACAGCATTAAATGACCCGATCGAGACTCTGTCTTTGACAAGACTGTTGCATTAAATGCTACTGCATGTCACCCCTTAGGCACAAAGACCTGATATGAGTTGAGACCTTGTTCTTGACAGTGGCTGCCGCATAAAATGGGACAACATTCTACCCACAACATGGATGGACATCCCGAGAACAAAAGGAACATGAAGCCATCCTAAAAATGAGGGTATAAAAGTCTTGATATATGTATGATTTAGACTCGTATTTTATTACAAACTCTCTCTCAGAAAAAACTTCATCGTAGGTATTTTCTGGTACTCTGGACCATTAAACTTCCTTGATACAGGTTAGACGTGGAGGCCGGCAGCATGAGACACGTCATTAACATTGATATTTGATGAAAACCTAACAGTTGGTCGAAGTTAAGAGGTCACTTTGCATTCACACCAAAATTTAGATATTACAGAAAACAAAAACAAACAAGAAGGCCGGAAAGAAAGCTCTCCAAGTGCACATGATATTTTTTATTGAAGTTGGCATGCACGTTGCGTACAACAGGCGAACTCGATAAAGCTTCAGATAGCTGGAATTTTAAGATATTGCAGGTTGTGCCAATGAGGTATAGCGTCCGTAAATCCTGTATAAAGCAATGACAATTCCGAAACGTAAGAACAAGCTGGTGGTCACGTACGTTCACCTATCTATCGTACTCAAGATGATCAGTGATTCAGTGTAACGTTTCTGGACGAAATATATATGCATGATCATGAGAAGCCGACAAAAAAAATCATTGCAGAGAAATGGAAATGGGCATTAAATATCTGATATCTGTTGTCGCCAACCGTAGCCCTGGGTTTCTGTACGTTGCGTGTTGGAGATCGGTTTTAAAGGGATGGCAGTATCTGGCCGCATGCTCAGCAATTGAAAGCTATACCCAACACGTACGACTCGAGTGCATACGGCCTAGCTTGAGCTGTTAGTACTCATGTATTATTGCCATTTAATTAGCAGTAGTACTGACATTAAATATTTTTTTAACTATATGTTTAATTCGTTCCCAAGCCAAACAGAGTTGGTCACGTAAATTTTGCATCAACAAATTGAAATCACTAATGGGATAGAAATAGAAGAATTTTATGTAAATTTGGGTTGGGTTTTTGCTTTTTGTTTTTTAATTGTTCACCCGAGCCGTTTGCTTTTGTTTGAGTTGGCTGGGCAACGAGGTGTCCCTCGTCCATGACTCCAACTTTGCATGCAGATATTATTGTATGAGAAATTATATTTGTAATTGTAAAATGTATAAGCGGCGTCTTTTGAAAAAAATTAGTAAATACGATATTCAATTGAAAAAAATTAATTTTTTAATAATAAATTTCTCTTTTTTTAAATGATTGCACAGTATTTACGCACCCTATAATTGTATATAGCATTATTCATTTTATTCTGAGAAATGCTTTAATTGCAAAATAATTTTATAAAAGTAAATTGATGTATAGCTTTTATGTACTGGTACACTAAATTATAAAATTATTTTTATTATAAAGTAGTTCAAATATATTATACGAAATTAGTTTATTGAATTTATTTTTGTAAAATTTTTTTATAATCATAACACTTATCTTCTACTCTCTCTCTCTCAAATTCCCCAGCAACCTGAAGCCTAATATTGCATTAATGGTGTGAATATAATAATATTAAGCATATATATATATATATATCATTTAGTTTAACCAGTAAAATTATTTCATCATCGGTTAGTATTACTACGCTCTCGTTTGGATACATAAACGGTTTCATTTCTATAATTTTTTTAAATTTTTACACAAAATATAATCAATAATTCAACTTTTTTAAATTTTAAAATAATAATAATATTAAAAAATAATATTATAATAATATTTTATTTCACTTTCATCTTAATTCAATTCAATTTAATATTTAAATGCAGCTTAACTTGAACTCGAGCTAACGTGGACGAACCCAACCCAGCATTGGATAAGAAAATTTTTCAAAAAAAAAAAAAAAAACCACCATACTAATTGGATAACATGTACAAATTATGGGAATTCAAATGAGTCAAGGTATCAGATGAAACCTCAAAAAAATTTTTTTTTTTCTCACTCTGTTTTGTTTTTTTAATAAGCAAGGTAAAACCTTGATCACTAGTTATATCTGGTGTACGAGTCTACTTTGGTTAGCTTTTAAATAGGATACGTCTTGTTTTAATTGGTTATATATATTCGTAAAAAGTCAACCTTAAAACGATATTACTTCAGGTCTTTTCTGACTCTTCTGTCCCAGGCACTATCTGATTTTTTTTATATTTTGTTTAAGCGATCCTATTTCATTTCATTTATAAATATTTTTTAAATATAAATATTTTTTAATTTCAAGTCTTTAATTTTTTTATCTAATAATTACAAATTTTTCAAACTTCTAAACAAAACACAAAAAATAATTCAACTTTTTTAAATTTTAAAACAAAAATTATATTAAAAAATTATATTCTAACAATATTTTAATTTTATAATATTTTATTCAGTTTTTCCTCTCTTTTTTCAAAACCATATAAAACATCACAACTCAAATAATTTTATTACTATTCACAAACAATTTCACTATTATTCACAGATTTCTCATTTCATCTCATTTTCCAATCTCTCAAGCATGCTTGGAGAATGAGATGACTTGGGGGCTTGGAAAATAAGATGGAATGAGAATTTTATAAATAATTATAAGATGATTTGTTAATAATAGTGAGATAGTTTGAGTTAAGTATTTTTTGGATTTTGGAAAATGAGAGATTGAATAAAAAATTTATAAAATTAAAATATTGTTAGAATATAATTTTTGTTTTATGATTTGAATTATTTTTTATTTTTTATTTGAAAATTCGGAAAAGTTATAATAATTAGTTTGAAAAAATTGTAATGATTAGTTTAAAAGTGTTTGTGTTTAATTGATGTTTGGAAAAAAAATGGAATGAGATGAAATTAGATGTGATGAGAATTATTTCCAAACATCTACTTAATTAATAGATCCATTAATGTTAGGTATAAATCTAAGTTTTGTTAGTTTTGTACATGCCCTTTATATAAATAGTGAGATCCCACTACAAAGTAATTTTTATTATATTATTTTCAATTTGGTCTACTGATTTACAAAGAAACTATATAATATTTGAGATTTATACGCATCATTGTTCTAAGGAAAATGATAGATCTCCCGGTGGGAGCTCCCGTTGGCCGGGTTTAGCAATGTATTTTTTATAATTTTTTATTTTATTTTGTGATTAAAAAAATATTTTTTAATGATTTTTTTTTTACTTCCTGATTAAAAAAGTATTTTTTTAATAATATCCTAAATTTATTTTATTTTTTTAAAATATTTAAAAATATTAAAAATTTATATAAAAAATAACTTAAAAAAATACATATAAAACAATACTACACTCCAACACAGCCTCCAGCGGAGCTGTAGCATGACCATTCTTCTAATTAATTATATGGCTGCGCAGCATCGGATTCCACGAGGGACAGTTTGAGGTTAGTTTGGACTTCCGACATGTCCGACAAACCACCTAATGGTTCAACCATTCAACTGCTCTCATAATAACGATTTCAACGAATTAGGTTGTTCCCCGAAATACAAGTCTTACCAGAAAACAACCACTCAGGCAATGGGCATTCTGGGTTTGAAGAAATCAAGATCATGCAGCCCATATGCAAATATCAGGTCGGATTGGTGGTTGTAAATAACCTGAACAGTTACGTTGAATTTTCTACAAATGTGAGGAAATATTAGTTTCTTCGAATACACGTATGATCAATGCATATATATATATATATGCAGCCACCAGGTTAGACGAGACTGAAGGAGGTTTCCAACTTTTACAAGTTAGCTACGAAGAAACGCCAAATGCAGAAATTAATGTATATACGTACAGGTTTTAGTGGCCAGCTCATGTTAATTGAGTCTACTAATATTTTGTTAGGAAATTGGATTGATTATCATGATATGATCGTGCGCTATACATATATATGTTGTCGCCTTCATTACTTACGGCAGCGACTAATAAAGATTCATGCTGCAGTACTAAGATCCAGTCTTCAAAGGGAATGCTGAAATCAAGTGATTTACATTGAACAAGTTTTCTGTTTTCATGATTCGCGTTGGTCAAAGAAAATGCCGGCCCTGGATTATATATGCATGCATGCTGCATGCACGTTTATCTCAAAAGAAAATGGACTTGAATGGTCATTCTCAGCTTTTAAGATACCACGTTTTCTTGGTGAACTGATGTTAATTAATCCGTAGGGGGAGGAAGTCGTGGTTCTTGATATATATTAGTTCTGGCTGCTTTGGCATAATTAATTATCGGAGAAACCACGTGGTCTAGCTAGGTTCTATCCTTTGACCTGAAGGCAGTTCTTCTTCCATGCAGGCCAACAAAATCCCCACTGAACTGGCCGAGTACTTTTGAAAGTAGCTGGTCGATAAGAATATTATTCTCATGCACGTTTGATCTCAAATGTAGCGGACTAGACCTTCACTAGCAAGGGTGATTATATATTCACGGATGATCTATAGAAGACGTTATACACAGAGAGATCGATTGAGAGCAGCGCGAACAATAAATAAATTTTATATAGCTCTTGATAACGCATTATGCGAATTCACTTTACACAGATTTTTTTTTTTTTTTTTAAAAAAGAAAAGAAAACGAAAGAGCTAGTTAATGTGTGCTGACAGTACTCCTAGCTAATTCATGACTAGACAATTGGATTTCTCGATCGCCATATATGCTGGCGAATGCATAATTTCTTGAGTGGATATATAGTCCAAGGGGCTTATCTTATCTGGCTTGTCTTCCACTTACACTAGTCTCCACCAACACTATCGTCTCATGTGTGTCAACTTGTTTCGGAGTTAGGTTAAGCGGACACATGATCAGTAGCCTCCTCGACTTTGAGTTTGTCAACGACGAAATCTTGTGCAATATTTCCTCGATCGGCAACTAAAGGAATATGAAGAATGTTTAGGAAAGAGTAATTCTGAAGTATGAATAATTTTAAATTATTTTTTGTACTGTGAATTGATGAGAGTGGGTAGCTAAAATTGAAACGTTGAGTAAAGATAACTGTTTTTATTTTTTTTTATTACTTTGTATTGAAATTCATCAGGTAAATGATACGTTGAAAAGTTGAAATAAAAAATATTATGAAATTAAAAAAATTTCGGACGAGCTTTTTTTTTTAAAATGAGAAATTCTATGCATCAGTTATTGTTCACTCTCATACCCTACACTTGTAAATTTAATTTTTTCATAAAGTGTGAAAGTATTTTTTATAATATGTGGAGTAATGAATAGTGGTTAGAAGAATTTCTTCCAATAATATCAACTTTTGGAATGATCGGAACGGCTCTGTGTTGCTGTATCTCCAAAAGGTTATATGGGTCTGGGTTCTATACTCTTTTGTCCTCTTAATTGCATCCACAAGTTACAGTCATTGGCCCATTACGGACCCTGGATCGATCCTCCTTTGTCCCTCCTTCTCAAGATTGCTCCTAATGCAAACTGTTAAAGATAAGGCAGCTGTAGAAGATAAAGATAAAGATGAAGCCGTAGCAAACTAGAATTTCAATTTCAATAGACTTAGTTATCTAGTTGTTATCCAGTTTTTGAATTTCTTCTTATCGGTTTGTTATTTTGAATTTCCTCTTATCACTTTGTTATGATTCCTACTATTATCATACTTGTATTTCTCTATAAATAAGACAGTCCACACAATGGCAAGGTGTGGTGAATATTTCCTTCAACATGGTATCAAGAGCCTAAGACTAACGTCAGTTATGGCAGATTCAACTCCACCTGTTTCCGAGACTCACGTCTCTTCTCCATTTGTTCACCCACCCATTTTTACAAACACCTTCCCTGCACCCACTACATCCCTCCCCAACTTTACACCCATTAAGCTTACGAGAGATAACTACCTACTATGGAAAGCGCAGGTTGTTCCCTATCTCAAAGGTCAGAACCTGTTGAAGCTAAACCCATTAGTACTCCTATGGCTACATCTACAAATCTTAGTGCTTTTGACAGTGAAGATTTCAGCGACCCAACACTTTTTCGTAGCACAGTTGGTGCTTTTCAGTACTTGTCAGTAACTAGGCCAGATATAGCTTTCACTGTTAACAAGTTATCTCAGTTCATGCACAAACCGAAACTTGCTCACTGGCAGTCAGCTAAAAGACTACTTCGGTATCTAAAACAGACTATTAATCATGGTCTTGTATTTAGCAAGTCAAGCAACAAAACTCTCCAAGCATTTTCAGATGCTGACTGGGCTGGGTCTTGTGATGATCGACGATCGACTGGAGGGTTTTGTGTATTTCTCGGGCCAAATCTTATCTCATGGAGTTGCAAAATGCAAGCAACAGTTGCTCGATCAAGTACTGAAGCGGAATATAAAGCACTTGCCAATACAGCTGCTGAACTCCAATGGCTTCAATCCTTACTGCAGGAACTTGGTATTAGAATATCAGCTCCACCCATCTTATGGTGTGATAATATCGGCGCCACATATTTATCATCTAATCTAGTTTTTCATGCTCGCACAAAGCACATCGAAATTGATTTTCATTTTGTGCGGGATATGGTAGCCAAGAAACTTATCGAAGTAAAGTTTTTATCCTCAAAGGAACAGCTAGCTGATATTTTTACAAAACCTCTTTCTTCATTCAGATTTGCGATTCTTCGATCCAAGCTCAATGTAGTTTCCACTTCATTGGACTTGCGGGGGCATGTTAAAGATAAGGCAGCTGTAGAAGATGAAGCCGTAGCAAACTAGAATTTCAATTTCAATAGACTTAGTTATCTAGTTGTTATCCAGTTTTTGAATTTCTTCTTATCGGTTTGTTATTTTGAATTTCCTCTTATCACTTTGTTATGATTCCTACTATTATCATACTTGTATTTCTCTATAAATAAGACAGTCCACACAATGGCAAGGTGTGGTGAATATTTCCTTCAACATGGTATCAAGAGCCTAAGACTAACGTCAGTTATGGCAGATTCAACTCCACCTGTTTCCGAGACTCACGTCTCTTCTCCATTTGTTCACCCACCCATTTTTACAAACACCTTCCCTGCACCCACTACATCCCTCCCCAACTTTACACCCATTAAGCTTACGAGAGATAACTACCTACTATGGAAAGCGCAGGTTGTTCCCTATCTCAAAGGTCAGAACCTGTTGAAGCTAAACCCATTAGTACTCCTATGGCTACATCTACAAATCTTAGTGCTTTTGACAGTGAAGATTTCAGCGACCCAACACTTTTTCGTAGCACAGTTGGTGCTTTTCAGTACTTGTCAGTAACTAGGCCAGATATAGCTTTCACTGTTAACAAGTTATCTCAGTTCATGCACAAACCGAAACTTGCTCACTGGCAGTCAGCTAAAAGACTACTTCGGTATCTAAAACAGACTATTAATCATGGTCTTGTATTTAGCAAGTCAAGCAACAAAACTCTCCAAGCATTTTCAGATGCTGACTGGGCTGGGTCTTGTGATGATCGACGATCGACTGGAGGGTTTTGTGTATTTCTCGGGCCAAATCTTATCTCATGGAGTTGCAAAATGCAAGCAACAGTTGCTCGATCAAGTACTGAAGCGGAATATAAAGCACTTGCCAATACAGCTGCTGAACTCCAATGGCTTCAATCCTTACTGCAGGAACTTGGTATTAGAATATCAGCTCCACCCATCTTATGGTGTGATAATATCGGCGCCACATATTTATCATCTAATCTAGTTTTTCATGCTCGCACAAAGCACATCGAAATTGATTTTCATTTTGTGCGGGATATGGTAGCCAAGAAACTTATCGAAGTAAAGTTTTTATCCTCAAAGGAACAGCTAGCTGATATTTTTACAAAACCTCTTTCTTCATTCAGATTTGCGATTCTTCGATCCAAGCTCAATGTAGTTTCCACTTCATTGGACTTGCGGGGGCATGTTAAAGATAAGGCAGCTGTAGAAGATGAAGCCGTAGCAAACTAGAATTTCAATTTCAATAGACTTAGTTATCTAGTTGTTATCCAGTTTTTGAATTTCTTCTTATCGGTTTGTTATTTTGAATTTCCTCTTATCAATGATTCCTACTATTATCATACTTGTATTTCTCTATAAATAAGACAGTCCACACAATGGCAAGGTGTGGTGAATATTTCCTTCAACACAAACCACCTCAGATCTCTCTCTCTCGGATTGGAATGAATTTTAAGCAGCACCCATATCTTGAATGTTCGTTCGTCCTATCAAAATCTATGAGCATGACAATATTGTAGGAAATTTGAAGGGAGGAGAAGAAAATTGAACGGAAAATTGGAGCAAAATCAATGGAGGTGAGCCGCTCCCCAATCAATAACTTTGATAAGTCATAAGGCGTTCTCCCATTCTTAGTATAATGCCGGGACCACCATAAGATGATAAGATATATAATTCATTTTTGTCATAAAGCTCTCACCCTTTTGATCAAATCATTTCAAAATCATGATGGAAAAAAAAAGGGTTTTAAACAGCTGGACTCCTCATTCACAAGAAAACGAAATCATGGAGAATGCAACCGCAGAGTGCAGTTTTTCTTTGCGCATGAAAATTTAGTAAGAATATGTAAGAAGTATTGAGAAGGTACGTAAATAGTAGTAAAAAAATAATAAAAAAGTAATAATATAATATTAAATAATAATAAAAAATAAGTGAAAAGTAATGAATAGTAATAAAAGTAAGTAAAAAATAATAATAAAATAAAAAATAATAATAAGTGTTTGAGAGTACTTGAGTAACAAGCATGCAACACTTCAAAACCGTTTCACGCATGAAACACGAGAAATATTCTTCAAAGAAAAGCTTGCTTCATTGTCTGCCATGAAAATTAACACCACCTGGTTTCTTATAAACGAGATATATCTTCGAGTGGTTCGCGGAAAATATTGAAACCGTGAGATGAAATTCAAAAGGGGACTTCAAAATGAGATTTCGGGCTTCCCAAGGAAGGGAATTTAGCTAAGAAAGATAAATTAATAGCTAGGAGGATAGAGAGGGTGACCATTTTGGTGATTTCAAAAAGGGAAAACAGAAAATATATATATTTTATATATATTATATGTGTGTGTGTATGTATAGCAGGTATTGTGAGTGCATTCGCAAGTAAGACAACCGCCCACCCTTCTAAAAGACTAGATTCACATAAAAACTAAAATGAATAATAGAAAAAGAACCAAAAATGAAATCACATCGTTCAGCAGTCGATGAACACATTCGAAAGAAATGGCATCTTTTGCTTTGTAATCTTCCTCGGACTGCAATCGATAACAATGTCTGAGCAACCTTGATGTGTTAATTTGCTGAATATTTAAAATCACATCAGCTGATGCAAATGGCGAGACAAACTGCCATTACCTAAACCTCATTATTGCGATACTAGATTGCTTTTTTTAACAGCAGTTCTTTTGTAGTTATCTACACTGACATGTCGATTTTTGTCCGAGAACCGTCCACCGCCCACACTGTGCATGCAGCTAGCTTCTCCAATCCTCACCACGCCTACTACAAGTTGACATTATGTTTTTAAAATTGTTAATTTTACACTTATGATTACATGAATAACTAATAGATTCTTTTCAGATGCTAACCTCTTCACGAGCATGTAGGAAAGAGTTTGGAACTTTATGATCCTTATAAGCTGCATCTAAGAGCTAACGTCTTATGGTGTACTACGGTTTCTTACAAAACAAATATGTACAGCGAGGACAAACATCCAAGGAATTGGTTTGAGTGGTAAGGGCTTGGTCTTGGGGGTATGTTCCCTAGTTCCTCTAAGGTCTAAAATCCGAATCCTCTTGGGTGCAAGCAATCTCTAGGGACCATTAGACTTGATGATTTTTTTCTTAAATTATCCAAAGTATACTTACAGGAAACTCTATGCCAAGGCTTGTGCACCCTCAGAATTAGTCGGGATGTTGATCTCGGACACCGGATACCAATAAAAAAAATGTACAGCCAGGACAGAGTACTGAATGTATGGCCATGAAACTTTTCGTTCTCTTGGATCACATGGATCATCATATAATTTTACAATCCTATCTTTGGACACACCCAATACACTATTAAAATAGATCCCACAATAATAATTACTATTAATTTTTTAATTTTTTTTTTATATAATTATAATGGTTTCATGAGTTGTTCACTAAATTTGTAACTAAAAAAACTCTTTAGAAAACTTGATCATATAAAAGAGATAGGAGAACAATTTCCCCTTTTCCTTGAATTAAGATGACAATTGGGGCCACAATTCTAGGCTGTATGACCCAAACATCAACCTACGCGACCACGAGCCTAATTATAGATGTCATATAACGACGGCCCAAACCTAGATTGGGGCTGCCTCTAACATGGCACAAGTTCAGTCTGCATAGAGCCACCCCTAAAACGCACCGCTATTCAATTCATTACGATCACGTTAGGGCAAAATAAATATTACTACGGTTATAATAGGACAACCTAAAAGCCAAGGACTAATTATTAAATTTTCCCTGAAAAAATATATCTAATTCACGTGGTGATCAGAATAGCAAAGGTGGAATATTTCAACATACCTTGCGGTTAAATTCAAGAAAAATGATATTTACAGTCGTGAAGTGCGTAAGCGCTGCGTAATCTATTTGAAAAAAATGAATAAATACGGAATCTACATAAAAAAAATTTTAAAAAAAAAAAAAAATTAACAATAGAACTCTTTTTCAAAATGATTGTGCAGGGCTTACGCACTCCACAACTGTATATGTAGCGGTACTCTAAATTCAACACTCTGAACTGAATAAACTTCATCGTT
Organism: Juglans cinerea; assembly: GCA_961763995.1. Taxonomy (NCBI): domain Eukaryota; kingdom Viridiplantae; phylum Streptophyta; class Magnoliopsida; order Fagales; family Juglandaceae; genus Juglans; species Juglans cinerea. Next base: position 28,688,203 of record CAUIVZ010000005.1, read on the forward strand.
GATTGTAATGTCCTTATTGAACAGACCTTTCAAACCATCTAGTTGTTATGTCAATGTCTTTATGATCAGATCCCTGGAAACAATACCCAAGAAGTAAGTTGGAACATGACTCCAAGAAACTAATTAATATCTCACGAAGCTCAGTAAGTTTGATAAAATATGATACTATAGCAACCTTACTGACAAGTTTGATAAAATATGATACTATAGCAACCTTACTGACTTTCTTCTGCTTCTTCATGATCATCCTCTCCCCTAACCATTGAAACCGACAAAGCCTGCAGCCTCCTCTGGTCACCATCTTTTGTCCTGAATCAAGCCATCCATAATTCACGTTGCACATCCTGTCGTAGTTTATCTAACAAAAATGAAGCATCTCTATTAGCATTAGACGTGTGTGTGTGTGTGTGTGTGTGTGAACCATAGATAATTCAATCATACGAAACATTCAAACTTGGCAGAAACCGCCAAAACCATGGAGCACGCATATATACTATCATATCAAACTTGGCACGAAATTCTCCAGCAAGTACACAAAAACAAAGGCATTGGAATGTACCAAGTAAAATCCAATCCACTAGTTTAGGAGCATGCCAAGATTTACAAAGCAAACAATGATTTGAGCCTTAAAACTAGCAATCCGAGAAAGTTGAAACTACAAATAATGAAATCACATTATCAGGAGCAAAGTACTGAGAACTGAAAAGGTTTATGTTTCCAAATGAATCATTCTGCTGGTCTCTCTCCACCCAACAATAAATAGACACTAGACACATATAATCATTTAAGATGGTCATGTACTGTGGTCAGGAACTTGGAACTCAGACGATTAGAAGTTCCAAACTCGGGAGGCACCATTCAGAAATAACATGACTTAGCACACTATTGAAGACAATATTGTCAAGTACTCATAATATGCGAAAGTAATTACTTAACCATAACTTCTTCTTTTTTTAAGTAAATTACTTAACCATAACTAACCAACTAACCATAACACAGAAAATTGAATAATAATTGAATAATGAGATTGTACTGCTCAGAAAGAATAGTAAGCAGCATTGTATGCCGATAGCACCTCTACCTCTATCACTTACCAAGTTATTTCTCCATACTCATCTTTATCGTGCTGGCATAATTACAGAATAGAATGTTCGCCTTAAGTTGCTACAGACCATTATAACATTATGTTGGGTTTATATTTATACATATATATATATATATATATATATATATAAGTTTGTTTTCTGTGCCAATAAACAAGGAAATCAGTACAAGAAGCAAATCAACCAAACCCTCCAAGTACATGTGAGCCGACACTATAAAGGAATGAATTTTTATCTTATCTTCGATAAAAATACACAACCAAAACTTTTCAATTACGGGAAAGAATACTGATTATAAACTTACCACAGAAAACAAGTCTACAACTACAGAAGCACCTTCACTGGCATTAGAGCTTCGAACGCCTCTTCGACAAGGGAAGCTACTCGGCATTTATCAACGTCAATTTGGAGCTCAATTGAATTCGTAATTCGAAAGAAAACAATGTATACAGGGCTGTTTTCGCAGCAAGGGAATATTGGCGGGGGCACCTGAGAGACGAAGGCACTGATTAGCGAGAGACGAAGATCGACGGTTTTTGTGGCCGGTAGCAAGACTGGGGAGACAAAATAATGCGGTGCTGCGCAAGGGCAGAACCAGTGGAGGAGGTGCAGTGTCGACCATTGGTTTAGAAGCCCAGATTGGCCATTTACTCTTTCTCTAATCCCCTTGCGACGACGCAACAGAAGACCTCCTGCCTCCCGAGTCCGGACCAGTGACCAGCGTGTTTCGATGCATACGGCCCAATCTTCAGTGGGCTACAGAAATTATATATAGAAAGTGAAGTCCATTCAGGCCCAGCTAAAGAAGAAGGTCCAATAGGTTAAGTTTCCTGGACTGTCGTCTCGATTAAACTGTCATGAATGGAGTAATGGACTCTTTTTTTTTTTTTTTTTTGAAGAAAATATGTAACTTCCCATAGATCAAAGTCTCTAAAGTAGAGACAGCATACAGTGAGGAGGATCCTCAAAGTCTACAATACATTCAGACAGTTCTAAGGCATTCTTGCCTAACGTGTGTGCAATTACATTTGCTTCTCTTAGAATGTGTTTGATGGTACTGCTTTCAAAGCATTGAAGCTTGGTCCTTATATCTGCTACTAGCATCCCAACAGAATTCAAATCTTCCATATGTCCTTAAATAGCCTGCACAACATTCTTTGAATTTCCCTCCAAAATAACTTTCCTAATTCTCAGTTCATTACCAAAGATAGCTGCTTGAAGGGCAGCACAAGTCTCTACCAATAAAATATATTATCTTACAATTAACTCTATCCACTGCTGCATCCCAATTAATTTTGGCAAAATCATTTGGGGGAGGTACCCAATCTAAATTCCTAACAATAGAGTTTGAAAGCTGATTGGTTACCATTACATGAGATGCTCTAAAGTCCTGCATAAACTGATAGGCTTGTTTCACTAGAAGGTTAGGATGAGTAAAAGTGTTTCTGAAAATAAAATCATTCCTTCTCTACCATAGCTTCCATAGCACTACTAATAGTTCTTCCATCTCCTTTTTGTTTAGCCTTATGAACATGACTTTCAGAAGATCTTGAAAGCTCTTGAATAAACCATTGCTTTTTTGAATTTTCATAGAGCACTATCCCCAGACATCCCTTGCTGATATGCAATCCCATAATATATGTTCTATAGATTATGGTTCCTATAAACATAAGGGACAAATAGGGTCAACCAATAATTTTTTTTTTTTACATAAGTTGAGTTTGGTAAGCAGTATGTTAAGACAAGCTCTCCACATAAAGGTTTTTGTTGTTGGAGGGAGTGACAATTTTCAAAATTTAGTCCATTCTTCTGCTTTATGTCTTTCTTGTGAGGTTTGACCTTCTGTTCTGCTCTGTATTTCACATTGCAGATGATGTGCACTCCTTACATTGAATATTCTATTTGATAAACATCTCCACATTAATATGTCTGACCTGTTTGTGTGACTGATCGGTAGTTGGCTAATGAGTTATGCTTCATCTTTTGTAAAGATTTCTTTGTGTAATTGAGATTCCAGTCCATTGTGTCTAAGTTGATTAGTTCATCAACCTTAGCTTATGCATCCAGATTGTTCACTGGGCTTTGTACTTTGAAAGTAATTGGTCGAGGCAGTCATTTGTCAGATCAAATTTTGACTGATTTACCATTTACAATCCTCCAAATGGTTCATTCCTTAAGCAAAGGTCTTGTTGAAATCAGGCTTTTCCAAGAGTTTCTCGTGTGTACAGATCAATTCTCTCTATAGGTTATTCATGAACGTAAGTCATCGCTCGGGAAAAATCTCTGTTTTTTAAAAAGGAATCTTCTTTGTTACAAAACTTGCAAAAATATAATAATAAAAATGAATTTTATCGGTAAAAAATTAAATGAAAATAATTAAAACATGAAGAGAAGTGTTGTTCTTCAGTTAAATTTTATCTTGCTCAATTATATTTTTTTAGATTGCTAAAATTTTTGTTGAATCTTCAATTTAGGATTTGGGTTTAAATTTCTAGAATTTGAATTGGCAGACACCAAAATCAGTCGAGGTTAGGGCATAGCCGGGGATGGGGTGAAAGAATTAAAAAGGAACCACCCAACTCATACGGGACCGAAAGCCAATGACTAGTATATCATAATTAATTAGCAAGAAGATGATAAAATTTAAAATAAAAAAATAACACTACTTGGATCTTAATGTCCGGAGCCCTCGTTGAAGTTAAAAAACCAAAGCATACGTTGAAACAACTTCTCCACTCATAAAAGTAAAATAATACTATGTCTTATAGTTTTGTCCTTTCATTAATTTAATCGCTCACTTTTTTTTATTTTTTTTAATAGTTAATAAAGTAATTATTAGTGAATTAGTATATTTTTTAAAAAATATTTATAGATATTTAAAAAATATTTAAAAGAAAAAAAAAAGTATAATTAACACTAAGATCAGAATGCTAAATCTCGTACAACCAATATATTTCTTACCATATAATCGAACAACTTGTATAGCTTTAATATTAATATTATTATTCACTAAAGAGTAAAGTCTTGAGTATTATCAAGAAATCATTAAGTAAAATGCAGGATTTCATATATTAATCAGGCTATTAAAAGGCGCCTGTTCACACTTACAAAAGATTTATGCTACATTTATACACGGTAACATCGACTTGCTAAAATTGTGTCAGGCTTGAGCTCTCAATTCTGCCACAATATCCCTTAAATACCCTCATTGTCATTCTTCAAGTCCTAATTAAGATCATCTCCATCTCTAATTTTAACCTAATGAATCTTCCTGCTTTCTTTTGGGGCTACCAGCATTGATCGGTCTCCCATCTCCGTCGTGAATTTCCAGAAAATTGGGAATCCATCGTAGCCGCACGCGTTGCCATTACCGTAGAATAACTCGCCGTCCGCCGCCGACGGCCGTAAAGCACGCGATCGTAATCGGCGCGTCTCTCCGGATCCGACAGCGTCGTATACGCTTCATGGACCTTGATGAACTCGCCCACAGAAGTCTGACCACCCCTTTGACCGTTACTTGAAACGTCGGGGTGGACCACTCTCGCTAATCTTCTGTAAGCTGCTTTGATCTCCTGACAGGAGGCACCCATCTGAATCCCGAGGACATCGTAAAGTGACGCCGAAGAGGTGACGTGGGACCCGGTCCTCTCGGCGGTTGCGGTGCAAGAGGCGGAGATAGGAGAGGCACGGAACTTGAGGGATTTTGGGAACGAACGTTGGCAGTCTATAACGGCGAGTTTTGGACCGAAGAAATGGGAGGAGGAGATTAAGGACGAGGATGCGGAAAACATTGTTAAGATTTGGAAGTAGTTTGCTGAAATGCAGTGGGCTTATGCTTATCCGTGTAGATAGAAAGGGAGTGGAAGACGGTTGGATGAGTTGGTATTTATAGTGATAAGGAGAATGGGCTTAACCATGGTTAGTGTGACTGGGTTAACGAATCAATGGCTTATCCATTGGATGATTCGATCTTGTCGTATGCTGACTCAGCGAAACGTCGGTGTCCCCAGTACCTGTCCGCCTACGTTTCCGTCGATTCGAAGACAATGCTCTCTCTCTCTCTCTCATGTCTAGTTGTCCAGTTACTTTTATTTTTAATTTTACAGGTAAATCCTTTATTTTGAAATCAGTAATTCCTGCAAATATCATGCATGATATGGTTTAATTTGGGATAAATTATTAGAGTCCCAAGAAACTTTCTCTTCTTCTGAATTTGTATTTTATTTTCCCCCAAACAGTACTACATACTGATCTTGATGATTTATGAGAGAATATTCATCGTGACGTTGAAACAAAACATTGTATATGCCCTTTATATTGCAATTCTTTTGACACTACAAAAAAATTGCTTATTTGCGACTAGTTAATTCCAGCGAAATGACTATTTACAACTAAAATTAGTTGCGAAAAGTCTTTTAGTCGCAATAAATTAATCGCAAAAACCTGTTTTTCTTGTAGTGTGAGGCCCCGATGGAGATCGTTTTCACTTTTCATACACTAGCTAGATTTCACTGAGAAGTGCCCATATAATTTGTACGTAAGCGAGATCTTCATATTCCTGATCGGTATGTATTAGCAGACTTACCCAATAGAGAATATGCTAAAAACATTTAATATGTATAAAATTGTGCATCAAATTAAGGTATTATCTTCGACTCTCCGTTTACTTTTATTTGATAAACTTCTCGAAGGCTCTTTGAAGGTCCTGTTTCTTTATTAAGGAAAAATGATTTTCGCGGCAGTTTGGAAGGCATCTTCTTAATTATGCAGGTTGATTATATTAATTAATTAATTATTGTAAGAACGGCCCATAATACGAGATATATCTATTACAAATTTAAAAAAAAAAAAAAAACCCATTGACTTGGGGACACATAAGGTTAGATTCAATGATTCATCGCGGTGTTGAACTTTCCTCTTGTACTGTTCCAGAGAGTTCTGGAAGAGGAAGAGTATAAGGACTACCTTTAATTGTATATGGATTCATGGTATGTGTTAATTAATATATGCTAATGTATATATATACACAATATTCTAAAAAATGCCTTCATCCATATATACCTAGCTTCTCAAATATGTAAAAATATTTGCTTTTCTTTATTTATTTTTAAATAAAACTTCTTATCAAATAGCAAATATAAATATATATATATATATATATATATATATATTCTTGGTTTTTTAGGAAAAGGTAGGGCGAATGACCAAGCTGTATGCAAGATCCAAATCTTTTAAATACATCATAATGTTGAAAAGAGGAACCCCGGCCACTTGTTTTCCAGCAAATATATATATATATATATATATATATATAGAGAGAGAGAGAGAGAGAGAGAGAGAGAGAATGCCAATTATCTTGCTTAATACTTTTGTCTCTTATGTCAAAAAAAAAAATTACTTTTGTCTCTGAAAACGCGTTATGTAATCGTCGCGGGTACCGACACCTTCATTGAACATGCAAGCTGTTGATAACTCCATATAGCTAAAAGATAAGCAACGAAGAATAATATAAACTCGGAAATTAAGAAAACATCTGAGCCATGAATAAGATGCTTTTAAACGTCTACTCCGGATAGGATTTAAATATTAGCTAGGATTGTTCGGAAATAGATCTCATTTTAAAATTTTTATCTCATATTATTTAATATCTTCTCATCTCATTTCTAAATATAATTTAAATATAAATATTTTCAAACTACTCATTACAATTTTTTCTAATTAATTTTTCAAATTCACAAATAAAAATAATATTATAAAACTATATTCTATCAATATTTTAACTTTAAAATATTTCTTATTCAATTTTTTCTCTCTTCTTTTCTAAAACTTAAAAAATATTCAACTCAAACTATCTCACTAGTATTCACAAATTATCTTATTACTATTTACAAAATTATAATATCATCTCACTCCGCAAGGGCTTGTTTGGAAATAGATTTTATCCTAAAATTTTCATCTCATCTCATCCTATCTCATTCACAAACATAATTCAATAAAAACATTTTCAAACTAATCATTACAACTTTCCTAAACTTTCAAATAAAAAAATCAATTTTTTCAAATTTTAAAAAAATATATTATAAAACTATATTCTAACAATATTTTAATTTTTTAATATTTTTTATTCAACTTTTTCTCTCGTATTTTCCAAAATCTAAAAACCTTGGCATGTTTGGAAATAGATTTAATCCCAAAATTCTTATCTCATCTCATCTCATCCCATCTCATTCCAAAACATAATTCAAATACAAACATTTTCAAACTAATAATTACAACTTTCCTAAACTTCCAAATAAAAAAAAAATTAACTTTTTCAAATCTCAAAACAAAAATATCATTATAAAACTATATTTTAACAATATTTTAACTTTATAATATTTTTTATTCAATTTTTTCTCTCGCCTTTCCCAAAACTGAAAAATCTTTAGAGCTTGTTTGGAAATAGATTTCATTCCAAAATTCTAATCTCATCTCATCTCATCTTCTTCCAAACCATAATTCAAGTACAAACATTTTCAAACTAATCATTACAACTTTACTAAACTTTCAAATAATAAAAAAAAATCAACTTTTTCAAATTTCAAAACAAAAATATTATCAAAAAACTATATTCTAACTAGAGCTGTACAAAAACTGACGCCACCGATGCAAATCGACCGGTCGCGTCAGGAACCGACTACAGATGGAGAACCGGTCGGCGTGCTGTGGCATTTTGAAGAAACAGACGTTCAGCAGTTCAGTCCCGATTTAAAGCTGGACCGGACCGCGGAGTGGATCGATACAATAAAACTTTTTTTTTAATATACCATTATCGAAACGACGCCGTTTTACTTAAGTTTAAGTGAAACGACGTTGCTTTATAACTATAAGTATTATAATAGATAATGGAAACGACATTGTTTGGCATTAAACCAAACGACGTCATTTTTATTAAGAATGTAAAGAACAAAAAAAAAATTCTGAAATGACGTCGTTCCATTTAAACTTAAGTGAAACAGCGTCACTTCGAGATGTGTCGTCTTCTTCCCTAGCCTCTCTTCCCGATGTACTATGCAACTCTCTCTCTCTCTCTCTCTCTCTCTCTCTCTCTCTCTCTCTCTCCCTCCTATGCAACTCTTTCTCTCTCTCATTATTCTCTCAGTAGATAATCGCCGCTAGGGGAACCGACGCCGACCGAGAACCGCCAGAGAATCGCCTCGATCGGTTTCCTCCTCCCCATCAACCGGTTACGATCGGTGGCTCCCCCGTTTTTTCAGACATTGGTCGGCGTTGATTTTGCCCAAAAATCGCGCCAACGCCGTCGGTTCTCACCCCTAATTCTAAAATCTTTTAATTTTATAATATTTTTTATTCAAGCTTTTCTCTTACCTTTCCTAAAACCTAAAAAATACTCAACTCAAATTATCTCACTATTATTAATAAATTATCTTACTATTATTCATAAAATTATCATCTCATTTCACTCCAAACAAGCCCAAAAGTACTGGCTTAAGGGATACCTAAATACGAGTACTTTTCTCTGCTTAAAAAGTAGAAAATTCTACTCATCATCTTCATATCACACATCATAAATAATTATTTTTCTCTTATCAAATATGTGATGTATGAATGATAAGTAGAATAAATCAATTAGCTTAGGAATAATAAAACAAAAAAGTAAAAGTAAAATAAAAATAAGTATGCTATGTGGTGTGTGGTGTGTGAGAATGATGAATAACAACTTTCTAAAAATTATGTACCAAGAAGAATTTATTTAGGCTTCCTTATCAATATATCTGACACTACATTCCCTAATATGAAAGACTTTTTTCATCATTTATCATAAAAAAAGGTATTGATATTTTAACTTATTTTAAAAATTATAACATGCCCCGCAATAAGTGATGCTTTTATCCACCGATTTATATATAAAAAAATCATATATTTTAAAAATATTTTATATGATTATAAAGTGATAATCATAATAGATTGTAACGAAATAAGACCTGGCAATATCTGGTCTTACAAATGATACTCATTTTTCTATTGAATAATAGAAAAGGCACGCACGACTACCCGTCAAAACCCCAAGAAAAGTGGTCTACGGCCAAGCTAAAGTTGCCCATGTCTTGGTCATGTAATTGACACACCAGGATAGCCCCTCGCATTGTCGTTGACACACCTCGACAGCCACACAACCAGCCCACATGCATGCTATGGCCCATGCCTTGACAAGCACAAGGTGCCCAGCGAGGCTACTGGCCGCGCGTAGTCCAACATGCGCACGCCCATGCGCATGCCCAACAAAATCAGCGAGGTTAGTGACCGCGCACAGCCCAGCATACGCACACCCAGCATGCAACCCATGTGCACACCCCTGCCTGGGCCACGCCGCACAGCACGCGTATGCCAAGCTCACACACGCACGCACAACCCCAGGCCATGTCAATGCCCAGGCTCCTACCTGAGCCATGCAATGCCAACAGCTGCACAACCCAGACCATGCCAATGCCCAGGCCCCTGCCTGGGCCATGTCAAGCTGCAGCAGGCCAATGCCCAGGCCCATGCCTAGGCCTTGCCATGACTAGCCCCCACTCCAGCCAGGCCAACCAGACCATGGCTCATGTCGGCCACCATGGGCCAATGCATGCCAAGTGCCAACATGGGGCCTACCCAAGGCCTTGTTGCATGAAACCACTTTAGGGTTTCATTTTATGTCTTTGCTATAAATAAGGCACTTAGCCATTTCATTTGGACTTTTTTTACAATTTTCTTTTGTGAGCACTTGTGATTGTTCTTGAGGTCTATTTCGGTGTCATTGCACTTGGGCTCTTTTGGGTGGAATTCGTAAATAAGTGTAATTCCATTTATCCAATCCTTGAGTACTTTGCATTCCATTTCTTATGTTCCATTGTTATTTTTGCTTGCATGTTCATATATTTTCTTGAGTTTTCCCAACAAACAAACACAAGTTAATCCTCCTCCATGCAAAGACCAACTCTCCATAATTCCACTTTCCATAATTAGCCTTCTTCCATTCCCACAAACCCTAGCCGAAACCACCAAGAGTCCAATAAAGTAATTCCTACATTTTAGGAATCTTTTACTTATTTCCAATCCAATCTCTTGTTTGAAGGAATTTCCATTTCATCTACAATCCCTTAAATATCTCCATTTCTAAAATATCTCATATCAACCAAGACCTTCTTCACTTACCAAAACCGAAATCATATCTTACGTTAATAGATTCCTACAATTTAGGAATCTTCCCTCCATCTTCTCATCAATCCCAAACCATATACAAACCATCAATCACGCCAGCCCTAATTCCCAATTGCCCAAACACGTAATTTCCCAAGCCACCGAAATCCTAGCCTCACTTCCATCATCCAACCTTAGCCCACTTCCAACTAGCGCCACTCTCAAGGACAATCCAAGCCGCGCCACATTGTGTCACATTGCACCGCATTCATCAAAACACTTAGATCAACCCTACTACATCATCATAATCACTTCCATCACTCAAACAATAAATCTTCATCAACCTAGGGACCTTTAATTGCAATGCAAGTTTAAGGCCAAACAAGTTGGCAAGGCATACTTGGTCATCACAAGGATAATGCGAGCTTGTAGACCTTAGTATTTAGAGACTAGACTGAGAATTTTAACATAAACACTCGATTTGGAGTGTGACAACGACTTTTGGGACTGTATAGCAAGAGGCCACCACCAACACTGGACCTCCCAATAAGTTTTTAAACTTTTGAACAAATTATGATAAATAGTTTGGAGTGGTGTAGTTTTTATCTTTTGAATTGAAGAATCTTTAGAAAATTAATCAATTTGTGATTTTTTATACTCCATCCTAATAGTAGCGACTCGCATACAAAGGAACCATGTTATACATCTATACATTATTTTTTTATAATTGTAATAAATATTCAGAAAAAAAATATTTCAATAAAAAAATATCTAGAAAAAATTATAGAGTCGTTCACAATAATGGATAAGGTTTGTTTAACTTTGTTTGTGGCGGACCCTTCAGTGTTGGCAGGGAACGAGGGGCATCTAATCAAGCAATGCCACGTGACGGTTAACTGTCGTTTAGTAAAAAAAAATTGTACCCGAGGACGTGGCAATTGGATAAAGCTGGCAGACTTGCAGTCTCCTCGTAACCCCACACGGTTCAAACCTCGCTGCTGAACTGACTCGAGTTTCCGACGACAGTTAACTAAGATTAATGCTATTCATCATTTCGATTTTTATTATTTTTTTATTATTAGATAATTATAAATTATTTATTATATTTTATTTATAAATTTATCCTCTAATATTACATCATAGAATTATGAAAAGATGATGAAAATTAAAATGATAAATAAATTTTTTCGTTAACTAATCCAATGCAGGGGAGCGTCCGAAGGGGGATTCATGTCAGCCGCACCTCCCTCCCACGTGTAGACACGTAGGTTGGAGACGAAAAACAGTCTTACACATTCGACACGCGTTGAGCTCTCATAGAATGGACGGTGGAATTCTGTGGGTAAAGCCGACAGCGGTTGACGTGTTACTTAATCAGGAGTCGACACGGAATTATAGGACGAGGACTCACGTGACAGCATTCAAGACTCTTTCCGTACAAGGACCACGACAACCGAAGCTCAATATGGATAAAGCCCAAAAATGTCGAGCCTCCAAGGGCAGCCCACGCCCAACTACATGAGACGAAGCTTGAGCCCACAGTCGAGCCTTTGACAATCACGTGGGGCTTTCAGTATGAGCTCGGCCCTTTACGTAACCTGTACGTATGTAACAGCCCACAATGACAACACTAACAAACAAGGAGCAAGCAACATGGGTGCGGAAGTCAGCGGGTGGGAATGGCTGCGTGAGTAAGGTTTTGCATGGGCTGGCCATATGTATAAGCGTCGTGTACTGCCTCAAAATAAAGCTTTATATAATTATGAATTTGTAAAAATTGTATATTTATTTTGAAAAAAATGTATTTTATTATAAAAAAAATAATTTCTTATATAAATTTTATATTTATTCATTTTTTTAAATAAATCAAATGTTCTTACACATTTTATGATTGCGAACATATTTTCTATAGGAGTAAAGCATGAAAAGGGAAAAAAATGCTGGACCTTTCCGGTTGAGGCTTTTTCCCGAATCTCATGGTCTTTTATTTTTCTAGCTTTCATGGGCTCCCCAATATCGCATCACATTGACATGGTTCATGATTGGGCTTTTCTTTTTATTTTTTCGCACGGACTGAGAGAGGAAGAGAGGGATTTGGTGTTTAATCCCACATCGAGACGGAAGAATGAGAGGTGTTGGAATCGGCTCTATAAGGAGACAAATAGAAGCCTCAACTAAAACATGATCCTTCAGGCAGTTAACGGGATGTGATGAGTGGTTGGTTTTCGCAATATTAATGCGAGAGGGGTGTCCGCCCCAGCCTGGTTACGACAATTGGGCACTCCCATTATCACCAATCTGATCCCTAGCTTGAAGATCTCCTCCCCCAAATCAAGTTCAAATTCTTCCTACCCAATCTCTATGGTTCATGCTAAAGTATTTTATTAATGCTCAAAATTCTGCAGTTCTTGCTTACAATTCTGATGACAAATTGTCAAAAGGTTTTGGGCAGTGCAAGTGCACAGCTAGCACAAATCTCCCTTTTTATTTATTTATTTATTTTTATATTTTTTTAACATATTTAAATATTTTTTTAAAAAAAAAAACATATTAATACACTAAAAATTATTTTTTTGATTATTAAGTAAAAAAATAATAATAATAAATTCCGAAATTTGAAACTGTCCGTTATAAGACCTTAAATTCTTAATAATAAACCAAAATCCCCTATACGATTATGTACAAACACTTTTTGACAAGCATTTGCGGCAATCAGTCTTGTAAACCAGTAATCAAAATGAGATGACAAAATCAGTCGGCATTACTAGTATTTTCAGGTTTTATATATCAAACCCCACCATTTACATTACACCAGTACTACTCTGGGCATTCAAATTTGTTGAGACCATAAAGAAAAAATAATAATTACATTACACTATAATATCCCGTATACTTGCACATATCCACCTGTGTACATGGGGATATATGGGGATATACGCGATGAAACGTTAATATAACCACAAAAAATATATTGAAATGAAGAGAGAATGAACGAACTATTCTGGGAGCGAAGAAAATGTCTGGAATGGTGTACGTTCAAACGTGACATCTAGCCCATCCATGATATCCAAAACGTCAGACTTGCCTTGTCGTGCACTCGATTCTCTGCTTGGGGAACAACCTGTGCTCCTGCTCAAAGCCGTGGTTCCTCCATTCTTGGCCATGGCAAAGTGCTGACTTTTGCTGATTCCAGGGACCATCAAGCTACTAATCACCTCATCTAACAATTTCTTATCTTCCTGAGAAAGTTGTATTCCATGGGTTTTAGAAGTAGAGTTCAAGGATATGAAATGCTTCATCTTGGAGTGAAAATCGACTGTCTTCCCAGTTGGAGATCGTAAAGGCAGAGGCTTTAAAGCAGGATCTCTACGTCTTTTTAAGATGATCAAATGGTGTAGCGAGGTCACCAATTTAAGAATGTATTGATCCGTCTTCTCCTTGTCTGCATAATATAGCGTCTGGAGGCGGATCGGGTTACTGGGTGCGGTTGAACTGTTGTCGAACTCGATACTGTTCAATAAGAAACAAACAATCTGAAGTTTCATTCTAGTGAGACAGAGAAAGACAGAGCGAGAGTGAAACAAACCTAGCCTTTGCCCATTCTCCAACCCACCCGAAACCTTGATGTGCTCTGTCACCAAAGCAACAGAAGGAAAATTGAGTGGTTGTGTAAAATGAAAGACTAACAAAAGATATTAGCTTATATTTGTACAAGAAAATAAATAGCAGTATGTAGAGATTAGGTATATAAAAAAAAATCCCAGTGAAATAGTATAACCTACTTAAGAGTATTTGTGGCAAATGGAAGTAGCAACTTAAGAGTCCTTTCCATTTCAGCATTGACCTGAAAAATCGAAAGCTGTACAGAAACAGAAGGTGAAGCAATTAAATATGTTAGAAAAAAGAAAGAAACGCTTGAGCTAAATATCCATGAAGAGAAATGAATAAGTAGAGAACAGAAGAAATGCCAAGGTTTCAACCATTCTTCAGAGGACATACCTGTTCATTGAGATCAAGCATTCGGGAATGTAGAACCGTCTTAACACTATTTGGCAATGCCCGATATAATTGGTTCCTCATATTTTGGGGAAGGGTGGTTGGGCAAGATGCCTGTCAACATATAACCTTCCATTCATGGACACATACTTGGAAAATCAATTATCTGAAAATGAAATCCCTAAAAAGGGAAGATTTATACTTACAATTATACTTGTCTGGTTGATAATATTAGCATAGTGTAATGCAAGACCAGTTTCACCAAGTCTTTGAGGACCCTTGCTTTCCTCCTCACTAACCAATGTTATACCTGCCATGAATAAACAACTCTGTAAGAATTTATGATTGAATGATTTGAATCACATACTTCAAGGCCAACAACTTCAACCATGTTCAAATGACTTGTATTCGACCATATATAAATTAAAAGAATATATGGACATCGGCAAATCTAAAAATATTTCGAAAACTGCCTTGACATGATAAAACCATGCAGTAACAAAGGATCTACATGCAGAAATTTTTGTCACAGATAATGTACTTCGACTTTCTGATCAATCTACATAGCAAGAAACAACTGACCGGTTAATTTGCTAGCTTAACTGTTCATAAATCAGGATGCCACACAGAAAAAGAAAAACACGGTTCAACCAAAACCAATGCCTCTGACATAACTAAGGGATACTTGGCAACAGGCAGAGACTTCAGTAAAACCGGGCACATGTAGTTGTAAAAGATCAAGGCCGCAAGGAATATTCTATGCCATATTTTCTCATAACCGAGATTCTACATACTTTGGGACATTTCAAAACCAGGGCATGTGTCAGCAAAGAAGATTCTACGCTATATTTTCTCGTAACTTAGATTCTACATTTATGAGGCAATTTAAACATTTCTTTTGAGGATTAAATACTTAGATGAGCTTTGTGGCTAGTCTCATTACGAGATGTACAACTCATACCATTGTTTCCAAAAGCTTCCCAGATAGCTTTATGTATGTGGGTGACAACATCCAAAAGCTTCTTTACAATCTGCGATAAGCAAAATAATTTGAAAATATAAGTAAAACTACTGAGAGAATAATATTCCACTCTATTCTGTGGAACATAAGACTAATAAAGTAGGCACCTTCCTCCTTGACCTATGACAGATTCTATATCAAATAAATGTGTTTATATTTGACTGCCATTTCCGCCAGGAAAGGTAGTATAAAGACTAACCAAAACTGGCAGTTTAAATGATAAATTGAAGCACAAAGTACATAGAAGCAGATTCTAATGAAGTTTTCCAACTAGGTATCTAAATATCACAGTTTTATCTCTTCAGAAATAATGACACGTGCTCACAGTTATATACCTCTTCAAAACTTTTAGACCAAAGAGACTTCTTTTTCAATCTCTGTACAAGCTTTCTTTGTTCTTTAAGCTCGCTTTGAAAAACTGTAAGACTCTCTCCTACAATTACAAACGAAATGACCTGTTAATGAATTGAGTGCACTGCTGCCACTGAACAGACTTCTTGAAGAAACTGGACACATTTAACAATCAGTGGTTAGAACTTTAAAAACTTTTTCAAAATTTAATCCGTGGACAAGATATTATCTTCTAAGTTTAGAGGTTGATAGAGTAGTAGCAAATGATGAGACAGAAGGCCACAAAGCACAACGGAAGGTAGAAAATGAAGAATACTGCTTACAGGACAGTAGTTTTTCCTGGGTTTAAAGAAAGAGATTATATCTTTTTTCCAAGGTAGAATTTGTATAGCATAATACTGATATGTTGAGATGGGCATCTTGGTCCCATAGCATATGAAACTATTACTTTGAATGAACTAGACAGATCCAAGTTTTCACAGTATTATAGATATATTAAAAGCAGTCTGTGGTAAGTGAATAAGAATTTTATGCCCAACCTCGTCGAGGGAGATTTAAGGACTCCATTTCCTCAAGCTGTCGTCGATAATCTTGCTCAAATCTTTCGAAAGCATTCAACTCGTGGTATAATTCCTACACAAATGAACAAGTTATAGCTTCTTAGAGTAATACATGCTAGTCGTAACCCAAGGGATAAAATCCAAATTCAAGTGGAGATAGACAAAATGGAAAATTTATATAAAGCATGAAAAATTAGTATTATAGTAAAAAACTGCAGAGTATACGATGATTCAATAAGACATCTTCAGTATGTTTCAGAAGTGGAAACATCTTACGTGTTTCAATGCTAGTAGAAGTGAACTATATATACATGCATATTTACTTGTATTTTTATACTGCCAAAGATTAAGCAATAAAATGCATAAAGCAGATAGGAGGAACTACTAGCATCATGTAGCCTTTGTAAAGGATGATCAAATGCTTCCCTATGAAATTACACAACAGTACTTCACCAACTAGCAGCACATATAAATGCAAAGCTTTAAATTAACTTACGGAAGTGTGCTGAGTCAGCGTAGTCAACTCCTGAACTGTTGTTTCTGCATCAACTATAATTTTTTTGCGGTTTGGACCGTCAGTATCTAATCTGAATATTTATTACAAACTGTTCAGATCTATATTCGCATGCTCAGCAAAATATACTGACCATACCATATTTTATAAAGTCAACTTACTTGGTAAAGTATTCACCCATATTGTGCCACTGTGGATCTTTGCACATATCTCCAAATCTAATTACTTCCCGCAAGAAAACTTCAAACTCCTGCCTAAAAATGCCCCAAGGTCAAAAAAAGAAAAAGAGAAGATAGAAATTATAAAGTATGAAAGGTAAAGAAAAGAGTTACAATTAAATCCTTTCAAACTAGACATAAAAGACAGCCAAACTTCATAACAAAAGCAAATTATTCTCTCCAACAAGAAACAACCTTTTGTCGGCAGCAGCAAAACTCAGCAATTCCTCCACATTGGTGGAAACTAATTGTTTTACGCTCGAATGTAAAATCTCTTTTTTCAGGGCCTGGATATTTTCTTTAGAAAGAGATTGCAACAAGTATGTGCCTTTGGCTATTGTGTTAGCTACTTCAAATGCAAATATGGATATTTTATTCCATCTTGAAGCCAAACCAAACCCACTATAGGCATTAAACTTTGGCATGTGAGTTCCAATTGAGTCCAGAACATCTCCTGCCCTCTCACCAGCTCTTCCTAGTCCCTTCTGAATAATCTGCAAAAGCAGAAAACAAAATAAACCATAGTATAGAAAAGTGACAGTGTATCGAACGCCAATAAAGGAACGTTATTCCCTTGAACAGAATTCTAAATCCTTGCATTCAACTTATTTGATAATCTAGTACTGCAAACCCAGACAGATACAGAATGATTACTGCATCCAGATTATATATGATAGAAACATTTTGGCCTGGAAGATTCGGTCTATCTAATGTTTTATACTTGACAACAGAAATCATCATAGGCACATAAAATTGTCGTTAAATACATATCAGGGCCTTTTATGTTTCGTTCTTGGCTGTATCAAATCATTGAGTACAATGCATCTTATATTACCTGTTCAAACCATAAAACAATTCAGGATGAGTTTACTGTTAGGATGCCTCAGGTGCTGTCATAATAATTTTCAAACGAGATACAAGATTCATTTCCTTTCTTTGGGTGAGAATATAAGCTTCATGCACCGAATATTAAGCAGGCAAACGAATTCCATTATATATTCCCTAAACCGAGTAAAATTATCCTTTTCCAGGAATATGTGCGAGGATGAAGTAACCAATTCCAAAATCCAGAGATGGCATAATTTGCAGTTCATGCTTATTGAACCAACCATCCTGTTCCAATGAATACATTCTCAACTCACTAATGATGGGAAACATAAAGTTTCCAATAAGTTAATAACAATAACTCCAGTCATGAGGATCACAAATACCTTGGTAGGAGAAAAAACTTGAACAAAAATGATAATGGGATGTCCCACAATGAAATTGGTCTTGTAGGTTCATTATTTTGCATCTTTAATTTTCTTTGCCGGCGTAAATTTTCTTGAATTGTCAAAATACAATAGCTTTTCCTCCTATGCAGTTATCTTTTAAGTATTTCTTTGCACATGCAGTTCTATTAAACTTCTCTACTCATCAACAGCGCTATATCTATCGATTACTCCTGCGGAGAGTATCATCGTCGATGCATATGCCAATCTGATCATGAATTTTCCTCTAAAATAAACTGCTAATTAACTACCACGAAACGAATATATATATATATATATATATATATATATATATATTATCTTTTTTTTTTTTTTTGAGAGAAGAAAATGTCCTCTATCTTGTAAAATTATTTTCTTATTCAATTCACACCGTTTCATGCCTTACATGTCAAGCATTGGTGCGCGAACTAGCTTGCAACAAGAATATCTATATATATACACACATACATACATACATATATACTAAAAAATATAACATTGAAATCAACAACCATAATCTAATTAACAGTCGTCGAACGCACCTTGCTTGTCCTGCTTGGAGTCGAAGGCTTCGACCGAGTCGGCGTGGCAGGCGACGACTTTGACCAAGTCGGCGTCGATGGCTTCGAGCCACTGGTTAACGACTTTCGCACCACAGGCGAATCAGTATTTCGCATCGTTTTGATGAAAGCATCCGAATCAGAATCCGAATAACCAGCCCCTTTCAACTTACTAACGCCCTTTATCTTCTCGAGCTTCTCAGAAATATTTTCTCCAACTTTGGCATTACCCTTCGCCACCCCACCGGAGCACACCGCTCCCATTGTTGTCCCAAACGGTACAAATTGAAAGAGTTTTCAACTTGCGTGTAATTTTGAAGAGATTAATTTTTTTTTCTCGAATGAAAATACGTAAGTTCAATCGGCTAAGACTAATATAACAGTTCACCCAAGCTGTGTTCGGAATTTGTTGAAAAGAGTCAACGTAACCAGACAGACTCAGAGTCGATTCCTTCGTATTCTTAGTTCCTGAAATAACTAGAGACAGAAACCAAGTGATTCTGAAGAACAAACCCGATGAAGTTCATATAACCGCAAGAGTGAAGGAAGAAGAAGAGAAGAATAGGAGAAGACGGATGAGGAGAGAGTTTCAGACTTGCTACACCGAACGAGAAAAGGGTATATACTCCAAGTCTTTGACTGCGTGATGTAGACTACGGATTTTCTTCATGATTGCCAAACACCGCGTTGCAAAGAGACAGTTCAAATCTCTCGTGGGAAAATATTTCTGTACAGAATCAAATGTGATAAACGAACCGAAAACAAAGACTTAAACCAAACAAACACCGTGAAGCGCGAGAGACAGAAGGGACAGATAATGGTAGTTCCGAGTCTCAGTCCCGCCCACCGTCTCTGAGTTTTTGAGGTGACTGTCCTAGTCAGACGTTGAATTTCACTATTACTATTATACCCCTCATTGCTCTGTTCTCTACGCCAAAGTCGTTCGGTGTACCTTACCGGGATTTCGCCACCCCAGATTAAAATCTCCAGTCCAAGCGGAAGGTCAAACTCAAAGCTAAGTAAGAAACGGCACAACACTTGCCACGTTCATAAAACTATTGGCTTACAATTAAAGCAATAATTATATTTACAACTATTCTTAAAAAAAAAAATAGTAGAATCCATATTTAAAAAAATTAATTATTTAATAATAGGCTTTACTTTTTTTTATATATTATTTATACACTCTACGACTGTACATAACATTATTTAATTTGTTATTATTATTATTTATATATACTTTTTTCAGCACTTGCGCTTAAATAAAACTTGATATTTTTAATATTATTGGGAAAAAATAGTCAATCAGGTGTTAACTAGCTTATACAGCGGACTGTGTTCAAGCAGGGGAGACATAACTGAATATGTAGATTATAGTTTAGACAGTATTTATTTAAAATTATCAGGGATTTTGGATAACGTAGACCTCACATAAATATTTAGTATTGTGTAGATTATCAAACTGCTTAGATCGATTGATCAATCCATCGATCAGTTATAAGTGTTGTGAAAAAATATGACAACACATGAACGATTGAGAAATGCATTGGATAAAATGTGTAATCTTTTCTTAATTATGTCTTGATTTTATTATTGCATATATCTTCCTTTATGTTCTTTAGGTTTAATTTCTTTTTATTTCCAACTGTACCTATATATATGCACAATCAATCAATTTCAAAATGGACTTCCATTTTAAATGAAAGCCAAAAAAGGGAATTAAATTTGCATGTTCCCATACTTATTATTAATTCGTCAAACGTTGAAGAAATTATGCAACTCATTTACTTTGTTATATATATATATATATATATATATATATATATCTGTTTGTGTGTGTGCATGTGTTAGAGAGAGAGAGATATAAACAAAGAGTTATAATAGCGTGAAGTGGAAAAAATAAGAATTGATACATAGAGTACGTATTGGACATTTTTTTATTGGTTGACCAAACTTTTATTGGCCACAATCTATCTTCTTGAGTACTTGAGATATATAATCAATCGAAAAGGATATGTATATATATGATCGATCTAGAACATATATACATTGGAAAATTTATAGAAAAAAAGGGAGCCCAAGGATCAAGATTATTGAGGCATCTAAAACTGGGAATAATGTACTAAATCGTCAATAATCCAACTAGGGGTGTTCATCTGGGTTCCAACCCGGAAACTCGGGTCTACCCGGATCAAGATCCGGATTTTAAACCCGGGCCGGGGGCCGAAGGATCCAGGTAAGACCCGGGCCGGAACCCGGGTGAGTCCGGGTTTTTCAAAACCTGGATTCCGGGTTCCAAGTTGCCGGAATCCAGGTTGAACCCAATTTTTTTTTTTACAATTTACAAAAGCTTTTTTATTAATTAATTTTACAAAACCATTTTTCCTGCATCTTGGGTCGGACATTACACAACTCGAACAGAATGAATATCTAACTTGCAAGACAGATGGTAGATACTGTGATTTTAAGTCCCTATTTTAATCCCTCTTGAACT
Organism: Juglans cinerea; assembly: GCA_961763995.1. Classification (NCBI taxonomy): domain Eukaryota; kingdom Viridiplantae; phylum Streptophyta; class Magnoliopsida; order Fagales; family Juglandaceae; genus Juglans; species Juglans cinerea. The sequence goes on from CAUIVZ010000005.1 coordinate 28,709,450, forward strand.
TGGGGTTGATCAAGACTATCAACCTCAGGTCCTTAAGACATGTTAAACAAAATCAAAATTCAGACTTTACTGAAATATTAAGTAATTGAAGGGAAAACAACAGTGGGCTCGCACATCTTTGTCAAAATTAAAGCTACAAACTAATAAAAATCAGAGCAGCTCAATCATTAAAAAGGTTATAACACCCATCAAATATTGCTTTTATCAAACCAGTCCCAACACAAAAAAATGCATCTAATCAAACTGTAATTTGGCATCCAAATTACGACCACTTCACTCTCTGGTAACGGCTTAAGCAGTAGCAGCCGCTCCCTTCTTCTTTGGTACTGCTTGAGTACCTAAAAATATCACAAACAACAAATCAACAACGGGAAAAGTAACTAGAATCTACTAAAAAGCAAATAAAATATCGCTCAAGAAAAGGAAGATAAAGTCATACCCTCTCTGAAGCCGCTCTTGAATCTTCGAGGAACATGGCGGAGGTACCTCATTCTTCCAGTTCTAGTAGTCAAATAAAACCCAGATCTATCAAACTTACAGCATATACATTATACCCATGTTTAACGAAAAAAAAACCCATATCTTACCTAAACAAAAGCTACACAAGCTGTAGCATTTCATCGTTGTCATTCCAAGGTAATAAAATAGCCCCAAATCGGAATAAAACGGACCCAAATTACAGAGAACAAACCTTGGGTCACGAGGATGAGGCGGGTTTCTTCGTCGGCACTGAGGGAGGTAGGCTAGGGTTTCTTCGTCGAGCGAGCGAGAGAGTGAGAGTACCGGAACAACGACCTAAAGGCAAAGGTCTACGGTGAGAGAGATGGGGCGACGATGAAGTAGATGTGGCGACGGGGTCACGATGGTGGCAGCTAGGGACCTAGGGCTTCTGCTTCTGTCGCAGCGCAACGAGGGAGAGAACCAGAGAGAGAGGTGAGTCGGGGGGGGGGGGGGAAACACACGGGATTATTTTAAAAGACCCGGGTACCGGGTTTTAGAGTCCCCAACCCGTACCCGGACCGTGTTAGTCCAGGTTTCGCAATCCAGGTTCCGGTCCGTTTTGATCCTGGCTGGAACCCAAACCGGAATCCGGTTTTCCGGGTTCCGGACCGGGCCGGGAAAAAATCCGGCCCGGATGAACAGTGCTAAATCCAACTAGGGATGCACATATATATATACACGTACAGCACATACTAGCTAATCTTTATTGTGTTATATATGGGAAGTTAAGAAAAATATAGGGCTTCGAAATAGCCGTGTAAGGAGATTTTTTCCACTTCACAAGCCCATTGGACCTCGGTCCGATACCCAACCCCAAGGTCCAAGCTTACCAATGAAGAAATGCGCCTACAAGAAAAAGTAACTGGGTGACTAATGGGACGGACATGCCTGACATATATTGACTACATTCCGATCATGAAGACTTGTACAGGACATAGCGGAAAAGACGAAGAGCACTTGATCCTCTGACATGACAACATCGACCGACCACCAAAGATAAAGTAAGATCAGGGAACCACGCCGCATTAATGACACTACATTAATGACGCCGTTGTAGAGCTATACAGCATTAAATGACTGACAAAATGAACAATACAAAAGACACGGACTCCATAGGAACAAACACGATATATCCTATTCCTAGACCTCTGGTATAAATAGTAATTCCCAGGTATGAAAAATTATCTATGATCCCTAGACTATCTTATTTATTTATAAACTTTCAAGAGACTTTACTGATTTTGATATCGAAGACTTCCCGACCCCAAAGTCACCCTCTTCTAGATACCTTCTTCTCTAATTTTAGAATCCTAATTCTAAATAATTGAGTTGCTAGAATCTGACTAAAAAAACGTACGAAATACAACGTTTACAAACTGTGTTAAGGTTTAAAATTTCACAACATGATGGCATCCATGCAAGTGGCAATTATTTTCCCTTTTTCCAGGTCGGTGTACTTGACTTGTTTAGCATTCAGATTTTTTAGATATCTTAAGGTAGCTAGACTAGGTAGCAATGTAGCATCAACAAATATTTTCTATTTGAAAAGTAAGCGTTTCAAATTGTAATGTCTATATACATTGAATAATATTAAATACAGTTTTATGTATAAATCTATACTGTAAATATTATTATTATTATTATTATTATTATTATTATTATTATATATATATATATATATATTCATATCTCAAAGGCGTGCTGAATGTTCTTTTCAAGGAAGGTGGATTTTATTCGTTAAAGACTCTTTTTAAGTATCTGTTTTAGTTTGCATTTGGACAGTGAATTCATCTTTATATTTTGTAAATATTAATAAGAAAATAGTGATAGAATATTGAATAATAATAAATAATTATAAAATATAGATAAAATTAATAATAAAATAATAAATAATAATATATTATTCTTAAAATACCTTACTAACTAAACTAACCCAAACAATTTACAACTTTGATTTGATAGCCGCAGTCCAATATAGATATTCTTGCAGATTCTAATCAAAAGAAGGTGGCTCCGAGTTGACCTTGATTTTTGACCAACTTCGATTTGGCAATTAATTAAGGAAAATGATGGGGACCGATGAGAATTCCAAATCGACCGATACTAGTTTTTTTTTTTTTTTTTTAATTATTATTATAATTAATAATTAAGAAAATATTTATTAATAAATTAATATTTTTTAAAATCTATTTTAAAAATAAGAAAAGAATTCATTTTTATCAGTCCAGGTACCGACAGTAAGACACATTAATTAAACGACAATGTTTAAAAAAAAAAAAATACTTCTTGCAATCGCGTGGAGGAGTCGGCATGCAATTGTGGCCCATCTGGAAAATGAAACAGTATCATTTTCGACAAACCACGCCATTTTGGCAAAACACATTGTGACCTCCATTCTTCCTTATCCTCTCCTTCATCGCATCCATTTATCCTCTTCTGCTTGTTTCTCCTCCTTTCCGAAGCTTCTTTTCTTTTATTCCACAAAGAAAACTTTATTCCCAATCACTATGGCCTTCATCTTTGCATCTCCAAAAGCTTCATTCCCTTCTTCTTCATTCTTCGCAACCTGAACCTTTACTACCCTTCCAAGATGCAGGACTATATGTACGATACTTGAGTTTTGCATTTTCCACTTGTAGCAAGCTTCCATGCCTGCAAATCACAAGTAAAAATATTTAGATAACTTCCATAGTATTCAAATGTAAAGGGAACAAGATATAAACATCAAACCTTTTCTCATTCTAAAACTAGCTTTACACTTTGCCTCTTCTAGCTTGCCATGATGGGAGCTCGCTTGGAAATATCATTTTTGGTTCATAAGCGAATTCACATAAATGAATCCCTATAAATGTTAAACAATTAATAAAGAAAATTGGTAAACAAGGAAAAAGAAAAAAATTTACTACGATATGCCGAAGTATGGGTTTACAAACCGAGTGAGAGGAAGTGAACAAATCGATTTGCACAGATGCTTCACAAATTTTGTAATCAACCCTTTTATACCGCAATTTTTCGCCATGCAGTTCTTTACTTTCATAGAAAGCCATGGAATAGGAAAAAAGTGCAGATATTTTCACTCATTTGCTTAAAACTAGTGAAAAATGGAGGGAGGAAGAGAAAAACGACAACGATGGTGGCGTCTGAATATGTAAGAAACCTTGGGAGCGACCAGTTTTCACTCCTTCGAACTGCTGCAGAGCTGGCGGAAATGACAACGATGGTGATGTCTGAATATGTAAGAAACCTTGGGAGCGACCTTGAATAGGTGGTTCCGGTAACGGTGTTCGTGGCTGTTCTTTGTTTTTTGCCTTTCAGGTTCATTTTCTCCTTCGTTTTTGCTCTTTTTTTTTTTTTGTAATATCAGTTGATGTGCCATGACGCTATGTCAGCCGACTGCATGGCGTCTACATGAGACAACTGTGTATAGAATAACTATTTTTTTTTAGGAAATTAAAGGACAATGTTAGGAGTCGCCGAGAATGTATTTTTATGTCTAGTTTGTTTTTGCAGATGATATGAGATGAGTTGAGATTAAAATTAAAAGTTAAATAAAATATTGTTAGAATATATATTTTTAATATTATTTTTATTTTAAGATTTGAAAAAATTTAATTACTTATTTTATTTTGTGTGAAAATTTAAAAAAATTATAATAATTAGATGAAATGATTTGAGATAAGTTGTAAAAACAAACGAGCCCGAAGAAAATGCTTGGAATCGATAAACTGACCTATGGACCATACAAATGTTTTTTTTGTTATTTAATCATTATGAGAGTGATTATTAGTAAATATATATATTTAAATATTTAAAAATATGTAAAAAATAATAATCTATAGTGATCCGGCCAAACTATTGATACCTTTTATCGATACCCTGTAAGACCCATTTTTAGTGCATTTGAATTATTTTTTTCTTTTAATTTTTTTTTAAATTTTTTTAACTTTTTAAAAAATATAGATATTCACTAGTAATCACTTTATTAATTATTAAGAAATAAAATAAAATATATGAACAATCAAATTAATAGAGGCAAAATCAATAACTACTTAGAATCTTCCTTAATTAAAAATTAAAAAGACGAAGAGAGCTTGCACGAAGCACGCTCTTCAGTCTTCCCTCTTGTTTTTTCTTTGAAAAATGGTAAACATAAAAAAAAAAAAAAAGAATTACAATCTTTTATACAATTAAATTTTAAATGAGAGAAATTTTTATAAAATAATTTATAAAAATAACACAGTTTTCATAAATATTTTATTTTAAAATATAGTTATATAAAAAGTTATTAAAAAATTGCTTTTTCTTTTTGGCCAGAATCTGATCATTTTTCAATGACTTGTTTAAATATTGTAAGGTCGATCCACGTGTACGGACCCAGATCAACTCAGATGATAAATATTGATTTCTTCGACGTCACTACTTTCGAGTCGAATGATAAATTATGGGGAAAAAGAGTCTAACATCTAAAATAAAAAAGATTTCTAGCTTTTTCCGAGCATAGTGCAGGTTGCAGCTGATGGGGGAGTTCTCAAAGATTATGCCTTAAGAAGCGTTTACTTGCAAAATGAAAAAAAAAATATATATATATATATATATATAAAACTGTATAATATTATGTATCTTAGGAGATCAGTAATATTATTCATGACGAAGATGATATTTATTTATTTATTTATTATTTATTAGATTGATAAGAGAATATTGGAGTTCTTTATTATGTTTAAAAGCTTAGTAGTTAGTACTATTATTGGGCAATTAGTTGCTGATGAATGTGTACCATCAATGATTTTTTTTTTTTTTTTTTTAATCTAGGAGAGGTATCGAACTTCTATTTTAGAGGTTGGAGGTTATACCAACCAGACCAGATGCATTTAATGTACCAGCAATGCTTTTAGTTGATGGTGTTAGGGCTTGAAAGGTGAACGTATGTACAACGAATAATAAATTTATGAGGGTGATCATCGTTTCGAACTGGAGAATTATGAGGGTGTTAATTTGAATGGAAATCGCCAATCGGAAACGAGAGTATGGCTGCAAGCCATTAATCTGACAGAACCAAAGCCCATGATCTTCTACACATCTGTACATGAGACATACACACACATACTGCTATATTTGCTTTCTCCCAAAATGAACCAGAAATTACAATGGATGCAGGTATTGGTTCAAGCCAACCACGTCCATATACGATCTTTTAGTAGATATAAGAACAGCTGCAGTTTGTAACTATATTGCAGACACAATAATATTACTGTATTTAACGACAGCCTTTTAGCTTGGGAAATACATCAAACGACTTGACATGCGTGTTTCAACTGTTACGTGCAGACTGCAGATCATTTCAAACATACACTATATTTTTTTTAAAAATTTTATTCTTCTTAAATTTATTAAACTCTTAAACTCATCATCTATATATCACATATTTAATAAGAAAAAAAAAAGTGATGCGTGGAGATGATGAATATAATTTTTCTTTACATATACTTGGTAACTAAATAGTGTTTTTCCTTCCCGGAGGACGAAAATGAGAGAAACAGAATAAGGCTTGATCGGGTTTACCCAGATAGTTTAGGCCGGCCGGCCTAATTTTATGGGCTAGCTCAATCAAATTACAGGCATTACCAAATGAACTGGACCATCAGTCAATATGACACATGGGTCCAATGAAAAAAATAATAATAATTAGTGCTTATGAAAAATATTTTAATTACACGAGATCTTATAATAAGATTAAAGTAGTAATATTTCATCAATATTAGGAAACTACTGAATAATTAGAAAATATGATCATATGATAAATGTTGTTAATTTTAGGTATGGCCACCAACCGCAGAAAAAAAGAGTGATAGAAAATCAAGACCATTTTTCGTCCTTGTGTAACACGATCACAGTTCTGTTATTTTAATGAAATATGATGATTACAGTTAGATTTGATCTGTTCTTGTGTTTGTTATAAACACGTACAAGGCCGAGGAAAAAATAAAAAAATAAAAGAAACGTCCAATAGGCCAAAAGGGCAGTGCTTCTTCGTTGTCTATTTTATTTTTGGGTAAAGATGCTCTCTTGTCATTTACCAAACGACTCTTCAAATCCGAATTTTTTTTATTCGTATAATATACCTTTTTTTTAATTATTAAATTTTGATATGAATTGGTATTCAATACTGGCCAATGCAAATATCAATAGACTATAGTGAACTGGTAATATATTAAATTTGTCCAGCATTTACTTTGAACATCACACAGCAAGCTAAGGCCGGCACTGCTTACACCATCTCCAATAGCCGGCTCTCTCTCTCTCTCAAATGTGACGAAACTAGTTTCCTCGAGAAAAATGGGCCTTTGATCATCTCCATAGCAGAGTACCAGTGTTACTTCTTCAACAAGTAAGTACTTTTCTCCATCTGTGAATTTTTGTTTTCCTTGTTCGTTTGCCTTTTCTACCATGGTAACGAGTCTATTTGCTGTTGTTGATATCAATATACACTTATCCCTCTTGGTGGTAGTCACAGGATTGATATTGGGTAGTCAGTTTTATGCACTTCTTTCTGTCTTTCTATTTAGATGCTAGAATTGCATGTTGAGATTGTGCGTGTGATGGTGTCGAATTGTGGACGTAAATTGTTGAGTTACTCGAATAGATGTGGCAAAGAGAAGGATGTGAAATAGTAAAGTTCTCATTTTTCCTTTCATATGTTTCCTTGGCAATCAGATAAAGACCAGTTGAAAACTGTTAATCCATGCTCTAGCTGTTAAGATTAAACCTCGGAATTTGTTTCCTTAGATTGTCTCGACAAGACAGAAAAATGAAAGCTAAGTATGGCTCTACGATGGACCAAAAGGATATGGTTAGGCTGTTGATTGCTACCGTCGATAACTTCAGCCGAGATCGGTTGATTAGTAAAGAACAGAGAACCCAACAAAAAGAACAGTGTGCAGAGAGGTTGGCAGCTGAAGATGGAAGCTGTGACAAAGACACAGAGGTTCGGTACTCGGATCAAGCAGTGTTGGCAAATTTGGACTGGGGTATCGAAGCCCTTGAAGAAGCAATCAGCACCTCTAATATGGAAACTAAACTTGCACAATTGGACTATGCAGAGAAGATGCTGCAAGTGTGTGCCATGCTGAACTCCACACAGGAAACTGCTGGGGTTCCCAACTTCTATCTCTCTGCTTGGGCTCACCTCAACCTTTCATACCTGTGGAAATTAAGGGGCAACGTTCACAATTCAGTTCTTCACGTTCTTGAGATGTTTATAGTAGACCCTTTCTTCTCGCGGATCGATTTTGCTCCTGAACTTTGGAAGGACCTGTTTCTTCCACAGATGAGCTCGATTGTAGGGTGGTATTCGGAGGAGAGGCACAGACTTATGATGGAAACAATTCCTGACTGTTCTGATTTGTCCTTGACGGCTGATTTGGATCAGTTTTTCAACGAGTCTGTGATTTTCTCATTGAGGCCAGATCAGATGGAGAAACTGCAAAAGCTGGAAAAGCTGTACGGGGAAGCATTGGATGAGAATACACGGCTTTTTGCTAAATATTATAAGGATCTCATGAACTCTGATTTATCCTCGAACAAGAGGGTGATTCCGATGTTGCCAATTGCTGAGCCTCCAATGACTCCTTTGCATGAGGTCAGCCGTTCGATTCCAGATTATGTAAAATTCGGTCCTATCTTGCCCAAGAGTGCTGGATTTTCTGCAATTCTTAAATCTAAGTATGGTGCAAGAGAAGCAAGCAGGTTAGTGCATTTGAAACGTGTAATTGGATTATCTCAATATTCTGTAAATAACAATGAATGATATTTTATTGAGTTTTAGAAAATGAGAGAAAAAATTGAATAAAAATATTATAAAATTAAAAAAATTGTTTAAATATAATTTTTTAATATTAATTTTGTTTTGAAGTTTGGAAAAATTGTATAGATTTTTATGTTTGGATAATGTTTAGTTAATATTTAGATAAAAAAAATTAAAATTCAAAATTAAGAAGCGTTTTATATTTGAGAATAAAATTATTAAAAAAATTGAGAATTTTGAAAACTTCATGTCTTGTCCAAACTTCCTTTAAATTCTTTTTACATGAAAACTCCCTATTTATGATCGATATATTGGTTCTGAGTTTTATGGAGAAGAATGTGATCTTTGAACTTCTAATTTAATTGGAGGCTCTTATGTATGTAATACTTTTTCAGTAACTTGGCTTCTAGCAGAAAGAATGCAAGTTCCATTACCTCTCAGATTCTTGAGGAGTCTGCTAGATGGGAACCTCAGGTAAAGAAAAATTAGAGCAGTGCATTTATATTTCCACAACAAAAGCTTGATTATAGTTGTACATCTTTCTTTCCTTTTATTTTTCTATCTTTTTTTTCTGGGTTTTACATACAGGTTTTGTAATTTTTTAATACTGTAAGCTCTATTCTTGTAAACGATTCCAGGACGGGTCACTCGATGAGAATGAAGATGAGTCTGAATATGAGCCTGATGATGGTTATGCGGATTGCGAGGATACATCAACCAGAATATTACATCTTAGGGGCGTGAAGATGGTTGATGACAAGGAAGCTAGGCCTAAAGGACTTCCATCTGAAATAAAGAATCAAGTACATTCTTCCTCAATCTTCTCTCCTCTGGATTCCCCTGGAATTACTTCTCCAAAGAATCTATCTCCAAACGGAGATGAGCATTGTGAAAAGGAACCCATTTCTATGTTGCGCCTTTTCTCCAACCGGATCACGGATTCCACTGTTGCCACCCCGTTGCCTGAATCTCCACACACGAGGAATGATTACAGTATCAGCTCAGCAGAGTCTGATGGTGAAGTGATGGTGTGTTTCCAGATTTAAGATCTTCTTACAATTTTTTTACTACCACTCATCTACTCTAGCTCTTTTCTTGTATAATTTAGTTTGTGTTATCCAAACTCCCATTTGGATGCTGGATTCTAAATGAAAATACAGAATATTTGCAGGAAAATCTATGGCCACACACGGACAATGAGTCATGACAGTGCGAATAGCCAAGTATTAGTAAATAGGTAATCAGCACTTTGTTTCTTTTAGACTATTGTTTTTTGGGAGTTTGCAACTAATCTGATTTTGCTTGTCTTGCAAATAGACGACCAGCATGTCACCCATAATTTTTATTAGAAACATTGAAGTCCCTTTCCACTTACACTCAAACTTCTGTGGATTCTTCAGTTCCATTCATGAAGGGGAGGAGGGAAACCAGCAGTTCATTTCTCTCCCAATTTCTGAGAAGCTGACTACTCGAACAAGACCGCCTAAGGATTTTGTTTGCCCCATCACAAGCCACATCTTTTTTGATCCTGTTACCCTTGAGACAGGTCAGACATATGAGAGAAAAGCAATTCAAGAATGGCTGGAAAGAGGAAATGAGACATGCCCTATTACACGGCAACCTCTTTCTGCCACTACACTGCCCAACACAAACTATGTTTTGAAGAGGCTAATAACATCTTGGAAAGAACAGTATCCTGATCTCGCTCAGGAGTATTCATATTCCGAAACACCAATGAACTCACTTAGTTTATCCTTCACAAAAGAAATACCCTTGGTCTCCACCCTAACCAGAACAAGTGATTTCTCCGGCCACAAGAGCATAGGTGAGCATCTTCACTATAGGAGCAAAAGATTTATGCGAGCAGCAGTATCTACATCACCAACCAGTGTGATATCTCAAGCTGCAGTGGAAACTATTATCAATGGTTTAAAACCCTACGTTTCGTGTCTCTGTGATTCTGACAACTTGCAAGAGTGTGAATCAGCTGTGTTAGAAATAGGCAGATTATGGAAGGACTCAAAGGGTGATTCTGGGGTTCATTCTTATTTATCCAATCCAGCAATTGTAAATGGGTTTGCGGAAATACTTTCAGCTTCTACGACAAGAGAAGTTCTCAGAACATCAGTTTGCATTCTCTCAGAGCTAGTATTTGCTGATGAAACTGTAGGGGAAGCTCTTACCAGTGTAGACTCCGATTTTGATTGCCTGGCTGCTCTGCTAAAGCATGGCCTAGCTGAAGCTGCTGTTCTTATATACCAGCTGAGGCCAGCATTTGCTCAGCTTTCAGCTCATGACTTTATACCCTCTCTTGTCCAGATCATTATAAACAAAAAAGAAGATTTGGATGATCTTCAGTTAGTAATTATGCCCCAGGATGCTGCTTTGGCAATACTTGAGCAGATTTTGCTGGGAGGGGATGAATGCAGCAGGTCTCTCAATGCCTTGAGTGTCATTTCTGCAAATGGAATTCCTGCTTTGGTCAAGTGTTTGGATAAGTTGGAGAGAAGAAGATCCAGCGTTTCCATACTTTCATGTTGCATGCAAGCTGAAAAAAGTTGTCGGAACTTGATAGCAAATATAATTGAATTGTCCCCTTTGCTCGAATTATTTCATGCTGGAAATGATAGCGTGAAAGGAATATGTGTAGATTTTATCTCGGATCTAGTTCGGTTGAACAGGTATTCTTTACCTGAAATCTTCACTTCTCATTTGTGATAAATTCTAAAGCACGTTACTTCTATTATAAATTTAGTAAATAAATTGCACTGGCACATCGATGAAACTATAGTTGTGACAATACCTCATCTAGTCATCCCCTCTGAGAATGAGGGTGAAGGGAGAGTTGTGGGTTTAAGATCACTGGTTTGCATAACTTACCAACCTTGGTATGATATGTTCACCGGGAGTGCTTTGGAGTAGGATCTCAAATGCTTTCATCGTTCTCCTAATAATTTTTATTCGTATCAGACAGCACGCACAACTTTACATGTGTGCTACTTTGTATGGAATACAAGCACCTAATGATTTATTTTCATCTTTTCTCAATCACCCTTCTAACACCCATGTTGAAGATTCTAGTTGTTAGATGACCACTTTGTTCCAAAATTAAGCTGGTGGGATAAAGGGTGGAGTTAGGTTAAAACTCAGGATCATTTTTGCTACGATACCATGTTAAATCTCCAATTTTTCTAAAAGTTTTAAGTTGGTGGGAAAAGAGAATTCAATCATTTAATTTAAATTTCAATACTTTTCTTTCCTACGTTGTCACAGGAGGACATTCTGCAACCACATCTTGCAGATAATTAAAGATGAAGGAGCATTTAGCACCATGCATGCATTTCTTGTCTATCTTCAAATGGCTCCTGTGAAGCAGCAACCTGCAGTTGCTGCTCTTCTTCTACAGCTTGATCTCCTGGTTTGCCTTGATTCTCTGAAATCAACCACTAAAATCTTAAGTTTTTAATAATACTTTTAGACTCTGCGCCACTAAAGGATCTTACGGTTTACCACAGATTCCTAAGATTATCAATTTTCCAGGTTGAGCCACGCAAGATGAGCATGTACAAGGAAGAAGCAATAGATGCATTAATTGAAGCACTCAGGAGAAAGGACTTCTCTAATTCTCAGATGATGGCTATAGATACTTTATTATCTCTTTCTGGGCGTCTGACCATCTCAGGGGAATCCTATATTGAAGCCTGGTTACTCAAGATTGCGGGATTTGATCAGCCTTACAATGCTTTGATGAAGGCAGAGCAGCTGAGAAAACAGGACGATGATTTGGTGGAAACAACGGTTTGCATTCGCCTGGTATTAGTTTGTTATGGAGCTAGTTACTCATTATATTCAAGCATGCATCAATCCTGAATCTTATATACTTACATATAGGAAGAGGAAGAGAAAGCTACAAGCTCTTGGGAGAGAAGGGTAGCTTTTGAACTTTGCAACCATGAAAAGGGCTCTATTTTCAAGGCCTTGAAGGAATGCCTTAAGAGTGATTCGTTAGAGATGGCAAAGTCATGCCTTGTCCTTGCCGCATGGCTCACGTACATGCTTTCTACTCTTCCTCATACTGGTGTTAGAGCTGCTGCTCGCAAGTTCTTGCTTGATGAATTCATCAATGTCCTCCAATCCTCTAAGAACATGGAGGAGAAGATTCTAGCGACCCTTGCTATTAAAACATTTATTAGTGATCCAAGTAAGTGCAGTCTAAAGCTAAAATTTGCACACAAAAAATTTCAATGTCTCTTCAAATAAAATTAACTCAAACCCTCAATTTTAGCTGCACTTGAAACACTGGGAGAATATGCTAAACACATCTACAGAACCTTGAGAGAGCTTAAGAGGAATTCAGTGGTGGTCACAGATATAATGAAAGCGTTGATGAATTTGTCATCTGTGGATGCAGTAAGTGGGGTGCAATATAGATAGATTCTATATAAAAATAGGTATTGTAGATAGATGACTAGATACTACTAACATTCTGTTTTTTAGACAGAGTTGTGGAGTTTTACTGAAATGGCTGAGTTAGATTCATCATCAAATGGTGAGGTTCTTTCTTTGCTTCACCTAAATGGTCGGCTTATAAGCAGCCACTCCGATGGAACCATAAAGGTTTGCGTCTAAACAGAACATATTCAATTGTTTATGCCTGCTGAAGGTCACAGACTACTGCATGAAACACAAATCATTCCATTCATATAAATATACATACACCTACACTTGCAAACACACGCTAGGCAAATATTGGGCTGTCTATTTCTTATCCAACAGCTAAGGCTATAGCATCTTTGCTTCTAGGTGTGGGAAATCGGGAAGAGGGTGATAAGGTTAATTCAAGAAATTCATGAACACACGAAGGCTGTCACATGTCTCTGTGTCCCATCTTCAGGTGACAAACTATATAGCGGTTCCCATGACAAAACAATTCGGGTAAGCCACCTCATGTTTGCTATTTAAAGAAAAATCAGAGTCCTTGCTTCACTTGCTCTTTTTTTGCTGTTTGGGTTGACATGTGAATGCAGTGGAGAAATATTCTCTTCTCTGATAGAACAAGCTATAGAAGAGCTTATTTTTTTTTTGTTCTCTCTCTCTCTCTCTCTACCGCAATTCTTCCATGATAAACGACATGTCCCACGTTTAACGTTTGAGATAAAGCTAAAACACAAATTCCTGGAAAAAAGTAACTACTTGTTCCCAAATATTATGTTTTACTAAATCTCGCTAAAGAGTTGCTGTATGCATTTCTTGACTACAGGTGTGGGCAATCAAACATGAAGAAATTCATTGTATTCAAGTCCATGACATGAAAGAGGCAGTAAACGACTTGATAGCCAATGCTAATGTGGCATGCTATATTTCTCAAACAACTGGAGTTAAGGTAAGTGCTCAAGAGTTTTATTTGAACAGCTAGGATAAATATACAGCCCACAGCAGAAAGAGCTTTTGCTGAAATTTGGATTATCAACAGGTGTATGACTGGTCTGGGCCTCCAAAGCATGTAAATTTCAACAAGAACGTGAAATGCCTTGCCCTATCGGGGGATAAACTTTACTGCGGTTGTAATGGTTACAGTATCCAGGTAAACATTCTTTGCAATGAATCTGGTGATTTGGACCTTCCTTTTCAGGTAGCAGTTATATATAAAAGCTTATTGATCGTTTGAATTACAAAAAAAAAAATGACAGGAAGTTAATTTGTGCAATTACACATCAAACACAATCTACTCTGGAACAAGAAAATTGTTAGGAAAACAAACCATATATTCCCTGCATGTTCGTGATGACCTCCTGTTTGCTGGTGGTTCTTCAGTGGATACAACAGCTGGAAAGGTAAGCAACTCTCAATGTTGCTCTTTGTTTGCAAACCCAAAATTAAAATCCCTTTCAATTTGGTAGCTGATCGATTTTGGTCCCTTTTTGCATATGGAAGGTAATTTCCCTTTCCACCAAGACAGTAATTGGATCATTCTCAACTGGACTTGATATCCAACGCATAGCCGTCAACAGTGACTACGTTTTCACTGCCACAAAATGTGGAATCATTGAAGTTTGGTTAAAAGGAGGAGTTGCAAAAGTTGGTTCCATCAAAATGGCTGGTGGGGGACATTCAAAGATTACCTCATTGACGTCGGATATGGACGACTTCATGCTTTTTGCCGGTTCCTCTGACGGCAAGATTTATGTTAGTGACAAATTAAGAAAATAAATCACTCTTCATCTAACCTAAACTATCATTAACAGGAATCCTGTCTATCCAAAATTCACAAATTAATGTCTTTTCTTTGAATTGTTTTGCAGGTTTGGGCACTAGACTAAACGTGGCCAACCAATATGGATTTAAAGTTTAAACCGTGTACATCAAAGTGTTCAAAGCTTCTCTCTTTTTTTTGTCAGACCCAGCCGGATTGAAGATTCATTACCCTCAATTGAAGAGCATTTAATCAGCTACAAGCATGTAGGGACAGCTTTGTGCATATTGCATATATAGTACTCCTTGGACATGAATCGCCCATATATGGATAATATGGTACTCCTATTCGATTTTAGCTTATATGACATCCTATAATAGGATACGACTACGATATATCCTTTAAGATTAGCAAATACTAATTACCCACTCAACAGACTTCTTTTCTTCTCTTTTGGTATTTTTGTGTATACACTTCTGGAACCGTAAATAATTTTTTCCTATTTACAATGCTCAGGTCGAACAATAGTTCGGAATCGTTTGTTTTCGTTGATAAGATAAGTTAAGATTAAAATTAAAAAATTAAATAAAATAAGATTAGAATATATTTTTTAATATTATTTTTATTTTAAAATTTATAAAAAATTAAGTTACGTATTTTATTTTGTACGAGAATTAAAAAACTTAGAAATGTTTAGATAAAATGAAATAAATTTAGATAAAACAAGCGGCCATAATCTCTCATATTGGGATCGTTATTATCAATTTTGGCCCCACATTTATAATTTTCCTAATATCAACCCTAGAAATTTAGATTCATTTTCAATTTGATCACTTTTTAAGTTTTTCTTCCCCTTAATAATTAATATTACCTTGCATAATAAATTCTCACTGAGCATGAAGTCAGTTCTCGTTGAGCCCGCTGTACTGTCCATAAAGATCCAAAGTTCTACGAGCCGAACTAATAAGGGAGGCCCTCGGAATTAAAAGAACTTCATGATTTTCAAGAGTTTCATACCTCTTTCTGGATCTCATACATAATTTTCTAAATTAGAAAACGAGATGGGCAACAAAAATAAAAAGTTCAATTTTTTCTTTTCAAATCATAAACAAAATCTTCCAAGAAAAAATGGTTGATGAAGCAAAAATCAATGGTGAGTAAGTAAGCGTTCAGAATGAGTAGGAGGTATCATCTTCCTGTCATAAACTTAATCGGACTGATGTCAAATTCATCATCACCATGCCTATTGCCTGCCCAACCACGGTCTCCATAATCCAAATAAACCCTAATATGTATC
This sequence comes from Juglans cinerea, assembly GCA_961763995.1. Lineage (NCBI taxonomy): Eukaryota > Viridiplantae > Streptophyta > Magnoliopsida > Fagales > Juglandaceae > Juglans > Juglans cinerea. The sequence continues at coordinate 28,725,245 of CAUIVZ010000005.1, forward strand.
ATGTGCAATAACAAAGAAAAGCTTTTCTGAATAAAAAAATTCATAAAACCACAGTTGAAACCATCAGAAGCATTGGATCATTGCATCAGCAACGACACTTTACGTGTCTCAGACGACCGTCGTGAGAAATTTTAATCCAAATTCATCATCTGATTTCACTGTATTTCACATAAAAAACGGAGAGAGAGAGAGAGAGAGATGAGAGGGGAGGGGGGGCGCTGCCGCGCTAGGGTTATTAGCGTGGAGGATTTCGCAGCCTCATTCCTCGACTGGCTATAGAAGCAGAAAGGGCGATTGATGATTTTAAAGGGCATGGGCTTCGTCATTAGGGTTTCCACCAGATCATATATGACGATTGTGCCCCTATATGGGCTTCATATTCAGCCCAATTCAATTAAAAGCCCGGCTCATAGTCCTCTTGGAAGATTTCCTTGGAAAGAGCGTATATGTTATTGAGAACGGTGCCGTTTGAGTTTTACCCCGTGTTCACCAGTCCGTATCCGATTTTAATGAACGCTGCCGTGTCGAACGGGGCTAGCATATCACTTCTATTAGTAGATAGCCAGGAGGAAAGAGAACTCTTCGGCGGTGTTCACCCATGGCTTCCGGTGGTCTTCCTCCTTTGATAGCTGCTCAGCTCAATTACCTTCTCAATCACCATTCCCTCGACGTTAAGGTAACTCTTGGAAAATTGTACTCCTCATTTTTCCAAGAAATTATAATAATCTCGAAAAGTTGAACCTAGAGTCTCGTTTTATATACCTTTCCCTTACATTTCTCCGAACCGAAACAAGCAAAGAAAAACAAAACCTAGATTCTAATTCTGTGTACATTTGCTTTCCAGGTTGAGCAGATGTGGTCCGGTAATAAATACTACCCTGGAGTCCTTGACCGGTTCACGATAGCCATCCCCTTCTGCCTTGACGTTGTAAAATGTCTGTGAGATCTATTGCACCCAGCATTTAGTTCTTCTCGGATTCTATCTGTGGCTAAACTTTTTGGTGTGTTTGATTTGTTGTAGGGGATGTCATGTACAACGCGGATTCGCCAATGTCCGCGCCGGATATTATATTTGGACCCGAAGATGAAAGCTTTCATCCATTTAGCGCAAAGTCACCCAAGAATTGTAGTTTACTTGATGATTGGAATAGCAGAGACCCTACGCGTCTAATGGCTCTAATTCAAGAACTCAGGTCGAAGCTTTCTAAATCTTACTCGGAGTCGTTTTACTTAAAAAGAGTTAGTATGAAATGCAATTTTTTTTTTATAGGGATCGATACGTGGACTACCAGAGAAAGCGTGTTGGGGATGTCGATGATGCTAGGTTGAACTTCGAAATTAGCACTATTGTGTTTAGGGAGGTAATAGTTCGGCTTGATTATAAAGCTATCGATATGATTGTAGACTTTTATTATTGAGGTATCTGTATTGTACTTAAAGGACAGATATTAGCAACATTTCACTACTAATCTTTCTTAGCCTGTGATATTTGAAGTTTATATTAGAGATCGAACATTTAGTCTCTTCTTGTGTTTCTGATGAAAACATTGAAGACATTCACGCTATGTTTTTATAGGCAATTTAAGGGGGGAAACAAGATGGAAAATGTGCAGCTAAAACTAGCCATCTCAGTTGACTAGCTTAGTGAAAGATGGTTTTTTTTAGGTCATTCGAATAGGAAATGGAATGGTACATGAGATGGTGTGGAAAATATTGAGTTATGTTTTCCATTTGCAAAGTTTTGTATGGCAGTGATGGAAGAGGTCAAGAACAGCGACAAGGGCTAACTCTTTTCCGTAGTCCTGATGCTGGAAGTACGCAAGGAGTCGGCTTTTGAGTACTTGAAGTAAAATAGTTGGATTATATTATAATATATTCTTTTCTTTCTCTAAGACTCTCCGTGTATGCTTATCCCTTTCTGTGTTTCAGAATATGAAGAGAGAAGAAAAGTGGGTTTGTGAGGAAACATGAGATCATCATGTGTGTTTGGCATGCAACACATGTAGCGCTTATTACTCCTTGCTTATAACAAGGAGTATCTTTTTCAGTTTCGTTTTTGGAAATAAATGAAACAAATAGAAAGAGAGGGGGATTTTTGGGTATGACTTGATTTGTGCATGTGTGAAGCAGAATGAGTGAACTGTGCCCTGATGACATTGCTTTTCTGTTCGCTGAACGGGGTCAGCTTATGAACATTTTAGTGAACTTGCGGTTTGGATCTTATTCTTCATATTCTGATAACTAACGATGTTTTTTTGTTTATTTCTTTATACTTCTGGGATGATTCTTGAGTAATCTCTGTATTAATTATGTTAAAGTGCTTTGTATGGTCTACATTCATTATTATTAATTTTCAGTGTTGTTTTCTCACCATAAAATTTGATTTTCTTTTGGTTAATTTTTTGTTCGCTTAATTCACATCCTAGGTATGTGTCTTTAATTCCATTTCATTGTCTTTAATCACCCAAAATTTAGAAGCTTAACTGGCTGGGTTAAGTAGTCATAGTTTATGCACTCCCATCATACAGTTACCAATTTTTACTGTTTATACCCTGAAGTTCTATATTATATGGCAAGTGGCCAATTCAGCAATTTGATTTTTTGTCTTAATTTCCTTCTTTGTCCTGCAGGGAATTGAAATGGCTTTGAGTTCAGGTGCTGAGAAGGTATCACTTTAAAATAACATGTTGACATTTCTCTAATTGATCCTATGAGCTGAGCAATAATGATTGAAACTTCTTTATGTAGCTTTTTATTGTATTTGTGGTTTTTGTGCCTATGAATTCTAGCGCAGCCAGAGGAGGTCAAATTTGCAGTACCTATAACAGACATGAAGATTGATAGGATGGTGCCTGGTTGCCCTTGGAGAGGTCCACCAAAGATATACTTGCAGGTTCTATTGCCCTTCTTTTATTTTTCTTCTTTCTTTCTTTCTTTTTTCAATATTCCTCTGCTTTTTCCCCTTCAGCAGCATGAGTAGTTGTCTTTGAAATTCCTGGTTGATGAAGGTTATATACCCTGTTGGGAAAAAACACGTCACTGCTCCTTCGGCGCCTCGTCTAAAATTGGTATCTAGCTCTGAATTGAAGTCTTTCTTTTCCATTGAAGATGTCAAGCTTCCACCATGGTCAGATGGAATGTATGTCATTGTATCACTCTGACTTCATAGGATGACATCTTTCGCCATATCATGTTCATAGTTCTTTTTCTCCTCCATAGGTGCATGGCTGAATATCTTCCCCATCTGGAAGAATCTCTTGAGAAACAGGTCAGCTGTATTTCCTTCATCTAGTGATGCGTTTAGTCTATAGTTTGCATGTTAAGTATGAGTGCTTTCCACATCATATAGTTCTTTTTTATTGAAGATCTTGGAGGCAGTTTCACTAATTGATGTTAGAAGGCGCTTTATTGAGGCATTAGTCCCTCAGTTTGGATGGCCATTAGAAGCTGATCCGGTATGCATCACAGAAATTATAATTCATTGTATGATTGTTTGAACCATCTGAACTTACTGTTTGTTCTTTTCACTATTCTTGCCAGGTTTTTTGCCGAAAGGCAACATTTCTAGCTGGCTCTGGAGTGTTCACATTCCTGGTATTTTTTTATTTTCTCAAAAAATCAATACCAGTATTGTCCCTTTAAGGCCAAACTGAGATTAGGAGTTGTGAAATTAATCTTAACATAATGATCTCAAACTCGGTGTCCGGTTGCAATAGGTCCAGTGGATTTTGATTCACAGTAGATCTGTAATTGAGTAAAGATGAAGATCTACTGAACCAAGTTCAGCCATACTTTTGGCTGAAGGGGGAACTGTTGAAAGTTAAGTTATTTGTGCTCATAAGGTAACTTAAAAATTGATTTTATAACACAAATGACACAGCTGACAACAAAAATATCACTGGTTGGAAGACCTATTTTAAATTTCATTATTCATAACTTTTTCTTTACATGAAACACACACGATACAAACTTTCCGATATGAAAAGAGAGAGAACAATTGTTTATCAGAATAATTTTTATAATGTTCATTCCCTAATGAATATCTCTTTTCCCAAACATCCTTGATGAACTGCCTATAGTACATGTTTTTAACTAGATTGAGTAATAAACCTTGTAAGTGATATTTTTAACCAGATAATAAATGGTCAAACTGATGAATTTACTTTTTGTGTCATATATAAAATTCCACTCCCATGGTGGTTTTTTTTTTTCCCTTCTAATGCTTATAAAATATCCTGCTTATGTCTTGTATATTTGGGGTGCCATATTCTAGCTTCTAATATTGATCTGGGAGCTAAGAGGTTTGATTTTATTGCGTGCTTTTTTTTGGGAAGGGTGTATGTGTGAATGTGGCAGCTTCTGATTTATAAGTTTATGTGGATGTCGGGCCTATGCGCGTAGGTCTTGATTGACAGCCATGGACTTGCTTTGTATCTTTCATTCATAGTTACTTGCTGACATTCTGTGTCAGTAGATGGTACGGCAAATAAAGGGTATTGTAATAAGTTTAGATTTCTCTATGGTTAAGATATCATCTAGTTTAAGCGTAACTTGCATTGTTTGATTCTGAGATCAACTTTCTTGTTTGCAAGTGAGCATACTCTTAAAACTCCTCTTACTGTAGGTGCACTTTATGATTTCAACTCAGTTTCCAAAGCAGCAACCAGCTTTGATGCTTCGCAGTTGTCAGGTATAAGTTTTTCTCAAGTCTAAAGATTTATGATGTGTGTGCATGTGTGTAAAGATAGATAGATATAGATCATTGCCATCGGTGTATACATAGCAGCCGTATTGAACAATTGCATTGCCTTGGATGAAATTGCTAAACCCCATATGCTGGATTAGTTCGTTTGTGTTATTTTACAGAATGTTTGAGTGGTTCTTGTATGTTTTGGTTGTATTTTCGCTGGTCCTGGTTTTAGGAGGTGGTGGGATCAAGTTCAATTAACTCCCACCAGTTTTGTTTCAAAATAGTTGGCAATTCATATTTATTTCCTACATATCTTGTGTGTGCTTTTGACCAGAGAAGAGGTACTGCTTAGTAATAGTTTGAAATGACTTTTAGCTTTTTTGCTGTTGGGCACAACGCAGATGTCATTTGGTATGTCGAGAATGTTTATTATTTTATTCTTGATTTAAGTTCTTCAAAAGTGAAAGGGGAAATTATATTCTGCACTCTCGAATTATAAACTACCAAATTTTGGTAATTCGCGTACTCAGTTAATATTTTATCTTTAAGTTTGAGCTCAGTGTCCTGATCTTCATCGATTTAACAGTCAGATCTTAGCCGGGGTTGTAAATTGCTAAACTTTGGTAGACTAAGGTGCAAATTGACAGTTTTGATAGTTTATGATACAAATTGGGAAAAAATGGCAATGCTTGGCAAAAGATAGTATCCCAAACCAATGACATTTTAGGACTTTTCTAACCCGATTGAAGTGGTAACCAAGTTGTGATAATCCAGTTCATCAAATAGAACAAATAAGATACAAGCCTTTATGAGGTATTAGAGAATTTGAATTTACGAATAGACCAGAAAATATTGAGACCTTCAAACCAATGCACCCCAATATCTTTTTTTTTTTTTATAGGTAAACAAGAATTATTATTTCAATAAAGGCAACCAGTTACAAATGTCTTTATGCCCTATCTACGTAGGCGCATTAGAAACTAAGAAATCATGAAAGCTCATGCCATTGAAGTCTACAGCAATAGCCCAAGTACAAAGAGTCCTAAAAAAGAAAACTTTAAGCTCCGCCAAAGATCTCTCTTTGTCTTTAAATGTCTGCTCATTGCGTTCCTTCCACAAGCACCACATGATACAATTCGGAATCATTTTCCTAACCGCTTTGATCTGTTGCACACCTCTAATAGGGGTCCAGCTTGCCAGCATTTCCACCACAGATTCTGGCATCACCCACGCTAGATCCATTCTATTAAGCACCTCATACCAGAGAGACCTAGCAACCTCACAATGTAAAAGTAGATGATTCACCGACTCACCCCCACTTTTACGCATGCAGCACCAATCTATAATGATTATCCTCCTCTTTCTCAGATTATCTGTAGTGAGAATCTTATCTAAGGACGCTGTCCATACAAAAAAGGAAGCTTTGGGTGGAGCCTTGTTCTTCCAAAGCCTTCTCCAAGGAAACTGTGTCTCAGATTCTTGTGTGAGAACCTTATAAAAGGATCTAACTGTGAATACCCCTCTCCCCGCAGGAGTCCACCACAACCCATCTTCCTGCTGGATATTCGGAAGACAAGAATACACCAGACTATACAAGTCTACAACACTCTCCACCTCCCAGTCTTGTGCCGCCCGGATGAAGTTGATATTCCAGTGTGTACTCCCATCCACTCTTCCCATAAGCTCTGCCACTGTAGCATCTTTATCACTTGCAATTAGGAAAAGTAGAGGAAACAAATCTTGAAGGGCGCTGTTACCACACCAAACATCCTTCCAAAATCTGATCCTGGACCCTGTACCCAGCTGAAGCCGAGTATGATGATGAAATGCCTCCCACCCTCTTCTTATATGTTTCTATAGCCCCACTCCATAGGTGCCTCTAACTTCTCTAGTACACCAACCCTCCCCTAATCCACCATACTTCTTCTCAATCACTACTTTCCATAAGGCATCCGGTTCTTTAGTATAACGCCACAACCATTTTCCAAGCAACGCCCGATTGAACAATCTCAAGTTTCTGATACCCAATCCACCACTGGAGATAGGACGGTAGACCTTTTCCCACTTGACTAAATGAAATTTAAATTCCTCTCCTAAACCACCCCACAGAAAATCTCTTTGTAACTTCTCAATTCTACTAGCCACACTTGCCGGTATAGGGAATAAGGATAAGAAATATGTGGGTAGGTTAGAAAGTGTACTCTTAATCAACGTGATCCTGCCCCCTTTTGACAAGTACATTCTCTTCCACCCTGCCAATCTCCTTTCTATTTTTTCAATCACTATATCCCATATCGAGCAAGTCCTCGAATTTATACCCAACGGTAGTCCCAGGTACATCATAGGAAGAGACGCTATCTTACAACCCAATATCCCTGCCAACTCTTGGACATTCTGGACTTCCCCAATCAGCACCACCTCGGATTTATCATAATTCACTTTTAAGCCAGATACAGCTTCGAAACAAAGAAGCAACGCCTTCACAGCACGCAACTGATCAGGATTGGCCTCACACATAATAAGCGTATCATCTGCAAACAACAAATGAAAAATAGTAGTAATACCCCTACTCGAGGATCCAACCTGAAAACCCCTTACAAAACCATTATCTACCAAAGCCGAGATCATCCTGCTTAGTGCCTCCATCACAAGGACAAAAAGTAGGGGAGATAGTGGATCTCCTTGTCTCAAGCCACGAGAACTCGCAAAAAAACCTTCTGGGCTGCCATTGATCAAAACAGAGAATCTTGTCGTGGAAATACACCAGCTGATCCATGACCTCCACCTCTCCCCAAAACCACACCTATCCAGTAGATATAGAAGAAAATCCCAATTAACATGATCATACGCCTTCTCCATATCTAACTTACACAGAATCCCTGAACTCCCAGCCTTCAATTTACTGTCTAAACATTCATTAGCAATAAGAACCGCATCAAGAATCTGTCTACCCTTTACAAAAGCATTTTGAGGCTTGGTAACAATCTTCCCCAACACTACACTCAACCGATTAGCTAGTACTTTAGAAATAATCTTGTAGACTCCATTCACTAGACTAATAGGCCGATAATCTGCAATCTCACTTGCCCCCACCTTTTTAGGTATTAAAGCAAGGAGAGTGGTGTTAAGGCTTTTCTCAAATTTCCTAACCGAGTACAACTCCTAAAACACCTTCATAAGATCATCTTTTATCACCTCCCAACAATCTTGGAAAAACCCCATAGAGAAACCATCGGGTCCGGGGGCCTTATCTTTTACCATATTCCTTACTACATCGTACACCTCGTCCTCCTCAAAAGCCCTCTCCATCCTAGCTACATCCCCCATCTCAACGGTGTCAAAAACCAACCCATCAAGAGTAGGCCTCCATCCCACTTGCTCGGTAAGGAGCTTCTCAAAGACATCAGTAACATGATCTTTGATAACTTCCTCATCCCTACACTCCATCCTCTCAATTTTCAAAACCTCTATATTATTGTTTCTTCTATGCGAGTTTGCAATGCTATGGAAAAACTTCGTACTTCGATCCCCTTCCCTTAACCATAATGCTCTTGACTTTTGACGCCAAGACATTTCTTCTTGTAAAATAATTCTCTCAAGATCTGCGACCAACACAGTTCTTTGTAATTGCTCCTCCTCAGAAAGTGTTCTCCCATCTTGAAGTCTATCTAACTCCTGAATCTCCAACCACTTGATATTCTTATTCTCCCTTATGTCTCCAAACGACTGTTTATTCCACTCCTTCAAGTCTCTTTTTAATGCCTTCAGCTTATTCGCAAAAATGAAACTAGGTGTTCCATTGAACTGATAAGAAATCCACCATTGTTTAACCCTCTCCACAAAACCTTCTGATTTCAGCCACATATTCTCGAACTTAAAGTATTGTCTCCCATTATGAATGCCTCCGCAATCTAGTAAAATAGGCCAATGATCAGAATTTAAACGTACCAAACGCATTTGACATACCTCAGGAAAATGGCTTTCCCACTCAGGGGAAATTAAAAAGCGATCCAAGCGAGACCAAGTTTGGTTATTTGACCATGTGGCATGGCCCCCTGCGAGAGGAAGGTCTATCAAATTCAAGTCAAATATACACTCTGAGAACTCCACACTTGCGGCCTCACTCTTCTTCTTCTGAAGCTTTCACTTGGAAATCTCACAACATTAAAATCACCCCCAATACACCACGGAAGATCCCACCAACTATGTACCCCTGCTAGTTCCTCCCACAAAAATCCTCTATCAGCATCTAAATTTGGACCATAGACACCTGCAAAAGCCCATAAGAAATTATCGAACACACTTTTAAAGGAGCATGCTATCGTATATCTCCCTATATATTCCTCCACTTTTTCCACCACCCTCCTATCCCACATTACCACAATTCCTCCCGATGCCCCTATAGAGGCCAAGTAAACCCAATCCACATGAGCACCATTCCATAAACTTTGCACCATCTTTCTATCAATCATTTTTAGTTTCGTCTCCTGTAAACACACAATGTCTGCTTTCCACTCACGAAGCAAGTGCCGAACCCGGTGGCGCTTATCTACCTCGTTAAGCCCACGCACATTCCAAGACACAATCTTAGACTTCATTTAGGAACAGCCAGCCCCTTCCCTTTTACCCTATTCCTACTGGAACTTCCCTCTGAATTCATCGACCACGCCAATTTTTTCAGTTCCCCGATTCTTCTTTGAATCCCCTTTCCTTTTTTGTTGATGTCCAGCTTCCATAGCAGCTAACAATGCTATGAACTGCTCTTCATACCCTTCACAATTAATCCCCACGTAATGTTGTATTTCTTTCACCTTATTAATGACCCAGCTTGAGGCTTGGGTTGGATAGCAGTAATTTAATGGGTAGGTTAGAAAGTGTACTCTTAATCAACGTGATCCTGCCCCCTTTTGACAATATTTGATATCCTTATATGTCAAAATCCTACGAGTGCTTTATGTAATGAAAGCCTCTGGTAAGAGGCATCATCAACTAATTTAAATGGCACTATCACCATCTTGCTTAGGAAAAAGAAAAGTCAAATGAGATCTCTATGCAAATAATATCAATAAGCAATAAAAGGAACCGCTGGCCTTGAAAGCTTGATCAAGATAACATTTAGGCTAATGTGTATCCTTAAGAACAAAATTCTTTCATCATTGTACAATCAGAGGTCTGCAAAATCACTTGCTAATCAGATCATATTAATTTAATTTGTAGCATTTGAGCTCCCAAGGTGTACCAATCAAATCATCTCTTATGACTGAGTATCCATGGAGTCCGAGATGGGAAACATCACAAATGGCTGAGCGTATTTGGTGAGTTATTTCGATTATATTTGGCTCTTGCAATAATTTTTTCATGCATAATTATTCGAACATGGTTAAATATTCAGCGAGTTTTTGGCGGATGAGGCTTTGAATTTCAAAAGGCACTGCAACGAGTCTCAACTTCAACACTAGCGTGTTGTTAAGGTTCCTTCAGTTCAGTTCATATTAATGCAAGTGTGTAAATTTCCTTCATCGAAATTCTTGCTTCGCTTCTTTGATATTACTGTATATTAAAAATGGGTATGTAAGAATTGCCTCCCAGTGCATGACAACCTTCGTTGGTTCGTTCTTTTGCTTGATATGGACCTTCAATTGAATGTACCTTGCACAATGATGCAATGCCTGTGAAAGTGAATTCCAGTGATTGACCTCTGAATATCTGTCTTCCCTTGTGGTGATAGATTTGTTAAGATTCATTGATAAGCCAATTCTCTGTTCTCAATGGAGTGCCATGCAGTGACCCCTATGCTGGGTGCGTTTTGAGACTTCATACCACATCTAAGCTAGAAGGAAAGAGGAGAATGGCCAGCGTCGATTAAAAATCTGCAATGACAAGATCTGGAACTTAATTTATTCATATTTTTCTAGGATTCTGAGCATCCTTGATGAGCTCTTGCGTTAAGGAATGAGCTATTATTCCTCGAGTGATAATATACACCACATTACTATCATACTTTCATCCTGCTAAGTAAGATGTGACATATTTATCATCATTAGATGATAAATAATCATATAATAAATGATCATTCAATGGTGATAAATGTGTCACATCATGTATAGTGGGATGAAAGTGGGATAGTGTGGTGTATAGAATTTTTCATTATTTCTCTCGATTTACATCTATACAAAATTAGTTGTGTGGTTCTATTTTCTACATCACTTCCGTTTCTGAGGATAAAATTGATACCTTCCAGTTTTTTTGTTTTCTAACTTTTCTGGCTTGGGAATGACCCATAAAATATGAGAAATGATAGTTGCAGTCATAGGGTGTGCAAGAGTCGCATTTTTTTTTAAGTGAGTAATATGAGATTTACATAAATAAATTAATTTTTTAATAGTAAATTTAATATTTTTTTAAGAAAAATGAGTGCACGGCATTTCAATAAACGATTATATTTAGTAATATTCGTAAAATATAAACTGCTTATGAAGTTGGCAGGACGGCGTATGGGACTTACGTATAACATGCACACACATCATCATAATTTAAAAGATGCAAAAGATAGATCGGGATTGGGAAAGATGGCCAATTGGCAATGCCACGCAGATTTAGATCCACATGCAAATGTTGATACATAAAAGAATCACGGGCAATGGATCCACATGGATTTCCTTTTAAATTAGACCATGGAAATGCCAGCTTAAGTCAAATATTAGATCTATAAAAATACAAACGTTTATAAATTATTGAAGTAATCTGATGTGATATACTATATAGTAACTTTAAAATAAAAAGTTTTACAATGTATTACTTGGTACATTTCGTGACAAATAGAAATATAACCTAAATTTTACAATATTGATTAATGTTTATGAAAGGAATAAAAATACCCGGGCTCAATATGGCATCCTAAGCGCATCTCAATTGAGAGGTCTAGACAGGAACGAAGAAATATAAGGAAATGAGGGACAAAAGTTAAGAGAAAATGTACCGAGGGAAAATAAATGAAGTGATGGAAAAAAAAGAAAGAAAGGCTATCAGGAACGTAGGAGAGGACATTGAAGTGACATAAATCTGAATTCTTCACCAACCACTGATAGGGGCCAATAAAAGGGGATATGAGATCAAAGATGCGGGGTCTTTTGGGCGACTTGAGGAGAGAACTTCTTCAACCTCCAGATGGAAGCTCCAGTTTTATTTTCTCCAGACAGCAGGGATTATTGATTCATCTATACAGTAAGCTATGAGAGATTATGATATACTATAAAATACTCTAATTTATAATAGATTTTTCTTCCAAACAATCCATGGACGTAAGCATTGTGCCGAACCATGTAAATATGTATATTTCATTCTCTATTTATATTTGGTATATTTATTTTCTATTTACTGAAATGGATGTACGTATCGATACCGTATTGCTGCTCCGAATCATAATCGATGACTCCAAACGATACCGATCAAGGCCCGAATTGTTACCATGGATCGGGAATGACTTATTCTCCCTTTCTAACCTGTTCCTACAAAACATATCTTAACAGTCTACATGAATCTAGCCGCATTAAATAAATGGTTGAGAAGTATAATAGTTCATTCAGAAATAATGCTCTTGTTTCTATTTCTCTTATACTCTTGTTTCTATTTCTCTTATCTTAGGCCTTCTCTCACTCAAGACCTCGAAATTCGAGGAAGATAATTTTTTTTTTATACATATATAGGTATTACATGTCTTTATTTTTTAAATTTTCACATTGAAAAATCCTTTGAATTTGAGGCTACATTGCCCTACGAAATGAAATTAATTGATGACTAAACTAATCTTGTCCAATCATAATATATATCATGTTATCAGTGTTTACATATAAAATTTTTGGTAGCATAATGTATGATAATAAAATAAATATAGCAATTCATCCACCTTCTGAAATAGCAGATAAATTTCTATAATTGACATAATACTTACCAATTTGGGTAGATACTTTCGATTCGAGTAGCCACAATAACCAAACCACAACATTTGATACAAATTGGAAAATTAGAAAAATATAAAAGTAAAAGAGGAGTGCTAAATTTATACAAAGATGTTATATAAAAATAAGCATAAAAACTTAATACAAAACATCAAATATTTTATAGTAAAAAAACGTCAAATCACGTTAACTTACTAGATATCTAAATAAATCGCAAAGTGTAAACAGAAGCACTGAATCAATGGTAGAAAGTTTAAGAAGGGTGGAGGCCCACTGCCTTAGCGTGAACACACAAAGCGAGAAGACGGTGAGTTTGGGTGTCGTACAGTCTGGCTGTCACAGCACGCAATTATAGTGTATAACACATGAAAATATCCTATCCTATCCTGCACCCCCATTATTTACCATCCTGTCCCCCAACATCCCTAAAGCCAACATCCGAATCTCCCTCTCCCCCTCTCCCTCGCCCTTCATATATACCTCCGCCTCTTGTCTCTCCCTCTCTCTATCTCCCTCCTTCTGTAAAACCTCCGTCAAATTCATCCATAGCCACCAACCTCCAAAACACAATGAGGGAGATCCTGCACATTCAAGGTGGCCAGTGCGGGAACCAGATCGGTTCCAAGTTCTGGGAGGTGATTTGCGACGAGCACGGGGTCGACCCCACGGGGAGGTACCAGGGCGACGGTTCCTCTTCCGATCTTCAATTGGAGAGGATCAATGTCTACTACAACGAGGCTTCTGGTGGTAGGTACGTTCCCAGGGCGGTGCTCATGGACCTTGAACCGGGCACCATGGACAGCATCCGATCCGGTCCCTACGGCCAGATCTTTCGCCCCGATAACTTCGTGTTCGGCCAATCTGGTGCGGGCAACAATTGGGCCAAAGGACATTACACTGAGGGAGCGGAGCTGATCGATGCAGTTCTCGATGTTGTTCGCAAAGAGGCTGAGAACTGTGATTGCCTGCAAGGTATTCTGGCATTGAATTTCGATTTGTTTTCATTCTACTTCTCTTTTTTCTAAGTATACGTTTGAATTATTTTAATTTTATCGCAAATTTAACTACATCATTCCATTCATTTGAAAAGCGTGTGGATTATTTTTACAAGAACTCAAAAATTCTCAGTGCTGCGGTGATCTCTAAATACTGAACAAGATACGCTGTAATTGCAATGTTACATTCTCGTCATTGTGTTCCAAATTGACACGGTAGAACGCAGATCCATGAACCTGATGGTACTAGAAACGATATTCAACAAAATTAAAACCATGAATCTTGTGACGGGCGTGATGTATTTGTAGTTCAAAGTATTTTTATTTTGTATACTATATTAATTCAATTTATAGATTTATTTCTATAAGATCTGTTTTAAAGCATTTCTATTTTCATTATTGTGACTAACTGTTGATGCTCTTAATTTTATAATATATATTTTTTTATTTAATTTATCATAAGAATAGGGTTGATTGTTCGCCGGCCCCTTCTTTGTCTGGTGTGGAGACAAGAATCTTTATCACATCTTTTGTGATGTATAATCAAATAAAAATATCTATAAATAACTGTATTGGTCATAACATGATTACGATGGCCCGATTAAAGATTACATGTCGCCGGCATGGCTTCTTAAGCAAACTTACAGAAGCAGTAAATCTGATGGCATCCATTAATTTGGCCGTCTCGTGGGCCCTCCGTCTACAGTAAATAGGAATCCTAGATTTAGAACCATTTGATATCAGTTGTGATAAAAGCAATCATGGAGGGAATCATTGCATATGACGTTAGTTACTACGACCCCCAACTTTATTGGTTTAACCTTATCCCACACCTGGATCTGTATCTGAGTTAGAAACGGAAAAAGGATTTTTGGACAACAAAAGTGACCATCGTGTGAGACGTGCTATAGTGAACGCCAGTAATAAGTAACCTGTGATAATGCTGGACTGCTAAAATATTACTTCTAGGTTTATTGTTAATTGAGATTCTTGTCGGTAAATGATATCCTCTTATAGGGTGTATTTTACAAGATGCCATGTGTAGTGAACACTCTGTAATCAAGACGACACTATCCATCATGTATTTTTTAGTATAATTTCTGCTTTGGCGGCAATCTGTAATACGTTCTCTATCGTGTAGCAGAATCAAAACTTTATGTCCTTTCTTTGGCCTTTGGGTATGATGTATCCTTTCAGTTATTCCGGTTCTACTAGTTTCTGGTGTAATGAACTGATTCCGCTCTTCTATGAGTTGTGACCGTTAAATGCTCTTTTCCTTCAAGTGACTTCTAACTTTATAAAGCATGAGAGCTTTTTGCTTTAGACCAGACAATGTTATTTCCGCTCTTCTATGGAGTAATGAACTTTTTGCTGATAATTGTAAATTCCATGCTAAATATTATGGTTGAACTTACCTGTTGATCCTATTTTGGACAGGTTTTCAGGTATGTCACTCACTTGGAGGAGGCACAGGGTCAGGCATGGGAACCCTGCTGATATCGAAGATTAGAGAGGAGTACCCTGACAGGATGATGCTCACGTTCTCTGTTTTCCCTTCTCCAAAGGTGTCTGACACGGTTGTGGAGCCATACAATGCCACCCTCTCAGTTCACCAGTTGGTGGAGAATGCTGATGAATGCATGGTTCTTGACAATGAAGCACTTTATGACATTTGCTTCAGGACCCTAAAGCTCAGCACTCCAAGCTGTGAGTATCAAATCATTTTTATATTCATTTGAAGAACTGCAGAGTATTTAAGGCTTGCCTTTTTGTACCTTTCATTTTGCAGTTGGTGACCTTAACCATTTGATCTCTGCAACTATGAGTGGGGTAACATGTTGCCTGAGGTTCCCTGGCCAGCTGAATTCCGACCTCCGGAAATTGGCTGTCAATCTAATTCCCTTCCCACGTCTTCATTTCTTCATGGTGGGCTTTGCACCACTCACCTCTCGTGGGTCCCAGCAATACATTTCACTCACTGTCCCGGAGCTGACTCAGCAAATGTGGGATGCCAAGAACATGATGTGTGCTGCTGACCCTCGCCATGGCCGCTACCTGACAGTCTCTGCAATGTTCAGGGGAAAGATGAGTACCAAAGAGGTGGATGAGCAGATGATAAATGTGCAGAACAAGAATTCATCATACTTTGTCGAGTGGATTCCTAACAACGTAAAGTCAAGTGTGTGTGATATCCCACCTAAGGGTCTGAAGATGGCATCCACTTTTGTTGGGAACTCTACATCAATCCAGGAGATGTTTAGGAGGGTGAGCGAACAGTTCACAGCCATGTTCCGTCGCAAGGCCTTCTTGCACTGGTATACCGGGGAAGGTATGGATGAGATGGAGTTCACTGAGGCAGAGAGCAACATGAATGATTTGGTGGCTGAGTACCAGCAGTACCAGGATGCAACAGCTGATGATGAGGGCGAGTATGAGGAAGGTGAAGAAGAAGCTTATGAAAGTTAGAACCTGAAACAACTCTGGCTGACAGCCGAATGAGGTTTTCCAGCTCCATATCTACTACTACGTGGCTATCAATATTTCTTCTGTTTGTTCATTGTCTATTTGTTTGGTTATTATAGTTCAATCTTCAGCTTATACCATTCCAGAGTGTTTGATATTTGGTATTGTATGATGATGTTTGTTGTTCTATTTGAATGTATCAATAAAAAAGAGTCATTTTTGTCAGAAAGCCCATTTAAAGAGTCTAGATAATGGTTCATGTCACCTATCAACTTATCTATTTTTTTTTTTATATCATTTAAATATTTTTTTTTATTCTTTTTAAATATTTCATTTCTTCCAATAAATTTACAATATATATATATATATATTTTTTTATATTTGCAATTTATTTTTATATACAATGTAAAATAATTCAGTCTTATACACGTAAAACAAAAATATATAAGCCAAATAAAAATTAAAAATAAAATCGAAATATGAAAAAATTGGTTTAAAAATATTTCCAAGATATTTTTTAGAAGAAAATGAAATATATGTGTTTTAAATTAATGAACAATAAAAAGACTTTGTTTACATGATAAAAATCAAAGTAAAAGAAAATGAGGGAATAAATGAAATATCAATAATAAAAAAAAAATTACAAGATAAATAGTATCCGCTACATGTAGCGGGTTATTGTAACTAATTGTATTTTACAATTCCTTTTACATAATTAGATAAGATTCCTTTTTAGAGCAATTCTTCAAATAAATTAAATTTTTGTATAATAGAAAAGCATTTAGAGTGCTCCCAATAGGATATTTCAAACTCTACGGTCATGGAAATGGGCTTTAGCTGAGAGGAGGTCTGATGTTGTAATGTTTATCACAGTAGCAGTTTGGTTTGGGGCATGCTTCTTACACGGGGGCTAAAATGTTTGTCCATATAATTCCAGTTGGGAATTGATGGACTCCAACTGAGCCTAGTTCTAGTAGTAATGGCCTTTTTTTAGGCTGGTTGTCATTTATGATTAGCGTCGGAACGTTTTACCTGCTCTTGGACTTTGAGTTTGAAGTCCATTATCAAAGTCCGAAAGTCATGGCAACGATCTGAGTTCTGGACCACGAGTATCCGGCGTTTCGGCTTCTGACAACCCAAAAAACCGAGACGGCGACCGATAAGAACTAGGCGACATTTTGATGGCCA
This sequence comes from Juglans cinerea, assembly GCA_961763995.1. Classification (NCBI taxonomy): domain Eukaryota; kingdom Viridiplantae; phylum Streptophyta; class Magnoliopsida; order Fagales; family Juglandaceae; genus Juglans; species Juglans cinerea. The sequence goes on from CAUIVZ010000005.1 coordinate 28,742,539, forward strand.
TGGTTTCATTAAAAATTCATAGTTTTTCCTATTGTTTCAACGGATAGATGCTTCCCTATAACTCCGGCATTTAATTCCCCATTTTGCAAGTTTTATAAACTATACATTCTAATATATCATAATCAAAGGTTTTTCTTAATTTATGTGCTCATTGTCTATACAGACCCCCTGATTAACGTCCTACTACGCCAACTTTCTTCCAGTCCAATTCCTTGGGACTTGGGAGTGAAAAGGGCACTGCTTATGGAATTGGAAGAAAAAACATTACAAAAATTAGAAAAGAAAAAAAGGAAAAAAACACTATCCTCTAGATAGACTGAACGTGTGAACAAAATTCTCGCCCAGAAAAAATAATCGTCGTTTTACAAAATCCGAAAACGGTCGTTTCGGTTTTTAAGAATGGCTGAAAATGGCGATCACATATGTATGATCTGGAGAGTGGAGACCAGAATATTCGTTCATGAATCATCCTCACTTCTCCTTCCAAACATTCAACCATCCCCTGATTCAAAGCCTGAGATTTTAAAACATTAACAAAAAGTAACAGCGAAATAATGAGATCTCAAATTGACAACAGATGTCAGATACGATGAAAATCCCAATCGGCTTAAGTTTTAAAACGAAAGTCAAGTTCGAATAATTGAATACCTTCTGACAGAAATCATAATTCGTACGAATTTATTCAAAATCTGATTTATTTTCCGGCAAAATACACGGTTCACGATGACGAAAGCAAAAAAAAAAAAAACACTAGAACAATAAATAAAGAAATAAGAGGCAGTGCATCAGAGTCATGGAAGTATGAGGTGGAACACCGCTCACATTTTTTTCCAAAATGTAAAGCTTCTACAAAAAAAAAATTCCTCATCATCTGCACGCCATTCATTCCTCCCACACACACAAAACGCACGCTCACACAGAGGAATAGATTATGGTGTTTAGTTGACTCTGGCATGCGGCAGAGTTTTGAAGTGGAGGAGGCAGCATGCTTCCGTTTCTTTATATACAAAACTCTTTTTAAGTACAGAACTCTAGGGTTAGAGAGATTGTGGACTTTTGCGTGGAGGCTCTGAGCCTGAGTACTGGGCTCACTTTATATGTTGTTAAGGTCCAGTCCAGCTATACCCTTTTATTGGTCTCATATTTCTGCTACTGCTGTGATATGGGCAAGGCCCGTTCACATAATTGGTAGTCAAATTGTCCAAACTTTCAAACCCCACACACATTTGTCTCGTTGATATAGCCATGAATCATGATCATCAAAACTTAAAAATCCTCTTCCACTAATTACATTTTTGGAGAAATTATAGTTATATGTACATGAGGTTATCAATTTCTTTTTTTAATTTCATAATAAATTATCTAACTTGATAATCACAAGCTATTTAAGATGTCATAAATTTGATTATCATGCCTTTTTAAAATGGATTCTATAATTTGATAATTTAATATACCAATTATTGTTTATTACCCTGAAAATATCTCCGTGTGATTAGAATATATCAATAGGACGTATTAACACACAAAAAACATAATTTTCTTATTGTGATTTTTAGAAAGAAAAGTGTTTCCCATGGGCTAAATGGATATGGCATAGACTACTTCCCAGTAAAATTTCTACGTTTATGTGGAAATGTATGCATAAAGGTATACCTTTTGACCAGAATGTTAATGAGTTTGAATATAGTTGTGGCTTCTAAGTGTGAATGTTGTAAAGTAGCCACCTATGAGACTTTGGATCACTTGCTTCTTTTGGGTGAACTTCCCGCTTTTGTCTGGGGATTTTTTGAGTCAGTTTTGGGTCTAAATTGTCAACTAAATCGTACTTGGGGTTGAAAAATACAACAATGGTTCTCCAAAGCCCAGGTAGTATCCCAACTCAGTGTGGTGATTGGTCTTCTTCCTTCTTTAATCAGCTGGTTCCTGTGGCTAGCTAGATGTAAAGCTCGCATGGAGGAGGTTTTTGAAACCACGGAGCAGGTGTGTTTTAAAATAAAGAATCTCTGATTTCAAATCTTTCAAAACAAAACGAATGAGCCTTTTATCAGGTGCTCCGAAGATGTGATTTTGAAACAACTTGACTTAATGAAAATGCCTGTCAAGCAAAAGAATTTTCAGATTTTGAAATGGATGCGACCGGCTTAGGGTTATACCAAACTTAATGTTGATGGAAGCAGTCTTGAGAATTCTGCAGGGAGTGGGGGTAGAGATATTCTTAGAGATGCGAATGGGCATATGATTTTTGCTTTTGTCAGATACTATGGCATCAGTTATAATAATAATGTTGAGATCAGAGCTCTCTTGGATGGTCTTAATTTTTGTGTACAGATGAATATTACACATATCAAAGTTGAAACTGACTCCAAATTGGTGGTCAAGTGGTGGGATCAGAACGACCAAGTCCCTTGGAGGAGTCACACGTATTGGCATGAGGCTAAGTTGAAGGCTAGTTCGTTGGTGATGAGGATCTCCCATATTTTTAGGGAAAAGAATCACATAGCTGACAGATTTGCCAAGTTGGGATTTAATGGGAATGATATTTTCTTTGCTAATAAACATGGTCTTTCGAAAGACATTTTGGGCACTCTTCAAATGGACGGCATTACACGTTATTCGACGCAGATAACAGCTTTGTGCATGTTTGCTTTCTTTTATGTTGTCTTTAATTTAACCATTTTGATTGTTTTTATGCAGGTAGTTTTGTCGATTTTTCTTAATTTGTCGTTAATATCAATAGTTCAACTCTTTGTGTAATAATTAGAGTGATTATAATAATGTTTTTTATATCTGGATTTAAATTTTATAATTATATGTAATCCTCAGATATTATGATTATAACTACGATATTTCTCCGTCATAAGTGAGGACCATCAATAAAATTAGAGTATCATACTCTTCTTAAAAAAAATAAAAATCTAATGTAACACATTAAAATTACGTCAATTTATAGATTTAACTTTATAAAATATTTTTATAGTTAAAACTCTTATATATATATATATATATATATTTTATTTAAAGACAACCAATATAGGCGTGGAACTAAATGGTTCCCACCAAATGTTGGATTCCCACGTTGCCTAAAACGGTAGCAACCAACCATCAACATTTCACATATATAATACATTTATTCCCGCATCGGGTAATCGGACGTTTTCTACACAATATCGGAGGCGTCATTGAGGGCAATGAAGAAAAACCCCCCGACAAATTTTCATGAACTTGCTGTATATATATATCATAGAAAGTAGAAACTTTCCTCAGCAGACCAAACAAAAATCATGGGGGCTCTTCCAAACTTACATCTAGACATCACCCACCTTAACAATATATTCCTTAAAAGAAAAAAACAAAAAAACATACCCCCGATTAACAACATATTAATATCCTAAAACGGTGAGTAAAGCCTCCCCATTAAAATAAATAAATAAATAAATAATATTTCGGCTCTTCGTGTAGCTTGCTTGCTTTTTATGATTAGCGGCAATTGAGTTTCTTGGCCCTGTAGATCTGCATCCTTCTGTGTCTAGCTTGAGCCGCCATTACCCTACTCATCATGCTCTTGTTGTTCACGTTGAGATCAAACGGTCCTGAAAAGTCCATCCCCTCTGCAGAGACGTTGAGATCAGGGAGACCAGATCGGACCGCCTTGTCATTGACCACGACAATTTCGCCAAATCCACTGTTAGTGCTAGATGACAACGAGGACTTCATTTGAACCGTCCGATCCGTGTCTTGCTTTTCACCACCGTGAGAATCGACGGTCTTCAAAACGGGTCCACGACTCAACTGTAAAGAATTTTTTTAAATTATATATAACTATTTAAGGATAAAAAAAACCCCAAAAAAAGAAAAAAAGTGAGTAAAATCTTCATCAGAAAAAAAATACCCTTGCTTTCATCTCCAAATTGGAAGCTCTCAAATAGGTGCAATAACTCCTCATACATTCAATCTCCTGTTTGGGTTTCAGAAGGATTGTTAGAGAGTGATTATAGCTCCAAATTTTCTTGTAGTTGAAACGAAAGTAAGAAGAAAAAATCAGAACTCCCAACACACGTACTTTGAGGGTAAAATTCTATGAAACTGATAAAGTAAAGTAAAAGCAACAAAAAAAAAAAAACTCACCCCTTTTAGCGAATCCCTACTCCGATTTAACTCATCTATGATCTCCAACCAATCCTCTCTCTTCTACAACATCAACGACAGCCAAGAAGTACAAATCAGTTAACAGAAAATCATAAATAAAAATTAAAAAAAGGAAAAAGAAGCCATCAGAATCTCTTGTACCAAACACCAAGAAACATGGACGTAGTCAAAACCTCAAGAAAATCAAATTTTAGCAAGAAATTTTGAAAAGAAATGAAAAACCAGCAGTCAACACTTTCAAGAAAATTGAAACACCATGAAGAGAAACTGCAAAAGACTGGAAAGGCAAGAGAGAGATACCCTTTTAAGAGGGGGTTTTCTTTTCGACAACTGCTTGGGCTTCTCGTCAGATTCGCTTCCGGGCGAGAACGCAAGAGGGGTCGCAGGGCTTGGAGCCTCGGCTTTGACCGCCGGTGCACCTTCTCTCTCACAGACAGGACCCACACCGCCAACATCAGTCCCACCACGCAACTCTGATGAGGACGAGTACCCGAGACGAAAACAATCCAAAGATTGCACCGAACGCCACGAAGATCTCCTTCTTTTGGCGGACCATGACCAAAATCTACAGCGACTCTCTGATTCAAACACCAATTGAGGCAGGTGGAGCAAGATGTTGGCCAACTCAATCTCAGCCGTAGTGAACTCGCTGAACGGAGCGCTAGCGTCCATCATTGTTTTATGTCTCTGTTTCTCTCTCTACATATACATATCCATGAGAAAGCTTTCTGTCGCTAAGAGAGAGGGAAGGAGCCGGCAAAGGATTGGGTGAGGATTGAAGGCAGGGCAAGATTGTGTTGTGTTGCTTGGTGACGGGGCTAATGCACATAAAAGCAATAGAAAGCCATAGTAAGGTTGTGGCTGAGGACACGTGTAACGTAGATGGGAGATTGAGGTCAGTCTAGGGTTCATGGTCTCTGTTTACTACGACCAGTGAGGAGAGGCGCGTGCGTACTTCGCACGTGCTCACCCTCTAGTTTGCTTTTGTGCTACAAGTCGTTTATCTAAAAAGTTTTTACACTAGCTGCTGATTGGCAGGAAAAATTGTGCTACAACTAATGTAAGATGAAGTCGTTTCCTGTACATACAAGTGCCACCAATCAGGGGTGTGATACAATCTATGAATTCAATACGAATACGACACAAAATTAATGAGTTTTACTTTGATATAAATGGGATCGGGTAAAAAATAAAAATTTGATTAACCCATTAAAACACGATTATTAAATAGGTCAATAATTGGTCAACTTACTTAATCCGAAATCAATCCTCAACAATCCGTTTAAATTTTATTTTAAAATTATAATTTTATTATTGCTGGATTATAATATTAGTATTTCTTAATATACATATTCATGTTTGTTATTGTTGGGTTTGTAATATTGATTTTATTTATAGGTTAACATCTGAAAAATATTGATATTTTTTGTTAGTATGTAGTCTTACTTTCTTTTTTTTGAGAAATTGTTGCTATTAATAAATATAGATTTTAATGTTTATATGAAATTATGTTAATTACATCAAATGTGTTATGTGAGCTAATTCATTCTATTTACATGAAATGGGTTGAAATGAGTCGCATTGTGTTAACTCATTTCTAATTAATTATTAAATGGATCAAAATGGGTGACACAACATGACTCGTTATTTAAATGAGTAGTATTATGGTTTAAAAGTATTTACTGTTCAATTTAACAGTTTAGGTTCGGGTCAATCTATATAATTGAATGTCCATGACTTGATACGATATTTATACTAATTGCAAACGCGAATTACCACCCCTACCGCCAATACTTAAAAGAGGTGGTACATGTAATTCTTAACAACTACAAGTCGCTTAATGAATGCCTGCAGCCTGCCACAATATCATCCAGCATCATGTTTTTCATCAATTATTTCTCTAAAAGTACCTTCATTTTTCTCCAAAGTAAATCCAAAACCTAACCTTTTTTTTTCCCGCCAAGATTTTATGAAAGTAAACATAAGAAGATAAGGGAGGAAGTTGGCCCCAACAAAAGTCCAAACGGTGCAAAATGATAAAATAAATAATGAGCAATGAATCCAATATATAGGCCCATGTTTCTTGGCTCGACCAAGCTAGAGGATCGCTAAAAAAGTGGTTTGTGTCATTAGTATGCAGCCTAAGAGCATTTACATCCGATTGTCTAAATTTTTTCTTAAATTTTAGTTAAAAACGACACTTCCTATAATTTTATCCTAAATTTTACTCATTTTTAAAAAACATTTGATATTTCATTCCCTATCATTTCTCTATTCTATTAAAATAATATTCTTCTATTCTTTATTTATTATTTTTTTTTCTCACTTCCATTTACAAACTTAACTACTTAATATTTTTTTCTTATGTTTTGAACTATTACTATAGTGAATATTTTAAACAAAAATTTAAATTATTTTTTTACAGGTTTGATAATATTTTTAAAATTATTATTTTTATATTTTAGTACTTATTTAGATTATTTTTGAAATTATTATTTAAAACTATAATAAATATGAGTATAAGAGAAAATGTAATTGATTAGAAGAAGAATGTATTTTATTTATTAGAATAAAATATTAATAAAAGATGATTTAGGGGATGAAAAATAATTTCCTATATTTAGGGAACCACTGTTCATCCCCTAAACCAAAATCCTAAAATAGAGAATGGGAGAAGAGGGGATTTTTGAACTTTTTCCTCAATTCTTTCCTATAATTTAAAGATAACAATGATATGGAAATACGGATGAGGATGCTCTAAAGTAACATTTGGTGGAGACTAGAGAATCGTTACATTCTATTAATGTTCTAGTGTCGTTGATGGAGATCTCCAAATATTTTTCCTCTGGATCCTTGGTTAGATAAAACTATAACATAATTGGATTGATAACATCAAACTACGAAGAGTAATGGTGGCTGATCATCAAGAACAATTGCAACAATGTCGACATGTGGAGCTTAAACACAAAAGAGATTTGTCAGATCAACAAGGCAAATCTAACAAATCCTGATATGAATAGTCAATTCATGTTGCATGCGTGGCATTTGGAGGTCTAAATATAGAGTCATGCTACAGCCTCCGTTGGAGTGTAGTAGTGTTTTACATATATTTGTTTTAAGTTATTTTTTATATAAAATTTTTAATATTTTTTAATATTTTAAAAAAATAAAATAAATTTAGAATGTCATTAAAAAAATAATTCCTTAATCAGAAAGTAAAAAAAAATATATATTAAAAAATATTTTCTTAATCACGAAGTAAAATATTAAAGAATTTTCTTTAATATTTTACTTCGTGATTAAGAAAATATTTTTTTAATAATATTATGATTTTTTTTATTTTTTTAAATATTTAAAATTGTTAAAAAATTTATATAAAAAAAAACTTAAAAAAACACATAGAAATATACTTGCTAGACTCTAGCAGGAGATCTAACATTTTCCCTAAAATAATATTTTTTCAAATTTGATTTTACTTTTTGGTTTCGATTTGATGTATCTAAAATTTGAAAAAATTATATTTTATAATGAAGTAGTAGACAAATTGTAGTTGGGTCGTTAGTGTATTGCTACTCTTTCCCTAAAGATATGATTGTGTGCGAAACTCTTGCATTGGTTGAGCGACACGTGAGCTTCATACGCTGATTGTTTTACAATACTTTCACGTTCATTGATTTTAAATACCAATGACAAACAACAAAATGACATGATGTTTCCACACCAAGAGGACAATAGATCATATATATTCTAACTTGGAGGAAAGGAAATGAAAGAAATCTTAAAAATAGCCACGAAATACGATTTGTAGGAGGAAGTAGATAAGGAGAGAAGTTGTTAATATACATGTTAAATATCTTCATG